>OX101756.1:120992601-122339416 GCA_944452675.1 Tachina lurida
CTCAAAAGTTGTTCATGTACAGAGACCTAAGCCGGGCGATTTTTTCGGCGGCGGCCGATAACAAATAACATAAAAATCAAATTTAAGCTAAAAAATAATTAAAAAATAAATAAAATAATAAGAATTTGGCTTACAAAGCGATACGAACTTTAGCAAGTTCAAATCATAAATATAGAAACAAATGAAGTTCCGAATAATAATTAAAATTAACTAAAATAGAATAATGATTAGTTTATATTTGACACAAAGAATCGGCGGCTGTTTTCCAGGAAACATAATCCAAACTTTTTTCGGCGGCGGCGTAGCTGAATAAAATTATCGACGGCTTGCTTTAGCCGGCTGTGAGCCATCATGGCGTAGGTCTCTGCTTTACTATACTCAATCAGCTGATTTTGACATACAAGCTTCCCAAAGCTTGGGTTTATCTAGATGAATCGGCATCAAAGTGTGCTCTTTAGATAATATAGTTCTGGCAATCGTTTTTGGGATGTACGTGGGTACTGGATCGAACTAATGAAGATTTTTTCTTAGACTCACTTAAAAAAAAAGGTTTTCCATTAGATAATTTCATCTAGATTCTAACTGAATGCCAACCAAAGGACAATGCAAGTTGTACACATGAGCAGTGTCCATGGCGGAAATTATCCATGAAATGGGCTAAAAAATTGCTCTCTAATTTGCCCCATTCTGTGGATTTAGCGCCTAGTGACCTGCAGAACAAAACCATAAAAAATTTGGCATATTCTCTAAATCTTCAATTTAAATACGAATAAAGATTTTGTTTCAACGAAATTGAAATAAGTGCACGGTAAGAGTCTTAAAAAGGCCTACCATAGTGGACCCCTTGTCAAAAATTTAATAATAAGCCGCTTAAAAGCTTCTTAAAGACAATAAATTTGAAGATTTGTCTCCCTAACAATTTCCACACTTTTTAAGTATTTTTGAAATAATAGAAAAAAGAAAGAACTAATGTTTGTTTTTAAAAGCAGCAAAATAGTTATTGTGAATTTGTTTACATAGATTACTGTGACCATTTGTCTATTTGTCGGTCCGTCTTATCTATGCCATTACATCTATTTACTAAATCAACTGAAAAAGCTCGAAATTAATTAAAGAAAGAAATAAAAAAACGAAACTAAATAAGCCCAGTCAGTATACATACATATGTACATATATACGAGTAGTTAAGCATGTGCCACTTTTATAATTTAATATAAAATTTATGATTTTCATAAGACCATTTATGGCCTTTTAGACAATTATTAAAATCAAGTCAACAACTACTGCTGGCTGCTGTTCACTTTTACTACAATATTCAGCCATTGGACAACAAATGGCCTGTAAATATTGTGAAACTTGAGAGGAAAAAAAAACAACAACAAACAAAACAAAATAAAATACTTAAAAACTAATTTTTATTGGTATTGGATTTCAATTCGAATTTAATTTCGGAACAAGATCAGCAGCAGACAATCAAATGCTTAAAGTGAGTCAAAATCTTATCATAAAACTCGCATATGTGTCAAAAACTATAATTTCAATTATAAATAACATCCATGCATAGCTGAACACACATCAACAACAACAATACAAATGGAGACACAAATTTAATGGATTGCAACAAAAACAACAGCGGCGATGTTAACAAAACGTATAAACAATTAATAATTGAAATTAACATAAATATGTATTTTAACCCGTTATTGGCGAGACAGACATAAGCATTAGCTAATTATTATTTAGACATATCTATTGTTTACTTAATACATATTACAAATTATATCGCAAGAGAAAACTATATACTAGTCTGCGGGGAAACCCCAAATTGTTGTCGAGTCACAATAACAAAATCGTTGCAAAATTAACCTCAAATTAAAATCCTCTATTGTAAATATAGTGTGAATCTTTTGTTCCCTTGCTATCAATTCTCATTGAATTCTCATTGATAAAATTATAACAGGTAATTCTATCTGCCAGAGATCTGCATGATTACGAATCAAACGGCATAATTTTGCATTTTTGAAAAATGAATATTTATCTAGCATTTAACATTAAAAAAAATTAATGTTGCTAATGCCTGATTTATATTTACAAGACTATTGTTAATAAATGCATGCCATTGCTTGCAAGTTGTATTTACTCACATGCTTCAATAAAGCAGTGAATCAGTATGATTGTTTTGAATACTTCTTGAAAATCCTTATTCTTAATATTTCTGAGTTCATTCATGCTTGAAACACTTTTCTTTAAATTTATTTCAAAAATGTATGAAAACATATACGCAATGTTTTATTAACTTAAGACTTCATCTGTCCAATATGCTTTTGCGAGTAATTGGATTATTATACAAAACAATCCAACAATAGTAAACAGTTTTTATTTACACCCCTTTTACACACGGAAAGTCTACTTTGCAAAGTCTTAATTTAGCTTGGAGAGATAAAGTATTCCTCCCTCTGTCTTTCTCCCAGCTGAATTAAGAAATTGCAAATTAAACTTACTTCAAACAGTACTTAAATAAATTCAGTAAAGTGCGACTTTGAGCATTTATTTAGTATAGCGTTTTTTGCGTTTTTGACGTTTTTTCAGCTGAAATTATTTTTTTTGTTTTTTCTTTTTTTTTCTCGTTTTGGCGATTTTATCAGTTTTTGGCGTTTTTGTTCATTTGGTAATTTTTTTCATTTTGGCGATTTTTTTTTTCATTTTGGCGATCTTTTTAATTTTGGCTATTATCCGTTTTTTGCGATTTATTTTCGTTTTAGAAATTTTTTTAATTTGGCAAATTTTTTCGTTTTGGCGATTTTTTTTTTGGTTTGGCGATTTTATATTTGGGAGTTTTTTGTTTTACCGTTTTTGAAAATTTCAAGAGTTTAGTTCTTACGGTTTCCAAGATACATACAAGTTGTCAAAATTACATAGTCAAAATTGCATTAACTGATGGAACACCCTTTAATTGAACACCCTTTTTTAAATTTTAGTGTTAATTGTTGTAGTCTGTATAAAAATACACTAACCTTACAAATTTCAAGTGTATATACTTACAATTGTATGTATATTACAAGGGATTTTAAAATTTTTCGTTGCTAGCTTTGGAACACCCTTTAAGTTTTATTTCCAATGTATTTGTTGTTGTAGCGGCCGAAGGTCTACACACTGTGTCCAAATTTCAAGTCCGTAGCTCATACGGTTCTCGAGAAAATAGCGTGTGACGGACAGACGGACAGACGAACAGACGGACAGCGTAGCGAAAATAATAGGATTCCTTTTCACCTTTGGTGTACGGAACCCTAAAAACAAAAGTTAGTTGATGAAAGTCAGTTGATAGAGAGTTAACACTGCAAGCAACATCATAATGGTGTTAAAAAACAAAACAAAAGAATTGTAAATGTCAGTGGAGAGCAAAAGTGAAACAACTCATCCAGTTCTCTGGTAGCTGCTCGACTACAACGTTATTACAACACCAAAAAATACATGGATTTTGTTGGTATAAAACAAACGAACTGGACTCTTGTGTCCAACAGCTCTTTTGAACTAAAATGAGCTGTTGGACACAAGTTCGGCCAAAAGCGTCATTGTAAATTAAATGTGTTTGAAGCAACTTTTGACTCGAACGCTCTCGAACTAGTTCAAAAAGAGCTGTTGGACACAAGTGTAAAACTAACAAATGTGTGTCAGAAACAGATGTCTTTTGTTTTTAAAAATAACAATTACATGGTAATTAAAGTACAATTGCAGACGGGACATTCATAAATGATTAAAGTCATTCAGTGTTGCCAATATGTGTGTAATTACATACATATCAGTGATCGGCAATGAATATTTTTTCGCTATTCATACTGACTCATGAAATTTTAAATATAAGTGAGTAGACATCATTTAAACTCAACTGGTTTGATTTACTCATACTCACGATGACATTGATTGATCTATAAGTATAGGTTGAAATAAATATGAATGCGACGTCGACATCATATTCAAACCACACTCATACTCATAAATCGCCTCAGTTAGATTTCTAATATCTAATAAGAAAGACGGAGACGGAAATACAAATATCTCTTTTTTCATACAGCTGAATTACGAGTTGACCATCAAAAGTTGAAGTGTGTGAACCGGGACTTATACTACTCACATTGATTCAGCTCACTCAACTCATGCATATATGTTTATTTAAAAGTTTAGTCATTAAAGAGTTTGCAAGTAGTATACAATAGTAGAAAATAAATAGGAGTGCATTTCAACTCCTGCAAAAAAAACAAACAAAAAAGCAACAGAGAAACACCTAAACTCAAAATGAGAACTTTAATGTTCATATGCGAAGTTTGCATTGTGAATCATACTTACTTTGAATCGTCCATAGGCATTGATTTAAGGAGAGTCGAAATCGACAACATCGATTGCATGAGTTCGATGTGCACTTCAAACTCTCGAGTGAATATGATTCGTAGACAACATTGTACAAGAAATTATAAGTCATGATTCAACTCTACTCACTCTCTCACTACTCAGTGCTGTTCTCTGATGCATATGGTAGGCCATGATTTAATCCCAATTTTAGTTACCATTAAAAATTTGTCTAACAAAGTCTAACTTTAAATGATAATATCTTAAATTCTTTCAAAACCTAGAAGAATTTGTCAAATCTTAACATTTCTGTTTAAATATAAACCACATTCCTTCCACTTTTTTTTTAATTTATTAGTTGAAGAATAAATCATGGTTTCATTAAAAAAAAACAATGATTTTAACAAATTACACACCAGCAAATATTTTACAAAATAATACATATTCAATTTCTCAAAACGAATTAAAGCAAAAATTCTAAGAATGAAACCGGATTGTAAGACCGTGCGATTTATAATAATTTTGGGAATTTGTATTTGTTTGGTTTTTTTGTTTTATGAAAAAGTAAATAAAATCGTTAAGGGGAATTCCGCAAAAATAACGCCAGCTACTTTTATTAAAAAAAAAACAAACTTGATTTTAAAAAGGTATTTAAAACAATAATCACAATGGCATTTTTGTAATTTTTAACAAAATATTTACACACACTTATTGGAAGAAATAACAAAAATTAAAAAAAAACATATAATATTGACTAATGGAATATTTTATTATACGAGGGCCGCTCTGTATATGGCGAACACTGGCTACTCTTGTTGGCCAGCTGATAATCACATAAAGATTAGTACTAAAATTATTCTGATGATACCCAGGCCTTGTTAGAAAAATGTAAACTAAAGGTTCAACAAACTTGACAGCACAAGTCAAGGCGAATTCATACCAGGTGACCTCAATTCAGCAGATGATGATCAGCTGCTAATCTTTTTGGTGACAAAACAAATCTATTTATCAAATAATTTTCTTTATATTTAAACAAGTAAGCAATCCAAAAATGTGTATGCTTTAGTCATTCTAATATTCGAATAATTTTTTGAAATTAAATTTTATTTTTTTATTTTTTTTTATTTGTCTATTTTTTGCTGCAAAACAATAATGATATATGTATTTATCTGATATAACAATTTTTTGATCTCTCAACAAAAAGTTATTAAACTCACATACATACATAAATAGCTACCCTCGTATTTACTTCATTTTCTCTTCTCTCACAAGAAATTCCTTAAAACAGTGAAATAAATTAAATTTGTCTGAACCAGTATAAAAATAAATAGATTTCATTGTCATATAGATTTGTGTATATTGAGCGCTATTGCTACAGGTAAAACATAAAAGTCAAAAATAATGCAAGAAACACTGCGTTACTAAAAAGCTATTAACACTTCAGTGTTAAATGGAAGTTGTTTTTTTTTTTTTTGAAATACCGCCAACAAATACCAGTAGCAGCAATAATAAATAACATGTCCATTAAATACTCGTACTTGTGACAGTTGCTGTCATTAAATTTTATGTACTTTAGTCGAAGCATACGACTTATATACGCAAATTTTTAGAGCAAATTACAAAAAACGAATTAAAGCTTTTTCTTTTGGAAACCCAATACGTACTTGTCATTGTTTGCTTTAAAAAAGTTGTAGACCTCGTCTTACAGCACTGATACGTTAAGTGTCCAGACAGTAGAAACTTGAGAAATATTTTTCTATTATTAGTCTATTGATAGGTTTTTCCTAAACATTTCATAAGTACTAACATGTTTATTTTAGGAAAAATTTTTATTCTAAGAAAGTTTCAAAAGCTTCGTTGTGTTAAATGGAACTTTTTGTTGATCCTAAGACACGTTTTAAAAAAATTCCAGCATGTTGGCGCCAACGCCTAAGTTATGATGAATTCTTAACAAGATTAACGAAAGCATTGCAGACTAAACATTGAATGCAGTACTGTGATGCATGTACGGACAGGACCATTCATTTGTCCAGCTCACAACCTATTTTATGCCTTCTAATTAGCTTGTCTAAATAGTTGCATAAAACATATTTCAAAGCATATTTTCAAGTATGTATATAAATTACCGCCAACTTATAAGGGCCTGGTTTAAAATTCATAGCATGATGAAATAAATTATTACTCTAGAATATTTTTGTTAACTAGCAGGAATATCTAAATTCAGGAGTGCTAGAAATATAGAATTTTAGAAATTTTCGCTAAAATTAAATTTTGAAAATAAAGGACATATGTAAGATAGGCGTGTCCTTGCACCGATTGCTATGAAATCAGCCAGAAAGCTGCAATATATAATATAGGAAGTAGTTATAAGGTTTCATTGAGTTCCAATCATAATTGTAGCGCAAATGGAATTTTTCATACTAAGCATGTAATGCAAGGCAGCAACATTTTCCCATGAATTGAAATGAAAATTAGCACAGAGCATACTTTTACCATTATTAAACCATTTACAAAATTTATGCTGAAATCTGATCATAATAAAAGGCAGAAGTTTCAATTTTGAAAATAAAGGACACGGAAAAAGTACTTACATATATCCTAGCACCAACTGAAGTTCACTTCACCAGAGATCTTAGCTAAACTATTTTACCGAGTGCTAAGCATTTTCTGTATCTATTATTATTATAATTGTTACTAAAATTCAATTTAAAATAAAGGATATATGGGAGGTAGGCGAGTCCTTGCACTGATTACTGTAAAATCAGCCAAGGAGTTGGAATATGTAATAAACGAAGTAGTTACAAGGTTTCATTGAATTCCAATCATAATTGTAGCCGAAATAGAATTTTCATATCATTTCATATATTTTCACATCACTTCAAATGAAAATTAACACAGAGCTATTTTGTGCCATTATTAAGCCTATAACATATTTGGGATAGAATCTGATCATAGTTTTTAGCAGAAATTTAAATATTTAAAATTAAGGACATGCAAAAAGTAGCTATATTCTGGCATTAACTGAAATCTAGTTCATAAGAGATCTGAAGTAAACGATTCTTCCGAGTGTTAAAAATTGTTTGCTGCATTCTTATCACAATTGTAGCTAAAACTCAATTTTGAAAATAAAGGATATATGGGAGGTAGGAGTGTCCTCAAATCGATTAATATGAAATCAACCAGAGAGTGGTAATATATAATATGCGAAGTAATTACAAAGTTTCATTGAGTTCCAATCATAATTGTAGAGTTTTTCATATTAACGACTTATGAGAGGTATTGAAAATAAAGGATATATGGGAGGAAGGGGTGTCCTTGCACTGATTGATGTGAAATCAACCAGAGAGTGGAAATAAATAATATACGAAATAGTTACAAAGTTTCGTTGAGTTTCAATTACAATTGTAGCCGAAATAGAATTTTTCATATTAAATACTTTCTTCTACCAACTGCTGTTTAATTTAGCACGGAGCTTTACTGTATAATTTTAGAAGTAGTTACACACTTGCTCATTATTTTGATTACAATTCCGGCTCAAATTTATTTTTTTAAATTAAGGTTATGTATAAGTGGGCACTTCTTTTTACAAAGATTGCAGAGAAATTTTAACTTAAAAATTTAAATTTTTTTCAATTTTTAACTGTTTCGCCTCAGAGATAATAGAAAAATTTTGGTTGGATTTTGATTAAAGTCGCATATGAAGTTTAGTTTTTAACATTAGGTTCTTATATCAATTGAAATCAATATAGTTAGAAGTTTTAGCTAAAATAAAATTTATAAATTTAAGGATATTGAGAAGGTAGATATATTTTGGGATCAACTAACATAAATTTTTTAACACATCTTATGTAAATAGTCATAGAAATATTAATAAATAATAAAAGCATCTAAAATTAAATTTTATCTTAATAGGGACAGTCATGACAGTTAGGCATATCCTTGCACCAATTAATTGCTGGCTTATCAAATATGTATGTATCATAAGTGCAAAATTTATAATAAATCAGAAATTTGAGCTGCTTGGGGGACATGATTGCAGCCACAGGTGGATTTTTAAAATCAAGGATGTGTGAGAGTGGGTATGTCTTTGAAAATTTTATTGAAAGCTTAGCAAATATCTTAAGTGCAAAATTTATAATAAATCGGAAATATGAGCTGCTTCCGGCACATAATTGCAGCCACAGGAGGAGTTTTACAATCAAGGATATGTATGTGATAGTAGGCATGTCCTTGAAAAATTTTGTTGGAGTTTTACCAAATACCTTAAGTACAAAATTTATAATAAATATGTAATTTTATTGTAGACAGTTGAGGGTTGTTAAGATCAAGGATATATGAGACTTTATTGGAGATTTATAAAATATTTTAAGTGCAAAATTTACAATAAATTTGAAATTTGAGCTTACTTCTGCACATAATTGCAGCCAAAGTTGTATTTTAAAAATCAAGGATATATGTACATATGAGAGAGGCATGTCCTTGCAAAATTTTATTGGAGGTTTATCAAATATATTGAGGGCAAAGTTAGTGATAAATTAAAAATGTGCTTCCTGCTCATAATTGCAGCCAATTTTGGGTTGTTAAAATCAAGGATATGTGTCCTTGCACCAGTTGATTGGAGTTTTATCAAATATTTTAAGTGGAAAATTTACAATAAATTGGAAGTTTGAGTTTCCTCTTGCACATAATTGCAGCTATAGGTAGATTTTAATAATCAAGGATATATGAGACTAGGCATGTCCTTGCACCAGTTGATGGAAGGTTTAATAAGTATCTTAAGTGCAAAGTTTATAACAAATTAGAAATTTGAACTGCTTCCGGCATATAATTGCACCCAATAAAGGATTGCTAAAATCAAGGATATATGAGAGCAGACATATCCTCGATTTAAGATTTCTTGGCATAATTGTACATAAAATTAAGTTTTTATAATTGGTGACTAGGAAAGCAAAATTTTGTTAGACGACAGCTTGACTCTTTTTATGTCATTTAAAATTTTCACTTTAAGCTAATTGTAATTGACAGTTTAAAACTTAAGGATATGTGGATGAAATTCCGTATAGTTCAAATATACAAGGATCTGTTATATTATATTAAATTTGCTGCAAGACTATTTTAAGAGTTCAAACTTGGCCCGCTTCGCTACTGGAAGCAGGGAAAACTTTAACCGGTCTGAAGAAAATTGTGGAATTTTTTTAATTTCATTTGAGCGGAAACGATCACACATTAATCAATGATAAAGATATTTATTTGTAAAAACAAAGACAATAAATTACCCAAAAAAGTAAATACTTCAACAAAAGTATGTTTCTTGTATTTAATAGTAAATAATATTAGAATATTAAATAAAGAAAATATTTCCGCCCTGCCATAACTCAATTTTATATTTATGTACATGTTCTTAAATAAATAAATTTCCACATACATTCGCAGGATTTTTCAAATAATTCAATTTATTTAATTTTTTATGACTTGTAGTCGTTAAATACGATTCAATCGAGTTATTAAAAAAATTACCATTTAGTTAATATTAAATACAAACAATTTATCTCCCATGAACACACCTGAATATCAATTATTGTGTTGTTTTTTTTTTGTTAATTGTTAAATATACATATTTATTATTTTTTTTTTTTATTACAATTTTAATTTTGACGAAAAGCAACAACAACAAAGTTTCGTTTAAAATTTCAAGTGAAATTTATCTGCTTGTAAACATTAATTAAAAATGCGTTTCCATTTATAGAGTCCAACGTCTATAAAAATAAATTTAATATTATTTTCATATTATTTTTTTCTGCTTCTATTCTTTCTGTTGTTGCTGTGTATATATCAATTTTTATTTTTAATTAATGCAATGAAAATAATAAATAGATACAAAAAAAAAATAGTTTTATAGATAGAAAAGGAAAAAAAATGTAACGTGAGTAAAATTATTTAATAACCACAAAAAAAAAAACAGCAAGTGTGAGTTATAGTGCTAACAAGACAGACATAATACGGACGGACGGGCGGACGGACGGACAGATAGCGTGCAAAATTCATAAATAGTCGTCTTGAAAAAAAGTTAAAATAAAGCAAAGCAACGTGGAAGCAATAGAAAACTATTTTGATTTGTGTGTAAAAAATATTTCTAATTTATATGGCAATTTGACGAAATATTTCCACTGATTCCTGCGAAACTTTGCATATTTCTGCTTAAAGGACTCCTACTAAATCTCACACACATGCACTGAGCACTTGTAAGGACATACAGCCCTATTCTGAATTACAATTCCCCGAGAGTTTTTTTCCTATTCCCTGTTCCCTTATTTTAAAAAAAACCTTTAAAAACTTTCAAATAAAATAAATAAAACCACTCGAAACAAAACAGCTGACTTCGAAAATTCGAAATTCTCTCTCACTCTTCATTTCTCTCACCATCTGCTTGGAATAGAAGGATTGTATTCTCGAAAAAAATTTAATCCCTGGTAATTATTTCTCGGGAAATATATACAAAATCTTGCACGCACTGTTAGGAACAAAATTTGGGTCAAGAGCAGAGTGCAGTATGTGATCAGTGTTGCCAAACTTTTTTTCCATGTGTCTTATGAATTCTTTTTTTTTTCTTTGAAAATAAAATTAGTTATTTAACTCTTTAATGCATAACATCGCGAAAATACTGTTTGTCTACAGATTCTAGGAGTTCGTAGCAGAAGTAAAAACTTTTGTTGTAGGACTTTTTTAAAATTTAATTTATTGCTGTAAAAAAGGCTAAATAATTAAGAGGAAAGAAGGTCAGATATATTGGTAATAAAAGTTCCAAGTTAGAAATAATTTTACTGAAAATCACCTGTATTGCGTATACGAGAATTTTGTTCTAGCTTAAAGGAAACGGGTACAAATTTTCTTTGATCTAGGACAAAACTGTCGTAGACGCGTATTAGACAGGACATACGTAATACGGGTGTGAATATTATAACAATCAAAACAACAATAATTAACTTGATTATTTACAAAATTTATTGAATTAAAACTCGGGCAAAATAAGTTTTTTTTTTTAAATTGCACTACGGTATTTGATTTAATAAAATCGCAGGGTCACTTTAAATCTGTTGTAAGGTAAGACAGACAATTTTTTATTAAGAACGAATTTTACAGGTTGAAACTAGATATTGTACTAAAGTTATTGCATTAAAATAAAATTGACAATTGCCTGCACTTAATGGTTTTTATGGGGATTGAATGCTTTGTTGCATATCGGCAACATAAGGCAGTAAAGGGTTAATAAATTAAACACATTGTCATAAGTTTATGTTAATTCAAATTTTTTTTGTTGGGGTGATTAAGCATGTTTATATGCATTTCATTGGTGCTTCGATGATTTGTTTTGGCAAAGCAACAATGAACTGCATATAGACATGCTTAACCACCAGCAAATAAATTTCAATTAAAATAAAATGAATTAATTAGATTTCAAATAAAATCTTTATAAAAATCTAAACCGTTTTCACCCAGCTTTTTTGTATATATATATCAAGATTTCGTATCCAAAACAAAAACCATTACCTGAAGATTTTCTTTATTCACACACCTTTTTAAATATAGAAGCTTGCCTTTTAGTCAAATTTTAAATCATTAAGTTTTACTAGATTTTAAGTCGATTTTAATAAAATCTAGTGACCAAGTAGATTTTGTGTTGTAGGGGAAATGTACTAGATTTTGCTTAAATGTAAAACCACTATTAAATTTAATTCGAATGGAAAAACTGTTGTAAAATAAAATTCTGGCAACGTTCATACTTTTTTTTTTATAAATGTGAATGTAAAACTTACCTCCTTATCAGTCCTTTTAGCTTTTATTTATTTCCGTTTTCAGCACAATTTTATTTCCTTAAAAAGCGGCCACATTTTGAAAACAAATTTATTTTAATTAGTTAGGATAAACAAGCAAAGTATGTATGCTTGTATTTCTACGAGTATTTTTTTATTTGTTTTTTTTTTTTTGCCAAGCTTTTTACAAAATTTCTAGTGATTCACTTGCAAACTATTTCAAGCAATTTATTTTTTTTATATTCTTTCTTAGAATTTTCTTAACTCTTTATTGTTTGTGGGGAATTTATTTGATCTATTAACAATTTCAATGCTGAGACATTTATTTCGAAAAAAAATCTATCATTTCTTTTATCACTCAAAATGTTTTTAAATTCAATTGTAAAATTGCTGCCCAAAAGGAAAACATTTTTTATTTAGATTACAGCAGGTGGGTATTTTTTTTCGAGTGGACAGACAGATATAACACACACACACACAAGTATATATACATACATGCATATGTACATATACATACATACATGTGCATAGACACTTGTTGTACGTGCAATGAACAATTGGCTTTATTTTATTTTCTTTGTATTTGGCTATTTTTCACATTGCAAATGTCACTGATCTCCTCTTTTTTTAATATATTTTAATTTTTGCATTTTTTTTTATTTCATTGAAAGCACGCGCATCAATTTCTTTTTTTTTAACGAAAAATAAAACAAGATTTTCTTTGTGTTTTTTTTTTGTTTCTAAAAACCGAATTTAAATAAACACTGATCATTGATCTTTTAATAAAAACAAATATTGTTTATATACATACATACATATATTTATTATTTTTATACTTTGTTTTGTTTTTCTCTCGTTGCGATGTATTTTTTTTATTTTATTTTTAATTTAAACAATTAACACCTTCTTTGGCTGCCATAAAAGAATGAAACATTGTGAGTTTTATTTTTGGGGCATAACTCTTAAATTTGCTATTAAGAGCTGCTGTTTGCCTTAAAACAAAAACAATTAATATTCTCTTTAGATTGGGCACGATTTAGAAACGAAAATTTCTCAGAGTGTATTGATTCAAATTTTGATTTGCATCACTATTTGTTGTTTATTTTTTTTCTTACGCTCTGTTGTTGTTATCAACTAAACTCTGGTTAGTATTTTACTTAACTAGAGTTTAAAATTCAATTGCGCTGTTAAACCAATTCGCTCTTGATAGCCGAATTATATGAGTGTGTTTGTTGTTGTTGTTGCGGCTGCATTTTTTTTTGTTGCGTTCACATTTGCTGCGTTCGCGTTTCCGCAGATTCCGTATGCACTTAAAGTTTGTTTTGCTTACACCCATACATACATATGTACTCGCACTGGCGTGTTTACAAATAAACATGCCTCAACTTGCTTCTGTTGTGTCTGCATCACATGTATGTCTGGCTATCCTTCTTTTTTTTGTTTTCCGTTAGGTACTAATTTCTTTTAAATAGAGCTCTCAACTCTCGGATACTTCAACTCAAGCAACAAACACAGGCACTGTGCATTGCAAACAGAGAAACAAACTATTTTATTTAATTTTTAAACATCTTTTATTCATCTAGTTTGTACTCACTTAGCCACCTGTTGTAGCACTTACAATCAATATATGTATGTATGTATGTATGTATGTACATATAAATATATATGTAAGTATGTATGTATGTATGTACATATATGTATTTATATGTGTATGTATATATGTATGTTAGCCTGTACCTGGGGTTGGAATGTTTAATAGTGATTGCTGTTGAAACGTTTAACCCTGGCAAAGTACTTTTATTTTTTTTTCTTTTGTGAAAAAAAGTACCACAATTTGTTAAAATGGTGAAATTTTTTTCTGTAAAGAGAAGAAAATAAGATTTCTTAAAAACATTTATCATTACAACTATAACTATGACTATAATACCCCTTTTAGATATGGAAAGTTTACTTTGCAAAGTCTTAATTCAGCTGGGTGGAAGACAGAAAGAGCTAGTATTCCTCCCTCTGTCTTTTACACACACCTGAATTAAGACTTTGCAAAGTAAAATTTGCGTGTCTAAAAGCGGTATAACTTTTTAAATTGTATAATGCCTACGTGTGCTCATATTACTGCAGCGTGCAGTAGTTTTTTCCTAAATGCATGCGATAATTTTTTAAGAGCCGTGCAGTACCCTTATATGTATTTCCAAATAAAAATTTAACATCACTGCTGCAACCTGTCATTTGTTTTAAGTACCTTACTCACCTTAAGGTAAAATCTCATTTAATGTGACTGGCAGCACTAGACAATGAACACGAATGGAAATACCAACAAGGCAACAACAACAACAACAACAACAACAACAACAACAACAACAACAACAACAACAACAACAACAACAACAAAGCAATATTGTAGATGCAGACAACAATAATTACACAAGGCACTTAACTTTGAAACAAGTGCAATTGCAAAAGTGTGAGTAAGTCTTATTCGTGTTTATTTATGTATGTTCATATATACAGTATGTCAAGAAAGAATTTTCACATTAAAGAAAAATAAATATTCTTATCTTACACAGGCAGGCGACTAGTCTAACATTTTTTTTATGAATATCACTCAAACAAATGAGTCCTTTGCATATAAATTTTCTACTCATGCCGACCGTCTGCATTGTGGAAACAGCGGGTTAGTTTACAAAACAAATCTTTTTATTTTAAAACAAAACATTTATTTAGATTATATATTAGTATTTATTCACATTATTTGCAAAGATCTAAAATAGTTAAAGTCCACTTTGTTTGGTGTCCAGAAACTTTTTCATAAATACTAAAATCTGTATTTAAAAATAGTTTTATTAAAAAGAAAAGAATTAAGTAGCTTAAGTACTTGGAATAGCCATTCCATGCATCGTGATTTCTTTTTCATCGCGTGAATTAAGTTCGTCAAGTTATAGTTGGCTGGAATATTTTGCCACATCTCCAGTAGTGCGGCTTTTAGTACAGTCATACTTGTCAGTTGACATCTAGCGACTCTTTTTTTCAAATAAACCTCAAATTGTCAACCGGATTTAAGTCCGGACTTTGGATAGTTAGTTCTATCTATTACTTTAAGACAGTTATAAAGCAGGCTAATTCATGAAAATGTAAAGCTTGCGATTTGGAAGTAGTCGGAATTTGTAGCATTTACATAGCGATGCCTGGCGTTCTATAATAATATTATCTTTTAGGAAAAAGAGTAAAAACTTACACATTTGCGTAATTTGTTTCTTTTTAGACGAATTGAAACGTGAAAGAGAAAATTTCAGTAAACCAGGGCTATCATGAATAAAATTCTACGAGAAAATGTTCCCAGGGAAAAATTCAAACTAATAGCAAATAATAGAGAAAACAAAAATTCTAATTGTAAAAGGGAGATATTTCACGTGGAATTTTATTCATGATAGCCCTGAATAACTATTAATATTTGGACCAAAATAACGTCATAAATTTATTAAAAAAAATTGATTATTTTAAAAAGCATTTTAAGTATTTTCTAATACTTTAATTGGGCATTTAGATTATCTCCAAATCTAGTACTTACGAGACCTCGACCTAAATCTAGCTGCTTTGTACTAGATTTCCCATACAAAACAAAATCTAGTTTGTGAGTAGATTTGTAGGAAATCTAAATAAAATATAATATTTTTATTTTATTTCCACTACCCTGTACATAATATTTATATAAAAGATGATTGAATTAGCTAAGGTCTGCTTGAAAAGATGTGTGTGATTTGGCTACATTGCAATTGTTTGGTTGTAGTTTTGGAAATTTTTGAGTTAATGGGTTTTGTTTTGCACAAAACAAGACCCATTATAAGTAGTTATAAATGTCAAAAAATATTGGTGTAAATGGTATAGATTTTCATGAAGATTTTAATTAAAATTTCCTTGATTTTGTGTAGGTATAAATGGCCTATAAAGGAATTAAAAATTTTTATATGACTAAAATAATTTTTTACTTGCTTTCCTGCTAGTTATCTGCATATAAAGATTATCGATTTCTTGGAAGCAATGAAAATGTAATTCCTTAAAAATAACTTAAATTTTGGGTCATTATCTTGATAGACTTTGAAATATTTCTTATTTTCTCGTACAAATCCAAGTGCAAGAACTTCTTAATAAATTAGTCTGCAAAATGCTTAAATATTATTACGCATCCATTGTTGCCTTTATAAAGAATAAATTTCCTACTCTTAACTCGGGATGCAACCCCAAATCATTGCAGACATTTTTCTAAATTTGACTGTTGGAATGATTTTGCAGATTTCTAGTTGGTCCATCGATGTAGTATAATATTATTTTTATCTCTTACCAATAGTAACCTTGCAAAATGTTCATTATGTCGAAAGCGAAACGCTTCCCTATATTTTCCGTAGAAAGTAGTGGTTATATAAATAAGTATATGCATTTAGAGAAACATGTAACAAAACAAACTTAAATTCTTTTTATTAAATACACTCGTACTTTAAAATGATTAAATATTTTAAATGTGCAAAGTCCTTCTTGACAGACTGTACATATTCGTGTCAGTACTAATAATAAATATATAATTTTGGCATTTTTTTAACGGTGTCTGCGTCTTTGGCTCGTGATCATATAATTACAACGATTCGTGTTATTGTGTGTGTGTGTGTGTGTGTGTGTATGTGTCACTTAATAAATGTTGCTCTTATTGTATTCATTATACACACAATAGTTTTTCCTTAATGTCATTGTTAACACAAAGAGAATAACAAGAAGCAGAAAAAACTGTGTTTCTATGTTGTTGCAATGTTCTAAGCATTTATGTACATATGTATGTATGTATTTATGTATGTATGTATGTAATCGCATTTTGTTTGTGTATGTATTTTATTTCCGATGCGACAGGTTGTTTTTCTTTTGTTTAGGTAAAAAATGTTAATGAGGGTTGACAGGGAAGAGAGGGACAGAGCAAGATAGATAGTTAGAAAGATGTTTGCATGTATGTAACCGAAAACCACCCACTAGGAAAATTATCTTAATTCCATAAATATCAAATTAAATACTATGCATATTACAAAAAAATTATTTTGAAGATAATTTCACATTACAGTAATTAATTTCAACTTGAAATTAACGATCTGTTACTGTAGAGGGGGGTGGGGGTCAAACATCGACGAAAACAGCGTTACGTAATATATGGACAGCCCCTTATGCCGTTTTTTCGAAACAGGGACGAAACACCCACACGAAGATAAGTAAGAGGGTCTAGAAGTTTCACAATATTTTCAGCGTAAGTTGTTACCTAAAAGTCTTGAACTTAATGATAAATAAACAACAAAAATAATGAACAAATAAAAATCTTTAATGCTTCATGTCATATCGCCTCCATTGGAAGCTGTTGGGAAAAAGACACTTTAATGCAAAAGTATTTAAAAAAGCAAATAAATTCTGATAACAAATTAAAACAAATACACATTGCAATAAAAAAAACCATAATAAAATAAATAATACTTGCATTATTAGAAATTTCCGATAAACACTTGTCAAAATAAAAATTAAATTGCACAACAAACGATTATTTGAAAACAATAAGTAAAAATAAATCAAAAATACAAAAAAAAAAAGAAACCAGAACAAACCTGAAATTTTTGTATTACGAATATTATGTGAAGGAAATGATGTTGCTGCCGTGCTGATGTTGACAGAAAAAAAAATTTATAATTTGGGGGATTCAAGCGATAGTTTTAAGTGTCATAGTGTTAGAGTTTTTTAAATAATTTTTATTATAATTGTTTTTGCTTTTGAACATTTTCTTTTAATAAAAATTTTAAAATATTATGTCGCATAAGACTACCATTTGAATCCCCTTAATACTCGTATCTATATGATCGGAAGTGGCACAAAGATCGAAAAAAATTTTACTATGGAAATAATGAAAACTAAAAATATTTAAATGCAGTTTCTTATGCATAAATTTAAGGTGTTTTTGAATTGACGCGGGTGAAGACATATTTTTGTGTGGTCCCAGATGTTAGAAACCTCGAATATAATATCCATGAATTTGTTAATGGCTTACAAAGTAATAAGGGGTGCTTACTTATCTAATCATTATATATATATGTATATATGTATTAGAATGAATTTCTCGTAATTAATAAAATAAGCACTTATTTATATCATTATGTGAAAGTACTTATTTTAGTACTCACCACTCATTAGTGAAATATGTATAGACAAAAACAAAGAAGATTATTACTTCAACTTGAGAATGAGACCTAATTTTGTAAAACGCTTATGCAAAGCTTTGACAAATTTAATACGGAAAAATTTTAATTACAAAAGCAACAAGTTAAGTCAAATTTACTTTTATTTAACGTTCAAGTGACTAAAAATTTTTTAAAAAAAGTTTAGTATATGAGAAAAAAAAACTAATTCCTTAACATAACAAAAAACACAAAACTTGCATCTCTTCTATGGACTTTTCCATTATCAAGCGCATTGGCCATTATGGGGCATGCATTGCCCCGACAAGAATTAGCGTTGCCCCCCTGAAGTTATTAAAAATTGCATGTAATTATTTATTTTAATATTATTAATGAAAATCGCCAGTCATAATGCCCCCCCCCATTCCGCCTAGAAAAAACTTATAGCAACACCAATGTCCCTTAAAATTTGGACATTTGTAGGAAAAAAAAAATAAAAAATTTTTGAAATTTTTATTTTAAAAAATTAATTTAGTTTCGAAAAGTAATAAATAAACGTCCCCTTATATTGGTTCAATACAAACAAGGTGATGTGCAAATCTGACTTCAACTACTCTGTGCAGGTTTGGTTTGGATTGGAATGAACTGAATGGGAATTGCATGAGTGAATGTAGATCAGCTACATTCGCCCAAGCACAATATAAAAGCTTTCACCAAACAGCTTTTGTGCTTTCACACTGAGATCTCGGCGACAACAATACTGGCTCTTGCTTTGCACAGAATTAAGAACAAATATAAAAGCTTTCAAAGCTTTTCACCTCAAAAGCAAATATCAGATTTGTGTGTTTGGACGAGGCTGATTTATATAAATAAAGGAAAGTGCTTCACTTAAATCAGTTACGTACAAACACACATACACTAATATTTGCATTTGAGGTAAAAAGCTTTGAAAGCTCTTAACTTTGTTCTTGTTTCTTTGCAAAGTGAGAGCAAGCATTGGTGTCTGTTGTGTTTTTGTTGTGGATGTTGTACTCTCGTCGGTGTGAAAGCACAAAAAAGCTCTTTATAAAAGTTTGCACATTGTGCATATGGCTTGGACGTATGTATGTAGCTGCCTTAAATGGTTAATTTTACAAGTCTTATTGATTGGCGATACGGTTTAGATTTTCCTATAACTTTTTTTTTCTGTGCATTTAATAAATTCAGCTAAAGTACTTTGTAAATTTTCTCTAAGTGTAAAATTTATTTCTATACGTAGTGGGTTACTAGTAAATTTCGCTTTATCATTTAGAAAACAGCTATTGAAGCTTTAAATATTTGTGCATATTTGTACAAACCCTATCGAAAGGAAAAAAGAACTCTTACGTCAGAACTCATAGTACGACAGCAGGCATGAATGAATGAACGATGTTTAATGAATGAACAGCATGCTGAGGGCATTAATCGCTAAATGATTTTGCAAATATGTAAGTTACGGCTTTATTTGAATAGGAGTTCACAGAAAAGATTAATAAATTTTCAACGATAAGCTGTAAAAAGGAAATGTCAATGTTATAATTTTAGTTTTGTTTTCCCATTATTATTACTATTATTTTTTTTTAATATTTTTTGCTTAGTTACAAGTTCATTGTCGATAGAGTGAAATAAATTATTTTCTAGAATGAGAACTAAGCTGGAATAATAAGAATAATGTGATATCAAAACCACCTTTTTAAGAGCAGTTAAAATATATTCTATGCCCAGGTGTGGTGTCTCACCAAAAATTAATAAGATATATAGGGTATATACGCAGCTGAAATGCAAAACCACGTAACTAACTAAAAATTCAACAGGTGAGTGAATTAGCTACGGCCTGCTTAAAAAGGTGTGTGAATTGGCTACAATGCAGTTGTTGGGTTGTAGTCTTGGAAACAAATCAGTTGATGGGTCTTGTTTTGGATAAAAAAAATATTGATAAAGCTGGTGTAAACGGTGTAGATTTTCAGAAAGATTTTAATAAAAAAATGCTAGATTTTGTGCTGATCTAAATGTCCTATAAAACAAATGAAAAAATTTTTAAAAACCCCCCAACGTACAGACCAGAGAATGACAATAGTATAGTATTAAGTACTCTTTTAGTATTGGGCGTCAAAAAACTATGAATGCGTGCAGCTAAAATCAAAAACACACGTGCACGTAAAGCATGTTTTCAAACAGCCACACACACCTTTTTCATTCCATTTGATACACACAAATGATTGGTGAATGATAAATAAATGCCCCGATAAAGGCGAATGATAAATAAATATCCCGAGTATAAGCGTATTTTTTTGACCGATTAAACATCCGTAGCCCTAGTGTAAACATAAACAATAGATTGAAAGTATAAGAGAGAGTCAATTAGTTTGATACGTATGTGCCTTTTTATTTCTACCTGTAGCTTATTTTAGTTTTTCCCATAAATGTATGTTAAAATCGGCTTTAGTCATAATGGCTTGAGAAAAAATATGTGAGCATACCAAATGCTTGAGCTACAATTAAGATTATGCTAAGTTACTAAAATTATAACTATTTACTTATGTATATTTTGTTTCAAGTACTAATTGTCATTCTCTGACTGGATTGATTTTTTTCAGTATAGACTAGAAGATATAAGATCAAGTCATCTTTCAAGAGAAAAAATCCAAATTAAAGCTAGACCACTGTTTGAGAGATTAGTGCTGGGATACTATCGATATTTTCTACTATCGATATCTATCGATAGTTCAGATTTCACTATCGATACTATCGATATTACTATCGACTGAATGTTTGTACTTGAGAAAGTAAAATATAAAAATTTTTGATCGGGTTAAAGTTAGTTTTTTATCACTTTATTGAAAGTATATAGTTTTATATATATTTTAATATGTATGTATGTATGTATTTGCGAACGCTATTTCAGGTGACAGTTTTTGAAAAATTTTGCTGATGTCAGTTGAAAATTTTTTACGTTTTCAAAACTGCATTTGAAATAATATCGATATTATTTTCTATCGATATTTTAAAACTATCGATAGTATCGATAGTCTATCGATAGTATCCCAGCACTATGAAAGATACGACGTCAAGGACACACATATTCAACAGAACACATCTAGAATAGATGTGATATCTTTTAAGCGGCTGAAACGATTTTCTTCAAACAAAGCTAAGTACACTGCTTTCTATTTTCTGTTTTCTGTAGGAAAGGTCTCGATCAAAGACCTTTCAAACAGAAAAAAAAACCTAAATATAAATCGATTCACGCAAATATTATTGAGTCCAAGGCTTCCAGTAGAAATTTATTTTTCAAGGATATAATATTTTTCAATAAAATAATAATATTTTTATACAAAATTTATACACCTTAAGCTCATAAAAATTAAACTGGGGTCGAATCGTAACATCCGTGAACGTACAACTCCTCACTTAAAAACACCATTTTCGGATTATGACATACGTGAACGTACTGAAATCCCATTCAGCTCATACGATTGACGTATACTTAATTTGTTTTCATACGATTGCCGATACGATCACGGATGTGACGATTTGAGCCCTGGTTATCATATCATAAAGAGTCTGAATTTAATTCTAGGTTGCTAGAATCAATGATTGAACATATTTTTTGTATTATTTTTCAATTTACATAAATATTTTATGATTTTATCTTTTAAAAAAATTATTTCTTATGTCATGTTGAATACACATTCTTATAAGAATTATCTATATAATTAATAGGCGAACACGTTTCTTGTAATCCCTTTTACGCCGGAACTACTGCACCGATTTTGGAAAGATTTATATCATTTTAAAGGAATTTCTGCGCAGATGTGCAGAATCTATATTTTTTTGAAATCGGTTTAGTATTTTGGGAGCTATAAGCGTTTCAAGTTGCTACTACTACATGCAAACATAGTACACGCTCATTTGTTAGTTTACACTGTGTGTTTGTGTGTGTGTGTGTATTTGTGTACTATTTTTCATGCTATTCCATTTTTTTTCTTATTTGTTGTTTTATGAAAGCCATAAAACCAGGGTGGCAGATGACATTTTTCAAAAAGTTGCACCAAATAGGGGATTTATAAAAAAAAGGGGCAAAATTAAAAAAAGATGTGAAAACTACACTAAATTTTTTATTTTTAATGTATTATTATATAATTCACTCTAAAGAAAGGGGAAAAAAGTGGCAAGGCAGTCGAAAAAGTGGCAATTTGCCCTTTAGTCGGTCAAACGGTCACGCTGCATAAAACTTATAGGACGAGAGTTCAATAAATTGAATTAGGTTTAATAAAGAGATTTTGTTTCTGTTTAGAATGCGGACGATTCTGTCGTCCGTTTGGTATATCTAGTACATATGAAAAACCCACGGCAATGCAGATTGTCAATTACCCAAGGAACTTTATGTTTTCTAAAACCGACTTCGAAAATAAAAAAAATGGACGAAATATTTGGCTCATGCTATTAATACAATAGCATATGAAGACGTGTTTTCCGTCAACTCAAACAGAAATTAATGTTGATACAATTACTTCGTTGCGGAATTTTTGGCATTTCATGTTATACTGTCTTGCATTTAAGATGGGGCGCATCCGACTATCCATTTCACATCACCTCTACGCTCTCGGTCGTTTAGAATGTTCAATGTGACAAGAGCTGTATCTTACATAGCGTCGTCCTATTGAAACCTCATATACATGGTTAGTGTCCATTTGATTCAATTCTACCGAAAAGGAGTTGGTAATCATCGACTTATAGCTCTCGCAAGAAAATGGGCATAGCGCGCGGAACGTTTAAAAAACAATTTTATCATTTGAATGTGTTGTTGAACGCTCTACACCACCATGGTGATTTAACAAACTACACTGAGCAAATTCTACAGATATAGCTTCAAGAAAATGGCCTCTGTCTAATGACAAAGTTCTACAGTCCCAATTGGAAGACATGTAAATTGGCATGTCAAGGCTTTAAAGAGCCAAACTCTTTAATCTGGTAGACAGAAATGTTGAAGTTGTATTCAATAAAAGAAAAAATAATAATCTAAATGATTTTTTTTTCGCCAAATGATTATATCATTCTCAAACTTTCTGGCAACTCTGATTGTATTCTTGGTTAAATTTCCTCAGACGTATAAGTAATATTTTGCAAATATAACAAGTATACTCCAGGATAATGTACGTACATAAATATATGGGGGTCGGTGATATATTTAACTCCCCTAGTTTTATAAAAAAAATTATATTTTGTATGGGGGGGCTCACCACTATCCCAAAAAAAAACTTCGACTTATGGATAGTTCGAGTTACAGAATTGTATCTGAATTGTTCTTTCAACGCTACTGCCAACCAAACTAGTTCAAGTTAGAGAAAATTCCAGTTAGAGAAGTTCGAGTTATGGAAGTTCGACTGTAATTGCAATTTCAGTAGTTTTAGAATCGAAATATTAAAAAAAAATTTAACTTATTTTTTTCTGAAAAAAAAAAATTTAAAAACGTGACAGTTTTTATTTAGAGATTTGCGCTATAAAACTGATAATCATTGTTGCTGGTTTACTTGTGGCTATTTTTTTTTTTTTTATACATATTTTTGTTGGCAGCATTCACTCGTGCCTGGTGACATAAAGTCTAACACAAAAAAGTAGCGCAAAATATGGAATATAAATATAAAAAAAATTAAACACACATGCACAGAAAAAGACGTTGCTGCACTTTTCTTGTTGTTGTCATTTTTAGCGCGTACTTGTAGTTAAACAACAACAACTAAATAAAACTCAAATAAATGAGTTGTTGTTGTAAACACATGTAAGCATTTGTGTTCATACATATATGTAAGTATTCCAAAAATAAAAATAAATGGAATGGAAATTTGTGTGTATGTATAGCAACAGTACGCACAGTGGGGCAGATTGCAAAATATGTGATCGCGATGAGTTCCAAGATATTGCATATTGTGTCTCTAAAATTTTTTTATTTACACACACACACACGCACACACACAGGGACACGCACACGGTACGACACCCAGGGAAGATCCTTGCAAAGAGCCATCCGATAGCAGATCACGACCGACAAGCCTGTCCTGATGCTATTATCAAAACAAGTCTTAGTACAGCAGAGAATGAAATAGAGAGAAGTTATTAAAATTTTTTTGAGAAAAGTTTTATTTAGATTTGCGTAGTTAAACCACCGCAATCTCTAAGTTTTTATTACTCAATCCCGCAGAAGGCACTCATAAATTCAGGTCTCTTATACGCGATAGCGGATTATATAATATATAAAAGTTAAAATTTCTGCTCTATTACTATAATTTTTTTCACATATCGTCGGTTGGTTATTGGTTTGCGGCACAGTATATCCCAAATAAATTATGTGTGCATCAAACCAATAACCAACCAACGATATCTACTTGTTGATTTTTAGTAGTCTTTTCATATGAGACTGCTATCGAAAGTGCTGCTAACAATTCCCAATAGTTGCTCGGTGCTGCCCGCTATTGTGAATTGCAGTCATTGTGATTGTTTAAATAGCAGACATCAGCTGAGACACGTTGAGTAAAATTTTAAGTATAAAATAAAATAAAACTACACTTGAAAGTTTAATGAAAAATTCCAATAACAGCAAAATATGACTACCGCTGAGTTGTAGTTCCATGCTTTGTCGAATAAATATGAAAACCGGCTAAAGGCGGCCAGAAACACCACAATATTGAAGAATTCTAAGAACTTACGACTGTTTAGTCCCCATTTATACAGTGAAGCATTTTCTGCAAGACATTTTTAAATTCTCTTTTAAAACTGCACTCGCGTCCATACAGTGAAGTTTTTGTTTTGCCGCTTAATATATTTCATACATTTCTAATAAGAATGAATGAGAATAAAATTATATTTATTTTTAAAACTATTTATTTAGTATTAATTAAATTAATTTATCTTATTATTATTTACAAAACAAAATAAATCCGCTGCAAATATTTGTATATGTGGAAAATCAATTCATTAAACCCAGTTTAAGTAGTAAATTTTTCTTGAAATAATTAAAACTCGTTTTTTTATCTCCTTCGTTATAACCAGGGAAACCAGAAATATGCTCTGAAAAACGTATTTTATGCGCATTGAAAATATGCACTAAAAACTTAAAAATATGCACTAAAACTCAACAAAATAAAATAAATTGGTTTATTTGTAAATGAAAATATATTTTTAATTAAAAAATTCAACAATAGCTATTTGCATATAAAACAAGACAAAAATTAAATAAACAAAACAAAAGGAAACAATAAAAAATTAACAAATTAAAACTAAAATTTAAATGAAATTGCCATACAAATTTTGACTAAAGCAAATAAAACAAATGAGTTTTTTTTTGGATACTCTCGTAAAAATTTAACTTCAATTTCAAAAGAGATCACGATATCAGAAACTAAAACGTTGGAACTGGATTTTTATTTATAATTTTTATTGCAATAAACAACAAAATATTGACCTAGATTTTCAAACAACAAATCGTTGCCTGTCACATCTAAATAAACTTTTATACATTAACAATGTTCCTTCAATGTCTACTCGTTACAAAAAGCAAAACCGAATTTTAATTGAAACTAATGTCCGTAATAACAGGAAAATTAATACTTTACATTCCACATTGGAAATGAGATTTAGATGGTGAAAAATAAAAATTAAAGTTTTGACCAACACATATGCTGAAAGCATATTATTATATAAAAAAATCTATAAAGTCTCAAAATATGCCCTAAAAGCATAAACTATCCTCTAAAAATTAGGAAATATGGTAAACATATGCGTGTAACACTTATATACTCGTTTATGCAAAAACATGGTTTAAAGGGTGAAATATGCAAAAAAAATATGCACCAACAAATCGATGCTAAAATTCATAAAAAGTTCTGAAACGCATAAATATCTTGTCCCCGCATTAATACGTCACACAAGAAAAAATATGCAATTGCATATTTGCAATTTCCCTGGTTATAACAATCCTAAAAATAATATATAAGCGCTTTCATATAAAGCTGTACATAAGAAAAAAAAAAATCTGCAAGTAAAGTTTCTTAGTGTAAAGCAGCTACGTCCAATCCATGTGCACAATGTGCAAACTTTTATAAAGAGCTTTTTTGCTTTCACACCGACGAGAGTACAACATCCACAACAACAACACAGCAGACACCAATGCTTGCTCTTACTTTGCAAAGAAACAAGAACAAATTTAAGAGCTTTTAAAGCTGTTTACCTCATATACAAATATCAGTGTATGTGTGTTTGGACGTAGCTGGTGTAAAGGCAAGTGCAATCGTAAGTTTAAGATTTAAAATGAAAAATTGCTTCAAAAAAAAAAAAAAAAAACTCTCATCATCTCAACCCGGTACTTGATCTCTAGTGTAAAATTCCACTAAGTCCACTAAGTGTGCATTAATTAGTTGCTCTCTCTGCACCACTGTGCAATAATATTTCACACATGTTATTATTTGTACTACATATTTATTTATTTACAAATTGTTCTACATAACTGTTTTACATACAAATTATTAGAGTTGCTGTTGCTGTTGCTGTTGCTTTTACTATTTATTGATTGCCAGTGCTGGTGCTCTCCATTCAGTTGTTGTTCTTATTATTCAGTCCACTGCTTTGCTTACTGCTGTTGCCTTTTCTGTTAAGCTTTATTTATTTGCTCTCAATGGAGTAAATGTTTGTTCAACAAAAAGCTAAAGTGCATGTATGTATATATTAAATGTGGCATGTTCACCCTCAGTATAGAAGAAGTTAAAACATTTGAAGAAAGAAAAAAAAAACTAACAAAACAGAAACTAAAGCATGTCAAGACATTATTTTCGAATGAACCAAATTTTATGTGCCCTTCAACAAGAAGTATGAAAATACAGAAAAAGAATGAGGCCACTATTCAAGCCTGAAACGCCTGAAAACGTTTTCTATTATTTATTTTCGAACTCTGTGGTGAAGTAAACTTTTTCATTAGTTCACTTTAATATTTAATTTTTTTTTTAAATAAGAAACGACGAACAGACAGACAAACAAACAAACTCCACCCAATTGTTAACCAATCAAAAGTATTTGAAAAAAAACTCGTTTTCTTTAAAACAATTCTTTAAAACTTTAAACAAAATAAAGTTTATTTGTTGTTTATTTCTTAATTATATTTATGTATTTTGGTTCGAAACTATAAAATATAAAAATATTAATTCTTTTTTTTTTTTTGTACCCAAAACACCTGCTGCACAACAAGCAACTTAAACTAAACACGAATATTTGGGCTTTTATCACTATTTTATGACGTGGAATTGAAAGAGATTTGAACAAACAGCTTTTTTGTTCCAACGCTGGTATTAATAATTATGTAAATTAATTTAAAAAAAAAATTCTAAAGCTCCAACAAAGTAT
Source organism: Tachina lurida (assembly GCA_944452675.1). NCBI lineage: Eukaryota > Metazoa > Arthropoda > Insecta > Diptera > Tachinidae > Tachina > Tachina lurida. The sequence goes on from OX101756.1 coordinate 121,020,359, forward strand.
TTGTTGTAAAATCAAATTCCTTAGTTTTTACGACCTTTTTTTTCATAAGGCTTTAAATTTTGAAATGAATAACAAACAAACAAACAAACAAACAAAAGATCTTTTTGGATTAGACTCACTATAGACTGGTCTAATAAAGCGTTAATATTGTTAAACCGTTTTATGGTGGATGTTATTTAATAAAATGGAATTTTGTTTTAGTGAAAACAAAAGAAATATTTGATAACTTAATAAACGTTATCAGTTCTTTTACAAAAAAATTCGAGAAATTTTTTTATTACGAAGACGCGTGTTTGGCTCAACATAATCGTAAAAACATTATGATTATCTAAGCGATAGGCAGCAGCATTTCAAGTTTTTTTCCGTTTTCATTTACGAAAGCCTATTTGAATGCAATAAGGCAGTGTTTTGCACAATTTTAAGAAAATAACCCCCTGTTGCTACAACCCAGACGGTCAATTTGAGCGTAAAATTTATACGGAAAGCACTCATTATTTTGAGTGGTTTTCATATAAATTTTCTAGACAAGTCGTCTGCTTGACTTGTGGAAACTGCACATAAATTGGAAATATACCTGCTGTTTTTACAACCCAGACTTGTGGAAACTGCACACAGAGAAAACAGTGCTTACTAAATACCTCATAAAATAGAACAAAATTAATAAGAAATCTCTATGGTTTTTTTTCAATAAGGAAATCTTATTAATTTCATAGAGAAAACCTTTTTGAAAAAATCAAGCAGAAATCTTGTAGTTTTTATGAGGTTATCTTATTGATTTGTTCAATAAAAAAATAAAAAAAAATTGCGTCTTTATTCTCTGTACTGTACTTATGTATTTTCATTTAAATTCTATACCATATACATATGTACGTATGTATGTAGTATATTGTAGATGTTATTTATTTATACATACATACATACATACACATTATGTTATATTCTTAACTAACTTACTCACCAAGTATTGAACCAGCAAACTTATACCTGATAGACAAGCACTGTACCCAATATGCTAAGAAGCAGCCTGAATAACCATTGAAATTATTGTGCATACATTATTATACAAAAATTAAAAAGATCATGAAAAAAATTGTCTCTATGTCTATTATAGATATGAAATAACAAGAGCCCCCCCTCATAAAATCAAGAATATTTCCTTATTAAAAAAATCAATAAGATGCTTCACACATAATCATATAGGAACCTACTAAAATCAAGAAGAAACCCTTATTGAAAAAATCAATAAGGCAATCAATAAAATCAAGAAGAAAATCTATTTAAAAAAATCAATAAGGCAACCTAATAAAATCAATAAGAAATCCCTATAGTTTACAGTTTATAAGAAAACCTAATAGAATCAAGAAGTTTTTCTCTATGGATTGTTTTTTTGGTGCCAAAAATAACGGAAATTGAGTAAAAAAGGTTGTGAATAATACGATTTCTTCTTGATTTAATGTGGTTTTCTTCTTGATAAAATTAATAAGATTTACCACATAAAAACAATAAGGAGTCTCTATGAAAAAATCTTCGCTTCTTTCTGCTGGTATACCCCTTAGTCTAAAAACTGTTCATAGAGAAAATCTAATTGATTCTATGTTTTTTCTCTGTGCTTATAAATTGGAAATATACCCCCAGTTGAGTATAAAATTTATATGGAAGCACTAAATTTTTTGAGTGATTTTCATAAAAACTTTCAAGACGAGTCGTCTGCCTGACTTCTAGCAACTGCATAATATTTTGTCAAGTATAAACCAAGAAACGTGTGTTGTAAATTACAAAATTTAATTTATAATTATCAACCCCCTGTTTCCACAAGTCAGGCAGGTGACTCGTCTAGAAAATTTGTATGAAATGAGTGCTTTTCGTATAAATTTTCTACTCAAGTTGAATGTCCGTGTTGTGGAAACAGGGGGTAACTGCACGTTTATAGAAGACAAGTAAAAATTATTGTCTCCCTATTTATATTGAAAACAAAAACAAACTCAAAATTTTTATTTATTTTTATTTTTGTTTTCAATATAAATAAGCTGACGAAAAGTTTTACTTGTCTTCTATGAACTGGCAGTAAAGGTTTTTAAAAAGAATTTTTTTTTTAAGAAGAATAAAAATTTTCCACTCAATTCAACCGTCTTGGTTGCAGAAGCAAGTGGTTCAACCTTGCGATTTTTTCGGTTTTTGGCGATATATTTTAGTTTAAGAGATTTTTTCAATTTGGCGCTTTTTTCGTTTTGGCGATTTTTGGGTTTGGGCGATTTTTTCTATTTGTCATGGGATTTTAACACCTGCGTTGTTCGTTTTGAAACATCCTTTAATTTTTGTCGTACATTTGTTGTTGTAGCGGTCAAAGTTTTACATATTCTGGCAAAGTTTCAGGTCTGTAGCTGTTACGGTTCTCGAGAAAACACCTTATCCTTATCACTTTGGTGTACGGAACCCTAAAAATCTACAAAACTAGACATACACTTTTATACCGGCAAACCACATAACTTCAACCTTTTGTATGAATTACAATTAAATTTTTATATGAAATTGCAGTTGCCACAAAATTTACAAAATCACCAACATAAACATAATCTTAATTTCAGTGTTTTGATTTTATTTATTTATTTCTTCGTTTTTTTTTTAATTTTTTTCTGAAGTTTTTCTGATTTGTGGCCAAATAGTAACGAATTTATAATGCGTTTAAATCAGAGAAAAATGCAACCATACCAGTTTTGTACGCCTGCCATTGAGACAAATGAACCACAAACCAAAAACTGCAACAACAACATTAATACTTTCATGCACTGGGAAATATTTAAACAAAAACATGTACAAGTATGTTTAATATCTCTGCTGATCATTGGAGATGGGCATGGACTTATTATGTTTAAATATTTTACTTTCCCCCATTCACTCAACTATTACGTTATATAAAAAGTCGAAAGTTGTATACAAATAATTTGTAACACAAAAAAAAAAAATAAAAAGAAATGATGCTAATGCACAGAAAAAATTATTATTGAATTTTTCTCATTTAAGGGATTGTTTAGGAGAAATAAAGTTTTTAAATTAATATTTTGATTAAATCTGTGTTGATTTTAATTGAATTTACTGCTGTTTCAGCAAAAAAAAGTGCTATCAACAGAGTTTAACTTACAATCGTAAATATCGCGTTTCTCAAGGGAATAAATTCAGGGGAATAATTTTTTTATTCCCATGACCAAATTTTGGCATCACCAATTCTGAGGGAATAAAATAAACATCTGTTGGGAGTCGCACACGCTATTGTGAATTGATGTAATTGTATTTTTTTACTTTTTACGCATATTTTTATATTAATATATTGTTATTATTCAGCAAAATTAATAGCATTTTGTCTTATGTGTAGTTTTCACAATGCAAGCAAGCGACTGGCCTAGAAAAAGTATATGAAAAGCACTAAAAATTTTGAATGATTCCTATACAAATTTTCATTGTGCTTGCATTGTGGAAACAACACATTAATTTTTTTTTCTGTGTACGTGAAAGAAAGAAGCATTAAACTTTTTACTTATTTTATTAACATTTAAGTAAATTAATACAATTGCAATTGCAATTTTAATTTGAATGTTTTATAAATTTTAGCATTCTCAGATGTGTGTAGATAATTTAAGTGTCTGGCGGAAGTTTTCGTGGCGGCGCTTCCGCCTGTAAAACTTTGCCAGCATGGGAGTTTAGTTATTTTGATTTTATAAACAAAACAAACAACAAACAAACAGCTGGTTTAGCGTTGCCAAACAGTTGCACTTCTCAGTCTGCAATGGGTTTTGTGTTGCACATGATTTGTTGTTGTTGTATTTCTAAATTTGCTAGATCTGCAATATATCCTTCAGCAGCTTGGAATAGAGAGTGCTTTCCCACAGAGAAAAAACTGCCTAATAGAATCAAGAAGATTTTCTCTATGAACTGTTTTTAGGCCAAGGGTTATCCCAGCAAAAAGAAGCGAAGATTTTTTCATAGAGATTCCTTATTGTTTTTATGTGGTAAATCTTATTAATTTTATCAAGAAAAAAACCACATAAAATCAAGAAGAAATTTTATTATTCACAACTTTTTGGTACCAAAAAAACAATCCATAGAGAAAAACTTCTTGATTCTATTAGGTTTTCATATAAATTGTAAACTATAGGGATTTCTTATCGATTTTATTATTATTAATTATTTATTCTATTAGGTTTTCTTATAAACTGTAAACTATAGGGATTTCTTATTGATTTTATTAGGTTGCCTTATTGATTTTTTCGATAAGGTTTTCTTCTTAATTTTATTAGGTTCCTATATTAGTACGTGTAAAGCATCTTATTGATTCTTTTAATAACGAAATCTTCTTGATTTTATGAGGTGTCTTATTATTTCGTTTCTATAAATAGACATACAGACAATTTTTTTCATGATCTTTTTCATTTTTGTATGAGAATGTTTGCACAATAATTTCAATGGTTATTCAGGCTGCTTGTTAGCATATTGGTTAGAGTGCTTGTTTATCAGGTAGAAGTTTGATGGTTCCATACTTGGTGAGTAAGTTAGTTAAGAATATAACATAATGTGTATGTATGTATGTATGTATAAATAATTAACATCTACAATATACTACATACATACATATATATGTATATGGTATAGAATTTAAATGAAAATACATAAGAACAATAAGATAACCTCATAAAAACTACAAGATTTCTTCTTGATTTTTTCAAAAAGGTTTTCTCTATGAAAGTAATAAGATTGAATTATTGAAAAAAAACATAGAGATTTTTTATTAATTTTACCCTATTTTATGAGGTATTTAGTAGGCACTGTTCTCTCTGTGCCTCTATTATATTATGTGGATTATTTTTATTTGAAAGTATAGTAAAATATTATGACATTAGTTTGGTCATGATACTACGATGTTACACGAGCATATACAGTACACTCTCTATAATTTGTTACTTGTGAACTTATGTGTCTTACCATTACCTCGAACCTTTTTCTTTTTTTTTCTATTGAAGAACAGCTTTTAGCTCAATATATTTTTTCAATTGATTGAATATAAAGCACAAATACGTCATATAAAAGCTTAGAAATTTAAAATTTAAGAAAAGGAAAACCTTCATTAAATCAATTAATTTTGTCATCAGTAACGAGCTAACGTAAGAGTTCATTATATTAATCAAGTATAATTTGTTAAGTTTTATGGTTGTTATGAAATTTTATGCTTTATAAAGAAAATTATCAATGAAGTAGTGAAACATTTCGTTCCTACAATGAAGAATTATTAGTGATGTCCATTTTTTAGATGATAGAATGACCAAAAATATATATTAAAATACAATTTGTAATTATGTAAGTAACATTTCATTAATAGATAAATTAGATTTAAAAAAAAAATGCTCACGATATCATCCCTATTCTGGATGCAATTTTTTTATTTGAACATTTTTGTATTTATATCAATATATATGTGAGTATATAGCAAAAATATGCAGTACTAGTTTTTTATTGTTAATAAAACAAACTAAAAGAAAAAGAAAAATTCTAAAGCTTAAAACACTTGGCAACAAAACTAAGTCGAGATTAATGAATAAACATACATACATAAATAAGTGGGCTACAAAACAATAAATTTCAAAATTAACCACCTTAAAATAATTGGCTATGGGGTTGTGTCAAAAAAAAAAAAACAAATCAAATAAGTTTGTCTTAAGTAAAACAAAAATAAGAAAATTAATGAACATGTGTAAAGAACAAACGACAATGGCAAGACTGTTGTAAATTAAGACATGGCAAAATTGAGCTTTCTTTACGAAAAAAAAGCTTTCAGCAAATTGTAATACGATGAATCAAAACAATTCACGTATTCCATTTGCACTTAAAACTGAGTATATAAAGCAGAAATCTACATCAACTGACACCACATACAGTGTACCAAACACAAAGAACGCTGATTTTCAAGGTGTTATGACCTTCAAAAACAGCAAGTTGTTCCGTTCTGCTAGTGTTTGTCAGAATACATACAATTAACTTTGTTGTTATTTGTTCCTTAAAACTTATCACATGTAATTTGGCCTGCAGATCGATACGAACTTTAGCCTAATCAAATCATAAATAAAAAATTATTGTCAGTTAGTTAACAAAAGTATGTGGTTTAAAATTGGTAATGCATATAAAAATCGATTTGGTTAGCGTTAAACTAAATTAGTCAATCGCACTACAGGCCTGGGCTGCCTTAATTGGTCGAAAAGCAGACCAATTATCTAAGAAATCAGCAGCTTTGATGGAATTGCAAGACATATGTTATTGTTTTTACTGTTGCCGAGCTGCAGCAAAAAAAAAACGGACGAAAGTTTCGCCTCCTGAATTGATGTCCATGAGAGTAATAAATAAAGTCGAATTTTGCTGTGTTTAAAACAGCAGCTTAGAAAGTGTTTCACACGTTTCAAAATGTCCATAAATCGTGCATATTTGGTTATACAATGGAATCTCCCTTAAAGGACACTTCCTATAGGCGGACACCCCCTTTAGACAGACACTTTTGACAGCGCTCCATTAAAATGTTTAGTTTTCTCTTGACCGGACAGTCCCCTTGTACGGACACATTTCAATGGTCTCATCAGTGTCCGCTCAAGAGAAATTCCACTGTATAATATAATATAATATATAACAAATGTATAATATATTATTTATAATATATAACACATAATGTATAATATATTATTTATAATATATAATATATAATATATAATATATAATATATAATATATAATATATAATATATAATATATAATATATAATATATAATATATAATATATAATATATAATATATAATATATAATATATAATATATAATATATAATTTATAATATGTAATATATAATATATAGTATATAATATATAATATACAATATATAATATATATATATATATATGACATATAATATATAATATATAGTATATAATATATAATATATAATTTATAATATATATTACATAATATATAATATATAAAATATAATATATAATATATAATATATAATATATAATATATAATATATAATATATAATATATAATATATAATATATAATATATAATATATAATATATAATATATAATATATAATATATAATATATAATATATAATATATAATATATAATATATAATATATAATATATAATATATAATATATAATATATAATATATAATATATAATATATAATATATAATATATATAATTAGAAAACTTAAAACATTACAAATAATTTATTGGTATCTGAATTCCCATTCCTGCATGACGCAATAACATTCTCTTCGCAAAGTTACTGCTCATCACTCGTTTTATTCTACCAAGCCATTGAAGTTAAGTGAAACGAAATGTCATTTCGTAAATAACAGTAATTTTATGTTTTTATGTTGTAGTTTTAAGCTTCATTGCCAGCAACAATGTTGCTATGTTGAAACCGTTGCTGATGCAATTGCTTTTTAAAGAAACCTTAACGAATTTTGTTTACCAGTGTAGAAACATTTATGCTGTTAAAATTTTTCTCTTGTTTTTTTTTAAATTTTTTTCTTTAATATCTGTCAAATAATAAAAACAACCAACCGGTATGACGTTACAACAACAATAGCAATAACAATAATAATAATAATAATAATAATAAAAAAGCTACAATATCAAATAAAAAAAGTTTGCGGCAAAGACACAGACAAACACTGAAACAAAAAAAAAACAAAAAAAAAAACAACGCACACGCTTTAGTACGAGTACTTGCATACCAAGACATCAGTTTTTTTTAGTTTTTGTTTTGTGCATCTGTAACTTTGTGCTGTTGCTGTTGCTGTTGCATTTTTTGCATAAGTTTTCATGCACGCACCTGTCATATGTTGCACAGACGTGCTTGTAGTAGCAGCAGCAGCAACAATTCGTTACAACTAAGTTTCAACAAAGAGACAATCGACCAGACAGACAGACAATTAGACAGACGAAAAAATAGAACGAAACAAGTACAACAACTGCCAGCGTTGTGGCAGTCTGCCTAGAGAGATTCCCATTTACGCTCTATGAATGTGAACACATTACTCTAGTTGACCACAAGACAGACAGACAGACAGACAGACATTGTTCGTATGTACCACAACGAATGCAACAGCAACAGCAACAACAACAGCAATAATGTAACAGAACACAACAGCACAACAGCAGCAGCACTAACAATTTCATTTACAAAATCAAAAGCCAGCCAGGTGTTACATGTGTTTAAAAAAAAATATTTCAATGATGATGTGGTTGTTCTTGTAATTGTTGTGGCGATGACGATGTTGCCAGTTTGGCTGCTTCTTATAAAAATAAACAAAATGCGTATGTATGAAAAAAAATCAAGCAGAACCAGAAATGCATAAATGGTCTGCCAACAAGATGTAATAAATATTGAAATTTTTGTTTTTAATAGAACCAGCAACTCAGGGAATGGCCCATGCTCATGCAATCTATTGGGCTAGAACTAGGAAAAAGATTATCTGTAGACATTCAATTTTAATTTTTTTTAAATTTAAAGCGACAGTAACACACAGAGAAAAAACTGCCTCATAGAATCAATAAGATATTCTCTTTGAAACGTTTTTAGGGTAAGGGATATCCCAGCAGAAAGAAGCGAAGATTTTTTCATAGAGATTCCTTATTGTTTTTATGTGGTAAATCTTATTAATTTTATCAAGAAGAAAACCACATAAAATCAAAAAGAAATCTTATTATTCACAACTTTTTTTACTCAATTTCCGTTATTTTTGGCACCACAAAAACAATCCATAGAGAAAAACTTCTTGATTCTATTAGGTTTTCTTATAAATTGTAAACTATAGGGATTTCTTATTGATTTTATTAGGTTGCTTTATTAATTTTTTTAAAAAGGTTTTCTTCTTGATTTTATTAGGATTCCATATGAGTATGTGTAAAGCATCTTATTGATTCTTTTCAATAAGAAAATCTTCTTGATTTTATGAGGTGTCTTGTTATTTGGTTTCTATAAATAGACATACAGACAATTTTTTTCATGATATTTTTCATTTTTGTATAAGAATGTTTGCACAATAATTTCAATGGTTATTCAGGCTGCTTGTTAGCATATTGGTTAGAGTGCTTGTCTATCAGGTATAAGTTTGCTGGTTCAATACTTGGTGAGTAAGTTAGTTAAGAATATGTATGTATGTATAAATAAATAACATCTTCAATATACTACATGCATGCATACATATGTACATGGTATAGAATTTAAATGAAAATACATAAATACAGAGAATAAAGACGAAATTTTGTTTTATTGAAAAAATCAATAAGATAACCTCATAAAAACTACAAGATTTCTTCTTGATTTTTTCAAAAAGTTTTTCTCTATGAAATTAATTAGATTTCCTTATTTAAAAAAAAAATCATAGAGAATTCTTATTAATTTTGTTCTATTTAATGAGGTATTTAGTAGGCACTGTTTTCTCTGTGCAGCATATGCAAGTAGTCCATATAGAAACAGTACTGCTAAGAAACGAATTTTCTCTGTGATGCTTTGTGGAAATGTTTGTAAAATCAACCAGAAATGGATCTGGTGGTCTTTTAAAAATGTGCGTGTTCTAGGAAGAAGTTCCCCATTAGAGCACATTGCATTGGAGTAGCGATTGAACAAGAAAATGTACTTCACAATGAAGCCATAGAGTTAAATGGATGGACCTTTAGCTATGAGCTTCTTTGCCCGCTCTTGCATGCGCTACAGCAGCCCAAAGAAACTTTGAGGAGCCGGCCCATCCATGAGAGTTGTATTCCACTTTCGGAAGGTTATAGGTGGCATAAATCGTAAGGAAATCAGAGGGAATGTATGGGAGTTTTAAAGGTTAACGTGCTAACATTATATATCATATCATTACATACAGCTATTGTTGTAACACCCTGTTTGTTCAACCACAAAGACTCTGGTTTTCCTTCCTCACTGTCTCCACGGTCAGATAGATGGTCTGCAGTGATTTTTCTTATTGGATGGCTTAATGTGGCAATTTGTTTTGTCTTCATTTCCTTGTGATCTGTTGGGTTATATACAAACAAAACCCTTTTGGCTTACTGCAACACCTCCAAACAGGCCTTAATAACTTCTCGAAAGTCATACATATACGGGGTTAAAGGCAAGTTAAGATCGCTGCTCAATGTTTGCTTTAGCACACACTGCTTGTATGTGATAAAAAATAAAAAATAAAACATTGAAATGCAGCAGACGATTAAGAAATGAAAGAAAAACTTTTGTGTAAGATTATATTACAGAATATTAAGGAATAAGCAGAGAATTATAACAAAGTAAACTTGGCAGTAGAAAAAAATTGTATAATTCATGTACTCCCAAAAGATTTAATTAAAATCGAGTAAATAAAAAAAATTTTTTTTGGAATGTCGGTTTTTTATTACATTTGCGATTATATGCCCAAAATGGAATGAGCACAGCTAGAAATTAATACTAGTTTAATATCCAGTAGCTTGCGAGCTAATTAAAACTTCTAATCCTTTTACTGAATATTATATATATTATATACATATTATAATGTTTCACTTATAATAAACTTACCATACATATGCTGCTCAAGTTTGTTAGACAAGTTAGATAATAGTAGATGATATTCTACAGAAACTGCAATAAAATAGAAAATAAAGTGTATCATTTAAATGCAGCCAAAATAATCAATCTAATTCCAATTGTCGACATCGTCGTCACTTTAACACAATACCAAAAATGTGGGGCTTGTTTACTCGCTCTTCAGAAAAATGTTGTGCTACTGGCAAATCTATTTCTGTTCCCTAAGGTCTACAAAATATCATAAACCTGCCAACTGGAGTCAGTTGTTTTCGCCAAGGGATACACAAGCCTTAATTTTTTGGTCTTGTGTTAAAGTGACGTCGATGTCGACAATTAGAATAAGGGCGAATATATCTGAATAAAATACTATTGGACGAAAAAACAAAGCCTTAAACCTAATTCAGCAGGAAAACGGCCGGTATACGTACATACCGTTACCTTAATATATAAAGGTCCTAACTCATTATTTTTTTGAATTTGAATTTTTTGTATATATCGATACTAAAACAGCTAATGTATCGAAAAATTTTAAAATCTCGCTTTCCAAAAAATAATGAGTAGAGGCTTTTCTCTATTAAGGTAACGATATTTATTTTGTAACTGCCGTAATTCAAAAATAATAATTTGAGCTCAAAGTTTGCGCGTTAAAACAAAATGTCCATACAAATTTTAACTGAAGCAAATGTTTATGTTTAATTAACGACCTTTAATTTTTTCAATTGAAAATTTAATACTGAATATGTAAAAAAAAACTAATAACTAAGTTATGATCGAAAGTTAAGCTATGTTAGGTTATTTCGAACATTATTTTCGAAATTTCGAACTTAACTTTATCAGTTAAAAAGTTTTCGAAAATGCTAAAATATTAATTTTGGGTGAGTTTTTTAAATCCTGAACTACACTTTCCATCTTCGTAATAGAGTAAAATATAAACTTTATATAAAATAATTTTTTCGAATTGAAAAAAAGTGAATTGAAGTTCAATCATTTCAATTCTCCAAACTAAACTTAAAACTTTGAATGTTTAAATAAAAACAAAACATAAGTATTTTAATACAAAGCAATAATGCTTTCTAATGCCAATTTCGAATTTTCGAAAAAAAAAAATAAAAAAAAATATTTTTTTTATAAAAATATGTTTCTATTATAAAAAATGTTTTTTCTGTGGATCTAAAAGTCGTCGAACTTAATTTCGAACAAGTTTAAAAAAAATTGTTTTATAAAAATATGTTTTAATGCGATTATTAGAAGAAACCAAGTTTTTTTGAGCACCTGAAAGTCATCGAGCATAATTTCGAACAAATGATGCTGTAAGATGACGAAGTGATTATTTTGAATTAAGTCAAAACTTTAATGAAAACTCTTTAAGATCTTTTAGCTTTGTGCATTTTCGAAAATTCGAGCTAGATATATGTAGATATAAAAAAACAAAAACTTAAATATAATTATCACAACAAATGTTAATATATATTAACATTTAAGAATGTTCGAAATTTCTAACTTGATTTCTTTAATAAATAAATTAAGAGTTTTAATGTGTTAAATTTATAAATAACAATATTCGAAACAAGATAATGAGAAAAATTAAGGAAATAGTAACTTTTTAATATGTTCGAAATTTCGAAGTTGATTTCGAAGTGAACTAAGAGCTTAAATTAAAAAAAAAATCTACGTTCGAATATATCAATTGGAAGAAAACTATTAAAGAGCTGCAAATAACAAGAAAATTATTTGAAAATTAAAAAAGCTTCAGATTTTTCGAAAATTATTGTTGGAAAACAAACGCAGGAAAACTATTCTATGAAACGTTAATAATAATAATCATACTCGTACATATGTACATCACATCCAGAGTTAACCGAAAAAAAAGCTTGAGAGGCATATCGTTACCTGAAACGCAAAACGCCCTAACTAACATTTTAGTAATTTTACAGGAGAAGCAAAAATCATTCTCAAACGAAAAGTAAGTATTGTAGTAAGGGCTTTTTTATTTTGTCAATAAAATTGCTATTTGTGTACGTGGAAGTATGATTTGTTTGGTGGTGATGTATTTTGATTAGGTACATCGGAATTTGTAAAAAAGGAGATTTTGATTTTTTTGTTAGTTAGGGCGTTTTGCGTTTTAGCTAACGATATATTAAAATTATTAATTATTATTATTAAAATGAACGATTTTCGTCCAAACATGAAGTTCGAAAATTTTTTCGCTTAAGGTTTTATAACGGTAACGGCACGATGTGTTCATATACGCTTTGAGGGAAGAAATGCTGAAATTTCGAATTTTCTTACTTATTTGTTTATGATTTATGTTAGTAAAAAATTTGTTTTTTAAAAAAAGTATCCAAATTTTTTAATTTAGTGGTGCAGAAATAATTTTGTTTTGAATATTTTAGCATTTTCGAAAATTCGAACTCGTTTTCGAACTTTCAAATTTTTGTTAGAAATCATCAGCTTAGATGGTATTGTCAACTAAAATCATTAACTTGATTAATTTTACAAATTTTATTGATTAAAAGAACCTGTTTTAAGCAAAAAAAATCCAGATTTGATGGTAAAAAGAGTGTAAAAAAATAAAAATAAAAAAGTTCACTACTTCGAAAAACCAAAGCTGTTCCCCTATAAAAAAAATGATATAAATTTATTGAATAGGCAATTTTTTCATTTTATTAAATTTACTTGAAAGAAAGAATAAGAAAAGTTTTCCATTCCCCAAATAAAATCAATTTGAATGTAAATTTGAAGAGATACATATAATTTTTGGCTTATCTTTGTTTTAAAAACTCTGCTTTATTTTGAAAATAATTTATTTAAATTTTATTTTTTTAGTTTTAATTATCTTTATATCTGTGAAACATTTAATACTGTATTTGATTTATAACCCAATTTTAAATACTTGCTTTTAAAGCTGGCTAAATTTTAAACTATAATAAAGATTTGTTGCAGTGTGTGTGTGTGTGTGTGTGTGTGTGTGTGTGCGTGCATGAGTGTGCATGTGCCTGTTTGTCTTTTGAGTCTCAATTTTAAATCGATGGATGTATGATGTTTCATGTAGCGTTCAAAAACTTGTGCTGTAAAGCCATAACACATTCATACGTATGATTACACTTTGCTCATTAGCATATTTTTTAAAAAAATGTATATCATTTCAGTGGAATTTTTATATACAAACATAAATATAAGTATATGTATGTATAGCTTTATATATTATATCTTTATATACAACATATTTTTTATTAATGTCATGTTGTGTATCCATCCTCCACTATTTCATAATCGTTTTTTTTTTTCAAGTACAAGCATATTAGAAAAATTTTAAAAATATATATGTATGACATGTGAACATGTTATTTTCATAGTTTCAAGTCTTATATTTAACTATTTATTGTATTTATGTACATACATATGTATCTAAATACATATGTATGTATGTATGTATGTTTTGTCTTGATGACGCCGTTAAGTCCTTTAAGGATTCATGTTACAACCACCACAAAATCTTTGGCTTATATGTAGTGTTAAAGAGGAGTAAGAGCAATAAAAAAAGAGAACGAGAATTGCTATTATGACCTAAATTATTGCATGATTGTGCTGTGAATTAAGTTCAAAATATGCGTATAGTCATACCGAACGAAGCCAACTTGTGTATGAATGGACCGCCAATTTTGCTTTTGCAAACTCATGTAAAATGGTTTTACAAGGAAACTTAAAAAAAAACTGCCTCCACTTACTATGACGTAAATTTGTCTATTCATTTATACTATGTACCAACCAATAAATATGCTCTTATTTGCCATCGTAAGATAATACTATGCCCGAGTATTAGCCCCCCCCCCCCCCGCTTCCTCAACTGATTTGTATTTATTTGAATAAAAATGTAGTTGCGTTTTGTATTTTAAGAATACTCGTATAGTACGTGTTCGTGGGGGTAAAAAATAAAATATTGTGAGCACTTTTTTTTATTATTATCAACTGAAAGTTTGTTTAATAATTATAAGGTAAGCTTAAAAATCAGTGATAATAATTCATTAATCATTATGAGAAAGAAGAAAAAAAAGAGTTTTGACTAGCAAAAACTATCTCTCCAGAGTTCAAATGAATTTCTATTTTAGGTAAATGCCTTAAATACCTTGGAGATGAGACAATCAAATAAACTCATCAATCACATAGTTGTGTGAGTATGATCGGGGGGTTTTTTGGCAGCCAAAGATTGATGAAAATAAAAAAAACAATTGTTATTTTAATACTTGTAACGCTCTATCCCAGCAAAAAATTTTCGAAATTTCGTAATGAGTAGTACTCTTTTAATGGCTTACAAAGTAACGAGTGGTACTTATTTATCTAATTATTTTATTTGCATAATAATGACTGTCATGTAATGAATAAAATAAGAACTTATTTATATCACTACGTGAAAGTACTTATTGTAGTACTTTCCAGTTAATAAGGAAATATGTATATCTATAGAAATTTGTTACAAAATTTTATTCATTTAAAATAAAAAAATTAGAAAATATAGCAAATTAATTTTGAATAAGTTTAAGCAAAAATTAATCTATATTATTTTGCATATTTGTATGCAAAAAATAACCCATTAAATTTTGAGTACTTATGAGTACCGCATACTTTTTGAACTTCTCAAACAAAAATAATGGGTTATTCAGTCAAATTGTAAGTACTTACGACTGAGGAGTACATACACTTTTTTGCATTCTAGTAGGCAAAGTTTTTTGCTCAGATAACAATCACAAACTATTATTTTACTTATTCAGTAAAATATTTTTTGTTTAAAAATACATTGAAATTGAGTATTGAAAGGTTTAACAGGATCCTATGCGCATTTCACTGTTTCTAGTACAGATCATCAGGGAAACTTTAACCAAAAATTTCTTAGAATAACTTGAAATATTATGTTAATCTTTCAATTAAACAAATGAGAAGTTCAACTAATATTACCCCTTTTAGACACTAAAAGTTTACTTTGCAAAGTCGTAATTCAGCTGGGAGAAAGACAGAAAGAGATAGTATTCCTCCCTCTGCCTTTCACACAGCTGAATTAAGACTTTCCAAAGTAAACTTTGCGTGTCTAAATGGGGCATATCAAAGTTAAAATAAGAACTCAATAAGCAATAATCAATAATCCTAATTCAGCTGCGTGAAAGATGAAAGAGGAATACTATCTCATTCTGTCTTTCTCCCAGCTGAATTAAAGCTTAAATTAGACGTGACATAGCCATAGCCATAACCAAACCAAAATTCAATGGTTTCTATGGTGAGAGTTATGGCGTTATGGCGAGTCTCTCTCTCTCTCTCACTCACCATAGAAACCAATTGAATTTTGGTTTGGTTATGGCTATGGCATTATGGCTATGTCACGTCTAATTTAAGCTTAAGACTTTGCAAAGTAAACTTTCCGTGTCTTTCGTTTGTTCTTGTTTCTTTGTAAAGTAAGAGCAATCTGATACCCCTTTCCGTGTCTAAAAGGGGTAATAGTTGGCTATTGTGCTCGCGTCTGTGTGAAAGCACAAAAGCTCTTTTGTAAAAGTTTGCACATTGTGCATATGGCTTGGGCGTAGCTGCTCTAAATGATTAAAGATGGCTATTAACCCAAATAAATTGTTTTTTTTTCGGTTTATGTTAAATATTTTTAAGTTACATACTTTCGGCCGCATCCAAAAAAAATATTTTAAAATCAAAACTTAATTTTGTTTTAACACACAATTCAAGTGCAAGTTGTTTTTTATACGGCAGTTCAACCTCAAGCCTAGAAGCTTTTACAATTTTTTTTTTTGGGAAATTTGGAAATTAGTTTCGAAAATTAGCGAAAAGTTTATTTTAAGGCAGAAAAAAACTTTTCGGATTACATATATGAAAAATTAATAATTTTTAAGTACTTTCGGAAATTCGAAGTTTTGAATCACATTTCCAATAATAATTTATTATTTAATTTAATTTTTCAGATGCGAGAACTTCTCACAAGTTACAGAAATGGGGTACAGGTCACAGTTAGTTTATTTACTTTATTTGTTTAATATGTATGAATGTATCTACGAACGTTATATTAGGTGACAGCTTTTTTGGTGTCAGTTAAAAAATTTTTAACAGCTCACGTTTATAAAACTGCTTTTTAAATAATATCGATATCGATATTTTTTCCTATCGATATTTTCGATATTTTAAAACTATCGATATTATCGATAGTACTATCGATAGTATCCCAGCACTACCATCGGTACATACATATAAGTATTATTGTAGTGGCTTTATGTTACTTTGTTTTTGCTTTCTACAGTTGACTTCGCTTTCCAGCATTCTGAAGCAGTGATAGCCAAGTGAACAGTGATCGCTAAGTGAACATATTTTTTCTTCTCTTCTTTAGATACTCACATTAATTAATAAAAATATTTCATTCAATAAGAATTGAAATTACTGAACTCAAGCCTGATTAAGAAATTATTTCTGATTAAAATTCACTACAGTTCAATTAATTCTAAAAATGTCTCATAAATATTTTATTTTAAAATACATATATTCGAAAATTCGAACTAGATTTACAAATTTAAAAAATGGTGCTTAATCCATCAGAATATTATCAATTGAAATCAAATACTTAATTAAGTTCGAATTTTCGAATTTTTCGAAATTTTAGTGTCATATTATTTATTTCAACTTATACATGAAATTTAAAGGCAGCCTTTTAAAGACAACTTTTTATGGGAAATTTGGACATTATAATTAGGGCAGTAAGCGAAAAGTTAACTTTAAGTTACCAGAAGCATATTTTAAGCATTTGCGAAAATTCGAACTTCCTTTCGAAGTTTAAAAATAAGACTGTGCAGGCCTTTATAGAAGATTATGTTATCAACATAAGTACGTACACGTTTTGCGTCATAGTGTCTTAAAATGCATTCGCCTTCATTTATTCTAATTTAAGTTCTTATTTAGTTAAAATGTCCCTATAATTACTTCACAGTGTGTTGTCGTCTTTTTCAATTGTATGCATGCCCTGTATGTGAAGTTGTATATCTTATCAGTCTTGTTGTATGCCTCAGTTATACAGAATTCAATATTATGCGTCATACTAAATCAAATACAAAATGCAATTTCACCACTCACTAATATTTCAACTCAATATACTAGACAACTAAATAGGCAGACAAATGGGACTGATAAATATGTATGTATGTATGTATGTATGTACGTCAAGCATCTGATACATACACACAAGCACACTTTTCTATATGGCATTCATTCGCCAATATTATTAAGAAGCATTTAGAAATATTCATTCATTTAGTTGTAGCAATTTACTACGACGAGTACAAGCATTTAAAAAGTCATATTTTGTATCTCTTACGAGCTCGTACTATAACTACAATAGCAAATGCAACAAAAACAACCACAACTAACAAATACATACATATCTACCATGAGTGGAGAAAGAACCATTCGATTTATTTTTATATAAAAAAATTCTAAAATTAATCGTCACATGGCACAGTGAGCCCGATTACGAAATACATATGTAGATTGTAGTAAACTAAAAAGTTTACTTGGGCGATTTTATGAAGATGAATTTGGGCTTTAAAACTATTGTATAAATGCACAGTGGCACGGTTCACAAGAGAAATCGCAGATAAATAATTCAAAAGCAAATTTTATTCAATTTTTTTTTTTCTAAATTTTGAACAAAAAATTTTTAATTTCTTACAAATAGTTTTTTGTTGAAAATTTTGGAAAAAAGAATTCCTTAAAATATCAAGTCCTGAGTATGTAACAAAAACAACATATATTCAAAATATTTTATTCGTTGCTATTTCAAATAAAAAAAACATAAGAAATTTATATACATACAATTTTAAATTTGTTTTGATTATTCGAATAATTTTTTTACTTTTATTCGAACAGTTTTAAGAATATAAAACTCATTCGATTGCTCGATTGAAATTTTTGCTCAAAACAATTTGGTTTATCTATAATTGGCACAGCTAAGCATTCCAGTAATTTTGAATCTTTTAGAATAATTGAAACAAATTTTACATTCGAATAATTTAGTAAAAAAAAATTTTACTTTTATTTGAATAGCTGAAAATTAAATAAATTTCATTGATTAATCATTTCCAGAAACGAATAGAACCTAAAAATATTTGAATACACGATTTTTTATTTTTCGAACACGCATAATTAACAACTTAGGGCAGCTGAGTATTTTGACACTTTAAATAAATTTAGTTCATTATTCAGTCCCAGAGTCGAATAGTACCTAAAAATATTCGATTGCAAAAATTTAATTTTTCGACAAAAAATTTCGAATTCGAATAATTAATTGTGAACTTGAGTACATATATCGATAGTTCAAAAGTTGTTTTAGTAGTCGTATGTCGAATTTTCGAATAAAATTCGATTAGTCGATTAAAATTGCTTTCGAACAATTTTCATTTCAAATAATTGGCAATAAAACATTTTGTAAATACTTTTTATTCAAATAATCGAATGTACTAGAATTTATTCCATTATTCGAATAAAATTTTTTTTCAAATAATTATGATTTTATGAAATCTAAGCCTTTGTGATTGATACATACAACGAATTCAATTTTCGAAGCTATGTTCGAAATTTCGAACTTGGGTGTATATGTACTATTTTGTAAAAAAAACATATACATATGTACATACATATAAGAATTTGACTTTTTTCTCCAATTGATTTTATTTGTTTTATTTTTTTTTATTAAAATCACTAAATTTCTTTTAAAAAAATCGAAGTATAATTGAAATTTTTGTATACGAAAATTCAAAAATTTTGAGCTTATGTAATTTTCATTAAAGTTTGAAATTAAATATTAATATTAAATATTTACAAAATATTAAGTATTAAAATTTTCCAGCATCAAATCTAATTTCGAATCTTCGAAGCTACGTAAAACTTAAAGGAAAACAAAAAATAGGCTCTAAAAATTATTTAAATAATTGTTTTAATGACATCTTAACTTTACAATTGATATATTTTACGGGTTTGAATTTTCGAAATTAGTTTCGAACATGCTTAATAGTTAAAATTAATTAATACTTAATACTTAAAATTCATTCGTTTAATAAATAAAATAAAATTTTTTTACTTCTATTTCTTATTCGTTATTCATTCATGTATTTGTTTTTTAAGAAACACAACCCGCGAAGCGATTAGCTTGTCTGCGAAAAACACCCAGGGTCTATTTCGGGAATCGAACCCATTCGATTTCCTATAGGATAGATAACTATTTCATAATCGAACAATCAATCAGTGAGGCCAAAGATTTGTGGCATTAAATATCGGCCAAATTTTTTATTACATATTTCAAATAATGGGCCTTATTACGAGTGTCGTATTGCAACTTCGACTACGACGATTTTGTACTAGACTAAAAAACATTGCAACATTTTTTCTTTAATGCAGTACAAAATCGTCGTAGTCGTAGTCGAAATATGACACTCGTAATAAGGCGCAGCAACAATTTACACCATGAAATTTTACATAAAGCTTCGCCGAATTTATTTCAGAAAGCTTTTGCTATTGGCTGATAAGATCGATAGGCAGTGGCATAGCAAATAAGAATTTGTATAACTTTGTTGGTTAATTTCCTTCTCTAAGCCTAATTTCATTTCCCTAAAATAAATCCCCATAATTTAGCAGTCAAATATTTGCTAGCACTAGCAAAATTTTTACCAACGGCCCCACTGTGTTGTTGCTGCTGGAGGGAGCTATAGCTTTTTCATAGTATTTGTATCTATTGCTATTTTATTGTTGTCATCCGCATCATTCCCGTTCATTGAATTTATTTGTATTTATTTTCTATTACGTTCCGAATACTGCATGACTTGATAATTAAGCTGCGTCATAGATGACTTTAAGCAAAAAATAAAAAATTAAATATTTACAGTCAAATAAAAAGATTTGGATACGGCTACAGATGCTCTGCTTAAACGTTTTATTTATTCATATAACTATATATATACATATATATATATATTTTCTTAAGAACGTGAAAAGTACAACAAAAAAATTATTTAAGAGCAATAAAAAATATACTTAAATCTGCGAAACGAGTTAAAAAGTCAACATAAATAATTAATTTTTTTGTTGTTGTGCAAAAAATAGAAAAATAATAAAATTATGAATGTTCCTACGCGCGATCGTGCTAAATCATTTAAAAGCAACCGAAGCAAATTGTGCTTCTTTTTAATTGCAAATAAAAAGCTCAAATTAACTCACTAAAAGCCTAAAAGAATTGCTATTCATCTTTAATAGCTTTCACATACATGTTCTAGACAACATGTAGCCGCTTTTGGTCCTTCGTAGCACATTGTGCTTGCTGCCGTTTGTGTTATTGCAACTACAACTGCTTATATCAATAATATGAAGCTAGTGTTTATAATATAGTAATAAAAACTAAATGATTGTGGCAGCAGTATAAAAGCTTTTGGGTCGAGATTTAGAACTTTGAAAATCACTATAAAATTATAAAAAACTTCGCAATTTACAGAAAACCAAAAAACCGATTGCTCATAATTTTAAATCACCGGCATTTCACAACATGACTTATAATCTCATTATGAAATGACAAAACAAAAATAAAGCTTAATGGGGCTTAAATAAAGTCCCATTGTGGCTGCTACAAAAATAAGCTTTTCTTATTTAAGATTCAAATTTCAAATAAACTCGAGCGATTCCTTATATACATATGTACATACATACACACTCATGTCTAGGTGTATCGTATGATTTTGCTTCACTGTACATCATACATTTAATCGTAAAATGAATCGTGTGGCAACATTTGATAGACACTGCTCCCTTTTCAATCCGTTTAACTATAATCGAGCAAATGTGAACTTTGACCTTCACTTCCCTTAAAATCGGCAACGTAATTATTAATTTTGATTAAGATATTAATGTTTACATGAATTTTTATGTAAAAAAAATAATAAAAACAAGTAAGAGTGCTATATTCGGCTGTGCCGAATTTTATATACCCTTTACCAACGTACGTACATATATATAGTATACAGACACGTACATACATATTTGTTTTGTGAAAAAATTTATAATTTTTTTAAAGTTTCCATCTTTGGAGCTATAATTTTCATTTTTCAAATTTCATACACCAAACTTTTTCAGAAGCATAAAATATATTCAATTTATAAAGAAAAAGAAAAAAATTTTTAGACCTATTTAATTTTACATAACACAAAAAGTGTAAGTTTTCCAACCCTGGAGTCATAATTTTGGATTTTTCTGATTATTGATTCCAATCTAGTTCTTTAAAAAATACATAAAATATGTTAAGTAAAAAAATCAAGCTTTTTTGAAGTTTTTTTCAGTTAAAACGATTTTTTCAGTTTTGTCGCCTTTTTCTCGTTTTGGCGATTTTGTCTGTTTTTGGAGGTTTTTTTCATTTTGGCGATTTTTTTCTGTTGTTGGGCTTTTCTTCATTTTGGAGATTTTTCTCATTTTGACGATTTTTTCTGTTTTTTGGGTTTTTTTTTCGCGATTTTTTGGCGATTTTTTTGTTTTTTTTCGTTTTGGTGATTTTTCATTTTGGCGATTTTTTTTCATTTTGGCAATTTTTTTCTTTTTTTTATGTTTTATTTCGTTTTGGTGATTTTTTTCATTTTGGCGATTTTTTTTTTCATTTTGGCGATTTTTTTTTCATTTTGGCGATTTTTTTCTGTTTTTTAGTTTTTTTTTCGTTTTGGCGATTTTTTTCTTTTTTTGGCGATTTTTTTTTAATTTTGGCGATTTTTTTTCTGTTTTTTAGGTTTTTTTTTCGTTTTAGCGATATTTTTCATTTTGGCGATTTTTTTTTCATTTTAGCAATTTTTTAGTTTTTTTGCGATTTATTTTAGTCTTAAAAATTTTCTTTTAATTTAGTGCTTTTTTCATTTTGGCGATTTTTTTCTGTTTTTTGGGGTTTTTTTCGTTTTGGTGATTTTTTTCATTTGGCGATTTTTTTTTCTGTTTTTAGGTTTTTTTTTCGTTTTGGTGATTTTTTTCATTTGGCGATTTTTTTTTTCTGTTTTTAGGTTTTTTTTCGTTTTGGTGATTTTTTTCATTTTGGCGATTTTTTTTCATTTTGGCGATTTTTGTTTTCATTTTAGCAATTTTTCCGTTTTTTTGCGATTTATTTTAGTCTTAGAAATTTTTTTTTAATTTGGTGCTTTTTTTCGTTTGGGCGATTTTTTTTCTGTTATTTAGGTTTTTTCTTTTTTTGGCGATTTTTTTCATTTTGGCGATTTTTTTCTGTTTTTTAGGGTTTTTTTCGTTTTGGCGATTTTTTTTTCATTTTGACGATTTTTTTCTGTTTTTTAGGGTTTTTTTCGTTTTGGTGATTTTTTTCATTTTGGCGATTTTTTTTCATTTTGGCGATTTTTTCTGTTTTTAGGTTTTTTCTTGTTTTGGCGATTTTTTTCTGTTTTTTAGGTTTTTTTTCGTTTTGGCGTTTTTTTTTCATTTTAGCAATTTTTCCGATTTTTTGCGATTTATTTTAGTTTTATAAATTTTTTTTTAATTTGGTGCTTTTTTTCGTTTTGGCGATTTTTTTTCTGTTTTTGGCTTTTTTTCATTTTGGCGATTTTTTTCTGTTTTTTGGGGTTTTTTTCGTTTTGGCGATTTTTTTCATTTTGGCGATTTTTTTTTCATTTTGGCGATTTTTTTCTGTTTTTTAGAGTTTTTTTCGTTTTGGTGATTTTTTTCGTTTTGGCGATTTTTTCTTGTTTTTGGCGATTTTTTTCGGTTTGGCGATTTTATAATTTTTTATTTTTTTTATTTTTACCGTTTTTGAAAATTTCAAGAGTTTTGCTCTTACGGTTTCCAAGATACAGCAAATTGTCAAAATTACATAGTCAAAATTGCATTAACTGATGGAACACCCTTTAATTTAAATTTTTTTTAATTTTTGTGTTAATTTTTGTAGTCTGTATAAAAATACACTAACGTTACAAATTTCAAGTGTATATACATACAATTGTATATATACTACATGGGATTTTAAAATTTTTCGTTGCTCGTTTTGGAACACCCTTTAATTTCCAATTATCATGTATTTGTTGTTGTAGCGGCCAAAGGTCTACATATTGTGTCCAAATTTCAGGTCTGTAGCTCTTACGGTTCTCGAGAAAATACTAATATAGTTTTAGACATAGTTAATTTTACATAACACAAAAAGTTAAAGTTTTCCAACCCTGGAAACGTCGTTTTAATTTTTTTGTATTTTTTTAATTTAAAATTCCAATTTTAGTCGTACTGAAGTGTAAAATATGTACATTTATTAAAAAAAAATAAAAATGTGTTTTCGGGAGTTACTTTTATATGGCAAAATGAAGTTTAAGTTTTCCAGCTCTGCAATCGTCTGCCCGATTTTGCTGAATTTCAATACCAATCTATTTTGGAAAATTTCTGACACACCAGTCCAAGAACGAAGTCTCTAGCTCTTAAAAAATATTAAAGAAAACAAAATCAAAATAATGTTTTGTTTTTATTATTCATTCTTAAATACATATTTTACCACTCGTACGACTTGTAATTGTTTGCATGTTAAATGTATTTAAAAAATTTGAGTTTAAAAGGAATGATTTCTTGCTGCAACTTTTTGATGAATATTTTTGAAATATTTTTTCAGTACTTTTTATTTTTTTTTTATTTAAGAACTCATAAATATTTTTTTTGCATATTTTAAAATTGTTTTCAAATAATCCTCCTAATTTTATATTAATAAAATTTTGTAATTTGTGCCTAAAACTATGATTTTGTGATATCTTTTCCTTTGTGATTGATATATACAACATATAAAATTTTCGAAACTATGTTCGAATTTTCGAACTTGGGTTTATATATAGTATTTTGTAAAAAAAAACATATATACATACATACAAGAATTTGCCTTTTTAGATGGGTTTCATTTTTTCTCAGCAATTGATTTTATTAGTTTTATTTTTTTTTCCTTAAATTCACTATTTTTTTTTTGTGAAAATCGAAATATAATTGAAATTTTTGTATACGAAATTTCAAAAATTTTGAGTTTATGTAGTTTTCATTACAGTTTTAAATTAAATAACGCCTTTTACCAGCATCAAATTTAATTTCGAATTTTCGAAGTCAAGTAAAACTTAAAGGAAAACAAAAATTAGGCTCTAAAAAGTATTTAAATAATTATTTATATGAAATCTGAGCTTTTCAATTGATATATTTTACGAATTTGAATTTTCGAAATTGATTTCGAAATATCGAACATGCGCTTATATACATAAAATTGTGTTTTTAATGTGTTTAAATTAAAATCTAAAGCATTTCTTCAAATGATTTCTTTATTAAATTCATTTAATTTACTTCTAAACTTCGAAATTCAATTAAAATTTTAGTATACATACATATATAAATTTATTTATTTTGACATTATGAAATTTTCGGCAGCACTTGAAATAGTATCAAAAGAAAAACAGAAAGAAAATTTCTACCAAATTTTAAATTGTGCTCTGAATTTTTTATGCATCGAAGTTAAGTTCGAATTTTCTACCAAATTTTAAATTGTGTTCCGAATTTTTTATGCATCGAAGTTAAGTTCAAAATTTCGAAGTTTAACAGATTTTGGGGAAAAACTAACAAAAAAATTTGGTATAAAAAATATTTGAGCCTTCAAGTATACAATTTTTTCTGATAAGGAATTCAAAGCACTTGCTTGCTGGGGCTTAAGGATGTCAAATAAAAAAATAAAAATTAGTATTTTTCGAAGTTTTGAATCTCAATTGCTTTAAAGTCACTTAAAAACTAAATTTCGAATCCGCCTAAAACGTCCTGGGTACTAAAATATTTTTTACGGTTCTATAAAATATATATATTGCATATATCTTTCGATATCAATCATTAAAATTATTGCGATAAAATTTTATATAATAGTTCGACAAGTTCGAAAAATATTTTTATACGCGCCCCTATTCGGTAAGCCGAATCCGAGTAAATTTCTCGTTTTTAAAAAATTAATAATGGTCTTGCCGACGTGTTTAAAATCATACACGATAATATTCTTTCAGATATGATACTCGTATTTGGGAATCTATATAATAAAAATTTTTAGAAAAATATTTCTATTGCCGGAGTTAGTTTTCTAAAATCGTGCGGTTTCAAATCGATCGGTTTACAGAACACGACAGACTGTTTTGACTTACTGCCGGTTTCACGATGTCGACAAGAAACTTTCGTTCGCTTATTTATATTGAAAACAAAAACAAATTTTCTTATTTTGTTTTTGTTTTCAATATAAATAAGCGAACGAAAATTTCTTGTCGACATCGTGAAACAGGCAGTTAGTCCCGCGGCATTTGCAATTTTTGTTGCTGCAACTTTTTATATTTTAGTAAATAAAGAGCGAGAGAGGAATACAAAATGTATAGCTTTCTATTTCAACACTCTCCCTCATATTCAAGAATTGCTGCAACAAAAATTTGCCAGCCTGGACCGGGACTTATTTTGAGCAAAATTAAATTTTTGTTGTTTGCAATCTGTTTTTTTTTCTTTTTTGTTATTAATGTTATAATTCTTTTAATATTTAAAATTATTAAAACCTGTTTTGTTTTATTACAATTCGACTCAAAGTTTGCATTCTTTTGTGGCACTGGCACTTAAATTGCTTAAGAAATATGTGCTTGTACTTGTCTGTATTATTTGTAGTTTATAAGTACGACACGTCAAGCATAATTAATTCCCAATTTGCCGTTGTTAAACAAAAAGCAAAAAAAAAATTAATTTATTTTTTTATAAATATTATTTTCCCTGTAGTTTCTTTTCATTGTTGTTGCTTATAGTTATTTTAATATGATTTCTGATATTTCGAAGCGATTTCAATCAAGTTGTAGAGTGCTATTGTATGGTTGAATAAGTGACGCACTGGCGAATTGAACGATTAACTGACTGACTGACTGACTGACTGACTAAATGAACTATAAGTTTATGGCCCATAGTGTTGATGGTGTTATTTTAATTCAAGTGGATGTATTAAGTTCGGAAAGCTCGTTAAGAAAAAAGCCTCATAAAAAATAGTTTATTACATACGAGATTCAAACTAATGTTTGTATTATTTGTGTTATTTTTACAGCAAATAAATTATAATTTTTATATTTGCAAAATAATGCTTTTGTGTGTGTGTGTGTGTTTTTTTAATTTCAAAGTCATAATAGATTTTTTTTGCTTCAAATAAAAAACTTATTTTAATTTATTTCATAATTTCTTTGGAAAATCAAGTAAATGATTTTAAAGGAAAAATATCTATTGAATCAAATTAGTTTTAACAGTAATTTATAAAATTTAATCTAATTGCGCCCAATTACGAAAGTGTCCTATTTCGACTTCGCATTTGACGATTTTGTACTAGATTTAAGAAGAAATGCTGCAATGTTCTTTAGTCTAATACAAAATCTTCGAAATACCACACTTGTAGTAGGACGTAATGGGAAGGAAGCTTTAAAAACAAGTGGAATTCCAAATCTTTATGCGGCAACGATTTTACTCCGAACTTAATTTCGGAATTTGTAGCAAAATAAAAAATAAAAGAAAACGGAACAAGAACTGTCATGAACTGTTCCGATGCAGCGTTCTGTTATGTCTGCAGTTGTCACAAATAACCATCTAAGTCGATTTTTTTCAATCTTTAGTTATTTAATCTAAATCGCAATATCTCATGTGATCTTCAAGTGAGCCTAAAAAATTTTCGGAATTATATAAAATCGATTTTAACTTTAACCAGACAACGATTATTCTTATGCCTTAATTCTGTTCGACGATTGTATCGTCTTGTCTATGGACGAAAAAAAGAAACAGTTGTGATTCTTTAAAACATTTATTATTTATTGTCTATGCTAGAAGGTTCGTGTATTTGCTTTACGATTTTGTTCCAAACATTATATCCAACACATATTTTTTCATATATTTTTCAAACTATTATATTATTATGCAATACATATTTTAATTTAATTTTTATGCTTTAAAGGTGGCATAATAAGGATTTTGGTTTCAGCTTTGGAATCTGAGATTTTATATTTATAACAACAATAAATCTATTTCGATACGATAATGGTGCCTTCAATAACGAAAATTTTATACAAAAAATTTCTTTGTAATATTTGAATAATTAAAAATATGGTGGTGGATAGAAAAATCTACTTAAAAAAAATCTTTTTTAACAGATCAAAAACATCAGCTTGGCATGGCCTTAAATTTTTCATTAACCCGTTGCTGCCCACTTTGGGGCATTGTAGCTCCGCCCCCTTTAAAGATATTTACTACAAATTCCAGACTTAAGCTCTGTGACACTTAAAATATTATATGAAATTGCATAACAATCGAACGGCTCGTTTAGAAACCGCAGAATTATTTCCATTTTTTTAACGAAATCCCCACTGTGCGTTGGTGCTTTTGAGAAACATTTTTCAAAGCTTTTGTTATCAACTAAGCAATATATTGCTTTCCTTAGTTGTTAGTGCTTATATTATATTCTTATATTATGACGTGTGACATAGAATACTTTTTGTCGCATAAATTACATGCTTTAACCCATTATGGACCTGTATTGTTCTTAAAACTTTTTTTTTCTTAAAGATTTTTAGGAAAAAAATGTCAAGATGTGTGTTACACATTAACCCATTACTGGACAGTAGTATTATGCAAAAGTATTTTATAATATTCTGTATTTTCGAGAATAGAATTAAAATGATTCTTATGGAAAAAATTGTTTTAAGATTTTTTAAATAAATTAACATTAACATAACAAGTCAATAATATAAATAATACTAAATAATTCTGCAAAAAAAACGCCGACTTCAATGCAAAGATCTAAGGGAACATTTCCGAAAAATTTTATGGGATATAAAATTAAATTTTAATGGATGTCCCTTCGCCCCTTTTTTAAATGCAAGATTTTGTGTTCTTAAGAGTTCCAGGTGTGTGGCAAATTTCGTAAAAATTGGTTAAGTACAAGCATGTGAAATATTATATTAAAATTTAGTAGGCGTACCCCCGCCCACTTTTTGTAAAGCAAGATTGTGCATTTTTTATTTCAGGGTGTGTGCCAAAATTCGTAAAAATTGCTGAAATAGAAGCATGTGAAATATAATATTAAGTTTTATTGGGCGTGGCTCCGCCCCTTTTTTTCACTTCCAAATTTTGTCGTTAGAGAGCCCAATGTGTTGGAAAAGTTTCGTATCAATCAAATAAGTAGAATAATATAAAATCAAATAAAAAATTTGTGGGTGTGTCCCCGCCCACTTTTTTATAATGGGATCAATTGAAAGCTATACCCTTTCAGATGAAAAAATAATTCTTGTAATCGGTCTAAAATGTACCGAATTATGAAGTAACAATGTAAAAAAATACATACGTATTGATAACCTCTTCCTTTTTTTGAAGTCAGTTAAAAAATTAATTTGATTCTAAAATAATTTCATATAAAATTTTTAACTTCCCGCTATAGGAAGTTAATGAGTTTACCCCAATTTTCTCAAATTTAGCTGTCATCATATTTTGACGTTTTGAGGTTCTTGGATTCGATTTTGATTAACAGCAGTTTTAAGCAAAATTTTACCCAGAATATATTTGTGGAACATCTTAACCCTTTGTCGTATCCCCCTTAAATAAGGATATTAAAATAGCTAAAATGTTCCACAATAAATTTAAAAAATATAATATAAAGGATTTGTAAGTGCATAAGTACATATCTCTCGTTTACTTCAACAACGTCATAACTCAAAAAAAAGTAGTTCGCCAGAAAACGAGTTTAAAGTTTTAATGGAAAAATAAAATATTATTTTTCTCCCAAGAGTTAATTAAACAAGATATCTCTATGAAATTTTCACACAATATAAATAACGATATAATGATATGATTCTGTATGATAAAATCAAAAATTAATTTTTTTTAGTTATGACGTTGTTTTAGTAAATGAGCGATATGTTTGAAAATCATTTGCATTAGAAATCCTCTATATCAATTTAAATTAAATTTGTAAATAATACCAAGTGAATACGCATTTTTTCTATGAACATAATTCACACCACCCCCCCCCCCCCCCGCTTGCTTACAGCTCGTCATGGAAAATGCATATTTTAACAATTGTTAAATGTAAATAATGCTATTATAATTTTTGTTTTCTTATTTTTTTCTTCGATATACTAGAAATAGCTTTAAAACAAATATACCGTGTTATTTACACTTCTCCTCTGTGTTTATATTTGTGTGAGAGTGTGTTAATAAATTACAAAATATTCAATAAAATAGAACAATTTGTAATATTGTCAAGACATTTCATTTTTACAACAGACCTAACTTTAAATACTTAGTATTGAGCAATACAAAAAAAAACAAAACACAGAAATTTCATTTATGTACTTAGTTTGTTTTTTCTATTATTTACATACTTTAATGAATAATTTTTTTTATTTCCAATTTAATGTAAAAGTGTTAAAACAGACTGAATTGCGAAGTATACAAGGCTATTATTAGAAGTATTTAAAATGAGGGCCCCATTTGAAATTCTACCTCTAAGACATAATTATTACAAGCAAATCATTGTGCAAAAAGAATACGAAAAGTTTTAAAATTTATCAATTGCACCTCGCCATTAAATTCACTAACTAGCAAATTCTTGGTTTTCTTTATAATTGCAATATCTATTACCTTTTTCTTGAACTGCTGTACTTAAAAAGGTTTGTGAATTCGCTATGCTGCAGTTTGGTTGGCTGTGGCTCATAAAACAATTTGAGTTAAGGGTTTTTATTTTAGATACGAAATGTTGACAAATCTTAAATAAACAGCATGTAAACGTTATAGCTTTCGAAAGAGCTTTCAATTGAAATCTACTTAATTTCCTGCAAATGTAAATGTCCTATGATGTAAACTATTTATTTGTTAAATTATATATCTTTTACTTTACTCTTTTATTTAGTTTTTCATATGTTTTATTTTATTTTATTTTATTTTAATTTATTAAATTTTCATTTATTTTTATAGATTTTTTATTATTATATTTTACATTTTATTTAATTTTTTTATATTATTTTATTTAATTTTACTTCATTTTATTTTATTTAATTTTGATTTATTTTGATTTATTTTTTTTTTATTATTTTTGACTATTTTATTTTATAAACATACGCAACATTTTATTTTATTTTATGTTATTTTATTATATTTTATTTTTTTTATTTTCTTTTATTTAATTTTTTTATTTTCCTTTATTTCATTTTATTTTATTCCATTACATTTTATTTTATCTTGTTTTATTTTATTTTATTTTATTTTATTTTATTTAATTTAGATATATTTGGATTTATTTTCTAATTATTTTTGATTATTTTATTTTATAAGCATACGCGCAATATTTTATTTTATTTAAATTTATTTTATTTTATCTTATTTTTATCTTATTATTTATTTTTATTTTATTTAATTTTATTTTATTTTATTTAATTTTGATTTATTTGGATTTTTTTTTATTATTTTGGATTATTTTATTTTATAAACATGCGCAATATTTTATTTTTATTTTATCTTATATTATTTTATTTTTTTTTATTTTACTTGATTTGATTTTATTTGGTTTTATTTTATTTTTTTAATTGTATTTTATTCTTAAATATCTTATTGTATTTTATTTTATTTTATTTTATTTTATTTTATTTTATTTTATTTTATTTTATTTTATTTTATTTGATTTGATTTTATTTTGTTTTATTTTATTTTATTTATTTTATCTTATCTTTTTTTTATTTTATTTGATTTTGTTTTATTTTATTTTGTATTTTTTTATTTTATTTTATTTTTTTTAATTATATTTTATTTTATTATGAAATATCTTATTTTATTTTATTTTATTTTATTTTTATTTTATGTTATTTTATTTGATTTAATTTAATTTTATTTGATTTTAGTTTATTTTTTAATTTAGTTTATTTTATTTTAATTTGAAAAATTTATTTTCTGGTGGTTCAGCGTTGTCTATATGCATTTCATTGTTGCTGTAACAAGTAGACTTCAATCACATATTTTAAACATTCACAAACCTCTTATCGTATGCACAGACTTTCAAAAAGTATTTGAGAATTCACAAATAATAATATTTTTGAAAATCACAAAAGAATAGATTCTAAGCCTGCTACGCTTATTTTTCTTTTGGGGATACAATATATCTACTTTGGTTGCAGTGTCCTGTGCTTTCCGTTTGACTTAATTCATTCATTCAAGACTCGGTTTTCAAAATATCCAGGTAAAATAATTAATTAATCCTACAACGGGAAATTAAAAATTATTTAATTTGGAAACAAAACATTTAACTGTTTTTATTAAATAAAGAAAGCTTTAAATATTACCAAAACTCATTTACAATAGTAAAAAGTTTTCTAAAATACTGGAGAAATAGTCAAATTACTTAAAATATGAACAAAAAAATATTGGAAAACAAAAAAGTGCCTAGGACGGGAGCAATCCTTAATCTTCTACTGCCTAGAGTGGTTTTTAGGAAAGTTTAAGCCGGCGGTTCATGGCTTAACTTGAAATATAAGTATGTTAACAAAATCACAGAAAATATTTATTGAAAATTCACAGACTAAAAAATTATTTAAAAAAAAATTATCGTAAGAAAATAATCCTTACAGACTTTTAAATAATAAAACAAGCTGCAAATTGTGGCATTCGATATCAAAAAGTTTTCATATGTCAAACTTGCAAAACAAAAAAGTTTACAAATACATATTGAAATTTTTGAGCTTAATATTTTCAGCGCACTTTTTCCAAAATTAATGAAAACTAATAACTAAAATATTTAATTTTTTAAACAAAAAACGAACATAGGTGACCGAACACAAAATAACGCTAATGCTGCAGTTGTAGTGGTCTTCGAAAACAGCTAGTTGTTCCGTTCGACTACGTGTTTGTCAGAATATTTACAATTAACTTTGGTGTTATTTGTTCACTAATAATTATCACATGTAGTTTGACTTAAAAAGCGATAGCAACTTTAGCCAGATCAAATTATCAATATAGAAACAAATAAAGTTCGAACAATAATAATTAAAATTGACTAAAATTTATGGAAGGTTGCTAACATTTGAAAAACCTCACGAAATGTTAGGAGAGATTTTATCTTACAAAATACAGGAAATAAAACTTCGAAAGTGCACAAAGCTGCCGTTCAAACTTTGGCTGCTGGCAAAAATGCTTAAGTCAAAATAAAAAATAAATGAATGCCCTAATTCTGTTCGACGATTGTATCGTCTTGTCTATGGACGAAAAAAATCAGCAGTTTTGATTCTTTAAAGCAATTATTATTTATTGTCTATGCTAGAAGGTTTGTGTATTTGCTTTATGATTTTGTTCTAAACATTATATCCCATACATAATTTTTCATATATTTTTCAAACTATTGTATAATGCTTTAATTGAATTTTTATGTTTTAAAAACATGGCAATAATATTTATATTTTTCATTATCAAGAACAACAACCATTTTTGAACAAAATAATTTAAGGAATTCAAAGACAAGAACTCCGAAGCATTTTCAAACAAAAACATCCTAAATCTTCTTACTGAATTAGGGCATAAGTTACAACATTTTTAAAATTAAAAAAAAGCTGCAGCTAAAAAAAACGACAAGCTTTTGGCTATTTCGGAATAATATCAAAACATTGGAAGGAAAAGTTGTGTAACAAAATTGTCTCTACACTAGAGATATCAATAATAATGAAGACTATGTATCCATATGTCACACAATGAAGCGAAAGAGTAGAAGTGCAGTGGTACTTCCTAACTTTGGAACACATTTTGAGTACATTTTGCTTTTCCTGATAGATCTTTTTTTTTTTAATTAATACTAATTTTATTTAATAACTCGAAAGTGATTTTTTAATAAATTTATTAATAAAAAATTAAATCTCCAAAAAAAATATTATAAGATTATTTCAATAATATTTAATATTTTTGCACTTGCTAACATTACAATTTATTATAAAAATGCAACAAAAGATAGCATTCATATATGAATAACTATTTAATAAATACATACCTGGAATTCCTTAACACTCATACGTCCAGTGGTCACGAAAAATAATGTTTAGTTTCACTCACTGTATTGCACTGTTAACATATTTTATAAATAATTCTTTTTAATGAAGTTGAAAAAGTGCTAATTTCTTATTTCATTTATTTATATTTATTCTCATATGCTTTTTTTTTTTAATTTTTTACCGCATTTTAAAAATTATATTTATAGACAATAAAGGAAGGAAAAAAATTTATACTCTAACGTCACAAGATGTTGTTTGTTTGTTTGTTTGTTTGTTGGAAGATGTTTTATTATTTGTGTTTGTTATTATTAATTTCTCATTAATATGCAATTTTTTTTATTAACCATGCTCTTCTTCTTTATTATATCTTTCCAAACATTCTTTCTAACAAAAACAAACACAAAGACCCATTTTTGTTGTCCCGTTTATTGGCTCTCAAGCACACAACACACTCGCACACAAACTCGTACACGTATTAAATTCCGGCTTAAATTATTTGACAAACAAATTTTACAATAAAGAAAAATATCTTAAAGCAATATAGAACCAGAGTTAAAAAGTTCAAAAAAAAAAAATAAATAAATAAAAACAACAACAAACTAAGCTTTTTATTTTTTTAAAGAAACTTATTTTTTTTTTGCCTGCCACTTTACTAACATGAACAGGAAAATTGTTTTTCTTTAAAAGTGTTGAAACGAGAAAAACAAAAAAAATTATTTTTTTCTTCTATTTTCTTGCCTTTTTTTTAAACGGTGCAGAAAAAAAACTTGCTTCAGAAATTGTTAGACCGTTCGGCGCTACGGTTTAACTACAACTGATTATTTTCAAACAGTTGTTTAGTACAAATACGCTTGATACACTCGGGCCGCGGTATTACCAACAACTAAACCAAACAATGCGGCGAACAACTCAGCCAACCAATGAGCCAACCAACCAGCCAGCCAGCTAGCGAGATTCATTCCATTCAGTCACTCAGTCAACGGCAAGGCAGGCAGCCCAGCAAACAGCCGACAACGACCAACTAACATTATAGCCAGCAAAGCAACCACCAAGCACCACCACCACCTCCAACCACCACCATCATCATCATCCTCCTCATCATCATCATCATCATCATCATCATCGTCATCACCATGATTCGTTTAAGCGAACAATTTTGTTCTATGATTTAAGAGTTTCTCTCTCTAATTGTTTTTCCTTAACATTTAAGAGTTTGCTGTTGTTTCTCTTATACTTGGCACCATTTAGCAGTTGACTGTTAAAGTAATTATTTGTTCTTTCAGCCGGTGTTTTGTGCCAATATGCACAGTGGTGTAATTTAAGAAAAATAATCTAACACTTTGATATCGAGTGCGAGATGAGACTAATGCCCTAATTCACCAAGAAGATTTAGGAAGTTTTTGTTTGAAAATGCTTCTGAGTTCTTGTCTTTAAATTCCCTAAATTATTTTCTTCAAAAATGCTTGTTGTCCTGGATAATGAAAAATATAAATATTATTGCCATGTTTTTAAAACATACAAATTCAATTAAAGCATTATACAATAGTTTGAAAAATATATGAAAATATATGTTTTGGATATAATGTTTGGAACAAAATCTTAAAGCAAATACACGAACCTTCTAGCATAGACAATAAATAATAATTGTTTTAAAGAATCACAACTGCTGCTTTTTTTTCGTCCACAGACAAGACGATACAAACGTCGAACAGAATTAGGGCATAAGCTACTTTAGTACTGAAGAAAATATATATCGCAACTTGTTCCTCCGAAATTTATACACTTTCAGATCTACAATTTTTACCCACTATAGGTATATCCTTTTCTTGCAAAAAGAAAACATTTTAGAATCTTCGAAATATGTTTTTTTTCAAACAAATTTTAATTTACTAAGCTGATGAAATCCCAAATATAATCAACTGTTAAACTCAAAAAACAACTTCGACCACTGCAAAATCTAGTACTTATAAAATTTCGGTGAAAATATAGTAGATTTCCCATACAAAACGAAACGTACTTCGTCACTAGCCTCTGTATTTAAAAAGGTGTGTGAATTAGCTACACTGCGATTAATTGGTTGTAGTTCAGGATAATTTTTTCGTCCCTAGCCTCTGTATTGAAAAGGGTGTGTGAATTAGCTACACTGCGTTTAATTAATTGTAGTTCAGGATAATTTTTTCGCCACTAGCCTATAATTAATTAACTGCCTCTGCTTATGAAGAGTTTTCCGAGAAAACAGAGGTCTTACACAAACTTCGCATTTATCAATATTTTCGGCTGAAAATTTGTTTCTTAGGCTAAAAATTATGCAATTAATATACAGCAAAAAACAAATAGAAGTTGTTTTTAAGTTCCCGGTAATTCCCAAAAAAAATTCGTGAAATTCCAAAAATGGTATTTTTGCAATATTTTTACTGCATCCTTCATATTTATAGCCGGGCGTAAATAATATTTTGGAAAATATTTAAGAACATATCTTAAGATGACATAATAAATTTTTTGGTTTCAGCCTTGGACTTTGATATTTTATATTTATAACAAAAATAAGACTATTTCGAAACGATATGTTTCCTTCAATAATGAAAATTTTGCATAAAAAATTTCTTTGTAATATTTCTTATAGTATTAACTTTTGAATAAGTAAAACTAAGGGGCTAATATTTTTGCAAAAATTTATTTTTTAATGCTAAAAATGTTTTAGATCTATAATAAGTTTCCTTTTCCAAATTGGTTAATATTCGACTTCTTCATTAGTAGAACAGTGGATCAAGGTTAGAAAAAAATTTTAAACTTATATTTTTTTTCTCGAATGTTTCCCAAACTGTAAGAGAAAATCCAAACATGTAGCAGACTTTTTTTAGATCTTGGATAGAAAAAAAATGTACTTGCAAAATATATTTTTTATCGGATCAAAATTATCAGCTTGTAATGGGTTTGAATTTTTCATTAACCCGAGGCTGCCCACTTTGGGCCATTGTAGCTCCACCCCCTTTCAAGATATTTACTAGAAATTCCAGGCTTAAGCTTTGTGGTACCTCCTCATATGCTATGAAATTTCATAACAATCATACGGCACGTTTGGAAACCGCAGAATTATTTCCATTTTTTTTAACGAAATCGCTCAGTGTGCGTTACTGCTTTTCAGAAGCATTTTCTGAAACTTTTGTTGTCAAGTAAGTTTTCCTCATATTTTAGTGCTTTCGCATGAGAAATTGTTTTTGCTAGCTACTGGTTATATGGTTGATTGAGTCATAGAATACTTTTTATCGCCTAAATTACATACCTTAACCCATTATGGACCTGTATTGTTATTAAAACTTTCCAAAGTTCCACT
This sequence comes from Tachina lurida, assembly GCA_944452675.1. Lineage (NCBI taxonomy): Eukaryota > Metazoa > Arthropoda > Insecta > Diptera > Tachinidae > Tachina > Tachina lurida. The sequence continues at coordinate 121,057,378 of OX101756.1, forward strand.
CAGTGGCGAATTTTTGGTAACAGAACGGAAAAGATTTTTTAGGAAAAAAAAAAAATTGCAAGATGTTTGTTTACAAATTAACCCATTACTGGCCAGTAATATAATACAATTTCGAGAATAGAAATAAAATGATTTTTATGAAAAAAAAAACAGTTTTAAGATGTTTTAAATAAATTAACACATTACAAGCCAATAATATAAATAATACTAAATAATTTTGCCCCAAAAAAAACCGACTTCAATGCAAAGATCTAATGTAACATTTTCGAAAAAAATTATATAAATTTTTATAAAATTAAATTTTAATGGACGTGCCTCCGCCCATTTTTTAAATGGTGGATTTTGTGTTCTTAAGAGTTCAATGTTTGTGCCAAATTTCGTAAAAACTGGTTAAGTACAAGCATGTGGAATATTATATTAAAATTTTGCAGGCGTGCCCCGCCCACTTTTTGTAATGCAAGATTGTGCTTTTGTTAGCTTAGGATGCGAAGTTTCGTAAAGATCGGTAAAATATAAGCATGTGAAATATAATATTAAAATTTATTGGGCGTGGCTCCGCCCATTTTTCAACTTCAAAATTAAGTCGTTACGAGAGCCCAATTTGTTGAGTAAGTCTCGTAGTAATCAAATAAGTAGAATAATATAAAATCAAATAAAAAAAATTTTTGGTGTGTTAACGCCCACTTTTTTATAATGGGACCATTTGAAAGCTATACCCTTTCAGATGAAAAAATAATTTTTGCAATCGGTCTTAAATAAATGGAGCTATGAAGTAACACCGCCAATAAAAGAGAATAGAGACGAATTGATAACGTCCTCTTTTTTTTGAAGTCGGTTAAAAAGTTGACAACATCCTGCACGTTTCCTTTCTGGGTGCGAACTAAGTTCTGGAGAAGCTGCTGGTAATATTATAAATAATAACGTGTGGGCAGAAAATCAATTCCGAAAAGTTCAAAAACTATAATTGGGATTTAGTAAAACTGTTCGTTTAAAAAAATGGTTGGCGAAAAAGACATAAATTCTTCCTATTGGTTGACTAAGTGAAGAAGCGGAATTATCAAGAAAAGGGAAAAACACTGGCAAAGAAATCATATATAAAGAATAAAACAAGTTTTTGTGGGTCGATAAAAAAATCATTAAAGGCATTTGAAAATATTTTGTATATTTTTAGCGGTTTCACGGTCGTTGGGCGTGGCCGATTTTATTTAAAATCGGCATGCAAATTTTATTTTTATTCTAGAATGTATGTATGTACCAAATTTGAAGACATCTGCTTGAATAAGAGAAATTTTATGCTAAAAAATTGGAGGCGGTGGGCTGTGGGAGTGGCTGATTTTCATCAAATAACATTATTTTCTTAATTTAGACAACATAATGCTCGAAATGTCGACTTTCAATGATCTAAGAACATGCCTAATATATTTTGCACAAAAATGTATGAAGCCTTCCCAATGTGCAACGATGTGTGTGTATAAGTAAATATGTATGTGTGTGTGTGTGTGCGATAATGTTAGGATGTTTGTGTATACGTGTGATTTTGTGTGCTAACAATTGTCAATAATTGCGGAATGAAATACAAAAACTATTCTATAATTTCGAAGTCCATGTAAAGAGAGCTTAAAGTAAAGTTTCTTTTTTTTTTGGCAGCATAAGCCCCCCAGTAACCGCAGAAACTTATTATATACATGTAAGTATGTACATACATACATATGTATATGTAAGCGGTTTATTGTGGAAACCGCAAACTTTTTTCCTCCATTCTGAAGGTTTTTAAAATTTGTCAATGTTCTATTGCACTGTAATTTAAAATTGTTTGTGTCTCTACATATTTTTTAATTTTCTTTTTTTTTTTATTGTCACACGATCTGCCGAGATGTGCAATTGTTTGTTATGCGTAATCAACAGATTCTTGGAAATAATATTTGATTTTTTTTTTTGTATTTTAGCAAAACAAATATTAATTTACAAAATGATTCATGCAGATTCTTAAATTTTTTTTTCATTTAAATTTTTAAAAACACATGTTAATTATTTGAAAATCATCTTTAGACAAAAATAATGGGAGAAAATGAAACATGCCCCATGAATGAAAAGAAATATTGTGAAATTATTTTGAATAAAAAGAAGAAGAAAACTACCTATTTGTAAATTTTATTGTTTGTAATTTTAAATATTTTATTATATTTTTATAGATTATGGTTATTAAAAGAAATCATATTGCACTATGGGTTAGATGTTAAAATATTTTGTATTTTATAAAGGCTGGTACTTACTATTCTACGTAAGTGTTTTACTTTTGAGAAAATGCCACACTGATCTAATGGAGCTTATGAAAATTTTCAAAAGAAAATAACAACTGATTAGATCAGGTTTGCATTTTCTTAAAAGCGTAACGTTTATGAAGCATAGTGACTACCAGCCTTGAACAAACATACATATGTTTGTCGATTATAATTTAAAATTTAAAATTTTTTGTAACTATATTAAATCCATTACAAAAATATCACAATTGAGGCAGACCAAACCAAACCGCGTACATTGTTAAGCAATTCTCTTGTGTGACAAACACCACCAATGACAACTTAAATAATAATTTACAATTAATTACAGCCGCATAGTTTTTGCCACTTAAGTTCTATGTATCTTAATAGACAAACTCCTTATGAATAATTAAGGCCTTTAGATTTGCTACTTGAAACAAAAAAATAAATAAACATCATTATTATTAAATTGCTTAGTAAGAATTAATCGTTTTAATTATGTTTTTGTTCACACATCTGCTTTAATTTTCATTCACCTTAAAAGTCCATTAAGATAATGAAAACAAATGAATCAATTAATTAATTATGACATAAAAGGTTTGAACTGTAAATAAAAACTAATAATAATAATAATAAAACTATAAAAATTAATGAAAGCACATGTTAGATACAGCAATAAGCAATAAATTTCAATACTATGCAAGTCTACAAGTGAAAAATCAGACTTCACAAATATTTGCTGTGAAAATATTGAATATTTTTTTTGAGGTCAAGTACTCGTAATAGTTAAGCTGAGTAAATTCAAATTGTGTTGATAGCCGCTTTTTAGGAAATACTGCTGATTTGCATCTTGATGAAAGAAATTTCAGCAAAAATCTATCTGCAAGTCTATGACTTTTACATATATATGCATATATATTTTCTACATTTTGCAAGATTTCGTTTGTATGATAATAAACAGCTGATTAATATAAACAAGAAGAAATACAGCTCTAAAATATTTTTTAAAACAAAATGTAGCAAACAGCAGCCCACAACATAGTTCGTTGGAAGTCATTAGTTGCATTCGTTTGCTCCCTAGCTAGAGAATAAGCAGCACAAGAATCAATCTAATAGCTAGGTTGCATTGGCTGAAGTCGATAGCACGTTGACTACAAAGCAAAAGGTCTTGGGCCAAGGCCAAAGGTCCTGGGCCACTCATTAAATAAACAACAACACGCATTTTTCTGTTGTTCAATAAGTGTCCCTTTATATCAGTTATTGTAGCAAAGTTCACCGACTTCAGCGGATACTAATCCTAATGTAACATCAGAGTACCCTGCTTCGTCGCTATTGTGTAGCAGAACTATCGGTGAAGTAAAATAGTCAATAAAATGGCTACTAAACACACCTTTGAAAATTTAATACGCCTCATTGACACCAGAGGCGCTGCAGCACTACATTATTAACAACATGCAAAAATCAGAGTTATAAGAGAATGAATTTTTCCTTTATCTCTTTATTCACCACCTGTCTTCTCTATAACTTTCCCTTTCCTCAAAGTAAGACCTAATAATAGTAATAGGCATGCATAGCCTGAGTGTAACTTCTTTTTGAAAAAAAAAAATTACAAACCTTGACCCAAATAAGTAACGAAAGTTAATCTAATCAATTTGAGGGTTAACAGAGAAAACAGTGCCTACTAAATACCTCATAAAATAGAACAAAATTAATAAGAAATCTCTATGTTTTTTTTTTTTCAATAAGGAAATTTTATTAATTTCATAGAGAAAACCTTTTTGAAAAAATCAAGAAGAAATCTTGTAGTTTTTATGAGGTTATCTTATTGATTTTTTCAATAAAAAAATAAAAAAAATTGCGTCTTTATTCTCTGTACTGTACTTATGTATTTTCATTTAAATTCTATACCATGTACATATGTATGTAGTATGTTATTTATTTATACAAACATACATACACATTATGTTATATTTTTCACTAACTTACTCACAAAGTATTGAACCAGCAAACTTATACTTGACAGACAAGCACTCTACCCAATATGCTAAGAAGCAGCCTGAATAACCATTGAAATTATTGTGCATACATTCTTATACAAAAATTAAAAAGATCATGAAAAAAATTGTCTCTATGTCTATTATAGATATGAAATAACAAGAGCCCCCCCTCATAAAATCAAGAATATTTCCTTATTAAAAAAATCAATAAGATGCTTCACACATAATCATATAGGAACCTACTAAAATCAAGAAGAAACCCTTATTGAAAAAATCAATAAGGCAATCAATAAAATCAAGAAGAAAATCTATTTAAAAAAATCAATAAGGCAACCTAATAAAATCAATAAGAAATCCCTATAGTTTACAGTTTATAAGAAAACCTAATAGAATCAAGAAGTTTTTCTCTATGGATTGTTTTTTTTGGTGCCAAAAATAACGGAAATTGAGTAAAAAAAGTTGTGAAAAATAAGATTTCTTCTTGATTTTATGTAGTTTTCTTCTTGATAAAATTAATAAGATTTACCACATAAAAACAATAAGGAATCTCTATGAAAAAATCTTCGCTTCTTTCTGCTGGGATACCCCTTAGCCTAAAAACGGTTCATAGAGAAAATCTTTTTGATTCTATGAGGCAGTTTTATCTCTGTGTTGCTGATTTTACTCTAGATAAAAGCTTTTGTGTGTGATTCGATGAAAATAATTATTTTTGCTAGTTAATGTAATTAAATTTAGTTGTGATTATTGAAGCAATCAGCTTAAACTGTTAATGTACTATCATGTTAGTTAAAATTTCTCTCTCTTTTTTATGTTCAAATTCTAGGTCTCCTCTTGGCTGAGGTAGTAAAGGCGCTTCCCTGCAAAATCGTGATAAATATGGCAAACTGTGCTCAACTCCCACATGAGGTAAGATACAAAGTTTTTTAGAACTAAATTAATTTAATGTGGTAAAGTTTAATATTAAAATAATGAGTTTGTGCTGAGGTAATAGATTAAAGCTCTCTTTGTTGGTGGGTTCAGATCAGCTATGTAGGTCCAAGCCATATGCTTAACGTAGAAGCTTTAAAAAAAAAGGCTTTGTACTTCCACACCGACGAGAGCACAACAGCCAATCTGATCTAGGTGAAAATAAAAGAACAAGAACAAACTGTAAGAGCTTTCAAAGCTTTTTACTTTAAATACAAACAGCAGAGTATGTGTGGTTGGATGTAGCTGTTTAACGTGGATAATGGAAAGTGCTTCTGAAACTATGCTAACCCGTAATGGTTATTCTAACAATTGAACTACAATATTTTTAACTGTTCCATATCAGTTAGTTTTACCAATCTTATTGGTTAGTGCAATTTTGGCCGTCCTTTTTTCTGTTACATACTTAAAGCTTAAATTTTCTAGTGCACCAAAAATGGTTACACATATTGCGTCAAATATTGCTCTAGTTTGACTTTAATACTTAATTCAGTCATTAATTATTATTTCTTTCAAGCCAATTGTCTTTTCGTTTAATGCATCAAATCATTGTTTAGATCTCTTGTCTGACCTCATAATATATTTATTCAATCTTAGGAGTACTTTTAGAAATGATTTAATTGTCGTACAACGCCTATTGCGATTTGCTAAACGCATTTGAAAGCCAAATATTTCAGGGTACTTGAAAGATTTGATCATTAATGAAGCTTGAATGTATTAATTAGAATTAAGGATGTGTATGTGGGAAGGAAGCATGTTAATGTCCCAATTTTTACACAGAAAAAAATATTTTTTTTTCAAACACCTATGTATATTGTTGAATGTGTAAGTTTTCAAAATTGCAAGTTTTAAACTGTTTAATATTTGCTATTTTATATATGAATTTGTTGAAAAACTTGCCATTCATCCATGCATATGAGTGCAAGAACAATTCACATTGAAACTTTTAAAATTTTACTCAAAAACTTTTTTCTTTAATTTTTTTATTGACTAAAATAATATTTTTTCACTAAACGTGTATACAAATTTGTTAATAAAATGAATCGGTGATTTTCGTATTTGTGTGTAAAGTATTAAACCAAGAAGATTACTTGTACAGTTTAAGGAGAAGCAAGTTTTTGCTGGTTTCTGAGCAGCATTTTAGCTAAGATGTGGTTTTCTATATTGAAGATAAATGAAAGGTATGCAGGTCCTTGTTGCAATTGAAAGGAAATTCACCAGATTCCAGAAAGAATTACAAATTACCGCTATATCCTGATAATAAAAATACATAAAATTCAGCCCCCAAAGCTTATATAAAAACTTTAACTGCCGTAAAAAATTTTTAGACAGATGATATTTTTCTCGGGGGTCTTGCAATACCACAGAACTCGAGAAAATATATTCAAAAATATCGATATATAAATATTTTCAAATGGCAAATTGATTGTCATAAATAAAATATTTTGCGTCAATATAAAAATTATTTTCTCTCGTATGTGTGCGTATACGTTATACACCGTCATTCGAAATTCTGCGTAACGTATACGCACGGCTAATGAAATTTTAATAAAATTTTCTTTTTTCAATTACATACTATTTGAAATTAATCCACTTCATTAATTTAGAATTATTGAGCCAGTTCTGTGTTTCCGTAATATGTCCCAATGTGCAGAGAGTTCTGTTTATTCCCTGAAAAGGTTGCTAATAAATTCTGTGGCAATAAGGAAAAAGTGGTTAAGTCATGTTTTACTGTTTTGCAGGAGAGCACTTTTAAGCGTTCAAGTCGATTTTAAGAAATTTACTTCTTTTACAGTTAAACTGGGAAATTCTCTGTTAACTTTTATTTTTTTTTTAGCAAAAACCATTCTACAAACTATAATTAATACATTTAAGTTGAAATATACCAAAGTACGAGTATAACCCGAATTAAGATATTATTCCAAATGAGATTACAAGTCTAAAATAGATAAGTCGCAAGTCATAGTGCTATAACTTTCGGAAAAATCACACCAATTAATTGAGATTTTGACCCATTAACTCCCAAATCAGCTTATCTCGACTTAAGCACTTATTCCTTTTTATTAATTTACCAAATAGGGAACTGAAGCCAAATTATCATACTTATTAGCGAATAAACTTTCATTAAAAATTATTGAGAACATTCCATTTTTCGGCAAGTGGCCCCAATATGCAGGAAGTGCAAAAGGTAATTGAAAAAGTGTTCATTGCATATTACAATACCTAAATCATTTAATGATATTACGTAACGTATCGAATGAACAAATCGCGGCACGCAATAAAGCTCGTATGAAAATGTATACACGTCTATGGCCTTTTTAATTCTTTATATGGCAAAACATTTAAAATGTATAGTCCATTTGATATTTTTATATGAAAAATGTACTCATTTCATATGTATATATACATATGTACATGTAGAGCTAAATATGGTACATTTTTATAGAGAAAAATTTAATTTTTTCATATTAAAATAACGAATAAGCTATACATTTTTAATTTTTCATATAGAAAAATTTATTGGGACATACATGGTATATTTGTCATAGAGAAAAATTAAATGGGCTACACATGGTATATTTTTGACATAAAAATATCATTTTAAATATGATATGCTATACATTTTAAATACGCTATGCAGAGTATATTTTTCATATAGAAAAAATAAATGAGCTGTACATGGGCCATACATGTTACATTTTTCATAAAAAAAATTAAATGGGCTATACATGGTATATTTTTTATATAAAAAAGTAAATGTGCTATGCATGGTATATTTTTCATATACAAATACCAAATGAGCTATACATGTTACATTTTTCATATAGAAAAATTAAATGGGCTATACATGTTACATTTTTCATAAAAAAAATTAAATGGGCTATACATGGTATATCTTTCATATAAAAATATCAAATCGTCCATACATTTTAAATGTGCTATACATTGTATATTTTTTATATAGAAAATTTAAATTTTGCATGCTGCATTTTTCGTATTGAAAAGTTAAATGGGCTATACTTCGTATATATTTGATATAGAAAAATTAAATAGGCTATGGTATACTTCTCATATAGAAAAATTAAATGCGCTATATACGTTATATTTTTTATATAGAAAAATTAAATGGGCTATATACATGTTATATTTTTAATTAGGAAATGTACATGGTACATTTTTTATATAGAAAAATTAAATGGGCTGCACATGGTATATATTTCATATAAAAATATCAAATGGGCTATACACTTTAAATGTGCTATACATGGTATATTTTTCATATAATAAAATTAAATGGACTATACATGGTATATTTTTTCATATACAAATACCAAATGAGCTATACATGGTACATTTTTCATATTGGAAAGTTAAATGGGCTATACTTGGTATATTTTTCATAAAGAAAAATTAAATGGGTATATTTTTCATAGAGAAAAATTAAATGGGCTATACTTGTTATATTTTTCATACAAAAAAAAATTACATGGGCTATACATGATAAATTATTCATATAAAAAAATTAAATGGGCTAAAATAGCTTAAGCGACACATATTTTGGACTTCGTTTTCTTTTTTGACGAAAATCAATTATTTACGATCGCAAATAATCGATTTTGGTCAAAAAATTAAGTTTAAAAATTATATCGCTTAAGCTTTTTTGGCGGTTATGGCACGATATGTCATATTTTTCATATAGAAAAATTAATTGGAATCTACATATATGGTATATTTTTCATATAATAATATCAAATGGACTATACATTTTAAATATGCTATATACATGGTATATTTTTTATATAAAAAAAATTAAATGGGCTATACATGGTGTATTTTTCATATTGTAAAGTTAAATGGGCTATACATGGCATATTTTTCATATAGATATATTTAGTTGATTTAACGACAACCCCTACTTCGGACAAACTACTGAAATTTCTTAACGAATTCGTTACGATAAGTCTGACTTCAGAAAAAGTTGAAACGTTTGGCCTGAAAGGTATTCTTCTTACAACTATAATTCGAGCTGAAATACGAGTAAACTCTGCCTATGTAGAAATGGTAAGGTAGAAAATAAAAACACATGTTAACTATTGAGTTGTTGTTTTAAATATTCTGATATTTGGTAGAACTTCTCATTTGTTTAAATTAAAGTTCAAAATAAAAGCTCCAGTTTTCCCGAGAAATGTTTGTGTAAAGGTTCCCTGATGATCGGCATTAGCAACAGTGAAATGCGCATATGATCTAGCTCCACCCCAAATAAATAATTTCAATGTATTTTTCAAGAAAAAATTAATATTTTTCTTGAATAATTAATAATAACAAACATGACGATATGTTAATCAGAAATAATTTCTTAATCAGGCTTGAGTTCAGTAATTTCAATTCTTATTGAATGAAATATTTTTATTAATTAATGTGAGTATCTAAAGAAGAGAAGACAAATTAAACTAGACTTTATAGCTGGGGGAAATACCGATATTTTTCTGTGCAGCCACGCACTTCATCAGCACCCATGTCTATCTACTGGGGTAGAGATTATTATTAACATCAGCTATTTAACTTAAATTTCTATGAATTGGAATATGAGAATTGATTGTGTATACAATTATTGATTTTCCTTTTGGCAAACACATTTGTAAGTATCACTATTCATTTTCTGTTTTTCCATTTTCTATTTAGGTTAGCACGAAGTTATATCACTCTACCTATGTATGTTACTTACTCTACCTTAAGTAAAATAAAAGTTTGTTTAAATTTATATCTTCAGTTTTTCGCTTCACTTGCTAGAAAGAAATTACTATCGACATTTTAATATCTTTTTTTATATTAATTTCAATAAATTTAAACTTATGTATGCATGTTCATAAATTTGTGTATGTGCGTTTGATAGTTGCTGAAAAATTTTAATTAATTAAAAATCTCTACCATTAATCTCTTACCTTTTTATTTTTATTACTTTTTACTCTTATTGCACAAATCCTTAGAATTACAAGTTTTAATGATTTATATATATGTACATACATATGTACATACATACATACATACATATGTAGTGTAGTACATACATATGTATGTATATAGTATAGTAAATTTTTTTTTTTTAATTTTTCGCTTTAATTTTCAAAAACTTATTGATTGTAGAAATACGATAAAAATAAATAATAAGATCATGAACATGTGCGTCTTAGCTGAACTGGGCAGAGCTGAGGGTACGTGTACAGCTTTTGTGGCTGCTCCATATGTGACAAATTTTTATAACAAGATTATCAATTAAGTAAAGCCCACATTAAAAAGAATATGTTTATATTTATTGACAAAAAGTAAAATAGCAAATGAAAAAAAAATATATGATAAATTATATTAACTTAATGCGGTTGAAAGCGAAAAGCACCCTACTGCAACATTGGGTGATTTGAACTCGATTATGGACTATACATTTGCAAAACTAAAAATAAATATGTATGTCCTTATATAAATTGGTTACTTCAGTTATCTCTGAAGAAAAAGTTTTGACTTAAACTTGATGACTTCAAATGCCGTTAGCCGCAATTAATTGCCTTGTAGCCGGCTACTTAATTATTTCGAAAGCAACAGGGACATCATAAACAGCTGATATTGAAGTATATATATACATATATATTACAGTGGTGCCATTTTCAAATATTTTATATTTTCAAATATTTTATATTTTCAAACACTTCAGTTTCATACATAACTAATAGACAATTTTATAGAATCCAACAAGATTGGAATCTCTTTAAATCAATAAATACCTGTCTGAATCAAAAAGTTTTGCATTATTAATTAGTGGTCACGCTCTTTTGGGCACATGACACACAGATGTATATCCGGCCTAAGTTTGGTATTTGTATTATATGTACATCTGACATATCAAATTTCCTACTGAAAAATACATAAATGCCACTTGAAAGCATTAAAAGCATTTTCTACGTACTTGAAAAGTCAGGAGGCAATCTCAGATGACAAATTTTCAATTAGAGCTCATTCAACTTGGATGTAACAAAGCATCTGACATCAACTGACATCAGCTGTTTTGGTAAAACCACAGCGTGTGTGATGGCAAAAATATAGAGAAAGAAGTCAGTCAGTTTTAACTTAAATAAATAAATTAATGAATTTGACAGACATGTGAAGTTGCGTATGAGTGGCATAGCTGACAAGTCAGTTATGAAATACATGAAGTGTGAAACCAGCTTAAACAAGGGGTAGGGGATACCGACAATGCTCAAGTGTCATACCTAAATAAGAACGGTAACTTTTTTATGTAAACAATCCTGCAATAACAGTTCAAGTGAAATGACCGGTCATTTGACCGACAGTGATGATGGATTTACCTATCTAAGCTTCTATCAGTTTGGTTAAGGGCAATTTGGAAAAAGTGATGTAAACTTTTGTGTATGTGTGATTTTGCATATTTTTCTAACTAATTAAAAATATCTACTATGAAACATATATATCTGACCTGCTTACTCTGCCGTATTTTTACTAGTCATTAATGATGTATGTGGTTGTCACACCTGATGTATATAACCGTCATAGTAAACTAGTAAAACCTGCATAATTACCTTATTGTCTAAAATGTTTTTTATTATAAAATAAATAAATAAATAAATAGAAAAGCAACAAAAAATACAAAATAACTTCGATAGTATCTATCCCCTTCACGCTTTTTTAACCTCCAGCACACCTTGCTTTTTACAAATATCTGAAGTTTTAAAAAGAAATGCACATACATATATATTAAATTAAACTTTGTAAATTTGTTTTATTCACAATTGTTTTTACTTAACTTTTTTAACACTTCTATTAATTTTAATTTCACAGACCGAATGTATTGTATATTTTACAATAAAATACGATGTTTTAAAATTTTTGGCATATGTACATTAGATGTTCCACAATAACATACGAGTATATGTAAAGCCCCCCGTAGACGACATGTTTTTTGCGTCTGACTTGTCAAATTTCCCAGTGTAAAACATGTACATGTCAGGTACAGGTGTGGTACCTTTAAAACTTTGCTTCTGTAAAAGTCAGACGCAAAGTCTTCTGACAAAATTTCAATTAGAGCGTGTTCTATTTTCTTCTGACAAAGCCTCTGACATCAGCTGTTTTTGTTATGCAAAATATGTCGGCAAAAATCTATGCCGTGAGGAAACATTTAGCGGCGTTCCGCTATTGACGGAAGGATTAGCCGGCTGAAGTTGATATATTACAACACCTATATATTTATGTTTTTTTAAACTATTAAATAACAATAATGCAATAAAATTGCGTTGCATTTTTATATTCTAACATGATTCTTCGAATTTAAAGAAAAATGACTGTAGTTTTTACGGCGTAAAGAAACTTTTTTGTGCCGGCAACACTCCATTTTGAAACAGAGGCCGACATAGGTTTGTGCAAAAGCAAAAAAAAAAACAAAAAAAAAACAATCACAGACAATGTCAGACGTATTTGTACATGCACGTTTGTGACCAAATATTATAAACCGTCTGTAAAACAACAAATTTGACAGACATGCAGAATTACATCTGAGTTGAAAAGTTGAAATGTCAGACGTAAAAAACATGTCGTGTACGACCTGCTTTAGAGTAGAGCAACTATAACTAAAAAAATGTATGCATCATCACTACCGGTAAAATGACCAGTAAATTGACTGTCACTGTTGTGTGAATATAAAAAAATTGCTAATGTGTTAGTGACAAAATTACGTTTGTGTTAGTTTCAGTCATTCATTTCTTGTAGGGAATGTTAGCAAGACAAAAATCAACAACCCTGTAATAGGGATTTAAATATTTTCTAGTTTTCTGCCACCAACTTCACTTGTTAATGTGCTTTCTGTAATGGTAGGTGCACACTTTGCAACGTGTTTACGCAACATGTTTATACTACATGTCACATGTTTTGATACAGACACTGCCAACCTACAATGCAACCATCAATGCAACCTATAAAAAACACAACATTTTGATATTTTTGAAACTTCTAGTTCAACTTCAAACGCAATCATAAACAATACTACTACACACTATGCGACCGACAATGCAATCTGCTTGGTTGCATAAACATGTCGCAAAGTCTGTACCTACCATAAATATCAGATTTTTCAACACCCATACCATCTCATTATCTCGTTTAACTTATACCATTTTGTGTGGTTATGAAAATTTTTGACACCCAAAAAACGTTTGCTGCTCTTGTCTAGATGTCGCTGTTGGGAATTGATGAATAGTACGAGAAAGATTTTACACGCTGTTACTTATCCTTCATATTTTTGATGATATACACTTTAAATTGATAAAACTGAACGACTGGTTCTTTTTCAAAAAGTTGTTCGGGCTAAATTAAAAAATTTGTTTTCTGGTCAAGCGTTTGACATATGTCAAAGTTATTAAATGTTGCTAATGTCGGCATCAAATATGGGCCGCCTGGTACTTCGTCCTTGCTCAAAGTATAACTTACATATTTAATTATAAAAATTAGTAATAAAAACAAATTTATATGCTCTGGTGTAAATGAGAATCTTTGCCATTATATTTTCCTAAATATGCCTGCAATTTATCACAATATTTGGAAGGCATTTTCTCTGATAGGTAAATCTTACTTTATTATTTTAATTCAATGTTCAATGTCTTAAAAAAAACATCCTATACCACTCTCTATCAGCTAATCCGCAAATATCCGATAGAGAGTAACAAGTATGTGAGAATTCGCCCGGAGTTCATACGTTGCTTTTATTTATGTTTCAAACCACTGTGCAATATTGAAAACGATTAGTTTTGATTTCGTGAGTGTACAATTTTTTTCTGAAGTTTTCTTTTATTTCTTAAGTTACAATAAACCAGATTGGTTAAACTTTGTGTTTTTTTTTATTATTATTATGTTTATCTTAAATTCTCCTATTATTGACTAGATTAATTTTCAACTGACTTTATAAACTATAATTCCACAATAAATCATTAAAAGTGTACAAATACACTTGGACGTGCAAAAAAACAACATTTCAAGATCTTTAAGAAAAATTTCAATGAAAAGTAAAACTTCACATACATACATGCATATGGGAACAAAAGTACCTGTAAACAGTGCTGCCAGTAGGGGGGATGTGTCCCCAAAAGTTGGGTATTTCTTAATCTTTTGAAGACAAACGATTTTTTTTGTGGACAGAGAATGTTCTTTGGGACAGCAAAAAATATGGGGTTTTTTTGAGGAGTAAATCCTTAAAATCGAATGATGGAACCAATGAGTATTTTAGTTGAATATTATATAAAAATCGATCAACAGCCTGTGCCTCGTTTCTGTAACTTGTGATAAGTTCTTCCATCAAGAAAAATTACATAATTATAATGTTTGTCCTACTTTATTCATATAAAAACTTAAATCAATTTACAAACAATATCAACAAATATAGTTTTTGTCTTGCTCGTACTGTGTTTCACAGTATGATGAGAATTTTTTCAACTCGAAAAGCTCTCACATTCCTTACAGAAACGAGGCACTGGTTGAGAGAGAACAAAAAGAAGAGAGGTGTCTTAGGACACCCGGTTAGAGCTATGCTGCTTAGCTATAGCAAACAAATTTCATGTGATAAATAACAATGCAATAAAATTATAATAAATGATGATGTCAAATTTGCCGCAATTATTTCAAAACGTTTTCATTTATTTCCCATTATTTTCCTTTCTAGCTGCGTACGATTAAATTAATGTATTTAATAGTGTCGTGGCATAAAAAGCATAGCTCTAAAAAAAAATATATACACATATGCATATGTATATTATTATTTCTCAATTAAGGAAGTTACTAAATTAATCAATGAAATTAATAATTAATTCATATCGATATAATGTAGACTCTCCTTAATTTGCTTTCATATCTGGGATGTCAAAAAATGTACTGAATAATGTGTGTTGATATGTTAGGGAAATTTCAATTACAAGCAGCGAAAATAGTCACCTGGGCAGTTGGGACTAGTTGATCTGGATTTCGGTAGTATATTATAACCTCAACATTAGTTCAAAAAAAAAAAAAATGATACTTCCTCTGGTGTAGCTGTACAAAAAAAATTTTTTTTCATCTGAACAATATTAAGAGCGAGTCAATAGGTCCATGATGTTTTTAATTTTCTGCCTCTTAATGGAAAAAGCAACATTATTTCTGTCAACAAGCATCTATCAGCCGCCGACAAAGTCATGGGAAATGTTTTCTGGGATACACAGGATAAAACCATAAAACCGGCCATCTTCGAAACGAAAAAACAATCAATGGCATAATATTATGCCAACCTACTAGTTAAATTAATGAGGATATAGAAGAAAACGACTGCCTGCGGTCATGAAAAACCAAGGCAATACACACTTTTCTTATATAAAATTAATAGGCTATGCATAGCACACTTTTAGTCTAACAAATTAAATGGGCTATATACAGCACACTTTTATTCTAACAAATTAAATGGGCTAAACAAAGCACAGTTTCTTATGGAAAAATCAAGTGGGCTATAGACAGCACACCTATTTTAAAACAGGTTAAATGCGCTATATACAGCACACTTTTCTTATAAAGAAATTAAATAGGCTATACCAAGCACACCTTTTCTATAGAAAAATCAAATGGGCTATATGCAGCACACTTTTCTTTTAACAAATTAAATGGGCTCGGCACAGCACACTTTTCTTATAGAAAAATTAAATGGGCTATACAAACCACAATTTTTTCCAGGAAAACTAAATGGTCTATATACAGCACACTTTTCTTTTAAAGAAATTAAATAGGCTATACCAAGCACACCTTTTCTATAGAAAAATCAAATGGGCTATGTACAGCACACTTTTCTTTTAACAAATTAAACGGGCTCGGCACAGCACACTTTTCTTATAGAAAAATTAAATGGTGTATGCAAACCACAATTTTTTCCGGAAAAACTAAATGGTCTATACACAGCACACTTTTATTTTAAAGAAATTAAATAGGCTATACCAAGCACACCTTTTCTATAGAAAAATCAAATGGGCTATGTACAGCACACTTTTCTTTTAACAAATTAAACGGGCTCGGCACAGCACACTTTTCTTATAGAAAAATTAAATGGTGTATGCAAACCACAATTTTTTCCGGAAAAACTAAATGGTCTATACACAGCACACTTTTTTCATACCAAATTAAATGGGCTCACACACTTTTGATTTAGAAACATTGAATGGGCTATACAAAGCACACTTTTCTTAAATAAAATTTAAGTGTGTCATACGCAGAACATGTTTGTAATAAAGAATTTAATGAGGAATACACAGCACAATTTTCTTAAAAAAATTAAATGGACTTTACACAGCACACTTTTATTATATAAGATTAAGTGGGCTATACACAGCACACTTTTTTTATAAACAATTAAATATGCTATATATGTTTAAATTTAAATATTTTTCGTACGCGCACTTCTCCATGACGCCACAAAGCAAATAACACAAAGCAAATAACACAAAGAAAATGACAGTTTATTGGCAATCACAGTTGGTGACGATAAAATAATCAGCCGTCAAATAAAAAAATAAAAACTTTTTAATTTTTTATCAATCAGTGCCAGAACTACATATGTGATTGATGTGTTTATTTGATTGTCCCTTGGGCACTTTAGTTCAAATTCGCCACCAAATAGCACGGTTGTATTCGTATATTTAATAAAAATAAATGTTTGGACATAGAGCATATTTACACGGGCATACTTAAGGTATAACATGGCACCTTGTGGGCAAATTGGCTTAAGAGAATGGTTTCCGGTTTTCATAATTTTTCAACCAGCTACAACCCAGCATTAGCACCACAAAACCAATTCACACATAACTATAAAAAAAACAGCAAACGTCAAATGCATACAAAAAACACTAACACACACAAAGCTGTGTGTATGAGTGTACATTTTGTGACAGATGAATAACACTCGTGTGTTTTTGGGAAAAGAACAAAAATTATTCTCGTCTAAATATGGCCGGCCATTAAGGTTAAAAAACAACTAAAAATTTTCTAGATATTTTTGTAGTTGCTTAACTTTGCCAACGTCTTGATTGAATGATTGTTTATTTGTAGGATGACAATTATTTAATGGCACGTCAAATAACGTCAAATAAGTCATAATTTAATTAATTACAAATTAATTATTATAATTTGTAATTTTACTATTATTGCTCTTGAATATATTTAAATAAATAATGCAAAGAATGTGCATAAATGTATGTGATTTATTTATAAGAAAGAAAAGCAAAACTAACAATGTGGGAAATAGTTGAACGTTCTAAGTTTTTAAAATTTAATATTTTAAATACAATATAAATTTGCATATGACACTGTGCAATAAAATCAAACTATTTCTATTTTTTTTAACAAACTAACGGTCACACAGTGGGGCAGAATAGCAATATGGTGCAGACAAATGAGCCGCTACTAAATGGCTGGCCTGATTGTAATGAAATTTCATTCACGTATAGCTAACATATTATTGCTCGCTTTCGATTCCAAAAAATCTTTTTGTGTTTATATTAGGTTTGTTCATTTACTAAAAATTTTTACAAATTTGTAACAATTATTACTGGAAATTGTTCATTAACTCAAGAGAAAAATTTAAAGACAAAACTAGTATTACAAATTATTACTAGTAATTATTTTATTTGCAAGAATTATTCAAACAGCTGTTTTGTATTGTTTGTTGTTGTTGTTTGTTGATTAAGCCACATAAATACAATTGTATGGTCAACAAATTTTGCTTGTTTATCATATCTGATCAGAGTGTGAAAGTGGCATTTTTCTTATTTGTTAATAGAACAGAATTGAGAAACAATGAAAAATGCATAAAAAGATATTAACTAATACATGAAACTGTGTAAAGTATTTCATATTAAATGTCGATTTTTAAAAATTTTGTCATTTAAACTCTCATCAATTCAGATTATCCAAAATATAGCAGAAAAAGTACAATTGTATCATGATTTCCATCCATGGTTCTGATATGAGTAAAATTTTAATTTTATTCTCCAAGTTTTTAATTGGGAGAGTAATTTTGTGAATTTCTGCCTCACTCTTTCTGCTGGGAAAGTAAATGAACACAACTATTGTGTCTTCAAATAAATTGCAATGAAGGAAAGTTTGTTGAGGCCCTATGCTCCTTATAGAATCAATAAGACTGTGAAAATACCAAAGCTAGAATTAACTTAAACGTCATAAATAGGAAAAAAAACTTTAATTACGATTTCAGGTTAATTTTTAACCTTAAAATTAAATACTCCCCTGCTAGATCAGTGTGAATTTTTTTTAAATCGAACCAACCTTTTGCAAAGGGCAGACTTATTTTCAAACTACATACTTTGATTCTATCCCACTGTGCACCATGCAATGCTACAAATTCTAGAATTTAACGCTGATAACTTCTTCTAATATCTATTTTTTTAAGTAAAAAAAATATGGACTTCGTGCTCTCAAAATACGAAATCTATACATATTTTTTTGGGGCACCAAGGAGGTAGTGAGCGCTTACATTTTTAGGGTTCCGTACACCATAGGTGAAAAGGAACCCTATTGTTTTCGCTACGCTGTCCGTCTGTCGATCACAGGCTATTTTCTGAAGAACCGTTAGAGCTACTTAGCTGAAATTTGGACAGAGTGTGTAGAACTTTAGCCGCTACAACAACAAATGCATGAGAGTTAAAATTAAAGGGTGTTCCAAAACGAGCAACGAGAAATGTTAAAATCTCATGTTATATTCATACAATTGTATGTATATACACTTGAAATTTGTAAGGTTAGTGTATTTTTTTACAGACTACAACAATTAACACTAAAATTTAAAAAAATCTAAACTAAAGGGTGTTCTATCAGCTAATGTAATTTTGGTTATGTAATTTTGACAACTTGCTGTATCTTGGAAACCGTAAAAGCCAAACTCTTGAAATTTTCAAAAACGGTAAAACTAAAAAATCCCAAAATTATAAAATCGCCAAGCCGAAAAAAAAATCGCCAAAAACAAAAATCGCCAAAACGAAAAAATCGCGAAATTAAAATAAATTCTAAAACTAAAATAAACCGAAAAAAACCCGAAAAAATCACCAAAGTGAAAAAAATCGCCGAAATGAAAAAAATCGCTAAAATTAAAAAAAAACGTCAAAAACCGAAAAAAATCGCCGAAACGAGAAAAAAGCGACAAAACTAAAAAGAAACGTTTAAACTAAAAAAACGCAAAAAAACCGCCATATTAAAAATATGCTCAAAATTGAACGTACGGAACCCTTCCTGCGCGAGACAAAGTCGCACTTTACTGAATTTATTTTCTTTCTTTTCAATCGAAATATTTATATGCATGCATGTGCAAGTCATCGATTAAATACTAATGTGGGTGGTTTTGGGCTAGTGTGTGCACTCTTATTAAAAGTTGATGCGTAAGAAAAAACAAAAAATTCTTTTTTTAAACCAAACAAAATTTAAATTTTTTTTGGAAGTATCCTTTTTTCACCTCACAAGCATGTTAAATAAGGAACACATACATACCTCTTCATGGAAATAATTTACCAACACTATGGGGAAAAGTGCCCTCGCGGTGTTTTTTCCTAATACAAACAGCAGTCCAATCACTTCATTAAAATTTGTTCAAACAAATTGTTGCTGATTTTATTTAACGATTGATGTCACAAAAATGTGACATGCAAATAAACACTTGCATACGATAGCAAATTACAAACATACAAACTTACGTGTGTAAGTAAGCAAATAATAGACTTAATGACTGTGAATCACCAAACAAATGCATGAATGCATGAATGAATGAATGCAGAACAAACGAAAGAAAATGAGAGTTTCAATTGATTCAAAAAATAAATAAAATATGATAACAAAAATACGTTTACAAATAGAATAAAATAAATATGTATATTTTTTGTTAATTATTACGATTTATTTGCTTGCTTGTGGTCGTTGTAAAGTGTAAGTATTTATGTAGTTACAAAAGCAGCAGAAAGAACGCTTCAAATTAATTATTGCACAAATAGTGAAATTCAAAATTGTTGGAATTTATCAATATATTTTTTGCAAATGGTGAAATAGAAAAGTAAGTAAGTAAGCAAATAAATACTCTCCTGATGAAAGAAAAATCGTACTTGTATTAGCAAATCAATAAGAGTGGCATATTCGGCTGTGCCGAATCTGTTGAACCCTACACAAGTTATAAAATCTATATGCATACATACATATCTGAATATATACATACATATGTATGTATGTGTGTGCATGAACTAAAGATTTGTACAACAACAGAAGTCTCTTGATTTTGTGGGGGGCGGCCGAAAATCAGCCGGACAGCCGGAATATATCTGTCAGCGTTTGAAAGTGCTTCCATTTGCTTTGACTGTGCTATGACTGGAACAAAAGTTTAAAGGCCGACAGCAAAGCGAAAGCACAAAATAAAAAAAAACGAACGAACGACTGTCGACTGTGCTTTTAAATGAAAAATAAATTAACTTAACTGTTGCTGTGCTGTAAAGATATTCGCAGCTAAAGTCAATGCAACTGCAACAGAACACAAAATTCAACTGTTTTGGTTTTGCTGTCAGTTTGTTTTAAGGTTCAATTAGACGTGTCAAAGCCATAATGCAATAGCCATAACCAAATCAAATTTCAATTGGTTTCTATGGTAATGGCTATGACGTTATGGCGAGCCACCTATAATCAAATACAGTGTTGCCCATTAGTTTGGTTCGAACAGCTGTTTTCTATGGCTATGGCTATGAAACATCTGATTGTACTTTTACCTAGGCTAAACTTCTTAAACCATTAAGTACAACAACAATAACAAACAAACAATGATTCATATCTTTGGCAGTTATAGCATAAAAAGTACCACGAACTTTTGAAACTGTGCTTTGGCTGAACTGTTTGAAATTTCGAGGTTAAAGCAAAAGAATAGTCACCAGCATCGTGTAATGTAGCTGTGCTGTGATTTAACTGCAGACAGTGGGCAGCACAGCACAGCAACAGTGAGTGCAAACGGAAGGAAAAACCTATATAAACCAAAAAAAAAAAAAAAATTTTGCTAAAGGGTATAATCAATAAACTTTATTACAGTGGTCTCGTGGTTGTCATAAAATTTTCTTTTAACAATTCTTTTTGCGTCATTCCAAAGTTAAATAACAGACCTTATCTTAGAAAAATTTTAAGTGCAAAATCCACGATATTGAAATATATGATGAAATTATTTACAGCCTGGCCGACGATGTCGACAAGAAACTTCCGATCGACAACTTGTATTGAAAACAACAATAAAATAAGAAAATTTGTTTTTGTTTTCAATATAAGTAAACGATAGAAAGTTTCTTGTCGACATTGTGAGCCAGGCCATTACAGGTTGCATTATTACAAATCCTTTGATAATCAAAGTACAATCAATCATTAAACAATATTGATTGCACTGTACAATAAAAACAATTTTTTTTTTCAAAATAAACAGATCATAAAATCAGAGCTGTTAAATTTCGATTAAATTTAAATTTAAATGTTAAATTCGACGATTAGTAATGAATTAAATTACATTTTAAAAAGAATTGTAATGATTACATAATTGCCTTCAAAAGAATTTCTGATAAATAATTGATTACGATTACTTATAATTGAAAAGTAAACTGAATTACTTCAAATTACTAAAAAGAATCAAAAGTAATCAAAAAGTAATCCGTTTACTTTCATAGATTACTTTTGATTCTTAATAAATAATCAAAAATAATCAAAAGTAATCCTTAGAAGTAATCGAAAGTAATTCAGATAACTTTTCCATTATTAGTAAACGTAATCAATTAGTAATCGTACGAAACTGAATATAATCGTAATTTAATCATTACTTCACCTTAAAAAAAAAGTAATTAAATTAGTAATCATTATGATTACTAATCATTACTTAACAGCTATGTTAAAAATATTATTAAACACTTCCTAATTCAAGTTCGGTATTAGAATATTGAAATTGGGTAATTCAATTGTGACGGGTGTGACCCGTGATACTCACATTTTTGCTATAATTCAAAAATATGAAATTTATAATTAAAAAAAGGGGATCAATCAGTTCCCGAGGATGTCAATTAACCCCCGACAAAAAAAGTTTGTAGTGTGTGTCTGTGTATCTGAGTGTATGTACGAGTCCACGTACAGACCAAATGGCTTGACTGATTTGGATTTGGTTTTTTTTCTGTTCTTAGCTATGTTTGAAGTAAGTCAGTCCAGGAGCTTAGAAGATATCACATCTTTTCTAAACATATTCAGTTGAATCTGTGTGTCTTTGAATCCGTAGCTCCCAAATGCCTAGACCAATTTTAATTGGTTTTTTTTTTCGTTTGAAAGGTAACTTGATGTAGTATCTTCTGGATTATAGTTGAAAAAAATCGGTCCTGCCGTTTGGTCTGTACGCCGGGGGTTCTTAAAATTTTTAATTTTTGTTATTTTAAAAATAATAATAACCGAAACTAAAAAAAATAATTTCTGCTCGGAATCGACATCTGACGGGGGTATGACATTAAAAATTTCAGTTTTTAGAGAATTATAACTTTTCGAAGAAATTCTGTAAAATATTAAGTAGAAAACACACAATCAGGGCTATCATGAATAAAATTGCGCATGAAATTTCTCCGTTTTCCAATTAGAATTTTTTGTTTTCCCTATTATTTGGATTTTTTTCTTCCCTAGGAAAAATTTCACGTGGACTTTTATTCATGATAGCCCTGAATAATTTAGAGTGTGAAAATTTTTTTAAAGTCTTGTTGATTTTATTAAATAATAACTGCCTGTAAACAACTAGTTTTTCCTTAAAAAACTTTTCTCAAATGTGACGGGTGTGACCTCTTAATGTGACGGGTGTGACATCTTCATGTGACGGGTGTGACCTAGTATCAAAACTCGATAAAAAAAGTTCAACTTTACCACACAGAATTTTAATTAGTTTGCTTATTGTAGGCACTAGAAATTCTAAAAGAAACTCCTTAAAGAGTTGCTTGATAACAGCAATTTTTTTATGGACTATAAGGAAAGTTTCTTTGTTTAACTTCTGTGTCTGTCTGATTTTGTAAATAAACACTATGGCTTAAAAGCTACAATCTTAGTAAATTTTACTTTTATCTTTGTCCTTTTGTCCGCTCTTTTGTTTTCTGCCTGGATAATTTTTTGTTTTTTCCTTCAATAATTCTTTATCCAAATTTTCTCAGGAAAAGAAGAAATTTTCTTTCCCCTTCTCTGCCTCTCTAAAGCTAAACGTAGTTTTTATAATTCTTTATTTTCTTTAACTATTTTTCTTCGTTTCCGTTGTCCATATATGACGTTCATTGAAAAAAAATAGCACTTCGGCGTTGGTGTGACGGGTTTGACCAAATATTTTTATATTAAAATCCAGCTTATATTATTAAATGCGCTTACTTCTTGATTTTTGGGAAAATATCAAGTATTTATAATGTACATTAACTTTATCAAACTTTTTAAATTTTTAATGTGACGCGGTGTGAGCGAAAATTTGACTATTACTACGTTTATACGCACTATTTGCAAATAAATTACTCACTGTTTATACGGCATTGTAAATGTACAAAAACTTGGTAGCACTTCTATAGAAAAGTTGCTTAAGGGTAGGTACAGAGTTAGCAACGTGTTTATGCAAACAGGCAGGTTGCATTGTCGGTCGCATAGTCTGTAGTCTTGTTAATGATTGCATTCGAAGTTTCGAAAATGAAATGTTTATGGGTTGCATTGACGGTTGCGTTGTAGGTTGCATAGACTGTGTCAACATATTCGAAGCAAGTTGCAAAGTCTGTACCTACCATTATGTTTACAAAATACTGAGTTAGTAAGACGCAATAAAACAATAAATATGGCAACAATATACAGTTTTATTTGCAAATAAGCCGTGCGTATAAACGTAGTATACATATATCAATTAATCCACAAAACTGTCACTATAAGACCAACAATGTCAAAACTTTAACAATGAGTAGAGATTATAAAGGGAATAAAAGAAACCGTAAAATAAAGAAAATATATATGTGCACACAAAGAGGGAAATCATATATATATTTTTTTTTTAATTTGACCGTAGTTTTCATCCTCTTATCAACATCAGTTGAACAATTATTATTAGAAATAAGTTACATAATTTTTTTTCCCCGTGTAGAATCGTTTTGCGTGGAACTGAACAATTTGTTGGCATTTTCTAGCCTGTTTCTAAGTCACTTAAGCCAATCTTTTTTCTGCACCATCCCTGGCAGCACACTATTGCTGACTTTCAAAATCGTGTAAAGAAAACGAAAACTATTTGAAACCTAGAACTGATACTTATACTATTGTTGCCAAAGCAATTTGATATTGAAATTTTGTTTTACTTCAAACTCAAAACAATAAAAAAATAATAATTTCGTCAAAACAAAGCAAAAGAATTCAAATTCTCAAGTTTACATTTGATACATTGTCAAACATGCAAAAAATATTTCGAAATAAAAATGGATCTGTTAGGTATTTGTGTGTGTGTGTGTGTGTGTATGAGAGTGTGTGTGGTTAGACTCGTGTATTTGTTTTACTAAAAAAAATTTTTGTTAATTTTTTATCAGATTTCATGTGATTGCTACACATGTTTGAATACGAAGAGCTTTAATTACTTTTTTTGTAATTTTGTTTTCAGTAGAAGAATTTTGTTACAATTATTGTTGCTGTTGCTATTGCTGTTGCTGTTGCCGTTTGAATTTGTCTTTTGTTGTAGCCGCTTTTAATGCGACATTAAGTTCAAAGAACTTGTTGGCGATGGTTTTTTAAAGGCCATAAGAAAATATTGTATAGTAAAAATGGTTGACTTTTTGACAGCACATGGTTCTCATAGAAAAGATGGTTGACTGTGTGACAGCACACTGTTCTCATAGAAAATATAGTTGAGTGAATGATAGCATAGCACTCTCTTAGAAAAGATGAATGACAGCCCAGTGTTCTGATAAAACAACTGGTTCTTATAGAAAAGATGATTGACTGGATGAGGGCACACTGTTCTTACAGAAGTAATCCGCCTTTCTCCAAAAAAAAAAAAGAAATAGGTAAAATTTTGCACATGACAGAAACACAAATTTTCACCAAACTCTTACAAGAATGTTGCCACTTTCAATTCCTGTTTCTGAGCAAAAACAAGAACATTTTCAAATAACTACCATTGCAAACAAATAAATACTATATATGTATATATATATATATATAGTAGATTTCATAATTTATCTGTTATTTGTTTTCTTATGAAAAATGGACTTCTAATCAAGTGTAAAATGAAGCTGAATAATTGCGAACGATACAAGTGAAGTCAGTCAACCAGCCAAGCAACCAACTAACAAGTCATCCAACCAATCGACCAACATTCCACACTTGTTGCCATTTGAATATTTTCTAAGAAAAAAAAATTAAACTTCAAATGCAATTATTATTATTTGAAACAAAATTATTATTATTTTTATTGACTATTCAAATGCTCAGGGGTAAAACAAAGCTAAAAATAGAAGACAAACAATAAATATAAATAAATAATTATTTTCAAACAACTTTAAGATAAATATTGTCTTTTATTTAAATCTCTTTATCATGCGACAGTACTTTGATTTCATATACCCGTTTGGAGCAAGCGTTGGTAACACTGTGAATTACTAAACAGTCACAAATTTTTAATATGTTCCAGGCCAAGGTGTATCTAACTAGGTGGCAGCGCTACTTCAGCTGATAATTTTTTGCTCTTTGTGCTTTGTAGCTGAATAATGTCAAGAACTTCGATTTTGTTTTGGTTTTAGTACAATTATTTTTGTGCATTTGACATTCTGCGGTTCTTTACACAGCTATGGTTGCCGTATTTTTGTATAACAAATTCTTACGCAGTCACCTGTATAATTACACCATGTTCCAGGCTGTGAAAAATTTATTTAAGTGTGGCAACCACGCACGCCTTAAGATGGATAAAAAAATGTTGGGGTGGTACAAAAAAAAAAGCGAATCGACAAGATTCTTTCATAACTTGCAATATGGCAACACGGTTTATCACATCTTAAATTCGATATCGGAGTAACAAACCTTGAAATTTTCTGTGGGGAAACACTATAAGCTTAAATTTTTCAGGCTGACAGTTTCACAAGAACCACCTAATTTGGATCAAATAAGATACAGTTGGCTACTTGTACGAGAGTCAGAGAGAGAGAGAGAGAGAGAGAGAGAGAGAGATAAGTGGTTGAGAAAGATTTACTGCATTATCTCGTGTGCTCATTGATACACCAACCTGAGCTGTGAATACACGACCTTAAAGCTTAAATTAGACGTGACATAGCCATAACCAAACCAAAATTCAATTGGTTTCTATGGTGAGAGTTATGGCGTTATAGCGAGTCTCTCTCTCTCACCACAGAAACCAATTGAATTTTATGACTATGTCACGTCTAATTTAACCTTTAACCTTGTGAAACAGTGTCCCGCAAAATAAAATATGTTTGAATTGGTGAGAAAAATGAGAGTAAAATAAAGTTACATTTAAAGAAAAGTTTGTAATTTAAAATGCACGCTGTGGTTATTAATTGTTTAAATTTTTTTTTGTAAATAAGCAATTTAATAAAAACTTAAGTAAAAAGTAAAAAATCTAATGAACCATTCAACAATGTGGTGTAAAAGTACCAAATCAAATTTATTTACAGCGCGCTGTGAAAACTATTAAAATGCTTTTTTTAAACTATATTCCCTATTATTTTTAAGTGTTCATGACATAAAATGCACTGCATATTGCCAAAAGCATTTTTTTATCACGAAATATTTCTTAGCTTCCATAATTATATTTTGCTGCACAAAATTATGAAATATGAACTTTAATTTCGTTCGGTGTGCTCAAAAAAAAAATCGAAAAACTAGGAAAAAATTCGTAAATGAGTGCACAACTTCATTCGTCTCTTTCACTCAGTGACGGCTAAATGAAAGAGCATAAGCATGTGTGTGATTTTCTTGTCCACAATTGTGGTATGACTTGCGGGTTACTGTTCTAATATCACGCTCCGATATACTTGCAAAATTCTGGAATGACCATGAAAAGTGAGCTTACAATTCTTATGTTACATAACGATAAAGTTTTCAGGTCCTGCCAGGCTCCGAAATGACCATGAAAACCTCCCTTTTCTCGGCGAGATTTGTGTAGGTGTAGAAAAAGTGTTTGATAGCTTTACCTTTCTATTCAATTAGATTCCACTACCCAGCATGTATGCCTTTCTTAATAACAGTACCCTGTTAGTACAAACAACAGATCACGCAGTTGATCTTCGTGATGTCTTCCAAGTTCGTACCATAGACAACTCAATCGGGGTTCAAGTCTACCTTCAAATAGTTTGAAATCAATCGAGCTGCCACCAGCTCTTCATCACACCATCTACCATCCTATTGATGTATTTTTTTTCTCTTCATTTTAGGTTAATAAAATATTTGTTTTACATAATAAAATTAAATTAAAAAATCCAACGCTAGCATCAAATCTTTATCGGAATATATTGTGAATGTAATGATAAAAATAGGGTAGAACAAACTCGCTTACGTATTATGTTTGTTTTATTTAATTCAATTTTTAAGTCAACACAATTCATAACAAACGTAATATTTATCGTAATTATTAAATATTGAAAAATATTAAAAATAGCACTGGAAGAGATACAAAATAAAAGAAACAGAAAAATAAAGCAATTCCAAAATACGTGAATGAACAAAAAACTAAAAACTTGGGTCGCAAAGAGCTACTGCGGTGGGTGGGCTCGTACCAGCTGATATAAAACATTTTGGCTGGTAAATGCTCGCACTCAGTTCGAAAGCAAATATAAAATATAAATATAAAATATACAAGCAAATATAAATAAAAATATATATGTATGTATGTGCATACATCTCTATACAGTTTACGTTTATTTGCCAAGTACTTTGGAAATAATTTACGCAAACTATTAACTGGGATTAATAAGAAATACTTTTGCGTATATGCAAACATATGGTTCATACGTGAGCGATGACTCTATGGAATTGACTCTATGGAATCGTTTCCATAATTCTTTATTTTTCTTTGAGAGGGTGACTAGTAACTAAATAGTTATTAATAAAAATAGATAATTCAAAAGCGTGCAAGGTTGAGATTTTCATTGTTTCCAAGGCAGAATTTTTTTAACTCAACAGAACAAAGTATGACTACTGAAAGTGTGTGGGGGGAGTATAAACCCTCAGTTAGCCGGCTGTAATGTAATGTAACTGCAACGTGGGTGACAGCTGATCGGTATTTTTATATGAAAATTAGGTTACAAATAGGGGTCTGGAAGCCGTTTAAAACTACGATTTCTCATGAAAATAATAGATTTACACATTATTAAAGCATTTGAGAGTTTTGAGAAACGCAATCGTCGAGCTGAAACAATTGGGGAATTCATAATGAGCAGGGAAACCGCAAATATGCTCTTGCATGGTTTTCTTTTACGACGTATTATTGCGGAGATAGAATATTTATTCGTTTCAGAACTCTTTATGAACTTTGGCATCTATTTGTTGGTATACATTTTTGCATATTTTACCGTTTAAAGCATATTTATGCATATTTCTGCCTTACACGCATATTTTTAGATTTTTTTTAACATATTTGACGGTTTTTGGGCATATTTTATAGAATTTTTTTTGTTTTAATATCCTTTCCAGCCAAACATTATTATTTTTCGCCATTTAGATCTCAATATGGAGGGACGTTAGTTTAAAGAAAATTTTGGTTTTACTATTTGTGACGGACTCTGCCCCCGATTACATCAGTAGATGTTGAAGGAATATTGTCAATGTATCAAAGTATATTTAAGACGTGACAGGCAACGACTTTTATTTGAAAATCTGGTTCAATATTTTGTTATTTATTGCAATAACAATTATAAATAAAAAGCTTGCCTTATTTATCCAAAATACAGTTCAAAAGTCTAAATCCTGACTTCGTGCTCTCCTTTGAAGTGGAAGTTAAATTTTTACGGCCGTATCCCAAAAAAAAAATATTTGTATTATTTGTCTAAGGCTGCAGCCATACGTTCAATAAATAAATCGCTTTCAATTTCATCACATATACTGTTTGTCAAAATTCCTTGAAACTCATAGCTGTTGCACAAATTGATAGTCAAATTCATTTTTTAAGTGCCATCGACGAAGAAACAACTCAAATTTGTAGCTTTAATCAATGTGTGCTGTGACCAGTCATTCGAATTGAAAATTAAATTGCCATATAAATGTATAGGTAAATTTGAAAGCAATATAGTTTTCAATTTAAAAATTTTTAGTGTGTAAGTAAAAAAGTGTGGGTGTATTGAAAATTTAATGGAATTGAAGTCAAAGTTAAAATTTTGATGGCAATTTTGTTTAAACGTGCACAAGGCAGTTATTCTTTGTTAATATTTTATTGTTTACTTTCTTTTTTTTTGTTTTTTTTTTTTGTATTTTTATCTTATTTCATATGCGAATGTTATTGAATTGTTGAATTAAAATATATTTTCAATTACAAATAAACAAATTTATGTTATTTTCAAGAGCATATTTTTTGAGTTTTTAGTGCATTTTTTTTATAGTTTTTATAGCATATTGAATGCGCATAAAACACATTTGGTTTCCCTGATATCAAGCACCTTAAAATTTTAATGTGGCAACATCGTGCTATCTTAAAATTCTCATTGTGAGCAGGCAACGATATAAACAAAAATTAGGGAATTCACAATGACTATATTAAAACTTAAGTGTGGCAACAACGTGCTATCTTAAAATTCTCATTGTGAGCTGGTATCGATATAAACACAACTACAGTTGCGCTGACATTTTTCAATTGTTTTGTTTAACATTACCATGTTGCCATATTGAAAATTAAATGCTTTTTATACTGTTAAATTTGCCACCTGGTAATCAACTTGATGGAACAACAAACTTGCCAACCCATATTAAGGAATTAAAACGTAAAAGTTTCAATATTAAGACATATTTTAAAACACTATTGTGAACTCTCTAAATGTGTTAAATTATTTAAAATATTATTCGTTTTTCTAGGATCAATAACTTTTGCACATTCTTCGATTTAATGTTATGCCATTTAATTTTATTTTCATTCTCAGTTAAGAGATTCCCACGTTATAATTTGATTTTTCCCAAAATGTTAAAAATGAACTTAGCAAAAAAAAAATTATCATGAATTGTTTATTAAATGGAATATAAATCAAATGAATTTTTTTTTGAGAAAAAAAATAATAATAGCGAAAGAAATTCAGAGCTGGACAATCTTATTGGCTCAATCTAGGTAAATTTTTTTTGCTTGATTGATTTTTGTTCTGTTTTTTTAATGAATTCAGAGGTAGGCAATCTTATTGGCTTAAACTACTTACGTCCCTTTTCACAATGTATGGTTAAGAGTTAACGTGAACCTTAACTGACAGTTCTTCATACAAAACTTGCAGTTAAAGTCTCTGTTATCTTTTAACCATACATTGTGGAAAGGTATGTTAAGGGAATTTAGTTTTTTTTAAGAAACCAACAACAAATTACACTTTTTAGAGAAATTAAGAATTTTTTTGTTTAAAAGAAAACAACGCAAGAGCAGTTCCCCCGTTTGCTATTTTTATCCTAAGATGGCTGATCTAAAGACATAGTATATTGAGCCATAACCTCCGAAAAAGCTTAACCAACACATATTTTGGACCTCGTTTTGGTTACCAAAATTGATTATTTACAATCGCAAATGATTGATTTTGTTCAAAAAATTAATTTCGAAAATTATGTCGCTTAAGCTGTTTTGGCGGTTATGGCACGATATATTTTATTGAAAGTTTCATACAAGTGTCAGACAGGTGTACTATCATTTTTGCTAAGTTTACTGTGCAAACAATCTCAAACTCAAATATTCACTGTATACTGTATACTTAATGGGCTGGTGAAATCTTCGATACTCCAAAAGAGAAAAGGAACCCTATTGTTTTCGCTACGTCTGCCTGTCACGAGCTGTTTTCTCGAGAATCGTAAGAGCTACGGACCTGCAATTTTCACTAAATATAGAAAACTTTTGCCGCTACAACAACAAATAAATGACAGTTAAAAATTACAGGGTGTTCTAAAGCGTGCAACGAAAAATGTTGAAATCCTAATATAATACACAGACAATTATCTACAGAAATTTGAAAAGTTAGTGTATTTTTATGCAGACTACACCAATTAATATCGAAATTTACAAAATCAAAATTAAAGGGTATTTTATCAGTTAATGTAATTTTATCAACTTACTGTATCTGCAAGCAAACTCGGTATATTTTCAAAAACGTTAAAACTAA
The DNA here is from genome assembly GCA_944452675.1 of Tachina lurida. Lineage (NCBI taxonomy): Eukaryota > Metazoa > Arthropoda > Insecta > Diptera > Tachinidae > Tachina > Tachina lurida. The sequence goes on from OX101756.1 coordinate 121,089,001, forward strand.
AAAATTCCAAAATAAAAAAATCGCCAAAATTAAAAAAAAATTGGCAAAAATCGAAAAAAATCGCTTAAACGAAAAATCGCCAAAAACCAAAAAAATCGTTAAATCAAAAAAAAAGCGCCAGAACTTGAAAAATCTCTAAAACTAAACTAAATTGCCAAAAATGAAAAACAAAACACCAAAACTAAAAAACGCCAAAAACCGAAAGAAATCCCAAAACAGGAAAAAAGCACCAAGACCAAAAAAAGATTGCCAACAACCGAAAAAAGTTTAAAAGTTTCAAGTTTGCTTAAAACTTAAAAAAAATATTCTACATCAGTTAAGATATTCGATTATACAGCCTGAAGATCGTATAGTATTACATGTGTAGTGTCAGTAGGGAATCCTTGGTGCGTGATTCAAAAGCGCACTTTACTGAATTTATTTTGAAATAAAACCGACTTTAATGACAAGCGATGTAGAACCACGGATACCGAATCAGACTAATTATTCAGGCCTATCATGAATAAAATTCCACATGAAATTTTTCCCAGGGAAAAATTCCAACTAATAGCAAATAATAGGGAAAACAAAAAATTCTAATTGGAAAAGAGAGAAATTTCACGCGGAATTTTATTCATGATAGCCCTGATTATTTATTGAAAACAAAGTTTTCCAACAAGTTAAAGACACTTACTAAATGAAACATCTTGTGAACTCGTTATTCCTCGCGTACTCATCAACTAATGGGAGGCTTATTTTTTCCGTGAAAGCTTTGCTCTTGTTAGCCCACTCCAGTTTCCAAAATAATAATAATAATCCAAAAATCACATACACAAGTAAATATTATTAACAATGCCTTATAAAGAAGACCTTTATGACTCAAATATTCACTGTTTATTTTTTTTTATTTTTTTTTTTGCAAATATTTCTTCTACAATAAAATATGTATTTGATATTTTAGCATTTACGTTGATTATGGCAAAACAAAATTACACACAAAAAACATAAATAAAGTGACAATTTATAATAATAGTTGGTGTTTTATTAGTTAGACATGCATATACATACAAATAAAAAATTACTAACAGTTTACACTGAAAAAAATATGTATTATTGAATAGAAAAGGAGATATTAAATCAAACTTATTCCAAAGTAAAAAGCACAATGGGAAAGAAGGTCAATTTAGCGTGGGAAATCTAAAAGAAAATATTGCATTTAAAAAACGGTAAAAGCAACTTTAAAGCAGACAAATAAATGTACAGTAAAGTCGCGGTAATGAGAACGTTTAAAAATCTATGCTGTTCTTCCCATCGAATTTATCATTTCTATTGGAAAAATATTTAATGCTAATCAAATATTTATTTTTATAATACAAATACTTATGAACATAACTAAAAAATAATCTGTAAACATATTCTGGGTTTTCCTTTCCTTCGACAAACTTGCTTATTTTATTTAATTAGTTTTTTGTACATTTGTTCCATCATTCCAGTCTCAGTCCATTACACAGCTTTATTAAACATTTCAGCAACTTATTTTGCTTTGATTCGGCGCAAGATTGTAATTAAATTGTTTGTACTTTATTCACTATTTAGAGAGTTAATAAAAAAAATTTGCAATACTAGATTGTTCACCATAATGGAAGTTCACATTACCGTGAGTTCACTGTATTTAAATATAAATATATAGTAAAGTGACTATTACACTGCGAATATGTTGCCGAGCGTGTTGGCAGTTCGTTTGTAGACTCTACAGTGTAGAATTTGTATCTGCATTAATTATAAGAGAATTAAGGCTCAGTAAGCCGACTGTAATGTAAATGTAACTGTAACGTAGGAAACAGCTGATCGATATTTTTATATGAAAAGTAGGTTACGTTACATTATATCTCTATTAAGGTGCAAGGCTCAGTTAGCCGACTGTACTGAAATGTAATCGATATTGTTATATGAAAAGTAATGCAAATGGTTATAAAGATTTAATGTAACGTAACCTAATTTTAATATAAAAATATCAATCAGCTGCTTACTACGTTGCAGTTACTTTATATTACAGTCGGGTAACTGAGCCTTCAGTTCGCCGTAAAGTAACTGTAACGTGGGATACAGCTGATTGATATTTTATATGAAAAGTTACATTACATCTCTATAAAGGTTCAGTTACCCGACTGTTATGTAAAGTAACTGCAACGTGGGAAACAGCTGATCGATACTTTTATATGAATAGTAGTTTACGTTACATTACATCTCTATAAAGGTTAAGTTACCCAACTGTAATGTAATGTAACTGCAACGTAGGAAACAGCTGATTGATATTTTTATATGAAAAGTAGGTTATGTTAGAGTACATCTCTATAAAGGCTCAGTTAGCCGACTGTTATGTAAAGTAACTGCAACGTGGGAAACAGCTGATCGATACTTTTATATGAATAGTAGTTTACGTTACATTACATCTCTATAAAGGCTCAATTAGCCGATTGTAATGGAATGTAGCTGCAACGTAGGAAGCAGCTGATTGATATTTTTACATCTCTATAACCATTTGCATTATATTGATCACTTATTTCCTACTGTTGCAGTTACTTTGCATTACAGTCGGCTAACTGAGCATTTATTAAAAGATTAGTATAAGGGCACTGCTACACGTTCAATATATATTAAACGCGATCCAGTATCGCGATATTTATTGAACGTGTAGCATGCAGTATTGATGGATCGCGATCCATATCGCAGAATGGCCTAAATTATGGAATCCAGATTGCGGATCGCGGATCACGTGATAAATATTGAACGTGTAGCATTTTCATGATATTAGATCGCGATACGTTAATAAGAAGTGAAAAAATAATAAACGATTCACATAATAATATAATAATAAACGATCCGGACATCACAAAAATAACGTAAATACTGACGTGATAAATATTGAACATGTAGCATACGCTCGTGATCCATCAATACATTAAAATGGATTGCGATCCAAATATCACAATATATATTGAACGTGTAGCAGTGCCCTAAGAGAAGAAAAAAAAAAGAAAAATTCTATTTATTAAATTTAAATTTTTTGTTTTTGTTATACAGTGTTATTTTATTATTGAAATAAAATGTCTACTTTATTATTAAAGTAGTAAAATTTCGACAAGTGTATGAAAAATTAAACTGACTCCTTCTCTTGGTGGCATTAGAAATAATGTCGTGATATCTGGCAACAACAACAATAATACAACAAAACATAAAACAAAAACTATCTATTTATTAATGTATGTGACTGCTCGTTTGTGTGTTCGATGTTGTTCCATACTACTGCTCGTAGATGTATGATGATGCAGCTCGTCTGCATACAATAAATGGATAAATCATCATAACGATTAGTTTTATATTTAAAACTATTGTAAGATGGCACATTTGTGTATATATGTGTGCGTGTGTGTATGTGTGTGTGTATGTGTGTGTTTTTATAGATGTTGCACTCGGGCATTTACAATATTTTTCAGTTTGTTGCAAATTTACGGAGTTGTTTGAATGTCTGTTATATTATTGTTTCTCTTTGTTAGTGCAGTGCCACCACAGAGCATTCGTTAGAAAGATTTGACACGTATTGTTTGGGTTTTGGAACTTCTCTTATTACATGCTTAAATAAAAGGCCAAATGCTTAAACACATTTTTCTATTGTCAAATGCATCTTCATTTGCAGATCTGTAAAGGAAGCGGGTAATTGGAGAAGTGCTTGTTGCCTTTTTAACTTTAATTGAGGATATTAGCTTTTATGCGTACGCATAGCAGTAAGGGAATATAGTTGTGTCCAAAAGCTTTTGTGAACTAAAATGAGCTGTTGGACACAAGGCTTGAAACAACTTTTGATTCGAACGCGAACAAAATAGTTCAAAAACAGCAGCTGTTGGAAACATCTCTATCAAAATTAGTAAAGTTGTCATACACAGATAAAACAGAATGGTGTTTGACAGAGAAATCAAGAAAACTTCGATGTTTGCGAAAAATCATTGCAAAGACATGCCTAAGTTCAGATATGCATTGCATGTACTTGTATATGCACACAGAGAAAACGGTGCCTACTAAATACCTCATAAAATAGAACAAAATTAATAGGAAATCTCTATGGTTTTTTTTCAATAAGGAAATCTTATTAATTTCATAGGGAAACCCTTTTTGAAAAAATCAAGAAGAAATCTTCTAGTTTTTATTACATTACCTTATTGATTTTTTCAATAAGGTTTTCTTCTTGTTTTTATTAGGCGACCTGATAAAAAATAAAAAATAAAATTGCGTCTTTATTCTCTGTACTTATGTATTTTCATTTAAATTCTATACCATATACATATGTATATAGACAAGCACTCTAACCAATATGCTAACAAGCAGCCTGAGTAACCACTGGAATTATTTTGCAAACATTCTTATACAAAAATGAAAAAGATCATGAAAAAAATTGTCTCTATGTCTATTTATAGAAACTAAATAACCAGACACCTGATAAAATCAAGAAGATTTCCTTATTAAAAAAATCTATAAGATGCTTTACACATAATCATTTAGGAACCTAATAAAATCAAGAAGAAAACCTTTTTAAAAAAATCAATAAGGCAACCAAATCAAATCAATAAGAAATCCCTATAGTTTACAATTTATAAGAAAACCTAATAGAATCAAGAAGTTTTTCTCTATGGATTGTTTTTGTGGTGCCAAAAATAATGGAAATTGAGTAAAAAAAGTTGTGAATAATAAGATTTCTTCTTGATTTTATGTGGTTTTCTTCTTGATAAAATTAATAAGATTTACCCACATAAAAACAATAAGGAATCTCTATGAAAAAATCTTTGCTTCTTTCTGCTGGGATAGCCCTTAGCCTAAAAACGTTTCATAGAGAAAATCTTCTTGATTCTATGAGGCAGTTTTTTCTCTGTGCAATTTCGAAAAGGGCACATCTCGCATATTTTGACAAATACGTTTTTCCATATCAATGAGTTCCAAATGCTTCCCTGCACCTAGTATGCTTGAAAAGGGAACATTTCTGGCATTCGTTCTAGTGTCGAAGTCATGGCATGTACAGAAATAATTTTGGAAAAGGCTTATCTCTTAGAATTGCTTAAACACATAGTAGTTACGTAAAAATTCAGCGCAGCATGAGTTTTTTTCATTTACGCAATTAATTTCCTTCTGGGTGTGTTACCAATATATTGATCTTATAGCACAGTCCCATAATAGTCAGAAATTTAGTGTTGTGAGGGTAAATACAGAGGACATTATTAATTTAAACAAAAATGGGCTCAACTTAATTTTAAGACTAAACCTTTATCAGCAAGAAGTTACGGAAAAAAATTTAATTTTCAAGTATCGACTTATTATGAAAAAAAAACCGTGTTAAGTTATCGCAAAAAATAAGGTAGATAATGATATCTCTAAGGAAATCTTTGTTCTTTCCAAAGTAAAAGGTATGAGTAATTGCAATAACTTACCAACCCCAGCTGATCGAACTTAACTATAGTGCCAAAGTACTTAACAATCATCTGAAAATTGCACATATTGCGAAACTGAAGCAATATATACCGGCTGAATCTACAGAGTTTTATGATGAAATACTGCAGTGGCCAACTACAAACGAAAGGGAACTTCCTGCAGAAGATTTTTAATAAAAGTCTATTACTTATCTTTTATAGAGGTATAATCTTTTTTTTTTATACCTAAAATAAAAATTTTAGCGAAACAATATAGTTTTTTTTTTTCTTTAGATTGTGTATACTTGAAAGCGTAAATTTCGAAAAGGGTACATATCATTAAATTAAAATTTGTATCATGTTGAATTAAAATTTAATTAATGATAACATTTATTTACTGTGTATTTTAGGTTTTTGTGGATGCAGCGATGATAAATTCGACTCAAAATCTTGACCGCGGAAGCCAAATACATACAACATACACACACATTTTCCTGAAGCCTGTGCCAGCCAATACACACAATCATGTAAGTGAAATAATTAGTAAAATTAAATGAATACATTAAATGAAATTCGCTTGCTTCAATTTGAAATAACTTTGATTCAACATAACTCTTTATTTTGATTTATCAGTACGGGGATATGAAATTAACATGAAATAAAACAAAAATTCAAAAGGAAAAAATTTTCTTCGAATATTACTAAAAAATATCATGTTGAATTAACATGAAGCAAAATCACTGCCGAAAATTTTTTTTAATTATCCTTGTGTGTGTAGATATGAATACGAAAATTTTTTGTGTGTACAGCAATGCTGTACACCTGTCATATATCCTTTATTTTTAACCGACTTCAAAAAAAGAAGGAGGTTAACAATTCGTCTCTATTTTTTTTTTTTTTAGGTGTGTAGGTTCATAACTCGGTGCATTTTAGACCGATTGTAAAAATTTTTTTGTTGTCTGAGAGGGTATAGCTTCCCATTGGTCCCATTTCAAAAAAGTGGGGGGGTCACGCCCACAATTTTTTAAATTTGATTTTGTGATCTTCTACTCATTTGATTGCTGCGAAACCTAGCAAACATCTTTGGTTCTTGAAATTACAAAATTTTTAAGTTCAAAAAATGGGCGGGGCTACGCCCATTAAAATGTATTATAACATTACACGTGGTTCTACCTAACCGATTTTTACGAAACTTAGCACACACCTTGAGCTCTAAGATAGACACAATCTTCTTTTAAAAAAATGGGCGGGGTCACGCCCATTAAAATTTTATATTATATTTCACAGGGTTCTATTTCACCAATATTTACGAAACTTGACACACACCTTGAACTCTTAAAAATACACAATCTTGTTTTAAAAAAGTAGGCGTAGCCACGCCCCATAAAATTTAATACTATATTTCACGTGTTTTTACCTAATCGATTTTTACGAAACTGGACCATATTTCTAAATAAATAAAACTTAAAAAAAAATTAAACCGACTTCAAAAAGAAGCACTAAAGGGTAAAAATAAAACTTTTTAAAAAAAATCAAACCGACTTCAAAAATAAGCACTAAAAAGCTACAAATAATATAGATCTAGTTAAATAAAAGATTTTTATATATGTTACCTACAGTGCCGTTTGAAGTTGGTGCCAGTAATACTGGTACTAAACACATAGGAACATGCCCGGTAAGAAAACTGCAAGTAATTTTTATGTACATATGTAGTATGTGCTTAGTTACCAATGTTGCTGGCATCAACTTCAAACGGCACTGTAGGTAACATATATAAAAATCTTTTATTTAACTAGATCTATATTAATTGTAGCTTTTTAGTGCTTATTTTTGAAGTCGGTTTGATTTTTTTTTTTTAAGTTTTATTTTCTATTTATTTATTTATTTTTTTGTGTTACTTTATAACTCTGTACATTTTGGACCGATTGTGAAAGCAATTTTTTTCTGAGAGGGTATAGATTCCCATTGGTCCCATTGTAAAAAAATGGGTGGAGATACGCCCACAATTTTTTTATTTAATTTTATGATATTCTACTTATTTGATTGCTGCTTTAGCTCTTGTAATTACACAATTTGAAAGGATTACGCCCATTAAAATTTATTATAATATTTCACGTGGATCTAATTAAGGGATTTTTACAACTGTAGTTGATGAAATAATATTTGTATTTTTCGCTGCCTTTAGGCATTTATCCAACAATAATTTCTAAATCAAAAAGTTTTGTTATTTCAATACCACAATATACTGCGTTTTAGGCCGTTGCCAGCCCACAATGAAAATTTTTAAAATGGCACAATGTTGCCACATTAAAATTTTAAGATACTCATTGTGAATTCCCTAAACATAATGAAACATTCCCAATAGAAATTTTGAGTTTTTTTTGTTTCTTCACACTTTTGTTTGTCTCCGTTTGCACTATGCAAGTCTTATTGCTAATCTGATTAGTTTGAAGGAGAGAGAGAAAGACGAGAGGAAAAGAAACGAGTACTTAGCTTCTTGTACTGTCAATACATTTTGCTTTCTCATTCGTAATGTTAAAAAAGCACAAAAAATATGTGCTCAAAAATAAGACTTACATTGTGTGAACACCTATGCAAGTCCAAAGAAGAAAAAGCTATAAGTTTAACAATAAGACTTGTGTAATGTGAACTGCGGCTTTACGGCTCAAAGCACTTCTTTGCAAATCTTTACTCTTTGAATTAAACGAATTGTTTTCGTTCTTTTACATGTCCGACTTTTTGCATAATTCCAGCTTAAACATCGCAGCAGTGTGAATTATCACGAGTTCAATAATTTTCAATTGATATTAATCCTTAAGTTCACAGATTTGTTTTCATCATCAGCTTCGTTTCGTTGTCTCTTCTTCAATCCCATTTCAAATAAAATAAAGAAGAAACTTTTAGTTTTAGGCACAAGAAAAAAATACATAAATATCTTCTTCACTTTTTAATGATCATATTAAATTTAAATAAATTTTCTTATACTGACTGTGTGGGAGGGAAGTCGTTTTGTGTACGTAAAAAATTTAAAAAAGCAATTATTTTATTATTCTTGTTGTTATTTTGTATATATCATATCATATTATTTATAATAAAAAAATATTAACAAATAATTTACAAATTTTCGTTGACAAACAAAAAAGTTGAATCTTCTTCACAAGGCATTCAGAGGAAAATAATGATAAATTAAACAGACAAATTTTATACATGATGTTACATGTGTACAGTGGCTCACAATGAAAGTGTACATATGTAAGAAAAAAAACAAAGTAATAAAATGAAAAAAAATATATTAAAAAACATGGCATTTTCTCCACCAAATCAATATCTCTTTAAAATATTTATAATTAAAAGCAAGTAAGAGTGCTACATTCAGCTGTGCCGAATCTTATATACCCTTCACCGATGTGCGTATGGAGTATATACTTTTTGTGAAAAAAAAATCATTTATTTTTTGCTCTAGTCCAATTTAAAGTGACTGACCTATGGGTAATTTTTTTTATGTAAGATTGCTGTCCATATTTTGGCAGCAGAATTTACAAAAACGGCTCATAGTGCGCCATTTATATGGCAAGGGTGGAAAAATAAATACAAGTATAGTTTTTTGATAACATATGATGTTCAAAAACCGTACTACTATTTAATAATCCTAAAACAATCCAAAAAGTTGTAATTTTCCAACCCTGAAACATTATTTTTGATTTTTCTGACTTTCAATATTAATTTAATTCTTTCCAAAATATGTTTAATTAAGAAATAAAAAAAAAATTAAGGAAATAAGGAAGAAAATTAGTTGTAATTACTTAATCTTATATACCGAAAAGAGTTGAAGGTTTCCAACTCTGGAGCTTTGTTTTTTATTTTTGTAATTTTTACTACTAATATATTTCTTGTAAAATATATTTGACCTGAGTTGATTTTATATACAAAAAAAGTGCAAATTTTCCAACCCTGGAATCATTCTTTTAGATTTTTTATACCAATTTATTTCTAAAAAAAAAAATACAAAAATATAAAATATGTTTAGTTTATATGGAGGAAAGGAGAAAATAGTTTTAGTAGGTTACTTTTATATACCAAAAAAAATAAAAAATTTCCAAACCTGAAATCATTCTTTTAGATTTTTTTATATTTTTAATACCAATTTAATTCTTACTGAAATATAAAATAGGTTTAATTAACAAAAAATAAAATAATAAATAGAAACTAGTGTTGGCTTTTTATATGAAACAAAAGTTAAAAATTTCCAGCTCTGGAACCGTCCTTTTAATTTTGCTGATTTTCAATACAAATCTATTTTGGACCATTTTTCACGTACAGACAGACGGACGACGCTTATTCGTCTTCGCTATAGAGAAACAAATCGATCGGCTCAAAGCCGGCTCACTATATATTCAAGCCGCCGCCGATTCATATGGGTAGCTTGGGCTCAAAATTGCAGCCTTTTTTTATTACAAAATTATATTTTCTTTTTATATAATATTATTTGAACACAAATTTTTCTGTGTATAAAATATATACATACATTTGTGCATAAATATTTTTTGGACCTTACCTTGTTATGTACAATAAAAAACCAACGACTGTTAGCCAGCTCCAGCCGACTATGAGCCACAGTCGTGCATTTTTCGCTAAGCCGCCGACGCTGACTTTTTACGACGGCTTGTTTATCCGCCTCGCTATTCCTGAACTTCAGTCCGTCCAATTAAATCAAACAAAGAAAAATAAATAACGAGTTTTGTTGATTGTTCGGCGTAAATTTTGTTCCTTGTTATGAGGCTGAAGTAGTTATCACGTTGACTACAAAACCGAAGGTCCTGGCTTCGAGCCCGGTATCCAACAGTCATTAAATAACAACACCACTCACTTTTCTAATGTGCATTAGTGTCCATTTGTATTGCAGGAAAGTTCAAGTGATGAAGGCATAGTCACTGGTCACAGAACTATACGACCTCAGGCGATACTAACATCAGATTGTAACATCAGAGTGCCCTCTTTAAATGTGTAGCAGAATTATCGGCAAAGTAAAATAACCAATTAAATGGCTACTAAACACAGCTTCAAAAAAATTTAATACGCCTCATTTAACACCAGTGGTGCTTTAACAATGCTTTATTAAAAAAAATATGCAAAATGCAGAGTTGTAAAAGAATGAAGTTTTCCTGCATCTCTGCCTTCACCACCTGTCTTCTGTATCACTATCCCTTTCCTAAATAATGTAATAGTAGTAGGCATTCACTGCCTGAGTGTTACTTCTCTTAAAAAAAAATTGCACTTTTTTCACTAGATGAAACCATTATGAATAGTAAAGAGCAATTTTTAATATTTCACACTCGTGTGTACTGAGCGTACATACCCGTACATATAAATTCATAATTATAATTGTTACCAGCACAAATTATCGTATTTTTAAGTATTTAATTTATTTTAATATTTTAATGTTATTGTACATACTACGAGTATGAATTTATAAATAATAACTATGGCGCTAAGCTTTACTTTATTTCCCTTTTGATGGCACAATAATCAACAATAAACGTTTTATAACGATAGTGATTGCAAACCCTCAAACAAACGAACAAACGAACAAACATGTGTTGTCCAGGCAGTGAGTGCACTCTCAGGCTGTTAAATTTTTATATGAATGCAATTAAATACAGGGTGTTTTTTTAGAGGTATAGAACTTCGAATTGAAATAAAACACAAGAAAATCGTTTTAATGTCCATCAATTTGGCTTTATTGGAAGGATAGTTTTATGCCATTAATGTTTAAATATGATTTCGGGCATGTGGCCGCCGCGGCTGGCTCGAATAAAGCCAATTCTACAGGTCCAATTTTCAACCACTTTTTCGAGCATATGGGGCCGTATGTTGGCAATAACGCCACGAATGTTGGCTTCCAAGTCCCCTAACGTTTCTGGTTTGTTGGCGTAGACGAGCGACTTCACATATCCCCAAAGAAAATAATCCAATGGTGTCAAATCACACGATCTTGGTGGCCAATTGACAGGTCCATTCCGCGAAATTATGCGCTCATCGAATGTTTCCTTCAATAAATCGATTGTGACGTGCGCTGTGTGGCATGTAGCACCGTCTTGTTGGAACCACAACTCATCCACATTCAAAATCTTCAAAATCTTCCATAAAGTTGATGGACAAAGCTCCAATTGCTGTGCACGGTGGCGAATCGATTCATTCGGGTCCTCTTCAACACTTTGCTCTACAGCGGCAATTGTTTCTTCGGTTCGACGTCTCTGCGGATGCGTATTATCACATAGAGTAAACGTAGTGCGAAAACGATCCATAGTTAACCGAATTAATTGCTCTGATGGACGATTATGTCGACCATAAAATGGACGGAGCTTGCGGTAAACTTCGCGAACTGAACCATTATTTTCGAAATAAATTTGCACGATTTGCAAGCGTTGTTCTTTTGTCAACCTGTTCATGATGAAATGGCAAACCAAACTAAATATTAATCACTTGTCAGCTGACAAAATGGCCGCCAGTTAAGAAAGTGATGCCAACTTAAAGTTCTATACCTCAATAAAAAACACCCATTATAATCAATCAAAGCGTTTAGTATTTAGCTAAAGCACCCAGTAGGAAATTGTGATTGAGAATATGTATTCGCTTAAACAGTGAAGAGTAAATTATGTATTACTACGTTTATACGCCCACGATTTACAAATAAAAATATTTTGAAATAATTTAACTCACTGTTTATACGGTATTGTAAAGGTATAAAAACTTGGTAGCACTTCTATATAAAAAATTTACTTATGTTTACAAAAAAATTGTATTAATGTATAAAATAACAAACAATTATTTGTTTTCATTGTCTTTATTTTCTTCTATCAATATTTTTTATGCAATATTTATCAATTTATTGTTTTTTATTAGCAAACATTTGCAAGTGTGGCAACCCCAAACATTTTATTTGCAAATAGTGCGTTAATCGTGAATTGTTTTCTGAATTAGTAAGTCCCAATAAAAACGATAATATGGCAATTATTTACTGTTTTATTTGCAAATAAGCCGTGCGTATAAACGTAGTATATATGTATGTATGTACTTAAGGGTAAATTGCATATTTGTTAATAATTAAATTTTAGGTTAGAGTAAGTACTTTGAGCAGTTTTATGTAAAACCTTGTGGAAGATCTCCGTATTAGGTTTTTGCTCTTTATTTAACAGATTACAAAAATTTTATATAATATATACAATTTTTATATTATAGAAAAATAGTCTTAAAGTTTTTTTAAGCCTTTAGGCAACCCAAAATTTAACTTTAACACTAGATACAAATACAAGTCAAAACTTAATACAATTTAGTCCTTTTATGCAATTTAAGTTTTGCTTTATTTCCAGTCTTTTTGAAGTTAAATTTCAGCTTAACTGTATTTAAAGACTTATAGCAGAATTTTAGCCCATTACATACACATCAAAACGTACTTTTTCTTGCCCTTTCTCGAAAAGAGCAAAAAAAAAGCCCTAAATACGAGGGCGGTTCGGAAACTTCTTAGCCTAGCACAAAAAGCGCGGTATAAACAGAAAAAAGTTAAGTGTTTTGGAAACTTCCATCTCTGCTATGAACACATGTTAAATTTTGTTTCGATCTGGCAACTCCTTCATATAGAAACAGGTGTTCACAAAAGACGCATCCGCGATTTTTTAACAATGGAAAAATTAGAAATGCGTGGTGTCATTAAATAATTACATAAAAAAGGTTTATCGGGACAAGAAATTCATAATGATATGGTGAATGTGTTAGGTGAAAGTGCTCCTTCATATGCAACAGTAAAAAATTAGGTTGCTGAATTTAAACGTGGTCGTACAAGCATTGAAGATTGACCACGTAGTGGACGTCCAAAAACAGCAACAACAACAGAAATTGTAGCCAAAGTGCATGATATGGTATTAAATGATCGACGAATAAAAGTGCGTGAAATAGCTAATATCATGGGCATCTCAAATGATCGAGTCCATTTAATTTTGCATGAAGAACTACTGATGAAAAAGCTTTCTGCAAGATGGGTGCCGCATTTGTTAACAGTCGACCAAAAACACATAAGAATGAACATTTCTCAAGCTTGTTTGGATCGTTTTAAGCGAAATAAAATGGATTTTAAGCGTCGTTCGTACTCCAGAGACAAAAGAACAATCCAAACAATGGACTGAAGCTGGAGGAAGTGCCCCAAAGAAGGCAAAAACAATTCAATCGGCTGGTAAGGTTATGGCAACGGTTTTTTTGGGACTTCAAAGATATTTTATTGATTGACTATCTGCAAAAGGGTAAAACAATAAATTCAGAGTACTATTGCAACCTTTTGGATCAATTAAATGTACAAATTCGAGAAAAACGTCCTGGCTTACAACACAAAAAAATAATTTTTCATCAAGACAACGCACCAGCGCACAAGAGTGTTTTAACAATGGCTAAAATCAACGAATTAAAGTACGAGTTGCTTGGCCACCCACCTTATTCTCCTGATTTGGCTCCCAGTGACTTTTACCTGTTCCCAAATCTAAAAAAATTCCTTGCTGGCAAGCGTTTTACCTCAAATGAAGATGCAATTACAGCTGTAAACCACTATTTTGAAGACCTTGAGGAAAACTATTTTAATCAAGGGATAGAATTGCTAGAAAAGCGTTTGATTAAGTGTATTGAAGTTTCAGGAGATTATATTGAAAAATAAAAATATTTTTGAAAAACTAACTATTCTCTTTCATTGATAGGCTAAGAAGTTTCCGAACCACCCTCGTATCTACATTTTGGCCAAAATATAATATCTGTCCGATATTCCCTACACTCCTATGTTAATAACAAAAATATCTACATGTAGGGATTTTCCTCTACTACTGGCAGCACTGTTTTGTGTTATAAACAGCTGTTGTCTTATTGAATGAAAAATAAAATAAAAATAAAACATACCAATAATATAAATGAACCTGCGAATTACGTGTTTCTCTGTCTTACATTATAATTAATTAAAAATAGTAAACAAGCCGACACAACGAGGCCTACTAGAACCCGAGTGAGCTGGTTTTGACCTTTAAACTGGCAACCTGTGCAACTTAACAAGCGGTCAGGGGCCTGGTACTTTTTGAAGTTTGTGAATTTAAGTGGCGAAAAAGGCTAAAAAAATATTATATTATATTTTGGCCCTTTTTTTGATAACCCATATTTACTTTCTAAAGCAATAAAAATTTAAATCACATATAAATTGTTCTCTATCTTCTTAGAACACGTTGTGTTACTTCTTGGAAATTTATCTATCCCCCTCTTTTTTGGTACTTTTTGGTGTTAAAATATTTTTTATGCCAAATGATTTTGTTTTTTCAATAATACAAAATTGCTTTAAAAAAAATATTCATCCCTATCGTGAATAACAAGTTAAATTTTTGTTCCCATCAAATTTTTCTTCCCCTCGAAGGGACAAATTAATCTCCGATGAAAATTTTTCTCCGCTGTCAGTCCCAGTGAATGGAAAAAAAGGGAAGAAGATTTGTAAAGCATAAAAATTTATTGAAAACTAAAAAAATTTACGTTTAATAACAAGAAATACACAAATTTTAGGTGCCAAATTAATTTTTTTTTAACTGTAAAGTTCCGTTGTTAAATACTCTTAAGTGCAGTGGAAACAAATTATTTGATATACCACCGCTGTGCACCACCATAAAATGTACTGTGTGTGAACCAAAGAGATTCATACTGCATGAAAAATAATAATATTTAATGCAAAGTAGATTATCGAAATTATGCGATGTAATAATTCAGTTCAGTTCCCCTGCAAATATACATAAAGTGAACAAAGTCAAGGGAAAGTGAAAAAATCCTCCAGAAAAAAATTATTCATGATAAGGACATTTTCACGATGGGTTAGAAAAATGTGCAAAAAGGGTAAATACGAAAAAAATTCGTTTAATCTAAGACCACGCAAGAAACTTCCCAATGCGCATCGCTAAAGACCCTACATAGTATATATATTTAATAACATATTTATTTTTGTATAGATCAAATAATTATTTGCTAAAAACAAAGAATAAAATATTTGACGCGAAGTGATCACATTTTTTGTGTTCACATTAGGCGCATTTTTGTTTGAATGCAAATGATTTTTTTTTTTGGAAAACCAGCTGTTTGTTCTTTCTTGTGACAAACTGAAATATTTTGTGGGTGGCAAATATTCAAATTTTTCCATCACTATGGCGTTCCTTTGGAACTTGTTATATACTTATTATATAAAGTTCAACATCATGCATGTCCCAAATACCTTTTAATTATACGACTATTAATTTGTTTGATTAAAAATTTTGACAATAATCACTGTTTTTGTCCCCTGCAGTTTTCAATATGCAAAATATGCTAAACAAATATGTATGTATTCCGTTATATTCTGAAGGAGAGATGACTTTTTTTGTTAGATCTCACTCACCAACGCAAAATATAATTTATTTTCCCACATTTCCAGTATTTTTTTTTATAAAACTATACCCTATTGTTTATTTTGAATAGCTGCCAAGTAGAAAATAAATGGCACAGCCTCTCACAACTTGACACATGTTGCTGCGTAATTAGCTGACAGATAATGTCAAAGAGTCAAAGACTTATTGATCCCTCCTCGCACAAAATAAGCAGAGTATATCAGCTGCTGGCTGGCATGGAAACATTTTTTTGCATAAATTTTTATTATATTTTTTTAAGTTTAAAAAAAATATGCAATTTTCTTGCCATGAAAGAAAGATCCACAAAAACGTGATCCCTACTAAACAATATTGATAATAACAGGTGTGCGTGCTGTGCTGTGCTGTGCTGTGCTGTTTCCGAAAAAAATTAATAATAATATTTTATTTAAAGAAATCTTACTATGAAAAATAAATTTCCTATTAAAACTTTTCTATTACCATTACATTACAAATAGTTTCCTCTTAAATTATTATTTTTTTTTTTATTAAGACAACATTTCGTCGGGTGGTTTTACTGGTTTGCGGCACACTATATTAAAAATATATTATTATTGCGGCAAACCAATAACCACCCCACGATTTAATGATTCAACAATTGCCACTAACTATATTCCGCATACTTTGTTAATGTTATACTCGTTTTTGCTTTTGCTGCTCATAAAATACTTTATTGCTTTTCAATTACTCGTACTTTCATTATAAATCCATAAAATGCATTTGCTTAGATCAATAATAAATAATTCAAATTAAATATCAATTGCAAAAACTCTGCCTCTGGAGCAAAATTTTTTTTAAATAAATAGCAATTTGCGCTTATTTTGTATTTTCAATAAATTTCATTGCCTTAATTATTTTGCAGGAATGGGGCGGGGCTGCCGTTTAATATGTATTTAATTGATCATTTTCCACCTAACACAAATTGTTTATTTGTTTTTTTTTCTTTCTCTAAACTAACAAAAAAAAAACTTTGTTAAAATCCACAACAGAAACAAATATTTTCTTCTTTTTTTTTTGAAAGAAAATATTGTTTTGAATAAGAAAAAATATATAAATAAATGTATATATTTCTTAAATGTTTAAATTTATACACAAGATAATAATGATGATGCTGATGATGATCGTCATCGATCCCATGATCGTGAAATTTGAAAATGTTTAAAATTTTCTTTTGAACTTTTTAAATAAATGGATTCTTTTAATAGTTCTGATGTGTAAATTGATAGAAAATATGTTTATTTAATGATTTGGAAAAGTGGCAATTAAGGAAAATTATGTTGTTATCGATAAGAACTAATGCTGCTGCGAGTATTTATGTATTTTATAAATCAAATACATACGAGTACATACATATCGAGCCTTATTTTCGATTTTATCGTAAGCGACAAAAGTTAAATTTTTCAGGAGAAGGTTTTTTAAAATATGTATTCAAAAACGTAAATTGTCGCTTACGCCGGGCTTACATCTGTGTGTCATGTGCCCAAGAAAGCGTAACCACTAATTGCTAATGAAAAACTGTTTATTCAGACATTAACATTTATGAACGCACTAACAATCCAAAGTTATTATTTGACTTATTCAGTAAAATATTGTTTATTAAAAATACATTGAAATTGATTTTTGAGGGGTTTAGCTGGATCCTATACCCATTTTACTAATAGCAAAACGTTGTGAGTACGTTTACGCAAAAAAAAAAATATCATGTATTATTTTGGTGTTGCCAGATTTTAGCTATTGCTATTAGTGTTGCCAGTTCCCGAAATATAAATAGTAACCATCGTACACATTTTTTTAAATTACGCAGCACAATTAACTATAACAAAAATTTATAGACTGTGTGAGCTACAATCACACGCATGAGTATAAAAATACTCTGCCTGTTAATCGACTACGCATGAGTATATACAGGGCTTGTTTACAAACAGCCACACACACAACTACACATTTTCAATTCCATTTTATATACACAAATCTATGTTTGTATAAGATGACAAATGATGAATAAATATCCCGAGTATTGTGCGCATTTTTTCCGATTAAATATCCATAGTCTGAGTATAAACATATCCAGACTATAAGCATTATTGTTTTTAGTTGTAGCGTATTTTAGTTTTTCCCATAAACGGAGTAGAGATGTTCTTGTATGTTGGAATCGGCTATAGTCCTAGTTGCTTGAGAGAAAATATATAAGAGTACGAATTGTTTGCGCTATAGTGATAAGTAAACGCAGTTACTCTCTGTATTAAACTCGCAGTGTGAACGCAAAACCAGCTCAGTTACCGGACTGTAATGTAAAGTGACTGCAACAGTAGGAAACAGCTGATCGATATTGTTATGTGAAAAGTAATGCAAATGGTTATAGAGATGTAATGTAACGTAACCTACTTTTCATATAAAATTATCGATCAGCTGTTTCCTACGTTGCAGTTACTTTACATTACAGTCGAGTAACTGAGCTTAAGGCTCATAATTTAAAACATAATGAAAACATTATTAGTCTTATTTTTACAATAGGATAAGAAGTTATTTGTTTACTTGAATACTCGTAGTTTTAGATTGAAATTCTATTAATTTTTTACTTATTTATGTAGGTTAGGTTAGGTAAGGCTAGCAGGGTGCTGGTAAGGAAGGCTGAAGTTTCGAGTCCAGCTCACTTGGGTCCAATACAACGATCCCTTTGTGCTACCTGATAATTGAAGAAGATAGTGAGAGAGGGTAATAGGGAAATGATAGTGATAGAGAAGACAGGTGGTGAAGGAAGAGATAGAGGAAAGTTTCATTCTTTTACAACTCTGCTCTTTGCACATTTTTTGATAATGCAATGTTGCAGCGCCAACTGGTGTCAAATGAGGTGTATTAAATTTTGAAAGGACACTAATGCACATCAGGAAAATTCGTGCGGAGCCCGGGGTCGAACCCACGATCTTCGGTTTTTGTATTCAACGTGCTAACTACCTCAGCCAACACCACTCTGTGTAACTAAAAGAAATTTATTCGAGTAATGGCATAAAAACTTATGCACAAGTGCATAGAATATAATTTTATTCGAATATAATTTTATTCGAATATAATTTTATTCGAATATAACTTAATTCGAATATAATTTTATTCCAATATAATCTTATTCGAAAGTTATAAAAATTTGAAATAAAAGTTTTTCTTTGCTTACATTAAATATTATTCGAATAATTTTACTTGTTTTTAATTCAAATAATTCATACCAATAATTCATTAGAATGATATTATTCTTCTAATTGCTCTTCGTTTTTCATTCGAATAATTAATTAAACTGTACGTTTTTACGATTACTCGAGTAAAATATTTACCAAATGTTTGCTTTAAGTTTCGAGTATTCCGCTTACACCTATCGATCACTAAAGAAGACTCCTTTAATAAATGAGAATGAAATAATTTTTGTATTATAAATCTTTCTTTTTTTTATTTCGATAAAAGTCTAAGAAAAAATATAGAAAAAAAAACCAAACCTTTTCGTTATCCTACTTGCATTAACAAAAAATATATTTGCAGTTGAAAAGTATTTCAGAGTTTGATAATTTTCGATACGCCGAACCATTTCTTGTCTATTTTCATTAATTTAATTAATTTTTTTGCAAATGCAAGTATGTACATGGTTTTTATAACAACATGAGGCAAAAACAAAAAAAAAAAAAAAACGTCAATATCATGACAAAATTGTTGAATAGGTTTTTCTTCTCCTTCTTTGTTTCTTAACGTTTGGTCATGTTAACATCTTATCTGTGAATTTATTTTTTTTTATTCATTTATAATTTTATTTTATTTTTTATTTTCTAAAACCACAAACCAACATGGTCATGACTGAATGACGACTGACTGACTTACATACTTAAGTGTAGACTGACTGATGCGAATCCGAGTACTACTAAGTGACTTGGTATCGTATCGCATGAATGAACAAATGTGTAGTTACAGCCTGCCGCCTTGTCGTAGTTACTGCTGCTGCTGCTCCTGATAAATCCTACGGATCTTGCAACAGTGAAGTGGATCGTTTGTACCTTTTCTTAAACAAATGCGCGACTATGGCGATAAAAATCGTATGTATGAAAACGTGTGTGTGTGTATTTGGTGAAGGTTTGGCTGTTTGTTTATTCCTTGTGTATTTGTACGGACATACACACAAACATACACAACCATATGTATGTGCATATGTTCGTATGGGTGATCATTTAGTCAAGTTGCCACACCCGAAAAAAAACTTTGTAAACAATTTCCACATACATATTCCATTGACCAATTTTGAGTTATTTTTTTAAGTCTAAAATAAAGCTATTAATTTTTAATTAATACATATATGTACATATATATTATATCTGATAGTCCTTAAAAAAAGACGAAAAATGTAGTAGACGAAAAAATGTAGTCTAACTTATTAGACTAGATGGGAGTAAGGAAAATTATTATTAAACCAATTTTTTACTAGACGACTGAAATGGAATTTATCAGAGAGTATCACTGTTATGATTGTTATTTCACCGGATATTAATCATAATTTTTGTTCAAATACAGATTTCGTATATCCAAGTCCTTATTTATCGGACAGTTTAAATTAGTGATTTTACAAATAGTTAAGACTTTTCACAGCAATTTGATTATAATAAAAGCAGAAAATTTAATTTTAATATTAAGGATTTATGAAAGTGAGGTGTGTCCTTGCAGTGTTACCAGTTTTTTGTGCACTGTAATCATAGTTTAAGCTAAAACTTATTACTTAATATTAAGGATATATGGAAGCTAGGCATGTCCTTGCACCGATTCAGCTATTTAATTTTTGTAAACAACTACACATATACATATATAGCATTTTAATCAATATCAAGGGAGATATTAAATGATTAATGACACCAATTGAAATGTGAGAGCTCTCGCACACAATTTTATATATAGTTATAACTTTTTACTGCATTGGGATTATTGTAAAAGCAGAAATTAATCGTATATAAGGCAGACATCTACATCAACTGACACCACACACAGTGGACCAAAACACAGAAGAACGCTGATGAGGAAGGTTTAGTGGCCTTCGAAAACGGCTGGCTGTTCCGTTCAACTATGTGTTATTGTCAGAATATTTACAACTAACTTTGATGTTATTTTTTCATTAATAATTATCACATGTAATTTGGCTTAAAAAGCGTTACGAACAGTAGCCTATTCTATTCATAAGAATATAGAAATTAATTTTGTTTTAATAAAGGATATATGTGATGCATGCATGTCCTTGCTCATATTGAAATGAAATTCAACAGGGAGCTTAACCATCCACTTTCACAAATATTTATGATTTTATAAAAACAGAAACTAGATTTTTTTAAAATAAGGATATATGGGAAGTGGGCATGTCCTTGAACCAATTGAAATAAATTCATCAGGGAGCAATTGCATAAATAGTAACAATGTTTCAATGTACATATTGTGATGTTTATAAGACCAGATATCAGATTTTAAAAATTAAGGATATATAGGAGGCATGCATGTCCTTGAGTACATGGAAATAAAATTCATCACGGAGCCACAACCATTCAATTTCATTAATAGTTACGACTTTTCAAAGCTCTGGGATTATTATGAGAGCAAAAAAATATTTTTTTTTTTTAAATTAAGGATATATGGGAAGTAGCCAAGTCCTTTAACCAATTGAAATGAAATCCATCAAGGAGCTTAACCATGCAATTGCATAAATAGTTAAGATGAGAGCAAAAATTATTTTATTTTAAATTAAGGATATATGGGAAGTAGCCAAGTCCTTTAACCAATTGAAATAAAATCCATCAAGGAGCTTAACCATGCAATTGCATAAATAGTTAAGATTTTTCAATGCATTAGGATTACTATAATTTCAGAAATAAGGTTTTTAAAATTAAGGATATACATATGAGAAGTAAACATGTCCTTGCATCAATTTAAATTAAGCTCATCAGACATCTTTTTATCATGCAATTTCATAAATAGTTATCAATTTTCAATGCCTGGATATTATTATGAAAGCAGATAATGAATTTTTAAGATTAAGGATGTATTTGAAGAGGGAATGTCCTTCCAACAATTTAAATAAAATTCATCAAAGATCTTAAGCTTAAATTAGACGTAACATAGCCATAACGCCATAACCATAACCAAACCAAAATTCAATTGATTTCTATGGTGAGAGTGAGAGTGAGAGAGACTCGCCATAACACTCACCATAGAAACCAATTGAATTTTAGTTTGGTTATGGCTATGGCGTTATGGCTATGTCACGTCTAATTTAAGCTTTAACCATGTAATTGCATAAATTTTAATGCATTGGGATTTTTATAGGAACAGCAATTAAATTTTTTCAAATAAAGGATGTATGGGAAGTTGGCATGTCCTTGCATCAATTAAGCTAAAATTCATCAGGGAGCTTAACCACGCAATTTTACAAGTAGTTATGACTTTCCACTACATTGGGATTATTGCAAAAGTAGAAACTAATTTTCTTTTAATTAAGGATATATGAGAAGTAGGCATGTCCTTGCATGTATTGAAATAAAATTCCTAAGAGATCTTAACCATGCGATTTCACAAATAGTTATGTCCTTTCACAGCATTGGAATTTTACAAAAGCACAAATAAAATAATAACATTTTTAAATATAAGGA
The DNA here is from genome assembly GCA_944452675.1 of Tachina lurida. NCBI lineage: Eukaryota > Metazoa > Arthropoda > Insecta > Diptera > Tachinidae > Tachina > Tachina lurida. Next base: position 121,111,561 of record OX101756.1, read on the forward strand.
TATATGGAAATGTGGATAGTCCTTGCTTTAATTGAAGTGAAATTCATCAGGAAGCCTAACCAAGCAATTTCATAAATAGTACAACAGCAGAAATAACATTTTTAAAATTAAGGATATATGGGAGTTAATTAGATTTTCTCCAATTCAAGACGGTTTGCTATACATATGGATGTATTATGGATATATAAGTTACCAAAAATTACAGGAATTCTTAAGAAATTTATTTTTTACTTGCTAAGTTTTTTCGAGTGTACTATTCTGTTTACAGCCCCACACATACATCCATTTAGTATATTTGCTTGGTTGGCAGCAGGCAATTAAACAAACATTCCTCCGGCTCTGGGGACTTAGGAATTTATTTTGTGTCGATGTTGTGTTTTAGTTGTTTAATTTTAGTTGCTGTATTTTAGTTTGTTTATTTAAGTTCTCTAAATTGCACTTCAAATTTGTGCTAGACCATCAAGTTGCAATTTTCGATGACCAGCCAACCAGCCAGCCAGCCATCCAGCGATTCACTGGTCGTCACACTTTGTTTTTTTTTATAGCTTTGCTATTTATTGGGCGATACAGGAGTTAGTACGTGATTTTCGTAACGAAAATAATCGACACTATTACAATTATAAATTTATTTTTGTTTTGAGATCCTTGTACTTAAAAAAAGCATAGTACGAAAATAAACGAAACAAATTGTTTGATTTTGTTTTGTTTCTTTCTTTGAAGTGAGTGACACAAAAACAATGAGAACGATTGCTCCATTTGTTTTTGCTTTGTTTTTGCACATGAGCACAAACCAGAGAACAGAGCCGATCGTCATTAATTTAATCGTAGGCCACTAGAAAATAAAATAATAGGAAATAAATGGAAACGTTTTAAAATATTTGCAGAGAATTTGACATCATCATACAAAATAATTTTATTGCATTGCTATTTAACACATTAAGTTTGTTGTATACAGCTAAGCAGCATAGCTATAACAGGGTGTCCTAAGACACCTCTTTTTTTTTTTTTTGTCTTTCGTTGTTGCTGTTGTTTGCTGTTTCTTCTTCACATGTCCATTTTAGTTGGGCCGTTAAGAACCACTACTATTCGATAATAGTGTTTCATTATTTTTAATACTTTTGTTCCAAGGAATTTTTAATGTGTGGAGTAGCAGCTTTACTTTATTTTAATTTTATTTTTATTTTTTCCCCGTTTTGTTGGTTTCTTTATTTATTTTTTATTTATTTGTTCACGGCTGTGTCCGTAGCTGTGGCATTTGCGGCAGTTAAAATATAATTTTAGGTTTTGTATGGCTGTTTGTTGTTATTGTTGTTGCTTTGTGAACTTTGGGTGATGCATGACTCACTTAAATTGTACAACACCGTGTTGTTACAACGATAATAGTGAGACGTAGTGTTTTATACAGTTTTAGATGATTGGTTAAGGGTTTAACTGCGACTGCAACAAGAGCTACAACACAATTCATTGTATTTGTTATGTGGTTACATTGGTTTTTTGTTTTTTTGTTCGATTTATTCTTATTTTTCAGCAAACAAATTCTCATGCCAGACATTGACGCCGTTAACGTCAACAAACGACCGCCACTGTTGGCAACAAAAAAAAAAAAAAAAAAAGGAATTATAAATAATAAAAAAATTATGTATGTACTTGCATATGTTTCATGCCACTCTAACTCTTCAATAGGGTTTTCTTTCATAAAACCGCTACCCAATAATATTGGTAAGCATTGATGGTTCACCTAAACGAGCATTTTCAGCCGAAAATATTGATAAAAATGGATCAAGAGTTGTAGCATAATTTTCAAATACATAACAAAGCTTATAATAAAGCTGATAGGTGATGTGTTGGTCCTTATATTCGCATTTATCAATATCGGCTGAAACTTCTCTCTTATATGGAAAATATGTAAGAAGAAATAGAATTTGCCTTTAAGTTCCCGACAATTCCCAAAAAAAATTCGTAAAATCCCAAAAATGGGATTTTTTCAATAATTTTTGCTGTATGCCTCTTATTTTTCTCCGGGCGTAGATAATATTTTTGGAAATATTTAAAAACATATTTTGTCTTATAATAATAATGAAAAAAATGTTTTGTTCCAGCCTTGGAATTTGAGAAAAAAAGGCCTTAAATTTTATCAGCCTTATTCATAAAAATTATTAAGGCTTATAAAAAATATTTCCATACAAAATTTTGCTTCTTAAGGCTTTGTAAAGCCTTAGTAATTTTTATAAATTATGGGCCTAATTCATAAAAAATATTTTGATTTTATAAAAGGTTTATTAATAAACAGAAATATTTTTTATGAATAAGGCAGTATATGTGACAGGGCATAGAAAAAGGGACCTAAGGGTAAAAAAAATCAATTTTCACTTTTTTATTTTTTGATGTGGACAACATCTGAGCATCGAATGAGACCAATCCCATGCCCCAAAAGTGTTCCCTCCCAGAGATATGCGCGTTTTATGAAATTGAAGTCGACGATTCTAAAATTATGTGAAAAAATGTTCGTACTAACAGAGTGATATTCACGATTTAAAAGAACTATAAATGAGTATTTATTATAATTCACAATTAATAATTTCAGAAAATAAACCTGGATTCGAAAAAACGTGAGCAAAATTGATATCAAACTCATGGAAACAGCGCGCTAGGTAGAAAACAGTAAAAACCAACTACACAAAACAAGAGGTAGGGACGACCTACGCGCGTTTTCAAGGTTGGCCAACACGTTCCTGACGTCATGAGATATGTCGCTTTCAAATGAGACCAATACCAACACGCTCAGTGATGGTACACCAAAGATACACGTATTTAAATCTTTAAAATTGCTCTCTTGAACAAAACCGGTTTTTACCCTTAAGTCCCTTTATATTTTGCGCGTCACATATATGTATATGGGCATTTCCACAGGAATGTCAACTGTTTGTAGCGTGCAACACCAAGCAAATATTCCTTTTATTTTTTTGAAAGAAAACAAAACTTTTTTTTCTACTTCTTTATATATTTTTGTGTAGGCCATCAGCAGCTCTACGTTAGGTAAAATTTTGAGAAAAATCGAGTAACGTTGTTCAGAAATACAAGATTAATTGCTTGCTGTCGCACGCGATAAAAATGTGGAATTTCTCGGAGAAATGCCCAAATAACAGAAATAGGTGTATCGAAACGATCTGGTTCCTTCAATAACGAAAATTTTAAAGAAACAATTTCTCTGTAATATTTCTTAGTGCATTTACCTTTTGAATAAGTAAAAATATGGGGTTGCTATTTTTGCAAACATTTTTTTATAATATCGAAATAACCCGCTTTTTGCTGCAAAAAACGGCGAAATCGATCTTTTTTCGAAATTTTAATTTAAATTGCTTACAACTTTTTTTACTTAACTAATTGTGCTTTCGATATTAAAATTTATTTAATTTTTTTTATTTGTTTTGTTCTTAATTCATAATAAGTTTCCATTAGCAGAACAGTGGACCAAAGTTGGTAAAAAAAGGACAATATTTAAATTTTTTTTCTAGTGTGAATAATTTTACAGGTTTGGAACGTATGCAATGTTAGGTTTTTTTAATCCTTTTGTTGTTCCTTTTTAAAAAGATGATTTTTCGTTCTTTCTCCTTGAGGGCTTCGACTGGAATATACAATATAATCGGGTGCTTCGCGCGACAAATATTGTCTGACGCCCTCACTTGAATGCATAAACAATAAATTCAGTAAAGTGCGACTTTGACTCGCGCACGAAGGGTTCCGCACGTTCGGTTTTGAGGATTTTTTTAATATTGCATTAATTGCGTTTTTAACGTTTTTTCAGTTTAAACGATTTTTTTTAAGTTTTGTCGGTTTTTTATCGTTTTGGTGATTTTTTTCGGTTTGTGGCGATTTTTTCATTTTGGCGATTTTTTTAGTTTTGTCGCTTTTTTCTCGTTTTGGTGATCTCTTTCGGTTTTTAGTTTTAGATTTTTTTTTTAATTTGGCGCTTTTTCGTTTTGGTGATTTTTTGTTTGTTTTTAGCGGTTTTTTTCGATTTAGCGATTTTATAATGTTGTTGTTTTTTAGTTTTAAGAGTTTGGCTCTTACGGTTTCCAAGATACAGCAAGTTGTCAATGTTACATTAACTGATGGAACACCCTTTAATTTGAATTTTTTTTAAATTTCAGTGTTAATTGTTGTAGTCTGTATAAAAATACACTAACTTTATAAATTTCAAGTGTATATACAGTGAAACCTCTCATAACCGGACACTCACAGTCACCGTATTTTTGTAAGGTTATTACAGGTGTCCACTTATGAGAGTGGTACACATTCTTTTATTTTAATTTTGGTTCTACAAAACTTGTCCGGTTATTAGAGGTGTCCGTTAGGAGCGGTTTCACTGTACATACACTTGTATGTATGTATATTAAATGGGAATTTAGCATTTTTCGTTGCTCTTTTCATTTTTAACTTTCATGTATTTGTTGTTGTTGCGGCCAAAGGTCTACACAATCTGTCCAAATTCCAGCTCCGTAGCTCCTACGGTTCGCGAGAAAATAGCCTGTGACGGGGAAAGACGGATAGCGTAGCGAAAACAATAGAGTTCCTTTTCATCTTTGGTGTACGGAACGCGAAAAACACTCAAAGCTGTGTATACGTATACATTTTATACCCCATGAATTAGTCTTGTGTAATTTGGAAAAGAAAAAAAAACCACCTCAAAAAGGTATGCTTAATGCATTGCGTTGCCATATGGCAACGCTTCATTTTGGCTATGATCAGAAAAAGATTAAAAGAAAATTAGGTTGCTGGACTTTTTTTCGATTCGTAATTAATAAGTTTTTCTTTTTTATTCTATCACATATTATAGTATTGCTGGACATAAAGGACGAATAGCGAAAGTAGGTGAGAGTAAGGAATTTTTCAGTCGATCCTAGCATTCTTTATGAATTCAGTTAGTTATTGCTTGTAGTTTTCAACATCAATTTTTATGCATTTAAATATTTTAGAAATATTTGTTTGGATATTGGAACGCATTTTATTTAGTGGTTCTTTAATGTTTTTGGTATTTCCGATACAGACAGAATGCATTTCAATGCATTCGCTTGTAGGTTCGGCGCTGACTGGATCTAACTACGAGATATTCTGGCCACATTTTTTGGATTTTTTTTCTATTCTTCTTGCTAATGTTGTTAGTTTTGCTAATTGTGAGGGCATGAGACGAGTATGATTATTAGCCACACATAATACTAAACAAAAGCTTTAATAGCAAACAAACAATGGCAATTGACACGCAGCATTCAATAGCAACAACAATTTATCATCCAGTCAGTCATCATTAATTAGTTTGTTGTTAATAAAGTGTGAACAAAAGTAAACGCAAGATGAATGAATGAATGAACGAATAAATAAATGCATGAATGAATGAATGAATGAATGAATGCATCATGCTTTGTTGGTTGGTTGTCTGATTGGTGTGGTTGAGCTGACTTGCCTGTTGATTAGTTAGTTCGTTGATCACACTTGGTTGTTATTATTATACATTTCACAGACACACACACACACACACACACTGAATCGAAAAATTCTAATTCGCAAGCCACAGACCTTGCGACCGTTGGTACAATATGAGCAGGTTGTATATGAGATTGTAAAGTGTGTGGGGTCGTCGGATGAAGTTGTGTCTCGGTTGTACGAAAGATTAAAAAGATTTGATTTTTTGGCAAGTTGTATAGACAGGTTGTAAAATTTAGCAGTTGGTTGTACAACTTCATTTCATTTTGTTCGTATTTTTGTTGTGGTCATATAAAAAAAACCGTGCCCACGAATTCAAACTTGCTTTTGTGAATGCATCGGAACCTTTGATAAAGGTAATTAAATACTTCGTCTAACATGTAATTTATGTTCTCACTTTCTTTTAATATTTTCAAAAGTTTGTCGTTATCATACATTTCTTTTTATATACACCACTCCTTTATTAAAATTCTTTTTTTCTGTCCTTTTTTACATTCTTCTTCTTATTTTTTCACCAAAACAAATTCCACTACAATACGCGACATGGTACCCGATGTCATGTTTACTCCAAAAAAAAAATTAAGAAATGAAGTTGTACGCTAATGTTGTACACGTTGTTGTATAGTTTGTGCCCAAAACACAAAACTTGGTAATCCAACGAATTGTACCAACGGTCGCAAGGTGTGTGGCTTGCATAATGACAACAGCAGCAACAAAAATAATATGACTAGAATAAATAGTGTTAAAAAGAAATGACTGTAATGAGCAGTTCAAGAGTTGTGGGTTAACAATACAATTATTTTGAATAATACTCGTAGTAAAATGATACAAATAAATACGGTTTGATGGAGACTAATTGGATATTGACATAGAAGAAAATTCCAGGCATATACACAGAGAAAACAGTGCCTACTAAATACCTCATAAAATTTAACAGAATTAATAAGAAATCTCTATGTTTTTTTTCAATAAGGAAATCTTATTAATTTCATAGGGAAAACCTTTTTGAAAAAATCAAGAAGAAATCTTCTAGTTTTTATTAGGTTATCTTATTGATTTTTTCAATAAAAAAATAAAAGAAAAAATTTCGTCTTTATTCTCTGTACTTATGTATTTTCATTTAAATTCTATACCATATACATACATACATATGTATGTATGTATGTAGTATATTGTAGATGTTATTTATTTTTACATACATACATACATACATACACATTATGTTATATTCTTCACTAACTTACTCACCAAGTATTGAACCAGCAAACTTCTACCTGATAGAAAAGCACTCTACCCAATATGCTAACAAGCAGCCTGAATAACCATTGAAATTATTGTGGAAACACTCTTATACAATAACAAAAATTAAAAATTAAAATTTTAAAAACCCAAGATATATCTAGAAAAGATGTGATATCTTCTAAGCGGCTGGACCGATTTTATTCAAACATAGTGAAAAACCTTCTCGATCAAGTCATCTTTCAAACAGAGAAAACTAAATCAAAATCGGTCCAGCCGTTTGGGCTGTACGCGGACGCGGACAGACACACAGATACACAGACACACACTACAAACTTATAACACCCCGTTTTTGGTCGGAGGTTAAAAATGAAAAATATCAAGAAAAAAATTGTCTGTATGTCTATTTATAGAAACGAAATAACAAGACACCTCATAAACTCAAGAAGATTTATTTATTAAAAAAATCAATAAGATGCTTTAAATATAATCATATAGGAACCTATTAAAATCATGAAGAAAACCTTATTGAAAAAATCAATAAGGCAACCTAATAAAATCAAGAAGAAAAGCTTTTTAAAAGTATTAATAAGGCAGCCTAATAAAATCAATAAGAAATCCCTATAGTTTACAATTTATAAGAAAACCTAATAGAATCAAGAAGTTTTTCTCTATGGATTGTTTAGATAACGGAAATTGAGTAAAAAAGGTTGTGAATAATACGATTTCTTCTTGATTTTATGTGGTTTTCTTCTTGATAAAATTAATAAGATTTACCACATAAATAAAATAAGGAGAAAATCTTCTTGATTCTATGAGGCAGTTTTTTCTCTTTGTATTTTGTTTTTCAGTATAACAAACTATTCTTTTTGCAAGATTAATTAATTATCCAAACAATGGACAAAATTTTTAGGACACGGTAGCGGGTCTTCTCTGTAACCTTAATGGCCAGTTGCCAAAATTTTATTATATATGGCAACTGCCAACTAACAGCTGTTTATTATAGTTGCTGAATTGTAATAATAATAGCAACCACAAATGTTTTGAATTGTTGCTTAGTTTTAAGGCAAAAAGTTTTAAAATTAGCAAATTAAGTAAAAAAAATAAACTAAAAGAGGAAAATGTGATTTAAAACTAAAAAAAGAAATTTTTAAACTTGTTAGAGGCGGCAATTCTAAAGGATTTTAATTGTCCTTTAAGTGTCAGCTAGGAGAATTTATAGTTTGTGCTTCCTACTCTTCACCGAAAAACAATTTAACTGAACTAATCGTCTTTAGTTTTATTAATTTTTAAACACATTTATTTAACAATTTTTTAGCACTCATATTTCTTATATTTTGAAAGTTAGCTGCTAAAAAATTGGTAACATATGATGCAAACGTACTCGTCGTATGACTTGAGAAAATGGGAGTGTTACCAAAAGTAGGGTAGTAGTTCGATGTGGCTGAATCTAAGGCCTATCAAATAGTATAAATATATGTAGGACCAGTCCCACGATGTCGATAACGTTCGCCTTGTCGCACATTTACATTCAAAACAAAAACAAATTTTAATATTTTGCTGTTGCCTCAAGTGTAAGTCCTAATTTACACTAAGCAAATCTTATTGCTAAGCTGGAACATTAAAAAATATTTACTGAAACTGATGGCCTGTTTCACAATAACGAAACAGAACTTTCGACTTACAATTTATATTGAAAACAAAAACAATTTTTCATATTTAATTTTTTTTTTTACTTCGAACAAGCAATTGTTTGAAAATTTTTTTGGGCATTATTTTTCTTTGTACAATTTATATTAAAAATACATTTCCCTCCCGCATCCAGTTTGTTGAAAAACAATTTTGTCTATCATTTCAATGGTCCACTAGTCCAAATATACTACATACTTTGTGAAATGATCTACGATTACTCTTGATTTATTTAATTTGTTTTCAAAAATTATGTCAAGAATCTTATTTTTGTGTTGTCGACAAAACAACAAAACGACAAAACGACTATTAATGCCTGCCAAACAAACAACTAAATAGTGCATAATTAATTTCAAATTTATATCCCACAACACACTCTGTCACAATCGTAACGACCATATGGGAGCGCAAAAAAAAAACGCAAATAACAAATTATTTATAGAAATAAGTTTTTCTCTTTTTTTCTTTTTAAGAAAAAAAAAAAAGAATGCGAATATTATTTAGTATAGAAATTTACTAAAATTTTCATTGTTTGAGAGAATTGTTCTAAGAGAAATCACAATTTTTTTTTATAGAATTTGCAAAATTTCCCTGTCAATTTACGTTTACTAGTTGAAGAAATGTCATGTTAAGATTGTTGGCGAATAAATCAGCTTTTAAAATAAATTGTGATTTATTACAGAACAAATGTGACAAGGATACACCTTTATTGTGACAAAATATTGCAGCACAGTTTGATTGACAGGGCAGTGGATAAACCCATCTGATTGGAATAGAAAAATTCAACTTAAATTAAAACAAACAAATATGTTCATAATAAAAATAGGAGAATGACAAAGTGAAAAATCAAACAAAAAAAATGTTGAATTAAAAGCCCCAGCCCTAGTTTATTGAAATGCTTTGAAAACGTTGCAAACAACACCAGCCCTAAGGTCAGAGTTTAAAAAGAGTGCATTCATTGGAAAAAATTTTTAGTAAAACAATATGGCTACATTCTTCTTGAGTTAAAAGAGTGTAAGTGATTCTCCATAATTGATAGTTTAGTTAGAATCAACTAGGTATAAGTAAATCACTTCGAAGTGTTTCCAACGAGCTTGTGAGTGATCTATTGTTTGAATTTTCGTATTAAATTTATGCATGTACTTTATAAGGTGGCCGTAGCATGTGAATGACATTTAAAATTGATTAAATTATTCTCTCATTCATGACATTTTTTCGAAATTGTCAATCACTATTGATGAATGACGCAGGGATGGGGTTTATAATTTTAAAAGCAAAGCATTGTTGCATACATAAATCCAGTTTGAAAATTATTATTTTCGAAATAATTTAAAATAAATCAACTACTTTGAAGTGATTTATCCATATGCAAAATGTATTGTAAATCATGTATAAATTAACATGATTTGCACAAATCATCATAATTTGTCTAAATAATGCCGGTGGAACACATACTATAATAAAACACCCTGTTTTCCTGATGTCTGTGCCAATACACACAATCACGTTAATTAAATCAATATTGTTTCAACTAGAAATAACTTTGATTCGACATGATTCTTCATTTTGATTTTAACAATACTGGAATGTTAAATCAGGATCAAATAAAGAAAAGTTTTCTTTGAAGATTACTGTAAATCATGTTGAATTAACATGAAAAACAACATTGCCGCAAAATATTAAATTAAATTTGTATTCGTAAATTTTTAATATTAAATTTTCTTGCTGGGTAGCTTCTTCACCTCACAAATACTAATATGTGACGCGCAAAATAGAAAGGGAAGTAAGGGTAAAAACCGGTTTTGTTCAGGAGAGCCATTTTAAAGATTTAAATACGTGTATCTTTGGTGTACCATCACTGAGCGTGTTGGTATTGGTCTCATTTGAAAGCGACACATCTCATGACGTCAGGAACGTGTTGGTCAACCATGAAAACGCGCCTAGGTCGTCCCTACCTCTTGTTTTGTGTAGTTGGTTTTTACTGTTTTCTACCTAGCTCGCGTTTTTTCGAATCCAGGTTTATTTTCTGAAATTATTGATTGTGCATTATAATAAATACTCATTTATAATTCTTTTAAATCGTGAATATTACTCTGTTAGTACGAAAAATTTTTCACATAACCTTAGAATCGTCGACTTCAATTTCATAAAACGCGCATATCTCTGGGAGGGAACACTTTTGGGGCATGGGATCGGTCTCATTCGATGCTCAGGTGTTGTCCACATCAAAAAAAAAAAAAACAGGGAAAATTGATTTTTTTACCCTTAGGTTCCTTTCTCTATGCGCTGTCACATATGCTTTAACACATACGCAGCTAGCATTTGGGTGATTATTTTTTGCAGATATCTCTTGTATAATTCTCCTCAGATCACTTTTGATGATGAATCACTTGGGTGATTAGAAAATGACTCACTTATGATTCACCTATATGATCAAATAATGATATATTGAAAATAAAGGAACAAAATGCAAAGAAACCGCAAAAAGGTGATTTGATGATTTAATACTACAAGAAAATTGCTCAAGAATTAATCAGCACATCGTATCATAAATGATTCTTTGTTATGATTCACCTGTAGGGTACCATTTTGTATCATTTATGATCGAAAAACTAGCTCATATGCGGTTGTTTTTCCCGTCAAGCTGGTTCGGAAAAGATTCGATTGTGATACAAAATGCTAGCTGGGTGGCATAAAATATCGACGTTTTGAAAACTTACTTTTTTAAATACGTAACCCACTTAATGAAGGAAATATTTTGTAAAGACCTTATTTCTGGAAATAATCCACTTAATCAGCCACCAGGATTTAAGGCTGTCGAATTATTTTCTCTTGTCTTAAGTGAAGTTATTGTGTGAAAGGCCCCACAGCTTTGCCTGACCTGACTGACAGGCCACATATGAAACTACTGCCAATAACTACAGTAACGAATAAAAATTTCTGCTTAAAAGAAATTGAAAAGATCCTTTAACAAGCCTGCTTTAAAAATCAGCCGTATTTATTTCACTCTATATATATTTGCACGCGCGTCTCATGCAAATTAGGCGCCAAGTTGTACATTATTTCTTCTGTGATTCCTTTTGTTTTCCCCGGGTACAAAAAAAAACAAGTCCTACGGAGAAATGCCATTCATCGCATAAATCATCTGAAACTATCGCAATAAAAATTAACATTACACTTGTTCTTGTTGTTTATTAGACTGCAATCTCAACATTTGTTGCTGGCAATTTGATTTTTATCATTTTAAATTGTCAATCTAATGTGTCACATCGATCTTGATTAACAATCTTAATGCGAGTGTAATGAAAAAAAAAATCAAAATAAATAAGTACGAGGGCGGTTCGGAAACTTCTTAGCCTATCAATGAAAGAGAATAGTTAGTTTTTCAAAAATATTTTTATTTTTCAATATAATCTCCTGAAACTTCAATACACTTAGTCCAACGCTTTTCTAGCAATTCTATCCCTTGATTAAAATAGTTTTCCTCAAGGTCTTCAAAGTAGTGGTTTACAACTGTAATTGCATCTTCATTTGAGGTAAAACGCTTGCCAGCAAGGAATTTTTTTAAATTTTTTTAGATTTGGGAACAGGTAAAAGTCACTGGGAGCCAAATCAGGAGAATAAGGTGGGTGGTCAAGCAACTCGTACTTTAATTCGTTGATTTTAGCCATTCCTAAAACACTCTTGTGCGCTGGTGCGTTGTCTTGATGAAAAATTATTTTTTTTGTGTTGTAAGCCAGGACGTTTTTCTCGAATTTGTACATTTAATTGCTCCAAAAGGTTGCAATAGTACTCTGAATTTATTGTTTTACCCTTTTGCAGATAGTCAATCAATAAAATACCTTTGAAGTCCCAAAAAACCGTTGCCATAACCTTACCAGCCGGTTGAATTGTTTTTACCTTCTTTGGGGCACTTCCTCCAGCTTCAGTCCATTGTTTGAATTGTTTTTTTGTCTCTGGAGTATAGTGGTGGATCCATGTCTCATCAACAGTTATGAAACGACGCTTAAAATCCATTTTATTTCGCTTAAAACGATCCAAACAAGCTTGAGAAATGTTCATTCTTATGCGTTTTTGGTCGACTGTTAACAAATGCGGCACCCATCTTGCAGAAAAGTTTTTCATCAGTAGTTCTTCATGCAAAATTAAATGGACTCGATCATTTGAGATGCCCATGATATTAGCTATTTCACGCACTTTTATTCGTCGATCATTTAATACCATATCATGCACTTTGGCTACAATTTCTGTTGTTGTTGCTGTTTTTGGACGTCCACTACGTGGTCAATCTTCAATGCTTGTACGACCACGTTTAAATTCAGCAACCTAATTTTTTACTGTTGCATATGAAGGAGCACTTTCACCTTACACATTCACCATATCATTATGAATTTCTTGTCCCGATAAACCTTTTTTATGTAATTATTTAATGACACCACGCATTTCTAATTTTTCCATTGTTAAAAAATCGCGGATGCGTCTTTTGTGAACACCTGTTTCTATATGAAGGAGTTGCCAGATCGAAACAAAATTTAACATGTGTTCATAGCAGAGATGGAAGTTCCAAATCACTTAACTTTTGTCTATTTATACCGCGCTTTTTGTGCTAGGCTAAGAAGTTTCCGAACCGCCCTCGTATGTGTACTCGTACATAATAGAGAAACTTTTCGGATTCCCATTAACATGACTCGCTGAAAAATATGTGTGGTGCACAAAATTTATTCAGTGCAGCAGCAAAAAAAAACAAAACTTTAAAAGCAAATTACAAAACCTCTAAGAACTACTGTAAAACATTGTTGTTCTGAGAAGGTTTTAATATGCAACAATTGTTGCTTGAGCTTTGTTATTGCTGCTGTTGGCTGCTACTTGTTGTAGTCGTTTAAATGGGACCTTTTAGTTTGCTTCGCTTTTATTTATTGTACGAGTATTTGTCGCTCGCAACAGGTTGTACGAGTGAGTAGTTGCGCACTTTTTACTTTTTAAGTCATGGCTACAAATCGTTTGCATCACAAATTGGGAAGGATTGCCTTTAAACAGCAAAACAAAAACAAAAAATTTTGAAGCTGTCCCAGTAGTCAACTTGGACACCCTGTATATTAGGATGTCGGTGTATCTCAACAACAGAATGATTGCAGTTAAAACTTCCCAGAAGCTTATAGTGTTTTCACACTGATGCGGGACAGAAGCTAGTCGGTGAATACCGCCAGGAAAAAACTATCTGTAACATAACATATAAATTAAATATAAGTTTCTTTTTTGCAATGATAAACACTGAGTTATTTAAATAAATTTAGTGAAAAGTTAATACATAATTCGGAAAATTTTATTAACCTTGGGACATTTTGATTCACTTGTTCGAGGTTCTACTGTATAACCAATCGCTCCTGAGAGCTCGCTAGAAGCTCTTTCTCTGGAGTAGCACAAAAATTGCTCCCGTTTACTGAAGAAATCGGGGTCACATGGCCGTATTCACTTGTATACAGAGCTCAATTCCCTTCGGAAATGGAATTCAATCCGTATTTTGGTGCTTTATAAAACGAAAAGCGAAAACAAATTTCGAAATTAAATCATTAATTCACTTTTAAATTCATGCAGGGAATTAACATTTTCTCCGTGTTTAAGTGTCAATAAAAAAATACTGTTTTTTTAATTTATTTATTCAAAGTTTGATTACAATTAATTAATTTTTTTTTTATAATGGGTGTTTTTTATTGAGGTATAGAACTTTAAGTTGGCATCACTTTTTTAACTGGCGGCCATTTTGTCAGCTGTCAAGTGATTAATATTTAGTTTGGTTTGCCATTTCATCATGAACAGGTTGACAAAAGAACAACGCTTGAAAATCGTGCAAATTTATTTCGAAAATAATGGTTCAGTTCGCGAAGTTTACCGCAAGCTCCGTCCATTTTATGGTCGACATAATCGTCCATCAGAGCAATTAATTCGGTTAACCATGGATCGTTTTCGCACTACGTTTACTCTATGTGATAATACGCATCCGCAGAGACAGTGCGCACCGAAGAAACAATTGCCGCTGTAGAGCAAAGTGTTGAAGAGGACCCGAATGAATCGATTCGCCAGCGTGCACAGCAATTGGAGCTTTGTCCATCAACTTTATGGAAGATTTTGAAGATTTTGAATGTGGATGAGTTGTGGTTCCAACAAGACGGCGCTACATGCCACACAGCGCACGTCACAATCGATTTATTGAAGGAAACATTCGATGAGCGCATAATTTCGCGGAATGGACCTGTCAATTGGCCACCAAGATCGTGTGATTTGACACCATTGGATTATTTTCTTTGGGGATATGTGAAGTCGCTCGTCTACGCCAACAAACCAGAAAAGTTAGGGGACTTGGAAGCCAACATTCGTGGCGTTATTGCCAACATACGGCCCCATATGCTCGAAAAAGTGGTTGAAAATTGGACCTGTAGAATTGGCTTTATTCGAGACAGCCGCGGCGGCCACATGCCCGAAATCATATTTAAACATTAATGGCATAAAATTATCCTTCCAATAAAGCCAAATTGATGGACTTTAAAACGATTTTCTTGTCTTTTATTTCAATTCAAAGTTCTATACCTTTAAAAAAAACACCCTGTAGAATTGGTTACATTAGTATTGCCACACTATTTTTTGTATGCACTTTATCAAAATCTTCATACTGGCAGCACACAAAACAGTGAAATACAAAAAAATATTTAAAACGCCTAAACATATGCCACAATATGCTTCCTTACAAAATCATGTTGCCACACTAGTAATAAAAAAACGATTTAAGAATTTTTAAATTAAAATAAACGGCCTGTGCCCCACGATGTCGGCAGAAATCGTTCGATTGACTACTTGTATTGCAAAACAACAATAACATTAGAAAATGTGTTGTTGTTTTCAATATAAGTATTCAATCGAACGAATTCTGGTGACATCGTGGGACAGGCCGTAAGTGATTTGATTCTGAAATTTATTTATTTTTTTTTTTTCGTTTTCTAAAGCACAAAAATGCACTGTTTTTGATTCTAAAAATCTACTGAGTTTTTTTTCCTTTCGATTTAATTCCATTTCCTAACAAAATTGGCTAATAAAATAATTTTTAGTTTCTTGAAAGGAAAGAAAATATGTAATGGGAAATAAATGGAAACGTTTTCAAATATTTGCGGTGAATTTGACATCATCATATAATATAATTTTATTGCATTGTTATTTAACACATTAAGTTTGTTTTGTATAGCTAAGCAGCATAGCTATAATCGGGTGTCCTAAGACACCTCTCTTATTTTTTTTAGGGTCCCGTACACCAAAGGTGAAAAGGAACCCTATCGTTTTTGCTACGCTGTACGTCACAGGCTATTTTTTTCGAGAACCGTAAGAGCTGCGGACAGAGTATGTAGAACTTTGGCCGCTACAACAACAAATAAGACTTAAAAATTAAAGGGTGTTCAAAAACGAGCAACGAAAAACGTTAAAATCCCATGTAATGTACATACAATTGCAGGTACATATGTACATAGACAACAGTTAACACTAAAATTAAAACAAATTAAAATTAAAATTAAAGGGTGTTCTATCAGTTAATGTAATTGACTATATAATTTTGACAACTTGCTATTTCTTGGAAACCGTAAGAGGTAAATGTGGTAATAGGTCACCACTTTTGTCCGCCCGCATCGCCTCCTTCCTAAAAAAATTTGGTCACATTTGGGAAAATGTTAATATAGTTGGGCAAATTTAAAGTTTTTCGAAAATCTCCTGAAAACTCGAACTTCCTGAAATTCTAAGTATTCACTTTTTTAGAGTAGAATGTGGTCCATAAAAGGCCACCACTTTTGTCCTTTCGCATCGCCTCCTTCCTTAAAAAATTTTGTTCGAAAAATGTTAATATAGTTGGGCAAATTTAAAGTTTTTCGAAAATCTCCTGAAAACTCGAACTTCCAGAAATTCTAAGTATGCACTTTTTTAGAGTAAAATGTGGTCCATAATAGGTCACCTTTTTTGTCCGCCCGCATCGCCTCCTTCCTAAAAAAATTTGGTCACATTTGGGAAAATGTTAATATAGTTGGGCAAATTTAAAGTTTTTCGAAAATCTCCTGAAAACTCGAACTTCCAGAAATTCTAAGTATGCACTTTTTTAGACTAGAATGTGGTCCACAATAGGTCACCCTTTTTGCCCGCCCGCATCGCCACATTCCTAAAAAAAATTTGGTCACATCTTGGAAAATGTTAATATAGTTGGGCAAATTTAAAGTTTTTCGAAAATCTCCTGAAAACTCGAACTTCCAGAAATTCTAAGTATGCACTTTTTTAGAGTAGGATGTGGTCCATAATAGGTCACCTTTTTTGTCCGCCCGCATCGCCTCCTTCCTAAAAAAATTTGGTCACATTTGGGAAAATGTTAATATAGTTGGGCAAATTTAAAGTTTTCGAAAATCTCCTGAAAACTCGAACTTCCAGAAATTCTAAGTATGCACTTTTTTAGAGTAGAATGTGGTCCATAATAGGTCACCACTTTTGTCCGCCAGCATCGCCTCCTTCCTAAAACAATTTTGTTCGAAAAATGTTAATATAGTTGGGCAAATTTAAAGTTTTTCGAAAATCTCTTGAAAACTCGAACTTCCAGAAATTCTAAGTATGCACTTTTTTAGAGTAGGATGTGGTCCATAATAGGTCACCACTTTTGTGCGCCCGCATCGCCTCCTTCCTAAAAAAATTTGGTCACATTTGGGAAAATGTTAATATAGTTGGGCAAATTTAAAGTTTTTCGAAAATCTCCTGAAAACTCGAACTTCCAGAAATTCTAAGTATGCACTTTTTTAGAGTAGAATGTGGTCCATAACAGGTCACCACTTTTGTCCGCCAGCATCGCCTCCTTCCTAAAAAATTTGGTCACATTTGGGAAAATGTTAATATAGTTGGGCAAATTTAAAGTTTTTCGAAAACTCCTGAAAACTCGAACTTCCAGAAATTCGAAGTATTCACTTTTTTAGAGTAGGATGTGGTCCATAATAGGTCACCTTTTTTGTCCGCCCGCATCGCCTCCTTCCTAAAAAAATTTGGTCACATATGGGAAAATGTTAATATAGTTGGGCAAATTTAAAGTTTTTCGAAAATCTCCTGAAAACTCGAACTTCCAGAAATTCTAAGTATGCACTTTTTTAGACTAGAATGTGGTCCATAATAGGTCACCACTTTTGTCCGCCCGCATCGCCTCCTTCCTAAAAAAATTTGGTCACATTTGGGAAAATGTTAATATAGTTGGGCAAATTTAAAGTTTTTCGAAAATCTCCTGAAAACTCGAACTTCCAGAAATTCTAAGTATGCACTTTTTTAGAGTAGAATGTGGTCCATAATAGGTCACCACTTTTGTCCGCCCGCATCGCCTCCTTCCTAAAAACATTTTGTTCGAAATATGTTAATAAAGTTGGGCAAATTTAAAGTTTTTCGAAAATCTCCTGAAAACTCGAACTTCCAGAAATTCTAAGTATGCACTTTTTTAGAGTAGGATGTGGTCCATAATAGGTCACCTTTTTTGTGCGCCCGCATCGCCTCCTTCCTAAAAAAATTTGGTCACATTTGGGAAAATGTTAATATAGTTGGGCAAATTTAAAGTTTTTCGAAAATCTCCTGAAAACTCGAGCTTCCAGAAATTCGAAGTATGCACTTTTTTAGACTGGAATGTGGTCCATAATAGGTCACCACTTTTGTCCGCCCGCATCGCCTCCTTCCTAAAAAAATTTGGTCACATTTGGGAAAATGTTAATATAGTTGGGCAAATTTAAAGTTTTTCGAAAATCTCCTGAAAACTCGAACTTCCAGAAATTCTAAGTATGCACTTTTTTAGAGTAGAATGTGGTCCATAATAGGTCACCACTTTTGTCCGCCCGCATCGCCTCCTTCCTAAAAACATTTTGTTCGAAATATGTTAATAAAGTTGGGCAAATTTAAAGTTTTTCGAAAATCTCCTGAAAACTCGAACTTCCAGAAATTCTAAGTATGCACTTTTTTAGAGTAGGATGTGGTCCATAATAGGTCACCTTTTTTGTCCGCCCGCATCGCCTCCTTCCTAAAAAAATTTGGTCACATTTGGGAAAATGTTAATATAGTTGGGCAAACTTAAAGTATTTCGAAAATCTCCTGAAAACTCGAACTTCCAGAAATTCTAAGTATGCACTTTTTTAGACTAAGATGTGGTCCATAATAGGTCACCACTTTTGTCCGCCCGCATCGCCTCCTTCCTAAAAAAATTTGGTCACATTTGGGAAAATGTTAATATAGTTGGGCAAATTTAAAGTTTTTCGAAAATCTCCTGAAAACTCGAACTTCCAGAAATTCTAAGTATGCACTTTTTTAGACTAAAATGTGGTCCATAATAGGTCACCATTTTTGTCCGCCCGCATCGCCTCCTTCCTAAAAAAATTTGGTCACATTTGGGAAAATGTTAATATAGTTGGGCAAATTTAAAGTTTTTCGAAAATCTCCTGAAAACTCGAACTTCCAGAAATTCTAAGTATGCACTTTTTTAGACTAGAATGTGGTCCATAATAGGTCACCACTTTTGTCCGCCCGCATCGCCTCCTTCCTAAAAAAAGTTGGTCACATTTGGGAAAATGTTAATATAGTTGGGCAAATTTAAAGTTTTTCGAAAATCTCATGAAAACTCGAACTTCCAGAAATTCTAAGTATGCACTTTTTTAGACTAGAATGTGGTCCATAATAGGTCACCACTTTTGTCCGCCCGCATCGCCTCCTTCCTAAAAAAATTTTGGCACATTTGGGAAAATGTTAATATAGTTGTGCAAATTTAAAGTTTTTCGAAAATCTCCTGAAAACTCGAACTTCCAGAAATTCTAAGTATGCACTTTTTTAGACTAGAATGTGGTCCATAATAGGTCACCACTTTTGTCCGCCCGCATCGCCTCCTTCCTAAAAAAATTTGGTCACATTTGGGAAAATGTTAATATAGTTGGGCAAATTTAAAGTTTTTCGAAAATCTCCTGAAAACTCGAACTTCCAGAAATTCTAAGTATGCACTTTTTTAGAGTAGGATGTGGTCCATAATAGGTCACCTTTTTTGTCCGCCCGCATCGCCTCCTTCCTAAAAAAAGTTGGTCACATTTGGGAAAATGTTAAATATAGTTGGGCAAATTTAAAGTTTTTCGAAAATCTCATGAAAACTCGAACTTCCAGAAATTCTAAGTATGCACTTTTTTAGACTAGAATGTGGTCCATAATAGGTCACCACATTTGTCCGCCCGCATCGCCTCCTTCCTAAAAAAATTTGGTCACATTTGGGAAAATGTTAATATAGTTGGGCAAATTTAAAGTTTTTCGAAAATCTCATGAAAACTCGAATTTCCAGAAATTCTAAGTATGCACTTTTTTAGACTAGAATGTGGTCCATAATAGGTCACCACATTTGTCCGCCCGCATCGCCTCCTTCCTAAAAAAATTTGGTCACATTTGGGAAAATGTTAATATAGTTGGGCAAATTTAAAGTTTTTCGAAAATCTCCTGAAAACCCGAGCTTCCAGAAATTCGAAGTATGCACTTTTTTAGACTAGAATGTGGTCCATAATAGGTCACCACTTTTGTCCGCCCGCATCGCCTCCTTCCTAAAAAAATTTGGTCACATTTGAGAAAATGTTAATATAGTTGGGCAAATTTAAAGTTTTTCGAAAATCTCCTGAAAACTCGAACTTCCAGAAATTCTAAGTATGCACTTTTTTAGACTAGAATGTGGTCCATAATAGGTCACCACTTGTGTCCGCCCGCATCGCCTCCTTCCTAAAAAAAGTTGGTCACATTTGGGAAAATGTTAATATAGTTGGGCAAATTTAAAGCTTTTCGAAAATCTCCTGAAAACTCGAACTTCCAGAAATTCTAAGTATGCACTTTTTTAGACTAGAATGTGGTCCATAATAGATCACCACTTTTGTCCGCCCGCATCGCCTCCTTCCTAAAAAAATTTTGGCACATTTGGGAAAATGTTAATATAGTTGGGCAAATTTAAAGTTTTTCGAAAATCTCCTGAAAACTCGAACTTCCAGAAATTCTAAGTATGCACTTTTTTAGACTAGAATGTGGTCCATAATAGGTCACCACATTTGTCCGCCCGCATCGCCTCCTTCCTAAAAAAATTTGGTCACATTTGGGAAAATGTTAATATAGTTGGGCAAATTTAAAGTTTTTCGAAAATCTCCTGAAAACCCGAGCTTCCAGAAATTCGAAGTATGCACTTTTTTAGACTAGAATGTGGTCCATAATAGGTCACCACTTTTGTCCGCCCGCATCGCCTCCTTCCTAAAAAAAGTTGGTCACATTTGGGAAAATGTTAATATAGTTGGGCAAATTTAAAGTTTTTCGAAAATCTCCTGAAAACTCGAACTTCCAGAAATTCTAAGTATGCACTTTTTTAGACTAGAATGTGGTCCATAATAGGTCACCACTTTTGTCCGCCCGCATCGCCTCCTTCCTAAAAAAAGTTGGTCACATTTGGGAAAATGTTAATATAGTTGGGCAAATTTAAAGCTTTTCGAAAATCTCCTGAAAACTCGAACTTCCAGAAATTCTAAGTATGCACTTTTTTAGACTAGAATGTGGTCCATAATAGGTCACCACTTTTGTCCGCCCGCATCGCCTCCTTCCTAAAAAAATTTGGTCACATTTGCGAAAATGTTAATATAGTTGGGCAAATTTAAAGTTTTTCGAAAATTTCCTGAAAACTCGAACTTCCAGAAATTCTAAGTATGCACTTTTTTAGACTAGAATGTGGTCCATAATAGGTCACCACTTTTGTCCGCCCGCATCGCCTCCTTCCTAAAAAAAGTTGGTCACATTTGGGAAAATGTTAATATAGTTGGGCAAATTTAAAGTTTTTCGAAAATCTCATGAAAACTCGAACTTCCAGAAATTCTAAGTATGCACTTTTTTAGACTAAAATGTGGTCCATAATAGGTCACCATTTTTGTCCGCCCGCATCGCCTCCTTCCTAAAAAAATTTGGTCACATTTGGGAAAATGTTAATATAGTTGGGCAAATTTAAAGTTTTTCGAAAATCTCCTGAAAACTCGAACTTCCAGAAATTCTAAGTATGCACTTTTTTAGACTAGAATGTGGTCCATAATAGGTCACCACTTTTGTCCGCCCGCATCGCCTCCTTCCTAAAAAAAGTTGGTCACATTTGGGAAAATGTTAATATAGTTGGGCAAATTTAAAGTTTTTCGAAAATCTCATGAAAACTCGAACTTCCAGAAATTCTAAGTATGCACTTTTTTAGACTAGAATGTGGTCCATAATAGGTCACCACTTTTGTCCGCCCGCATCGCCTCCTTCCTAAAAAAATTTTGCCACATTTGGGAAAATGTTAATATAGTTGGGCAAATTTAAAGTTTTTCGAAAATCTCCTGAAAACTCGAACTTCCAGAAATTCTAAGTATGCACTTTTTTAGACTAGAATGTGGTCCATAATAGGTCACCACTTTTGTCCGCCCGCATCGCCTCCTTCCTAAAAAAATTTGGTCACATTTGGGAAAATGTTAATATAGTTGGGCAAATTTAAAGTTTTTCGAAAATCTCCTGAAAACTCGAACTTCCAGAAATTCTAAGTATGCACTTTTTTAGACTAGAATGTGGTCCATAATAGGTCACCACTTTTGTCCGCCCGCATCGCCTCCTTCCTAAAAAAAGTTGGTCACATTTGGGAAAATGTTAATATAGTTGGGCAAATTTAAAGTTTTTCGAAAATCTCCTGAAAACTCGAACTTCTAGAAATTCTAAGTATGCACTTTTTTAGACTAGAATGTGGTCCATAATAGGTCACCACTTTTGTCCGCCCGCATCGCCTCCTTCCTAAAAAAATTTGGTCACATTTGGGAAAATGTTAATATAGTTGGGCAAATTTAAAGTTTTTCGAAAATCTCCTGAAAACCCGAGCTTCCAGAAATTCGAAGTATGCACTTTTTTAGACTAGAATGTGGTCCATAATAGGTCACCACTTTTGTCCGCCCGCATCGCCTCCTTCCTAAAAAAAATTTGGTCACATTTGGGAAAATGTTAATATAGTTGGGCAAATTTAAAGTTTTTCGAAAATCTCCTGAAAACTCGAACTTCCAGAAATTCTAAGTATGCACTTTTTTAGACTAGAATGTGGTCCATAATAGGTCACCACTTTTGTCCGCCCGCATCGCCTCCTTCCTAAAAAAAGTTGGTCACATTTGGGAAAATGTTAATATAGTTGGGCAAATTTAAAGCTTTTCGAAAATCTCCTGAAAACTCGAACTTCCAGAAATTCTAAGTATGCACTTTTTTAGACTAGAATGTGGTCCATAATAGGTCACCACTTTTGTCCGCCCGCATCGCCTCCTTCCTAAAAAAATTTGGTCACATTTGGGAAAATGTTAATATAGTTGGGCAAATTCAAAGTTTTTCGAAAATCTCCTGAAAACTCGAGCTTCCAGAAATTCGAAGTATGCACTTTTTTAGACTAGAATGTGGTCCATAATAGGTCACCACTTTTGTCCGCCCGCATCGCCTCCTTCCTAAAAAAATTTGGTCACATTTGGGAAAATGTTAATATAGTTGGGCAAATTTAAAGTTTTTCGAAAATCTCCTGAAAACTCGAACTTCCAGAAATTCTAAGTATGCACTGTTTTAGACTAGAATGTAGTCCATAATTGGTCACCATTTTTGTCCGCCCGCATCGCCTCCTTCCTAAAAAAATTTGGTCACATTTGGGAAAATGTTAATATAGTTGGGCAAATTTAAAGTTTTTCGAAAATCTCCTGAAAACTCGAACTTCTAGAAATTCTAAGTATGCACTTTTTTAGACTAGAATGTGGTCCATAATAGGTCACCACTTTTGTTAGCCCGCATCGCCTCCTTCCTAAAAAAAGTTGGTCACATTTGGGAAAATGTTAATATAGTTGGGCAAATTTAAAGTTTTTCGAAAATCTCCTGAAAACTCGAACTTCCAGAAATTCTAAGTATGCACTTTTTTAGACTAGAATGTGGTCCATAATAGGTCACCACTTTTGTCCGCCCGCATCGCCTCCTTCCTAAAAAAATTTTGTTCGAAATATGTTAATAAAGTTGGGCAAATTTAAAGTTTTTCGAAAATCTCCTGAAAACTCGAACTTCCAGAAATTCTAGGTATTCACTTTTTTAGAGTAGGATGTGGTCCATAATAGGTCACCTTTTTTGTCCGCCCGCATCGCCTCCTTCCTAAAAAAATTTGGTCACATTTGGGAAAATGTTAATATAGTTGGGCAAACTTAAAGTTTTTCGAAAATCTCCTGAAAACTCGATTTTCCAGAAATTCTAAGTATGCACTTTTTTAGACTAGAATGTGGTCCATAATAGGTCACCACTTTTGTCCACCCGCATCGCCTCCTTCCTAAAAAAATTTGGTCACATTTGGGAAAATGTTAATATAGTTGGGCAAATTTAAAGTTTTTCGAAAATCTCCTGAAAACTCGAACTTCCAGAAATTCTAAGTATGCACTTTTTTAGACTAGAATGTGGTCCATAATAGGTCACCACATTTGTCCGCCCGCATCGCCTCCTTCCTAAAAAAATTTGGTCACATTTGGGAAAATGTTAATATAGTTGGGCAAATTTAAAGTTTTTCGAAAATCTCCTGAAAACTCGAACTTCCAGAAATTCTAAGTATTCACTTTTTTAGACTAGAATGTGGTCCATAATAGGTCACCACTTTTGTCCGCCCGCATCGCCTCCTTCCTAAAAAAATTTTGGCACATTTGGGAAAATGTTAATATAGTTGGGCAAATTTAAAGTTTTTCGAAAATCTCCTGAAAACTCGAACTTCCAGAAATTCTAAGTATGCACTTTTTTAGACTAGAATGTGGTCCATAATAGGTCACCACTTTTGTCCGCCCGCATCGCCTCCTTCCTAAAAAAATTTGGTCACATTTGGGAAAATGTTAATATAGTTGGGCAAATTTAAAGTTTTTCGAAAATCTGAAAGCTCGAACTTCCAGAAATTCTAAGTATGCACTTTTTTAGAGTAGAATGTGCTCCATAATAGGTCAACACTTTTGTCCGCCCGCATCGCCTCCTTCCAAAAAAAATTTGGTCACATTTTGGAAAATGTTAATATAGTTGGGCAAATTTAAAGTTTTTCGAAAATCTCCTGAAAACTCGAACTTCCAGAAATTCTAAGTATGCACTTTTTTAGACTAGAATGTGGTCCATAATAGGTCACCACTTTTGTCCGCCCGCATCGCCTCCTTCCTAAAAAAATTTTGGCACATTTGGGAAAATGTTAATATAGTTGGGCAAATTTAAAGTTTTTCGAAAATCTCCTGAAAACTCGAACTTCCAGAAATTCTAAGTATGCACTTTTTTAGACTAGAATGTAGTCCATAATAGGTCACCACTTTTGTCCGCCCGCATCGCCTCCTTCCTAAAAAAATTTGGTCACATTTGGGAAAATGTTAATATAGTTGGGCAAATTTAAAGTTTTTCGAAAATCTCCTGAAAACTCGAACTTCCAGAAATTCTAAGTATGCACTTTTTTAGACTAGAATGTGGTCCATAATAGGTCACCACTTTTGTCCGCCCGCATCGCCTCCTTCCTAAAAAAAGTTGGTCACATTTGGGAAAATGTTAATATAGTTGGGCAAATTTAAAGTTTTTCGAAAATCTCATGAAAACTCGAACTTCCAGAAATTCTAAGTATGCACTTTATTAGACTAGAATGTGGTCCATAATAGGTCACCACTTTTATCCGCCCGCATCGCCTCCTTCCTAAAAAAATTTTGGCACATTTGGGAAAATGTTAATATAGTTGGGCAAATTTAAAGTTTTTCGAAAATCTCCTGAAAACTCGAACTTCCAGAAATTCTAAGTATGCACTTTTTTAGACTAGAATGTGGTCCATAATAGGTCACCACTTTTGTCCGCCCGCATCGCCTCCTTCCTAAAAAAATTTGGTCACATTTGGGAAAATGTTAATATAGTTGGGCAAATTTAAAGTTTTTCGAAAATCTCCTGAAAACCCGAGCTTCCAGAAATTCGAAGTATGCACTTTTTTAGACTAGAATGTGGTCCATAATAGGTCACCACTTTTGTCCGCCCGCATCGCCTCCTTCCTAAAAAAATTTGGTCACATTTGGGAAAATGTTAATATAGTTGGGCAAATTTAAAGTTTTTCGAAAATCTCCTGAAAACTCGAGCTTTTAGAAATTCGAAGTATGCACTTTTTTAGACTAGAATGTGGTCCATAATAGGTCACCACTTTTGTCCGCCCGCATCGCCTCCTTCCTAAAAAAATTTGGTCACATTTGGGAAAATGTTAATATAGTTGGGCAAATTTAAAGCTTTTCGAAAATCTCCTGAAAACTCGAACTTCCAGAAATTCTAAGTATGCACTTTTTTAGACTAGAATGTGGTCCATAATAGGTCACCACTTTTGTCCGCCCGCATCGCCTCCTTCCTAAAAAAATTTTGGCACATTTGGAAAAATGTTAATATAGTTGGGCAAATTTAAAGTTTTTCGAAAATCTCCTGAAAACTCGAACTTCCAGAAATTCTAAGTATGCACTTTTTTAGAGTAGGATGTGGTCCATAATAGGTCACCACTTTTGTCCGCCCCCATCGCCTCCTTCCTAAAAAAATTTTGGCACATTTGGGAAAATGTTAATATAGTTGGGCAAATTTAAAGTTTTTCGAAAATCTCCTGAAAACCCGAGCTTCCAGAAATTCGAAGTATGCACTGTTTTAGACTAGAATGCAGTCCATAATTGGTCACCATTTTTGTCCGCCCGCATCGCCTCCTTCCTAAAAAAATTTGGTCACATTTGGGAAAATGTTAATATAGTTGGGCAAATTTAAAGTTTTTCGAAAATCTCCTGAAAACTCGAGCTTTTAGAAATTCGAAGTATGCACTTTTTTAGACTAGAATGTGGTCCATAATAGGTCACCACTTTTGTCCGCCCGCATCGCCTCCTTCCTAAAAAAATTTGGTCACATTTGGGAAAATGTTAATATAGTTGGGCAAATTTAAAGCTTTTCGAAAATCTCCTGAAAACTCGAACTTCCAGAAATTCGAAGTATGCACTTTTTTGGAGTAGAATGTGGTCCATAATAGGTCACCACTTTTGTCCGCCCGCATCGCCTCCTTCCTAAAAAAATTTGGTCACATTTGGGAAAATGTTAATATAGTTGGGCAAATTTAAAGTTTTTCGAAAATCTCCTGAAAACTCGAACTTCCAGAAATTCTAAGTATGCACTTTTTTAGACTAGAATGTGGTCCATAATAGGTTACCACTTTTGTCCGCCCGCATCACTCCTTCCTAAAAAAATTTGGTCACATTTGGGAAAATGTTAATATAGTTGGGCAAATTTAAAGTTTTTCGAAAATCTCCTGAAAACTCGAACTTCCAGAAATTCTAAGTATGCACTTTTTTAAAGTAGAATGTGGTCCATAATAGGTCACCTTTTTAGTCCGCCCGCATCGCCTCCTTCCTAAAAAAATTTGGTCACATTTGGGAAATGTTAATATAGTTGGGCAAATTTAAAGTTTTTCGAAAATCTCCTGAAAACTCGAACTTCCAGAAATTCTAAGTATGCACTTTTTTAGACTAGAATGTGGTCCATAATAGGTCACCACTTCTGTCCGCCCGCATCGCCTCCTTCCTAAAAAAATTTGGTCACATTTGGGAAAATGTTAATATAGTTGGGCAAATTTAAAGTTTTTCGAAAATCTCCTGAAAACTCGAACTTCCAGAAATTCTAAGTATGCACTTTTTTAGACTAGAATGTGGTCCATAATAGGTCACCACTTTTGTCCGCCGGCATCGCCTCCTTCCTAAAAAAATTTGGTCACATTTGGGAAAATGTTAATATAGTTGGGCAAATTCAAAGTTTTTCGAAAATCTCCTGAAAACTTGAACTTCCAGAAATTCTAAGTATGCACTTTTTTAGAGTAGGATGTGGTCCATAATAGGTCACCTTTTTTGTCCGCCCGCATCGCCTCCTTCCTAAAAAAATTTGGTCACATTTGGGAAAATGTTAATATAGTTGGGCAAATTTAAAGTTTTTCGAAAATCTCCTGAAAACTCGAACTTCCAGAAATTCTAAGTATGCACTTTTTTAGACTAGAATGTGGTTCATAATAAATCACCACTTTTGTCCGCCCGCATCGCCTCCTTCCTAAAAAAATTTGGTCACATTTGGGAAAATGTTAATATAGTTGGGCAAATTTAAAGTTTTTCGAAAATCTCCTGAAAACTCGAACTTCCAGAAATTCTAAGTATGCACTTTTTTAGAGTAGAGTGTGGTCCATAATAGGTCACCACTTTTGTCCGCCCGCATCGCCTCCTTTCTAAAAAAATTTTGTTCGAAAAATGTTAATAAAGTTGGGCAAATTTAAAGCTTTTCGAAAATCTCCTGAAAACTCGAACTTCCAGAAATTCTAAGTATGCACTTTTTTAGAGTAGGATGTGGTTCATAATAGGTCACCACTTTTGTCCGCCCGCATCGCCTCCTTCCTAAAAAAATTTGGTCACATTTGGGAAAATGTTAATATAGTTGGGCAAATTTAAAGTTTTTCGAAAATCTCCTGAAAACTCGAACTTCCAGAAATTCTAAGTATGCACTTTTTTAGACTAAAATGTGGTCCATAATAGGTCACTACTTTTGTCCGCCCGCATCGCCTCCTTCCTAAAAAAATTTGGTCACATTTGGGAAAATGTTAATATAGTTGGGCAAATTTAAAGTTTTTCGAAAATCTCCTGAAAACTCGAACTTCCAGAAATTCTAAGTATGCACTTTTTTAGACTAAAATGTGGTCCATAATAGGTCACCTTTTTTGTCCGCCCGCATCGCCTACTTCCTAAAAAAATTTGGTCACATTTGGGAAAATGTTAATATAGTTGGGCAAATTTAAAGTTTTTCGAAAATCTCCTGAAAACTCGAACTTCCAGAAATTCTAAGTATGCACTTTTTTAGACTAAAATGTGGTCCATAATAGGTCACTACTTTTGTCCGCCCGCATCGCCTCCTTCCTAAAAAAATTTGGTCACATTTGGGAAAATGTTAATATAGTTGGGCAAATTTAAAGTTTTTCGAAAATTTCCTGAAAACTCGAACTTTCAGAAATTCTGGGTATGCACGTTTTTACAGTTCTATGTAGTCTATAATATGTGGCCACTTTTGTCCGCCCGCATCGACTTCTTCCTAAAAAAAATTTGGTCAAATCTTGGAAAACGTTAATAGAGTAGGATGTGGTCCATAATAGGTCACCTTTTTTGTCCGCCCGCATCGCCTCCTCCCTAAAAAAAGTTGGTCACATTTGGGAAAATGTTAATATAGTTGGGCAAATTTAAAGTTTTTCGAAAATCTCCTGAAAACTCGAGCTTCCAGAAATTCGAAGTATGCACTTTTTTAGACTAAAATGTGGTCCATAATAGGTCACCACTTTTGTCCGCACGCATCGCCTCCTTCCTAAAAAAATTTTGGCACATTTGGGAAAATGTTAATATAGTTGGGCAAATTTAAAGCTTTTCGAAAATCTCCTGAAAACTCGATTTTCCAGAAATTCTAAGTATGCACTTTTTTAGACTAGAATGTGGTCCATAATAGGTCACCACTTTTGTCCGCCCGCATCGCCTCCTTCCTAAAAAAAATTTTGTTCGAATATAGTTGTTGTTAACATAGTTGGGCAAATTTAAAGTTTTTCGAAAATCTCCTGAAAACTCGAGCTTCCAGAAATTCGAAGTATGCACTTTTTTAGACTAGAATGTGGTCCATAATAGGTCACCTCTTTTGTCAGCCCGCATCGCCTACTTCCTAAAAAAATTTGGTCACATTTGGGAAAATGTTAATATAGTTGGGCAAATTTAAAGCTTTTCGAAAATCTCCTGAAAACTCGAACTTCCAGAAATTCTAAGTATGCACTTTTTTAGAGTAGGATGTGGTGCATAATAGGTCACCTTTTTTGTCCGCCCGCATCGCCTCCTTCCTAAAAAAATTTGGTCACATTTGGGAAAATGTTAATATAGTTGGGCAAATTTAAAGTTTTTCGAAAATCTCCTGAAAACTCGAACTTCCAGAAATTCTAAGTATTCACTTTTTTAGAGTAGGATGTGGTCCATAATAGGTCATCTTTTTTGTCCGCCCGCATCGCCTCCTTCCTAAAAAAATTTGGTCACATTTGGGAAAATGTTAATATAGTTGGGCAAATTTAAAGTTTTTCGAAAATCTCCTGAAAACCCGAGCTTCCAGAAATTCTAAGTATGCACTTTTTTAGACTAGAATGTGGTCCATAATAGATCACCACTTTTGTCCGCCCGCATCGCCTCCTTCCTAAAAAAATTTTGGCACATTTGGGAAAATGTTAATATAGTTGGGCAAATTTAAAGCTTTTCGAAAATCTCCTGAAAACTCGATTTTCCAGAAATTCTAAGTATGCACTTTTTTAGACTAGAATGTGGTCCATAATAGGTCACCACTTTTGTCCGCCCGCATCGCCTCCTTCCTAAAAAAATTTGGTCACATTTGGGAAAATGTTAATATAGTTGGGCAAATTTAAAGTTTTTCGAAAATCTCCTGAAAACTCGAACTTCCAGAAATTCTAAGTATGCACTTTTTTAGAGTAGGATGTGGTCCATAATAGGTCACCTTTTTTGTCCGCCCGCATCGCCTCCTTCCTAAAAAAATTTGGTCACATTTGGGAAAATGTTAATATAGTTGGGCAAACTTAAAGTTTTTCGAAAATCTCCTGAAAACTCGAACTTCCAGAAATTCTAAGTATTCACTTTTTTAGAGTAGAATGTGGTCCATAATAGGTCACCACTTTTGTCCGCCCGCATCGCCTCCTTCCTAAAAAAATTTTGTTTGAAAAATGTTAATAAAGTTGGGCAAATTTAAAGTTTTTCGAAAATCTCCTGAAAACTCGTACTTCCAGAAATTCTAAGTATGCACTTTTTTAGAGTAGGATGTGGTCCATAATAGGTCACCTTTTTTGTCCGCTGTTGTGCTTTAATTTAAATACGGATTTTTCTTGAGTATATTTAAAGGATTTATTAAACAGTTATTCCAACTAATACTAGTATCTTATTATTTAACTTTACAATTTTAAACCTGGAGGGTCCCGTGAGAATCGCAGGTATGACTCTAACTTTTGACTGCTAAAATACAAGACAAACTTCTTAATACAACTCCTAAATACAAACTCCTCAATACAACTCCCTATTATAACTGCCAAAATACAACTCCAATGTTGCTTTCTTAAATCGAACTATTTATACAAAACTTAATCATACTTAAATATATTTCAACATTAATATTATGCTTAACAGCTATTATTATTATGCTAACTTGCTAACCTATTTAGCTTTTGACCCAATTACGAAATATTGATATTGCACAATTTGTCAACGCAAAGAATTTAGCAAACAACCAAGTGAATGAACTGATTGCTGCTGCGTTAACAAAGTTGTGCAATGTACGGGTACGAGGGTTGATCAATTCTGATTCACAACATCCCTCGCCCCTTGGCAGAAGAAAATATCTAGTTATAGATATTTTCAAAGAATACTATTTGGGTCAAATGCTTTTACATATTATATAATCTTAAATGTAGTTGATCTTATGATATTCTAAGTAGCTTAACAGTAAGCGAAACGGACTCATAACATAACTCCCCCTTTAACGTAGAAAAAATACGCTGCATTCTGATCTTATAATTCCTTAGCTCTCAGTCAGGTTGACATGATTTGGTTTGTGTTCCTGTGTTGAAATTTATGGTACCTCTAATTATTTCGTAACTTTCTTCTTTATGCAGGCACGCCCCTGCTTGGGCCACTAAGATATAAAACAGAATCGCCACGGACAATGTTCTCTGCCGAACATAGGTGTATCGAGAAATCAGCATCTTCAGTAGCTAAGCCAATAAAATTTTTCTCTGTTGAGACTAGATGTTCTAAGGGTCCAAAATGGTGATTTTACACAATGGATGGTTAGTTTCAACTGTAACCCGACGGCATCATGAACGTGAGCACCCATCTTGGAACGAACGACCTGTACACTTTCATATGGGGTATATACCTTGGTGGTTCATCACATCAAAACATTGTTATTACACATATATAACGTTGCACATCTGTAGCAATTGCTAACTGATTATCCATTTGAATTCACTTTGAAGTTACTCCTCATTCAATTCATTAGCTAATTTTAATTTTGTAGAGGTAAAGGTAGAGTTTCTATATTCACTATAGTTTCAATATCTCGGCTACTGAGCTGCTTGTAGTAAAGGTGAATGTACCAATTTGCGATGAACTATCTTACTTTCTGATTTTAGGATTGCAGTGCCAAAAACTTCCTCACTTCGGATATTGGAATATAAATCCGTAAAATGACTGATTTAGGTGTACTCAAATGAATGTCAATATTCTGTAGTTGATTTCATAGAGTTGTAATCTATACAAAGATTTTCCTTGAAGTATTACTGGAACTTGACTCCCGAAGTAATCTGACCCTGCAGACTACTGGGAGTTCTGCTATGCCCGTTGAATAAGAGAATTACTTGATGCTTCCGCTTCTGTTGACTTTGTTTTTGAAGACTTGGTCTGTAATGTTGTTGGCTGCAAGGAGACTATGCGCCTTGAGTTATCTGCATTTCTGTCAGCTTTCTTTATTCTGGAGATTGTCATTGAGCCGCTGTTGGACTTATCTTTATAGTATACAAGAAATTCTAACAATAATTTTTTAGTGTTTTGTTTCAAATACTTACAAACATTTTTTACCTTTTGCTATACATATATCACTATTTATATACATATATATTTTTTTAATTTAATATTTATTTAATTGCTAAATATTTGACCATACTGAAATACACATAGATTTTCAATGTATTAATTTTTCTTAAGGATTCATTATTATTTCGCAATTTCATTAGTTGGCAACGATTTTTTTTGAAATAATTACTGTTTGTCATTGTTATTATTTTGTTTTTCAATCTAAAATTACTGAATTTAAATGGTCATCAAATTTAAAGTATGTCAACATAAAGTTGTTGAACTTAAAATTAATAAAAATAAAAACATGATAACAGGTGTGCATTAGGGTGACAGCCAAAATTTTTTTCGCGAATTTTAAAGCTTTTTCAACGGAATATTGTGCCAATAGGTCCAAAAGTTTTGTGACGAAAATTTGAGCCAAATCGGACAACGTTTTCTGGACGCGCATCCAGGTCAAAGGTCAGGTATTTTCATATTTCACAATATATACGAAATAAATTTTTTGAACTCGTTTATTTTTTTTAATATATAATGAAAAAATGTGGATTTATATATTTTCGTGAAAAAAATAGTAAAAAGAACTTTTTTGGTAATTAACCTTTCCTTTATGTCAGGAAATTAATAGATGCCTTTATTCAAAAACGTTAACTACAAAAACACATTTGTTTGTTTGTATTAAATCACACCATCTACATGGCAAAAATTTTGAAATTGCTAATTTCCTAGACAACAACCATTATTTTTAACGGATTCTAATGATAAATTTCAAGGCCTACTAGATTTTTAAAATACGACTGAATTATGTATTTCCCCAAAAATTATATAAATTGCATTCAGTCGTGTGAATTACTTGTGTAAAGTGCTTTTGGTTAGAGATTTTTTGTGAATTTTGTAAAAATATATAACAATGCCCTCGTTAAGGGAAGAAATATTTTTAATAGGCTATTCAAAACACCAAATAGTTGGTTCTAAACTTCCCTCGAAGGGGGACTGCCTCAAAGTTTTTTTTTATAATATGAGGACAACGAAATTAACTGCAAAAGATAGTGCTGATCTTGTGGTAAGAGAGTGTATAATTTTTTGGGAAAAGGCCCGTATTCCTGTTCACGATTTGCACTGGTGTACAAAAAAAATGTTGCGTCTGTATGAGGAATGGAAAGATTAAAAAAAAATATATCTAGAGTGTCCGACATTCATAAAAACAGAAGAAAACTGTGGAGCGATAATTTAGGCGATCTCTTCGATATTGCTCGTACCGATGCACTGGAACTAATAGATTTAGAAGAAGACAAGCAATTTTTAATTAAACAAAGAATGAAAGGTCGCGAAGGTTGTATGTTGGGAGTCGACTGTAATCTAAGAAAAAAAGAGGAAAGAAAAAGAAATCGCAAAAAACAAGAAGAGTTGCGTAAAAAATTAAGTGACGAATTACCATCAACTTCATCAGGTAAAAATTTAATTAAATGTTAAATAACGTTGTTTTAAATTTTTGTTGGAAGTACTGAACTGTGACAAAATTTATTTCAGCCTGCAATATGATTGAATTTTCCGCGTCTGAAGATGCTGCAACATCAGAGGAAGAATATTCTGAATGTTCGATTGAGGCAAAACGTTTTCGCAGTACTTCTTGTACGAAAAAGCAAAGTGTCTTAACGTCAAGACTAGCTGCAGTTTTCGACAAGTTAAAAATAAGTCAGAGAGATGCTGTACACTTATTGGTTGCAGTTATTGACGCCGTCGGACTTAATACATCCGATTATATTTTAAATCGAACCTCCATAAGTCGGGAAAGAGCGCAATTAAGATTTACGCAAAGTGAAAAAATTATAGAAAAGTTTACTGCAAGTGATTAACCTTTGACCATCCATTGGGACACTAAACTGTTATCGACAATAACAGGAAAATCAGAAGACCGTTTGGCTATAATTGTTACGGCTCCAGGCCTAGAGCAAATTATAGATATGCCTGATATTCCCTCTGGGACTGGAGCGGAAATTTCTTCTGCAGTTTATGATGCATTAGAAGACAAACATATTTTGGAACGAAGGGAAGCGTTTGTTTTTGATACAACATCATCCAACACTGGCAGATTGAAAGCTGCATGTGTGCTTTTGGAGAGATCAATTGGAAGAGAAATTCTATTTCTAGGCTGCAGACACCATATTTTCGAAATTGTTTTGGCAGCAGTTTTTACGGAGGCCAATGTTGGAGTGTCGTCTGGACCGGACATAACGATTTTTAAAAAATTCAAAAAACATTGGCCAGAAATAAATACAGATAGTTTTGTGCCAGGAATAGCTCATCCACGAATTATGGAAATTATAGGCGATAATGTTGGTGAACTTTTAGATTTTGCTTTAGGAAAAATGAACGATTCATTCCTGAGAAATGATTATAAAGAATTTTTGGAGTTAGTAATTATATTCCTTGGTGGCAATCCTCCTTCAGGAATAAAATTCAGAAAACCCGGTGCACTGCACTACGCAAGATGGATGGCCAAGGCTATATACTCTTTAAAGATAGTGATTTTTCGCAATCAATTTCCTGAAGTGACAGATTTTGAAATCAGTGCTTTGATAGAAGTAACAGGTTTCATTGTAAGTTGTTATTCAAATTTTGGTTTGATTCAAATAAAGCGGATAAAGCTGCTTTAAATGATATTATGTTTTTGAGAAAATTGGAAAACTACAAAAGAGTCAATCAAAATATTGCGGACAAAGCCATTTCAAAGGTATTAAATCATCTGTATTACTTAAGCGAAGAATGTGTGGGCTTTTCTTTGTTTGACGAAAGGATAGACAACATAACAAAAAGCAAGCTAGTAGCGAAGATGTCTGTAGATATATCTGGAAATGAGGATGAAGAGATAGCAAAAAAGCTAATAATAAAGAAGGAAAACTTAAAAAGTTTTATTTTCAG
Source organism: Tachina lurida (assembly GCA_944452675.1). NCBI lineage: Eukaryota > Metazoa > Arthropoda > Insecta > Diptera > Tachinidae > Tachina > Tachina lurida. The sequence continues at coordinate 121,146,654 of OX101756.1, forward strand.
AGACAACTCTGATATTTTACAAGATTTGTTTTCAAAAAATACCAAAAAATTTTCAAGAGATTTGGAATTTCAATAGAGTTTTTCAGCAACGATCCACGTTCTTGGAGTGTTACAGGAGAGTACCTAAGAGCGAAACAAATTATTCAAAACTTGGCTGTTGTTAATGATTGTGCTGAAAGAGGCATTCAGTTAATTCAAGAATACCATGACAAAATAACAAAAGATGAGGGACAGAAACAACATTTAATGAAAGTAACTATCATATATTATAACTTTTTTAATTTTTTTTCTCTTGACATGGTTTAATATTTTACAGGTGGTACAAAAATATAGGCAGCTGTATTCAAAAAATTCTAATCTATATTATCTGCAAAAAGATTTTGATCTGTAGATTTTAAAAGAAAAAAAACCTACCAAATCACCGATCATAATTTTTGTTTTTAAAATTAGAAAAAGTAGTAGATTAACCATTGAATGCGGTCGACGCTGGTAGCGCAGCAGAAAATATATGCATATTCCATCCTGAAATGTAAAAACTTTATGTTAATTGAAAATTTTTCCTGCAATATTTTTAAGTTATTTTATCAAAAGTACACAGAATTTATATACATTGCCAATAATGGCATACATATATTAAACATTTTTGAAATAAAATAGTTTGTGGATCACTTTGACGCAAGGGAAATTTGAGAGTTAGTTCCCAAAAAAACTATTTGAGTGTCCTCTTTATTAAAAGTCTACAGAATCCAGATGTTTTTGTAAAATAAAGTAGAAAATATATGAGTTTCTCAACTTTCTTTCATACTAGCTGTGAAATATGCAAATACCTGACCTTTGACCTGGATGCGCGTCCAGAAAACGTTGTCCGATTTGGCTCAAATTTTCCGCACAAAACTCTTGGACCTATTGGCACAATATTCCGTTGAAAAAACTTTAAAATTCGAACAAAAATTTTTTTACATACAAACCATTGTCACCCTAGTGTGCATATACACGGCATGTAGAACAAATAAATACGTCATCAGCACTTTGATACCTCAGGTTGTTGACGCACGTATTCGCCAGCTCATACCGTACAATGCATAACTGATCTAGCTTAACTTTCCTCAAGCTCGTATTGCAGTTAAAAAAAGTTCTTTATTTTTGTATCATTTCCCTTTTGTAAACAATTTTGCTCAATTGCAATTACGTATTGTAGCGAGGGTTTATTCAACTAACTTTTTTATGTTTAATTTCTTTTTCTTTTTAATTATTTAAAGAAACGTTTTAGTAAGCATATTTGTGTTTTTTGTTAAACAATTTTCTACGTTTGAAGTAAAATAATTAAAAATCAATGCTCTCCCTTATAAATTTATAACTAAATAGCCTGGATCGTAACTGGATGATCAATTATCCTATATAGGTCACCATATATACCTTTTCACACCTTTTAGCTCTCAATTTTATGTTTACACGTGTTGTTATATCTACAATTTCATATGGTCCTAACCTATTCCCCTTTTGATTGATGTTAGGGTTTCGCCCACAAAAACCCCTGGCAAAATTTGTAGTTTGTTTACTATTATTTCTCCCGTAGCCTTGGTTACTGCTACTGATACAACTTCCTGGGAACGTCCTTTTATAGAAAAATTTTCGGATACATATAACGGAGGAATTTCTGAAACAAGTGGCAAGGAAACTATTTCTCTCTGGTTTTCAAAAAATTTTATGTTTTTGTTTATTGTGTCGGTAACCGACCTATTCCACATCATATCTCGGCCCAGCAAACCATCTGCTGGCAAAATTGTGCCCTTTGGTACTATGTGCATTTTAAAACTTAGTTTGTCCACGTATTTATGGTTCACAGTTATAGTTCCTTTGGTACTTATGTTTCCTCCAAAGGCTCCTGACAAGGTTTTCTTCTCCTTTTCATTAACTTTTATGCACGATGTCAAAGCTTCTTCCTTTACTAGTGTAGTATCAGCGCCTGAGTCTACCAACAGTAGTAATTTTTCCTCTTTTGCTTCTCTACAAGGGAAGCTTATATAAGCATCGTTTATCTCACAACTTTCATTGCTACTAACATCACTCTCCATTCTCAGTTCATTTTTGTACTCTGAGTGGTTGATTTGATGTTCTGCGACGTTTCCGTCCTTAATTATCCTATTATTTATATCATTACATGTCATCATTGCCATATTATTCAGGGGTTTTCTTACTAAATCTGTGCGTCTTGCACCAGATATTACTTCGATGTTATCCTTGTCTTCCTGTTTCTGATTATCCTGCTCCTCTGTCAAGTGTATATTGTTAATATCTAAATTTATGATATTAAAAGCTTTATCTTCTTCATAGTTAGTTCTTACGTGGTGTGTTTTATTCTCATTTTCTTCAATAGTAATTTCTCTAAATTTTTCGGCATTCCGGTCCATTAATCTTGGCCGGGCCGATTCTCGTTTCCCGAATTATTGCTGTTGTAATTATATCTGCTTCTGTTTACATCATTGTTGCCTCTATTGATGCCATTTCTATTATCGCTATTTATACTCCTTCTGTTTCTTGGGCAATTAGTAGAAATGTGACCCTGTTGATTGCATCTAAAACAGCGTCGCTCTTCATTGTTGTTATACCTAGTTTCACTTTTATTTTGAGTTTTCGAGCTTGTGAAATTTTGCCTATTTATTCCATAGGCTGGAAGTTTTATATCCCTTCTGAAATTGCATTCGTTATGCCCCTGTCGTCTGCTTTGATTATAGCATTCGTCTATCATAGGGCTCCAGTATTTTGAGTTTTCTCGTGAATTACTGTTTGGCATTGAATGGTTACAGGTCTTCTGATGCATGGATAGTTGTCGGACTTCTTTTATCAACTGCTGGACCGTATCATATAAAGGTTCCTCGGTATGCATTGTCATGATATTTGAAGGTTTCATGTTAGAACCGAAGATATTTTGAGCCTCCTTAGTGATTTTCAGTAGGGCAGATAGATTCTCGTTTTCGTATCCGATGAATTTGGACATCAACCTTGGATCTCGTAAGCCTCTTATGTAACTTCTTACTGCGGATTGGTTGCAATGATCTATCATAGATTTTTGATGGGAAACTTCTTGCCATTGTGCTGCAATTAGTTCTGTGGCATCTGTAAGTAGTCCTTCTAGTCTCTCTCCAAATTCATATGCTGTCTCCGTTGAACCTTGCTTACTACTAAAAATTAGTTCTTGTATTTCTGTTAGAGTTTTGCCTTTTATAAATTTTTCTCTAATAGCCTGACATAAGGCTTCTATTGTTGTGAACTCTTTATTGTGCAAATATGAGTAAGCATTTCCAAATAATCTAGTTTTGATGCATTTGATTATGTCTTCCACATTACCTGGTTCTTCTAGTTTATCCTTTGCTATCATACATCCTTCAATAAACTTCTTGGCTTCCCTTGCCAGTTCTGGCCCATCAGCTCCGTAGAAAATTGGTACCACATGGGATATGGTTTTCAAAAGTTCGGTAAAAGTTGTCATGTTGTTACTACTTGTTGTGGTGTTAATTGTAATCACTTTCCCCGTCTCTCCTTGTAAGTTTCGTATCTTTGACTTCAGCGTTTCGATTTGTTGAGTCTTTTCCTCTATCACCTTTCTATTTTCGATGACTTGCTGCAACTGGTCAGGAGTCAAGTTAGGGTTAACGCGCTGCGCGAAGTCTTTAAATGCTTGTGTCTTCTGTTCGCTGTCTTGAATCTGTTGTTCAGCTTCTTCAATGGTTTTTCTTAAGCTTTCGTTCTGCTGCTTCAAAATCCGGTTAACGTGTAAATATTCTTCTATTTCCTTAGATATAGCTGGACTTTGTTGATGTTCATGTAGCACTTGTAGTTCTTCCAATAAAATATATATCTTTTCAAATTCGGTTATGTTTCCCTGGCTCCTCACTTTATGCTTTACTAACTCTATTACTCTTTGGTATTGTTAAGGTACTTTATGAGATTCCACACTCGCTCAGAAATTTCCCTGGTCTCATCTTGTGTCTTTTGTAATTTTTTTTTTCAAATCCTCCATATAGCTCAAGCAAAATTTTCTAGATCCACTTTTATATTCAATGTTCACTTTCACAAACAAACTTTCCTTCTATTTAAATACTGCTAATCATTTTGAATTTTTCACTATGCATTTATCTAGTTTAATTTACTAATTCAACACTTATATAAATATTTTTACCATTTGTGTTGGTCCCATTTGTCTCGAGCAAATGTTTGATCGTCGTTGAGTTTACCACCAAAGTCTGCGTAACTTAAGGCAGCTAAAATAGCTCATTAAAACCTTGCGTTGTGTAGTAAATGTTGGTATACAGAACAACGTATCCTTTTAACAATTTAATTCAGTATATTCAAATTAAATTGAGCTAAAATAGCTTTCCAATATCAATATACTTCCTTCAAACTGCCAAAAGGTATCAAACTGTACTCTTGCTAATACCGGCTGCGCCAAAATGTTGCGTTTTAATTTAAATACGGATTTTTCTTGAGTATATTTAAAGGATTTATTAAACAGTTATTCCAACTAATACTAGTATCTTATTATTTAACTTTACAATTTTAAACCTGGAGGGTCCCGTGGGAATCGCAGGTATGACTCTAACTTTTGACTGCTAAAATACAAGACAAACTTCTTAATACAACTCCTAAATACAAACTCCTCAATACAACTCCCTATTATAACTGCCAAAATACAACTCCAATGTTGCTTTCTTAAATCGAACTATTTATACAAAACTTAATCATACTTAAATATATTTCAACATTAATATTATGCTTAACAGCTATTATTATTATGCTAACTTGCTAACCTATTTACATAGCTTTTGACCCAATTACGAAATATTGATATTGCACAATTTGTCAACGCAAAGAATTTAGCAAACAACCAAGTGAATGAACTGATTGCTGCTGCGTTAACAAAGTTGTGCAATGTACGGGTACGAGGGTTGATCAATTCTGATTCACAACACCGCCCGCATCGCCTCCTTCCTAAAAAAATTTGGTCACATTTGGGAAAATGTTAATATAGTTGGGCAAATTTAAAGTTTTTCGAAAATCTCCTGAAAACTCGAACTTCCAGAAATTCTAAGTATTCACTTTTTTAGAGTAGAATGTGGTCCATAATAGGTCACCACTTTTGTCCGCCCGCATCGCCTCCTTCCTAAAAAAATTTTGTTCGAAAAATGTTAATAAAGTTGGGCAAATTTAAAGTTTTTCGAAAATCTCCTGAAAACTCGAACTTCCAGAAATTCTAAGTATTCACTTTTTTAGACTAGAATGTGGTCCATAATAGGCCACCACTTTTGTCCGCCCGCATCGCCTCCTTCCTAAAAAAATTTTGGCACATTTAGGAAAATGTTAATATAGTTGGGCAAATTTAAAGCTTTTCGAAAATCTCCTGAAAACTCGAACTTCCAGAAATTCTAAGTATGCACTTTTTTAGACTAGAATGTGGTCCATAATAGGTCACCACTTTTGTCCGCCCGCATCGCCTCCTTCCTAAAAAAATTTGGTCACATTTGGGAAAATGTTAATATAGTTGGGCAAATTTAAAGTTTTTCGAAAATCTCCTGAAAACTCGAGCTTCCAGAAATTCTAAGTATGCACTTTTTTAGAGTAGGATGTGGTCCATAATAGGTCTTCACTTTTGTCCGCCCGCATCGCCTCCTTCCTAAAAAAATTTGGTCACATTTGGGAAAATGTTAATATAGTTGGGCAAATTTAAAGTTTTTCGAAAATCTCCTGAAAACTCGAACTTCCAGAAATTCTAAGTATTCACTTTTTTAGACTAGAATGTGGTCCATAATAGGTCACCACTTTTGTCCGCCCGCATCGCCTCCTTCCTAAAAAAATTTTGGCACATTTGGGAAAATGTTAATATAGTTGGGCAAATTTAAAGTTTTTCGAAAATCTCCTGAAAACTCGAACTTCCAGAAATTCTAAGTATGCACTTTTTTAGACTAGAATGTGGTCCATAATAGGTCACCACTTTTGTCCGCCCGCATCGCCTCCTTCCTAAAAAAATTTGGTCACATTTGGGAAAATGTTAATATAGTTGGGCAAATTTAAAGTTTTTCGAAAATCTCCTGAAAACTCGAACTTCCAGAAATTCGAAGTATGCACTTTTTTAGACTAGAATGTGGTCCATAATAGGTCACCACTTTTGTCCGCCCGCATCGCCTCCTTCCTAAAAAAATTTGGTCACATTTGGGAAAATGTTAATATAGTTGGGCAAATTTAAAGTTTTTCGAAAATCTCCTGAAAACTCGAACTTCCAGAAATTCTAAGTATGCACTTTTTTAGAGTAGAATGTGGTTCATAATAGGTCACCACTTTTGTCCGCCCGCATCGCCTCCTTCCTAAAAAAATTTGGTCACATTTGTGAAAATGTTAATATAGTTGGGCAAATTTAAAGTTTTTCGAAAATCTCCTGAAAACCCGAGCTTCCAGAAATTCGAAGTATGCACTTTTTTAGACTAGAATGTGGTCCATAATAGGTCACCACTTTTGTCCGCCCGCATCGCCTCCTTCCAAAAAAAATTTTGGCACATTTGGGAAAATATTAATATAGTTGGGCAAATTTAAAGCTTTTCGAAAATCTCCTGAAAACTCGATTTTCCAGAAATTCTAAGTATGCACTTTTTTAGACTAGAATGTGGTTCATAATAGGTCACCACTTTTGTCCGCCCGCATCGCCTCCTTCCTAAAAAAATTTTGTTCGAAAAATGTTAATAAAGTTGGGCAAATTTAAAGTTTTTCGAAAATCTCCTGAAAACTCGAACTTCCAGAAATTCTAAGTATGCACTTTTTTAGACTAGAATGTGGTCCATAATAGGCCACCACTTTTGTCCGCCCGCATCGCCTCCTTCCTAAAAAAATTTTGGCACATTTGGGAAAATGTTAATATAGTTGGGCAAATTTAAAGCTTTTCGAAAATCTCCTGAAAACTCGAACTTCCAGAAATTCTAAGTATGCACTTTTTTAGAGTAGGATGTGGTCCATAATAGGTCACCACTTTTGTCCGCCCGCATCGCCTCCTTCCTAAAAAAATTTGGTCACATATGGGAAAATGTTAATATAGTTGGGCAAATTTAAAGTTTTTCGAAAATCTCCTGAAAACTCGAACTTCCAGAAATTCTAAGTATGCACTTTTTTAGAGTAGGATGTGGTCCATAATAGGTCACCACTTTTGTCCGCCCGCATCGCCTCCTTCCTAAAAAAATTTGGTCACATTTGGGAAAATGTTAATATAGTTGGGCAAATTTAAAGTTTTTCGAAAATCTCCTGAAAACTCGAACTTCCAGAAATTCTAAGTATGCACTTTTTTAGAGTAGAATGTGGTTCATAATAGGTCACCACTTTTGTCCGCCCGCATCGCCTCCTTCCTAAAAAAATTTGGTCGCATTTGGGAAAATGTTAATATAGTTGGGCAAATTTAAAGTTTTTCGAAAATCTCCTGAAAACCCGAGCTTCCAGAAATTCGAAGTATGCACTTTTTTAGACTAGAATGTGGTCCATAATAGGTCACCACTTTTGTCCGCCCGCATCGCCTCCTTCCTAAAAAAATTTGGTCACATTTGGGAAAATGTTAATATAGTTGGGCAAATTTAAAGTTTTTCGAAAATCTCCTGAAAACTCGAACTTCCAGAAATTCTAAGTATGCACTTTTTTAGACTAGAATGTGGTCCATAATAGGTCACCACTTTTGTCCGCCCGCATCGCCTCCTTCCTAAAAAAATTTGGTCACATTTGGGAAAATGTTAATATAGTTGGGCAAATTTAAAGTTTTTCGAAAATCTCCTGAAAACTCGAACTTCCAGAAATTCTAAGTATGCACTTTTTTAGAGTAGGATGTGGTCCATAATAGGTCACCTTTTTTGTCCGCCCGCATCGCCTCCTTCCTAAAAAAATTTGGTCACATTTGGGAAAATGTTAATATAGTTGGGCAAATTTAAAGTTTTTCGAAAATCTCCTGAAAACTCGAACTTCCAGAAATTCTAAGTATGCACTTTTTTAGACTAGAATGTGGTTCATAATAGGTCACCACTTTTGTCCGCCCGCATCGCCTCCTTCCTAAAAAAATTTGGTTACATTTGGGAAAATGTTAATATAGTTGGGCAAATTTAAAGTTTTTCGAAAATCTCCTGAAAACTCGAACTTCCAGAAATTCTAAGTATGCACTTTTTTAGACTAGAATGTGCTTCATAATAGGTCACCACTTTTGTCCGCCCGCATCGCCTCCTTCCTAAAAAAATTTGGTCACATTTGGGAAAATGTTAATATAGTTGGGCAAATTTAAAGTTTTTCGAAAATCTCCTGAAAACTCGAACTTCCAGAAATTCTAAGTATGCACTTTTTTAGAGTAGAATGTGGTTCATAATAGGTCACCACTTTTGTCCGCCCGCATCGCCTCCTTCCTAAAAAAATTTTGTTCGAAAAATGTTAATAAAGTTGGGCAAATTTAAAGTTTTTCGAAAATCTCCTGAAAACTCGAACTTCCAGAAATTCTAAGTATGCACTTTTTTAGAGTAGGATGTGGTCCATAATAGGTCACCACTTTTGTCCGCCCGCATCGCCTCCTTCCTAAAAAAATTTGGTCACATTTGGGAAAATGTTAATAAAGTTGGGCAAATTTAAAGTTTTTCGAAAATCTCCTGAAAACTCGAACTTCCAGAAATTCTAAGTATGCACTTTTTTAGAGTAGGATGTGGTCCATAATAGGTCACCACTTTTGTCCGCCCGCATCGCCTCCTTCCTAAAAAAAGTTGGTCACATTTGGGAAAATGTTAATATAGTTGGGCAAATTTAAAGTTTTTCGAAAATCTCCTGAAAACTCGAACTTCCAGAAATTCTAAGTATGCACTTTTTTAGACTAGAATGTGGTCCATAATAGGTCACCACTTTTGTCCGCCCGCATCGCCTCCTTCCTAAAAAAATTTGGTCACATTTGGGAAAATGTTAATATAGTTGGGCAAATTTAAAGTTTTTCGAAAATCTCCTGAAAACTCGAACTTCCAGAAATTCTAAGTATGCACTTTTTTAGAGTAGAATGTGGTTCATAATAGGTCACCACTTTTGTCCGCCCGCATCGCCTCCTTCCTAAAAAAATTTGGTCACATTTGGGAAAATGTTAATATAGTTGGGCAAATTTAAAGTTTTTCGAAAATCTCCTGAAAACCCGAGCTTCCAGAAATTCGAAGTATGCACTTTTTTAGACTAGAATGTGGTCCATAATAGGTCACCACTTTTGTCCGCCCGCATCGCCTCCTTCCTAAAAAAATTTGGTCACATTTGGGAAAATGTTAATATAGTTGGGCAAATTTAAAGCTTTTCGAAAATCTCCTGAAAACTCGAACTTCCAGAAATTCTAAGTATGCACTTTTTTAGAGTAGGATGTGGTCCATAATAGGTCACCACTTTTGTCCGCCCGCATCGCCTCCTTCCTAAAAAAATTTGGTCACATTTGGGAAAATGTTAATATAGTTGGGCAAATTTAAAGTTTTTCGAAAATCTCCTGAAAACTCGAACTTCCAGAAATTCTAAGTATGCACTTTTTTAGAGTAGAATGTGGTTCATAATAGGTCACCACTTTTGTCCGCCCGCATCGCCTCCTTCCTAAAAAAATTTGGTCGCATTTGGGAAAATGTTAATATAGTTGGGCAAATTTAAAGTTTTTCGAAAATCTCCTGAAAACCCGAGCTTCCAGAAATTCGAAGTATGCACTTTTTTAGACTAGAATGTGGTCCATAATAGGTCACCACTTTTGTCCGCCCGCATCGCCTCCTTCCTAAAAAAATTTGGTCACATTTGGGAAAATGTTAATATAGTTGGGCAAATTTAAAGTTTTTCGAAAATCTCCTGAAAACTCGAACTTCCAGAAATTCTAAGTATGCACTTTTTTAGACTAGAATGTGGTCCATAATAGGTCACCACTTTTGTCCGCCCGCATCGCCTCCTTCCTAAAAAAATTTGGTCACATTTGGGAAAATGTTAATATAGTTGGGCAAATTTAAAGTTTTTCGAAAATCTCCTGAAAACTCGAACTTCCAGAAATTCTAAGTATGCACTTTTTTAGAGTAGGATGTGGTCCATAATAGGTCACCTTTTTTGTCCGCCCGCATCGCCTCCTTCCTAAAAAAATTTGGTCACATTTGGGAAAATGTTAATATAGTTGGGCAAATTTAAAGTTTTTCGAAAATCTCCTGAAAACTCGAACTTCCAGAAATTCTAAGTATGCACTTTTTTAGAGTAGGATGTGGTCCATAATAGGTCACCACTTTTGTCCGCCCGCATCGCCTCCTTCCTAAAAAAATTTGGTCACATTTGGGAAAATGTTAATATAGTTGGGCAAATTTAAAGTTTTTCGAAAATCTCCTGAAAACTCGAACTTCCAGAAATTCTAAGTATGCACTTTTTTAGACTAGAATGTGGTTCATAATAGGTCACCACTTTTGTCCGCCCGCATCGCCTCCTTCCTAAAAAAATTTGGTCACATTTGGGAAAATGTTAATATAGTTGGGCAAATTTAAAGTTTTTCGAAAATCTCCTGAAAACTCGAACTTCCAGAAATTCTAAGTATGCACTTTTTTAGACTAGAATGTGGTTCATAATAGGTCACCACTTTTGTCCGCCCGCATCGCCTCCTTCCTAAAAAAATTTGGTCACATTTGGGAAAATGTTAATATAGTTGGGCAAATTTAAAGTTTTTCGAAAATCTCCTGAAAACCCGAGCTTCCAGAAATTCTAAGTATGCACTTTTTTAGACTAGAATGTGGTCCATAATAGGTCACCACTTTTGTCCGCCCGCATCGCCTCCTTCCTAAAAAAATTTGGTCACATTTGGGAAAATGTTAATATAGTTGGGCAAATTTAAAGTTTTTCGAAAATCTCCTGAAAACTCGAACTTCCAGAAATTCTAAGTATGCACTTTTTTAGAGTAGGATGTGGTCCATAATAGGTTACCTTTTTTGTCCGCCCGCATCGCCTCCTTCCTAAAAAAATTTGGTCACATTTGGGAAAATGTTAATATAGTTGGGCAAATTTAAAGTTTTTCGAAAATCTCCTGAAAACTCGAACTTCCAGAAATTCTAAGTATGCACTTTTTTAGACTAGAATGTGGTTCATAATAGGTCACCACTTTTGTCCGCCCGCATCGCCTCCTTCCTAAAAAAATTTGGTCACATTTGGGAAAATGTTAATATAGTTGGGCAAATTTAAAGTTTTTCGAAAATCTCCTGAAAACTCGAACTTCCAGAAATTCTAAGTATGCACTTTTTTAGAGTAGGATGTGGTCCATAATAGGTCACCTTTTTTGTCCGCCCGCATCGCCTCCTTCCTAAAAAAATTTGGTCACATTTGGGAAAATGTTAATATAGTTGGGCAAATTTAAAGTTTTTCGAAAATCTCCTGAAAACTCGAACTTCCAGAAATTCTAAGTATGCACTTTTTTAGACTAGAATGTGGTCCATAATAGGTCACCACTTTTGTGCGCCCGCATCGCCTCCTTCCTAAAAAAATTTGGTCACATTTGGGAAAATGTTAATATAGTTGGGCAAATTTAAAGTTTTTCGAAAATCTCCTGAAAACTCGAACTTCCAGAAATTCTAAGTATGCACTTTTTTAGACTAGAATGTGGTCCATAATAGGTCACCACTTTTGTGCGCCCGCATCGCCTCCTTCCTAAAAAAATTTGGTCACATTTGGGAAAATGTTAATATAGTTGGGCAAATTTAAAGTTTTTCGAAAATCTCCTGAAAACTCGAACTTCCAGAAATTCTAAGTATGCACTTTTTTAGACTAGAATGTGGTCCATAATAGGTCACCACTTTTGTGCGCCCGCATCGCCTCCTTCCTAAAAAAATTTGGTCACATTTGGGAAAATGTTAATATAGTTGGGCAAATTTAAAGTTTTTCGAAAATCTCCTGAAAACTCGAACTTCCAGAAATTCTAAGTATGCACTTTTTTAGACTAGAATGTGGTCCATAATAGGTCACCACTTTTGTGCGCCCGCATCGCCTCCTTCCTAAAAAAATTTGGTCACATTTGGGAAAATGTTAATATAGTTGGGCAAATTTAAAGTTTTTCGAAAATCTCCTGAAAACTCGAACTTCCAGAAATTCTAAGTATGTACTTTTTTAGACTAGAATGTGGTCCATAATAGGTCACCACTTTTGTGCGCCCGCATCGCCTCCTTCCTAAAAAAATTTGGTCACATTTGGGAAAATGTTAATATAGTTGGGCAAATTTAAAGTTTTTCGAAAATCTCCTGAAAACTCGAACTTCCAGAAATTCTAAGTATTCACTTTTTTAGAGTAAGATGTGGTCCATAATAGGTCACCTTTTTTGTCCGCCCGCATCGCCTCCTTCCTAAAAAAATTTGGTCACATTTGGGAAAATGTTAATATAGTTGGGCAAATTTAAAGTTTTTCGAAAATCTCCTGAAAACTCGAACTTCCAGAAATTCTAAGTATGCACTTTTTTAGACTAGAATGTGGTCCATAATAGGCCACCACTTTTGTCCGCCCGCATCGCCTCCTTCCTAAAAAAATTTGGTCACATTTGGGAAAATGTTAATATAGTTGGGCAAATTTAAAGTTTTTCGAAAATCTCCTGAAAACTCGAACTTCCAGAAATTCTAAGTATGCACTTTTTTAGACTAGAATGTGGTCCATAATAGGCCACCACTTTTGTCCGCCCGCATCGCCTCCTTCCTAAAAAAATTTGGTCACATTTGTGAAAATGTTAATATAGTTGGGCAAATTTAAAGTTTTTCGAAAATCTCCTGAAAACCCGAGCTTCCAGAAATTCGAAGTATGCACTTTTTTAGACTAGAATGTGGTCCATAATAGGTCACCACTTTTGTCCGCCCGCATCGCCTCCTTCCTAAAAAAATTTGGTCACATTTGTGAAAATGTTAATATAGTTGGGCAAATTTAAAGTTTTTCGAAAATCTCCTGAAAACCCGAGCTTCCAGAAATTCGAAGTATGCACTTTTTTAGACTAGTATGTGGTCCATAATATGTCACCACTTTTGTGCGCCCGCATCGCCTCCTTCCTAAAAAAATTTTGTTCGAAAAATGTTAATAAAGTTGGGCAAATTTAAAGTTTTTCGAAAATCTCCTGAAAACTCGAACTTCCAGAAATTCTAAGTATGCACTTTTTTAGAGTAGGATGTGGTCCATAATAAGTCACTTTTTTTGTCCGCCCGCATCGCCTCCTTCCTAAAAAAATTTGGTCACATTTGGGAAAATGTTAATATAGTTGGGCAAACCTAAAGTTTTTCGAAAATCTCCTGAAAACTCGAACTTCCAGAAATTCTAAGTATGCACTTTTTTAGACTAGAATGTGGTCCATAATAGGTCACCACTTTTGTCCGCCCGCATCGCCTCCTTCCTAAAAAAATTTGGTCACATTTGGGAAAATGTTAATATAGTTGGGCAAATTTAAAGTTTTTCGAAAATCTCCTGAAAACTCGAACTTCCAGAAATTCTAAGTATGCACTTTTTTAGACTAGAATGTGGTTCATAATAAATCACCACTTTTGTCCGCCCGCATCGCCTCCTTCCTAAAAAAATTTGGTCACATTTGGGAAAATGTTAATATAGTTGGGCAAACTTAAAGTTTTTCGAAAATCTCCTGAAAACTCGAACTTCCAGAAATTCTAAGTATGCACTTTCTTAGACTAGAATGTGGTCCATAATAGGCCACCACTTTTGTCCGCCCGCATCGCCTCCTTCCTAAAAAAATTTGGTCACATTTGTGAAAATGTTAATATAGTTGGGCAAATTTAAAGTTTTTCGAAAATCTCCTGAAAACCCGAGCTTCCAGAAATTCTAAGTATGCACTTTTTTAGACTAGAATGTGGTCCATAATAGGTCACCACTTTTGTCCGCCCGCATCGCCTCCTTCCTAAAAAAATTTGGTCACATTTGGGAAAATGTTAATATAGTTGGGCAAATTTAAAGTTTTTCGAAAATCTCCTGAAAACTCGAACTTCCAGAAATTCTAAGTATGCACTTTTTTAGAGTAGGATGTGGTCCATAATAGGTTACCTTTTTTGTCCGCCCGCATCGCCTCCTTCCTAAAAAAATTTGGTCACATTTGGGAAAATGTTAATATAGTTGGGCAAATTTAAAGTTTTTCGAAAATCTCCTGAAAACTCGAACTTCCAGAAATTCTAAGTATGCACTTTTTTAGACTAGAATGTGGTTCATAATAGGTCACCACTTTTGTCCGCCCGCATCGCCTCCTTCCTAAAAAAATTTGGTCACATTTGGGAAAATGTTAATATAGTTGGGCAAATTTAAAGTTTTTCGAAAATCTCCTGAAAACTCGAACTTCCAGAAATTCTAAGTATGCACTTTTTTAGAGTAGGATGTGGTCCATAATAGGTCACCTTTTTTGTCCGCCCGCATCGCCTCCTTCCTAAAAAAATTTGGTCACATTTGGGAAAATGTTAATATAGTTGGGCAAATTTAAAGTTTTTCGAAAATCTCCTGAAAACTCGAACTTCCAGAAATTCTAAGTATGCACTTTTTTAGACTAGAATGTGGTCCATAATAGGTCACCACTTTTGTGCGCCCGCATCGCCTCCTTCCTAAAAAAATTTGGTCACATTTGGGAAAATGTTAATATAGTTGGGCAAATTTAAAGTTTTTCGAAAATCTCCTGAAAACTCGAACTTCCAGAAATTCTAAGTATGCACTTTTTTAGACTAGAATGTGGTCCATAATAGGTCACCACTTTTGTGCGCCCGCATCGCCTCCTTCCTAAAAAAATTTGGTCACATTTGGGAAAATGTTAATATAGTTGGGCAAATTTAAAGTTTTTCGAAAATCTCCTGAAAACTCGAACTTCCAGAAATTCTAAGTATGCACTTTTTTAGACTAGAATGTGGTCCATAATAGGTCACCACTTTTGTGCGCCCGCATCGCCTCCTTCCTAAAAAAATTTGGTCACATTTGGGAAAATGTTAATATAGTTGGGCAAATTTAAAGTTTTTCGAAAATCTCCTGAAAACTCGAACTTCCAGAAATTCTAAGTATTCACTTTTTTAGAGTAAGATGTGGTCCATAATAGGTCACCTTTTTTGTCCGCCCGCATCGCCTCCTTCCTAAAAAAATTTGGTCACATTTGGGAAAATGTTAATATAGTTGGGCAAATTTAAAGTTTTTCGAAAATCTCCTGAAAACTCGAACTTCCAGAAATTCTAAGTATGCACTTTTTTAGACTAGAATGTGGTCCATAATAGGCCACCACTTTTGTCCGCCCGCATCGCGTCCTTCCTAAAAAAATTTGGTCACATTTGGGAAAATGTTAATATAGTTGGGCAAATTTAAAGTTTTTCGAAAATCTCCTGAAAACTCGAACTTCCAGAAATTCTAAGTATGCACTTTTTTAGACTAGAATGTGGTCCATAATAGGCCACCACTTTTGTCCGCCCGCATCGCCTCCTTCCTAAAAAAATTTGGTCACATTTGGGAAAATGTTAATATAGTTGGGCAAATTTAAAGTTTTTCGAAAATCTCCTGAAAACTCGAACTTCCAGAAATTCTAAGTATGCACTTTTTTAGACTAGAATGTGGTTCATAATAGGTCACCACTTTTGTCCGCCCGCATCGCCTCCTTCCTAAAAAAATTTGGTCACATTTGGGAAAATGTTAATATAGTTGGGCAAATTTAAAGTTTTTCGAAAATCTCCTGAAAACTCGAACTTCCAGAAATTCTAAGTATGCACTTTTTTAGAGTAGGATGTGGTCCATAATAGGTCACCTTTTTTGTCCGCCCGCATCGCCTCCTTCCTAAAAAAATTTGGTCACATTTGGGAAAATGTTAATATAGTTGGGCAAATTTAAAGTTTTTCGAAAATCTCCTGAAAACTCGAACTTCCAGAAATTCTAAGTATGCACTTTTTTAGACTAGAATGTGGTCCATAATAGGTCACCACTTTTGTGCGCCCGCATCGCCTCCTTCCTAAAAAAATTTGGTCACATTTGGGAAAATGTTAATATAGTTGGGCAAATTTAAAGTTTTTCGAAAATCTCCTGAAAACTCGAACTTCCAGAAATTCTAAGTATGCACTTTTTTAGACTAGAATGTGGTCCATAATAGGTCACCACTTTTGTGCGCCCGCATCGCCTCCTTCCTAAAAAAATTTGGTCACATTTGGGAAAATGTTAATATAGTTGGGCAAATTTAAAGTTTTTCGAAAATCTCCTGAAAACCCGAGCTTCCAGAAATTCTAAGTATGCACTTTTTTAGACTAGAATGTGGTCCATAATAGGTCACCACTTTTGTCCGCCCGCATCGCCTCCTTCCTAAAAAAATTTGGTCACATTTGGGAAAATGTTAATATAGTTGGGCAAATTTAAAGTTTTTCGAAAATCTCCTGAAAACTCGAACTTCCAGAAATTCTAAGTATGCACTTTTTTAAACTAGAATGTGGTCCATAATAGGCCACCACTTTTGTCCGCCCGCATCGCCTCCTTCCTAAAAAAATTTGGTCACATTTGGGAAAATGTTAATATAGTTGGGCAAATTTAAAGTTTTTCGAAAATCTCCTGAAAACTCGAACTTCCAGAAATTCTAAGTATGCACTTTTTTAGACTAGAATGTGGTTCATAATAGGTCACCACTTTTGTCCGCCCGCATCGCCTCCTTCCTAAAAAAATTTGGTCACATTTGGGAAAATGTTAATATAGTTGGGCAAATTTAAAGTTTTTCGAAAATCTCCTGAAAACTCGAACTTCCAGAAATTCTAAGTATGCACTTTTTTAGAGTAGGATGTGGTCCATAATAGGTCACCTTTTTTGTCCGCCCGCATCGCCTCCTTCCTAAAAAAATTTGGTCACATTTGGGAAAATGTTAATATAGTTGGGCAAATTTAAAGTTTTTCGAAAATCTCCTGAAAACTCGAACTTCCAGAAATTCTAAGTATGCACTTTTTTAGACTAGAATGTGGTCCATAATAGGTCACCACTTTTGTGCGCCCGCATCGCCTCCTTCCTAAAAAAATTTGGTCACATTTGGGAAAATGTTAATATAGTTGGGCAAATTTAAAGTTTTTCGAAAATCTCCTGAAAACTCGAACTTCCAGAAATTCTAAGTATGCACTTTTTTAGACTAGAATGTGGTCCATAATAGGTCACCACTTTTGTGCGCCCGCATCGCCTCCTTCCTAAAAAAATTTGGTCACATTTGGGAAAATGTTAATATAGTTGGGCAAATTTAAAGTTTTTCGAAAATCTCCTGAAAACTCGAACTTCCAGAAATTCTAAGTATGCACTTTTTTAGACTAGAATGTGGTCCATAATAGGTCACCACTTTTGTGCGCCCGCATCGCCTCCTTCCTAAAAAAATTTGGTCACATTTGGGAAAATGTTAATATAGTTGGGCAAATTTAAAGTTTTTCGAAAATCTCCTGAAAACTCGAACTTCCAGAAATTCTAAGTATGCACTTTTTTAGACTAGAATGTGGTCCATAATAGGTCACCACTTTTGTGCGCCCGCATCGCCTCCTTCCTAAAAAAATTTGGTCACATTTGGGAAAATGTTAATATAGTTGGGCAAATTTAAAGTTTTTCGAAAATCTCCTGAAAACTCGAACTTCCAGAAATTCTAAGTATTCACTTTTTTAGAGTAAGATGTGGTCCATAATAGGTCACCTTTTTTGTCCGCCCGCATCGCCTCCTTCCTAAAAAAATTTGGTCACATTTGGGAAAATGTTAATATAGTTGGGCAAATTTAAAGTTTTTCGAAAATCTCCTGAAAACTCGAACTTCCAGAAATTCTAAGTATGCACTTTTTTAGACTAGAATGTGGTCCATAATAGGCCACCACTTTTGTCCGCCCGCATCGCCTCCTTCCTAAAAAAATTTGGTCACATTTGGGAAAATGTTAATATAGTTGGGCAAATTTAAAGTTTTTCGAAAATCTCCTGAAAACTCGAACTTCCAGAAATTCTAAGTATGCACTTTTTTAGACTAGAATGTGGTCCATAATAGGCCACCACTTTTGTCCGCCCGCATCGCCTCCTTCCTAAAAAAATTTGGTCACATTTGGGAAAATGTTAATATAGTTGGGCAAATTTAAAGTTTTTCGAAAATCTCCTGAAAACTCGAACTTCCAGAAATTCTAAGTATGCTTTTTTTAGACTAGAATGTGGTCCATAACAGGTCACCAATTTTGTCCGCCCGCATCGCCTCCTTCCTAAAAAAGTTTGGTCACATTTGGGAAAATGTTAATATAGTTGGGCAAATTTAAAGTTTTTCGAAAATCTCCTGAAAACTCGAACTTCCAGAAATTCTAAGTATGCACTTTTTTAGACTAGAATGTGGTCCATAATAGGTCACCACTTTTGTCCGCCCGCATCGCCTCCTTCCTAAAAAAATTTGGTCACATTTGGGAAAATGTTAATATAGTTGGGCAAATTTAAAGTTTTTCGAAAATCTCCTGAAAACTCGAACTTCCAGAAATTCTAAGTATGCACTTTTTTAGACTAGAATGTGGTCCATAATAGGTCACCACTTTTGTCCGCCCGCATCGCCTCCTTCCTAAAAAATTTGGTCACATTTGTGAAAATGTTAATATAGTTGGGCAAATTTAAAGTTTTTCGAAAATCTCCTGAAAACCCAAGCTTCCAGAAATTCGAAGTATGCACTTTTTTAGACTAGTATGTGGTCCATAATAGGTCACCACTTTTGTCATCCGCATCGCCTCCTTCCTAAAAAAATTTGGTCACATTTGGGAAAATGTTAATATAGTTGGGCAAATTTAAAGTTTTTCGAAAATCTCCTGAAAACTCGAACTTCCAGAAATTCTAAGTATGCACTTTTTTAGACTAGAATGTGGTCCATAATAGGTCACCACTTTTGTCAGCCCGCATCGCCTACTTCCTAAAAAAAGTTGGTCACATTTGGGAAAATGTTAATATAGTTGGGCAAATTTAAAGTTTTTCGAAAATCTCCTGAAAACTCGAACTTCCAGAAATTCTAAGTATGCACTTTTTTAGAGTAGGATGTGGTCCATAATAGGTCACCACTTTTGTCCGCCCGCATCGCCTCCTTCCTAAAAAAATTTGGTCACATTTGGGAAAATGTTAATATAGTTGGGCCAATTTAAAGTTTTTCGAAAATCTCCTGAAAACCCGAGCTTCCAGAAATTCGAAGTATGCACTTTTTTAGACTAGAATGTGGTCCATAATAGGTCACCACTTTTGTCCGCCCGCATCGCCTCCTTCCTAAAAAATTTTTGGCACATTTGGGAAAATGTTAATATAGTTGGGCAAATTTAAAGTTTTTCGAAAATCTCCTGAAAACTCGAACTTCCAGAAATTCTAAGTATGCACTTTTTTAGAGTAGAATGTGGTTCATAATAGGTCACCACTTTTGTCCGCCCGCATCGCCGCCTTCCTAAAAAAATTTGGTCACATTTGTGAAAATGTTAATATAGTTGGGCAAATTTAAAGTTTTTCGAAAATCTCCTGAAAACCCGAGCTTCCAGAAATTCGAAGTATGCACTTTTTTAGACTAGAATGTGGTCCATAATAGGTCACCACTTTTGTCCGCCCGCATCGCCTCCTTCCTAAAAAAATTTGGTCACATTTGTGAAAATGTTAATATAGTTGGGCAAATTTAAAGTTTTTCGAAAATCTCCTGAAAACCCGAGCTTCCAGAAATTCGAAGTATGCACTTTTTTAGACTAGTATGTGGTCCATAATAGGTCACCACTTTTGTGCGCCCGCATCGCCTCCTTCCTAAAAAAATTTTGTTCGAAAAATGTTAATAAAGTTGGGCAAATTTAAAGTTTTTCGAAAATCTCCTGAAAACTCGAACTTCCAGAAATTCTAAGTATGCACTTTTTTAGACTACGATGTGGTCCATAAGAGGTCACCACTTTTGTCCGCCCGCATCGCCTCCTTCCTAAAAAAATTTGGTCACATTTGGGAAAATGTTAATATAGTTGGGCAAACTTAAAGTTTTTCGAAAATCTCCTGAAAACTCGAACTTCCAGAAATTCTAAGTATGCACTTTTTTAGAGTAGAATGTGGTTCATAATAGTTCACCAGTTTTGTCCGCCCGCATCGCCTCCTTCCTAAAAAAATTTGGTCACATTTGTGAAAATGTTAATATAGTTGGGCAAATTTAAAGTTTTTCGAAAATCTCCTGAAAACCCGAGCTTCCAGAAATTCTAAGTATGCACTTTTTTAGACTAGAATGTGGTCCATAATAGGTCACCACTTTTGTCCGCCCGCATCGCCTCCTTCCTAAAAAAATTTGGTCACATTTGGGAAAATGTTAATATAGTTGGGCAAATTTAAAGTTTTTCGAAAATCTCCTGAAAACTCGAACTTCCAGAAATTCTAAGTATGCACTTTTTTAGAGTAGGATGTGGTCCATAATAGGTTACCTTTTTTGTCCGCCCGCATCGCCTCCTTCCTAAAAAAATTTGGTCACATTTGGGAAAATGTTAATATAGTTGGGCAAATTTAAAGTTTTTCGAAAATCTCCTGAAAACTCGAGCTTCCAGAAATTCTAAGTATGCACTTTGTTAGACTAGAATGTGGTCCATAATAGGTCACCACTTTTGTCCGCCCGCATCGCCTCCTTCCTAAAAAAATTTGGTCACATTTGGGAAAATGTTAATATAGTTGGGCAAATTTAAAGTTTTTCGAAAATCTCCTGAAAACTCGAACTTCCAGAAATTCTAAGTATGCACTTTTTTAGAGTAGGATGTGGTCCATAATAAGTCACCTTTTATGTCCGCCCGCATCGCCTGCTTCCTAAAAAAATTTGGTCACATTTGGGAAAATGTTAATATAGTTGGGCAAACTTAAAGTTTTTCGAAAATCTCCTGAAAACTCGAACTTCCAGAAATTCTAAGTATGCACTTTTTTAGACTAGGATGTGGTCCATAATAGGTCACCACTTTTGTCCGCCCGCATCGCCTCGTTCCTAAAAAAATGTGGTCACATTTGGGAAAATGTTAATATAGTTGGGCAAATTTAAAGTTTTTCGAAAATCTCCTGAAAACTCGAACTTCCAGAAATTCTAAGTATGCACTTTTTTAGACTAGAATGTGGTCCATAATAGGTCACCACTTTTGTCCGCCCGCATCGCCTCCTTCCTAAAAAAATTTTGTTCGAAAAATGTTAATAAAGTTGGGCAAATTTAAAGTTTTTCGAAAATCTCCTGAAAACTCGAACTTCCAGAAATTCTAAGTATGCACTTTTTTAGAGTAGGATGTGGTCCATAATAGGCCACCTTTTTTGTCCGCCCGCATCGCCTCCTTCCTAAAAAAAGTTGGTCACATTTGGGAAAATGTTAATATAGTTGGGCAAATTTAAAGTTTTTCGAAAATCTCCTGAAAACTCGAACTTCCAGAAATTCTAAGTATGCACTTTTTTAGACTAGAATGTGGTCCATAATATAGGTCACCACTTTTGTCCGCCCGCATCGCCTCCTTCCTAAAAAAATTTTGTTCGAAAAAAGTTAATAAAGTTGGGCAAATTTAAAGTTTTTCGAAAATCTCCTGAAAACTCGAACTTCCAGAAATTCTAAGTATGCACTTTTTTAGACTAGAATGTGGTCCATAATAGGTCACCACTTTTGTCCGCCCGCATCGCCTCCTTCCTAAAAAAATTTGGTCACATTTGGGAAAATGTTAATATAGTTGGGCAAATTTAAAGTTTTTCGAAAATCTCCTGAAAACTCGAACTTCCAGAAATTCTAAGTATGCACTTTTTTAGACTAGAATGTGGTCCATAAGAGGTCACCACTTTTGTCCGCCCGCATCGCCTCCTTCCTAAAAAAATTTGGTCACATTTGGGAAAATGTTAATATAGTTGGGCAAATTTAAAGTTTTTCGAAAATCTCCTGAAAACTCGAACTTCCAGAAATTCTAAGTATTCACTTTTTTAGAGTAGAATGTGGTCCATAATAGGTCACCACTTTTGTCCGCCCGCATCGCCTCCTTCCTAAAAAAATTTGGTCACATTTGGGAAAATGTTAATATAGTTGGGCAAATTTAAAGTTTTTCGAAAATCTCCTGAAAACTCGAACTTCCAGAAATTCTAAGTATGCACTTTTTTAGACTACGATGTGGTCCATAAGAGGTCTTCACTTTTGTCCGCCCGCATCGCCTCCTTCCTAAAAAAATTTGGTCACATTTGGGAAAATGTTAATATAGTTGGGCAAATTTAAAGTTTTTCGAAAATCTCCTGAAAACTCGAACTTCCAGAAATTCTAAGTATGCACTTTTTTAGACTAGAATGTGGTCCATAATAGGTCACCATTTTTGTCCGCCCGCATCGCCTCCTTCCTAAAAAAATTTTGTTCGAAAAATGTTAATAAAGTTGGGCAAATTTAAAGTTTTTCGAAAATCTCCTGAAAACTCGAACTTCCAGAAATTCTAAGTATGCACTTTTTTAGACTACGATGTGGTCCATAAGAGGTCACCACTTTTGTCCGCCCGCATCGCCTCCTTCCTAAAAAAATTTGGTCACATTTGGGAAAATGTTAATATAGTTGGGCAAACTTAAAGTTTTTCGAAAATCTCCTGAAAACTCGAACTTCCAGAAATTCTAAGTATGCACTTTTTTAGACTAAAATGTGGTCCATAATAGGTCACCATTTTTGTCCGCCCGCATCGCCTCCTTCCTAAAAAAATTTTGTTCGAAAAATGTTAATAAAGTTGGGCAAATTTAAAGTTTTTCGAAAATCTCCTGAAAACTCGAACTTCCAGAAATTCTAAGTATGCACTTTTTTAGAGTAGGATGTGGTCCATAATAGCCCACCTTTTTTGTCCGCCCGCATCGCCTCCTTCCTAAAAAAAGTTGGTCACATTTGGGAAAATGTTAATATAGTTGGGCAAATTTAAAGTTTTTCGAAAATCTCCTGAAAACTCGAACTTCCAGAAATTCTAAGTATGCACTTTTTTAGACTAGAATGTGGTCCATAATAGGTCACCACTTTTGTCCGCCCGCATCGCCTCCTTCCTAAAAAAATTTGGTCACATTTGGGAAAATGTTAATATAGTTGGGCAAATTTAAAGTTTTTCGAAAATCTCCTGAAAACTCGAACTTCCAGAAATTCTAAGTATGCACTTTTTTAGACTAGAATGTGGTCCATAATAGGTCACCACTTTTGTTCGCCCGCATCGCCTCCTTCCTAAAAAAATTTGGTCACATTTGGGAAAATGTTAATATAGTTGGGCAAATTTAAAGTTTTTCGAAAATCTCCTGAAAACTCGAACTTCCAGAAATTCTAAGTATGCTGTTTTTTAGACTAGAATGTGGTCCATAATAGGTCACCACTTTTGTCCGCCCGCATCGCCTCCTTCCTAAAAAAAATTTGGTCACATTTGGGAAAATGTTAATATAGTTGGGCAAATTTAAAGTTTTTCGAAAATCTCCTGAAAACTCGAACTTCCAGAAATTCTAAGTATGCACTTTTTTAGAGTAGAATGTGGTTCATAATAGGTCACCACTTTTGTCCGCCCGCATCGCCTCCTTCCTAAAAAAATTTGGTCACAATTGGGAAAATGTTAATATAGTTGGGCAAATTTAAAGTTTTTCGAAAATCTCCTGAAAACTCGAACTTCCAGAAATTCTAAGTATGCACTTTTTTAGAGTAGGATGTGGTCCATAATAAGTCACTTTTTTTGTCTGCCCGCATCGCCTCCTTCCTAAAAAAATTTGGTCACATTTGGGAAAATGTTAATATAGTTGGGCAAACTTAAAGTTTTTCGAAAATCTCCTGAAAACTCGAACTTCCAGAAATTCTAAGTATGCACGTTTTTAGACTACGATGTGGTCCATAAGAGGTCACCACTTTTGTCCGCCCGCATCGCCTCCTTCCTAAAAAAATTTGGTCACATTTGGGAAAATGTTAATATAGTTGGGCAAATTTAAAGTTTTTCGAAAACTCCTGAAAACTCGAACTTCCAGAAATTCTAAGTATGCACTTTTTTAGTGTAGGATGTGGTCCATAATAGGTCACCTTTTTTGTCCGCCCGCATCGCCTCCTTCCTAAAAAAATTTGGTCACTTTTGGGAAAATGTTAATATAGTTGGGCAAATTTAAAGTTTTTCGAAAATCTCCTGAAAACTCGAACTTCCAGAAATTCTAAGTATGCACTTTTTTAGACTAGAATGTGGTCCATAATAGGTCACCACTTTTGTCCGCCCGCATCGCCTCCTTCCTAAAAAAATTTGGTCACATTTGGGAAAATGTTAATATAGTTGGGCAAATTTAAAGTTTTTCGAAAATCTCCTGAAAACTCGAACTTCCAGAAATTCTAAGTATGCACTTTTTTAGACTAGAATGTGGTCCATAATAGGTCACCACTTTTGTCCGGCCGCATCGCCTCCTTCCTAAAAAAATTTGGTCACATTTGGGAAAATGTTAATATAGTTGGGCAAATTTAAAGTTTTTCGAAAATCTCCTGAAAACTCGAACTTCCAGAAATTCTAAGTATGCACTTTTTTAGACTAGAATGTGGTCCATAATAGGTCACCACTTTTGTCCGCCCGCATCGCCTCCTTCCTAAAAAAATTTGGTCACATTTGGGAAAATGTTAATATAGTTGGGCAAACTTAAAGTTTTTCGAAAATCTCCTGAAAACTCGAACTTCCAGAAATTCTAAGTATTCACTTTTTTAGAGTAGGATGTGGTCCATAATAGGTCACCTTTTTTGTCCGCCCGCATCGCCTCCTTCCTAAAAAAATTTGGTCACATTTGAGAAAATGTTAATATAGTTGGGCAAATTTAAAGTTTTTCGAAAATCTCCTGAAAACTCGAACTTCCAGAAATTCTAAGTATGCACTTTTTTAGACTAGAATGTGGTCCATAATAGGTCACCACTTTTGTCCGCCCGCATCGCCTCCTTCCTAAAAAAAATTTGGTCACATTTGGGAAAATGTTAATATAGTTGGGCAAATTTAAAGTTTTTCGAAAATCTCCTGAAAACTCGAACTTCCAGAAATTCTAAGTATGCACTTTTTTAGAGTAGAATGTGGTTCATAATAGGTCACCACTTTTGTCCGCCCGCATCGCCTCCTTCCTAAAAAAATTTGGTCACAATTGGGAAAATGTTAATATAGTTGGGCAAATTTAAAGTTTTTCGAAAATCTCCTGAAAATTCGAACTTCCAGAAATTCTAAGTATGCACTTTCTCAGACTAGAATGTGATCCATAACAGGTCACCACTTTTGTCCGCCCGCATCGCCTCCTTCCTAAAAAAATTTGGTCACATTTGGGAAAATGTTAATATAGTTGGGCAAATTTAAAGTTTTTCGAAAATCTCCTGAAAACTCGAACTTCCAGAAATTCTAAGTATGCACTTTTTTAGAGTAGGATGTGGTCCATAATAAGTCACCTTTTTTGTCCGCCCGCATCGCCTCCTTCCTAAAAAAATTTTGTTCGAAAAATGTTAATATAGTTGGGCAAATTTAAAGTTTTTCGAAAATCTCCTGAAAACTCGAACTTCCAGAAATTCTAAGTATGCACTTTTTTAGACTAGAATGTGGTCCATAATAAGTCACCTTTTTTGTCCGCCCGCATCGCCTCCTTCCTAAAAAAATTTGGTCACATTTGGGAAAATGTTAATATAGTTGGGCAAATTTAAAGTTTTTCGAAAATCTCCTGAAAACTCGAACTTCCAGAAATTCTAAGTATGCACTTTTTTAGACTAGAATGTGGTCCATAATAGGTCACCACTTTTGTTCGCCCGCATCGCCTCCTTCCTAAAAAAATTTGGTCACATTTGGGAAAATGTTAATATAGTTGGGCAAATTTAAAGTTTTTCGAAAATCTCCTGAAAACTCGAACTTCCAGAAATTCTAAGTATTCACTTTTTTAGAGTAAAATGTGGTCCATAATAGGTCACCTTTTTTGTCCGCCCGCATCGCCTCCTTCCTAAAAAAATTTGGTCACATTTGAGAAAATGTTAATATAGTTGGGCAAATTTAAAGTTTTTCGAAAATCTCCTGAAAACTCGAACTTCCAGAAATTCTAAGTATGCACTTTTTTAGACTAGAATGTGGTCCATAATAGGTCACCACTTTTGTCCGCCCGCATCGCCTCCTTCCTAAAAAAAATTTGGTCACATTTGGGAAAATGTTAATATAGTTGGGCAAATTTAAAGTTTTTCGAAAATCTCCTGAAAACTCGAACTTCCAGAAATTCTAAGTATGCACTTTTTTAGAGTAGAATGTGGTTCATAATAGGTCACCACTTTTGTCCGCCCGCATCGCCTCCTTCCTAAAAAAATTTGGTCACAATTGGGAAAATGTTAATATAGTTGGGCAAATTTAAAGTTTTTCGAAAATCTCCTGAAAATTCGAACTTCCAGAAATTCTAAGTATGCACTTTCTTAGACTAGAATGTGATCCATAACAGGTCACCACTTTTGTCCGCCCGCATCGCCTCCTTCCTAAAAAAATTTGGTCACATTTGGGAAAATGTTAATATAGTTGGGCAAATTTAAAGTTTTTCGAAAATCTCCTGAAAACTCGAACTTCCAGAAATTCGAAGTATGCACTTTTTTAGACTAGAATGTGGTCCATAATAGGTCACCTTTTTTGTCCGCCCGCATCGCCTCCTTCCTAAAAAAATTTGGTTACATTTGGGAAAATGTTAATATAGTTGGGCAAATTTAAAGTTTTTCGAAAATCTCCTGAAAACTCGAACTTCCAGAAATTCTAAGTATGCACTTTTTTAGACTAGAATGTGGTCCATAATAGGTCACCACTTTTGTCCGCCCGCATCGCCTCCTTCCTAAAAAAATTTGGTCACATTTGGGAAAATGTTAATATAGTTGGGCAAATTTAAAGTTTTTCGAAAATCTGAAAACTCGAACTTCCAGAAATTCTAAGTATGCACTTTTTTAGACTAGAATGTGGTCCATAATAGGTCACCACTTTTGTCCGGCCGCATCGCCTCCTTCCTAAAAAAATTTGGTCACATTTGGGAAAATGTTAATATAGTTGGGCAAATTTAAAGTTTTTCGAAAATCTCCTGAAAACTCGAACTTCCAGAAATTCTAAGTATGCACTTTTTTAGACTAGAATGTGGTCCATAATAGGTCACCACTTTTGTCCGCCCGCATCGCCTCCTTCCTAAAAAAATTTGGTCACATTTGGGAAAATGTTAATATAGTTGGGCAAATTTAAAGTTTTTCGAAAATCTCCTGAAAACTCGATTTTCCAGAAATTCTAAGTATTCACTTTTTTAGAGTAGGATGTGGTCCATAATAGGTCACCTTTTTTGTCCGCCCGCATCGCCTCCTTCCTAAAAAAATTTGGTCACATTTGAGAAAATGTTAATATAGTTGGGCAAATTTAAAGTTTTTCGAAAATCTCCTGAAAACTCGAACTTCCAGAAATTCTAAGTATGCACTTTTTTAGATTAGAATGTGGTCCATAATAGGTCACCACTTTTGTCCGCCCGCATCGCCTCCTTCCTAAAAAAAATTTGGTCACATTTGGGAAAATGTTAATATAGTTGGGCAAATTTAAAGTTTTTCGAAAATCTCCTGAAAACTCGAACTTCCAGAAATTCTAAGTATGCACTTTTTTAGAGTAGAATGTGGTTCATAATAGGTCACCACTTTTGTCCGCCCGCATCGCCTCCTTCCTAAAAAAATTTGGTCACAATTGGGAAAATGTTAATATAGTTGGGCAAATTTAAAGTTTTTCGAAAATCTCCTGAAAATTCGAACTTCCAGAAAT
Organism: Tachina lurida; assembly: GCA_944452675.1. Lineage (NCBI taxonomy): Eukaryota > Metazoa > Arthropoda > Insecta > Diptera > Tachinidae > Tachina > Tachina lurida. Next base: position 121,174,381 of record OX101756.1, read on the forward strand.
TCTAAGTATGCACTTTCTTAGACTAGAATGTGATCCATAACAGGTCACCACTTTTGTCCGCCCGCATCGCCTCCTTCCTAAAAAAATTTGGTCACATTTGGGAAAATGTTAATATAGTTGGGCAAATTTAAAGTTTTTCGAAAATCTCCTGAAAACTCGAACTTCCAGAAATTCTAAGTATGCACTTTTTTAGAGTAGGATGTGGTCCATAATAAGTCACCTTTTTTGTCCGCCCGCATCGCCTCCTTCCTAAAAAAATTTGGTCACATTTGGGAAAATGTTAATATAGTTGGGCAAATTTAAAGTTTTTCGAAAATCTCCTGAAAACTCGAACTTCCAGAAATTCTAAGTATGCACTTTTTTAGACTAGAATGTGGTCCATAATAGGTTACCACTTTTGTCCGCCCGCATCACCTCCTTCCTAAAAAAATTTGGTCACATTTGGGAAAATGTTAATATAGTTGGGCAAATTTAAAGTTTTTCGAAAATCTCCTGAAAACTCGAACTTCCAGAAATTCTAAGTATGCACTTTTTTAAAGTAGGATGTGGTCCATACTAGGTCACCTTTTTTGTCCGCCCGCATCGCCTCCTTCCTAAAAAAATTTGGTCACATTTGGGAAAATGTTAATATAGTTGGGCAAATTTAAAATTTTTCGAAAATCTCCTGAAAACTCGAACTTCCAGAAATTCTAAGTATGCACTTTTTTAGAGTAGAATGTGGTCCATAATAGGTCACCACTTTTGTCCGCCCGCATCGCCTCCTTCCTAAAAAAAATTTTGTTCGAAAAATGTTAATATAGTTGGGCAAATTTAAAGTTTTTCGAAAACTCCTGAAAACTCGAACTTCCAGAAATTCTAAGTATGCACTTTTTTAGAGTAGGATGTGGTCCATAATAGGTCACCTTTTTTGTCCGCCCGCATCGCCTCCTTCCTAAAAAAATTTGGTCACTTTTAGGAAAATGTTAATATAGTTGGGCAAATTTAAAGTTTTTCGAAAATCTCCTGAAAACTCGAACTTCCAGAAATTCTAAGTATGCACTTTTTTAGACTAGAATGTGGTCCATAATAGGTCACCACTTTTGTCCGCCCGCATCGCCTCCTTCCTAAAAAACTTTGGTCACATTTGGGAAAATGTTAATATAGTTGGGCAAATTTAAAGTTTTTCGAAAATCTCCTGAAAACTCGAACTTCCAGAAATTCTAAGTATGCACTTTTTTAGACTAGAATGTGGTCCATAATAGGTCACCACTTTTGTCCGCCCGCATCGCCTCCTTCCTAAAAAAATTTGGTTACATTTGGGAAAATGTTAATATAGTTGGGCAAATTTAAAGTTTTTCGAAAATCTCCTGAAAACTCGAACTTCCAGAAATTCTAAGTATGCACTTTTTTAGAGTAGGATGTGGTCCATAATAGGTCACCACTTTTGTCCGCCCGCATCGCCTCCTTCCTAAAAAAATTTGGTCATATTTGGGAAAATGTTAATATAGTTGGGCAAATTTAAAGTTTTTCGAAAATCTGAAAACTCGAACTTCCAGAAATTCTAAGTATGCACTTTTTTAGACTAGAATGTGGTCCATAATAGGTCACCACTTTTGTCCGCCCGCATCGCCTCCTTCCTAAAAAAAATTTGGTCACATTTGGGAAAATGTTAATATAGTTGGGCAAATTTAAAGTTTTTCGAAAACTCCTGAAAACTCGAACTTCCAGAAATTCTAAGTATGCACTTTTTTAGAGTAGGATGTGCTCCATAATAGGTCGCCTTTTTTGTCCGCCCGCATCGCCTCCTTCCTAAAAAAATTTTGTTCGAAAAATTTTAATATAGTTGGGCAATTTTAAAGTTTTTCGAAAATCGCCTGAAAACTCGAACTTCCAGAAATTCTAAGTATGCACTTTTTTAGAGTAGGATGTGGTCCATAATAGGTCACCTTTTTTGTCCGCCCGCATCGCCTCCTTCCTAAAAAAATTTTGTTCGAAAAATGTTAATATAGTTGGGCAATTTTAAAGTTTTTCGAAAATCGCCTGAAAACTCGAACTTCCAGAAATTCTAAGTATGCACTTTTTTAGACTAGAATGTGGTCCATAATAGGTCACCACTTTTGTCCGCCCGCATTGCCTCCTTCCTAAAAAAATTTGGTCACATTTGGGAAAATGTTAATATAGTTGGGCAAATTTAAAGTTTTTCGAAAATCTCCTGAAAACTCGAACTTCCAGAAATTCTAAGTATGCACTTTTTTAGACTAGAATGTGGTCCATAAGAGGTCACCACTTTTGTCCGCCCGCATCGCCTCCTTCCTAAAAAAATTTGGTCACATTTGGGAAAATGTTAATATAGTTGGGCAAATTTAAAGTTTTTCGAAAATCTCCTGAAAACTCGAACTACCAGAAATTCTAAGTATTCACTTTTTTAGAGTAGGATGTGGTCCATAATAGGTCACCTTTCTTGTCCGCCCGCATCGCCTCCTTCCTAAAAAAATTTGGTCACATTTGGGAAAATGTTAATATAGTTGGGCAAATTTAAAGTTTTTCGAAAATCTCCTGAAAACTCGAACTTCTAGAAATTCTAAGTATGCACTTTTTTAGACTAGAATGTGGTCCATAAGAGGTCACCACTTTTGTCCGCCCGCATCGCCTCCTTCCTAAAAAAATTTGGTCACATTTGGGAAAATGTTAATATAGTTGGGCAAATTTAAAGTTTTTCGAAAATCTCCTGAAAACTCGAACTTCCAGAAATTCTAAGTATGCACTTTTTTAGAGTAGGATGTGGTCCATAATAGGTCACCTTTTACGTCCGCCCGCATCGCCTCCTTCCAAAAAAAATTTGGTCACATTTGGTAAAATGTTAATATAGTTGGGCAAACTTAAAGTTTTTCGAAAATCTCCTGAAAACTCGAACTTCCAGAAATTCTAAGTATGCACTTTTTTAGACTAGGATGTGGTCCATAAGAGGTCACCACTTTTGTCCGGCCGCATCGCCTCCTTCCTAAAAAAATTTGGTCACATTTGGGAAAATGTTAATATAGTTGGGCAAATTTAAAGTTTTTCGAAAATCTCCTGAAAACTCGAATTTCCAGAAATCTAAGTATGCACTTTTTTAGACTAGAATGTGGTCCATAATAGGTCACCACTTTTGTCCGCCCGCATCGCCTCCTTCCTAAAAAAATTTGGTCACATTTGGGAAAATGTTAATATAGTTGGGCAAATTTAAAGTTTTTCGAAAATCTCCTGAAAACTCGAACTACCAGAAATTCTAAGTATTCACTTTTTTAGAGTAGGATGTGGTCCATAATAGGTCACCTTTCTTGTCCGCCCGCATCGCCTCCTTCCTAAAAAAATTTGGTCACATTTGGGAAAATGTTAATATAGTTGGGCAAATTTAAAGTTTGTCGAAAATCTCCTGAAAACTCGAACTTCCAGAAATTCTAAGTATGCACTTTTTTAGAGTAGGATGTGGTCCATAATAGGTCACCTTTTACGTCCGCCCGCATCGCCTCCTTCCAAAAAAAATTTGGTCACATTTGGTAAAATGTTAATATAGTTGGGCAAACTTAAAGTTTTTCGAAAATCTCCTGAAAACTCGAACTTCCAGAAATTCTAAGTATGCACTTTTTTAGACTAGGATGTGGTCCATAAGAGGTCACCACTTTTGTCCGCCCGCATCGCCTCCTTCCTAAAAAAATTTGGTCACATTTGGGAAAATGTTAATATAGTTGGGCAAATTTAAAGTTTTTCGAAAATCTCCTGAAAACTCGAATTTCCAGAAATCTAAGTATGCACTTTTTTAGACTAGAATGTGGTCCATAATAGGTCACCACTTTTGTCCGCCCGCATCGCCTCCTTCCTAAAAAAATTTGGTCACATTTGGGAAAATGTTAATATAGTTGGGCAAATTTAAAGTTTTTCGAAAATCTCCTGAAAACTCGAACTTCCAGAAATTCTAAGTATGCACTTTTTTAGACTAGAATGTGGTCCATAATAGGTCACCACTTTTGTCCGCCCGCATCGCCTCCTTCCTAAAAAAATTTGGTCACATTTGGGAAAATGTTAATATAGTTGGGCAAATTTAAAGTTTTTCGAAAATCTCCTGAAAACTCGAACTACCAGAAATTCTAAGTATTCACTTTTTTAGAGTAGGATGTGGTCCATAATAGGTCACCTTTCTTGTCCGCCCGCATCGCCTCCTTCCTAAAAAAATTTGGTCACATTTGGGAAAATGTTAATATAGTTGGGCAAATTTAAAGTTTGTCGAAAATCTCCTGAAAACTCGAACTTCCAGAAATTCTAAGTATGCACTTTTTTAGAGTAGGATGTGTTCCATAATAGGTCACCTTTTTTGTCCGCCCGCATTGCCTCCTTCCTAAAAAAATTTGGTCACATTTGGGAAAATGTTAATATAGTTGGGCAAATTTAAAGTTTTTCGAAAATCTCCTGAAAACTCGAACTTCCAGAAATTCTAAGTATGCACTTTTTTAGACTAGAATGTGGTCCATAAGAGGTCACCACTTTTGTCCGCCCGCATCGCCTCCTTCCTAAAAAAATTTGGTCACATTTGGGAAAATGTTAATATAGTTGGGCAAATTTAAAGTTTTTCGAAAATCTCCTGAAAACTCGAACTTCCAGAAATTCCAAGTATGCACTTTTTTAGACTTTTTTCGAAAATCTCCTGAAAACTCGAACTTCCAGAAATTCTAAGTATGCACTTTTTTAGAGTAGGATGTGGTCCATAATAGGTCACCTTTTACGTCCGCCCGCATCGCCTCCTTCCAAAAAAAATTTGGTCACATTTGGTAAAATGTTAATATAGTTGGGCAAACTTAAAGTTTTTCGAAAATCTCCTGAAAACTCGAACTTCCAGAAATTCTAAGTATGCACTTTTTTAGACTAGGATGTGGTCCATAATAGGTCACCTTTTTTGTTCGCCCGCATCGCCTCCTTCCTAAAAAAAATTTGGTCACATTTGGGAAAATGTTAATATAGTTGGGCAAATTTAAAGTTTTTCGAAAATCTCCTGAAAACTCGAACTTCCAGAAATTCTAAGTATGCACTTTTTTAGACTAGAATGTGGTCCATAATAGGCTACCACTTTTGTCCGCCCGCATCGCCTCCTTCCTAAAAAAATTTGGTCACATTTGGGAAAATGTTAATATAGTTGGGCAAATTTAAAGTTTTTCGAAAATCTCCTGAAAACTCGAACTTCCAGAAATTCTAAGTATGCACTTTTTTAGACTAGAATGTGGTCCATAATAGGTCACCACTTTTGTCCGCCCGCATCGCCTCCTTCCTAAAAAAATTTGGTCACATTTGGGAAAATGTTAATATAGTTGGGCAAATTTAAAGTTTTTCGAAAATCTCCTGAAAACTCGAACTTCCAGAAATTCTAAGTATTCACTTTTTTAGAGTAGGATGTGGTTCATAATAGGTCACCTTTTTTGTCCGCCCGCATCGCCTCCTTCCTAAAAAAATTTGGTCACATTTGGGAAAATGTTAATATAGTTGGGCAAATTTAAAGTTTTTCGAAAATCTCCTGAAAACTCGAACTTCCAGAAATTCTAAGTATGCACTTTTTTAGAGTAGGATGTGTTCCATAATAGGTCACCTTTTTTGTCCGCCCGCATTGCCTCCTTCCTAAAAAAATTTGGTCACATTTGGGAAAATGTTAATATAGTTGGGCAAATTTAAAGTTTTTCGAAAATCTCCTGAAAACTCGAACTTCCAGAAATTCTAAGTATGCACTTTTTTAGACTAGAATGTGGTCCATAAGAGGTCACCACTTTTGTCCGCCCGCATCGCCTCCTTCCTAAAAAAATTTGGTCACATTTGGGAAAATGTTAATATAGTTGGGCAAATTTAAAGTTTTTCGAAAATCTCCTGAAAACTCGAACTTCCAGAAATTCTAAGTATGCACTTTTTTAGACTAGAATGTGGTCCATAAGAGGTCACCACTTTTGTCCGCCCGCATCGCCTCCTTCCTAAAAAAATTTGGTCACATTTGGGAAAATGTTAATATAGTTGGGCAAATTTAAAGTTTTTCGAAAATCTCCTGAAAACTCGAACTTCCAGAAATTCTAAGTATGCACTTTTTTAGACTAGAATGTGGTCCATAATAGGCCGCCCGCATCGCCTCCTTCCTAAAAAAATTTGGTCACATTTGGGAAAATGTTAATATAGTTGGGCAAATTTAAAGTTTTTCGAAAATCTCCTGAAAACTCGAACTTCCAGAAATTCTTAGTATGCACTTTTTTAGACTAGGATGTGGTCCATAATAGGTCACCTTTTTTGTTCGCCCGCATCGCCTCCTTCCTAAAAAAATTTGGTCACATTTGGGAAAATGTTAATATAGTTGGGCAAATTTAAAGTTTTTCGAAAATCTCCTGAAAACTCGAACTTCCAGAAATTCTAAGTATGCACTTTTTTAGACTAGGATGTGGTCCATAATAGGTCACCTTTTTTGTTCGCCCGCATCGCCTCCTTCCTAAAAAAATTTGGTCACATTTGGGAAAATGTTAATATAGTTGGGCAAATTTAAAGTTTTTCGAAAATCTCCAGAAAACTCGAACTTCCAGAAATTCTAAGTATGCACTTTTTTAAAGTAGAATGTGGTCCATAATAGGTCACCACTTTTGTCCGCCCGCATTGCCTCCTTCCTAAAAAAATTTGGTCACATTTGGGAAAATGTTAATATAGTTGGGCAAATTTAAAGTTTTTCGAAAATCTCCTGAAAACTCGAACTTCCAGAAATTCTAAGTATGCACTTTTTTAGACTAGAATGTGGTCCATAACAGGTCACCACTTTTGTCCGCCCGCATCGCCTCCTTCCTAAAAAAATTTGGTCACATTTGGGAAAATGTTAATATAGTTGGGCAAATTTAAAGTTTTTCGAAAACTCCTGAAAACTCGAACTTCCAGAAATTCTAAGTATGCACTTTTTTAGAGTAGGATGTGGTCCATAATAGGTCACCTTTTTTGTCCGCCCGCATCGCCTCCTTCCTAAAAAAATTTTGTTCGAAAAATGTTAATATAGTTGGGTAAATTTAAAGTTTTTCGAAAATCTCCTGAAAACTCGAACTTCCAGAAATTCTAAGTATGCACTTTTTTAGAGTAGGATGTGGTCCATAATAGGTCACCTTTTTTGTCCGCCCGCATCGCCTCCTTCCTAAAAAAATTTGGTCACATTTGGGAAAATGTTATATAGTTGGGCAAATTTAAAGTTTTTGAGAAAATCTCCTGAAAACTCGAACTTCCAGAACTTCTAAGTATGCACTTTTTTAGACTAGAATGTGGTCCATGATAGGTCACCACTTTTGTCCGCCCGCATTGCCTCCTTCCTAAAAAAATTTGGTCACATTTGGGAAAATGTTAATATAGTTGGGCAAATTTAAAGTTTTTCGAAAATCTCCTGAAAACTCGAACTTCCAGAAATTCTAAGTATGCACTTTTTTAGACTAGAATGTGGTCCATAATAGGTCACCACTTTTGTCCGCCCGCATCGCCTCCTTCCTAAAAAAATTGGGTCACATTTGGGAAAATGTTAATATAGTTGGGCAAATTTAAAGTTTTTCGAAAATCTCCTGAAAACTCGAACTTCCAGAAATTCTAAGTATGCACTTTTTTAGACTAGAATGTGGTCCATAAGAGGTCACCACTTTTGTCCGCCCGCATCGCCTCCTTCCTAAAAAAATTTGGTCACATTTGGGAAAATGTTAATATAGTTGGGCAAATTTAAAGTTTTTCGAAAATCTCCTGAAAACTCGAACTTCCAGAAATTCTAAGTATGCACTTTTTTAGACTAGAATGTGGTCCATAATAGGCCGCCCGCATCGCCTCCTTCCTAAAAAAATTTGGTCACATTTGGGAAAATGTTAATATAGTTGGGCAAATTTAAAGTTTTTCGAAAATCTCCTGAAAACTCGAACTTCCAGAAATTCTTAGTATGCACTTTTTTAGACTAGGATGTGGTCCATAATAGGTCACCTTTTTTGTTCGCCCGCATCGCCTCCTTCCTAAAAAAATTTGGTCACATTTGGGAAAATGTTAATATAGTTGGGCAAATTTAAAGTTTTTCGAAAATCTCCTGAAAACTCGAACTTCCAGAAATTCTAAGTATGCACTTTTTTAGACTAGGATGTGGTCCATAATAGGTCACCTTTTTTGTTCGCCCGCATCGCCTCCTTCCTAAAAAAATTTGGTCACATTTGGGAAAATGTTAATATAGTTGGGCAAATTTAAAGTTTTTCGAAAATCTCCAGAAAACTCGAACTTCCAGAAATTCTAAGTATGCACTTTTTTAAAGTAGAATGTGGTCCATAATAGGTCACCACTTTTGTCCGCCCGCATTGCCTCCTTCCTAAAAAAATTTGGTCACATTTGGGAAAATGTTAATATAGTTGGGCAAATTTAAAGTTTTTCGAAAATCTCCTGAAAACTCGAACTTCCAGAAATTCTAAGTATGCACTTTTTTAGACTAGAATGTGGTCCATAACAGGTCACCACTTTTGTCCGCCCGCATCGCCTCCTTCCTAAAAAAATTTGGTCACATTTGGGAAAATGTTAATATAGTTGGGCAAATTTAAAGTTTTTCGAAAACTCCTGAAAACTCGAACTTCCAGAAATTCTAAGTATGCACTTTTTTAGAGTAGGATGTGGTCCATAATAGGTCACCTTTTTTGTCCGCCCGCATCGCCTCCTTCCTAAAAAAATTTTGTTCGAAAAATGTTAATATAGTTGGGTAAATTTAAAGTTTTTCGAAAATCTCCTGAAAACTCGAACTTCCAGAAATTCTAAGTATGCACTTTTTTAGAGTAGGATGTGGTCCATAATAGGTCACCTTTTTTGTCCGCCCGCATCGCCTCCTTCCTAAAAAAATTTGGTCACATTTGGGAAAATGTTATATAGTTGGGCAAATTTAAAGTTTTTGAGAAAATCTCCTGAAAACTCGAACTTCCAGAACTTCTAAGTATGCACTTTTTTAGACTAGAATGTGGTCCATGATAGGTCACCACTTTTGTCCGCCCGCATTGCCTCCTTCCTAAAAAAATTTGGTCACATTTGGGAAAATGTTAATATAGTTGGGCAAATTTAAAGTTTTTCGAAAATCTCCTGAAAACTCGAACTTCCAGAAATTCTAAGTATGCACTTTTTTAGACTAGAATGTGGTCCATAATAGGTCACCACTTTTGTCCGCCCGCATCGCCTCCTTCCTAAAAAAATTGGGTCACATTTGGGAAAATGTTAATATAGTTGGGCAAATTTAAAGTTTTTCGAAAATCTCCTGAAAACTCGAACTACCAGAAATTCTAAGTATTCACTTTTTTAGAGTAGGATGTGGTCCATAATAGGTCACCTTTCTTGTCCGCCCGCATCGCCTCCTTCCTAAAAAAATTTGGTCACATTTGGGAAAATGTTAATATAGTTGGGCAAATTTAAAGTTTGTCGAAAATCTCCTGAAAACTCGAACTTCCAGAAATTCTAAGTATGCACTTTTTTAGAGTAGGATGTGGTCCATAATAGGTCACCTTTTTTGTCCGCCCGCATCACCTCTTTCCTAAAAAAATTTGGTCACATTTGGGAAAATGTTAATATAGTTGGGCAAATTTAAAGTTTTTCGAAAATCTCCTGAAAACTCGAACTTCCAGAAATTCTAAGTATGCACTTTTTTAGAGTAGGATGTGGTCAATAATAGGTCACCTTTTTTGTCCGCCCGCATCGCCTCCTTCCTAAAAAAATTTGGTCACATTTGGGAAAATGTTAATATAGTTAGGCAAATTTAAAGTTTTTCGAAAATCTCCTGAAAACTCGAACTTCCAGAAATTCCAAGTATGCACTTTTCTAGACTAGAATGTGGGCCATAATAGGCCACCACTTTTGTCCGCCCGCATCGCCTCCTTCCTAAAAAAATTTGGTCACATTTGGGAAAATGTTAATATAGTTGGGCAAATTTAAAGTTTGTCGAAAATCTCCTGAAAACTCGAACTTCCAGAAATTCTAAGTATGCACTTTTTTAGAGTAGAATGTGGTTCATAATAGGTCACCACTTTTGTCTGCCCGCATCGCCTCCTTCCTAAAAAAATTTGGTCACATTTGGGAAAATGTTAATATAGTTGGGCAAATTTAAAGTTTGTCGAAAATCTCCTGAAAACTCGAACTTCCAGAAATTCTAAGTATGCACTTTTTTAGACTAGAATGTGTTCCATAATAGGTCACCACTTTTGTCTGCCCGCATCGCCTCCTTCCTAAAAAAATTTGGTCACATTTGGGAAAATGTTAATATACTTGGGCAAATTTAAAGTTTTTCGAAAATCTCCTGAAAACTCGAACTTCCAGAAATTCCAAGTATGCACTTTTTTAGACTAGAATGTGGTCCATAATAGGTCACCACTTTTGTCTGCCCGCATCGCCTCCTTCCTAAAAAAATTTGGTCACATTTGGGAAAATGTTAATATAGTTGGGCAAATTTAAAGTTTGTCGAAAATCTCCTGAAAACTCGAACTTCCAGAAATTCTAAGTATGCACTTTTTTAGACTAGAATGTGGTCCATAATAGGTCACCTTTTTTGTCCGCCCGTATCGCCTCCTTCCTAAAAAAATTTGGTCACATTTGGGAAAATGTTAATATAGTTGGGCAAATTTAAAGTTTTTCGAAAATCTCCTGAAAACTCGAACTTCCAAAAATTCCAAGTATGCACTTTTTTAGACTAGAATGTGGTCCATAATAGGTCACCACTTTTGTCTGCCAGCATCGCCTCCTTCCTAAAAAAATTTGGTCACATTTGGGAAAATGTTAATATAGTTGGGCAAATTTAAAGTTTTTCGAAAATCTCCTGAAAACTCGAACTTCCAGAAATTCTAAGTATGCACTTTCTTATACTAGAATGTGGTCCATAACAGGTCACCACTTTTGTCCGCCCGCATCGCCTCCTTCCTAAAAAAATTTGGTCACATTTGGGAAAATGTTAATATAGTTGGGCAAATTTAAAGTTTTTCGAAAATCTCCTGAAAACTCGAACTTCCAGAAATTCTAAGTATGCACTTTTTTAGACTAGAATGTGGTCCATAATAAGTCACCTTTTTTGTCCGCCCGCATCGCCTCCTTCCTAAAAAAATTTGGTCACATTTGGGAAAATGTTAATATAGTTGGGCAAATTTAAAGTTTTTCGAAAATCTCCTGAAAACTCGAACTTCCAGAAATTCTAAGTATTCACTTTTTTAGAGTAGGATGTGGTCCATAATAGGTCACCTTTTTTGTCCGCCCGCATCGCCTCCTTCCTAAAAAAATTTGGTCACATTTGGGAAAATGTTAATATAGTTGGGCAAATTTAAAGTTTTTCGAAAATCTCCTGAAAACTCGAACTTCCAGAAATTCTAAGTATACACTTTTTTAGACTAGAATGTGGTTCATAATAGGTCACCACTTTTGTCCGCCCGCATCGCCTCCTTCCTAAAAAAAATTTTGTTCGAAAAATGTTAATATACTTGGGCAAATTTAAAGTTTTTCGAAAATCTCCTGAAAACTCGAACTTCCAGAAATTATAATTATTCACTTTTTTAGAGTAGGATGTGGTCCATAATAGGTCACCACTTTTGTCCGCCCGCATCGCCTCCTTCCTAAAAAAATTTGGTCACATTTGGGAAAATGTTAATATAGTTGGGCAAATTTAAAGCTTTTCGAAAATCTCCTGAAAACTCGAACTTCCAGAAATTCTAAGTATGCACTTTTTTAGACTAGAATGTGGTCCAAAAGAGGTCACTACTTTTGTCCGCCCGCATCGCCTCCTTCCTAAAAAAATTTGCTCACATTTGGGAAAATGTTAATATAGTTGGGCAAATTTAAAGTTTTTCGAAAATCTCCTGAAAACTCAAACTTCCAGAAATTCTAAGTATGCACTTTTTTAGACTAGAATGTGGTCCATAATAAGTCACCTTTTTTGTCCGCCCGCATCGCCTCCTTCCTAAAAAAATTTTGTTCGAAAAATGTTAATATAGTTGGGCAAATTTAAAGTTTTTCGAAAATCTCCTGAAAACTCGAACTTCCAGAAATTCTAATTATTCGCTTTTTTAGGGTAGGATGTTGTCCATAATAGGTCACCACTTTTGTCCGCCCGCATCGCCTCCTTCCTAAAAAAATTTTGTTCGAAAAATGTTAATATAGTTGGGCAAATTTAAAGTTTTTCGAAAATCTCCTGAAAACTCGAACTTCCAGAAATTCTAAGTATGCACTTTTTTAGACTAGAATGTGGTCCATAATAGGCCACCACTTTTGTCCGCCCGCATCGCCTCCTTCCTAAAAAAATTTGTTCACATTTGGGAAAATGTTAATATAGTTGGGCAAATTTAAAGTTTTTCGAAATTCTCCTGAAAACTCGAACTTCCAGAAATTCTAAGTATGCACTTTTTTAGACTAGAATGTGGTCCATAATAGGTCACCACTTTTGTCCGCCCGCATCGCCTCCTTCCTAAAAAAAATTTTGTTCGAAAAATGTTAATATACTTGGGCAAATTTAAAGTTTTTCGAAAATCTCCTGAAAACTCGAACTTCCAGAAATTCTAAGTATTCACTTTTTTAGAGTAGGATGTGGTCCATAATAGGTCACCACTTTTGTCCGCCCGCATCGCCTCCTTCCTAAAAAAATTTGGTCACATTGCCGAAAATGTTAATATAGTTGGGCAAATTTAAAGTTTTTCGAAAATCTCCTGAAAACTCGAACTTCCAGAAATTCTAAGTATGCACTTTTTTAGACTAGAATGTGGTCCATAATAGGCCACCCTTTTTGTCCGCCCGCATCGCCTCCTTTCTAAAAAAATTTGTTCACATTTGGGAAAATGTTAATATAGTTGGGCAAATTTAAAGTTTTTCGAAAATCTCCTGAAAACTCGAACTTCCAGAAATTCTAAGTATGCACTTTTTTAGACTAGAATGTGGTCCATAATAGGTCACCACTTTTGTCCGCCCGCATCGCCTCCTTCCTAAAAAAAATTTTGTTCGAAAAATGTTAATATGCTTGGGCAAATTTAAAGTTTTTCGAAAATCTCTTGAAAACTCGAACTTCTAGAAATTCTAAGTATTCACTTTTTTAGAGTAGGATGTGGTCCATAATAGGTCATCACTTTTGTCCGCCCGCATCGCCTCCTTCCTAAAAAAAATTTGGTCACATTTGGGAAAATGTTAATATAGTTGGGCAAATTTAAAGCTTTTCGAAAATCTCCTGAAAACTCGAACTTCCAGAAATTCTAAGTATGCACTTTTTTAGACTAGAATGTGGTCCATAATAGGTCACCACTTTTGTCCGCCCGCATCGCCTCCTTCCTAAAAAAATTTGCTCACATTTGGGAAAATGTTAATATAGTTGGGCAAATTTAAAGTTTTTCGAAAATCTCCTGAAAACTCGAACTTCCAGAAATTCTAAGTATGCACTTTTTTAGAGTAGGATGTGGTCCATAATAGGTCACCTTTTTTGTCCGCCCGCATCGCCTCCTTCCTAAAAAAATTTGGTCACATTTGGGAAAATGTTAATATAGTTGGGCAAATTTAAAGTTTTTCGAAAACTCCTGAAAACTCGAACTTCCAGAAATTCTAAGTATGCACTTTTTTAGAGTAGGATGTGGTCCATAATAGGTCACCTTTTTTGTCCGCCCGCATCGCCTCCTTCCTAATAAAATTTGGTCACATTTGGGAAAATGTTAATATAGTTGGGCAAATTTAAAGTTTTTCGAAAATCTCCTGAAAACTCGAACTTCCAGAAATTCTAAGTATGCACTTTTTTAGAGTAGGATGTGGTCCATTATAGGTCACCTTTTTTGTCCGCCCGCATCGCATCCTTCCTAAAAAAATTTTGTTCGAAAAATTTTAATATAGTTGGGCAAATTTAAAGTTTTTCGAAAATCTCCTGAAAACTCGAACTTCCAGAAATTCTAAGTATGCACTTTTTTAGACTAGAATGTGGTCCGTAATAGGTTACCACTTTTGTCCGCCCGTATCGCCTCCTTCCTAAAAAAATTTGGTCACATTTGGGAAAATGTTAATATAGTTGGGCAAATTTAAAGTTTTTCGAAAATCTCCTGAAAACTCGAACTTCCAGAAATTCTAAGTATGCACTTTTTTAAAGTAGAATGTGGTCCATAATAGGTCACCTTTTTTGTCCGCCCGCATCGCCTCCTTCCTAAAAAAATTTGGTCACATTTGGGAAAATGTTAATATAGTTGGGCAAATTTAAAGTTTTTCGAAAATCTCCTGAAAACTCGAACTTCCAGAAATTCTAAGTATGCACTTTTTTAGAGTAGAATGTGGTCCATAAAAGGTCACCACTTTTGTCCGCCCGCATCGCCTCCTTCCTAAAAAAAATTTTGTTCGAAAAATGTTAATATAGTTGGGCAAATTTAAAGTTTTTCGAAAATCTCCTGAAAACTCGAACTTCCAGAAATTCTAAGTATTCACTTTTTTAGAGTAGGATGTGGTCCATAATAGGTCACCTTTTTTGTCCGCTCGCATCGCCTCCTTCCTAAAAAAATTTGGTCACATTTGGGAAAATGTTAATATAGTTGGGCAAATTTAAAGTTTTTCGAAAATCTCCTGAAAACTCGAACTTCCAGAAATTCTAAGTATGCACTTTTTTAGACTAGAATGTGGTCCATAATAGGTTAACTTTTTTTTCCGCCCGCATCGCCTCCTTCCTAAAAAAATTTTGTTCGAAAAATGTTAATATAGTTGGGCAATTTTAAAGTTTTTCGAAAATCTCCTGAAAACTCGAACTTCCAGAAATTCTAAGTATTCACTTTTTTAGAGTAGGATGTGGTCCATAATAGGTCACCACTTTTGTCCGCCCGCATCGCCTCCTTCCTAAAAAAATTTGTTCACATTTGGGAAAATGTTAATATAGTTGGGCAAATTTAAATATAGTTGGTCCATAATAGGTCACCTTTTTTGTCCGCCCGCATCGCCTCCTTCCTAAAAAAATTTGGTCACATTTGGGAAAATGTTAATATAGTTGGGCAAATTTAAAGTTTTTCGAAAATCTCCTGAAAACTCGAACTTCCAGAAATTCTAAGTATGCACTTTTTTAGAGTAGGATGTGGTCCATTATAGGTCACCTTTTTTGGGAAAATGTTAATATAGTTGGGCAAATTTAAAGTTTTTCGAAAATCTCCTGAAAACTCGAACTTCCAGAAATTCTAAGTATGCACTTTTTTAGACTAGAATGTGGTCCATAATAGGTCACCACTTTTGTCCGCCCGCATCGCCTCCTTCCTAAAAAAATTTGGTCACATTTGGGAAAATGTTAATATAGTTGGGCAAATTTAAAGCTTTTCGAAAATCTCCTGAAAACTCGAACTTTTAGAAATTCTAAGTATGCACTTTTTTAGACTAGAATGTGGTCCATAATAGGTCACCACTTTTGTCCGCCCGCATCGCCTCCTTCCTAAAAAAATTTGGTCACATTTGGGAAAATGTTAATATAGTTGGGCAAATTTAAAGTTTTTCGAAAATCTCCTGAAAACTCGAACTTCCAGAAATTCTAAGTATGCACTTTTTTAGACTAGAATGTGGTCCATAATAGGTCACCACTTTTGCCCGCCCGCATCGCCTCCTTCCTAAAAAAATTTGGTCACATTTGGGAAAATGTTAATATAGTTGGGCAAATTTAAAGCTTTTCGAAAATCTCCTGAAAACTCGAACTTCCAGAAATTCTAAGTATGCACTTTTTTAGACTAAAATGTGGTCCATAATAGGTCACCACTTTTGTCTGCCCGCATCGCCTCCTTCCTAAAAAAATTTGGTCACATTTGGGAAAATGTTAATATAGTTTGGCAAATTTAAAGTTTTTCGAAAATCTCCTGAAAACTCGAACTTCCAGAAATTCTAAGTATGCACTTTTTTAGAGTAGGATGTGGTCCATAATAGGTCACCTTTTTTGTCCGCCCGCATCGCCTCCTTCCTAAAAAAAATTTGGTCACATTTGGGAAAATGTTAATATAGTTGGGCAAATTTAAAGTTTTTCGAAAATCTCCTGAAAACTCGAACTTCCAGAAATTCTAAGTATGCACTTTTTTAGAGTAGGATGTGGTCCATAATAGGTCACCTTTTTTGTCCGCCCGCATCGCCTCCTTCCTAAAAAAATTTTGTTCGAAAAATGTTAATATAGTTGGGCAAATTTAAAGTTTTTCGAAAATCTCCTGAAAACTCGAACTTCCAGAAATTCTAAGTATGCACTTTTTTAAAGTAGAATGTGGTCCATAATAGGTCACCTTTTTTGTCCGCCCGCATCGCCTCCTTCCTAAAAAAATTTGGTCACATTTGGGAAAATGTTAATATAGTTGGGCAAATTTAAAGTTTTTCGAAAATCTCCTGAAAACTCGAACTTCCAGAAATTCTAAGTATGCACTTTTTTAGACTAGAATGTGGTCCATAACAGGTCACCACTTTTGTCCGCCCGCATCGCCTCCTTCCTAAAAAAATTTGATCACATTTGGGAAAATGTTAATATAGTTGGGCAAATTTAAAGTTTTTCGAAAATCTCCTGAAAACTCGAACTTCCAGAAATTCTAAGTATGCACTTTTTTAGACTAGAATGTGGTCCATAATAGGTCACCACTTTTGTCCGCCCGCATCGCCTCCTTCCTAAAAAAAATTTTGTTCGAAAAATGTTAATATAGTTGGGCAAATTTAAAGTTTTTCGAAAATCTCCTGAAAACTCGAACTTCCAGAAATTCTAAGTATGCACTTTTTTAGAGTAGGATGTGGTCCATAATAGGTCAGCTTTTTTGTCCGCCCGCATCGCCTCCTTCCTAAAAAAATTTGGTCACATTTGGGAAAATGTTAATATAGTTGGGCAAATTTAAAGTTTTTCGAAAATCTCCTGAAAACTCGAACTTCCAGAAATTCTAAGTATGCACTTTTTTAGACTAGAATGTGGTCCATAATAGGTCACCACTTTTGTCCGCCCGCATCGCCTCCTTCCTAAAAAAATTTGGTCACATTTGGGAAAATGTTAATATAGTTGGGCAAATTTAAAGTTTTTCGAAAATCTCCTGAAAACTCGAACTTCCAGAAATTCTAAGTATTCACTTTTTTAGAGTAGGATGTGTTCCATAATAGGTCACCTTTTTTGTCCGCCCGCATCGCCTCCTTCCTAAAAAAATTTGGTCACATTTGGGAAAATGTTAATATAGTTGGGCAAATTTAAAGTTTTTCGAAAATCTCCTGAAAACTCGAACTTCCAGAAATTCTAAGTATGCACTTTTCTAGACTAGAATGTGGTCCATAATAGGCCACCACTTTTGTCCGCCCGCATCGCCTCCTTCCTAAAAAAATTTGGTCACATTTGGGAAAATGTTAATATAGTTGGGCAAATTTAAAGTTTTTCGAAAATCTCCTGAAAACTCAAACTTCCAGAAATTCTAAGTATGCACTTTTTTAGACTAGAATGTGGTCCATAATAGGTCACCACTTTTGTCCGCCCGCATCGCCTCCTTCCTAAAAAAATTTGGTCACATTTGGGAAAATGTTAATATAGTTGGGCAAATTTAAAGTTTTTCGAAAATCTCCTGAAAACTCGAACTTCCAGAAATTCTAAGTATTCACTTTTTTAGAGTAGGATGTGGTCCATATTAGGTCACCTTTTGTGTCCGCCCGCATCGCCTCCTTCCTAAAAAAATTTGGTCACATTTGGGAAAATGTTAATATAGTTGGGTAAATTTAAAGTTTTTCGAAAATATCCTGAAAACTCGAACTTCCAGAAATTCTAAGTATTCACTTTTTTAGAGTAGGATGTGGTCCATAATAGGTCACCTTTTTTGTCCGCCCGCATCGCCTCCTTCCTAAAAAAATTTGGTCACATTTGGGAAAATGTTAATATAGTTGGGCAAATTTAAAGTTTTTCGAAAATCTCCTGAAAACTCGAACTTCCAGAAATTCTAAGTATGCACTTTTTTAGAGTAGGATGTGGTCCATAATAGGTCACCACTTTTGTCCGCCCGCATCGCCTCCTTCCTAAAAAAAATTTTGTTCGAAAAATGTTAATATACTTGGGCAAATTTAAAGTTTTTCGAAAATCTCCTGAAAACTCGAACTTCCAGAAATTCTAAGTATGCACTTTTTTAGAGTAGGATGTGGTCCATAATAGGTCACCACTTTTGTCCGCCCGCATCGCCTCCATAGGCCACCACTTTTGTCCGCCCGCATCGCCTCCTTCCTAAAAAAATTTTTTCACATTTGGGAAAATGTTAATATAGTTGGGCAAATTTAAAGTTTTTCGAAATTCTCCTGAAAACTCGAACTTCCAGAAATTCTAAGTATGCACTTTTTTAAACTAGAATGTGGTCCATAATAGGTCACCACTTTTGTCCGCCCGCATCGCCTCCTTCCTAAAAAAATTTGGTCACATTTGGGAAAATGTTAATATAGTTGGGCAAATTTAAAGTTTTTCGAAAATCTCCTGAAAACTCGAACTTCCAGAAATTCTAAGTATGCACTTTTTTAGACTAGAATGTGGTCCATAATAGGTCACCACCTTTGTCCGCCCGCATCGCCTCCTTCCTAAAAAAATTTGGTCACATTTGGGAAAATGTTAATATAGTTGGGCAAATTTAAAGTTTTTCGAAAATCTCCTGAAAACTCGAGCTTCCAGAAATTCTAAGTATGCACTTTCTTAGAGTAGGATGTGGTCCATAATAGGTCACCTTTTTTGTCTGTCCGCATCGCCTCCTTCCTAAAAAAATTTGGTCACATTTGGGAAAATGTTAATATAGTTGGGCAAATTTAAAGTTTTTCGAAAATCTCCTGAAAACTCGAACTTCTAGAAATTCTAAGTATGCACTTTTTTAGACTAGAATGTGGTCCATAATAGGTCACCACTTTTGTCCGCCCGCATCGCCTCCTTCCTAAAAAAAGTTGGTCACATTTGGGAAAATGTTAGTATAGTTGGGCAAATTTAAAGTTTTTCGAAAATCTCCTGAAAACTCGAACTTCCAGAAATTCTAAGTATGCACTTTTTTAGACTAGAATGTGGTCCATAATGGTCACCACTTTTGTCCGCCCGCATCGCCTCCTTCCTAAAAAAATTTGGTCACATTTGGGAAAATGTTAATATAGTTGGGCAAATTTAAAGTTTTACGAAAATCTCCTGAAAACTCGAACTTCCAGAAATTCTAAGTATGCACTTTTTTAGACTAGAATGTGGTCCATAATAGGTCACCACTTTTGTCCGCCCGCATCGCCTCCTTCCTAAAAAAAGTTGGTCACATTTGGGAAAATGTTAGTATAGTTGGGCAAATTTAAAGTTTTTCGAAAATCTCCTGAAAACTCGAGCTTCCAGAAATTCTAAGTATGCACTTTGTTAGACTAGAATGTGGTCCATAATAGGTCACCACTTTTGTCCGCCCGCATCGCCTCCTTCCTAAAAAAATTTGGTCACATTTGGGAAAATGTTAATATAGTTGGGCAAATTTAAAGCTTTTCGAAAATCTCCTGAAAACTCGATTTTCCAGAAATTCTAAGTATGCACTTTTTTAGACTAGAATGTGGTCCATAATAGGTCACCACTTTTGTCCGCCCGCATCGCCTCCTTCCTAAAAAAATTTGGTCACATTTGGGAAAATGTTAATATAGTTGGGCAAATTTAAAGCTTTTCGAAAATCTCCTGAAAACTCGATTTTCCAGAAATTCTAAGTATGCACTTTTTTAGACTAGAATGTGGTCCATAATAGGTCACCACTTTTGTCCGCCCGCATCGCCTCCTTTCTAAAAAAATTTGGTCACATTTGGGAAAATGTTAATATAGTTGGGCAAATTTAAAGTTTTTCGAAAATCTCCTGAAAACTCGAACTTCCAGAAATTCTAAGTATGCACTTTTTTAGAATAGGATGTGGCCCATAATAGGTCACCTTTTTTGTCCGCCCGCATCGCCTCCTTCCTAAAAAATTTTGGTCACATTTGGGAAAATGTTAATATAGTTGGGCAAATTTAAAGTTTTTCGAAAATCTCCTGAAAACTCGAACTTCTAGAAATTCTAAGTATGCACTTTTTTAGAGTAGAATGTGGTTCAAAATAGGTCACCACTTTTGTCCGCCCGCATCGCCTCCTTCCTAAAAAAATTTGGTCACATTTGCGAAAATGTTAATATAGTTGGGCAAATTTAAAGTTTTTCGAAAATCTCCTGAAAACTCGAACTTCCAGAAATTCTAAGTATGCACTTTCTTAGACTAGAATGTGGTCCATAACAGATCACCACTTTTGTCCGCCCGCATCGCCTCCTTCCTAAAAAAATTTGGTCACATTTGGGAAAATGTTAATATAGTTGGGCAAATTTAAAGTTTTTCGAAAATCTCCTGAAAACTCGAACTTCCAGAAATTCTAAGTATACACTTTTTTAGACTAGAATGTGGTCCATAATAGGTCACCACTTTTGTCCGCCCGCATCGCCTCCTTCCTAAAAAAAATTTTGTTCGAAAAATGTTAATATACTTGGGCAAATTTAAAGTTTTTCGAAAATCTCCTGAAAACTCGAACTTCCAGAAATTATAATTATTCACTTTTTTAGAGTAGGATGTGGTCCATAATAGGTCACCACTTTTGTCCGCCCGCATCGCCTCCTTCCTAAAAAAATTTGGTCACATTTGGGAAAATGTTAATATAGTTGGGCAAATTTAAAGCTTTTCGAAAATCTCCTGAAAACTCGAACTTCCAGAAATTCTAAGTATGCACTTTTTTAGACTAGAATGTGGTCCAAAAGAGGTCACTACTTTTGTCCGCCCGCATCGCCTCCTTCCTAAAAAAATTTGCTCACATTTGGGAAAATGTTAATATAGTTGGGCAAATTTAAAGTTTTTCGAAAATCTCCTGAAAACTCGAACTTCCAGAAATTCTAAGTATGCACTTTTTTATTATTCGCTTTTTTAGGGTAGGATGTTGTCCATAATAGGTCACCACTTTTGTCCGCCCGCATCGCCTCCTTCCTAAAAAAATTTTGTTCGAAAAATGTTAATATAGTTGGGCAAATTTAAAGTTTTTCGAAAATCTCCTGAAAACTCGAACTTCCAGAAATTCTAAGTATGCACTTTTTTAGACTAGAATGTGGTCCATAATAGGCCACCACTTTTGTCCGCCCGCATCGCCTCCTTCCTAAAAAAATTTGTTCACATTTGGGAAAATGTTAATATAGTTGGGCAAATTTAAAGTTTTTCGAAATTCTCCTGAAAACTCGAACTTCCAGAAATTCTAAGTATGCACTTTTTTAGACTAGAATGTGGTCCATAATAGGTCACCACTTTTGTCCGCCCGCATCGCCTCCTTCCTAAAAAAAATTTTGTTCGAAAAATGTTAATATACTTGGGCAAATTTAAAGTTTTTCGAAAATCTCCTGAAAACTCGAACTTCCAGAAATTCTAAGTATTCACTTTTTTAGAGTAGGATGTGGTCCATAATAGGTCACCACTTTTGTCCGCCCGCATCGCCTCCTTCCTAAAAAAATTTGGTCACATTGCCGAAAATGTTAATATAGTTGGGCAAATTTAAAGTTTTTCGAAAATCTCCTGAAAACTCGAACTTCCAGAAATTCTAAGTATGCACTTTTTTAGACTAGAATGTGGTCCATAATAGGCCACCCTTTTTGTCCGCCCGCATCGCCTCCTTTCTAAAAAAATTTGTTCACATTTGGGAAAATGTTAATATAGTTGGGCAAATTTAAAGTTTTTCGAAAATCTCCTGAAAACTCGAACTTCCAGAAATTCTAAGTATGCACTTTTTTAGACTAGAATGTGGTCCATAATAGGTCACCACTTTTGTCCGCCCGCATCGCCTCCTTCCTAAAAAAAATTTTGTTCGAAAAATGTTAATATGCTTGGGCAAATTTAAAGTTTTTCGAAAATCTCTTGAAAACTCGAACTTCTAGAAATTCTAAGTATTCACTTTTTTAGAGTAGGATGTGGTCCATAATAGGTCACCACTTTTGTCCGCCCGCATCGCCTCCTTCCTAAAAAAAATTTGGTCACATTTGGGAAAATGTTAATATAGTTGGGCAAATTTAAAGCTTTTCGAAAATCTCCTGAAAACTCGAACTTCCAGAAATTCTAAGTATGCACTTTTTTAGACTAGAATGTGGTCCATAATAGGTCACCACTTTTGTCCGCCCGCATCGCCTCCTTCCTAAAAAAATTTGCTCACATTTGGGAAAATGTTAATATAGTTGGGCAAATTTAAAGTTTTTCGAAAATCTCCTGAAAACTCGAACTTCCAGAAATTCTAAGTATGCACTTTTCTAGACTAGAATGTGGTCCATATAAGGCCACCACTTTTGTCCGCCCGCATCGCCTCCTTCCTAAAAAAATTTGGTCACATTTGGGAAAATGTTAATATAGTTGGGCAAATTTAAAGTTTTTCGAAAATCTCCTGAAAACTCGAACTTCCAGAAATTCTAAGTATGCACTTTTTTAGAGTAGGATGTGGTCCATAATAGGTCACCTTTTTTGTCCGCCCGCATCGCCTCCTTCCTAAAAAAATTTGGTCACATTTGGGAAAATGTTAATATAGTTGGGCAAATTTAAAGTTTTTCGAAAACTCCTGAAAACTCGAACTTCCAGAAATTCTAAGTATGCACTTTTTTAGAGTAGGATGTGGTCCATAATAGGTCACCTTTTTTGTCCGCCCGCATCGCCTCCTTCCTAATAAAATTTGGTCACATTTGGGAAAATGTTAATATAGTTGGGCAAATTTAAAGTTTTTCGAAAATCTCCTGAAAACTCGAACTTCCAGAAATTCTAAGTATGCACTTTTTTAGAGTAGGATGTGGTCCATTATAGGTCACCTTTTTTGTCCGCCCGCATCGCATCCTTCCTAAAAAAATTTTGTTCGAAAAATTTTAATATAGTTGGGCAAATTTAAAGTTTTTCGAAAATCTCCTGAAAACTCGAACTTCCAGAAATTCTAAGTATGCACTTTTTTAGACTAGAATGTGGTCCGTAATAGGTTACCACTTTTGTCCGCCCGTATCGCCTCCTTCCTAAAAAAATTTGGTCACATTTGGGAAAATGTTAATATAGTTGGGCAAATTTAAAGTTTTTCGAAAATCTCCTGAAAACTCGAACTTCCAGAAATTCTAAGTATGCACTTTTTTAAAGTAGAATGTGGTCCATAATAGGTCACCTTTTTTGTCCGCCCGCATCGCCTCCTTCCTAAAAAAATTTGGTCACATTTGGGAAAATGTTAATATAGTTGGGCAAATTTAAAGTTTTTCGAAAATCTCCTGAAAACTCGAACTTCCAGAAATTCTAAGTATGCACTTTTTTAGAGTAGAATGTGGTCCATAAAAGGTCACCACTTTTGTCCGCCCGCATCGCCTCCTTCCTAAAAAAAATTTTGTTCGAAAAATGTTAATATAGTTGGGCAAATTTAAAGTTTTTCGAAAATCTCCTGAAAACTCGAACTTCCAGAAATTCTAAGTATTCACTTTTTTAGAGTAGGATGTGGTCCATAATAGGTCACCTTTTTTGTCCGCTCGCATCGCCTCCTTCCTAAAAAAATTTGGTCACATTTGGGAAAATGTTAATATAGTTGGGCAAATTTAAAGTTTTTCGAAAATCTCCTGAAAACTCGAACTTCCAGAAATTCTAAGTATGCACTTTTTTAGACTAGAATGTGGTCCATAATAGGTTAACTTTTTTTTCCGCCCGCATCGCCTCCTTCCTAAAAAAATTTTGTTCGAAAAATGTTAATATAGTTGGGCAATTTTAAAGTTTTTCGAAAATCTCCTGAAAACTCGAACTTCCAGAAATTCTAAGTATTCACTTTTTTAGAGTAGGATGTGGTCCATAATAGGTCACCACTTTTGTCCGCCCGCATCGCCTCCTTCCTAAAAAAATTTGTTCACATTTGGGAAAATGTTAATATAGTTGGGCAAATTTAAATATAGTTGGTCCATAATAGGTCACCTTTTTTGTCCGCCCGCATCGCCTCCTTCCTAAAAAAATTTGGTCACATTTGGGAAAATGTTAATATAGTTGGGCAAATTTAAAGTTTTTCGAAAATCTCCTGAAAACTCGAACTTCCAGAAATTCTAAGTATGCACTTTTTTAGAGTAGGATGTGGTCCATTATAGGTCACCTTTTTTGGGAAAATGTTAATATAGTTGGGCAAATTTAAAGTTTTTCGAAAATCTCCTGAAAACTCGAACTTCCAGAAATTCTAAGTATGCACTTTTTTAGACTAGAATGTGGTCCATAATAGGTCACCACTTTTGTCCGCCCGCATCGCCTCCTTCCTAAAAAAATTTGGTCACATTTGGGAAAATGTTAATATAGTTGGGCAAATTTAAAGCTTTTCGAAAATCTCCTGAAAACTCGAACTTTTAGAAATTCTAAGTATGCACTTTTTTAGACTAGAATGTGGTCCATAATAGGTCACCACTTTTGTCCGCCCGCATCGCCTCCTTCCTAAAAAAATTTGGTCACATTTGGGAAAATGTTAATATAGTTGGGCAAATTTAAAGTTTTTCGAAAATCTCCTGAAAACTCGAACTTCCAGAAATTCTAAGTATGCACTTTTTTAGACTAGAATGTGGTCCATAATAGGTCACCACTTTTGCCCGCCCGCATCGCCTCCTTCCTAAAAAAATTTGGTCACATTTGGGAAAATGTTAATATAGTTGGGCAAATTTAAAGCTTTTCGAAAATCTCCTGAAAACTCGAACTTCCAGAAATTCTAAGTATGCACTTTTTTAGACTAAAATGTGGTCCATAATAGGTCACCACTTTTGTCTGCCCGCATCGCCTCCTTCCTAAAAAAATTTGGTCACATTTGGGAAAATGTTAATATAGTTGGGCAAATTTAAAGTTTTTCGAAAATCTCCTGAAAACTCGAACTTCCAGAAATTCTAAGTATGCACTTTTTTAGAGTAGGATGTGGTCCATAATAGGTCACCTTTTTTGTCCGCCCGCATCGCCTCCTTCCTAAAAAAAATTTGGTCACATTTGGGAAAATGTTAATATAGTTGGGCAAATTTAAAGTTTTTCGAAAATCTCCTGAAAACTCGAACTTCCAGAAATTCTAAGTATGCACTTTTTTAGAGTAGGATGTGGTCCATAATAGGTCACCTTTTTTGTCCGCCCGCATCGCCTCCTTCCTAAAAAAATTTTGTTCGAAAAATGTTAATATAGTTGGGCAAATTTAAAGTTTTTCGAAAATCTCCTGAAAACTCGAACTTCCAGAAATTCTAAGTATGCACTTTTTTAAAGTAGAATGTGGTCCATAATAGGTCACCTTTTTTGTCCGCCCGCATCGCCTCCTTCCTAAAAAAATTTGGTCACATTTGGGAAAATGTTAATATAGTTGGGCAAATTTAAAGTTTTTCGAAAATCTCCTGAAAACTCGAACTTCCAGAAATTCTAAGTATGCACTTTTTTAGACTAGAATGTGGTCCATAACAGGTCACCACTTTTGTCCGCCCGCATCGCCTCCTTCCTAAAAAAATTTGATCACATTTGGGAAAATGTTAATATAGTTGGGCAAATTTAAAGTTTTTCGAAAATCTCCTGAAAACTCGAACTTCCAGAAATTCTAAGTATGCACTTTTTTAGACTAGAATGTGGTCCATAATAGGTCACCACTTTTGTCCGCCCGCATCGCCTCCTTCCTAAAAAAAATTTTGTTCGAAAAATGTTAATATAGTTGGGCAAATTTAAAGTTTTTCGAAAATCTCCTGAAAACTCGAACTTCCAGAAATTCTAAGTATGCACTTTTTTAGAGTAGGATGTGGTCCATAATAGGTCAGCTTTTTTGTCCGCCCGCATCGCCTCCTTCCTAAAAAAATTTGGTCACATTTGGGAAAATGTTAATATAGTTGGGCAAATTTAAAGTTTTTCGAAAATCTCCTGAAAACTCGAACTTCCAGAAATTCTAAGTATGCACTTTTTTAGACTAGAATGTGGTCCATAATAGGTCACCACTTTTGTCCGCCCGCATCGCCTCCTTCCTAAAAAAATTTGGTCACATTTGGGAAAATGTTAATATAGTTGGGCAAATTTAAAGTTTTTCGAAAATCTCCTGAAAACTCGAACTTCCAGAAATTCTAAGTATTCACTTTTTTAGAGTAGGATGTGTTCCATAATAGGTCACCTTTTTTGTCCGCCCGCATCGCCTCCTTCCTAAAAAAATTTGGTCACATTTGGGAAAATGTTAATATAGTTGGGCAAATTTAAAGTTTTTCGAAAATCTCCTGAAAACTCGAACTTCCAGAAATTCTAAGTATGCACTTTTCTAGACTAGAATGTGGTCCATAATAGGCCACCACTTTTGTCCGCCCGCATCGCCTCCTTCCTAAAAAAATTTGGTCACATTTGGGAAAATGTTAATATAGTTGGGCAAATTTAAAGTTTTTCGAAAATCTCCTGAAAACTCAAACTTCCAGAAATTCTAAGTATGCACTTTTTTAGACTAGAATGTGGTCCATAATAGGTCACCACTTTTGTCCGCCCGCATCGCCTCCTTCCTAAAAAAATTTGGTCACATTTGGGAAAATGTTAATATAGTTGGGCAAATTTAAAGTTTTTCGAAAATCTCCTGAAAACTCGAACTTCCAGAAATTCTAAGTATTCACTTTTTTAGAGTAGGATGTGGTCCATATTAGGTCACCTTTTGTGTCCGCCCGCATCGCCTCCTTCCTAAAAAAATTTGGTCACATTTGGGAAAATGTTAATATAGTTGGGTAAATTTAAAGTTTTTCGAAAATATCCTGAAAACTCGAACTTCCAGAAATTCTAAGTATTCACTTTTTTAGAGTAGGATGTGGTCCATAATAGGTCACCTTTTTTGTCCGCCCGCATCGCCTCCTTCCTAAAAAAATTTGGTCACATTTGGGAAAATGTTAATATAGTTGGGCAAATTTAAAGTTTTTCGAAAATCTCCTGAAAACTCGAACTTCCAGAAATTCTAAGTATGCACTTTTTTAGAGTAGGATGTGGTCCATAATAGGTCACCACTTTTGTCCGCCCGCATCGCCTCCTTCCTAAAAAAAATTTTGTTCGAAAAATGTTAATATACTTGGGCAAATTTAAAGTTTTTCGAAAATCTCCTGAAAACTCGAACTTCCAGAAATTCTAAGTATGCACTTTTTTAGAGTAGGATGTGGTCCATAATAGGTCACCACTTTTGTCCGCCCGCATCGCCTCCATAGGCCACCACTTTTGTCCGCCCGCATCGCCTCCTTCCTAAAAAAATTTTTTCACATTTGGGAAAATGTTAATATAGTTGGGCAAATTTAAAGTTTTTCGAAATTCTCCTGAAAACTCGAACTTCCAGAAATTCTAAGTATGCACTTTTTTAAACTAGAATGTGGTCCATAATAGGTCACCACTTTTGTCCGCCCGCATCGCCTCCTTCCTAAAAAAATTTGGTCACATTTGGGAAAATGTTAATATAGTTGGGCAAATTTAAAGTTTTTCGAAAATCTCCTGAAAACTCGAACTTCCAGAAATTCTAAGTATGCACTTTTTTAGACTAGAATGTGGTCCATAATAGGTCACCACTTTTGTCCGCCCGCATCGCCTCCTTCCTAAAAAAATTTGGTCACATTTGGGAAAATGTTAATATAGTTGGGCAAATTTAAAGTTTTTCGAAAATCTCCTGAAAACTCGAGCTTCCAGAAATTCTAAGTATGCACTTTCTTAGAGTAGGATGTGGTCCATAATAGGTCACCTTTTTTGTCTGTCCGCATCGCCTCCTTCCTAAAAAAATTTGGTCACATTTGGGAAAATGTTAATATAGTTGGGCAAATTTAAAGTTTTTCGAAAATCTCCTGAAAACTCGAACTTCTAGAAATTCTAAGTATGCACTTTTTTAGACTAGAATGTGGTCCATAATAGGTCACCACTTTTGTCCGCCCGCATCGCCTCCTTCCTAAAAAAAGTTGGTCACATTTGGGAAAATGTTAGTATAGTTGGGCAAATTTAAAGTTTTTCGAAAATCTCCTGAAAACTCGAACTTCCAGAAATTCTAAGTATGCACTTTTTTAGACTAGAATGTGGTCCATAATGGTCACCACTTTTGTCCGCCCGCATCGCCTCCTTCCTAAAAAAATTTGGTCACATTTGGGAAAATGTTAATATAGTTGGGCAAATTTAAAGTTTTACGAAAATCTCCTGAAAACTCGAACTTCCAGAAATTCTAAGTATGCACTTTTTTAGACTAGAATGTGGTCCATAATAGGTCACCACTTTTGTCCGCCCGCATCGCCTCCTTCCTAAAAAAAGTTGGTCACATTTGGGAAAATGTTAGTATAGTTGGGCAAATTTAAAGTTTTTCGAAAATCTCCTGAAAACTCGAGCTTCCAGAAATTCTAAGTATGCACTTTGTTAGACTAGAATGTGGTCCATAATAGGTCACCACTTTTGTCCGCCCGCATCGCCTCCTTCCTAAAAAAATTTGGTCACATTTGGGAAAATGTTAATATAGTTGGGCAAATTTAAAGCTTTTCGAAAATCTCCTGAAAACTCGATTTTCCAGAAATTCTAAGTATGCACTTTTTTAGACTAGAATGTGGTCCATAATAGGTCACCACTTTTGTCCGCCCGCATCGCCTCCTTTCTAAAAAAATTTGGTCACATTTGGGAAAATGTTAATATAGTTGGGCAAATTTAAAGTTTTTCGAAAATCTCCTGAAAACTCGAACTTCCAGAAATTCTAAGTATGCACTTTTTTAGAATAGGATGTGGCCCATAA
Source organism: Tachina lurida (assembly GCA_944452675.1). Lineage (NCBI taxonomy): Eukaryota > Metazoa > Arthropoda > Insecta > Diptera > Tachinidae > Tachina > Tachina lurida. Next base: position 121,203,073 of record OX101756.1, read on the forward strand.
TAGGTCACCTTTTTTGTCCGCCCGCATCGCCTCCTTCCTAAAAAATTTTGGTCACATTTGGGAAAATGTTAATATAGTTGGGCAAATTTAAAGTTTTTCGAAAATCTCCTGAAAACTCGAACTTCTAGAAATTCTAAGTATGCACTTTTTTAGAGTAGAATGTGGTTCAAAATAGGTCACCACTTTTGTCCGCCCGCATCGCCTCCTTCCTAAAAAAATTTGGTCACATTTGGGAAAATGTTAATATAGTTGGGCAAATTTAAAGTTTTTCGAAAATCTCCTGAAAACTCGAACTTCCAGAAATTCTAAGTATGCACTTTCTTAGACTAGAATGTGGTCCATAACAGATCACCACTTTTGTCCGCCCGCATCGCCTCCTTCCTAAAAAAATTTGGTCACATTTGGGAAAATGTTAATATAGTTGGGCAAATTTAAAGTTTTTCGAAAATCTCCTGAAAACTCGAACTTCTAGAAATTCTAAGTATGCACTTTTTTAGAGTAGAATGTGGTTCAAAATAGGTCACCACTTTTGTCCGCCCGCATCGCCTCCTTCCTAAAAAAATTTGGTCACATTTGGGAAAATGTTAATATAGTTGGGCAAATTTAAAGTTTTTCGAAAATCTCCTGAAAACTCGAACTTCCAGAAATTCTTAATATGCACTTTTTTAGAATAGGATGTGGCCCATAATAGGTCACCTTTTTTGTCCGCCCGCATCGCCTCCTTCCTAAAAAATTTTGGTCACATTTGGGAAAATGTTAATATAGTTGGGCAAATTTAAAGTTTTTCGAAAATCTCCTGAAAACTCGAACTTCCAGAAATTCTAAGTATGCACTTTTCTAGAGTAGAATGTGGTTCAAAATAGGTCACCACTTTTGTCCGCCCGCATCGCCTCCTTCCTAAAAAAATTTGGTCACATTTGGGAAAATGTTAATATAGTTGGGCAAATTTAAAGTTTTTCGAAAATCTCCTGAAAACTCGAACTTCCAGAAATTCTAAGTATGCACTTTTTTAGACTAGAATGTGGTCCATAATAGGTCACCACTTTTGTCCGCCCGCATCGCCTCCTTCCTAAAAAAATTTGGTCACATTTGGGAAAATGTTAATATAGTTGGGCAAATTTAAAGTTTTTCGAAAATCTCCTGAAAACTCGAACTTCCAGAAATTCTAAGTATTCACTTTTTTAGAGTAGAATGTGGTCCATAATAGGTCACCTTTTTTGTCCGCCCGCATTGCCTCCTTCCTAAAAAAATTTGGTCACATTTGGGAAAATGTTAATATAGTTGGGCAAATTTAAAGTTTTTCGAAAATCTCCTGAAAACTCGAACTTCCAGAAATTCTAAGTATGCACTTTTCTAGACTAGAATGTGGTCCATATAAGGCCACCACTTTTGTCCGCCCGCATCGCCTCCTTCCTAAAAAAATTTGGTCACATTTGGGAAAATGTTAATATAGTTGGGCAAATTTAAAGTTTTTCGAAAATCTCCTGAAAACTCGAACTTCCAGAAATTCTAAGTATGCACTTTTTTAGACTAGAATGTGGTCCATAATAGGTCACCACTTTTGTCCGCCCGCATCGCCTCCTTCCTAAAAAAATTTGGTCACATTTGGGAAAATGTTAATATAGTTGGGCAAATTTAAAGTTTTTCGAAAATCTCCTGAAAACTCGAACTTCCAGAAATTCTAAGTATGCACTTTTTTAGAGTAGGATGTGGTCCATAATAGGTGACCACTTTTGTCCGCCCACATCTCCTCCTTCCTAAAAAAATTTTGTTCGAAAAATGTTAATATAGTTGGGCAAATTTAAAGTTTTTCGAAAATCTCCTGAAAACTCGAACTTCCAGAAATTCTAAGTATGCACTTTTTTAGACTAGAATGTGGTCCATAATAGGTCACCACTTTTGTCCGCCTGCATCGCCTCCTTCCTAAAAAAATTTGGTCACATTTGGGAAAATGTTAATATAGTTGGGCAAATTTAAAGTTTTTCGAAAATCTCCTGAAAACTCGAACTTCCAGAAATTCTAAGTATGCACTTTTTTAGACTAGAATGTGGTCCATAATAGGTCACCTTTTTTGTCCGCAAGCATCGCCCTCTTCCTAAAAAAATTTGGTCACATTTGGGAAAATGTTAATATAGTTGGGCAAATTTAAAATTTTTCGAAAATCTCCTGAAAACTCGAACTTCCAGAAATTCTAAGTATGCACTTTCTTAGACTAGAATGTGGTCCATAACAGGTCACCACTTTTGTCCGCCCGCATCGCCTCCTTCCTAAAAAAAATTTTGTTCGAAAAATGTTAATATAGTTGGGCAAATTTAAAGTTTTTCGAAAATCTCCTGAAAACTCGAACTTCCAGAAATTCTAAGTATTCACTTTTTTAGACTAGAATGTGGTCCATAATATGTCACCACTTTTGTCCGCCCGCATCGCCTCCTTCCTAAAAAAAGTTGGTCACATTTGGGGAAATGTTAATATAGTTGGGCAAATTTAAAGTTTTTCGAAAATCTCCTGAAAACTCGAACTTCCAGAAATTCTAAGTATGCACTTTTTTAGACTAGAATGTGGTCCATAATAGGTCACCACTTTTGTCCGCCCGCATCGCCTCCTTCCTAAAAAAAATTTGGTCACATTTGGGAAAATGTTAATATAGTTGGGCAAATTTAAAGTTTTTCGAAAATCTCCTGAAAACTCGAACTTCCAGAAATTCAAAGTATGCACTTTTTTAGACCAGAATGTGGTCCATAATAGGTCACCACTTTTGTCCGCCCGCATCGCCTCCTTCCTAAAAAAATTTGGTCACATTTGCGAAAATGTTAATATAGTTGGGCAAATTTAAAGTTTTTCGAAAATCTCCTGAAAACTCGAACTTCCAGAAATTCTAAGTATGCACTTTTTTAGAGTAGGATGTGGTCCATAATAGGTCACCACTTTTGTCCGCCCGCATCGCCTCCTTCCTAAAAAAATTTGGTCACATTTGGGAAAATGTTAATATAGTTGGGCAAATTTAAAGTTTTTCGAAAATCTCCTGAAAACTCGAACTTCCAGAAATTCTAAGTATTCACTTTTTTAGAGTAGAATGTGGTCCATAATAGGTCACCACTTTTGTCCGCCCGCATCGCCTCCTTCCTAAAAAAAATTTGGTCACATTTGGGAAAATGTTAATATAGTTGGGCAAACTTAAAGCTTTTCGAAAATCTCCTGAAAACTCGAACTTCCAGAAATTCTAAGTATGCACTTTTTTAGAGTAGGATGTGGTCCATAATAGGTCACCACTTTTGTCCGCCCGCATCGCCTCCTTCCTAAAAAAATTTGGTCACATTTGGGAAAATGTTAATATAGTTGGGCAAATTTAAAGTTTTTCGAAAATCTCCTGAAAACTCGAACTTCCAGAAATTCTAAGTATGCACTTTTTTAGACTAGAATGTGGTCCATAATAGGTCACCACTTTTGTCCGCCCGCATCGCCTCCTTCCTAAAAAAATTTGGTCACATTTGGGAAAATGTTAATATAGTTGGGCAAATTTAAAGTTTTTCGAAAATCTCCTGAAAACTCGAACTTCCAGAAATTCTAAGTATTCACTTTTTTAGAGTAGAATGTGGTCCATAATAGGTCACCTTTTTTGTCCGCCCGCATTGCCTCCTTCCTAAAAAAATTTGGTCACATTTGGGAAAATGTTAATATAGTTGGGCAAATTTAAAGTTTTTCGAAAATCTCCTGAAAACTCGAACTTCCAGAAATTCTAAGTATGCACTTTTCTAGACTAGAATGTGGTCCATATAAGGCCACCACTTTTGTCCGCCCGCATCGCCTCCTTCCTAAAAAAATTTGGTCACATTTGGGAAAATGTTAATATAGTTGGGCAAATTTAAAGTTTTTCGAAAATCTCCTGAAAACTCGAACTTCCAGAAATTCTAAGTATGCACTTTTTTAGACTAGAATGTGGTCCATAATAGGTCACCACTTTTGTCCGCCCGCATCGCCTCCTTCCTAAAAAAATTTGGTCACATTTGGGAAAATGTTAATATAGTTGGGCAAATTTAAAGTTTTTCGAAAATCTCCTGAAAACTCGAACTTCCAGAAATTCTAAGTATGCACTTTTTTAGAGTAGGATGTGGTCCATAATAGGTGACCACTTTTGTCCGCCCAAATCTCCTCCTTCCTAAAAAAATTTTGTTCGAAAAATGTTAATATAGTTGGGCAAATTTAAAGTTTTTCGAAAATCTCCTGAAAACTCGAACTTCCAGAAATTCTAAGTATGCACTTTTTTAGACTAGAATGTGGTCCATAATAGGTCACCACTTTTGTCCGCCCGCATCGCCTCCTTCCTAAAAAAATTTGGTCACATTTGGGAAAATGTTAATATAGTTGGGCAAATTTAAAGTTTTTCGAAAATCTCCTGAAAACTCGAACTTCCAGAAATTCTAAGTATGCACTTTTTTAGACTAGAATGTGGTCCATAATAGGTCACCTTTTTTGTCCGCAAGCATCGCCCTCTTCCTAAAAAAATTTGGTCACATTTGGGAAAATGTTAATATAGTTGGGCAAATTTAAAATTTTTCGAAAATCTCCTGAAAACTCGAACTTCCAGAAATTCTAAGTATGCACTTTCTTAGACTAGAATGTGGTCCATAACAGGTCACCACTTTTGTCCGCCCGCATCGCCTCCTTCCTAAAAAAAATTTTGTTCGAAAAATGTTAATATAGTTGGGCAAATTTAAAGTTTTTCGAAAATCTCCTGAAAACTCGAACTTCCAGAAATTCTAAGTATTCACTTTTTTAGACTAGAATGTGGTCCATAATAGGTCACCACTTTTGTCCGCCCGCATCGCCTCCTTCCTAAAAAAATTTGGTCACATTTGGGAAAATGTTAATATAGTTGGGCAAATTTAAAGTTTTTCGAAAATCTCCTGAAAACTCGAACTTCCAGAAATTCTAAGTATTCACTTTTTTAGAGTAGAATGTGGTCCATAATAGGTCACCACTTTTGTCCGCCCGCATCGCCTCCTTCCTAAAAAAAATTTGGTCACATTTGGGAAAATGTTAATATAGTTGGGCAAACTTAAAGCTTTTCGAAAATCTCCTGAAAACTCGAACTTCCAGAAATTCTAAGTATGCACTTTTTTAGAGTAGGATGTGGTCCATAATAGGTCACCACTTTTGTCCGCCCGCATCGCCTCCTTCCTAAAAAAATTTGGTCACATTTGGGAAAATGTTAATATAGTTGGGCAAATTTAAAGTTTTTCGAAAATCTCCTGAAAACTCGAACTTCCAGAAATTCTAAGTATGCACTTTTTTAGACTAGAATGTGGTCCATAATAGGTCACCACTTTTGTCCGCCCGCATCGCCTCCTTCCTAAAAAAATTTGGTCACATTTGGGAAAATGTTAATATAGTTGGGCAAATTTAAAGTTTTTCGAAAATCTCCTGAAAACTCGAACTTCCAGAAATTCTAAGTATTCACTTTTTTAGAGTAGAATGTGGTCCATAATAGGTCACCTTTTTTGTCCGCCCGCATTGCCTCCTTCCTAAAAAAATTTGGTCACATTTGGGAAAATGTTAATATAGTTGGGCAAATTTAAAGTTTTTCGAAAATCTCCTGAAAACTCGAACTTCCAGAAATTCTAAGTATGCACTTTTCTAGACTAGAATGTGGTCCATATAAGGCCACCACTTTTGTCCGCCCGCATCGCCTCCTTCCTAAAAAAATTTGGTCACATTTGGGAAAATGTTAATATAGTTGGGCAAATTTAAAGTTTTTCGAAAATCTCCTGAAAACTCGAACTTCCAGAAATTCTAAGTATGCACTTTTTTAGACTAGAATGTGGTCCATAATAGGTCACCACTTTTGTCCGCCCGCATCGCCTCCTTCCTAAAAAAATTTGGTCACATTTGGGAAAATGTTAATATAGTTGGGCAAATTTAAAGTTTTTCGAAAATCTCCTGAAAACTCGAACTTCCAGAAATTCTAAGTATGCACTTTTTTAGAGTAGGATGTGGTCCATAATAGGTGACCACTTTTGTCCGCCCACATCTCCTCCTTCCTAAAAAAATTTTGTTCGAAAAATGTTAATACACATTTGGGAAAATGTTAATATAGTTGGGCAAATTTAAAGTTTTTCGAAAATCTCCTGAAAACTCGAATTTCCAGAAACTCTAAGTATGCACTTTTTTAGAGTAGGATGTGGTCCATAATAGGTCACCACTTTTGTCCGCCCGCATCGCCTCCTTCCTAAAAAAATTTGGTCACATTTGGGAAAATGTTAATATAGTTGGGCAAATTTAAAGTTTTTCGAAAATCTCCTGAAAACTCGAACTTCCAGAAATTCTAAGTATTCACTTTTTTAGAGTAGAATGTGGTCCATAATAGGTCACCTTTTTTGTCCGCCCGCATTGCCTCCTTCCTAAAAAAATTTGGTCACATTTGGGAAAATGTTAATATAGTTGGGCAAATTTAAAGTTTTTCGAAAATCTCCTGAAAACTCGAACTTCCAGAAATTCTAAGTATGCACTTTTCTAGACTAGAATGTGGTCCATATAAGGCCACCACTTTTGTCCGCCCGCATCGCCTCCTTCCTAAAAAAATTTGGTCACATTTGGGAAAATGTTAATATAGTTGGGCAAATTTAAAGTTTTTCGAAAATCTCCTGAAAACTCGAACTTCCAGAAATTCTAAGTATGCACTTTTTTAGACTAGAATGTGGTCCATAATAGGCCACCACTTTTGTCCGCCCGCATCGCCTCCTTCCTAAAAAAAATTTGGTCACATTTGGGAAAATGTTAATATAGTTGGGCAAATTTAAAGTTTTTCGAAAATCTCCTGAAAACTCGAACTTCCAGAAATTCTAAGTATTCACTTTTTTAGAGTAGAATGTGGTCCATAATATGTCACCACTTTTGTCCGCCCGCATCGCCTCCTTCCTAAAAAAAGTTGGTCACATTTGGGGAAATGTTAATATAGTTGGGCAAATTTAAAGTTTTTCGAAAATCTCCTGAAAACTCGAACTTCCAGAAATTCTAAGTATGCACTTTTTTAGACTAGAATGTGATCCATAATAGTTCACCACTTTTGTCCGCCCGCATCGCCTCCTTCCTAAAAAAAATTTGGTCACATTTGGGAAAATGTTAATATAGTTGGGCAAATTTAAAGTTTTTCGAAAATCTCCTGAAAACTCGAACTTCCAGAAATTCAAAGTATGCACTTTTTTAGACTAGAATGTGGTCCATAATAGGTCACCACCTTTGTCCGCCCGCATCGCCTCCTTCCTAAAAAAATTTGGTCACATTTGGGAAAATGTTAATATAGTTGGGCAAATTTAAAGTTTTTCGAAAATCTCCTGAAAACTCGAACTTCCAGAAATTCTAAGTATGCACTTTTTTAGACTAGAATGTGGTCCATAATAGGTCACCACTTTTGTCCGCCCGCATCGCCTCATTCCTAAAAAAATTTGGTCACATTTGGGAAAATGTTAATATAGTTGGGCAAATTTAAAGTTTTTCGAAAATCTCCTGAAAACTCGAACTTCCAGAAATTCTAAGTATGCACTTTTTTAGAGTAGGATGTGGTCCATAATAGGTCACCACTTTTGTCCGCCCGCATCGCCTCCTTCCTAAAAAAATTTGGTCACATTTGGGAAAATGTTAATATAGTTGGGCAAATTTAAAGTTTTTCGAAAATCTCCTGAAAACTCGAACTTCCAGAAATTCTAAGTATTCACTTTTTTAGAGTAGAATGTGGTCCATAATAGGTCACCACTTTTGTCCGCCCGCATCGCCTCCTTCCTAAAAAAAATTTGGTCACATTTGGGAAAATGTTAATATAGTTGGGCAAATTTAAAGTTTTTCGAAAATCTCCTGAAAACTCGAACTTCCAGAAATTCTAAGTATGCACTTTTTTAGACTAGAATGTGGTCCATAATAGGTCACCACTTTTGTCCGCCCGCATCGCCTCCTTCCTAAAAAAATTTGGTCACATTTGGGAAAATGTTAATATAGTTGGGCAAATTTAAAGTTTTTCGAAAATCTCCTGAAAACTCGAATTTCCAGAAATTCTAAGTATGCACTTTTTTAGAGTAGGATGTGGTCCATAATAGGTCACCACTTTTGTCCGCCCGCATCGCCTCCTTCCTAAAAAAATTTGGTCACATTTGGGAAAATGTTAATATAGTTGGGCAAATTTAAAGTTTTTCGAAAATCTCCTGAAAACTCGAACTTCCAGAAATTCTAAGTATTCACTTTTTTAGAGTAGAATGTGGTCCATAATAGGTCACCTTTTTTGTCCGCCCGCATTGCCTCCTTCCTAAAAAAATTTGGTCACATTTGGGAAAATGTTAATATAGTTGGGCAAATTTAAAGTTTTTCGAAAATCTCCTGAAAACTCGAACTTCCAGAAATTCTAAGTATGCACTTTTCTAGACTAGAATGTGGTCCATATAAGGCCACCACTTTTGTCCGCCCGCATCGCCTCCTTCCTAAAAAAATTTGGTCACATTTGGGAAAATGTTAATATAGTTGGGCAAATTTAAAGTTTTTCGAAAATCTCCTGAAAACTCGAACTTCCAGAAATTCTAAGTATGCACTTTTTTAGACTAGAATGTGGTCCATAATAGGCCACCACTTTTGTCCGCCCGCATCGCCTCCTTCCTAAAAAAAATTTGGTCACATTTGGGAAAATGTTAATATAGTTGGGCAAATTTAAAGTTTTTCGAAAATCTCCTGAAAACTCGAACTTCCAGAAATTCTAAGTATTCACTTTTTTAGAGTAGAATGTGGTCCATAATATGTCACCACTTTTGTCCGCCCGCATCGCCTCCTTCCTAAAAAAAGTTGGTCACATTTGGGGAAATGTTAATATAGTTGGGCAAATTTAAAGTTTTTCGAAAATCTCCTGAAAACTCGAACTTCCAGAAATTCTAAGTATGCACTTTTTTAGACTAGAATGTGATCCATAATAGTTCACCACTTTTGTCCGCCCGCATCGCCTCCTTCCTAAAAAAAATTTGGTCACATTTGGGAAAATGTTAATATAGTTGGGCAAATTTAAAGTTTTTCGAAAATCTCCTGAAAACTCGAACTTCCAGAAATTCAAAGTATGCACTTTTTTAGACTAGAATGTGGTCCATAATAGGTCACCACCTTTGTCCGCCCGCATCGCCTCCTTCCTAAAAAAATTTGGTCACATTTGGGAAAATGTTAATATAGTTGGGCAAATTTAAAGTTTTTCGAAAATCTCCTGAAAACTCGAACTTCCAGAAATTCTAAGTATGCACTTTTTTAGACTAGAATGTGGTCCATAATAGGTCACCACTTTTGTCCGCCCGCATCGCCTCATTCCTAAAAAAATTTGGTCACATTTGGGAAAATGTTAATATAGTTGGGCAAATTTAAAGTTTTTCGAAAATCTCCTGAAAACTCGAACTTCCAGAAATTCTAAGTATGCACTTTTTTAGAGTAGGATGTGGTCCATAATAGGTCACCACTTTTGTCCGCCCGCATCGCCTCCTTCCTAAAAAAATTTGGTCTCATTTGGGAAAATGTTAATATAGTTGGGCAAATTTAAAGTTTTTCGAAAATCTCCTGAAAACTCGAACTTCCAGAAATTCTAAGTATTCACTTTTTTAGAGTAGAATGTGGTCCATAAGAGGTCACCTTTTTTGTCCGCCCGCATTGCCTCCTTCCTAAAAAAATTTGGTCACATTTGGGAAAATGTTAATATAGTTGGGCAAATTTAAAGTTTTTCGAAAATCTCCTGAAAACTCGAACTTCCAGAAATTCTAAGTATGCACTTTTCTAGACTAGAATGTGGTCCATATAAGGCCACCACTTTTGTCCGCCCGCATCGCCTCCTTCCTAAAAAAATTTGGTCACATTTGGGAAAATGTTAATATAGTTGGGCAAATTTAAAGTTTTTCGAAAATCTCCTGAAAACTCGAACTTCCAGAAATTCTAAGTATGCACTTTTTTAGACTAGAATGTGGTCCATAATAGGTCACCACTTTTGTCCGCCCGCATCGCCTCCTTCCTAAAAAAATTTGGTCACATTTGGGAAAATGTTAATATAGTTGGGCAAATTTAAAGTTTTTCGAAAATCTCCTGAAAACTCGAACTTCCAGAAATTCAAAGTATGCACTTTTTTAGACTAGAATGTGGTCCATAATAGGTCACCACTTTTGTCCGAACGCATCGCCTCATTCCTAAAAAAATTTGGTCACATTTGGGAAAATGTTAATATGGTTGGGCAAATTTAAAGTTTTTCGAAAATCTCCTGAAAACTCGAACTTCCAGAAATTCTAAGTATGCACTTTTTTAGACTAGAATGTGGTCCATAATAGGTCACCACTTTTGTCCGCCCGCATCGCCTCCTTCCTAAAAAAATTTGGTCACATTTGGGAAAATGTTAATATAGTTGGGCAAATTTAAAGTTTTTCGAAAATCTCCTGAAAACTCGAACTTCCAGAAATTCTAAGTATGCACTTTTTTAGAGTAGAATGTGGTCCATAATAGGTCACCACTTTTGTCCGCCCGCATCGCCTCCTTCCTAAAAAAATTTGGTCACATTTGGGAAAATGTTAATATAGTTGGGCAAATTTAAAGTTTTTCGAAAATCTCCTGAAAACTCGAACTTCCAGAAATTCTAAGTATTCATTTTTTTAGAGTAGAATGTGGTCCATAATAGGTCACCTTTTTTGTCCGCCCGCATTGCCTCCTTCCTAAAAAAATTTGGTCACATTTGGGAAAATGTTAATATAGTTGGGCAAATTTAAAGTTTTTCGAAAATCTCCTGAAAACTCGAACTTCCAGAAATTCTAAGTATGCACTTTTCTAGACTAGAATGTGGTCCATATAAGGCCACCACTTTTGTCCGCCCGCATCGCCTCCTTCCTAAAAAAATTTGGTCACATTTGGGAAAATGTTAATATAGTTGGGCAAATTTAAAGTTTTTCGAAAATCTCCTGAAAACTCGAACTTCCAGAAATTCTAAGTATGCACTTTTTTAGACTAGAATGTGGTCCATAATAGGTCACCACTTTTGTCCGCCCGCATCGCCTCCTTCCTAAAAAAATTTGGTCACATTTGGGAAAATGTTAATATAGTTGGGCAAATTTAAAGTTTTTCGAAAATCTCCTGAAAACTCGAACTTCCAGAAATTCTAAGTATGCACTTTTTTAGAGTAGGATGTGGTCCATAATAGGTCACCTTTTTTTTCCGCCCGCATCGCCTCCTTCCTAAAAAAATTTTGTTCGAAAAATGTTAATATAGTTGGGCAATTTTAAAGTTTTTCGAAAATCGCCTGAAAACTCGAACTTCCAGAAATTCTAAGTATGCACTTTTTTAGACTAGAATGTGGTCCATAATAGGTCACCACTTTTGTCCGCCCGCATCGCCTCCTTCCTAAAAAAAATTTTGTTCGAAAAATGTTAATATAGTTGGGCATATTTAAAGTTTTTCGAAAATCTCCTGAAAACTCGAACTTCCAGAAATTCTAAGTATGCACTTTTTTAGATTAGAATGTGGTCCATAATAGGTCACCACTGTTGTCCGCCCGCATCGCCTCCTTCCTAAAAAAATTTTGTTCGAAAAATGTTAATATAGTTGGGCAAATTTAAAGTTTTTCGAAAATCGCCTGAAAACTCGAACTTCCAGAAATTCTAAGTATGCACTTTTTTAGACTAGAATGTGGTCCATAATAGGTCACCACTTTTGTCCGCCCGCATCGCCTCCTTCCTAAAAAAAATTTTGTTCGAAAAATGTTAATATAGTTGGGCAAATTTAAAGTTTTTCGAAAATCTCCTGAAAACTCGAACTTCCAGAAATTCTAAGTATTCACTTTTTTAGAGTAGAATGTGGTCTATAATAGGTCACCTTTTTTGTCCGCCCGCATTGCCTCCTTCCTAAAAAAATTTGGTCACATTTGGGAAAATGTTAATATAGTTGGGCAAATTTAAAGTTTTTCGAAAATCTCCTGAAAACTCGAACTTCCAGAAATTCTAAGTATGCACTTTTCTAGACTAGAATGTGGTCCATATAAGGCCACCACTTTTGTCCGCCCGCATCGCCTCCTTCCTAAAAAAATTTGGTCACATTTGGGAAAATGTTAATATAGTTGGGCAAATTTAAAGTTTTTCGAAAATCTCCTGAAAACTCGAACTTCCAGAAATTCTAAGTATGCACTTTTCTAGACTAGAATGTGGTCCATCTAAGGCCACCACTTTTGTCCGCCCGCATCGCCTCCTTCCTAAAAAAATTTGGTCACATTTGGGAAAATGTTAATATAGTTGGGCAAATTTAAAGTTTTTCGAAAATCTCCTGAAAACTCGAATTTCCAGAAATCTAAGTATGCACTTTTTTAGACTAGAATGTGGTCCATAATAGGTCACCACTTTTGTCCGCCCGCATCGCCTCCTTCCTAAAAAAATTTGGTCACATTTGGGAAAATGTTAATATAGTTGGGCAAATTTAAAGTTTTTCGAAAATCTCCTGAAAACTCGAACTTCCAGAAATTCTAAGTATGCACTTTTTTAGAGTAGGATGTGGTCCATAATAGGTCACCTTTTTTTCCGCCCGCATCGCCTCCTTCCTAAAAAATTTTTGTTCGAAAAATGTTAATATAGTTGGGCAATTTTAAAGTTTTTCGAAAATCGCCTGAAAACTCGAACTTCCAGAAATTCTAAGTATGCACTTTTTTAGACTAGAATGTGGTCCATAATAGGTCACCACTTTTGTCCGCCCGCATCGCCTCCTTCCTAAAAAAATTTGGTCACATTTGGGAAAATGTTAATATAGTTGGGCAAATTTAAAGTTTTTCGAAAATCTCCTGAAAACTCGAACTTCCAGAAATTCTAAGTATGCACTTTTTTAGAGTAGGATGTGGTCCATAATAGGTCACCTTTTTTTTCCGCCCGCATCGCCTCCTTCCTAAAAAAATTTTGTTCGAAAAATGTTAATATAGTTGGGCAATTTTAAAGTTTTTCGAAAATCGCCTGAAAACTCGAACTTCCAGAAATTCTAAGTATGCACTTTTTTAGAGTAGGATGTGGTCCATAATAGGTCACCTTTTTTGTCCGCCCGCATCGCCTCCTTCCTAAAAAAATTTGGTCACATTTGGGAAAATGTTAATATAGTTGGGCAAATTTAAAGTTTTTCGAAAATCTCCTGAAAACTCGAACTTCCAGAAATTCTAAGTATGCACTTTTTTAGACTAGAATGTGGTCCATAATAGGTCACCACTTTTGTCCGCCCGCATCGCCTCCTTCCTAAAAAAATTTGGTCACATTTGGGAAAATGTTAATATAGTTGGGCAAATTTAAAGTTTTTCGAAAATCTCCTGAAAACTCGAACTTCCAGAAATTCTAAGTATGCACTTTTTTAGAGTAGGATGTGGTCCATAATAGGTCACCTTTTTTGTCCGCCCGCATCGCCTCCTTCCTAAAAAAATTTGGTCACATTTGGGAAAATGTTAATATAGTTGGGCAATTTTAAAGTTTTTCGAAAATCGCCTGAAAACTCGAACTTCCAGAAATTCTAAGTATGCACTTTTTTAGACTAGAATGTGGTCCATAATAGGTCACCACTTTTGTCCGCCCGCATCGCCTCCTTCCTAAAAAAATTTGGTCACATTTGGGAAAATGTTAATATAGTTGGGCAAATTTAAAGTTTTTCGAAAATCTCCTGAAAACTCGAACTTCCAGAAATTCTAAGTATGCACTTTTTTAGAGTAGGATGTGGTCCATAATAGGCCACCTTTTTTGTCCGCCCGCATCGCCTCCTTCCTAAAAAACTTTGGTCACATTTGGGAAAATGTTAATATAGTTGGGCAATTTTGAAGTTTTTCGAAAATCGCCTGAAAACTCGAACTTCCAGAAATTCAAAGTATGCACTTTTTTAGACTAGAATGTGGTCCATAATAGGTCACCACTTTTGTCCGCCCGCATCGCCTCCTTCCTAAAAAAAATTTTGTGCGAAAAATGTTAATATAGTTGGGCAAATTTAAAGTTTTTCGAAAATCTCCTGAAAACTCGAACTTCCAGAAATTCTAAGTATGCACTTTTCTAGACTAGAATGTGGTCCATATAAGGCCACCACTTTTGTCCGCCCGCATCGCCTCCTTCCTAAAAAAATTTGGTCACATTTGGGAAAATGTTAATATAGTTGGGCAAATTTAAAGTTTTTCGAAAATCTCCTGAAAACTCGAATTTCCAGAAATTCTAAGTATGCACTTTTTTAGACTAGAATGTGGTCCATAATAGGTCACCACTTTTGTCCGCCCGCATCGCCTCCTTCCTAAAAAAATTTGGTCACATTTGGGAAAATGTTAATATAGTTGGGCAAATTTAAAGTTTTTCGAAAATCTCCTGAAAACTCGAACTTCCAGAAATTCTAAGTATGCACTTTTTTAGAGTAGGATGTGGTCCATAATAGGTCACCTTTTTTTTCCGCCCGCATCGCCTCCTTCCTAAAAAAATTTTGTTCGAAAAATGTTAATATAGTTGGGCAATTTTAAAGTTTTTCGAAAATCGCCTGAAAACTCGAACTTCCAGAAATTCTAAGTATGCACTTTTTTAGACTAGAATGTGGTCCATAATAGGTCACCACTTTTGTCCGCCCGCATCGCCTCCTTCCTAAAAAAATTTGGTCACATTTGGGAAAATGTTAATATAGTTGGGCAAATTTAAAGTTTTTCGAAAATCTCCTGAAAACTCGAACTTCCAGAAATTCTAAGTATGCACTTTTTTAGAGTAGGATGTGGTCCATAAGAGGTCACCTTTTTTTTCCGCCCGCATCGCCTCCTTCCTAAAAAAATTTTGTTCGAAAAATGTTAATATAGTTGGGCAATTTTAAAGTTTTTCGAAAATCGCCTGAAAACTCGAACTTCCAGAAATTCTAAGTATGCACTTTTTTAGACTAGAATGTGGTCCATAATAGGTCACCACTTTTGTCCGCCCGCATCGCCTCCTTCCTAAAAAAAATTTTGTTCGAAAAATGTTAATATAGTTGGGCATATTTAAAGTTTTTCGAAAATCTCCTGAAAACTCGAACTTCCAGAAATTCTAAGTATGCACTTTTTTAGATTAGAATGTGGTCCATAATAGGTCACCACTGTTGTCCGCCCGCATCGCCTCCTTCCTAAAAAAATTTTGTTCGAAAAATGTTAATATAGTTGGGCAATTTTAAAGTTTTTCGAAAATCGCCTGAAAACTCGAACTTCCAGAAATTCTAAGTATGCACTTTTTTAGACTAGAATGTGGTCCATAATAGGTCACCACTTTTGTCCGCCCGCATCGCCTCCTTCCTAAAAAAAATTTTGTTCGAAAAATGTTAATATAGTTGGGCAAATTTAAAGTTTTTCGAAAATCTCCTGAAAACTCGAACTTCCAGAAATTCACTTTTTTAGAGTAGAATGTGGTCTATAATAGGTCACCTTTTTTGTCCGCCCGCATTGCCTCCTTCCTAAAAAAATTTGGTCACATTTGGGAAAATGTTAATATAGTTGGGCAAATTTAAAGTTTTTCGAAAATCTCCTGAAAACTCGAACTTCCAGAAATTCTAAGTATGCACTTTTCTAGACTAGAATGTGGTCACATTTGGGAAAATGTTAATATAGTTGGGCAAATTTAAAGTTTTTCGAAAATCTCCTGAAAACTCGAACTTCCAGAAATTCTAAGTATGCACTTTTCTAGACTAGAATGTGGTCCATCTAAGGCCACCACTTTTGTCCGCCCGCATCGCCTCCTTCCTAAAAAAATTTGGTCACATTTGGGAAAATGTTAATATAGTTGGGCAAATTTAAAGTTTTTCGAAAATCTCCTGAAAACTCGAATTTCCAGAAATCTAAGTATGCACTTTTTTAGACTAGAATGTGGTCCATAATAGGTCACCACTTTTGTCCGCCCGCATCGCCTCCTTCCTAAAAAAATTTGGTCACATTTGGGAAAATGTTAATATAGTTGGGCAAATTTAAAGTTTTTCGAAAATCTCCTGAAAACTCGAACTTCCAGAAATTCTAAGTATGCACTTTTTTAGAGTAGGATGTGGTCCATAATAGGTCACCTTTTTTTCCGCCCGCATCGCCTCCTTCCTAAAAAATTTTTGTTCGAAAAATGTTAATATAGTTGGGCAATTTTAAAGTTTTTCGAAAATCGCCTGAAAACTCGAACTTCCAGAAATTCTAAGTATGCACTTTTTTAGACTAGAATGTGGTCCATAATAGGTCACCACTTTTGTCCGCCCGCATCGCCTCCTTCCTAAAAAAATTTGGTCACATTTGGGAAAATGTTAATATAGTTGGGCAAATTTAAAGTTTTTCGAAAATCTCCTGAAAACTCGAACTTCCAGAAATTCTAAGTATGCACTTTTTTAGAGTAGGATGTGGTCCATAATAGGTCACCTTTTTTTCCGCCCGCATCGCCTCCTTCCTAAAAAAATTTTGTTCGAAAAATGTTAATATAGTTGGGCAATTTTAAAGTTTTTCGAAAATCGCCTGAAAACTCGAACTTCCAGAAATTCTAAGTATGCACTTTTTTAGACTAGAATGTGGTCCATAATAGGTCACCACTTTTGTCCGCCCGCATCGCCTCCTTCCTAAAAAAATTTGGTCACATTTGGGAAAATGTTAATATAGTTGGGCAAATTTAAAGTTTTTCGAAAATCTCCTGAAAACTCGAACTTCCAGAAATTCTAAGTATGCACTTTTTTAGAGTAGGATGTGGTCCATAATAGGTCACCTTTTTTTTCCGCCCGCATCGCCTCCTTCCTAAAAAAATTTTGTTCGAAAAATGTTAATATAGTTGGGCAATTTTAAAGTTTTTCGAAAATCGCCTGAAAACTCGAACTTCCAGAAATTCTAAGTATGCACTTTTTTAGAGTAGGATGTGGTCCATAATAGGTCACCTTTTTTGTCCGCCCGCATCGCCTCCTTCCTAAAAAAATTTGGTCACATTTGGGAAAATGTTAATATAGTTGGGCAAATTTAAAGTTTTTCGAAAATCTCCTGAAAACTCGAACTTCCAGAAATTCTAAGTATGCACTTTTTTAGACTAGAATGTGGTCCATAATAGGTCACCACTTTTGTCCGCCCGCATCGCCTCCTTCCTAAAAAAATTTGGTCACATTTGGGAAAATGTTAATATAGTTGGGCAAATTTAAAGTTTTTCGAAAATCTCCTGAAAACTCGAACTTCCAGAAATTCTAAGTATGCACTTTTTTAGAGTAGGATGTGGTCCATAATAGGTCACCTTTTTTGTCCGCCCGCATCGCCTCCTTCCTAAAAAAATTTGGTCACATTTGGGAAAATGTTAATATAGTTGGGCAATTTTAAAGTTTTTCGAAAATCGCCTGAAAACTCGAACTTCCAGAAATTCTAAGTATGCACTTTTTTAGACTAGAATGTGGTCCATAATAGGTCACCACTTTTGTCCGCCCGCATCGCCTCCTTCCTAAAAAAATTTGGTCACATTTGGGAAAATGTTAATATAGTTGGGCAAATTTAAAGTTTTTCGAAAATCTCCTGAAAACTCGAACTTCCAGAAATTCTAAGTATGCACTTTTTTAGAGTAGGATGTGGTCCATAATAGGCCACCTTTTTTGTCCGCCCGCATCGCCTCCTTCCTAAAAAACTTTGGTCACATTTGGGAAAATGTTAATATAGTTGGGCAATTTTGAAGTTTTTCGAAAATCGCCTGAAAACTCGAACTTCCAGAAATTCTAAGTATGCACTTTTTTAGACTAGAATGTGGTCCATAATAGGTCACCACTTTTGTCCGCCCGCATCGCCTCCTTCCTAAAAAAAATTTTGTGCGAAAAATGTTAATATAGTTGGGCAAATTTAAAGTTTTTCGAAAATCTCCTGAAAACTCGAACTTCCAGAAATTCTAAGTATGCACTTTTCTAGACTAGAATGTGGTCCATATAAGGCCACCACTTTTGTCCGCCCGCATCGCCTCCTTCCTAAAAAAATTTGGTCACATTTGGGAAAATGTTAATATAGTTGGGCAAATTTAAAGTTTTTCGAAAATCTCCTGAAAACTCGAATTTCCAGAAATTCTAAGTATGCACTTTTTTAGACTAGAATGTGGTCCATAATAGGTCACCACTTTTGTCCGCCCGCATCGCCTCCTTCCTAAAAAAATTTGGTCACATTTGGGAAAATGTTAATATAGTTGGGCAAATTTAAAGTTTTTCGAAAATCTCCTGAAAACTCGAACTTCCAGAAATTCTAAGTATGCACTTTTTTAGAGTAGGATGTGGTCCATAATAGGTCACCTTTTTTTTCCGCCCGCATCGCCTCCTTCCTAAAAAAATTTTGTTCGAAAAATGTTAATATAGTTGGGCAATTTTAAAGTTTTTCGAAAATCGCCTGAAAACTCGAACTTCCAGAAATTCTAAGTATGCACTTTTTTAGACTAGAATGTGGTCCATAATAGGTCACCACTTTTGTCCGCCCGCATCGCCTCCTTCCTAAAAAAATTTGGTCACATTTGGGAAAATGTTAATATAGTTGGGCAAATTTAAAGTTTTTCGAAAATCTCCTGAAAACTCGAACTTCCAGAAATTCTAAGTATGCACTTTTTTAGAGTAGGATGTGGTCCATAAGAGGTCACCTTTTTTTTCCGCCCGCATCGCCTCCTTCCTAAAAAAATTTTGTTCGAAAAATGTTAATATAGTTGGGCAATTTTAAAGTTTTTCGAAAATCGCCTGAAAACTCGAACTTCCAGAAATTCTAAGTATGCACTTTTTTAGAGTAGGATGTGGTCCATAATAGGCCACCTTTTTTGTCCGCCCGCATCGCCTCCTTCCTAAAAAAATTTGGTCACATTTGGGAAAATGTTAATATAGTTGGGCAAATTTAAAGTTTTTCGAAAATCTCCTGAAAACTCGAACTTCCAGAAATTCTAAGTATGCACTTTTTTAGACTAGAATGTGGTCCATAATAGGTCACCACTTTTGTCCGCCCGCATCGCCTCCTTCCTAAAAAAATTTGGTCACATTTGGGAAAATGTTAATATAGTTGGGCAAATTTAAAGTTTTTCGAAAATCTCCTGAAAACTCGAACTTCCAGAAATTCTAAGTATGCACTTTTTTAGACTAGAATGTGGTCCATAATAGGTCACCACTTTTGTCCGCCCGCATCGCCTCCTTCCTAAAAAAATTTGGTCACATTTGGGAAAATGTTAATATAGTTGGGCAAATTTAAAGTTTTTCGAAAATCTCCTGAAAACTCGAACTTCCAGAAATTCTAAGTATTCACTTTTTTAGAGTAGAATGTGGTCCATAATAGGTCACCTTTTTTGTCCGCCCGCATTGCCTCCTTCCTAAAAAAATTTGGTCACATTTGGGAAAATGTTAATATAGTTGGGCAAATTTAAAGTTTTTCGAAAATCTCCTGAAAACTCGAACTTCCAGAAATTCTAAGTATGCACTTTTTTAGACTAGAATGTGGTCCATAATAGGTCACCACTTTTGTCCGCCCGCATCGCCTCCTTCCTAAAAAAATTTGGTCACATTTGGGAAAATGTTAATATAGTTGGGCAAATTTAAAGTTTTTCGAAAATCTCCTGAAAACTCGAACTTCCAGAAATTCTAAGTATGCACTTTTTTAGACTAGAATGTGGTCCATAATAGGTCACCACTTTTGTCCGCCCGCATCGCCTCCTTCCTAAAAAAATTTGGTCACATTTGGGAAAATGTTAATATAGTTGGGCAAATTTAAAGTTTTTCGAAAATCTCCTGAAAACTCGAACTTCCAGAAATTCTAAGTATGCACTTTTTTAGAGTAGGATGTGGTCCATAATAGGTCACCACTTTTGTCCGCCCGCATCGCCTCCTTCCTAAAAAAATTTGGTCACATTTGGGAAAATGTTAATATAGTTGGGCAAATTTAAAGTTTTTCGAAAATCTCCTGAAAACTCGAACTTCCAGAAATTCTAAGTATTCACTTTTTTAGAGTAGAATGTGGTCCATAATAGGTCACCTTTTTTGTCCGCCCGCATTGCCTCCTTCCTAAAAAAATTTGGTCACATTTGGGAAAATGTTAATATAGTTGGGCAAATTTAAAGTTTTTCGAAAATCTCCTGAAAACTCGAACTTCCAGAAATTCTAAGTATGCACTTTTCTAGACTAGAATGTGGTCCATATAAGGCAACCACTTTTGTCCGCCCGCATCGCCTCCTTCCTAAAAAAATTTGGTCACATTTGGGAAAATGTTAATATAGTTGGGCAAATTTAAAGTTTTTCGAAAATCTCCTGAAAACTCGAACTTCCAGAAATTCTAAGTATGCACTTTTTTAGACTAGAATGTGGTCCATAATAGGTCACCACTTTTGTCCGCCCGCATCGCCTCCTTCCTAAAAAACTTTGGTCACATTTGGGAAAATGTTAATATAGTTGGGCAAATTTAAAGTTTTTCGAAAATCTCCTGAAAACTCGAACTTCCAGAAATTCTAAGTATACACTTTTTAGAGTAGGATGTGGTCCATAATAGGTCACCTTTTTTTTCCGCCCGCATCGCCTCCTTCCTAAAAAAATTTGGTCACATTTGGGAAAATGTTAATATAGTTGGGCAAATTTAAAGTTTTTCGAAAATCTCCTGAAAACTCGAACTTCCAGAAATTCTAAGTATGCACTTTTTTAGACTAGAATGTGGTCCATATAAGGCCACTGTTTTTGTCCGCCCGCATCGCCTCCTTCCTAAAAAACTTTGGTCACATTTGGGAAAATGTTAATATAGTTGGGCAAATTTAAAGTTTTTCGAAAATCTCCTGAAAACTCGAACTTCCAGAAATTCTAAGTATGCACTTTTCTAGACTAGAATGTGGTCCATATAAGGCCACCACTTTTGTCCGCCCGCATCGCCTCCTTCCTAAAAAAATTTGGTCACATTTGGGAAAATGTTAATATAGTTGGGCAAATTTAAAGTTTTTCGAAAATCTCCTGAAAACTCGAACTTCCAGAAATTCTAAGTATGCACTTTTTTAGACTAGAATGTGGTCCATAATAGGTCACCACTTTTGTCCGCCCGCATCGCCTCCTTCCTAAAAAAATTTGGTCACATTTGGGAAAATGTTAATATAGTTGGGCAAATTTAAAGTTTTTCGAAAATCTCCTGAAAACTCGAACTTCCAGAAATTCTAAGTATGCACTTTTTTAGAGTAGGATGTGGTCCATAATAGGTCACCTTTTTTTTCCGCCCGCATCGCCTCCTTCCTAAAAAAATTTTGTTCGAAAAATGTTAATATAGTTGGGCAATTTTAAAGTTTTTCGAAAATCGCCTGAAAACTCGAACTTCCAGAAATTCTAAGTATGCACTTTTTTAGACTAGAATGTGGTCCATAATATTTCACCACTTTTGTCCGCCCGCATCGCCTCCTTCCTAAAAAAAATTTTGTTCGAAAAATGTTAATATAGTTGGGCAAATTTAAAGTTTTTCGAAAATCTCCTGAAAACTCGAACTTCCAGAAATTCTAAGTATGCACTTTTTTAGACTAGAATGTGGTCCATAAAAGGTCACCACTTTTGTCCGCCCGCATCGCCTCCTTCCTAAAAAAAGTTGGTCACATTTGGGAAAATGTTAATATAGTTGGGCAAATTTAAAGTTTTTCGAAAATCTCCTGAAAACTCGAACTTCCAGAAATTCTAAGTATGCACTTTTTTAGACTAGAATGTGGTCCATAATAGGTCACCACTTTTGTCCGCCCGCATCGCCTCCTTCCTAAAAAAATTTGGTCACATTTGGGAAAATGTTAATATAGTTGGGCAAATTTAAAGTTTTTCGAAAATCTCCTGAAAACTCGAACTTCCAGAAATTCTAAGTATGCACTTTTTTAGACTAGAATGTGGTCCATAATAGGTCACCACTTTTGTCCGCCCGCATCGCCTCCTTCCTAAAAAAATTTGGTCACATTTGGGAAAATGTTAATATAGTTGGGCAAATTTAAAGTTTTTCGAAAATCTCCTGAAAACTCGAACTTCCAGAAATTCTAAGTATGCACTTTTTTAGACTAGAATGTGGTCCATAATAGGTCACCACTTTTGTCCGCCCGCATCGCCTCCTTCCTAAAAAAAATTTTGTTCGAAAAATGTTAATATAGTTGGGCAAATTTAAAGTTTTTCGAAAACTCCTGAAAACTCGAACTTCCAGAAATTTTAAGTATGCACTTTTTTAGAGTAGGATGTGGTCCATAATAGGTCACCTTTTTTGTCCGCCCGCATCGCCTCCTTCCTAAAAAAATTTGGTCACATTTGGGAAAATGTTAATATAGTTGGGCAAATTTAAAGTTTTTCGAAAATCTTCTGAAAACTCGAACTTCCAGAAATTCTAAGTATGCACTTTTTTAGACTAGAATGTGGTCCATAATAGGTCACCACTTTTGTCCGCCCGCATCGCCTCCTTCCTAAAAAAATTTGGTCACATTTGGGAAAATGTTAATATAGTTGGGCAAATTTAAAGTTTTTCGAAAATCTCCTGAAAACTCGAACTTCCAGAAATTCTAAGTATGCACTTTTTTAGAGTAGGATGTGGTCCATAATAGGTCACCACTTTTGTCCGCCCGCATCGCCTCCTTCCTAAAAAAATTTGGTCACATTTGGGAAAATGTTAATATAGTTGGGCAAATTTAAAGTTTTTCGAAAATCTCCTGAAAACTCGAACTTCCAGAAATTCTAAGTATTCACTTTTTTAGGCCCGCATCGCCTCCTTCCTAAAAAAAATTTTGTTCGAAAAATGTTAATATAGTTGGGCAAATTTAAAGTTTTTCGAAAATCTCCTGAAAACTCGAACTTCCAGAAATTCTAAGTATGCACTTTTTTAGACTAGAATGTGGTCCATAAGAGGTCACCACTTTTGTCCGCCCGCATCGCCTCCTTCCTAAAAAAAGTTGGTCACATTTGGGAAAATGTTAATATAGTTGGGCAAATTTAAAGTTTTTCGAAAATCTCCTGAAAACTCGAACTTCCAGAAATTCTAAGTATGCACTTTTTTAGACTAGAATGTGGTCCATAATAGGTTACCACTTTTGTCCGCCCGCATCGCCTCCTTCCTAAAAAAATTTGGTCACATTTGGGAAAATGTTAATATAGTTGGGCAAATTTAAAGTTTTTCGAAAATCTCCTGAAAACTCGAACTTCCAGAAATTCTAAGTATGCACTTTTTTAGACTAGAATGTGGTCCATAATAGGTCACCACTTTTGTCCGCCCGCATCGCCTCCTTCCTAAAAAAATTTGGTCACATTTGGGAAAATGTTAATATAGTTGGGCAAATTTAAAGTTTTTCGAAAATCTCCTGAAAACTCGAACTTCCAGAAATTCTAAGTAAGCACTTTTTTAGAGTAGGATGTGGTCCATAATAGGTCACCACTTTTGTCCGCCCGCATCGCCTCCTTCCTAAAAAAATTTGGTCACATTTGGGAAAATGTTAATATAGTTGGGCAAATTTAAAGTTTTTCGAAAATCTCCTGAAAACTCGAACTTCCAGAAATTCTAAGTATTCACTTTTTTAGAGTAGAATGTGGTCCATAATAGGTCACCACTTTTGTCCGCCCGCATCGCCTCCTTCCTAAAAAAAATTTTGTTCGAAAAATGTTAATATAGTTGGGCAAATTTAAAGTTTTTCGAAAATCTCCTGAAAACTCGAACTTCCAGAAATTCTAAGTATGCACTTTTTTAGACTAGAATGTGGTCCATAAGAGGTCACCACTTTTGTCCGCCCGCATCGCCTCCTTCCTAAAAAAAGTTGGTCACATTTGGGGAAATGTTAATATAGTTGGGCAAATTTAAAGTTTTTCGAAAATCTCCTGAAAACTCGAACTTCCAGAAATTCTAAGTATGCACTTTTTTAGAGTAGGATGTGGTCCATAATAGGTCACCACTTTTGTCCGCCCGCATCGCCTCCTTCCTAAAAAAATTTTGTTCGAAAAATGTTAATATAGTTGGGCAATTTTAAAGTTTTTCGAAAATCGCCTGAAAACTCGAACTTTCAGAAATTCTAAGTATGCACTTTTTTAGAGTAGGATGTGGTCCATAATAGGTCACCACTTTTGTCCGCCCGCATCGCCTCCTTCCTAAAAAAATTTGGTCACATTTGGGAAAATGTTAATATAGTTGGGCAAATTTAAAGTTTTTCGAAAATCTCCTGAAAACTCGAACTTCCAGAAATTCTAAGTATTCACTTTTTTAGAGTAGAATGTGGTCCATAATAGGTCACCACTTTTGTCCGCCCGCATCGCCTCCTTCCTAAAAAAAATTTTGTTCGAAAAATGTTAATATAGTTGGGCAAATTTAAAGTTTTTCGAAAATCTCCTGAAAACTCGAACTTCCAGAAATTCTAAGTATGCACTTTTTTAGACTAGAATGTGGTCCATAAGAGGTCACCACTTTTGTCCGCCCGCATCGCCTCCTTCCTAAAAAAAGTTGGTCACATTTGGGGAAATGTTAATATAGTTGGGCAAATTTAAAGTTTTTCGAAAATCTCCTGAAAACTCGAACTTCCAGAAATTCTAAGTATGCACTTTTTTAGAGTAGGATGTGGTCCATAATAGGTCACCACTTTTGTCCGCCCGCATCGCCTCCTTCCTAAAAAAATTTGGTCACATTTGGGAAAATGTTAATATAGTTGGGCAAATTTAAAGTTTTTCGAAAATCGCCTGAAAACTCGAACTTCCAGAAATTCTAAGTATGCACTTTTTTAGAGTAGGATGTGGTCCATAATAGGTCACCTTTTTTGTCCGCCCGCATCGCCTCCTTCCTAAATAAATTTGGTCACATTTGGGAAAATGTTAATATAGTTGGGCAATTTTAAAGTTTTTCGAAAATCGCCTGAAAACTCGAACTTCCAGAAATTCTAAGTATGCACTTTTTTAGACTAGAATGTGGTCCATAATAGGTCACCTTTTTTGTCCGCCCGCATCGCCTCCTTCCTAAAAAAATTTGGTCACATTTGGGAAAATGTTAATATAGTTGGGCAAATTTAAAGTTTTTCGAAAATCTCCTGAAAACTCGAACTTCCAGAAATTCTAAGTATGCACTTTTTTTAGAGTAGGATGTGGTCCATAAGAGGTCACCTTTTTTTTCCGCCCGCATCGCCTCCTTCCTAAAAAAATTTTGTTCGAAAAATGTTAATATAGTTGGGCAATTTTAAAGTTTTTCGAAAATCGCCTGAAAACTCTAACTTCCAGAAATTCTAAGTATGCACTTTTTTAGAGTAGGATGTGGTCCATAATAGGTCATCTTTTTTGTCCGCCCGCATCGCCTCCTTCGTAAAAAAATTTGGTCACATTTGGGAAAATGTTAATATAGTTGGGCAAATTTAAAGTTTTTCGAAAATCTCCTGAAAACTCGAACTTCCAGAAATTCTAAGTATGCACTTTTTTAGACTAGAATGTGGTCCATAATAGGTCACCACTTTTGTCCGCCCGCATCGCCTCCTTCCTAAAAAAATTTGGTCACATTTGGGAAAATGTTAATATAGTTGGGCAAATTTAAAGTTTTTCGAAAATCTCCTGAAAACTCGAACTTCCAGAAATTCTAAGTATGCACTTTTTTAGACTAGAATGTGGTCCATAATAGGTCACCACTTTTGTCCGCCCGCATCGCCTCCTTCCTAAAAAAATTTGGTCACATTTGGGAAAATGTTAATATAGTTGGGCAAATTTAAAGTTTTTCGAAAATCTCCTGAAAACTCGAACTTCCAGAAATTCTAAGTATGCACTTTTTTAGAGTAGGATGTGGTCCATAATAGGTCACCACTTTTGTCCGCCCGCATCGCCTCCTTCCTAAAAAAATTTGGTCACATTTGGGAAAATGTTAATATAGTTGGGCAAATTTAAAGTTTTTCGAAAATCTCCTGAAAACTCGAACTTCCAGAAATTCTAAGTATGCACTTTTTTAGACTAGAATGTGGTCCATAATAGGTCACCACTTTTGTCCGCCCGCATCGCCTCCTTCCTAAAAAACTTTGGTCACATTTGGGAAAATGTTAATATAGTTGGGCAAATTTAAAGTTTTTCGAAAATCTCCTGAAAACTCGAACTTCCAGAAATTCTAAGTATACACTTTTTTAGAGTAGGATGTGGTCCATAATAGGTCACCTTTTTTTTTCGCCCGCATCGCCTCCTTCCTAAAAAAATTTGGTCACATTTGGGAAAATGTTAATATAGTTGGGCAAATTTAAAGTTTTTCGAAAATCTCCTGAAAACTCGAACTTCCAGAAATTCTAAGTATGCACTTTTTTAGACTAGAATGTGGTCCATAATAGGTTACCACTTTTGTCCGCCCACATCGCCTCCTTCCTAAAAAAATTTGGTCACATTTGGGAAAATGTTAATATAGTTGGGCAAATTTAAAGTTTTTCGAAAATCTCCTGAAAACTCGAACTTCCAGAAATTCTAAGTATGCACTTTTTTAGACTAGAATGTGGTCCATAATAGGTCACCACTTTTGTCCGCCCGCATCGCCTTCCTAAAAAAATTTGGTCACATTTGGGAAAATGTTAATATAGTTGGGCAAATTTAAAGTTTTTCGAAAATCTCCTGAAAACTCGAATTTCCAGAAATTCTAAGTATGCACTTTTTTAGAGTAGGATGTGGTCCATAATAGGTCACCTTTTTTTTCCGCCCGCATCGCCTCCTTCCTAAAAAAATTTTGTTCGAAAAATGTTAATATAGTTGGGCAATTTTAAAGTTTTTCGAAAATCGCCTGAAAACTCGAACTTCCAGAAATTCTAAGTATGCACTTTTTTAGACTAGAATGTGGTCCATAATATTTCACCACTTTTGTCCGCCCGCATCGCCTCCTTCCTAAAAAAAATTTTGTTCGAAAAATGTTAATATAGTTGGGCAAATTTAAAGTTTTTCGAAAATCTCCTGAAAACTCGAACTTCCAGAAATTCTAAGTATGCACTTTTTTAGACTAGAATGTGGTCCATAAGAGGTCACCACTTTTGTCCGCCCGCATCGCCTCCTTCCTAAAAAAAGTTGGTCACATTTGGGGAAATGTTAATATAGTTGGGCAAATTTAAAGTTTTTCGAAAATCTCCTGAAAACTCGAACTTCCAGAAATTCTAAGTATGCACTTTTTTAGACTAGAATGTGGTCCATAATAGGTCACCACTTTTGTCCGCCCGCATCGCCTCCTTCCTAAAAAAATTTGGTCACATTTGGGAAAATGTTAATATAGTTGGGCAAATTTAAAGTTTTTCGAAAATCTCCTGAAAACTCGAACTTCCAGAAATTCTAAGTATGCACTTTTTTAGACTAGAATGTGGTCCATAATAGGTCACCACTTTTGTCCGCCCGCATCGCCTCCTTCCTAAAAAAATTTGGTCACATTTGGGAAAATGTTAATATAGTTGGGCAAATTTAAAGTTTTTCGAAAATCTCCTGAAAACTCGAACTTCCAGAAATTCTAAGTATGCACTTTTTTAGACTAGAATGTGGTCCATAATAGGTCACCACTTTTGTCCGCCCGCATCGCCTCCTTCCTAAAAAAATTTTGTTCGAAAAATGTTAATAAAGTTGGGCAAATTTAAAGTTTTTCGAAAACTCCTGAAAACTCGAACTTCCAGAAATTCTAAGTATGCACTTTTTTAGAGTAGGAAGTGGTCCATAATAGGTCACCTTTTTTGTCCGCCCGCATCGCCTCCTTCCTAAAAAAATTTGGTCACATTTGGGAAAATGTTAATATAGTTGGGCAAATTTAAAGTTTTTCGAAAATCTTCTGAAAACTCGAACTTCCAGAAATTCTAAGTATGCACTTTTTTAGACTAGAATGTGGTCCATAATAGGTCACCACTTTTGTCCGCCCGCATCGCCTCCTTCCTAAAAAAATTTGGTCACATTTGGGAAAATGTTAATATAGTTGGGCAAATTTAAAGTTTTTCGAAAATCTCCTGAAAACTCGAACTTCCAGAAATTCTAAGTATGCACTTTTTTAGAGTAGGATGTGGTCCATAATAGGTCACCACTTTTGTCCGCCCGCATCGCCTCCTTCCTAAAAAAATTTGGTCACATTTGGGAAAATGTTAATATAGTTGAGCATATTTAAAGTTTTTCGAAAATCTCCTGAAAACTCGAACTTCCAGAAATTCTAAGTATTCACTTTTTTAGAGTAGAATGTGGTCCATAATAGGTCACCACTTTTGTCCGCCCGCATCTCCTCCTTCCTAAAAAAAATTTTGTTCGAAAAATGTTAATATAGTTGGGCAAATTTAAAGTTTTTCGAAAATCTCCTGAAAACTCGAACTTCCAGAAATTCTAAGTATGCACTTTTTTAGACTAGAATGTGGTCCATAATAGGTTACCACTTTTGTCCGCCCGCATCGCCTCCTTCCTAAAAAAATTTGGTCACATTTGGGAAAATGTTAATATAGTTGGGCAAATTTAAAGTTTTTCGAAAATCTCCTGAAAACTCGAACTTCCAGAAATTCTAAGTATGCACTTTTTTAGACTAGAATGTGGTCCATAATAGGTCACCACTTTTGTCCGCCCGCATCGCCTCCTTCCTAAAAAAATTTTGTCACATTTGGGAAAATGTTAATATAGTTGGGCAAATTTAAAGTTTTTCGAAAATCTCCTGAAAACTCGAACTTCCAGAAATTCTAAGTATGCACTTTTTTAGAGTAGGATGTGGTCCATAATAGGTCACCACTTTTGTCCGCCCGCATCGCCTCCTTCCTAAAAAAATTTGGTCACATTTGGGAAAATGTTAATATAGTTGGGCAAATTTAAAGTTTTTCGAAAATCTCCTGAAAACTCGAACTTCCAGAAATTCTAAGTATTCACTTTTTTAGAGTAGAATGTGGTCCATAATAGGTCACCACTTTTGTCCGCCCGCATCGCCTCCTTCCTAAAAAAATTTTGTCACATTTGGGAAAATGTTAATATAGTTGGGCAAATTTAAAGTTTTTCGAAAATCTCCTGAAAACTCGAACTTCCAGAAATTCTAAGTATGCACTTTTTTAGAGTAGGATGTGGTCCATAATAGGTCACCACTTTTGTCCGCCCGCATCGCCTCCTTCCTAAAAAAATTTGGTCACATTTGGGAAAATGTTAATATAGTTGGGCAAATTTAAAGTTTTTCGAAAATCTCCTGAAAACTCGAGCTTCCAGAAATTCTAAGTATGCACTTTCTTAGACTAGAATGTGTTCCATAACAGGTCACCACTTTTGTCCGCCCGCATCTGCCTCCTTCCTAAAAAAATTTGGTCACATTTGGGAAAATGTTAATATAGTTGGGCAAATTTAAAGTTTTTCGAAAATCGCCTGAAAACTCGAACTTCCAGAAATTCTAAGTATGCACTTTTTTAGACTAGAATGTGGTCCATAATAGGTCACCACTTTTGTCCGCCCGCATCGCCTCCTTCCTAAAAAAATTTTGTTCGAAAAATGTTAATATAGTTGGGCAATTTTAAAGTTTTTCGAAAATCGCCTGAAAACTCGAACTTCCAGAAATTCTAAGTATGCACTTTTTTAGACTAGAATGTGGTCCATAATATTTCACCACTTTTGTCCGCCCGCATCGCCTCCTTCCTAAAAAAAATTTTGTTCGAAAAATGTTAATATAGTTGGGCAAATTTAAAGTTTTTCGAAAATCTCCTGAAAACTCGAACTTCCAGAAATTCTAAGTATGCACTTTTTTAGACTAGAATGTGGTCCATAAGAGGTCACCACTTTTGTCCGCCCGCATCGCCTCCTTCCTAAAAAAAGTTGGTCACATTTGGGGAAATGTTAATATAGTTGGGCAAATTTAAAGTTTTTCGAAAATCTCCTGAAAACTCGAACTTCCAGAAATTCTAAGTATGCACTTTTTTAGACTAGAATGTGGTCCATAATAGGTCACCACTTTTGTCCGCCCGCATCGCCTCCTTCCTAAAAAAATTTGGTCACATTTGGGAAAATGTTAATATAGTTGGGCAAATTTAAAGTTTTTCGAAAATCTCCTGAAAACTCGAACTTCCAGAAATTCTAAGTATGCACTTTTTTAGACTAGAATGTGGTCCATAATAGGTCACCACTTTTGTCCGCCCGCATCGCCTCCTTCCTAAAAAAATTTTGTTCGAAAAATGTTAATAAAGTTGGGCAAATTTAAAGTTTTTCGAAAACTCCTGAAAACTCGAACTTCCAGAAATTCTAAGTATGCACTTTTTTAGAGTAGGAAGTGGTCCATAATAGGTCACCTTTTTTGTCCGCCCGCATCGCCTCCTTCCTAAAAAAATTTGGTCACATTTGGGAAAATGTTAATATAGTTGGGCAAATTTAAAGTTTTTCGAAAATCTTCTGAAAACTCGAACTTCCAGAAATTCTAAGTATGCACTTTTTTAGACTAGAATGTGGTCCATAATAGGTCACCACTTTTGTCCGCCCGCATCGCCTCCTTCCTAAAAAAATTTGGTCACATTTGGGAAAATGTTAATATAGTTGGGCAAATTTAAAGTTTTTCGAAAATCTCCTGAAAACTCGAACTTCCAGAAATTCTAAGTATGCACTTTTTTAGAGTAGGATGTGGTCCATAATAGGTCACCACTTTTGTCCGCCCGCATCGCCTCCTTCCTAAAAAAATTTGGTCACATTTGGGAAAATGTTAATATAGTTGAGCATATTTAAAGTTTTTCGAAAATCTCCTGAAAACTCGAACTTCCAGAAATTCTAAGTATTCACTTTTTTAGAGTAGAATGTGGTCCATAATAGGTCACCACTTTTGTCCGCCCGCATCTCCTCCTTCCTAAAAAAAATTTTGTTCGAAAAATGTTAATATAGTTGGGCAAATTTAAAGTTTTTCGAAAATCTCCTGAAAACTCGAACTTCCAGAAATTCTAAGTATGCACTTTTTTAGACTAGAATGTGGTCCATAATAGGTTACCACTTTTGTCCGCCCGCATCGCCTCCTTCCTAAAAAAATTTGGTCACATTTGGGAAAATGTTAATATAGTTGGGCAAATTTAAAGTTTTTCGAAAATCTCCTGAAAACTCGAACTTCCAGAAATTCTAAGTATGCACTTTTTTAGACTAGAATGTGGTCCATAATAGGTCACCACTTTTGTCCGCCCGCATCGCCTCCTTCCTAAAAAAATTTTGTCACATTTGGGAAAATGTTAATATAGTTGGGCAAATTTAAAGTTTTTCGAAAATCTCCTGAAAACTCGAACTTCCAGAAATTCTAAGTATGCACTTTTTTAGAGTAGGATGTGGTCCATAATAGGTCACCACTTTTGTCCGCCCGCATCGCCTCCTTCCTAAAAAAATTTGGTCACATTTGGGAAAATGTTAATATAGTTGGGCAAATTTAAAGTTTTTCGAAAATCTCCTGAAAACTCGAACTTCCAGAAATTCTAAGTATTCACTTTTTTAGAGTAGAATGTGGTCCATAATAGGTCACCACTTTTGTCCGCCCGCATCGCCTCCTTCCTAAAAAAATTTTGTCACATTTGGGAAAATGTTAATATAGTTGGGCAAATTTAAAGTTTTTCGAAAATCTCCTGAAAACTCGAACTTCCAGAAATTCTAAGTATGCACTTTTTTAGAGTAGGATGTGGTCCATAATAGGTCACCACTTTTGTCCGCCCGCATCGCCTCCTTCCTAAAAAAATTTGGTCACATTTGGGAAAATGTTAATATAGTTGGGCAAATTTAAAGTTTTTCGAAAATCTCCTGAAAACTCGAGCTTCCAGAAATTCTAAGTATGCACTTTCTTAGACTAGAATGTGTTCCATAACAGGTCACCACTTTTGTCCGCCCGCATCTGCCTCCTTCCTAAAAAAATTTGGTCACATTTGGGAAAATGTTAATATAGTTGGGCAAATTTAAAGTTTTTCGAAAATCGCCTGAAAACTCGAACTTCCAGAAATTCTAAGTATGCACTTTTTTAGACTAGAATGTGGTCCATAATAGGTCACCACTTTTGTCCGCCCGCATCGCCTCCTTCCTAAAAAAATTTTGTTCGAAAAATGTTAATATAGTTGGGCAATTTTAAAGTTTTTCGAAAATCGCCTGAAAACTCGAACTTCCAGAAATTCTAAGTATGCACTTTTTTAGACTAGAATGTGGTCCATAATATTTCACCACTTTTGTCCGCCCGCATCGCCTCCTTCCTAAAAAAAATTTTGTTCGAAAAATGTTAATATAGTTGGGCAAATTTAAAGTTTTTCGAAAATCTCCTGAAAACTCGAACTTCCAGAAATTCTAAGTATGCACTTTTTTAGACTAGAATGTGGTCCATAAGAGGTCACCACTTTTGTCCGCCCGCATCGCCTCCTTCCTAAAAAAAGTTGGTCACATTTGGGGAAATGTTAATATAGTTGGGCAAATTTAAAGTTTTTCGAAAATCTCCTGAAAACTCGAACTTCCAGAAATTCTAAGTATGCACTTTTTTAGACTAGAATGTGGTCCATAATAGGTCACCACTTTTGTCCGCCCGCATCGCCTCCTTCCTAAAAAAATTTGGTCACATTTGGGAAAATGTTAATATAGTTGGGCAAATTTAAAGTTTTTCGAAAATCTCCTGAAAACTCGAACTTCCAGAAATTCTAAGTATGCACTTTTTTAGACTAGAATGTGGTCCATAATAGGTCACCACTTTTGTCCGCCCGCATCGCCTCCTTCCTAAAAAAATTTGGTCACATTTGGGAAAATGTTAATATAGTTGGGCAAATTTAAAGTTTTTCGAAAATCTCCTGAAAACTCGAACTTCCAGAAATTCTAAGTATGCACTTTTTTAGACTAGAATGTGGTCCATAATAGGTCACCACTTTTGTCCGCCCGCATCGCCTCCTTCCTAAAAAAATTTGGTCACATTTGGGAAAATGTTAATAAAGTTGGGCAAATTTAAAGTTTTTCGAAAATCTCCTGAAAACTCGAACTTCCAGAAATTCTAAGTATTCACTTTTTTAGAGTAGAATGTGGTCCATAATAGGTCACCACTTTTGTCCGCCCGCATCGCCTCCTTCCTAAAAAAAATTTTGTTCGAAAAATGTTAATATAGTTGGGCAAATTTAAAGTTTTTCGAAAATCTCCTGAAAACTCGAACTTCCAGAAATTCTAAGTATGCACTTTTTTAGACTAGAATGTGGTCCATAAGAGGTCACCACTTTTGTCCGCCCGCATCGCCTCCTTCCTAAAAAAAGTTGGTCACATTTGGGGAAATGTTAATATAGTTGGGCAAATTTAAAGTTTTTCGAAAATCTCCTGAAAACTCGAACTTCCAGAAATTCTAAGTATGCACTTTTTTAGAGTAGGATGTGGTCCATAATAGGTCACCACTTTTGTCCGCCCGCATCGCCTCCTTCCTAAAAAAATTTGGTCACATTTGGGAAAATGTTAATATAGTTGGGCAAATTTAAAGTTTTTCGAAAATCGCCTGAAAACTCGAACTTCCAGAAATTCTAAGTATGCACTTTTTTAGAGTAGGATGTGGTCCATAATAGGTCACCTTTTTTGTCCGCCCGCATCGCCTCCTTCCTAAATAAATTTGGTCACATTTGGGAAAATGTTAATATAGTTGGGCAATTTTAAAGTTTTTCGAAAATCGCCTGAAAACTCGAACTTCCAGAAATTCTAAGTATGCACTTTTTTAGACTAGAATGTGGTCCATAATAGGTCACCTTTTTTGTCCGCCCGCATCGCCTCCTTCCTAAAAAAATTTGGTCACATTTGGGAAAATGTTAATATAGTTGGGCAAATTTAAAGTTTTTCGAAAATCTCCTGAAAACTCGAACTTCCAGAAATTCTAAGTATGCACTTTTTTAGAGTAGGATGTGGTCCATAAGAGGTCACCTTTTTTTTCCGCCCGCATCGCCTCCTTCCTAAAAAAATTTTGTTCGAAAAATGTTAATATAGTTGGGCAATTTTAAAGTTTTTCGAAAATCGCCTGAAAACTCGAACTTCCAGAAATTCTAAGTATGCACTTTTTTAGAGTAGGATGTGGTCCATAATAGGTCACCTTTTTTGTCCGCCCGCATCGCCTCCTTCGTAAAAAAATTTGGTCACATTTGGGAAAATGTTAATATAGTTGGGCAAATTTAAAGTTTTTCGAAAATCTCCTGAAAACTCGAACTTCCAGAAATTCTAAGTATGCACTTTTTTAGACTAGAATGTGGTCCATAATAGGTCACCACTTTTGTCCGCCCGCATCGCCTCCTTCCTAAAAAAATTTGGTCACATTTGGGAAAATGTTAATATAGTTGGGCAAATTTAAAGTTTTTCGAAAATCTCCTGAAAACTCGAACTTCCAGAAATTCTAAGTATGCACTTTTTTAGACTAGAATGTGGTCCATAATAGGTCACCACTTTTGTCCGCCCGCATCGCCTCCTTCCTAAAAAAATTTGGTCACATTTGGGAAAATGTTAATATAGTTGGGCAAATTTAAAGTTTTTCGAAAATCTCCTGAAAACTCGAACTTCCAGAAATTCTAAGTATGCACTTTTTTAGAGTAGGATGTGGTCCATAATAGGTCACCACTTTTGTCCGCCCGTATCGCCTCCTTCCTAAAAAAATTTGGTCACATTTGGGAAAATGTTAATATAGTTGGGCAAATTTAAAGTTTTTCGAAAATCTCCTGAAAACTCGAACTTCCAGAAATTCTAAGTATGCACTTTTTTAGACTAGAATGTGGTCCATAATAGGTCACCACTTTTGTCCGCCCGCATCGCCTCCTTCCTAAAAAACTTTGGTCACATTTGGGAAAATGTTAATATAGTTGGGCAAATTTAAAGTTTTTCGAAAATCTCCTGAAAACTCGAACTTCCAGAAATTCTAAGTATACACTTTTTTAGAGTAGGATGTGGTCCATAATAGGTCACCTTTTTTTTTCGCCCGCATCGCCTCCTTCCTAAAAAAATTTGGTCACATTTGGGAAAATGTTAATATAGTTGGGCAAATTTAAAGTTTTTCGAAAATCTCCTGAAAACTCGAACTTCCAGAAATTCTAAGTATGCACTTTTTTAGACTAGAATGTGGTCCATAATAGGTTACCACTTTTGTCCGCCCACATCGCCTCCTTCCTAAAAAAATTTGGTCACATTTGGGAAAATGTTAATATAGTTGGGCAAATTTAAAGTTTTTCGAAAATCTCCTGAAAACTCGAACTTCCAGAAATTCTAAGTATGCACTTTTTTAGACTAGAATGTGGTCCATAATAGGTCACCACTTTTGTCCGCCCGCATCGCCTTCCTAAAAAAATTTGGTCACATTTGGGAAAATGTTAATATAGTTGGGCAAATTTAAAGTTTTTCGAAAATCTCCTGAAAACTCGAACTTCCAGAAATTCTAAGTATGCACTTTTTTAGAGTAGGATGTGGTCCATAATAGGTCACCTTTTTTTTCCGCCCGCATCGCCTCCTTCCTAAAAAAATTTTGTTCGAAAAATGTTAATATAGTTGGGCAATTTTAAAGTTTTTCGAAAATCGCCTGAAAACTCGAACTTCCAGAAATTCTAAGTATGCACTTTTTTAGAATAGAATGTGGTCCATAATATTTCACCACTTTTGTCCGCCCGCATCGCCTCCTTCCTAAAAAAAATTTTGTTCGAAAAATGTTAATATAGTTGGGCAAATTTAAAGTTTTTCGAAAATCTCCTGAAAACTCGAACTTCCAGAAATTCTAAGTATGCACTTTTTTAGACTAGAATGTGGTCCATAAGAGGTCACCACTTTTGTCCGCCCGCATCGCCTCCTTCCTAAAAAAAAGTTGGTCACATTTGGGGAAATGTTAATATAGTTGGGCAAATTTAAAGTTTTTCGAAAATCTCCTGAAAACTCGAACTTCCAGAAATTCTAAGTATGCACTTTTTTAGACTAGAATGTGGTCCATAATAGGTCACCACTTTTGTCCGCCCGCATCGCCTCCTTCCTAAAAAAATTTGGTCACATTTGGGAAAATGTTAATATAGTTGGGCAAATTTAAAGTTTTTCGAAAATCTCCTGAAAACTCGAACTTCCAGAAATTCTAAGTATGCACTTTTTTAGACTAGAATGTGGTCCATAATAGGTCACCACTTTTGTCCGCCCGCATCGCCTCCTTCCTAAAAAAATTTGGTCACATTTGGGAAAATGTTAATATAGTTGGGCAAATTTAAAGTTTTTCGAAAATCTCCTGAAAACTCGAACTTCCAGAAATTCTAAGTATGCACTTTTTTAGACTAGAATGTGGTCCATAATAGGTCACCACTTTTGTCCGCCCGCATCGCCTCCTTCCTAAAAAAATTTTGTTCGAAAAATGTTAATAAAGTTGGGCAAATTTAAAGTTTTTCGAAAACTCCTGAAAACTCGAACTTCCAGAAATTCTAAGTATGCACTTTTTTAGAGTAGGATGTGGTCCATAATAGGTCACCTTTTTTGTCCGCCCGCATCGCCTCCTTCCTAAAAAAATTTGGTCACATTTGGGAAAATGTTAATATAGTTGGGCAAATTTAAAGTTTTTCGAAAATCTTCTGAAAACTCGAACTTCCAGAAATTCTAAGTATGCACTTTTTTAGACTAGAATGTGGTCCATAATAGGTCACCACTTTTGTCCGCCCGCATCGCCTCCTTCCTAAAAAAATTTGGTCACATTTGGGAAAATGTTAATATAGTTGGGCAAATTTAAAGTTTTTCGAAAATCTCCTGAAAACTCGAACTTCCAGAAATTCTAAGTATGCACTTTTTTAGAGTAGGATGTGGTCCATAATAGGTCACCACTTTTGTCCGCCCGCATCGCCTCCTTCCTAAAAAAATTTGGTCACATTTGGGAAAATGTTAATATAGTTGAGCATATTTAAAGTTTTTCGAAAATCTCCTGAAAACTCGAACTTCCAGAAATTCTAAGTATTCACTTTTTTAGAGTAGAATGTGGTCCATAATAGGTCACCACTTTTGTCCGCCCGCATCTCCTCCTTCCTAAAAAAAATTTTGTTCGAAAAATGTTAATATAGTTGGGCAAATTTAAAGTTTTTCGAAAATCTCCTGAAAACTCGAACTTCCAGAAATTCTAAGTATGCACTTTTTTAGACTAGAATGTGGTCCATAAGAGGTCACCACTTTTGTCCGCCCGCATCGCCTCCTTCCTAAAAAAAGTTGGTCACATTTGGGAAAATGTTAATATAGTTGGGCAAATTTAAAGTTTTTCGAAAATCTCCTGAAAACTCGAACTTCCAGAAATTCTAAGTATGCACTTTTTTAGACTAGAATGTGGTCCATAATAGGTTACCACTTTTGTCCGCCCGCATCGCCTCCTTCCTAAAAAAATTTGGTCACATTTGGGAAAATGTTAATATAGTTGGGCAAATTTAAAGTTTTTCGAAAATCTCCTGAAAACTCGAACTTCCAGAAATTCTAAGTATGCACTTTTTTAGACTAGAATGTGGTCCATAATAGGTCACCACTTTTGTCCGCCCGCATCGCCTCCTTCCTAAAAAAATTTTGTCACATTTGGGAAAATGTTAATATAGTTGGGCAAATTTAAAGTTTTTCGAAAATCTCCTGAAAACTCGAACTTCCAGAAATTCTAAGTATGCACTTTTTTAGAGTAGGATGTGGTCCATAATAGGTCACCACTTTTGTCCGCCCGCATCGCCTCCTTCCTAAAAAAATTTGGTCACATTTGGGAAAATGTTAATATAGTTGGGCAAATTTAAAGTTTTTCGAAAATCTCCTGAAAACTCGAACTTCCAGAAATTCTAAGTATTCACTTTTTTAGAGTAGAATGTGGTCCATAATAGGTCACCACTTTTGTCCGCCCGCATCGCCTCCTTCCTAAAAAAATTTTGTCACATTTGGGAAAATGTTAATATAGTTGGGCAAATTTAAAGTTTTTCGAAAATCTCCTGAAAACTCGAACTTCCAGAAATTCTAAGTATGCACTTTTTTAGAGTAGGATGTGGTCCATAATAGGTCACCACTTTTGTCCGCCCGCATCGCCTCCTTCCTAAAAAAATTTGGTCACATTTGGGAAAATGTTAATATAGTTGGGCAAATTTAAAGTTTTTCGAAAATCTCCTGAAAACTCGAGCTTCCAGAAATTCTAAGTATGCACTTTCTTAGACTAGAATGTGTTCCATAACAGGTCACCACTTTTGTCCGCCCGCATCTGCCTCCTTCCTAAAAAAATTTGGTCACATTTGGGAAAATGTTAATATAGTTGGGCAAATTTAAAGTTTTTCGAAAATCGCCTGAAAACTCGAACTTCCAGAAATTCTAAGTATGCACTTTTTTAGACTAGAATGTGGTCCATAATAGGTCACCACTTTTGTCCGCCCGCATCGCCTCCTTCCTAAAAAAATTTTGTTCGAAAAATGTTAATATAGTTGGGCAATTTTAAAGTTTTTCGAAAATCGCCTGAAAACTCGAACTTCCAGAAATTCTAAGTATGCACTTTTTTAGACTAGAATGTGGTCCATAATATTTCACCACTTTTGTCCGCCCGCATCGCCTCCTTCCTAAAAAAAATTTTGTTCGAAAAATGTTAATATAGTTGGGCAAATTTAAAGTTTTTCGAAAATCTCCTGAAAACTCGAACTTCCAGAAATTCTAAGTATGCACTTTTTTAGACTAGAATGTGGTCCATAAGAGGTCACCACTTTTGTCCGCCCGCATCGCCTCCTTCCTAAAAAAAGTTGGTCACATTTGGGGAAATGTTAATATAGTTGGGCAAATTTAAAGTTTTTCGAAAATCTCCTGAAAACTCGAACTTCCAGAAATTCTAAGTATGCACTTTTTTAGACTAGAATGTGGTCCATAATAGGTCACCACTTTTGTCCGCCCGCATCGCCTCCTTCCTAAAAAAATTTGGTCACATTTGGGAAAATGTTAATATAGTTGGGCAAATTTAAAGTTTTTCGAAAATCTCCTGAAAACTCGAACTTCCAGAAATTCTAAGTATGCACTTTTTTAGACTAGAATGTGGTCCATAATAGGTCACCACTTTTGTCCGCCCGCATCGCCTCCTTCCTAAAAAAATTTGGTCACATTTGGGAAAATGTTAATATAGTTGGGCAAATTTAAAGTTTTTCGAAAATCTCCTGAAAACTCGAACTTCCAGAAATTCTAAGTATGCACTTTTTTAGACTAGAATGTGGTCCATAATAGGTCACCACTTTTGTCCGCCCGCATCGCCTCCTTCCTAAAAAAATTTTGTTCGAAAAATGTTAATAAAGTTGGGCAAATTTAAAGTTTTTCGAAAACTCCTGAAAACTCGAACTTCCAGAAATTCTAAGTATGCACTTTTTTAGAGTAGGATGTGGTCCATAATAGGTCACCTTTTTTGTCCGCCCGCATCGCCTCCTTCCTAAAAAAAGTTGGTCACATTTGGGAAAATGTTAATATAGTTGGGCAAATTTAAAGTTTTTCGAAAATCTTCTGAAAACTCGAACTTCCAGAAATTCTAAGTATGCACTTTTTTAGACTAGAATGTGGTCCATAATAGGTCACCACTTTTGTCCGCCCGCATCGCCTCCTTCCTAAAAAAATTTGGTCACATTTGGGAAAATGTTAATATAGTTGGGCAAATTTAAAGTTTTTCGAAAATCTCCTGAAAACTCGAACTTCCAGAAATTCTAAGTATGCACTTTTTTAGAGTAGGATGTGGTCCATAATAGGTCACCACTTTTGTCCGCCCGCATCGCCTCCTTCCTAAAAAAATTTGGTCACATTTGGGAAAATGTTAATATAGTTGAGCATATTTAAAGTTTTTCGAAAATCTCCTGAAAACTCGAACTTCCAGAAATTCTAAGTATTCACTTTTTTAGAGTAGAATGTGGTCCATAATAGGTCACCACTTTTGTCCGCCCGCATCTCCTCCTTCCTAAAAAAAATTTTGTTCGAAAAATGTTAATATAGTTGGGCAAATTTAAAGTTTTTCGAAAATCTCCTGAAAACTCGAACTTCCAGAAATTCTAAGTATGCACTTTTTTAGACTAGAATGTGGTCCATAAGAGGTCACCACTTTTGTCCGCCCGCATCGCCTCCTTCCTAAAAAAAGTTGGTCACATTTGGGAAAATGTTAATATAGTTGGGCAAATTTAAAGTTTTTCGAAAATCTCCTGAAAACTCGAACTTCCAGAAATTCTAAGTATGTACTTTTTTAGACTAGAATGTGGTCCATAATAGGTTACCACTTTTGTCCGCCCGCATCGCCTCCTTCCTAAAAAAATTTGGTCACATTTGGGAAAATGTTAATATAGTTGGGCAAATTTAAAGTTTTTCGAAAATCTCCTGAAAACTCGAACTTCCAGAAATTCTAAGTATGCACTTTTTTAGACTAGAATGTGGTCCATAATAGGTCACCACTTTTGTCCGCCCGCATCGCCTCCTTCCTAAAAAAATTTTGTCACATTTGGGAAAATGTTAATATAGTTGGGCAAATTTAAAGTTTTTCGAAAATCTCCTGAAAACTCGAACTTCCAGAAATTCTAAGTATGCACTTTTTTAGAGTAGGATGTGGTCCATAATAGGTCACCACTTTTGTCCGCCCGCATCGCCTCCTTCCTAAAAAAATTTGGTCACATTTGGGAAAATGTTAATATAGTTGGGCAAATTTAAAGTTTTTCGAAAATCTCCTCAAAACTCGAACTTCCAGAAATTCTAAGTATTCACTTTTTTAGAGTAGAATGTGGTCCATAATAGGTCACCACTTTTGTCCGCCCGCATCGCCTCCTTCCTAAAAAAATTTTGTCACATTTGGGAAAATGTTAATATAGTTGGGCAAATTTAAAGTTTTTCGAAAATCTCCTGAAAACTCGAACTTCCAGAAATTCTAAGTATGCACTTTTTTAGAGTAGGATGTGGTCCATAATAGGTCACCACTTTTGTCCGCCCGCATCGCCTCCTTCCTAAAAAAATTTGGTCACATTTGGGAAAATGTTAATATAGTTGGGCAAATTTAAAGTTTTTCGAAAATCTCCTGAAAACTCGAGCTTCCAGAAATTCTAAGTATGCACTTTCTTAGACTAGAATGTGTTCCATAACAGGTCACCACTTTTGTCCGCCCGCATCTGCCTCCTTCCTAAAAAAATTTGGTCACATTTGGGAAAATGTTAATATAGTTGGGCAAATTTAAAGTTTTTCGAAAATCTCCTGAAAACTCGAAATTCCAGAAATTCTAAGTATGCACTTTTTTAGAGTAGAATGTGGTCCATAATAGGTCACCACTTTTGTCCGCCCGCATCGCCTCCTTCCTAAAAAAATTTTGTTCGAAAAATGTTAATATAGTTGGGCAATTTTAAAGTTTTTCGAAAATCGCCTGAAAACTCGAACTTCCAGAAATTCTAAGTATGCACTTTTTTAGAGTAGGATGTGGTCCATAATAGGTCACCTTTTTTGTCCGCCCGCATCGCCTCCTTCCTAAATAAATTTGGTCACATTTGGGAAAATGTTAATATAGTTGGGCAAATTTAAAGTTTTTCGAAAACTCCTGAAAACTCGAACTTCCAGAAATTCTAAGTATGCACTTTTTTAGAGTAGGATGTGGTCCATAATAGGTCACCTTTTTTGTCCGCACGCATCGCCTCCTTCCTAAAAAAATTTTGTTCGAAAAATGTTAATATAGTTGGGCAATTTTAAAGTTTTTCGAAAATCGCCTGAAAACTCGAACTTCCAGAAATTCTAAGTATGCACTTTTTTAGAGTAGGATGTGGTCCATAATAGGTCACCTTTTTTGTCCGCCCGCATCGCCTCCTTCCTAAATAAATTTGGTCACATTTGGGAAAATGTTAATATAGTTGGGCAAATTTAAAGTTTTTCGAAAACTCCTGAAAACTCGAACTTCCAGAAATTCTAAGTATGCACTTTTTTAGACTAGAATGTGGTCCATAATAGGTCACCACTTTTGTCCGCCCGCATCGCCTCCTTCCTAAAAAAATTTGGTCACATTTGGGAAAATGTTAATATAGTTGGGCAAATTTAAAGTTTTTCGAAAATCTCCTGAAAACTCGAACTTCCAGAAATTCTAAGTATGCACTTTTTTAGACTAGAATGTGGTCCATAATAGGTCACCACTTTTGTCCGCCCGCATCGCCTCCTTCCTAAAAAAATTTGGTCACATTTGGGAAAATGTTAATATAGTTGGGCAAATTTAAAGTTTTTCGAAAATCTCCTGAAAACTCGAGCTTCCAGAAATTCTAAGTATGCACTTTCTTAGACTAAAATGTGTTCCATAACAGGTCACCACTTTTGTCCGCCCGCATCTGCCTCCTTCCTAAAAAAATTTGGTCACATTTGGGAAAATGTTAATATAGTTGGGCAAATTTAAAGTTTTTCGAAAATCTCCTGAAAACTCGAAATTCCAGAAATTCTAAGTATGCACTTTTTTAGAGTAGAATGTGGTCCATAATAGGTCACCACTTTTGTCCGCCCGCATCGCCTCCTTCCTAAAAAAATTTTGTTCGAAAAATGTTAATATAGTTGGGCAATTTTAAAGTTTTTCGAAAATCGCCTGAAAACTCGAACTTCCAGAAATTCTAAGTATGCACTTTTTTAGAGTAGGATGTGGTCCATAATAGGTCACCTTTTTTGTCCGCCCGCATCGCCTCCTTCCTAAATAAATTTGGTCACATTTGGGAAAATGTTAATATAGTTGGGCAAATTTAAAGTTTTTCGAAAACTCCTGAAAACTCGAACTTCCAGAAATTCTAAGTATGCACTTTTTTAGAGTAGGATGTGGTCCATAATAGGTCACCTTTTTTGTCCGCACGCATCGCCTCCTTCCTAAAAAAATTTTGTTCGAAAAATGTTAATATAGTTGGGCAATTTTAAAGTTTTTCGAAAATCGCCTGAAAACTCGAACTTCCAGAAATTCTAAGTATGCACTTTTTTAGAGTAGGATGTGGTCCATAATAGGTCACCTTTTTTGTCCGCCCGCATCGCCTCCTTCCTAAATAAATTTGGTCACATTTGGGAAAATGTTAATATAGTTGGGCAAATTTAAAGTTTTTCGAAAACTCCTGAAAACTCGAACTTCCAGAAATTCTAAGTATGCACTTTTTTAGACTAGAATGTGGTCCATAATAGGTCACCACTTTTGTCCGCCCGCATCGCCTCCTTCCTAAAAAAATTTGGTCACATTTGGGAAAATGTTAATATAGTTGGGCAAATTTAAAGTTTTTCGAAAATCTCCTGAAAACTCGAGCTTCCAGAAATTCTAAGTATGCACTTTCTTAGACTAGAATGTGGTTCATAACAGTTCACCACTTTTGTCCGCCCGCATCTGCCTCCTTCCTAAAAAAATTTGATCACATTTGGGAAAATGTTAATATAGTTGGGCAAATTTAAAGTTTTTCGAAAATCTTCTGAAAACTCGAACTTCCAGAAATTCTAAGTATGCACTTTTTTAGACTAGAATGTGGTCCATAAGAGGTCACCACTTTTGTCCGCCCGCATCGCCTCCTTCCTAAAAAAAATTTTGTTCGAAAATTGTTAATATAGTTGGGCAAATTTAAAGTTTTTCGAAAACTCCTGAAAACTCGAACTTCCAGAAATTCTAAGTATGCACTTTTTTAGAGTAGGATGTGGTCCATAATAGGTCACCTTTTTTGTCCGCCCGCATCGCCTCCTTCCTAAAAAAATTTGGTCACATTTGGGAAAATGTTAATATAGTTGGGCAAATTTAA
The DNA here is from genome assembly GCA_944452675.1 of Tachina lurida. Classification (NCBI taxonomy): domain Eukaryota; kingdom Metazoa; phylum Arthropoda; class Insecta; order Diptera; family Tachinidae; genus Tachina; species Tachina lurida. The sequence continues at coordinate 121,246,623 of OX101756.1, forward strand.
AGTTTTTCGAAAATCTCCTGAAAACTCGAACTTCCAGAAATTCTACGTATGCACTTTTTTAGACTAGAATGTGGTCCATAATAGGTCACCACTTTTGTCCGCCCGCATCGCCTCCTTCCTAAAAAAATTTGGTCACATTTGGGAAAATGTTAATATAGTTGGGCAAATTTAAAGTTTTTCGAAAATCTCCTGAAAACTCGAACTTCCAGAAATTCTAAGTATGCACTTTTTTAGACTAGAATGTGGTCCATAATATGTCACCACTTTTGTCCGCCCGCATCGCCTCCTTCCTAAAAAAAAGTTGGTCACATTTGGGGAAATGTTAATATAGTTGGGCAAATTTAAAGTTTTTCGAAAATCTCCTGAAAACTCGAACTTCCAGAAATTCTAAGTATGCACTTTTTTAGACTAGAATGTGGTCCATAATAGGTCACCACTTTTGTCCGCCCGCATCGCCTCCTTCCTAAAAAACTTTGGTCACATTTGGGAAAATGTTAATATAGTTGGGCAAATTTAAAGTTTTTCGAAAATCTCCTGAAAACTCGAACTTCCAGAAATTCTAAGTATGCACATTTTTAGACTAGAATGTGGTTCATAATAGGTCACCACTTTTGTCTGCCCGCATCGCCTCCTTCCTAAAAAAAATTTTGTTCGAAAAATGTTAATATAGTTGGGCAAATTTAAAGTTTTTCGAAAATCTCCTGAAAACTCGAACTTCCAGAAATTCTAAGTATGCACTTTTTTAGACTAGAATGTGGTCCATAAGAGGTCACCACTTTTGTCCGCCCGCATCGCCTCCTTCCTAAAAAAAGTTGGTCACATTTGGGGAAATGTTAATATAGTTGGGCAAATTTAAAGTTTTTCGAAAATCTCCTGAAAACTCGAACTTCCAGAAATTCTAAGTATGCAATTTTTTAGACTAGAATGTGGTCCATAATAGGTCAACTTTTTTGTCCGCCCGCATCGCCCCCTTCCTAAAAAAATTTGGTCACATTTGGGAAAATGTTAATATAGTTGGGCAAATTTAAAGTTTTTCGAAAACTCCTGAAAACTCGAACTTCCAGAAATTCTAAGTATGCACTTTTTAGAGTAGGATGTGGTCCATAATACGTCACCTTTTTTGTCCGCCCGCATCGCCTCCTTCCTAAAAAAATTTTGTTCGAAAAATGTTAATATAGTTGGGCAATTTTAAAGTTTTTCGAAAATCGCCTGAAAACTCGAACTTCCAGAAATTCTAAGTATGCACTTTTTTAGACTAGAATGTGGTCCATAATAGGTCACCACTTTTGTCCGCCCGCATCGCCTCCTTCCTAAAAAAAATTTTGTTCGAAAAATTTTAATATAGTTGGGCAAATTTTAAGTTTTTCGAAAACTCCTGAAAACTCGAACTTCCAGAAATTCTAAGTATGCACTTTTTTAGAGTAGGATGTGGTCCATAATAGGTCACCTTTTTTGTCCGCACGCATCGCCTCCTTCCTAAAAAAATTTTGTTCGAAAAATGTTAATATAGTTGGGCAATTTTAAAGTTTTTCGAAAATCGCCTGAAAACTCGAACTTCCAGAAATTCTAAGTATGCACTTTTTTAGACTAGAATGTGGTCCATAATAGGTCACCACTTTTGTCCGCCCGCATCGCCTCCTTCCTAAAAAAAATTTTGTTCGAAAAATGTTAATATAGTTGGGCAAATTTAAAGTTTTTCGAAAACTCCTGAAAACTCGAACTTCTAGAAATTCTAAGTATGCACTTTTTTAGAGTAGGATGTGGTCCATAATAGGTCACCTTTTTTGTCCGCACGCATCGCCTCCTTCCTAAAAAAATTTTGTTCGAAAAATGTTAATATAGTTGGGCAATTTTAAAGTTTTTCGAAAATCGCCTGAAAACTCGAACTTCCAGAAATTCTAAGTATGCACTTTTTTAGACTAGAATGTGGTCCATAATAGGTCACCACTTTTGTCCGCCCGCATCGCCTCCTTCCTAAAAAAATTTGGTCACATTTGGGAAAATGTTAATATAGTTGGGCAAATTTAAAGTTTTTCGAAAATCTCCTGAAAACTCGAACTTCCAGAAATTCCAAGTATGCACTTTTTTAGACTAGAATGTGGTCCATAATAGGCCACCACTTTTGTCCGCCCGCATCGCCTCCTTCCTAAAAAAATTTGGTCATATTTGGGAAAATGTTAATATAGTTGGGCAAATTTAAAGTTTTTCGAAAATCTCCTGAAAACTCGAACTTCCAGAAATTCTAAGTATGCACTTTTTTAGAGTAGAATGTGGTCCATAATAGGTCACCACTTTTGTCCGCCCGCATCGCCTCCTTCCTAAAAAAATTTTTGTTCGAAAAATGTTAATATAGTTGGGCAAATTTAAAGTTTTTCGAAAATCTCCTGAAAACTCGAACTTCCAGAAATTCTAAGTATGCTTTTTTTAGACTAGAATGTGGTCCATAATAGGTCACCACTTTTGTCCGCCCGCATCGCCTCCTTCCTAAAAAAATTTGGTCACATTTGGGAAAATGTTAATATAGTTGGGCAAATTTAAAGTTTTTCGAAAATCTCCTGAAAACTCGAACTTCCAGAAATTCTAAGTATGCACTTTTTTAGACTAGAATGTGGTCCATAATATGTCACCACTTTTGTCCGCCCGCATCGCCTCCTTCCTAAAAAAATTTGGTCACATTTGGGAAAATGTTAATATAGTTGGGCAAATTTAAAGTTTTTCGAAAATCTCCTGAAAACTCGAACTTCCAGAAATTCTAAGTATGCACTTTTTTAGACTAGAATGTGGTCCATAATAGGTCACCACTTTTGTCCGCCCGCATCGCCTCCTTCCTAAAAAAATTTGGTCACATTTGGGAAAATGTTAATATAGTTGGGCAAATTTAAAGTTTTTCGAAAATCTCCTGAAAACTCGAACTTCCAGAAATTTTAAGTATGCACTTTTTTAGAGTAGGATGTGGTCCATAATAGGTCACCTTTTTTGTCCGCCCGCATCGCCTCCTTCCTAAAAAAATTTGGTCACATTTGGGAAAATGTTAATATAGTTGGGCAAATTTAAAGTTTTTCGAAAATCTTCTGAAAACTCGAACTTCCAGAAATTCTAAGTACGCACTTTTTTAGACTAGAATGTGGTCCATAATAGGTCACCACTTTTGTCCGCCCGCATCGCCTCCTTCCTAAAAAAATTTGGTCACATTTGGGAAAATGTTAATATAGTTGGGCAAATTTAAAGTTTTTCGAAAATCTCCTGAAAACTCGAACTTCCAGAAATTCTAAGTATGCACTTTTTTAGACTAGAATGTGGTCCATAATATGTCACCACTTTTGTCCGCCCGCATCGCCTCCTTCCTAAAAAAATTTGGTCACATTTGGGAAAATGTTAATATAGTTGGGCAAATTTAAAGTTTTTCGAAAATCTCCTGAAAACTCGAGCTTCCAGAAATTCTAAGTATGCACTTTCTTAGACTAGAATGTGGTCCATAACAGGTCACCACTTTTGTCCGTCCGCGTCTGCATCCTTCCTAAAAAATTTGATCACATTTGGGAAAATGTTAATATAGTTGGGCAAATTTAAAGTTTTTCGAAAATCTCCTGAAAACTCGAGCTTCCAGAAATTCTAAGTATGCACTTTCTTAGACTAGAATGTGGTCCATAATAGGTCACCACTTTTGTCCGCCCGCATCGCCTCCTTCCTAAAAAAAATTTTGTTCGAAAAATGTTAATATAGTTGGGCAAATTTAAAGTTTTTCGAAAATCTCCTGAAAACTCGAACTTCCAGAAATTCTAAGTATGCACTTTTTTAGACTAGAATGTGGTCCATAATAGGTCACCACTTTTGTCCGCCCGCATCGCCTCCTTCCTAAAAAAATTTGGTCACATTTGGGAAAATGTTAATATAGTTGGGCAAATTTAAAGTTTTTCGAAAATCTCCTGAAAACTCGAACTTCCAGAAATTCTAAGTATGCACTTTTTTAGACTAGAATGTGGTCCATAATAGGCCACCACTTTTGTCCGCCCGCATCGCCTCCTTCCTAAAAAAATTGGTCACATTTGGGAAAATGTTAATATAGTTGGGCAAATTTAAAGTTTTTCGAAAATCTCCTGAAAACTCGAACTTCCAGAAATTCTAAGTATGCACTTTTTTAGACTAGAATGTGGTCCATAATAGGTCACCACTTTTGTCCGCCCGCATCGCCTTCTTCCTAAAAAAATTTGGTCACATTTGGGAAAATGTTAATATATATAAAAACAGGACTTTTGACTATCTCTCTGCAATTAATACAAACTTCATTTATGTTATCCGCATATTCCCTTAACAATATTTTCATTGTTTCTCTGTAATGATTTGGATTAGAAATATCTTTTAAATATTTTTCTTCTATAATATCTTTTATATATTGGCAAACAAAAACTCCACAGTTAAAAATATCATTTTGATAGTTGCGCACTAACGGCCCTATATATAAGCAAAAATTGGCATGAAGTTAGCATAAGTATCAAAATTGAACATGATGTTAAAGAGTTTAGCCATGAAACTTCACATTAAAAATCATGCTAGGACTTAGAGGTGGGTTAAAATTAGATAATGCGACCATTTTTAATGTCAAATTGTATGGAGGAACTCGTTAACACCTAATTCAATTTTGTCACTTATGCTAACTTCATGTCAATTTTTGATTATACATAGGCCGTTAATCTTTATTCTCCCAGGATTTATCATTTACAGCCTTAACAAATTTGTCAAATATTTCACTTTTGTGGGAATGACTTGCAATAGAATTTATGTAGTAAAAGTGCTTTTTGAGTTTGTCAATATATACTAATGTGTAATGGCTTTTATGTATTATTGGTATGAAAACGAAATCGTAATTATCTAATGGGATTGTAATATTGCCATTACAGAAAAACATATTTTTGCCTTCTTCACAAGAAAAAGCATATACAGATTTTTCTGATTGTTTTATTAAAATATTTATAAAAATGTCAACGACATTATTAAATAAACATTTTTTTTTTTTTTTTTTTTTTTTTTAAAGAGAAGTAACACTCAGGCAATTAATGCCTACTACTATTACTAGGTGTTACCTTCTTTAGGAAAGGGATAGTGATAGAGAAGACAGGTGGTGAAGGAAGAGATAGAGGAGAGCTTCATTCTTTTACAACTCTGCTTTTTTTTTGCACGCTTTTTTTTTTTTTTGATAATGCAGTTTTGCTGCGCCATCTGGTGTCAAATGAGGCGTATTAAATTTTTTAAGCTGTGTTTTGTAGCCATTTTATTGATTATTTTACTTCGCCGATGATTCTGCTACACAACGAAGGAGGGCGCTCTGATGTTACATTAGGATTAGTATCTGCTGAAGTCGGTATAGTTCAGTGACCAGTGACTATGCCTTCATCACTTGAACTTTCCTGCAACAACTGATACGAAGGGACACTAATGCACATCAGAAAAATGCGTGGTGTTGTTATTCAATGACTGTTGGATACAAGGATTGAACCCAGGACCTTCGGTTTTGTAGTCAACGTGCTAACTACTTCAGCCAACGCCACCCTCGTGGATCTAGACTTTTAAATTCATTCAAATCAATTATAGGCGGGTAGGATACTGACTGCTCGTTTTTATAAAAATTATAATAAGAGTATAAAATGTAGCGTTTTTCTTTTAATTTTCTAGGCCAGGAACAATAATTTGTCAAAAGTTTTTCGTAAATGAGTTTTGGATTTATTTTGTTTTTATCTTTTGCTCTGACTCTACTCCAAGTTTCTTCCTCAAGTTTTATGTTGGTGAGTTTGTTTTTTTTTTTAATTTTTTCGGGAGTGCTTTGTCAACAATATATACATTTTCGGCGCCAATTATCTTAGCTTTAATATAAGTATAACTCCTCGGTACATATTCGGTTGGTACCACATTGCCTTTTCCTTCTAACGTTATGTTTTTCGTTATATTGAAATAGCTTTCAACGGCACTGTTTGAAATTGTATTCTTTTCTCTATCGACATACATATGTATTTTCCCATTATATTTGACAATAGAGGGGAATATGGAGCATACTTCTTTAATAGTAACAACGTAAAAACCTCATTATATATGGCAGCATATTTGTATAACAACAAGATTGCATTTGGTTACTTTATTTTTACATATATAATAAGTTGCTGAAATATAATGTTGCAAGCTATTCACGTTTTGTTCTTTATTAAAGACTCTCGCCACAGTATTGATTGATGCATAGCTCCAGTCGATACGTACTCGTTTGCATATTGGCCATGCAAAATAATTATTGATGCAATATACATACTTTCAAAAACATTAGAAATCTCTCAATATCTTCTGAAAATTGACTACAAAGAAGGCATTCCGCTATTGGAATTAGAAAACCTCTATCATCGTTTTTCCTAATGTGAGCAATTATTGAATATCTTTATCGATTTTTTTACGATGTTACCCGTTGCATCGAAAAATAAAGTATTTCTGCTTAATTTTAGAAATTTCTTTTTGTTATTTTGCAATAGTTCTATTTGCCTATTAGAAAAAAGGTAAACTTCTAACGGATTTGCAATTTTTTGTATAAAATTGCTCCAATTTTTATCTTTTTGCATTTTATATATATCAATAAATTCATCTTTGTCACGTTAAAGTTTACGAATCTGTTCAGATTTTATTTTCCTAGCAACATCTCTAGACGGAACTTCCTGATCGTTGCCATTCTGTCTCAAGTAGACCGACTGCGTGCAAAGCTTTTTGTTTCTCCAATTTGAGACCTTTTGAAATTTCAACTCATGCTTCGAAACAATCCGACGTATGCTTCGAATTTGTTGATTTTTTAATTTTCCAGGGTGCTTTATTGGAACACCAATAGATTCTATTTTACCAATTATACTGCTTTTACCAAATTTTAATGCTAAGCGATAACGGCCACAGCCAGTATTGAAATATATACATTTAACATACAAATACAATAATGTTTTACTTTTGTTCCCCACAAAACTATTGAAAGTAATTGGACATATGTATGTTGTTGAAATATTTAAATTTCTCGCGGACTATATCTTCCAAAAAGGCAACCATTTCGACGTATTTCTGATCTTTAATAAAATATTCTTGCAGAAATAAAAACTCCCTATCTGAGAAAACTAGGTCAGCTTCGTGTTTTGTATATATTCGGCTGCTTTTTATAGAACACTTGTTTATTAAGCCTGACTGAGTGCCCACGTTTGTGTGCCTGTTCAATATAATATTTTTTCTTATTACATTATACTCTTCCACTTCTAAACACGATGTTTCAGTAATATTTATGCTCATTTCATATTGTGTGGATGAAGGCACTACATTTTCTTTAAATACTTTGGTATTTAATTCTGATATTTTCTCATTTGCTACACCATCTATGGATGAGAAATAAACACTAGGTGATTGTGCATCCCCAAAAACAATTGAGTCTATCAAATCTATTTGTAAGTCAGTAGACTTGACTAAATTTTCCATGATTACAATACAAAACACACTTTTCTTACCATTATTGACACAGTATATATTGTCTTTTTTTTCTCTTCTATCGAATTTGATTTCCAATGATGTTAGTGTTTCCTGATATAAAGACTGTAATTTATGTTTATCACAAAATATCCATAAATCTGTCATAACATCATCAAGGGATAATTTATTTTTACTCTAAAAAATGGAAATTTAATTTTTATATACATGCATATTAAAATATCTTCAGTGCTTATTTTAGCAATCAAATATACACACAAGAGCAACTTTTTTATTTTCGGATAAATAGTATATTATAGTAGGCCCACAAATCCATGATAAGTGCTTTTAAAATTACATTTTTAGTATCACACAGTATCATTAACATTTAAATTTAAATTAATTAATAAATTAAACTAAAGCATTTTCTAGCCTTTTTAAATATTTGGATTAAATCTGCTCAATTTCGGGATTACGAGAAATCATCATTGTACACACTGCACATGTTGCAACTTGCAAGGGTCATAAAGAAAGAAACTTATTTACAGAAAAAGAATTTTAAGCAAGGTAGGAAAAAATTCTGCTCGCAAATGCTATTTAAAGAGTGCTAACGGGGGTCCAAAGAGTGCTAACGGGATAAAAAAGGGTAAAATTGATATCTTTATATTTCGGAAACTACATTAGATAGATTAAAAATTCCAAAAGGATAAAAGTGCTGGTAAAAAGCAAGCCGACATGTGTTTGGTACTTTTTTAATATGTGTGCTTTTAGGGGTTAAAAGGGGTGAAACCTGCATTTTGGTAACTTTTTTGGATTCGACATATCTTTTAAATTGTTGAACGTAGCATTGGTATTAAAGGCTTAAAAAGTTCTTTTTAGTAAAAAGCACTTTTTGGAAAGGAAGTACTTTTTAGGAAGTTTTTTTTTTTTTTTTTTGAAGAAAGCAATGTTTGGAAAAGCTACTTTTTTGGAAAAGTACTTTTTAAAAAAGATAATTTTTGGGAAAAGTACTTTTAAGAAAAATGTAATTTATTTGAAAACGGAAGTACCATTAAAAATATACTTTTTCCAAAAATTAAGTTGTTCCAAAAACTACCTCTTCCTAAAAAGCACTTTTTCTAAAAAGCACTTTTTCTAAAAAAAAACGTTTTTCTAAAAAGTGCTTTTTAAAAAAAGTATATTTTTCAAAAAGTACCTTTTTCCAAAAGGTACTTTTTGCTAAAAAAGGACTTTTTAAGCCTTTAATCCCAATGGTACGCTCAACAACAATATTTTCATGGAGTTCTACATATGTAAACTGAAAACTTATTTTCTGCAAAACTATATTTTTTAAGTTATACCTTGTTGCAATAAAGAAGCGCTATGTATGTACATGAATAATCTGTTTAAAAAAGTCAAAGTTAGGAAATATGTATTTCAAATTACTGTAATTTTTTCACTATATATGTTTTTTAATTTTTAGGGCCATAAACAATTTTGAAGTCAAAGTTACTCTTGATAATATATCGCACCGGTTTCGCTAAAGAGGTTCAGCTATAAAATTTTCAAATTCTGTGCCGCAAATCAACCGACGATATGACCACTAAACATCATTTTCTTGAAAAAAGAAAAAATTGCAAACTTTTGAGTTGGCCCTCTTTAAAGAAACATGTGCGATGTGTATCCATGATTCTCGTCAGATCTTATTTGTACATCTTGAAAAAAAATATCCGCTGCAAAAAGGAAAAATGCATAAGTCGAGATAAGCTGTCTTTAAGTTAATGGGATTCTTGTAATCTACATATCGTTACCTTAATATAGAAAGGCCCTAACTCATTATTTTTTTGAAATCGAGATACATTAGATGTTCTTCCATCGAAATATACAAAATACTCGATTTCAAAAAAATAATGTGTTACGGCATTTCTAGCGATATGCAAAAGCACTCCTTAAAATCTACCTCATAGTTTGAAAAAGTGCTATCCTCCAACACAATAAAATATAACTTAAGCACTTTTTCCTTATTGCCACAGATACATACATACGTATGTATGAACATATGTATGACAATACTTACAATTGTTCTGAATAGTGAATGCAATCTCTTCTTTTGGTTATACTTCGGTTTAAATATTTTTCCTCCAATGGAACCATATATCCAATTAATTTTTTGAAAAAAGTTCTCAAAAAGGACATTGGTTTTCCAATTTTTACATTCATTTAAAGTAGTTTTTTTTCTCTTGGAGATTTGAGAAGTACGTATACTTTTGAAAACATTTTAAAAAATATATTTCTAATCATCTTTGCGGCTGAACACTTTGATCACTTCACACTTTGAACTGGACAATGTAACAAATGTCATATAAAATAAAAATTGACATTAATATTTGCATCAGTATTCAAACTTGTTCGACTAACGGTTTTAAGTTTTATTGATTCCTTAAAATTATAATTATACAGTGGAGGCTCAAAAATGTTTAAAGAAAATTACGAAAGCGAATTCTTCTTTAAAGAAAATGTTGATGGTAATGCACAATTCGTTATATTTTATTGTATTTTACATTTACCTAGCCATTTTTTTTTTAATAAAAAAACATCAAAATATAGATAAAATTTAAAAATACTTGTTATCCATCCCTGCTCTATGCTAAAGAGAAGCCAAAACCTAAAGAGAGCAACATTTTTTTTTTCGTGTACGTATTTGTTTTCTGCGTAAGCAGAATTTGTTTTTTTCTTGCTTTCCTATAACGTGTTATAGGGAAAGAGATGCTTGAACATCTATGATATAGAACATCTGGTCTAGAGTCTAGACTTTGCATGAAAATTCTAGTGGTTGTTGTGCTAAGTATAAAAAGGGGTTGACGCATCCAACAGCAGTTCAGTTGCGATCAAAAGTTAGTTGCGAATAATGCATTGAACACATTCACCACAGCAGGCTACACGAACTCACGACTTCAAATGCCGCTAGCAGCATTTGTCGCCTCGTAGCCAGCTACTTAATTATTTTGGAGACGGCAGCAGCACCATCTGCAGCTGATATTCAAGTACAAATACATAGTTCAGTATTGCCACTTTCATATATTTTGCATTTATAAAAATTAATTTTTCTTTTAAAATGTACTTATTTCACATAAAAGTACAATAATGAATCAATTTATTCTTTACATAAATTTTTGGATATTGTTTCTAGTAAATAGTATGAAATAATTGTACGATATCATTCATTCACCATTTTGTATTATACTGGTAACACTGCATTTGCTCATTGTAGCCAGAGAAATAGAAATTAGTTTAAAGTTGGCGACAGCTACAACGGTGGTCGTGCAGTCGTGTAGCCTGCTGTCGTTAAAATAATTGTTACCATAAGAATGTGTGTATTCTATTTTTGACAGATTGTAGCCCGTAGCCTGCTGTGTCGAATGTGTTTAATGTATAAGTCAGTTGCGAAGAAGCTCAGTTGCGAATAAGTGCAGTTGCTAATAAGAAGTATGTTGTTAATCAAGTGAGTTGACAATTAACCCTACAAGAAATGAATAACCGAAACTAACACAAACGAAATTTTTTCACTAATACATTTGCAATAATTTTATAGTGAATTTAAGAGTGCCAGTCAATTGACTGGTCATTTGACTGGTAGCGGTGACCGACACATTTACCAATTATAGTTGCTCTTCTCTAACATGTGTGTTAGAGTGGAACATCTAATGTACATAACCCAAAAGTTTTAAGACATCGCATTTTATTGTAAAATATACAATTCGCTCGGTTTGTGAAGTGAAAATTTATAAAAGTGCTAAGAAAGTTAAGTAACAACAATACTGCATAAAAGAAATTGAAAAGTTTAATTTAATTTATATATTTATGTATTCTGTTTTTAAATTTTAGATATTTATAAAAAGAAAGGAGTTTTGGAGCTGAAAAAAGCGTGAAGAAGACTAAATTGGTGCCATCTACGATATTTTGGCTTATTTTTGTTTGTTTTTATTATATACATATATTACCTATTTCTCTATTTTATTATAATAAAAACAGTTAAAATAACATGAAAATTATGTTTATTTATTTAAAAGTTACATTTTTCCAGTTTTTATGTAAAAATTGACTAGTAATAGGTGACCAGTTGCCTTGTAACCATTGACTAGTCATAGTTTACCACTGCTTATGTAATCTGTGACTGGCAAAAAAGTAGCAGAGTAAGCAGTTCAGATATATGTGTTTTAATTAAGTGAAATTAATGAGTTAGAGGGAGAGAAAAAATCACACGTACACAAATGTTTTGGTCATTTTTTTCACCAAGCCCCTAATAAACTAACTGGGGACGGTGACCGAAGTTGTGGTCGTCGCTACTAGTCAAATGACTAGTCAGTTGACTGGTAGCCTTCTTGTAGGGAGAAGTTGTGCGCAGTCCGTGACACAGGGTATACCAGAGGTGACACGAGACGGAAAATAATTTGTGTTTTCAGATTTCTCGCTCACTCTGTCACTGCGTCTTCTTTAAACTTCTTTCGTGGTGGAATTTTGTAGCTTAATTTCAATTTATACTTTGTAACCTCATTCGCTTGACGATTTTTGTAAATAAATGATAAAAATTAATATTTTTTAATGAAAATGCTTCAAATGAAATCTGCAATCATCTTAAAATAATTTGTTATTGCCTTTTTAATAGTTATAAGCAGGGCAAGTTTTTTATGGCATATGCTACTTGTTGCCATTTTTGCCATTTCTTAAATTTTTGACATGAAAAGTCATTTTTAGTCCACCTTGCCATAAAATGCCATTTTTTGGCAAACTTGAAGAAATTTTCGTGTGTCAGAGTTTTTCTTTGACCGGAATCGCCATGCTGAAATTAATAGTTCATAAAATTTTTGATCAATCTGTTGTATTAACAATATACATATACGTCCTTTTTTTCCAGTACACTATTTATATTTGATCATTTATTTTCGAAATACATATGAGTTAAAATTTTTATAACCGACGAACGGATTTTCCCGACCACCTTTGAATCTTATGAAAATTAGTTGTCTTTTTGCACGTTACTTAACTAAGATAATTATAAAATTTTGGACTTCCAGCTTCTGTTTTTCCTGAGATATGGTGCGTCAAAAAATGAAAAACTCATTAAAAACACATATGTATAAGTGGTCTGCCATTATTGCTCATATCTTCAAAAGTTTTTAATATACAGGGTCGAAATTGGTCCCATTTAATAGGTATTGAGAATAGCTTTTAAGCTGCATTCAGTTTAACTTTTTTTCTGAAAGGTCAAAGATTACTGTCATTTAAAGTTTGGGGAAATAGGTATATATCAAAAAATGAAATTTATAAAATTCTAAAAAAAATATATGTTAGTCCTGATTGTCTCTTCTGCATTTTGTGTCAAAAAATTTTACACAATTTTAAGGAAGTCTCTGAATTTTTAAAAAATCAGATAAGTTGAAAAAAGTTTTAGATCGAAATACCGGATTACATGCATTAATTAAAATAAGAAATAATATATTTTTTAAGAAAGTGAACCAGATGAATATATTGAAAACCTCTCTCCAACTGAAGTATTGGCATTGAAGTTTGCTCCAATTATATCTTGCGATGTCGAACGAGTGTTTCCATTTATTCAACTGTTCTATCCGACAATAAGAGATCATCTATTTTTGACAACTTGAAGAAACATGTTATTGTACTGTGCAACTAAAATTTAATAAAATAAATTGTCCTTATATAACATATTATTTTTTTTTTTTTGCCAATTTTGCCATTTTCGTGCCAATTATTATACTTTTTCGTGCCACTTTGCCAGCCATTTTGAACCATTTTTCGTGCCACAAAAAACTTGCCCTGGTTATAAGCTATTTCGCACTTTGTTTCTTAATTCAACAAAACAAATTCTTTCATCTAATTTTGTAAAATTGTCGTGTGTTGTTTACTTGTTGAAATGTTTTTCGTTTAACACTTTGTGGTCTTATTCGCTGAGTGATTTTTGTAAATAAAAGGTAAAAATTAAAATTTTTCAATGAAAATGCTTAAAATTAAATCAGGAATCATTTGCAAACAAATTTTAATAACTTTTTAATACAAATAATCTTTTTCACATTCGGGTTTTTTAATTAAATGCAACAAATTCTTCAATTTAATTTTGTAAATGTGTATGTACGTATGTGTGTATGTACAAGTGTTTATTTCACAAAGTACACATTTTCTCTTGTTTGTTTTGATTTTTTTGGTAACATTTTAATAATAAATATACTGCAGTTGTCCCTTTCTCGCAAAATCTGCGCGACAAATAATTTTAGCTTTTTTCATAAGTCACTTTCTTCAACTCTGGTCTACTTTGTGGTCCGTGATTTGTGATACAACAGTGAGTTGATATTTGAGTCTGTGCTTTACAATACGTGAGTTGTAAATTGAAGAGACTATAGTGACAGTTAAGGTAGAGGTCCATAGCTCGCTTTTTGCGCGTTAGGCTTCATACGCGTTTCATCCTCTTGTTTCTTTCTATACCTTGTTCGCGCTGAGTTACATGACTGCTTTTCATGCACCATTTTATTTTTATTTTGATCAGCTGTGTGCGTTTGTTTGTAAATACTTATAAGCTTAAACAAGTTTTTTTTACTAAGAAATTTTTTTTATTGAAAAAAAAGAAAAAAATTATCCACGGCAAAATAATATTTATCGATAACATAAGAAATAAAGTATTATTTAACATCTTTAGCTTTCAAGAACAGCTGACTTTCTTTCATGGTGCTTGTAACGCGTACAAAAGCAGAAAGTAGACCTACTTTTCGCTTTGAACGCGCCTACGCGTTCTGCGTTTTTTGCAATATAACTTGTCACATACTATTGCATTGATTCTACTTTTTGGAAAGTTGCATAGAAAGCGTAACGCGCATAAAGCGAGTTATGGACCTCTACCTTTAGAGTCTGTCGTGATTTGAGGTTATTGTGGAGACCCTCGAGTGAAGAGTAATGCATTAAACACATTCGACACAGCAGGCTACGGGCTACAATCTGTCAAAAATAGAATACACACATTCTTATGGTAACAATTATTTTAACGACAGCAGGCTACACGACTGCACGACCACCGTTGTAGCTGTCGCCAACTTTAAACTAATTTCTATTTCTCTGGCTACAATGAGCAAATGCAGTGTTGCCAGTATAATACAAAATGGTGAATGAATGATATCGTACAATTATTTCATACTATTTACTAGAAACGATATCCAAAAATTGATGTAAAGAATAAATTGATTCCTGAAATTTTCAAAAACGTTAAAACTAAAAAATCCCAATTTATAAATTCGCCAAACCGAAAAAATCGCCAAAACAAAAAAAAGCGCCTAATGAAAAAAAAAATTCAAAAGCTAAAATAAATCTCCGAAAACCGGAAAAATCTCCAAAATAAAAAAATCGCCAAAATTAAAAAAAAAACTCGTCAAAATTAAAAAAACCCCAAAAACCGAAAAAATCGCTAAAACTAGAAAAAAGCGCGAAAACTGAAACAAATCGCCAAAACCAAAAAAAAACCCAAAAACGCCTAAAAAACGCTCAAAACCTAAAAAATCCCAAAGACGAAAAAAATTACAAAACTAATACTCGTATTATATAGGCTAAAGTTCTTATAGTATTACATATTTAGTGTCCGTAAGGAACCCTTCGTGCGCGAGGCACTTTACTGAATTTATTTATTTACACTTGGGGTTTACGCTATCAAGTTCTACATTTCTCCTTCTATTCATTTTTTTAACCTGTGAGAATTTTTCTGAAGAACTCTGGCCGCCCGCTTTAGAAACCAACACACTTTCCTTCGCTTACCTTCACCATTAACTTACATTTGATTTTTTTTTTATTATTATGGTTGAACCGAAATGCTCTACTTGAAATTCCACAGGGCAAATGTTAGTGGGCGCTTGTACTGCATTCTTAAAATAGTTTCACATTCACAATGAGTGCGCGCGCAAATCGAAATTGTTTTTCCAACAGACGAAAAACAAAATGAAATTAAATTAAAGAAAATAAAATAAAATGAAAACAATATTGTAAACACGTAAACGAAGTGGGAATAAGGTGTTTAGACATTAATGCAATAAATAATTGAAATCAAAGTAATTAATAATGTCTGTAATTTAAATGTGAACGAATGAGATGGTCTTGCCGATAAATAAACGCTTGAACTGAAGCATAATTTTGTGCTGCACGTAATGTGAAAATATAATTATTGTACATCTTTATGCAATGCGAGTAAAACGCAATCATTATGGTTACAATAATTTATTAAAAAATAAGAAATGAATTATTTTTTTTAGAAACTTGAATGGGCTTAAAAAATAAGCACTAGCAGCTGCTTAAAAATAATTCAGATCCAATTAAATAAAACATATTTAATGTAGTTTTATAGATATTTTATCTATTCAGGATTTCAAGGTCATGGAATTTCTTCAAAATGTAAATAAAAGAGGTTTTTTTATTTCATTTTTAATGTATCCGACGTTTCGTGGGGATTTTCAAACATCTTCAGGGATAATTATATTTATTGAAATCTGGCAACATTGGCAATATATATATGTGACGCGCAAACTAGAAAGGGATCTAAGGGTAAAAACCGGTTTTGTTCAGGAGAGCCATTTTAAAGATTTAAATACGTGTATCTTTGGTGTACCATCAATTTCATAAAACGCGCATATCTCTGGGAGGGAACACTTTTGGGGCATGGGATCGGTCTCATTCGATGCTCAGATGTTGTCTACATAAACAAACCCCTAGGCCCCTTTCTCTATGCGCTGTCACATATATTTATATCACTTTCAAAGGCTGAAGAAAGGCCTCAATACCTACTATGCACGCAGTAACTCCATAGGAAGGAACTGCAGCCGAAGATAGCGAACTGGATTTACACATCGGTTGTCACACCGGTTATTTCCTATGGTTATGTGGCATGGTGGAAGGCATTGAAGAAGGAAAGTCACAGGAGATTACTTGCTAAAGTTCAGAGGTGTGCCTTTCTAGGCATCACACGGGCTCAGAGGAGCACACCTCAGGGTGCCTTGGATGCCATTCGTCACCTACTTCCTATATAGGACTTTGTGGTGGGAACGGCGACTGGAAGTCTACTTAGACTCGTTGAAGCAGGATTGGTGAGCAACAGGTCACACATCAATCTTAAATGAGATCAGTTTTAGTGATCAGGGATACGTAACCTGATTTTTGTAAAACACCCTCATTAGTAATTCTGGATAGGGGGGACTATTGGGTCGAATCCGATTAACTACATGAGTGTAGTGCGGTCTTTACAGACGGCTCAAAAGGGGCTGATTTTTCAATCTTGGGAACGAACATTCGTATTTCTTTCAGACTGCCAGCTGAGATCTTGACGATCCTCAGGGCCACGGAACTAGTAGCCAGCAATGTAGCTGAAGGTGAGAAGGTAACCTCTACGTCGACAGCCAGGCACCGTTAAAAGCTTTTAGTGACTGTAGGAGAGCCCGCAACTTGCTTGTGGAAAAATATAGTGTCAGACTTTGTTGGGTTCCTGGCCACAGCAGTGTTTAGGGAAATGAAATTGTCGATGAGCTGGCAAGAATATGGTGCGCCCACCCTATGAGAGAATGTGTGACAGATCGGTGAAATTACCAATAGGTCACTACTACAGGGAACTCAGTAACTGAGTAGAGAGCAGGACCAACCGTCCATGGCGAAGTAGGGAGAATTGTAGAGTATCGAGGGCTATGTGGCACAAAACTTGACTCAGGAATATCCAAACTGTTACTGGATATGAATAGGAAGGCGATGCGAGTCGTGATAGGCGCCTTGACTGGTCACTACTCGGTCAAAGCAAAAACCAGAATTTGGGAAACTGGCACTCCAGATTTCTGTCTGATAAGGGCGAATGAAGAGGAACCATTAAACATATTATCTGCCATTGGCCGATGGCTGAGCAAACGTTTCCATGAGATCACTAGTGATATCGGTAAGTGTAAACTGGAGGATATCAGGGGCTTCATCATGAGAATTAGGTGGCTTAGTGACGTATAATAGGGGCACTCAACTCAGTCTCCGAGTTGAGGTGCGTTATAGCCCTTCCTAACCTAACCTGTTTAGTGTTGGGCAACTATTTTAAGCTATCCTGCCCCTTGCTTTCTTCTGGAAAAAGAGAACAGGCGATAAATAAAAATAAAATATTGAAGTTACTTTGTTTATTTAAAACATACTTTTTGACTCTGCAAAAAAATGGGCGGAGTGACTAAAGCAGCCCATACACGTGTCAATTCAATTGACAACGTTGTTGTCCAAGACGGTTTGTTGAAGACGTTTGTTGTCCAAATAAAAGACCAAGAATCAATTCAATTGAGAGACTCAATTGACAATTCAATTGAAACGTCTATGGGGCGCTTAAGACCATATCGCCCATTTATTCAAAGAACGTCATAGCTTAAAAAAATTGAATTGAACCTTTAAGTGGTTTAAAGGCAATTTAATGTGAAATTGTACAAGTATTATGAGCGATTATAATCATATGTTATCCTTTTTCGCTAATTTAAATCGTAACTATACAATATGTTGTAGTTAATGTTGAGTACGCAACACTGTGAATATGAATTGCGACTCTGACAACCTGAAACTTTGCAATTTTAAAACTAAACGTCGATCTACATAGAAGAAGCCGTCTTCTGCAGGTGGGCATTGGTTGATATTGTAGCATAAACAATCGTGAATTGAAACTAATGAAACACTTTAATATACATATATTTGATGGAATAAAGATTTATTGTAAATAAAAATATTATACTCAAATATTATATTGAAAAGAACAATACAATATGAAAAATAAAATGTCTTTCAATCTTAAGGTCACAATATTTAACAAACCCGTAGAGCTTATGTATGTAAGGATAATTATGTTGGTAAAATTAATGTTTATCGATAAGATTCCTTTGGTTTCAAAGTTTCTTACATGCATAACGCTCCTTTGTTGCAGCAGAGACTTAACTAAAAAAAATAGTTTTACAGAAAATAAGTTAAGTTTTCAATACTCGTACATACATGCAACTCTATGAAGATATAGAACTATTTCCCCGAGAGATAGATGGCTTTTTTATGAAATTTTATATATAATATTGAGGGCCAATTTCACCAACTTTTTTTAATATCAATACATATTTAAATGTCATTTTTCCATACAAAAATTAATGAAAATCGACATTTAAATATGAATTGATATTTAAATAAGGTTGGTGAAATTGGCCCTAAATGTGATCAAATAATTTTTTCTACATTATTAATTATAAAAAGAATTTTTTGAGATATGTCATTGTTGCAATAAAGGAGCGATATGCTGATTTTTTTATTTTTTTTTTTTTTTTTCGTTTAAATCTATAGTTCTAATCCCGCATAGTTAATATTGTTATGCGAACTCGTACAATTAGTAGACTTGCGCCAATCGGGCGAAATGGCACCCAAACGCTGACACTCATGTGCATAAGCTGCGAAAGTGTCACAATGGCACATGCTATCGTAGCACTTGCAATCACGTTTACAGAAGTCAGAGTATTTGCGTGTGTTTAAACGATCCCTGCATTTGCTAAATAGTTCGCTACTGAACAGAAGAATACAGGACATATTGTTTCCCTTCTGTTTGCAAGGTGAATTTTTGGTGATTTTTTCTGAGCAACGGTTTCGTTTATTAACTCTCCACGAGCTGGCAAAAGGTAATACCTTTGTTTGATTAGCACCATATCGATCGGTTAGATCATCTTTAGCCCGGCCATTGTAGTTTCCACACAAGCCCCCTAGTCTACGAGTACCTTTGAAAGAGGACTCAACCGTAATTTGTAAATAATTTTTGCCGTCCCATTCTATGCTTAAGCCTAATTCCGTTTTGAGCATAATGGTATCAGTTAACCGTTCTATTTTGGTTATAGGTCCTTGGCTGTAGGGCAACATAACTTCACTGCCATTTACTTTAACTATCATCTCGCTACGCAAACCCACCGTTGTATCACGCATCTTTAATGATACCGATCTGCTGTGCGCATTGTTCATTAAACGTATAAAAAATGATACATCAGGCTGATCTCTGGCAAGCAGATATTGACACGAGCCTTGAAAATTATAAAATCTCCCATCAAATGTTATAAAATGCGAATCACCGAACACGGTACACCTGCCAGCCTTCTTTACACACTTGGGACAGCATTCGCCGGGAAAAACTTTCAGTTCCTCATCTGAAGCGCAATCAATGGGCAGGCAATACATTTCAGTACAGCTAATATTACCAGCTATACAACGGCACGAATGGCAAGGATCCAATTTCCAGGATTTGTTATTTTGATACCTGACACCATTCTGAATACATTCATTGCCGACGTCAAAAGTCTTACAGCGCCGACAACAACCATCCAGCTCTTGATATTCCGCTGAACATTCCAGTATCGGGCACGTATTACGTTTACATACACTAGTGCCATTGGTGCAAGTACAATTTGTGCAATTATCCGGCAGAAATTTGTTGTTGTCTTTGAATACATCAGCACCCCAGAAGCATTTGCCTGAAACAATAAATAATGTAAGGAAATGTTTTTTTTTTATCACAACAACTGCGCAGAGAAAAAATCACATATCGCTCATTAAACTTAAAAATGTGCCCAAAAAAGCGTAACCACTATTTACTAATGAAAAAATGTTTGATTCCGACATGTATTTATTGATTTAAACAGTATCCAATCATGTTGGATTCTACAAAATTGTCCATTAGTTATGTATGAAGCTGTTTAATTTAATAAATACTTGTCTGAATCGAACAGTTTTTCATTAGTAAATAGTGGTTACGCTTTTTTTTGGGTACATGTTTGCCAGATGTTAAATCGACCTTAGATGTTTTCAATTCACACACAACTTAATATAGAAAAATAAAGTTTATAATTATAATAATTATCATATGTAATTTGGCTTACAAAGCGTTACGAACTTTAGCCTGTTCAAATTATAAATATAGAAACAAATGAAGTTCGAACAATAATAATTAAAGTTAACTAGAATTTATATTGTTCAAAAGGTCTAAGCATCTTCTATATAAATCCATTTATAAATTTAAAATCAGTTAATATTCAACTTAGTTAAAGGTTGTTAAGTGCCAACGGGTACAAAAAACTGGTTTTTACCCACCCGTAACTCATGATTTGGAGGTGTTTGGAAAATTTCATTAATTTTTGTCACACAGTGTAATATGCAAAACAAAAGGATTAATAAAATAAATTGCCAAATATGTACTCGTATGTATGTATTAGTTATGCACGAGTATTCTTATTCGAATTGTCGAATATTCGGCCATTCTCAGATTCGTATCTGTATTCGTATTCGCCAAATTTAGGCGAATATGAAACAACAGGAGTATGAAGTCCTTTTTCATAACAATATTTTAATCACCCTTATTCCAGTTGTCGACATCGACGTCACTTTAACACAATACCGAAAAATTGGGGCTTGTTTACTCGCTCTCGAGAACAATTATGTGCTACTGACAATCCATTTCCGTTCCCTAAGGTTTGGAAAATATTATAAACCTGCCAATAAGAATCAGTTGTTGTCGATAAAGAGAACACAAGCCCCATTTTTTTGGTATTGCGTAAAAGTGACGTCGATGTCGATGTCGACAACTGGAATAAGGATGAATATTTCATATTGCAGACGTAAATAGAACCCCAATTTAATATCTATAAATTTCATATATTACGCTAACACAATTATTACCTGCTGGTATTGTAAGTTGTCTGTTCTTCGTACAATACGGACAACATTTTTTGGGATCAAGTTTTTGTTCCGAGGTGGGACATTGCAAGACAGGACATGCTTTTTTGTAGCACTTCAATTTATTTTCCGTGCACTGACACACCAAACAGGCATCATTCATTGAGGCGACAAGCTCCTGGCCTTCCAAAACATTCTGGCCATTGATCTCACATCCTTTGTTGTTTTGTTTTGCGCGAAAAAAAAAAGAAAAATAAATTAAAGCAGATGAATTACAAATACAAGGCATTTACTCTGTAAATCGAAACGAAAAAAAACTTTCAAATTTGTATCTAAATAACCTGTAAATTCGAAAGCTTTTTCTTCCATTTTGAATTACAGAGTGCACACCCTTATGAAAAATTTGACAAAATTACATTAAAAACAAGGTCAATCAGCTGATCACTTTCATAGACGCTTGAGTATAAAAATACTCTGACGATTAATCGGTTACACATGAGTATACACAGGGCTATTTTATTTACACACACATTATTTTATGTACACAAATGTATGTATGTATAAGGTGGCGAATGATGAATAAATATCCCGAGTATCAGCGTATTTTATTTTTTGTCCACTTAAATATTCATATCCTGAGTTTAAACACACTCAGACTATAAGAGAATCAATGCGCTTGATACGCATGTGCCTTTTTATTTTTACTTGTAGCGTATTTTAGTTTTTTTTTTTTTTTGCATAAACGAAGTAGAGATGCTCTTGTATGTTGGAATCGGCTATAGTCATAGTTGCTTGAGAGGAAATATGTGAGCATACAAATTGTTTGCGCTACAATTATAACTATAATCAGTTACTAATTAAGAATATTTACATACATACATATGTCTCTATATTTTTTATTTTTTTTGAGTACTCATTGTCATTCTCTGATACACACATATCGTCACCTTAAATGCAAACGAACGTAACTACATAAAAATTCGAAATCGAGGTTTCGAATTTTGATTATGGTTCATTTTATCAAACTACATGTTCGCGCAAATTTTTAGACCTCTGCAATCAAAAATGACGACTTTATTAAAGAAATCCAAATGGACGTAATTACAAATGAATCCATTTTTTATTGCAAATAATGTAACTAACATAAAATTTTAAATACGAGGGCGGTTCGGAAACTTCTTAGCCTATCAATGAAAGAGAATAGTTAGTTTTTCAAAAATATTTTTATTTTTCAATATAATCTCCTGAAACTTCAATACACTTAGTCCAACGCTTTTCTAGCAATTCTATCCCTTGATTAAAATAGTTTTCCTCAAGGTCTTCAAAATAGTGGCTTACAACTGTAATTGCATCTTCATTTGAGGTAAAACGCTTGCCAGCAAGGAATTTTTTTAAATTTTTTTAGATTTGGGAACAGGTAAAAGTCACTGGGAGCCAAATCAGGAGAATAAGGTGGTTGGTCAAGCAACTCGTACTTTAATTCGTTGATTTTAGCCATTCCTAAAACACTCTTGTGCGCTGGTGCGTTGTCTTGATGAAAAATTATTTTTTTTGTGTTGTAAGCCAGGACGTTTTTCTCGAATTTGTACATTTAATTGCTCCAAAAGGTTGCAATAGTACTCTGAATTTATTGTTTTACCCTTTTGCAGATAGTCAATCAATAAAATACCTTTGAAGTCCCAAAAAACCGTTGTCATAACCTTACCAGCCGGTTGAATTGTTTTTGCCTTCTTTGGGGCACTTCCTCCAGCTTCAGTCCATTGTTTGAATTGTTTTTTTGTCTCTGGAGTATAGTGGTGGATCCATGTCTCATCAACAGTTATAAAACGACGCTTAAAATCCATTTTATTTCGCTTAAAACGATTCAAACAAGCTTAAGAAATGTTCATTCTTATGCGTTTTTGGTCGACTGTTAACAAATGCGGCACCCATCTTGCAGAAAAGTTTTTCATCAGTAGTTCTTCATGCAAAATTAAATGGACTCGATCATTTGAGATGCCCATGATATTAGCTATTTCACGCACTTTTATTCGTCGATCATTTAATACCATATCATGCACTTTGTCTACAATTTCTGTTGTTGTTGCTGTTTTTGGACGTCCACTACGTGGTCAATCTTCAATGCTTGTACGACCACTTTTAAATTCAGCAACCCAATTTTTTACTGTTGCATATGAAGGAGCACTTTCACCTAACACATTCACCATTGTTAAAAAATCGCGGATGCGTCTTTTGTGAACACCTGTTTCTATATGAAGGAGTTGCCAGATCGAAACAAAATTTAACATGTGTTCATAGCAGAGATGGAAGTTTCCAAAACACTTAACTTTTTTCTGTTTATACCGCGCTTTTTGTGCTAGGCTAAGAAGTTTCCGAACCGCCCTCGTATATATAAAGAGGAAATAAATGATTAAAAACATATAAGTATCCATACTCCAAATAAATTTCGAAGAAAGTTTTCAAGAATAATTTATTCTTATTGATTTTGAAACGTGTTTTGTTTCTTCTGTAAAAAATATAAAAGTGTAGTTACGTCCGTTTGCATTTAAGGTGACGATATATTCTATTTTGTAAAGGTTGTAGTCGGTAGCCTGATGTGGTGAATTATCTAAAACAATTGCTCAAATCACAACATTTTGTCGGAGTGGTAGACCGTACATAAATTGTTGTCAATTTCAATTTCGACCGACGACTCCTACAATAGGTTGCAAATTGAACAAATGCATTCACATATACGCAAATACATTGCCCTCAAGCCAAAGACGGATTTAATGAAAATCAATATTTATTTTTCTTTTTTTTTTTAAATAAAATCTTTTTTTTAACGAACACAATACAACCCGTAAAGTGATAAGCTTGTCTGCGGAAAACATACAGGGTCTATGGCGGGAATTGAACCCCCGACTTCTGGACTGAGAGGCTAGCATCGCTACCACTCAGCCACAAGGGCATATTCCCATTTACCTTGACATTTTGGACAACATTCTCCCGGTTTTGGTGCTGTGAACTGACTTGCATCACACTGTGCATAGCATTTCATTATTGTTTCGGTAACAATACTGCTAACGCATTTGAATGATTTACAGGGGTCATCGGGGTCCGTCCATTCTGAGCCACTATCATAAGTAACGCCACGAAATGTGCAACCTAAAATACAAATTTACAAATTTATTGATAAGTTCAAAACTTTAGCCTACATAAATGTCCTAAATCAAAAATTCTTATGGACACCATTCATTAATAGGCCAAAAAGCCGAATAGTTTTAAGCAATTTTTCGTCGGCTTTCGGAATCTTGTTTAATTATTGCTTGCGAAATGGACCAATTAAAACCAAACTAAGATTTAAAACTAAGGCCCAAATAACTTCCATGAAAACATGACAACAAAAAAAAATTGAGGCTTTGGGAACAGTTTGTAAGTACACACGTATGTATTTACATATATACTATTTTCTATGTAATATGGAAATATTTAATACACGCACACACATATATATATAGGCTAAAGTTCGTATCGCTTTGTAAGTTAATTGTAAACATTCTGACAAAAACGTAGCAGAACGGAACAACTAGCTGTTTTCGAAGACCGCAGGGAGGAATGATTTTTGAACTAAGAAATATGCGTCTGGCAACTCTAAACATGTGTTTTACTACTCATAGTGAATGGTTTCTAATAAAGAAGAAGTATCAAGGCAGATTAACCAATAATTAACACTACCAAAACAAAAATATGTAAGTAACAAAATGCAATACGACTTGTTGGAAGCACTTCTTAGAATAAACACACACTTTAAAAATAATTCAATTTGTTGTGACAAATTTAATGCTTCTGCTAAAATGCTAAAGCTTTTTAATACAACTACTATGTACAATAAAGTTTCTGAGGAGATTTCGATTCTGAAATTTTTCAAATGGTAAAATTTGGTTAAAAAATTTTTTATACAAGTTTTATAAGTACAAATTAAATTTATATGAATGTAAGTACAGCTATCGATATAAATGAATTTTATTGAAAAAAATACTCGTATGTTAATTTTGTCTTTATTTTTCAAACAAAATTAAAAAAATTTTATTTTTTTCACAAAAGAAAAAATTTTAATAAAAAAAACTCAATTTGGGGATTTTTGGGGATGACAAATCAAAAATTGGGGATAAGCTCTAGAAAAAAACTGGCAACTCTGGTCTGATATATACCAAAAAAATATATCAAAAAAGTCAACTCCAAAAATTTTTTGGAAAATTTTACAGCCCTTATCTTAAAAGTTATCAACAATTTTGATATTTTGATAATTCTAAACTATGGGTAGGCCCACAAAATTTTAATTTCAATAAAAAAAAGTATATTTTCGATAATATATCGCTTACGATAAAATCGAAAAAAATGCATTATTTGTATTGTATTCCAACATTTTGTTAATAAATTCCTCAATTGTAGACAAAACTCAGCGTACGTACCTTTGCATTTTGAACAGCACATATTCAGCTTTTTCTCTTCCAACACATAACATTCAGCAAGAACCGGACAAGATTTTTGGATACATCTAACGTAACCTTGCTGAAAAGACAGAAAGAAATACATAATTAATTATTCTTGCACAATATAATCTTCGGCATTATATTTACATATTGCCCTATATCGTGCAATAAGTGGCGCAATATTTTCAAATATAAGTTTCTTATAATAAAAGGTAAACATAACCTATAAGAAGTGAAATTTTTCTTAACTACATACTATGAACATACATACCTTACAGAAACATTTAAAGCATTCGGAATCTGGTACGTCAACTGGTAATTCTTGGCCTTCTGTTTCACACATTTGTGTAGTGCCTGTAACACGATAGAGGATATAAATTCATAATTGAAATTAAATTTCTGTTCATTTTCTGGCTAGGCCTATTAATTCTCTTTTGGTATTGTGTAAAGTCTGGGCGCAAAAAATTTTAGGCAGAAAGTTTAAGAAATCGAATTTACTATGTTCATATTCACCCTTATCGCGAATAAAAGTTCACGTGAAATGTGTTACCTTTCCCTAAAATTGTGATCGCCAATGTTTGCGTTGTTGTTGTTCAGTATACTATTTTCTAATTTTGTTCACCATTTTTTGTTCACGGGAAATATTTCACGTGAACAAAATGTTCGCCTTTTATTCGAGATAAGGGCGATTGTCGACAAATAGTAAAAAGTACTCTTATTACAACCTGTTTAACTATATCGAAATTACGCTTTCATTCGCATTCTAAGCGAATGAAAATTGATTTTTGGTTCATTAACAACGCACATTTATTCGAACTCACTTGCTATTTTGCTTTCGACTGGTAAAATGTATCTCCCAAGGAGCCAATAAAGTTGACAAACAGATTCATTTATCACTTTATTATTTTATTTAACTATTCAAATTATTTTAAGTTATTTTTTACTTGTTCACAATAGTCATAAAATATGAATTAAAGTATTCACCCTTATTACAGTTCTCAACATCGACGTCACGTCAATAAAATACCAAACAGCTGTGGACTGTCTACCGATTGTCGAAAACAACTGACTGCTTTTGACAGGTTCATGCTATTTTCCACAGCTTAGAGAACAGAAATAGACTATCAATAGCACTAAGGTGTTCTCGATAGCCTGTAGACAAGCCCCAATTTTTGGGTATTGTATTCACATGACGACGTCGATGTTGACAACTGAAATAAGGACGATTATTGAACACTTATTTTGATTATTGCTTTATATTCCTTATACTCGTACAAAATACTCACACATTTCAAACAGAATGAATGTAGTTGTGAAGTGAAAAAATAGTAGTAGACTGTTGTTGTGCGACTATTTTGTTGAATGTTTCTCATTTTTCAATATATCGATGGCTTAATATAAGAAAAGCGGAACTCGAGTTTTCGATATTTTATAGGAGAAGCAAAAAACTGAAGAAAAATTAAAGCGTTTACATGCAGAAATAATTTTTTTGGTTATTGGTTTGCTGCAGACACAATGTATATTGAATATACTATGCCGCAAACCAATAACCAACCGATGAACTAACAAACGTAAGTGCATGCGATCGAGCAATACCGACTTGGTTGAGTCCAAATTGACACGATATCGAGTGACTGGCTTTCGATAGCTTAGATTTTTTTGGGATATCGATAAAGATATATATAAAAAAGAAGATAATCTGCCTTATCGTGGTTGGCGTATTTCAAATACGACTACGACAGTTTGGTAATAGATTAAAGAACAATTTTTCTTTAATCTATCACCAAACAGTCGTAATCGTATTTGAAATACGCCAACCACGATAAAGAAGATTATTTTCCCTTTTTTTTAAAGGAATTAATGTCCACTGGACGTTATTTACGAATTCAAAATCTAATAAAGATTATTGTTTTAGGCTTTTTAAGTTTATTATGTTGCCAAGAGAAGGGAATGGAGGGAAATGGCACCCCGATATTCCTTTGAAAATGGCACGATCAGGTGGTATACTGAAGGCTCCAGAGCGCCGGCATGCTCTGGTGTGGGAGTCGTAGGACCAAGGACTAACTACCACGAGTCCTTGGGATAATCTCCTACCATTTTGGTAGTTATGGTAGCCATTGAGAGATGCGTGAAATTTAATCTTGACAGGGGCTACCGAGGGAGGGCAATCGACATATAATCGGATAGTCATTCAGGCTGCCATCAAAGCTCATATGAGTTTACCCTTAATTTAGCTTGGAATGCCACATTAAGCTAAACTAACTAAGCAGCATGAATAAGGTCACACTCTGCTGGGTTCCTGAACACGCCGCGGTTGTAGGATACGAAAATGCAAACAAAGTGGCTAGAATGGGGGCTATTACATCCATGGTAGGACCAGAATCGTTTTGCGGACTTGAACTGAACAAAATAGGGGAAGATATATCGACGGAGATCAAAAGTACTAGGGAGCATCTCTGGCTCAATCTTCTTCTTGGATTAAGGCATGCAAAGCTACTGATTGGAATGTGTAATCAAAATTGTTTCATAGCTCTCATGTCCCTGAGCAAAAACAGGCCATTGGAGACTCAGACAACACTTCAACAGACTTGGCATTGAAAAATTTAATTTTTGTCACATGCGATTAAATTGAAAATAAGACAAATCGTTTGACGTAAGAATCATCGAAATCGGTCTAAGCGTTAGGTTTATATGTAGTGCTGCAAAGGAACACACATACATGCATACATATTTACATAGAGTGATAAACATAATATGTACCCGAAGGGTACATAAATTCGAGTAAAAAAGAGTTTTACTTCTTACAAAATTAAAAATGTGTTAGTGTTTTTTAACCCGCGAGCAAAAAAGGGGTGTTATAAGTTTGTAGTGGGTGTCTACGCATCTGTGTGTCTGTCCGTGTCCGCGTACAGACCAAATGACCAAACCGATTATGATTTAGTTTTTTCTGTTTGAAAGGTGACTTGATCGAGAGGGTTCTTAACTATGTTTGAAGAAAATCGGTCTAGCCGTTTAGAAGATATCGCATCTTTTTGTATATATATCGGGGGTTTTTAAAATTTTTAATTTTTGTTATTTATGGCAATTGTTACAATTTAAGTTTAACATTTATTAACGCACTAATAACGGATCCCAAATTATTATTTTACTTATTCAGTAAAATGGTTTTTTATTAAAAATACATTGAAATTGATTATTGAGGGGTTTAACTGGATCCTATGCGCATTTCACTGTTGCTAATGCAGATCATCAGAGAACCTTTACCCCAAAAATTTCTTAGAACAACTGGAGTTATTATGTTAAACTTCCATTTAAACAAATCGAAAGCTCAACAGATA
The DNA here is from genome assembly GCA_944452675.1 of Tachina lurida. NCBI lineage: Eukaryota > Metazoa > Arthropoda > Insecta > Diptera > Tachinidae > Tachina > Tachina lurida. The sequence continues at coordinate 121,275,625 of OX101756.1, forward strand.
TCAAAGTTGAAACAAGAACTCAATAATCAACATGTTTTTTATTATCTCACTTTACCATTCAGACTTGTTTGTTATCTTTCCGTTGTAAAAACATAAATGAAAGATAATATGTAATTAGCTGTGTGCTTCTTTACCCGCAATTTTTTTTTTAGTTTTTATCCTTTTTTTACCATATTTTTTTTTGCTCACAGTGCTTTGATGATCCAATAGTTGGCATCACTGACCATAACCGTTACTCTCAATAATGTAAAGACAAAGAAAGGTTTCTCTTCTTCTTCTTGGTTGAAGTGGTTGAAAAACTTCTTCGATTGGAATCTATTTTCCTTCCAAAAAGGAGAAAAACCCAAGAAGAAGGAGGGGGGGGGGCGGGGGGGTATTAAGGAACTTACCCTCTAAATTGGCTGTAGCCTTTGAAATGCAGACAACTAATAAGAGCATCACAGCATATGGCAACACGTGCTTTGTTGCTTTTGCTGTACTCCTCCAAGTTTTTGCTGCTGCTGTAGCCTTTTCTTCATCAGTTGTTAATTCGTTTTTCTTTTCACATTGTTGATTTCCATTCCATAGTTTTTTCGAATGTTTATAACTTTCCAAGGTAAGCATTTTTATTTGAAAGTTCTTAGTGTTGCCACTGTTGGCTTTTTTTTTTTTTTTTGGTTTGGCTGCTTTGAAATTATTGTGTCTATGCTACTCCTCTGTAGTATGTGTGTGGTCTTATAACTTTGCCTGAAAATGGTCCATATTTTATTATTTTATATTTCTCCCAGTACGATCTGAATATCTTTAATAGAGATACTTTAATACAACCCAGCAAAAAATTTTCGAAATTTTGTAAAAAAAAAATTCTTTGACAATTACTATAAATCATGTTAGATTAACATGAAACACACATATGAAGCAAAATCATTGCCGAAAAAGATTAGAGATTAACCTTGTTTAAGTTGATTTTAAGTTGAAATTTTTCTGTGTGTAGAAACTTTTTGGCTATTTTTTTTAAGTTTATATTGTATTTTACTTGATACAAACAAGTTAATAACCTTAAATATTGTAAACATAAACTATAAATGAAAAACAATTGGCTGTACTCCTTCAGCACTTGGCATTATATTTTTTTTATTTAAAAAATAGTATACGAGTAGTAGTAGACTCTATTATATTACCAAAATTTACTTTTGCTTTTATCTCAGAAAGGTGAAATTTAATTTCATCTAATAAAGCAATTAAGTGGGCTCTAAAAAAATGTTTGGCAAAATCTTTTAAGAGGGTAAAAGCTGAAGTATAGAGTGATTGTATTGCATATCTAAAGTAATTTATAAGCTCCAGTAGAAATTTAACTGATAACCATCTTTCATATTTCACAGACATACATACATATCGCACACTAAATCATAAAGAGTCACAACTCAAAATTATAAAAGTGCTTTTGCTTTTTTATAAACCAGTTAATTGAAGAAATCTATAACGACCTCAACTATTTCTTTTGCAATACAGTCAGTCTTCTTGAAGAATATAAAATACCGATACTCACATACGAGTACTTGCGTCATTTGTACATTATCAACAGTTCTTTGCAACTACTCAGCATCTGAAATTTTTTTGAGTTGTGACTCTTTATTGTTTAGTGTGCGATATGTGGATACAGATGACGAAAAAAGTTTTTAAATAAATATTTCAACAGTCAATAGTAGATCATTTTGCTTTGAGAATATAAAACAAAAACATTTATTATTTTAATTTTGGGTCACTTTTTAGCATTTTTTAGGACAGTTCTTTTTTTTTCTTTAGAGCACTTTAACGTTTTTATTAGGCAGTAATGCGATGGCCAGGGTGCGAGGCACCTTCAATAGAATCAGTGTCCTTAAAACTTTTACAAACGGTTGGCCAGCTTTGCAAACTGTATGTATATTGGAAATACTATTTTTGTTTTAAATTTTTATAAACTCACATGAACAGGAAAATCGCTAAACCGAAAAGAAACAACTTTAAAAAAAAAACTTACTGCCGAATTTGTTAGACCGCTTGAGTCTAGGGTTTAACTACAAATGATTATTTAAAATAGTTCTTAAATACAACTAAACTTGGTACACTCGGGCCGTGGTATACATACATACATACATATATACATACATACACATATGTATGCACATACATATGTCATATACCCAGTGGGAGTTGGAATTATCAGCCAAAAATTAGTCATTTTGCATGTTAAAAGTGTTCAGTTTTAGCATTGAGTGGCCGTAGGACGAATGCATCAGTTTTGAACTAACCATGAGTTAGCTTGTGCCACATCACAAAAGAAATTGTTTTGTTTTTATGAGTTTGCTATGAATTACAACTTGTAGATATAAGTATTTACAAGTTAGTGTTGGGAATAAATCAAGAAACAAATTTAGTTGGTAATTCACTGTTGGAAAACGTCTAAGACGAACTGAGCAAGAGTTGAGATTGAGCGTTGTGGTGCTGGAAGATATAATTTCCATAAAGTTTTTCTAGAAACAATACCAAAATTTGCCCGAAACTTTTGAGGCTGATTAAACAATAAACAAAGTTCTTACTGACAATAAACAATGTGTAAACATCTATACGCTAGGGGGGTATAAATCTTTTTCACAATACAATCACAAATTTTGAGTAAGATCATCTACCTAAGATGCACACGGCGTTATGAAATCGCTGTGAGCTATGTATGAGTGTATTAGTGTTTGAAAGAAGCAATACAAACTTATTTAAAATATTGTAAATATATAGGAATTTGCTGGTTTTTGATGTAGACATTTGGCCGCTACAACAACAATTACATGAGAGTTAAAAATTAAAGGGTATTCCAAAACTAGCAACGAAAAATGTTAAAATCCCATGTAATATACATACAATTGTATGTACATATGTATGTATATACACTTGAAACTTTTAAAGTTAGTGCATTTTTATACAGACTACAACAACTAGCACTAAAATGTTAAGAAAAAAAATTTAAATTAAAGGGTGTTCCATCAGTTAATGCAAATTTTTACTATGTAATTTTGACAACTTGCTGTACCTTGGAAACCGTAAAAGCAAAACTCTTGAAATTTTCAAAAACAGTAAACAAGGTTGGCAATCGGTATCGTAAAAATACCGATACCGATTCAAATACCGCTAAAATTAGATACCGGTATCGTTACCGATACCGAAATCCATTTCGGTTAGAAAATACCGGTATCCAGATTACCGTTTACGTCTATACCGGTACGTACCGGTATACCGATTCCGGCCAAAAAATAAATGATAGTTGAGTTGTAGCTGCCAAATTTTTATTATATATTACAACTTTTTTCACCATGAGACAACTGCTTTTCATCAGTTGTATTTTGGTTTTTATTTCGACCATTGTGTTCGTTTTGCTTTACTATTCCAGACACCAACCAATCCCATTTGTCAACCAATATTATTGCCATGTTCATAAAACATAGAATCTCAAGAAAAAATAGCAAGGCCAAAACTAAAAATATTTAAAATGTTTTTTAATGGATACTATGGTTTTAAAACATATAGCAAAGATAAGAACCTTTGTTTTTCGTGCATTGTTTCGAAGTCAACTAAAATTAGTTGTTATTCAGAATACCAAAAAAAGTTAAGTTGTTTCAGTTTCAATCAAAATTAGTTGAGCTGTAAAACGTAATATGTGCAAAAATTGCAAAAATATATTTCAATTAACTTTCTTTCTTTGGTGTTGGTCTTGTTTACACACTTCACCGTAACATATAAGGTTGATAGAGAAAAAACTTCTAAACTTTTATATTTGAAGTTAAAGATTCCTCTTGAGGTGAAGAAAAGTACTTTTAAATGAAGGAATATATTTTGGCGACCAGTGTTGTACCAATTTTGTACTCTGTGTTTATATACTACATCTATTAAATTGTACTTTCATCATCCTGGAAGCTTAAATACACCGAAAGCGTGTAAATAGAACGCGAAATATGTACATCATACATAACCTGACCAGACATCCCGCTTTAGGCGGGATTATCCCGCTTTTCTGAGGTTTATCCCGCCTTGAATTTTTATCCCGCTTTATCCCGCTTTTTAGAGTTTTGAAATTTCTTATCTCTTAATATATTTTTATTAATATGTAACTGATAAAAATTTATTCCAAATATTTTTTAGTGTAGTTATTGTTTATTTTTTTTTGGATCTGGCAGCTCCTCAAATGAAAAAAATAAAAATACAAACGTACACACTCAAAGATCCTTTTGTTACAGTGCTTTACATGTGCAGACATTCTGCTGCTTTAGGAATTTATTACCAAGAGGGCTTATTAGGAGAACAACAACTGACATTCACCAAACTGTCAATAATAAAATAAAAAGTTCTTGCTTATTTTTTTATAAAGATTTTGACACATTGGTGTAGTCAGTTGATGATAATATGGACTAACAAGGCCACTTGCTATCATTCGCCTTAAGTTTTTGTACATTGTTTTGTATAAAAATCGTATTTTGTTTTGTAAATGAAGTCAAAAAATCTTTAATTTTATTTATCTTACGTTACTAAATAAAAATTTTTGTTAATAAAAACTTTTGTTTATTTAAAATCGATTCTTTTGAGTTAAAAACTGTGTTTCCTAAGTACATACGAAACTTTTTATGTGCGTATTACACATCCCGCTTTCAAATAGTTGTTTATTTAAAAATCCTGCTTTTTGGCCGTATTTTCGTCAAAATCCCGCTTTTTGAACGATCGTGTCCCGCTTTTTGTAAAAAGCTTCTGGTCACGTTAATCATACAGGAAGTTTTTTAACAAAAAGTCTTCTAACAGTCCTGTGAATTACTCTTATTCAATTATGTTTTATAAACAAAGTTATAAACAAAAATATTGCATAAGAACGTGTCCAAAGTAGAAAAATGTCGGAAAAACCGAAGAAATCATATTTGGTGAAAAAATAAAGACTTATTTGAAATTTACTGAAACAAGATATATCTATATGGTTCAAAAGGTCTTAGTCTCTTCTTTCTGTATCCGTTTATAAATTTAAAATCTGTTGATATTTAACTTAGTTGGAGGTTTATAAGTGTCTACGGTTACGAAAAACCGGTTTTTACCCGTAACTCAAGATTTTGGAGGTGTCTGGAAAATTTCAAATACAATTTATAATGTTATACTCGACAATACCTAGCAGAAAATTAGTAACATGTCCCAGGTATTTCGATTTCATCACACAGTGTGATATATCAGTATAGACAAAACTTTTATTTTTACTATTTTGTTTAATTAACCAAAATGTATACTTTATATGTATATGCAAAGTTTGGACTGCAGTCTCCTTGTTTCACTTTTTTAATAAATTATTTTTTAATAATAGTATAAAAACATATATAGAAACAAATAATTTTGTATGCTTTTATACAAGTACATATGTTAATGTAAAAATACTCCCTTTTTGAAGTAATTTAATAAAAAATATTTTTTTTGCTATGTCCACTGCCTGAAATAATAAATTTGTCAGTAATATCGGTATACTGGTATTATAAACTCGATAACGGTATGTACCGGTAATACCGATACCGAAATAAAAAAAATACCAATACCGCTACCGATACCGAAATTTAAAAAATAATTGTACCGGTATCAATACCGATACCGTTATTTTTTTCGGTTTCCAACCTTGACGGTAAAACTAAAAAATCAAAAAATTATAAAATCGCCAAGCCGAAAAAAACCGCCAAAAACAAATCGCCAAAAGGAAAAAAGGACCAAATCAAAAAAAAAATGTAAGACTAAAATAAATCGCAAAAAATCACCAAAATGAACAAAAAATCGCGAAAATGAAAAAAAAATGGCCAAAATGAAAAAAGTCGCCAAAACGAAAAAAAACCCCACTGTATGTGTTGGTGTATTTGAAGAGTTGGATTCTTCCGCAATTTCTAAAGCTTCTGCAAATGTTTTTACTGTTTGCTTGTTTCTATTGTTTTGACTATTTCTCTATCGGCTAGTCCATTTTTAAATACTTCAAATGCAATGATACCGTTTGATTGTATTAGTTAGTTAGATTAGTTTCTTTACTCTACATTGGGATCCCGCGGAAGAAAGAGACACAACTTTTTTTTTGTATGGCGCCCTTCCCGCTGAATCCAGACACAAATCGCGTTTCTTAACATGTTAAAATAAAATTCTGTTGACGATGAAATTATACATTTCATATATCGCTCCCTTAACTTGATGAAATTTTCCCATTTACTCATTGGTGAGAAAAATATTGGCTTAAATGGGTCAGGCGATTATTATTTTGATCCACGTTGCGTTCCCTATAAGTTTCTTTCCATCATATTTGCAAAACGACATGCACATACTATAAGTTTAACTTTTTTTTAGATCATCGCATCATATGTCGGATCTTATTGGGTTAAACATGCGTATATGTATATATGTTTATATAAATGTGCGTATTTGAAAATTAAGTTTTTGGCTTCAGCTTTTTTAAACGATCTGAGAAGTTGTTTTTCATAAGTACACATACATATGTACATACATACGTACATACTCGGACATACATAGATCTGTATTTACTTAAAAAAAGCTTATTTCCCAATTAAGTTTTTGGCTTGGAATTTTTTAAATGTTCTGAGAAGTTGTTTTTCATACGTATACATACGCACATATGTACATATACATATATGTACATATGTATGTATGTACATAAAAAAAACTAACACCCCTTTTCCACACGGAAAGTTTATTTTGCAAAGTCTTAATTCAGCTGGGAGAAAGACAGAAAGAGACTGTAGCTGAATTAAGACTTTGCAAAGTAAACTTTGCGTGTGGAAAATGGTTATATGTACACCCAGAGAAAAAACATTTAAAAAATTCCAAGCCAAAAACTTAATTGGGAAATAAGATATTTTTAAGTAAATACAGATGTATGTATGTATTTTTACGAGTATGTACTAGTATGTACATATGTATGTATGTATGTGTACTTATGAAAATCAACTTCTCAGAACGTTTAAAAAAGCTGAAGACAAAAACTTAATTTTCAAATACGCACATTTATATAAACATATATACATATACGCATGTTTAACCCAATAAGATCCGACATATGATGCGATGATCTAAAAAAAAGTTAAACTTATAGTATGTGCTTGTCGTTTTGCAAATATGATGGAAAGAAACTTATAGGGAACGCAACGTGGATCAAAATAATAATCGCCTGACCTATTTAAGCCAATATTTTTCTCACCAATGAGTAAATGGGAAAATTTCATGAAGTTAAGGGAGCGATATATGAAATGTATAATTTCATCGTCAACAGAATTTTATTTTAACATGTTAAGAAACGCGATTTGTGTCTGGATTCAGCGGGAAGGGCGCCATAGTAGTAGTGAACTGCCGCTCCTGCGCCAATTAAAATTTTGAAATTTTAAAATTTTAATTACCCAAATTTTAAAATTCTTGGAAATTTGTGAAATTTGATACCTTGAGTTTTCGGCGGCACGCTTTGATGTTTTTTTGTTTACATTAGGAATTTTTTGTTTACATTAGGAGTTTTTTGTTTACATTAACTTTGTGTGAACGGGTGATTTTTTTTTTGAGGTGGCATTAATTGTGTGAACGGGTGATTTTGTTGTTTGTGGGAATACGTTAAGTGGGTTCATAGGTAGGAGGTTTTTCTTTTTTCTAATGTATGTATGTATATGCCGACGGGAAAATCATGAATACGATTTTTCCTAGTACCAAAGGGAAAATCATGAAATGATTTTTCCTAATACTAATGGGTGTGAAATAGTGAAAATTAATTTTTCCTAATGCCTACGGCAATACATGAATATTTTTCCTAATGCCTACGGCAATGCATGAATATTTTTCCTAATGCCTGCGGCAATGCATGAATATTTTTCCTAGTGCCGACGGCAATGCATGAATATTATTTTTTTCAAATGCCGACGGCAAAACATGATTATTATTTTTTTCAAATGCCGACGGGAAAATGATTTTTCATAATTCCGACGGGAAAAACATAAAAGTTATTTCTAATGCTAATACAGGAGTTTAAGGCTGACTGTGATTTGGGGTGGGTGGGGTTGTTGTTGTAATACACAACCGAGGGACTTTATGGATTTGTCTGTCTGTCTGACTGTCTGTTGTGCGAGGCTGTGATTGGCCGGGAGAGCGTGGTATAGTTGAGGTAGATGGATTGAGTGTATGAGGGTGTGATTGACAGGGGGCGGGGTGTAGTTAAGGTAGATCGACTGCGTGTATGCAGGTGTTGCTAGTCTGTAGGAATTCAAGGCTTATAGTGATTTGGGGTAGGTGAGGGTGTTGTTGTACGAGTAACATGTATCCATGGGAATTTGTGGATGTGTCTGTCCGGAGGAATTTAAGCGAGGCTGTTATTGGGAGGGGGTGTGGTTGAGGTTGATCGACTGCTTGTATGTATGTCTATATGTTTGTAGGAGCTTAAGGCTGATCATGATTTAAGAGAGGTGAGGATGTTGTTGTAATATTTATACGTAGGAATCTGTATGTATGTATGTCTGTGAAAATTTAAGGCTGATCATGATTTAGGGTAGGTGAGGTTGATGTAGTAATATGTCTGTGTGTATGTACATATGTTTGTAGGAGTTTAATGCTATTAGTGATTTGAGGATAGGTGAGGGTGTTGTCGTACGAGTGATATGTATGCGTGGGAATCTGTATGCATATTCGTAGGAGTTGAAGGCTGACCGTGATTTGTGTTGTTGTCAGTGTTGTTTGTAGGAATGACCGTGAGAATTTTTGTATGTATATCTGTAGGAATTTAAGGTTGGCCGTGTTTTGTGATGGGTGGTGTGTTGTTGAAATAATTTGAAATTTTCTTAGATGAAATCTGGTATATATATGTGTGTGTGTGTGTGTGTGTGTGTGCGTGTGTGTGCGTATGATTTTCTCACGCTAGTAGTTTTATGTACGTAGAAATAAATTGTATTCAATATCGAGATTTGGTTCTATAAAATATTTTCATATATCTGATACATATACATAAGTATATTTTCATACTCAAGGTTGCTGGGTATTTTGTCATGCTTAAAATTGTCCAGCTTTAAAGTCTGCCTGCGAGAAATTTGTTTATATTACAGATTTTGTTTATTTAACTACGTCCGGCTTCTTTCGCTGAACTTCTTTTCATACGATCATGGGAATTTATAGTTTCTCTGTCCATAATAAGGTCGTTTAGCTTGGGCATGTGCTCTGACTATGGTTTGCGTTGTTCATTTTTATGATGTAGATATGTAAGTGTGATTGTCAAGATCTAATAAATACTTGAGTATTGATAAGAAATTTGATATTATGTGTACATACATATCTACAAATTGATTTTATGTATGTATGTATGCGGTCTTTTGTTGATGTTGTAAATATTCGCCGAGTCTTTTATGTATAGATGACAAATATCTTCATAGTTTTTTTTTTATTTGAAATTAAATAACGTGGATTTAATTTTTATCTGTATTTACTTCAATGTTTGTGAGGATTTTCTGTTTTAAGTAAAACTGAATTCCTTAAGATACATACTTTAGAATAATAGTAACTATAATAGAAATATTTCCTATATTTAATTTACATTTGTTTAAAGTTGATGCAGCTTATCTTCATTCTTAGAAATATTTTTATATAAAATTTTTTCCAGCCGTAGGCTTTTTTCATCACCTTTTACATTTATTTTAGAACATCATGCATTGCCTTTTATACATTTATAAACATTTTAAATGAAACTGATCCAGCAGTCCAGCTTATGTAACGATAGTTTTTTGTTAGCCAGGTTGCTTCTTTTTTTATTTTTTTTTATTGATTATTGAGTTTTATAATGAAATAATTATATTCGTAATTGTTGAAAACAATCGCTACTTCTTTTGCGATGAAATCATTTGAATTACTTTTGAAACCTTGTACATCTATAAAAATTATGTTGTTTTCCATATTACTCAATTTATAAGACTTTTCGAACTTGTCCTTTGATGGGTATATATTCTATTATACGATCATGAATAAGAATACAGTAAGCTGATTTCTTTGCTTACTATTTCAAATTAAAATTTTATTCAATTGCCCCGCTATTGAATAAAAGGAGCTTTTATCTTAAACTCTGGTACAGGTAGAAACGCATGAGATTCTTTCATATACTACCTTTGCTGGAATCTTAGATACATATATTAACTATATAGAATTGCATTACGTTTATTTTTAAATTTTATGTTAGGATTATCATCATATGAGACTGAACTTAAATGTACTTTTAAATTAGTTAATTCATAATGAACAATCTTATTTTCTTCTTGAATAGCGATCAACAGAAAACGAAATCGTTTTCTTACAATTTCGGTCTAACCTCTCAACTGGTCCTCTAGTATACAATATGACTTTGTATGTCAGCATTTCTGTCTCCTCTTTGTTAGCGTTAGGGATAATTAAATTTTAAACTTTTTATTCTTCAAATTGTGTTACTTCATACTGATAATATGTTTAAGTACATTAATAATGTACGAGTATATGTTTATTTTATGACGGGTGAGCGCCTATAGCTTTTATTTGATGTTCTGGATGAAGTGATTTTTTTTCTCATTTTATTAAAGTTTAGCGTATTGCGTATATATTTCTAATATATTTAAGTGAGCTTTTTGTATCTGTCAGACAGAATGAACGTATCAATTGGTCAGTCAGTCTTTCTTTTTATTAATTTTTTCTTCTAATGTCACTACTATTTTTTCAGATTTTACTAGTTGAAACAGAGAATATTTGTGTAATTTTTAAATGTATTTATATAGGTAAATATATGTATGTACGTAGAAATTAGTTCATATACAAAGAAATACATCTTTAATAATCAACTATTCTAGAAAATCGATCTAAAATAACACATTTACCACATTTACCTCCATCATCAACTCACCATCAATATTTTCATAAAGTGTTAGAATATCTATGTTTGATAGAATTTTTACTTCAAGTGTTTCTATATAAGATTTGGTGTTTGACCCCTTGACGTTATTGTGGTTAACGTAGACTGCGTTGTATCGCATTCAGATCTAATCATTTCTCACTTAGAAAAGGTCCTCATCACCATCAATCATACCTGTATACAATTCATTCATGAGTGGAGTTGATCCAGATACAATTGCTGTCTACAAATTAATGATTAGAAAATAGCTTTCTCATCACCTTCTAACAAGTTTAATATTTTGCTAGCATGCATGCTTTAGCATGCTTCTATCGATAGTGACGCGAGAGTCCGACATTTAGTGCTGTTTTAATTAAAAATCTATAATATTAGAGTTACGAATTCACTCTTTTGAATTTTTAACAAAGTAGATACATACATATCTATTTCATTTGCCACAAAGTCTTAAAATTTCTTTCCTTATAAAAGTATGACGTGAGGAATTTTTTGAAATTATACATGCTTCGGCATGCTTCCAATATTTTTTTCGGTAAATTTATTTCATATTCATACAGATACAGATATAAAGTAAGATCTGTTTACTTTCAATTTTACAATTTATGCATGCTTCAGCATGATTCTAGTTGAAGTCTGTATTTATTTAGTAAGTTTGTTTGATACCCATTCATACACATGTACATTGGTAAAGATTGGATATCAAAGTACAATTTCCTTAGTTTATCTAGAAATGAAAGGAGTGAATATCTATTATAATAACCATATTCACATTTTAACATTTTGTGTGCTAGAGCTTTCGAAATGGAAAATGTACACCTTTTACTATAAAAAGTGATAATATGATGTGTTTCTGAATATTTTGAACTCTTAAGTTTTCACAATATTTCATACAGACCATCAAGTTTAGAGAATTCAGTACATTAAGCTAATAATCTTCCCTGAGACCTAACATTCCTAATCAATCCTTCAAAAAACCAATACAAACTAGATTTTTCCTTTTTAATTTTATTTGTATTTTCATGGAATTTCAACATTTTGTACCTCTTCAAATTAGTGTACCTTTTTCTCATTCGTTGAGTTAACTTTAATCGCAAATATTTTGATGATGAGATGAACTTTTCTATTGTACGCATTAAGTAAATCTTTGTGTATATCAATCCACTTATATGAACCATTATAGCTAAATTCTTAACACATAATTCCTTTTAATGATCTATTAATTTATTCTACTATTGATGCTTTCATATTATGAAATTTTTAATCCTCTGTTTATGCATGAATTTTGCAGTGTTTATTAAAAATTCTTTACCAACATCTATTTGTATTTTTTTGTTTTGATACTCATATCATTTCAAAAATATTTTCCATTGCCTTGTTTTTTTTTTCGAGTGCATCTTTTATTTTCAACGATACTCACCATATAAATTTTGAGAATGAATCAGTTACAGTCAGCAAAAATCAATAATTTCTATTTTCTCTAGAATAGCTACCCACTTCACCTAAATCAGCTCCATAAAAGATCTTCTATTCCATTCATTACATCACTACAATACACAAACAATTTTATAAATTTATTATGGATTACGTTTACTAAATTTCTTTTTAAGGACATTGAGTTGTTTTACAGTTTTTTGGAGAGTGTTGTGATCTACTTGATACATTTTCAGCTATTTATACTAAAATGTAGTTAATTTTCCAATCTATAAATTTTATCGCTCAGCTGTTCAATTTGTTTGTCAAAAGATGATTTAATTTTTAGAATGTCTTTTTCAATTTTATACCTATCTTCTATCGTTAATTTTATTTCACACTCCACTCCATTAATTTGAATTTGAATATATCCTTGAATTATATTAATGCCTTAAGCTTTATTATTAATTCATCCTTTAGTTTATCGATTTGAGTTTCCAGAAATAATTTACTGATAACATTGTTCTCCGTCAGTGAATGATGATGATTCTCTATGTATACATTGGCAGAAATTATGTATTTTATTTAGTTTTCAAAATCAAATTTGTCATAGTATTTTCACGTTTTCTCAATCATTAAAGAAAATAAACCCACTTTTAAGCCTCATATTTGACCATCAACTTGTATTTTATCTTTATTCAGTTTTAGATTTCTATCACCAAATTTCCATTCATTATTGAAATCTTTAGGTTAGCCATAGTTTGTATCTAATTCATTTCTTCCTTCTAAGACTAATAAGTCAATATAAGTATCTTCGGTGTTGGAAGGCTGTGGGTAAAAATCATCTTCTTCATCATCATAATCATTCACACTATTAGCATCATTAAATAAGATAGTATTATTAAATATTGTTCCTTTTGAAAGTTTCTTTAACTTCTTTCTATCTTGACTGATGGTTTCTGAGACTTAAATACTTGTACTATTTTCAGATTCTATATTGTTTTTACTTTGTTCTTTCTTGTGTATTCTGTCATTATTTTTAGAACTATTCATAAATTCTTTGAGAGGTTCTGTTACAGGATCAAATATATCTCTTAGTTCTTCACGTGTATCTATTTCACCAGTTTTTATACTACGAAGCTTTTTCTTCAAGACATTTCTTGTCAACACCAACTGTTTTAAAATTTTCTCATTCATGTTTAATAATACCAAATAAGAGGTATCAACTATTAGATCAGGTATCAGCTTATCAGGAGCTGGTCTGGTTTTCAGATCAGCTTATCAGGACCTGGTCTGGTTTTCAGATCAGCTTATCAGGAGCTGGTCTGGTTTTCAGATCAGCTTATCAGGACCTGGTCTGGTTTGCAGATCAGCTTATCAGGACCTGATCTGGTTTTCAGATCAGCTTATCAGGACCTGGTCTGGTTTTCAGATCAGCTTATCAGGACCTGATCTGGTTTTCAGATCAGCTTATCAGGACCTGGTCTGATTTTCAGATCAGCTTATCAGGACCTGATCTGGTTTTCAGATCAGCTTATCAGTACCTGGTCTGATTTTCAGATCAGCTTATCAGGACCTGATCTGGTTTTCAGATCAGCTTATCAGGAGCTGGTCTGGTTTTCAGATCAGCTTATCAGGACCTGGTCTGGTTTTCAGATCAGCATATCAGGAGTTGGTCTAGTTTTCAGATCAGGTTATCAGGCAGCTGATCTGTAAAACAGATCAGGTTATCAGGAGCTTTTCAGATTTTCAGATCAGATTATCTGTTTCAAATTGGGTCATCAGTTTACAAGTAGCTGGACATTTATAACATTTAGATGAATGAAGATTAAGGCCAGATAAAATGCGAAAAACTATACTGTTATGTAGTCAAATTGTTTTCTATGACGATCATCACTTAATTCAGTATCTTTCCTTATAATCAAAATTCCATATTTTTAATTCCAACACGAGTTATATTTTTCTCATATTACTTAAACATTCTAACTACATTATGATTATTTCCTATCAAATGTATGGTGATTCTAGTATAAATTTGACATTAGTAGAATGCATCAACATTCTTTTCTTACCCCATACAAAAATATGCTTCTCACACACAACATGGTTAAATATCGTATTGGTATTACTTCTAGCTTTCTTAAAAGAAATAACAGATTCGTTATCTCTAAATGTGTAATACTCATGTCTTTCATTAATGAAATAAATCTCTACAGGTATTCATATTTAGGTTGTTAGAGAGATTTTGAGTATAAATATGAAGATGTTTTCAAGTTTTAGTCCATTAGAACTGTCTAGCCAACCAATCATAACATTTTATTTATTTTTTATTTATTTTTTTTTACCAATTTAACAGGCCAACTATTCTTGCACGAATAGAAATTGATAGAAGGGAACTATGATTTATTTTTAAGCTAACGTTTGATGACTCATCAATATTTCGTACCATCCTATATTTAGGTTGTTTTACTAACCGCTTTTGTGTAACTAAATACATTTTATAAATATTATCTCTTATTATAAAAAAAAAATAAAATAATACAGCTATTCGATTTCAGAAAATATTTTCTAAAATCGAGTAGCTGCATTATTTAATTTTTTATAATAACAGATAATGCTCCATACTCACAATCAAAACATCATTAGTTTTGACTATGAGTATTCGGCAATATTTATGAAATGCATTTAGTTACAAAAAATGTGGTTAGTAAAACAAAGTATATTTTAACAGTTTAAAATCAGTATTTTGTATGACAATACTGGTTTTAAACTCTTAAAATATACTTTGTTTTGACTATGAGTAGAAACCATTATCTCTTATTATAGGAAAAATAAAATAATATAGCCATATGATATCAGAAAATATTTTCCGATATCTTATAGCTACATTATTTTATTTTTCTATAATAAGAGATAATATTTATGAAATACATTTCATAAATGTTGGTACATACTCATAGTCAAAACAACCTAAAAATAGGATGGTACTAAAAATTGATGAATCATCAAAATTTCATACCAAGGTATATTTATGCTGTTTTACTAACCGCATTTTGTAACTAAATGCATTTTATAAATATTATCTATTACTATAGAAATAATAAAATAGTATGGTCATATGACAACAGAAAACATGATTTCTGATATCATATAATCATACTATTTTTTCTATAATAAGAGATAATGAGCCATACTCATACTCAAAACAAAGGATATTTTGACTCTGAGTATGCTTCACTATTTATGAAATGCATTTAGTTACAAAATGGGTTTAGTAAAACATAGTATATTTTAAGAGTTTAAAACCACCATTTTTATGGTAATACTGGTTTTAAACACTTAAAGCATACTTTGTTTTGACTATGTGCATGCACCAATATTTAGGAAAGATATTTCATAAATATTGACCCATACTCATAGTCAAAACAACATAAAAATACCTTGGTATGAAATTTTGATGAGTCATCAAACGATAGCTCAAAAATAAATCATAGTTCCCTTCTATCAATTTCTATTCGTGCAAGAATAGTTGGCCTGTTAAATTGGTAAAAAAAATAAATAAAAAATAAATAAAATGTTATGATTGGTTGGCTAGACAGTTCTAATGGACTAAAACTTGAAAACATCTTCATATTTATACTCAAAATCTCTCTAACAACCTAAATATGAATACCTGTAGAGATTTATTTCATTAATGAAAGACATGAGTATTACACATTTAGAGATAACGAATCTGTTATTTCTTTTAAGAAAGCTAGAAGTAATACCAATACGATATTTAACCATGTTGTGTGTGAGAAGCATATTTTTGTATGGGGTAAGAAAAGAATGTTGATGCATTCTACTAATGTCAAATTTATACTAGAATCACCATACATTTGATAGGAAATAATCATAATGTAGTTAGAATGTTTAAGTAATATGAGAAAAATATAACTCGTGTTGGAATTAAAAATATGGAATTTTGATTATAAGGAAAGATACTGAATTAAGTGATGATCGTCATAGAAAACAATTTGACTACATAACAGTATAGTTTTTCGCATTTTATCTGGCCTTAATCTTCATTCATCTAAATGTTATAAATGTCCAGCTACTTGTAAACTGATGACCCAATTTGAAACAGATAATCTGATCTGAAAATCTGAAAAGCTCCTGATAACCTGATCTGTTTTACAGATCAGCTGCCTGATAACCTGATCTGAAAACTAGACCAACTCCTGATATGCTGATCTGAAAACCAGACCAGGTCCTGATAAGCTGATCTGAAAACCAGACCAGCTCCTGATAAGCTGATCTGAAAACCAGATCAGGTCCTGATAAGCTGATCTGAAAATCAGACCAGGTACTGATAAGCTGATCTGAAAACCAGATCAGGTCCTGATAAGCTGATCTGAAAATCAGACCAGGTCCTGATAAGCTGATCTGAAAACCAGATCAGGTCCTGATAAGCTGATCTGAAAACCAGACCAGGTCCTGATAAGCTGATCTGAAAACCAGATCAGGTCCTGATAAGCTGATCTGCAAACCAGACCAGGTCCTGATAAGCTGATCTGAAAACCAGACCAGCTCCTGATAAGCTGATCTGAAAACCAGACCAGGTCCTGATAAGCTGATCTGAAAACCAGACCAGCTCCTGATAAGCTGATACCTGATCTAATAGTTGATACCTCTTATTTGGTATTATTAAACATGAATGAGAAAATTTTAAAACAGTTGGTGTTGACAAGAAATGTCTTGAAGAAAAAGCTTCGTAGTATAAAAACTGGTGAAATAGATACACGTGAAGAACTAAGAGATATATTTGATCCTGTAACAGAACCTCTCAAAGAATTTATGAATAGTTCTAAAAATAATGACAGAATACACAAGAAAGAACAAAGTAAAAACAATATAGAATCTGAAAATAGTACAAGTATTTAAGTCTCAGAAACCATCAGTCAAGATAGAAAGAAGTTAAAGAAACTTTCAAAAGGAACAATATTTAATAATACTATCTTATTTAATGATGCTAATAGTGTGAATGATTATGATGATGAAGAAGATGATTTTTACCCACAGCCTTCCAACACCGAAGATACTTATATTGACTTATTAGTCTTAGAAGGAAGAAATGAATTAGATACAAACTATGGCTAACCTAAAGATTTCAATAATGAATGGAAATTTGGTGATAGAAATCTAAAACTGAATAAAGATAAAATACAAGTTGATGGTCAAATATGAGGCTTAAAAGTGGGTTTATTTTCTTTAATGATTGAGAAAACGTGAAAATACTATGACAAATTTGATTTTGAAAACTAAATAAAATACATAATTTCTGCCAATGTATACATAGAGAATCATCATCATTCACTGACGGAGAACAATGTTATCAGTAAATTATTTCTGGAAACTCAAATCGATAAACTAAAGGATGAATTAATAATAAAGCTTAAGGCATTAATATAATTCAAGGATATATTCAAATTCAAATTAATGGAGTGGAGTGTGAAATAAAATTAACGATAGAAGATAGGTATAAAATTGAAAAAGACATTCTAAAAATTAAATCATCTTTTGACAAACAAATTGAACAGCTGAGCGATAAAATTTATAGATTGGAAAATTAACTACATTTTAGTATAAATAGCTGAAAATGTATCAAGTAGATCACAACACTCTCCAAAAAACTGTAAAACAACTCAATGTCCTTAAAAAGAAATTTAGTAAACGTAATCCATAATAAATTTATAAAATTGTTTGTGTATTGTAGTGATGTAATGAATGGAATAGAAGATCTTTTATGGAGCTGATTTAGGTGAAGTGGGTAGCTATTCTAGAGAAAATAGAAATTATTGATTTTTGCTGACTGTAACTGATTCATTCTCAAAATTTATATGGTGAGTATCGTTGAAAATAAAAGATGCACTCGAAAAAAAAAACAAGGCAATGGAAAATATTTTTGAAATGATATGAGTATCAAAACAAAAAAATACAAATAGATGTTGGTAAAGAATTTTTAATAAACACTGCAAAATTCATGCATAAACAGAGGATTAAAAATTTCATAATATGAAAGCATCAATAGTAGAATAAATTAATAGATCATTAAAAGGAATTATGTGTTAAGAATTTAGCTATAATGGTTCATATAAGTGGATTGATATACACAAAGATTTACTTAATGCGTACAATAGAAAAGTTCATCTCATCATCAAAATATTTGCGATTAAAGTTAACTCAACGAATGAGAAAAAGGTACACTAATTTGAAGAGGTACAAAATGTTGAAATTCCATGAAAATACAAATAAAATTAAAAAGGAAAAATCTAGTTTGTATTGGTTTTTTGAAGGATTGATTAGGAATGTTAGGTCTCAGGGAAGATTATTAGCTTAATGTACTGAATTCTCTAAACTTGATGGTCTGTATGAAATATTGTGAAAACTTAAGAGTTCAAAATATTCAGAAACACATCATATTATCACTTTTTATAGTAAAAGGTGTACATTTTCCATTTCGAAAGCTCTAGCACACAAAATGTTAAAATGTGAATATGGTTATTATAATAGATATTCACTCCTTTCATTTCTAGATAAACTAAGGAAATTGTACTTTGATATCCAATCTTTACCAATGTACATGTGTATGAATGGGTATCAAACAAACTTACTAAATAAATACAGACTTCAACTAGAATCATGCTGAAGCATGCATAAATTGTAAAATTGAAAGTAAACAGATCTTACTTTATATCTGTATCTGTATGAATATGAAATAAATTTACCGAAAAAAATATTGGAAGCATGCCGAAGCATGTATAATTTCAAAAAATTCCTCACGTCATACTTTTATAAGGAAAGAAATTTTAAGACTTTGTGGCAAATGAAATAGATATGTATGTATCTACTTTGTTAAAAATTCAAAAGAGTGAATTCGTAACTCTAATATTATAGATTTTTAATTAAAACAGCACTAAATGTCGGACTCTCGCGTCACTATCGATAGAAGCATGCTAAAGCATGCATGCTAGCAAAATATTAAACTTGTTAGAAGGTGATGAGAAAGCTATTTTCTAATCATTAATTTGTAGACAGCAATTGTATCTGGATCAACTCCACTCATGAATGAATTGTATACAGGTATGATTGATGGTGATGAGGACCTTTTCTAAGTGAGAAATGATTAGATCTGAATGCGATACAACGCAGTCTACGTTAACCACAATAACGTCAAGGGGTCAAACACCAAATCTTATATAGAAACACTTGAAGTAAAAATTCTATCAAACATAGATATTCTAACACTTTATGAAAATATTGATGGTGAGTTGATGATGGAGGTAAATGTGGTAAATGTGTTATTTTAGATCGATTTTCTAGAATAGTTGATTATTAAAGATGTATTTCTTTGTATATGAACTAATTTCTACGTACATACATATATTTACCTATATAAATACATTTAAAAATTACACAAATATTCTCTGTTTCAACTAGTAAAATCTGAAAAAATAGTAGTGACATTAGAAGAAAAAATTAATAAAAAGAAAGACTGACTGACCAATTGATACGTTCATTCTGTCTGACAGATACAAAAAGCTCACTTAAATATATTAGAAATATATACGCAATACGCTAAACTTTAATAAAATGAGAAAAAAAATCACTTCATCCAGAACATCAAATAAAAGCTATAGGCGCTCACCCGTCATAAAATAAACATATACTCGTACATTATTAATGTACTTAAACATATTATCAGTATGAAGTAACACAATTTGAAGAATAAAAAGTTTAAAATTTAATTATCCCTAACGCTAACAAAGAGGAGACAGAAATGCTGACATACAAAGTCATATTGTATACTAGAGGACCAGTTGAGAGGTTAGACCGAAATTGTAAGAAAACGATTTCGTTTTCTGTTGATCGCTATTCAAGAAGAAAATAAGATTGTTCATTATGAATTAACTAATTTAAAAGTACATTTAAGTTCAGTCTCATATGATGATAATCCTAACATAAAATTTAAAAATAAACGTAATGCAATTCTATATAGTTAATATATGTATCTAAGATTCCAGCAAAGGTAGTATATGAAAGAATCTCATGCGTTTCTACCTGTACCAGAGTTTAAGATAAAAGCTCCTTTTATTCAATAGCGGGGCAATTGAATAAAATTTTAATTTGAAATAGTAAGCAAAGAAATCAGCTTACTGTATTCTTATTCATGATCGTATAATAGAATATATACCCATCAAAGGACAAGTTCGAAAAGTCTTATAAATTGAGTAATATGGAAAACAACATAATTTTTATAGATGTACAAGGTTTCAAAAGTAATTCAAATGATTTCATCGCAAAAGAAGTAGCGATTGTTTTCAACAATTACGAATATAATTATTTCATTATAAAACTCAATAATCAATAAAAAAAAATAAAAAAAGAAGCAACCTGGCTAACAAAAAACTATCGTTACATAAGCTGGACTGCTGGATCAGTTTCATTTAAAATGTTTATAAATGTATAAAAGGCAATGCATGATGTTCTAAAATAAATGTAAAAGGTGATGAAAAAAGCCTACGGCTGGAAAAAATTTTATATAAAAATATTTCTAAGAATGAAGATAAGCTGCATCAACTTTAAACAAATGTAAATTAAATATAGGAAATATTTCTATTATAGTTACTATTATTCTAAAGTATGTATCTTAAGGAATTCAGTTTTACTTAAAACAGAAAATCCTCACAAACATTGAAGTAAATACAGATAAAAATTAAATCCACGTTATTTAATTTCAAATAAAAAAAAAACTATGAAGATATTTGTCATCTATACATAAAAGACTCGGCGAATATTTACAACATCAACAAAAGACCGCATACATACATACATAAAATCAATTTGTAGATATGTATGTACACATAATATCAAATTTCTTATCAATACTCAAGTATTTATTAGATCTTGACAATCACACTTACATATCTACATCATAAAAATGAACAACGCAAACCATAGTCAGAGCACATGCCCAAGCTAAACGACCTTATTATGGACAGAGAAACTATAAATTCCCATGATCGTATGAAAAGAAGTTCAGCGAAAGAAGCCGGACGTAGTTAAATAAACAAAATCTGTAATATAAACAAATTTCTCGCAGGCAGACTTTAAAGCTGGACAATTTTAAGCATGACAAAATACCCAGCAACCTTGAGTATGAAAATATACTTATGTATATGTATCAGATATATGAAAATATTTTATAGAACCAAATCTCGATATTGAATACAATTTATTTCTACGTACATAAAACTACTAGCGTGAGAAAATCATACGCACACACACGCACACACACACACACACACACACACATATATATACCAGATTTCATCTAAGAAAATTTCAAATTATTTCAACAACACACCACCCATCACAAAACACGGCCAACCTTAAATTCCTACAGATATACATACAAAAATTCTCACGGTCATTCCTACAAACAACACTGACAACAACACAAATCACGATCAGCCTTCAACTCCTACGAATATGCATACAGATTCCCACGCATACATATCACTCGTACGACAACACCCTCACCTATCCTCAAATCACTAATAGCATTAAACTCCTACAAACATATGTACATACACACAGACATATTACTACATCAACCTCACCTACCCTAAATCATGATCAGCCTTAAATTTTCACAGACATACATACATACAGATTCCTACGTATAAATATTACAACAACATCCTCACCTCTCTTAAATCATGATCAGCCTTAAGCTCCTACAAACATATAGACATACATACAAGCAGTCGATCAACCTCAACCACACCCCCTCCCAATAACAGCCTCGCTTAAATTCCTCCGGACAGACACATCCACAAATTCCCATGGATACATGTTACTCGTACAACAACACCCTCACCTACCCCAAATCACTATAAGCCTTGAATTCCTACAGACTAGCAACACCTGCATACACGCAGTCGATCTACCTTAACTACACCCCGCCCCCTGTCAATCACACCCTCATACACTCAATCCATCTACCTCAACTATACCACGCTCTCCCGGCCAATCACAGCCTCGCACAACAGACAGTCAGACAGACAGACAAATCCATAAAGTCCCTCGGTTGTGTATTACAACAACAACCCCACCCACCCCAAATCACAGTCAGCCTTAAACTCCTGTATTAGCATTAGAAATAACTTTTATGTTTTTCCCGTCGGAATTATGAAAAATCATTTTCCCGTCGGCATTTGAAAAAAATAATAATCATGTTTTGCCGTCGGCATTTGAAAAAAATAATATTCATGCATTGCCGTCGGCACTAGGAAAAATATTCATGCATTGCCGCAGGCATTAGGAAAAATATTCATGCATTGCCGTAGGCATTAGGAAAAATATTCATGTATTGCCGTAGGCATTAGGAAAAATTAATTTTCACTATTTCACACCCATTAGTATTAGGAAAAATCATTTCATGATTTTCCCTTTGGTACTAGGAAAAATCGTATTCATGATTTTCCCGTCGGCATATACATACATACATTAGAAAAAAGAAAAACCTCCTACCTATGAACCCACTTAACGTATTCCCACAAACAACAAAATCACCCGTTCACACAATTAATGCCACCTCAAAAAAAAAATCACCCGTTCACACAAAGTTAATGTAAACAAAAAACTCCTAATGTAAACAAAAAATTCCTAATGTAAACAAAAAAACATCAAAGCGTGCCGCCGAAAACTCAAGGTATCAAATTTCACAAATTTCCAAGAATTTTAAAATTTGGGTAATTAAAATTTTAAAATTTCAAAATTTTAATTGGCGCAGGAGCGGCAGTTCACTACTACTCGCCATACAAAAAAAAGTTGTGTCTCTTTCTTCCGCGGGATCCCAATGTAGAGTAAAGAAACTCAACTAATACAATTAAAAGGTATCATTGCATTTGAAGTATTTAAAAATGGACTAGCCGATAGAGAAATAGTCAAAACAATAGAAACAAGCAAACAGTAAAAACATTTGCAGAAGCTTTAGAAATTGCGGAAGAATCCAACTCTTCAAATACACCAACACATGCAGTGGCACAGAAAACTCTAAATATCCCCCCCCCCTTATTCTGAAAAGTCTGAGTGAGGTTTACAAAAAAATTATACATAACATTAGGGGAACAAAATATAATAAATTCAGTAAAGTGCGACTTTGACTCGCTCACGAAGGGTTCCGAACATTCGGTTTTGAGCATTTTTTTAATAAGCCTTTTTTTGCTTTTTCGAAGTTTTTTTTCAGTTTAAACGATTTTTTCCAGTTTTGCCGTTTTTTCTCGATTTTGTTTTTTTGTTTTTGGGTTTTTTTTTCATTTTGGCGATTTTTTTAATTTTGGCGATTTTTTTTTTTCATTTTGGCGATTTTTTCTGTTTTTGGTGTTTTTTCATTTTGGCGATTTTTTTTTTCATTTACGCGATTTTTTTCTGTTTTGGGGGTTAGTTTTTAATATTGGCTTTTTTTCATTTTGGCGACTTTTTCCTGTTTTGGGGTTTTTTTCATTTTGGCGATTTTTTTCTGTTTTGGCAATTTTTTTTCATTTTGGCCATTTTTTTCTTTTTAGTGATTTTTCCGGTTTTTCGCGACTTATTTTAGTCTTAAATTTTTTTTCTAATTTGGTGCTTTTTTCGTTTTGGCGATTTTTTGCTTGTTTTTGGCGTTTTTTTTCATTTTGGCGATTTTATAATTGAGCGACTTTGACTGGCGATTTTATAATTGAGCGACTTTGACTGGCTCACGAAGGGTTCCGTACATTCGGTTTTGAGCATTTTTTAATAAGGCTTTTTTGCTTTTTCGAAGTTTTTTTTCAGTTTAAACGATTTTTTCCAGTTTTGCCGTTTTTTCTCGATTTTTTTTTTGTTTTTGGTTTTTTTTTCATTTTGGCGATTTTTTTAATTTTTGCGATTTTTTTTCATTTTGGCGCTTTTTTCTGTTTTTGGTGTTTTTTCATTTTGGCGATTTTTTTTTCATTTTAGCGATTTTTTTCTGTTTTGGGGGTTAGTTTTTAATATTGGCTTTTTTTCATTTTGGCGATTTTTTCCTGTTTTGGGGTTTTTTTCATTTTGGCGATTTTTTTCTGTTTTGGCAATTTTTTTTCATTTTGGCCATTTTTTTTCATTTTGGTGATTTTTCCGGTTTTTCGCGACTTATTTTAGTCTTAAATTTTTTTTCTAATTTGGTGCTTTTTTCGTTTTGGCGATTTTTTCCTTGTTTTTGGCGTTTTTTTTTTCATTTCGGCGATTTTATAATTGAGCGACTTTGACTGGCGATTTTATAATTGAGCGACTTTGACTGGCTCACGAAGGGTTCCGTACATTCGGTTTTGAGCATTTTTTAATAAGGCTTTTTTGAAGTTTTTTTCAGTTTAAACGATTTTTTCCAGTTTTGCCGTTTTTTCTCGATTTTTTTCTGTTTTTGGGTTATTTTTCATTTTGGCGATTTTTTTTTTCATTTCGGCGATTTTTTTCATTTTGGGGATTTTTTTTATTTTGGCGATTTTTTTCTGTTTTTGGGGATTAGTTTTTAATATTGGCGATTTTTTCCTGTTTTGGGGGTTTTTTTCGTTTTGGCGATTTTTTTCTGTTTTGGCGATTTTTTTCATTTTGGCAATTTTTTTTAATTTTTGCGATTTTTTTCCATTTTGGTGATTTTTCCGTTTTTTTGCGATTTATTTTAATCTTAAATTTTTTTCTAATTTGGTGCTTTTTTCGTTTTGGGGATTTTTAGGGTTCCGTACACCAAAGGTGAAAAGGACCCTATTGTTTTCGGTACGCTGTCCGTCTGTCCGTCACAGGTTATTTTCTCGAGAACCGTAAGAGCTACGGACCTGAAATTTGGACACAGTGTGTAGACATTTGGCCGCTGCAACTACAAGTATATGAGAGTTAAAAATTAAATGGTGTTCGAAAACGAGCAACGAAAAATTTTAAAATCCCATGTAATATATATAAATACAATTGTATGTATGTATATACACTTGAAATTTGTAAAGTTAGAGTATTTTTATACAGACTACAACAATTAACACTAAAATTTAAAAAAATTTTAATTAAAGGGTGTTCCATCAGTTAATGCAATTTTGACTAGGTATTTTTGACAACTTGCTGTATCTTGGAAACCGTAAGAGCAAAACTCTTGAAATTTTCAAAAACGGTAAAACTAAAAAATCAAAAAACTATAAAATCGCCAAAATGAAAAAAATCGACAAAAAACAAGCAAAAAATCGCCAAAACGGAAAAAAGCACCAAATTAAAAAAAATTTCTAGGACTAATATAATTCGCAAAAAACCGGAAAATCGCCAAAATGAAAAAAACGCCATAATGAAAAAATCGCTATAATGAAAAAATCGCCAAAATTAAAAAAAAATCGCCAAAATGAAAAAATAACCCAAAAACAAAAAATAGTCGCTAAAATGGAAAAATCGCCAAAATGAAAAAAACCCAAAAACAACAAAAAATCGAAAAAATCAAAAACCCCAAAATCAGAAAAAAAATCGCCAAAATGAAAAAAAATCGCCAAAATGAAAAGAAAACTCAAAAACAGGACAAAAAACTCCAAAACGAGAAAAAAGCGACAAAACTGAAAAAAAAAACTTCAAAAAAGCCACATTAAAAAATTCTCAAAATTCTCAACCCTTCGTTCGCACTTTACTGAATTTATTTTAATTGCAATGCGTACACAACAACAAGAACAAAAAAAAAACTATGAATACGGTCCTACGATTTTACTTGTAATGCAAATTAAATTTCATTATCAGTAAAAATTTACTGAATTTTTGTCAGTAATCAGTAAATTTACTGCTTACTGCAATTTTTAATGCAGTACATATGTATATACTGCAGTGTGCCCATTTACTAGAGTTTTTCTTTTCCCGGACTTTTTCATTTCCCGGGAAAGCGGGAAAGATTTTTCGGTTTCCCGGGAAATCCCGGGAATTCCCGGCCAGTACAAAACAATACAAAATATTTTTAAATTTACTTTATTTCAACAAAAACAAATTATAATTCATGAGATCGATTAAATAATAACGTTTTATACACACATTATTCAAAAAATAATACCGTTTCCGTTCTTTATATAATAATACATAGATACCAATATTATAAAAAAGAAATTATACGAGTATTATTAAAAAAATATTACAAAATATCCCCCTTATGAAAAAATCATTGTTAAACTTAAAATTGGTTTAACAAACGAATTTTGTATGGCAAAACCAGTTTTAACGCATGCTTTATCTTTAACAATCGTTTTTGCATAAGGGCATATTTCTTTGGAAATAGGACTTTAGTACAGAATAAGCTGTTAATGCTGTTAACCGTACTATTTACCAAAGATAATCTGTAATTATTTGTAATTTTCTTTTATTTCCTTGCTCATTTCTGTTTTTTACTTTTATGAATTGTTGTAGAATTAAATAGTGATAGTCGCGTTCTATTTTTTCCACATAAATGCAAAGTCTCAGAATGCGTGTGTACCAGAGTAAACTCGGCCTTAGTTGTTGTAAAGCTTTAGCTATTGTGATATTGCCATCACCTTATTATTGCACCGTCGCATTAATAAAGTGAATAACGACACTCATCAAGGAATGTGTACATACAAATTAAGTTGCCATAACAAAATCAAAAAATCCCGGGAATTCCCGCACAAATTTCCCGGGATTTCTTTCCCGGAAAATGTGCGGGATCCCGGGAAATCCCGTATGAAAAACACTACCATTTACTAACCAAATAAGTTAAATAAAACAAACAAAAACCAGCAAATTCCTATGTATTTACAATATTGAAAGTTTTGATACTTTTAATTGATTAATTTAAAAAATATATACTAAATGCTAAAGTACTTCCAACTTAAAAAATTTTTCATTACTAGATGTTTACACTGTGTAAATTACACATCTCCCCTGTGATCGGACTCACATTGCTTTTTTTTATTTTTAATTGTTCCTCCATCGTTTTCTTTTTAACTTGTTGCTTCCTTCTGTACTCTTCTATGCTGATTGGCCGTGGGCCAGCAATGAGACAGTGTTCCAGTTTAGGGGATTTGTCCCCAAATTGGGCATTTTTCGCAATTAGGAATGAAAATTTCGTATTGGGGATCCGGGGATTTGTTGGGGATGATAACCAAATTTGAAGGGATTTTTGGGGATTTTTTTATAAGTGATGGTCAAACAAGAATGATTTTTGAACTAAGAAATATGCGTCTGGCAAGTCTAAAAATGTGTGCTATTATTCATAGTGTATGAAAAATACGCAACAAAATGCAATACGACTTGTTGGAAGCACTTCTTAGAATAAACAACACAGACTTTAAAAATAATTAAATTTGTTTCTGAGGCTGATGAATCAGAAGATTTCGATTCTGAAGTTTTTGAAATGGTAAACTTCGGTTAAAAACTTTCTCTTTACAAGTTTTATAAGTACAAATTAAATTTATATGAATGTAAATATACTCGTAGCTATCGATATAACGATCCATAACCGCTAAAATAGCTTAAGGGACACATTTTTTGGACTTCCGTTTTTATTTTTTTTGACGAAAATCGACTATTTACGATCGCAAATAATCAATTTTGGTCAAAAAATGAAGTTCGAAAATTATGTCGCTTAAGCTATTTTGGCGGTTATGGCACGATAAATGAATTTTATTGAATAAATATGTAATTTTTGTTATTGTCTTTCAAATAAAATTAAAAAAAAATATAAAAATTTTTTATTTTTTCATAAAAGAAAAAATTAGAATCTAAAAAACTCAATTTGGGGATTTTTGGGGATGAGAAATCAAAAATTGGGTATAAGCTCTAGAAAAAAACTGGCAACACTGCAATGAGAGGTGTATAGATTGGTGCCAATATTGGTGTTAGTGATGGTTTGTACGCTTTTATTGCGTGTTTTTTCGTTACATATTATTCTTCTAGGTTCTGTTCCCAGCCTGCGAAGAGCTTTTCTATTTCTTCCGACACGGATGTGTTGAATGGTGTGTTGATGTCAGTCTAAAAACGATAAGTCGCAAGTCATAGTGCTATAACTTCGTGAAAAGTCACACAAATTAATTAAAATTTTGACAGCTTATCTCGACTTAAGCACTTTTTGCCACAGACATAACAAAAAAATGCTAGAAAATGATAAATAAATAATTGGCAAATGCTAAATAAAATGCTAATTGCTAAATCGAAAATGTTGCAGCTAAATCAACAAAATAAATGCTAAATTTAACTGCAAAAATGCTAAAATGGTCACGCTGCTTGCAAGTAAAAATTTTAGCGGTAATAGTTTGTAAGAATTTTTTGTCTCTCAATTTTTTGCTCTCTTTTGACGATCTCTCTTTGCAAATTTTTGAGTTAATGAACACCTTCCAGCAGCGTCACCCTTTTAGCATTTTCACTGCTAAATTTAGCAGTATGTATTTTGATTTAGCAGTGAATAACAACAAATTTTACACTGTTATATTTAATACAATCATACAAAGATACAAGAGGTTTTGTGAATTCAGCAATCGTATTTTGTATGTTTTTCATACTTTTGAATCAACTTTGTTTGTTTTATTAAAGTTAAATAAAATATTTGTTCGTAATTATAATGGTATAATTATTAAAAAATTATTCAAAATATTTAGCATCTATTTTAGCATTTTCAAATATATTTTTAGCATGCTAAAACATTATTTTAAGCCTAATTCAGCATTAACATTTTTTTTTTAGTTGTGGGCACACTGCTTTCCATGTAACAATTGTTACAAATTCCTAAAAAATTTTAGTAAATGAACTCACCTATTATAACTTTTCTGAACGGAACGCAGCAGGACCTCAATAGGTTAAAAACATAATTCATGTAAAATTTCTAGAGTTAGCTATTTCGAATACGAGTTTATTTATTCACAATAAGATCGTATTTATCTGTTTACTCACATACATACATATGTACATACATACATACATATGTATGTTTTATTTTAAAATTGTTCAAACAATTCGATGCCACCTACCGGTTTAATGCGTTTCATGGATTTGGAGTTTATTTCAGTTAATTTGAACTTTTGTATAACATTTTATGAATAATTTGTTTTTGGTTAGAGACATTGTAATCGAAATTTTCTTTCGACTTGATCCAATGATTAGAACAATTAGGGCGTAAATACTGAAAAGATACTGAACCAGCTTAAGAATATTAATATTATAAGATGCAATAATACGTCGTATTCTACTTTTTTCTTGTTTGAAGTTTTAGACTCTAAAATTTAGAGTATGAGAACTCTGAAAGAACTGAAATATTTAAAGATTTGGCTGAATTTTGCTCATAATTATTAGCCCTTAGACTTTTGTCATTTAGTTCATTTCAGTGACCGGTCATTTTACTCGTAGTTCATTATTTATAAATGAACTAATTCGTTCATTTAGTTCAATCGCTCTTTTTAGTTCAATGAACTAGTTAGGTCTTTTAAATATAACTGTAATGGAGAATAAGCTTGTCATAAACACGGAAAGTTTACTTTGCAAAGTCTTAATTCAGCTGTGTGAAAGACAGAGGGAGATATACTATCAGGCTTATCATAAATAAATTTTCACATGGAAATTTCCGAACGTGTGAACAATTGGTATCAAAAAACTTCGTACTATGGCAAAATATTTTGACAATTTATGAAGAAAATTATTCACAAAGATTTCTCTATTGGAAAAAGTGGAAATATGTAAGTTTTAAATTTCATGGGAATTGATGATACGAACCTAAAATCCATGTGAACAAAAAATTTCATTCGGAAATTTTCACATGTGGAATTCATGATAAGGCTGTATATCTTTCTGTCTGTCGCCCAGCTGAATTAAGACTTTGAAAAGTAAACTTTCCGTGTCTAAAAGGGGTAAAACGTGAGAATTTCAAAGCGATTCCCTCTCTCTCACTCTATCTCTCTCTTTTAAAAACGGTTAATTTTGTATGATAAGTCCTAGTTTACACTAAGTCACGTTCTAGACTCTGCAGTTTTTCTTGCTCAGCTTTTGATTTTCTATGAGACTTTAGACTCGGCAATTTTTCTTGCTCAACTTTTATAATTTTATAATGAGAAGGTATACAATAGGTATATACTACTTTCTCAACTCTCTCATACAAAATCAAAAGTTGAGCAACTAAAACCGAACAGTCTAAGACCTGGCGACGAGCATTCGTAATGTTAAAAAAGCACACATGCATACACAAAACTATGCATTAAAAATATGAGCTGAAAATAAGACTTGAATTGTTTTTGTCACCATAATTTTAACATGTATTTCTTTATAGTAATTTTATTGCAATTTTATCGCGCATACAAATTGCACGTTCTATATTTGTTGATTCTATTATATTCTCTTCGTCATCGTTGTCACTATCGTCACATGTAATATCATTATTTGGCCAATAGTTTTTATAAGATATGCAAATGTTGTGTAAAATGCAACAGCTTATTATGATTTTACTGGCTTTCTCTGTGGTGTATTGCAAGCCCGTACTTGAGGATAAACATTTGAAACGGTTTTTCATAATACGAAAACAGTTTCGCATCACTTCTCTTGCTTTAAAGTGTTGTTCGTTAAACTTGTGCTCATAAGGTAGTGTTGGCTGTTTATAAGGAATCATCATATATGGTTGCAATTTAAAAGCCGAATCGCCTGTTAGGAAGAATAATTTCTTTAATATTTGTCAAGCATGAGATCTGTGTGGTATTTACCAATAAGCCAACTGTTTGTTTTTTGTCTAAAATAATTTTCTGCTGAACTTTGATCCCAAACGTAGGCATCATGATAGGAACCTGGCTGATAAGCGTCAACATATTTTATAATCATATTATGATCACAAATCTTAAATGGAGAGATAAAAAATGTTAATCAAAATACGGTTTTTTCCCCACTTTGTACTCTCACCATCATGACATTTAAGCTGTAAAAAGATTTTCGGTTAAAGTAAAGTTTCTTTATATGCTTGGCTGGTGTCTTAATTTGTATGTGTACATTATCCACACAGCCTATAACACCAGATAAGCCAGTGCTATGGTAGAAATGATCTTTAGCTAAATTTTCCTCTTCTGGCGTTTGTTCCAATTTTATCCATTTCCCATACAAGTGTTCCACGAAAATATCTAACATTTCACATATTATTTTAGATTTTAGCGATTTCGAAATGTTGCGAGTATATTCAAGTTCAATGCTGGGCACATTAGCACTCCCCGCGATAAACTCTAAAAATGTGGCCAGTTTAATTGATGCCGGAGTGTGTGTAATTCTATAGCTAGCTTTCAGTTTTGGTGTTATTTCTTCAAGTAATGCGGAGAAAACTTCTTTATTGATGCCAAAGATTTTCATATATCTAAAGTAATATAATAATTTCAATAAAATAATTTCAATAAAAATGCTTGTATTAAATCGTACTTGTTGTCTGGAAAATCCAGAATATCCGTAGCCTGTCGCAATCTAGAGACATACGAACGATTTTCGGTATTAGAATCCTCAGAAGTATTAGGAATTTGGCCCATAAGAAATGCTTGCAGTGCTATTTCATCTCTTATGCAGCTGGACTCGGCACAGTCTTCATTAAATACTTCCACTACATCATCTTCATCATTACGAATTTCTTGTGAAGTTTCTGTATCTGGAGGTAACCACATATGCTTGTGTGCTATACAAATATTATGCAGTATGCAACAGCTGATTACAATCTTTATCGCCTTTTCCGGGGTATACTGCAACCCTCTTGGAGTTGTTAAGCAATTAAATCGTTTTTTCAACATTTTCATACTCTGCTTCATTATGACGCTCGCTTTCTGGATTTTTTGATTAAAAAACTTTTGGTAGTCTTCTATTGGATTTTTATAGGGGATCATTAGATACGGCAACAATTTATGAGCGGAGTCACCTATCAAAAATTAAATAATATGAATATGATAAGGTATTTCAAAACATTTTTCATTTCCTAAACCTTTACAATTCAACTAACATCATATTCTCGAAGCAATTTTTTATTGTTCACGAATTTTACGAGATAACTGAAAAGTATAATTTGCAAATATCTGTGCCCTAACAGAGAAGATGACTCTTGAGGCTCAGGATAATTACATAGCAAGTGTTATAAAGTTTCTTTTCTTTCTTATCGAAGTATCTACTGTATCAGACTATCAGACCTATAGTGTGGTGTCCAATAACAAAATATATGAATCAGTAAGACTTGCCGAAGTCTATGAGTTCTTTGGTTCTCTTCCAAATCATGTTCGAACATGCAGTTCTAGTATCGATTTATTGCAGTGAATCAATACCCGTCTTGATCTCTCTGCGAGACTTGTCCTGTATAGTAAAACATTCTCCTGACCACGTCGGAGTTGTCGTGATTTGTCAGAATTTGATAATCGAACCTTTACTTAGGTTTTTGAGTTGCCAGTTCCACGAGAAACCAGCTTACTTGTCTCCTGATATGTTCCATTGTGTTACTTTGCTCGGTACTAAACCAACCTGAGATTTCTACTGATAAAATCTATTCTTCTAATTTCGCAATTTTAACCCACTATCAAATCCTAGCGTGATTTTTCTTGTAAAAATGTATGACAAAATTCGTTAAGGCCGTGTTCAATTTCGTTACTTATGTTATGAACTGGTATAAAGTTTTTCGTTATGCATAATTATGAAAATAAATTAGCTTTTAAGGACATTCCTTCCATTCTTTGCAAAAATATACATATACATATAATACTTGCCAACTAGCCAACTGACAGTTTTTCCATTTTCATAATTTGTTCTGAAGTAATTATCGGCGCTGCTCTGATCCCAAACATATGCATCAGGGAAGCTCCCCGGTTGACTAGCATCTACATATTTTATGAGCATATTATGATCGCATATCTAAGATAAAGAAAATTACTATATATGTACATATGTGTGTACATTTTTATCAATCCATTTGCTACACTAACCATCACAACATTTAAGCTAGGAAACCTTTGGTAATTATTATAAAGGTCCCTGACGTCTTTATCTGGTGTTTTTATTCGTATATGGGTATTGTCAACACATCCAACTATGTCTGGTATTCCAGCAATATTTTGAAAATGTTGCTTTGTCGTGCTTTCAGCCTCCTCATCTTGATCTAATATCACCCATTTTGTGTACATATCTTGCTCGAATATATCTAATAGCTCACATATTGTTTTAGATACTTGGGATTTGCTCATGACTGAAGCACATTTTTTGCCAGCTGTTGATATGCCCGTTGCAACAAATTCTAAAAATTTTGCCAACTTAATAGGCGCCGGTATATGTGTACTTCTATACGTAGTCTGCATTTTCGGTGTTAACTCCTCAAGTACTTTGATGAACACCAATTTACTAACTCTAAAATTGCGAATAAATCTAAAGAGGAAATTTACATTTAGTTACACCATTATTTTTTCTTTAATTATCCACGTAACTGTTCTTCTGAAAGCTCCATTACATTTGTAGCGTCTCGCAAAATTCTTCGCTGTAAACGGGAATCGTCCTTATTGGAGGTGGAATTAAGCCGCTGAAGAGTTTGCAGCATGTCTTGCGAAACATGATATTTTCGAGATGGTTTAATATAAGCACAAGCATCTTCACTATCACTATCACTCGAGTCAGTGAAAAAGTTTAATGCGATTGATCCAAACATTTAGATTGGCTTGACATAAAATACAAAAATTCCAAATTGTTTAAAAATAAACATTTCTTCTTCTTGTAGACTGGCAATCAAAATTATTAATGACAATATTGCCGTATGTACACAAAAGAACCCGTTTTTGCTAGACGATTTTTACCCTACGTCTACAGCTGATAGACATATGTATATATTTTTTTTTATAAAAGTAAAACTATTTTGAAAAATATATTGTTAGCTCTTTTTTCTATATGGAATTTGACATTTGTCATAATAATAATATATCAGGGGGCCCGTTTCTCAAAACTACAAATTACAAATCTACAAATAACATACACACAAAACAACAATAAATTTTGTAGAAGTGTTGTTGTTTTGTGTGTATTTTATTTGTAGATTTGTTATTTGAAGTTTTGAGAAACGGGCCCCAGGTGTAGACATAGGATAAGCTAATAATAATATTTTGGCATGTTTACACAACCCAATTAATTGAACGATTTTATTACATATGCAAACAAAAAGAAAATTGGTTCTAATTTGTATAAAAAATTTAGCAATATGAATTGTTAAAATTAGGGAAGTAACGAATACCAGTTTAGCGAATGCGAAAGCGAATAATACATTGGAACAAATCAAGTTTAGGGGCACCTAAAAAAATATCCTTTCCTATAGAAAATTGAAAAATAAGAAAAAAATTAAATTAAAAAATTGGTGGCGAGGCTTAGTTTCCGAGTTATG
This sequence comes from Tachina lurida, assembly GCA_944452675.1. Lineage (NCBI taxonomy): Eukaryota > Metazoa > Arthropoda > Insecta > Diptera > Tachinidae > Tachina > Tachina lurida. The sequence goes on from OX101756.1 coordinate 121,310,364, forward strand.
TGCCTCTGAAATTCTAGTACAAAATTGGGAGGTGTCCCTAAACTTGATTTGAGCGAATTAATTTATAATGAAATATATCTTCAATATTTTAAGTTTTCATGAGAAATAATATGAGTGGCACTTGTTTCGCGTGGAATTTGCAACAAACAAGGGCTAGTTAATATTGTTTGGATTAGGAATTTTTTTGTGCGAAGTAACGAGTGGTGCTCAACATTTTATCAAAAGTTTGAACAGACTAATTAGTCTAGTTAAGAAGAAAATATTTTTGTGCAAATCAATCAGTGCCTTTTCTTTTCCAAAAACTGAAGAATATTTCCAAACACCGCTGGAATTTGGTTTCATTTTGATACTTATGAGAAATTATTTATGGAAAAGTTTTAGGGTAAAAGTTTAAAGCTTTGATTAGATTGCTTTCTTGTAAGTATACGTTTGTTAACCGCAAACTATTTTCATAAAAGAAATAAATTTTTTTTGTTTCTAGTATTCGTTTGATATATTCGCATACACTTTAGCGAATGCAAATAGCAAAAGTAAGCGAATAATTTGCCTAGTTAAAAAACACCAGAATCTTTACATCTTAGCAATTTCACGCACTGAACATTGTTTCCTGTGCCATTTTGGGACACGAGCTAATCAAACGACTTCTTCAAATAAACATCAATTTCATTGCCATTGTTAACGCATCAGTATTTACATTTGAGTTACATTCCGGTTATAGAGATGAATTTTGTATGGTAAAACTAGTGAACGTGTTGGCCATGAGAGGTGTGCTGGTGCGTGTGAGATGTTTATACAAAATTCATAATCCATTATAAAAAAAATGTTATTAGCAATAGAGCGCATCTATTTTTGTATTTTCCATGTCCAGTGTCAAACATGATCGATAGTGAATTTTTGACGGTCACTCAAGTTTGATAATGTAATTGACGTTTCCTGTAATAATCGTGGGACCGGACGTCATACATATGGAAATTTCAGCAGAAGCAATAACCGTATGATATGTAAATCTGTTTACGCTGCAGCCACACATCCAATAAATCGCTTCAAGCTCATCACACATAATATGTCTCAAAATTTATAGAATTTGATAGCAGTGACACATATTGATGGTAAATTTTATTTAATAAATGCTTCCGACAAAGAAAAAACTCAAAATAGCAGCTGTTAAAACGGAACATAAAATTGCCGGATAAATGAGAAGCTGATAGTGCAAGCAATCTACTTGTCGATTTAAAAAGTGTATGTATTGCACTACACAACTTGATCGTGTAGCCCCCAAGTTAATGATATTATTTTACACGCTGGCAACACTTGCCATTAACAGAAGAAAATGTTATCGATAATTCAAAGAAAAAAATTGCCTAATTTTTGTTTACCAATTGTTGGTTTTTACAATTAATTTAAAAAAAATGTTTTTTATTTCGGATTCAAGTGAAACTTCGAGTGAAGAAGAAAATAAACAAACTCTTCGGTTGAAAAGGAAAGCTATCAGGCACAAATCAGAAGTCTTCAGTTTGCCCGACGACATGTAAATCTTTTAAATTCAATTTGCTCTACATAAGTACGTATAAAAAATTTACATGTAAATAAATGCATTTGCAGATTTGTTAAATATTTTGGTTTAAACAAAGATGCCTTTAAATATGTTGTTGAAGAAATGGATCCCTATATGAAGGATGCAATACGGTCAACATTCATTCCAAATACATTGAAACTGGCGGCAACTTTATTGTTTTTAACACAAGGCTCTTACCAGTCAGATGTGGGGAATGACTTTAATCTCGGATTATCGCAGCCCGCCGTCTCTACAATAATGGAAGAGACGCTGGATGTCTTGGAAAACACCATATACCCACTTTTCATTAAGTTCGATAGAAATGCTGAAGAGGAAAGTGACACTAAATTAGAATTTTTAAAAAGGACGGGATTCCCAGGAGTTATTGGTTGCATAGATGGGACGCATATAAAGATTTTGGCCCCTAGCAAGGACATACAAAATCTCTACAAAAATAGTGAAGGATTTTTCAGTCTAAATACATTGATTGTAAATTATACCGTCATAGTAGTTTTGTTATATAAAAGAGCCATTTTTACAGATATGTGATCATAAAATGCGAATAATATATATGGATGCTCGAAACCCTGGCTCATATGAAGCTTCTGAAATTTGGAATAGTAGTCCGGCTAAAGAAGTTTTACAGAAACGCTATGACACTGGAGAAAGAAACTTTTGGCTTTTAGGTAGTTATTAAAAATTTATAGCTATTTGTACGCAATTAAGCAATGTATTTTCAACAAGCACTAACATACTTATATACAGGTGATGCAGACTTTCCCATTGAGCACTATTTATTGACACCATATCCGCTGTCTGTAAGTCGAAGTGATGAGGCTAATTACAATGACAAACATAAGCGGGCCATAAATATAGTCGAAGAAACTGTAGGTGTACTTAAAAATCGTTTCCGATGCTTGCTTGGCCCCCGACCACTGCATTACAAACCTGCAAAAGCAACTAAAATTGCAAATGTTTGTGCTGCCTTGCATAATATTTGCATCAAATATAATCCCGAGACTGCTACCGAAATTGCAATATTAGACAAATATGAAAATAACGTAGACATTTTTGAAAACTCTCAAATCATAGATGCTTCAGAAATACAAGAGCAAATAAAATCAAGTTTTTCGAGATAAAATACATTTATTTAGTTCTTAGTTGTTAATTTCGCTTTATATTCAATTTGTTGATTTCGCTATTTCTTTTTAGTGCAAAATAAAAAAATAATGCAGCCTATGACATTAAAAGTCCTTTAGATTAACAAAAAATAAGTCGCATACAGAGCATAGATTTTCTTCTATATTGTAAAAATTCGGCTATACTAGGTGTGCTTTAAGGTCTATTTAGCTAACTTTCCGGAAAACTAAATATTTTATTTAGTTAGTATTTTTTTAAATAATTAAAACAAAATTAATTTTAACATATTCTTACATTCATGTGGATACTCAAGATTTTTTAATTTAATTTGAAGAGAAGGATTTTTTATGATTTTTGCATTACATTTTTTTAATAAATTCTAATTTAACTAGCAGTCCTTAAATCTCTGATCAGTATGGAAAGCTTCATTCCGCAGCAATTCACCAATCATCCCTTGGGACACGGAAGGTCTCGTTATTACTCCTTATTATATCGACACATGCACCATAATATGGTATAATGTAATGAGAGCCATCTGCAGGCCGAACAATTTGTAAAGCAATTAATATAATATCCACCAATTGTCCAATAAAGAAACCACCCAATGTGCACGCTTTTAACAATCCCATGCCATAGTAGCCTAAATAGAAACGGTCTAGACCAAACATGCCCGTAAACACAGAAAGCAACAACACCGTATCTAAATGGTAGCCATTTCTGGATAATTGAAAGGAGACATGTATAAAAATGTATAGTAACTAACTTTAGCTTACAACAAAACCTACGTCCATTTGCAGGGTAATTCCTTAGTATATGTATTGTTGTTTGTTCCCAGGCACTCTATGCCATCCGCAGCTATGCACCATACTAAAGATACATACATATGTATATAAATAAAAATATACATTTTTTAAATTTCTTAACAACGAGACTTAGCTACTTGCCTTTGGCTACTCCCGATTGTTGACATCCGTAGTACTGTTGAGTTTTTGGATCGATTTGTTTTTTGCTGGGATCTGGACATAAATACTGACCCATTAATAAAGTTGTGCAGTCGTAGGCAACACCAGCGACAAAAGAAATCAGTAAATAAGAAACAAACAAAGTTTTTAACATTGTATAAATTTTATTTTTGTTTTGTGTAAAGTTATTGGTAAACAGTTTTTTATTGCAATTTTCTCCAGCTGTTAATTTAAGAGTTACCAGCCTTTTGGGTGCTCTTTGTACTCCGCAGTAAGATATTTCAATCCCTCCTCAAGCACTAAAATAAACAAAATATTTCCAAATGTCTAATAAAGCTCCACAATTTGTCACACAACTCGGGTCTGGTGTTATAGTGAACATTAGTGTCAAAATTTTCTACTGGAATAAACGTGGTGAATTATGAATATGTACTTAAATTGGTGAACACTTCAAAACTAATACATAGTTGCGAAATACGGCCACGGATTATATTTGTGCCCTGTGCTTTGTTTAATAATAATGTAATGGCAACCATGCATACATACAATTATCAGATGTTTGTTTGAATGTTAAATTTAAACAGAAATGTTAACAGAATGTTGCGAAATAAAAACAAACAAAAGCCAGCAGCAGAGGATATAAGAAAAAAACCAATAAGAAATAGGATTTATACCGATTTGTTTAAATTTAATAAACAATTTTAGTTCTCTTAATTTAAACAACATATTTCTGAATAAATAAGTTTATGCAAGGAAAAGAAAAAGTGTTTCATAATTGTATTACAAATAATTTAGTAAAACTTGTAATTTGAAAAAATTTGTTCTCGAGTTGTTATTAAAAGTGGACTTATGGACCCTGCGTAATATTTGGTACAGACTGCAAAATATTTGCTAGGAAATGGTGAGCTGCAGTACAGTTTGTAATACTACACTATAATATAATATGCATGTATTAATAGAATTCAAGTAACATTTCATAAAAAATATGCTATTGAAAATACGTCACTCTTTACTGGAAATAACCAATCATCCAAATGCCAAACAGTCGGCAATTATTATCAATAATGAGATCATTATAACCTCCGGCTGCATTTTACAACCCTACATTAGGCCCGTGCTGCCCTTTGTGGCTGATCACAACAATGAAAATGTTTGCTCCAGCACAAAAATTATACGCAAACTGCAACAATGTAAATTGGTGAATGCACAGGATGGCCAAAGTGACGAAGCAGAACATTTAAATTCCCTCAGCTATCAGGTAACCTTCGATCGTCGTAAACTACCTTCAGCTAGAACGGAACATAATGCCAATGTGCCCCATATTTTAATTCGTTATCGAGCCAAGCTACTTTATGTTTTCAGTTCCCAGGAAATATCAAGAAATCTGCACAAGATGTTAAATTCTATAACATTTAATGAGTCCACCGTTAAAGATCACAATGGCATTTTGTTAACCTCATTTCTAATTCTAACAATGCGACCAACAAAAACTAACGAATCGCCAGAACGCTTTGAAAGATTTTTGGAACATATAGCGCATTATTTGAGATATAAATATCCCGTCAGACCTTTGGATGATGTGTTGACGATGTGTACACCATTTGGCATGGAGAATTTTTACAAAACCATTAACATTGGCAAGATATCGAATGTGATAGGAAAAAATGGTTCCTTATTTGTGTTGTCCAACAATTTGCCACTGGGTTGTGAAGGTTCGGCGGTTTTTAACAATAAATTGTAAGTGGAAATTTTTATATACATACATATGTACCTCAAAAAATTTTTGTTGCATATCTTTTAATAGGCGTTTAGTGGGTCTCATTATCTGCACAACTTTTCAGCGTAACAATGAAAATCTTCAAATGACAATAGCTGCAAATTTTGCTCATCTTTTAAGGGATTTTATGAATCAATTGGGAATAAAAATAACTACTGTTATGCTCCCAAGGGAGCCTTCAAATTTTGCTTGTAATGAAAAACAAACCTAGATTCGCTTGAAATGTTTAATTAAATACTCGTTTATTTAAGGGGAACGCACTTTGGTTGTTATAGAAGCTACTGGAAGTCAGGGCACTGGCACACTTGTTAAAGTTCGGGATAAAAAATTTATACTGACTTGTTCTCATGTAGTATTTCAGGTAAATTAATATACTACATACCGCTTTTCCACACGCAAAGTTTTACCCCTTTTAGACACGGAAAGTTTACTTTGCAAAGTCTTAATTCATCTGTGTGAAAGACAGAAAATGAAGACTTTGCAAAGTAAACTTTCCGTGTCTAAAAGGGGTACATGTAAAAGTTTGCGAAAATGAGGCTGTTCATCATGTCTTTTTTTTAAATTATAATGCAGTCATTTTTGATCAAAAATTTCAGGTAAATTCCAAAGTATCATGTCGTGGCGTCGATGGTGAATTCGAAGCTGGTGTTCTTTGGCGTAATCCACACTATGATACGGCTTTTGATGTCGCCCTGCTTTCCACACCAGACAACATTCCCGAACGTTATTGTGTACGTTTGGCTCAAACGAAACCGTGTTTGGGACAAACAGTTTACAATGCCGGATTTCCTTATTTTGTCAATTTCAATTTAAAATATGACTTCAATCCTTCCATATTCCAAGGACGTATTATCAAATATACTCCGGCTGCCATTATGTCCGATGGCTGCGTCCAGGCTGGTCAAAGCGGTGGGCCCATGTTTGATGAGCACGGTTGCATAATGGGTATATGTGTGTCAAATATCAAAATGGATAATGTGGTCTATCCAAATGTTAACAGTGCAGTGCCTATAATATCAATACGTTCCATTTTGGAGGATTATGCTAAAACAAATGGTGAGACTTTTTTTACATATTGCTCATAAATATGTTTATACGAGTATGTATGTATTGTGTTTCTTTGAAGATTTGCGCATTTTAAATAATCTAGTGGCTAATCAGGACATACAGCGGGTGTGGTCTTTGGCACCAACTCCTGTCATCAGTAAATTATAATTGCTTCTTCTTTATGCATTTTGTATATGTGTATGTAAAAATTACACATCTTTTTTATACACTTGTGATTATATGTACATACATATAATTGTATTAGTAATTTTTTATCAATAAATTTTGTAACAATTTCACTACTCAAAAGATCAAATACAACAAATTATGCCATTAAACAATTGAAAAAGACTTTTTCTGACAGTGTACCTAGAATTCAACATATTACCTGCACATATCTAATATAATAAAATAAATTAATTTAAACTCCCATCTATAATTATAAAAAAAAACATTTCCATCACCTGAATGTAAAAGTTTAAGCTAGAATTGCAATCAAAACTGCAGCACAACGGTCTTTATACTGAATTTCATATTATTCGCACTTCTTTCCTCTAATTAGAGCAGGGGCTTTACTCTGTAATTCGCTTCGTAAGGATATGCTTTCGAATTTACATGTTATAAACACAAAAATTCGAAATCTTTTTCTTTTGTTTCGAATTACACAGTAGACCCCCAGCTCTCTTTTATATGCGGGCTTGAAAATAAACTTAAAATAAAACCTTTGTGTATTGAAAAGAAATATACATATGTATATGTCTACAACTTGAAAAAAATTAAACAACTTCAAAAATAAACATTAAAATCTTAAAAATAATTTAGATTCAGTTAAATAAAACACTTTTTATATGTGTTGTCCATAATGCTATTCGAAGTCGGTGCAAATTAGGTTAGCAAATTCTATATTTACTTATTTATGAGTTTAATTATCATTGCTATTGTCGCCGATATTATATATACATATATGTATATAACATATATATAATATACATACACATACATATTGTATCATGGTTAACACATATAAAAATGTTTTAACTGAATCTAAATTATTTGTAACTTTTTAGTCATTATTTTTTAAACTGTTTAATTTTTTAGGTTTTATTTTTAAAATTTTAGTGCAAATTATATGTTTGCAGGGGCGTAGTCACGCCAAACTTTTTCTACTCTGTATTTCGAAACGAAGGAAAATAATTTCGAAAATGTATATTATTAATATTGCAATTCGAAATCATTTGCTTCCGTTTCGTATTACAGAGTAGACCTCCAGAGCTCAAGGTGTGTACAAAGTTTAGTAAAAACCGGTCAATTAAAAGTACGTAAAATATAATATACAACTTTAATGGGCATTGTAAGCCCACTTTTTTAAGTACAGAATTATTTCATTGCAAGAGGCGAAACTGTTCGTTTAATACTAACCTTTCATGGGCGTGTCCGCACCCACTTTTTTAAATACACGAATGATCCTTTTTCAGAGCTTAGCACACACACGCTGAGGTTTCGTAAAAATCAATCAAGTAGAAACGCGTGAAATATAATCACCCTCATTCCAGTTGTCAACATCGATATCACGCCAATACAATAATACGAGTAAAAATTGTTGCTTGTCTACACGTTTTCGAAAATAACTGAACAGAAACAGATTATATACATATGTATAGCAAAAACCCCAATTTTTTTTTTTTTTTGTATTGTATTGACGTGACGTCGATGTTGACAACTGGAAGAATAATGGTGAATATTAAATTTTAATGGGCGTCATCCCTCCCATATTTTTGAATGCATGATTGGGTATTTTTCAGAGCTCAATGTGTCTACTGTGTATGTAATTCGAAAAGAAAATATTTTCGAATTTGTATTTATATTATAACATGTAAATTCGAAAGCATTTTCTTTCGTTTTGAATTACAGGGAAGACCCCCAGAGTTTATGTCAAGTTTCGTAAGAATCAGTTGAGTAGAAGCACCTGAAATATAATATTAAATTTTAATGGGCGTGGACCCACCCACTTTTTAAAAGCAAGATTTTGTCTTTCTTAGAGCTTAAGATGTGCTCAGTTTCGTAAAAATCAATCAAGTAGAAGCACGAGAAATATAGTATCAAATTTCAATGGGTGTGGCTACGCCCAATTGTTCAATTTCGAGATTGCGTCATTACGTAAGATTAAAGTGTTTCCTAAGTTTTGCAGCAATCGGATAATTAAAAGATCATAGATAGGCATGTTCTGAAAATCAAATTTTTCAAATCACATGTGATTTTAAAAGTAGTAATGATCCTGCAGACGTTTTTGAAATCATATACGATAAAATTCTTTCTGAAATGATATTTGATGCTCTATACAAAGAAAAACTAAAAAAAATAGTGAAAAAACAGCTGCATGAATACGATTGCTTTTAAAATCATGTGATTTGAAAAATGTGATTTTCAGAAAATGTCTAAAGATCAAAGAAAAAAATCAGTAGACATGTTCCCGCCCACTTTTTTACAATGGGACAATTTGGAAGCTATACTCGCTCAGACAAAAAAGAATTTTTTAATAAAAAAAAAGACACCTCCTCCTTTTTTGAAGTCGTCTAAAAACATATGTATTTGTAATAGAAAATACAAACAACAAATGAAGCTAACTTTTATATTAGCAACATTACGTGCTAGGTGACCTCAGCAGACGTAGTCCTGCTTCGACTTATACGTTTTATCCATATGCAAAGTTTACTTTGCAAAGTCTTGAGTTTGTTGCAAAGAAGGGAAAAGAGAATGGGAGCTCATGATCTAAAATAATATTCTCCCCAGATCTGTCCCCTAAAACTCAGCAATTTTAATTTAAAACAAAAAAGAAAACAAACAAAATATTTATAAACATTTTCGTTATTATTCGTTTCTGAAATCAATATATGGGGAAGTATAACTAAGAAATACTTATTTTGGGTAAAGTTTAAAAAATCAATAATTTCAGCAATTTTTTTGCCAATTCAATACAAATCATTAAAATCATATATATGTATGTAAATATGTGTGATGGAAATCCAACGACCTTAAAATATTATAGTGATAGATTTGGAAGGATTTCTTGAATCGTTCTGTAGCCAGTAGCAAATTTATTTATTTTCTTTATAAATAAAAAGCAGGCAGATCAATAAATTTTTTTCTTTTGTTTTAAAATCGATTTGGTTTAAAATAAAAATCAATTCCCATCAAATACATTTTTGGTTGATTTGTTTTTCTTTTCGTACATTCGAAAGAAATTTAAGTTAATAGAAAATTTGATGGAAATCTAATGATTTTAAAACTATTCGTTTTGTATGCTGCATTTCGAAACATTTTCCCAACTCGGAAAGCACACCAGCAAATAAAGAGCAATGAAATATAAAAGAATTTTGAAAAGAAAAACTATTGAAAAGGTGTTAAGAAACACTAAAAAAATTTGAGCACACAACTTTTTAAAATTTTTGATAGATTCATTTTTTAAAATCGATTTCCATCACATACCTGTAAAATTTTCTGTTTCATATTTTGTGTATTTTGGGTTTATAATTCTGTGGCAATAAAGAAAAAGTGCTTAAGTCATAGTTTACAGTTTTTGCAGTAGAGAAATTTTAAATGTTGCAAGTTGATTTTCAGAAATCTATTTCTTTTGCAGTTAAATTAGGAAATTCGGTATTCACTTATACATATATGTATATATGTATGTAGGTAAATTAAGCTAATATTCTATACGAGATTATAAAAAGAAAAAATATAAGAAGCAAGTCATTGCGCTATAAACTTCCTGAAAAAGCACACAACATATATGAAATTTTGCCCTGGGGAAGCTTTCGAATATGGAGATTACATTATCTCAACTTAAGCACTCTTTTCTTTTTTGCCACAGAATTAATGGGTCGAATATGGATACCAACTTAAATTCAAGCTCGCAAATAACAGCTGCCATTTGCAATAGATAATTAATTAGTGATTGCTGGCAGTCATGTAATATTTCATTGATATTTTTTTGCTTCTTACAACCGAGAATATTTGATTGAAGAATGGCACTGTAATTTGGTTGTCATCCATAATAGACCCAAAAACAAGATATAAAATAATAGAGGGGCATTAACGAAATGTTATATATATCGTCGGTTGGTTTCTGGTTTGCTGCAGACATAATGTATTTTGAATATACTGTGCCGCAAACCAGAAACCAACCGACGATATATATATATATTATTACATAATAGTCTGATTACTCAATCTACAACTAAAAAAATCTAAAAAGTTTGAATTAGTTATTATTCATGGTTAATTCTTATCTACACAGTCATTAACATGACTCAGCAGAATGTGTAGATCTTTGAATGCCTTGTTGCAAATGGGGCACATATGCATTGCGGCTGGACGTGGTCTAGGGCAGGGTCTAGGACAAGCTGCAAATTGTAAAGCCTGAAAAATTTGTTAAATTAAGTGTTATTAAAATTAAAAATATACATATGTAAAATTTTGGCAACTCTTACCCTTATGGGTCTTTGGGCATCATTCAAATACGCTTGAGCAGCAACTGATGCTTCAGCTATTTGAGTACCATTATTTGCAGCTGCAACTGATAGTCTTTTTTGAAAATTTTCTGCCAGCTTTTGATGTTCCTCAATGAGTTCTTGATTTCTTTTTTGCAACGAACGTAAGTCCTGCAGAATTTGCTGTTTTTCCTTAACCAGTGTTTCACGGCCTTGTTTTTCGATTTCGAAGTCTGTGCGATGCAATTCGCTTTGAGCTTCCAACAAAACAATACGTTCTTTTTGCTCATCAGAGGCAATTTGCAACGATTTCAAAGTATTGTCCAATGTTTGCACTTGCTGCTCTTTTTCCATGTTCTGTGCTGTCAATTGAGCGATTTCAGCACGATTTTTCTTAATTAATTCCTCGGCCGCTGTTAAGCTAACTTTCAAACAATTCAATTCGTCTATATACTGTTTTTCGACATCTTTAAGATCCAGATTAGAAGCCAACATTTCGGACAATTGTCTTTGTAAATCTTTTATTTTAACATCATGTTCTTGATGTGTAACATAGACTTTGTTAAACTGATCCTTTTGCTGTTCGTCTTGATTTTTAAATACAAATTCAAAGGAGGCCTTAAAGAGAGTACAAAAGAAAAATATGTATATGCGCGCGTGTGTGTGTGTCGGGTGCGGTAATAACTACAATGTGCCCTTTGGTAATCCCGATTTGAGTACGCCGATTTTCTTAAATGTCAGTGAGTAGTAACAAATTTAGTCCAACCATCGTCCCCTATTCAATATGGTCCACAAACTAAAATTATTAATTTCTCTATTTTAACGGCTAAATACAGCGTACTCAAATGAGGTTTATCCAATGGCTGCGCCTATGGCCGGTTTCTTCGACTAGCACAGTTTTTATTTGTGTATCAATTAATTAAAATTTTTACCAGTTGTTGCTGTTCCAATTTCATGATTTGAGCTCTCATATTCTCTAGCAAAGCATTCTTCCCGGATATTTCTTGCACATTCTCTTCACGATCCTTTTTGCGAGCAATTTCCAAAGCTTCGATTTGCATCTTAAAGTTACTTTCGATTTCATTGTTTTGCTTGCGCAACTTTAAAAAGAGAAAATTAATAATATGTTATGTAATATAAATATTTGGATATTCGACCTGACCTCAAGCTTAATTGTTAATATTTTTTTTTAATATTATAAATTCTAAATGGAAAATTGAAAAGTAAAAATGCTAAATTTAGCTGCAAAAATGGCCACACTGATTTTAAATTGTGCTGACTTCCAAAACGTATCAATACAAAGAAAGGAAAAGAGCTCCAATTCATTCTCTCCTTCAAACTAAAGCCTGCAGTACACGACATGTAAAAAGTCAAATGCTCTTGTCTAGAGATGCTAATCGGGACAGGTTTTTTGAAATCCCGGGCTTCGGGATTTAGTGATGGAGTCTCGAAATCCCGAACCGGGATCCCGGGATTTTCGGGACTTACAAAATCCCGAAAAAATTGTGCACATATGTGCGTCTTTATAGTAATTATAATATTTTAATTTAACAATTATTTTTTTTTGCATATTTTAAGGTTACTTATATAACTCACGACATTTAATTGCAAATTTTAATTGAAAAGTGCGATGTATGTATGTATGTAAACATTTTTCCTAGAAAAGAAAACGCCATATATCTGTGGCAATAAATAATAATGGCTTAAGTCGAAATGTCTTGTTTCGAGATATTAAGGGTATTGTCTAAATTGTGTTTAGTTTTTATATAAAATTTTTAGCCACCGAAAAAGATGCACATTTACTTGGAACAAAACTGTTAATTTTATAAAAAAAAAGAAAACGTTTTATTAGTTTATTTATATTCGTTGTTTTTTAGTTAAGATGTTATGAAAAAATCCATTGGCAGAAAAATAAAAACTAAAGTGCACTTAAGCTATTATATTGAAATGCAAAATAATTTGTTTTGATAGTAAGTCGCTTTAGATTAAATTGAAAATTGCGGAAAACCTGAGATAATGTATAGATATTTTTTAAATAAGTTTTCAAATTAAATTAAATTTAAATACAAGTTTTTTTCTTATGAGGAATATTTTGAATGGGCTGTAAGTTATTGAACTCAAATGTATACAAGTTTTAATGCTCAAACATTTTAATATTAATAATATTAAAGCTACATTAAAAAAAGATTAAGTTGAGTTAAGATGTTATGGCTTATGTATTATTTTCCATGAAGACTTAAGCTAAAATATAAATGCGTATAGTTTTAATATTAATGATATTTTAAAATTGAAATTTAGCTGAGTGATAGATCTTGAAGAAGAGAATAAGAATATGTAATAAAATGAAAAAGCACTTATGTCAACTTAATCCATTATTATTTATTGCCACAGATACATATATACCATTTAATATTATCTACGAAAATATTTATTGAAAGCAAATTTTTATTTTAACAAGGAGTTTCTAATAATTTTTAATATAGAAGATGACCGCCAAAAACATTATTTATGCTAAAAATCGGGATTCAGATAATCCCGAAAATCCCGGGCTTTAAAATTAAAAAATCCCGGGCTACGGGATTTGCATAGTCCCGAAAAGCCCGGGATTTCCGGGCTCGGGATTTCCCGTTTAGCATCTCTACTCGTGTCGCTCTGACGTAATTTTGACGTCAACATGAAGCTAAATTCTGTCTACTAGTAACATATGTAGATATCTACATGTTGACATTCAAATGTGCTGATTCTAGAAATATGTCCACTTCGGATACATTTCTGACATCTGGATTTTGGGACAAAAAATGGTATCAAAATGTGACGGCATGTAGACGCTACAATTTACACTACGTGTCCACTAGCCATCAAGTTTGCAATGACATAAACATAACGTCGGCAGAGCAACTGTGAAAAATTCATAAACTTATTTGTTGTGGTAAATACGTGTCATGTCCATGTTCAGGCATATCAAAGTATTTTGCGCTAGTGCAATAAAGATGGAATATTTACCAATTTTGTTCTGTCTCTTTTCTTTCTATTGCAAATGATTGTGGACCGAGAATCTCGTGGCGAACATTGTTGCTCAGACACATGTACATATGTTCGGGCATCCATCTCACAGCATGGACGAAAGTTGGACATGACCGGTCTCCATTTGCGATGCCCGACATGATGCCAATACCAAGTTCATGGCTAGTGGAGACCGCTAGTTATTAAAAAAAATTCAGACATCCATGTGACGTTTTACATGATGTGAACAATAGGCTTTAGGACTTTGGCAAGTAAGCATTTCGTGTGCAAAGGGCGTCAAAGTATATATCGCACACTAAATCATAAAGTCACAACTCAAAAAATTTCAGATGCTGAGTAGTTACAAACAACTGTTGATACTGTACAAATGACGCAAGTATGTGACATAAAAACAAGCATAACGGTATTTTATATTCTTCAAGAAGACTGTATTTCAATTAACTGGTTTATAAAAAAGCAAAAACACTTTCATAATTTTGAGTTGTGTCTCTTTATGATTTAGTGTGCGATATGTACACATTTCCCATGCGGTACTTCTAATGCAATCAGATACAAAGTTGCGAAACATTGTAACAATGAATCTCAACTTTGAAACCGAAGCGCTGCTTGCTTATTTTAATCGTTCTTAATAATTGTTGACGACGTTTCGAAAAGGTTTTCATTGTCAACATTTTGTACTACTTTGTCCGAAGACAAAGCAAATGACATTTTGTAAGTCAGCCTTGAAAAATAATTTAAATGAGTTTAAAATAAACATGTTGATCTATTCTATAGCTCAGGTAAATAGATTTTTATCATTTAATTCTCATAGCAGTGTTGTAGAAGTTTCAATGTTTTTTTCTTTTCGCTCGTTTTTCTGCATGTTTTAGTTACCTGTTTTTGACAACCGTACTACATACTATAATTTTAAACAAACGAACTTTTTGTTTTGTTACCATCTATACACACAACTAAATTTTCTTAGTACGCTATAATAGGACCTTTTTCTTTTACCTGGCACTATTGTCGAAATAACATATGTTGCACATTTTTCTTTCCGCTAAATATATTTATGTAGTACAGTAAAGTATCAAGAAAAGTCTATTAATATATCGTCAGCTGAAATGGAAATTATTAGATATTACATCGGCACATGTAGTTTTTTTTAGACGTAAAGAAAAATTATCTAAACCTCATAAAAAATGCATTATGCCATACTTACACACATTTGCAACCAGATTTAAATAATAATGCATGAAACTTAAAAAAACGAACAAAATCCCTTTAACCAAGCTAATTCAATTTACTGAACTCAGTTTCCCCCTTATATACATATATATATATATATATATATATATATATATATATAAACATATGTAACATAGAGGCTTTATACCAGTCTGTAATCATTCCCGTTCAAGACTTGGCAAAGTAAACTTTTCGTTTGTGAAAGCGGTCCAAGCAAAACGCTGAATAGCAGAGTCGAAAATTGATTTTAACTTACACATACACGTAATACTTCATCATTTGTTCGGCTAATTAATTGCTAATTACTTCTCCTAAAACAAAAAAAGTAGGTATGTATGTATGTATGTATATGGAAACAAAGTGCCCTACATAATTTGTAAGTTTCCCTGTCGCTTAAAAACTATCGATCCTCTTATTTCCTACACCTTAAGTAAGGGCACAATTATGCACAAAATAAACTCGGACTCATTACTTACAACACTTAGCGACTAAAAATCAAATATTTAAGCTTTAACAAAGTATGTTAGTATTGTACAAGTACCTCTTCAATTTCTTTTTGACATGCGTCCAATTGTTGTTTGTACTGTTCCTCTATTGTCTTCATTTTTTCCTTCCATTGTATGGAATTATTATAGAAAAGTTTCATAGTGTTATTGGCCTTCTTGATTGTAGCTAAAATAAATTATAATCACAATTTTTAAAAATTGAACATATTAGTAAAATATTAACTTGAATGTTTGCACATTTATACCTTTAAGTTCTGAGTATTCGGTTACCATGTTTTGCAATTTTAAAACATCTTCTGCACAAGCTTCCATGGAAATGCTGGGGAACTGTGAGTAGACGCTGGTCTAAATCGAAACATTAAAAAAACTCTATTAAATGATTAAGGATAAAAATTGTAAAAAATATACACCAACTAAAAAGTTGGAATGGTTTTCGTTAAACCCACTCCTTTCGATGTTGTTACATTGAGCTGTATATTATTATAAAATTTGATTCGAAATTAAAACTGGTTCGCTAAATATTTCCCAGTTTGGAAATACATATGTACATATGTATGTATTTAATTAAATTTATAATTCATACCCATATTTTATATTTTTTTTTACCTTACCTTTAACACATCTGAATTGACTTCTCCCATTATAAAACTTGCAGCCAAGTTTCTGTCAGCCGAAAGTGGTGGAGTCGTTTTGTTGGATGATTGTTCCTGATTTATTGATGTAGAAGTTTGGACACTTTCTTTTGAGTTTGTTTGTTGCAGCTGCTTAATAGGAGATTCTACAGCACAATCTTCCAAACTTAATGGCATCATATTTGCTTCCACTTGAACCTGTGGTGCTATACTCCATAATTTACTGCCAGCTATATCGTTTTGTTTTTCCTCAGATTCTTGTGCATTGTTTATGTTCTTCAATGATTCATTCATTTGATGTAAATCTTTTTTCATTGCGGGGTCTGCGATTTTGGGGTGAATTTCTTGATCTGGTGTTGGAGATTCAACTTCTAGGGCATTTCCCAAATTACTTATTTGGCTACTTTTTAAGGACGTGAAACGGCTACCGGGAGTATCGGATTCCAATGATGATGCCACCGAAACATTTGTCTGTTCCAAGCCACCGTCATTTTCCAATGATGACATGGGAGAAGAACCCAATATTACAAACGATTCATCGTCAGACATTTCGGAAATAATTGATTTAGTTTTTATTACACTGAAAGTTTCAACTGGCATAACAAAATTTACGGGAATAAACAAGAAAAATATTTGTTTTTAGTTTTTTTGGGGTTACCCTCTTTACTAATCTTGAATTTTTATTTTTTTTTATTTCGTCACACAATTGTATAATTTCTGTGAAACAATCCAAATATTCACTATGTATTCTTTTGTGTTGTAATTCGTTCGCTCTGTTACATGATAGTGTTTAATAGAGTTCAATAAAGTGTAGTTTTCTTTATTATGGGATTGCAAAATCCTAATATTTTAATACCTTGGAAATATGCGTATTTAGATTTCACAGCTTTTCGTTGAAAAACAATAACAGAACAAACATTATTTTTTACAAGTACTCGCAAGCCAACCGATTATTATTACAGTCAAATCCCGATAATGCATAATCGCAAGGGACCGGCCATTTCTTACGAATTATAGGGATTTTCGATTTAGCGGGGCTTAGATTTAACGGGGTTGAAATAAAATAAATACGAATTAACGGAGTTTTAAATTTATTTACTAAAGCGCTTTGACATTTTTCTTTATTCTTCATGTAACAAACTGATCTTAAGAAAATAAACACACACACAAGCTAAAGCAAAAAGCCACGAAAAAATAAAAGCGGTAAATAAAAAATCATTTCCATGTTTTTGTTGTTTTTATTACTAATATAATGGTAGTTAAGGCCGTTTCACACTATAATACAAGTATTAATACTTTTTTGGAAAATGCAACTCTGACATGTTGAGTTGTTATTGTCCAAGGCAAATTCATTTCCAGGTAATATCAGGATTACAAATGAAAAAATACAACAATGGAAAAAACAACATGGGCTGTAGTTCATCCAAAACTTCAAACATATAATTTCTTTAATTAACATAATAATAATAGAAATTATTTACATAAATTTGAAAATATTTCTCCACGGCAGCTACCACTAACAAAATTTGCAACGTTTCGCACTTTTCACAATTTTTTAATAGTTTTTTCATATTTTTAGATTTGTTTTCACAGAATTTTTTTAATAAAATATTTTTCATATTGAAATTTGTTTACATTTTCTTTTAATTTCTCTCTCGTAAAAAAATTTTGAAGTTTCGGATGAACTTTAATTTAAAAAAAAAATAACTCAGCTGCATTTCCGCTACTACTTTGTGAATGTGCCTTGTTATTGTCTTTTGAAATTTTTGAAACAGAAATTAGATTAGGGATGCATTTTCGTCAAAAGTATTACGGCCTGGCCCACGATGTCACCAGACATCGTTCGATCGACAACTTGTATTGCAAACAACAATAACTTTAGAAAATTTGTTTTTGTTTGCAATACAAGTTGTCGATCGAACGATTTCTCGTGACATCGTGGGCCAGGCCGTTAATATTTGTATTATAGTGTGAAGTCCGTTTCAAACAAACAATTACGTTTTATAAGAGGTAAAAAAGACTTCATATGAAAAAAAAATTACGAATTAGTGAGGTGACCAAAATGTATGGAAATTTTACGAATTAACGAGATTTTTACAAGGGACCGACAGTTTATTACGAATTATCGGGAATTACGATTTATCGGGGTATGAGTTATCGGGATTTGACTGTTTTAACTACCTGCGTACAATGAGATATACACACGGTTGCCATATTTGACGATTTTGGGTGCCAAAAATAGCATTTTGACGACTGGACGATTTTCGCCTTCAATTTTTGTATTAATAATTTTGGAATTAAATGGTTTTTGATAAATTATGTTTACATAATTTATCAACTGAAACAACAGATATACAGAATTTATATGGTCATATGTAAAAACTATTTGAAAATGTTATGAATAAGTTTTTTTAAAACCAGATTTGCTTGAGTGTGATCATTTTGATTTGGTGAATTATAAAGATGAAAATAATCAATTAGACATTAAAGAAATTTGCCTGGGATTTATTTGCGGATGCTAAAGTTAATCAAATTTAAAAATGTGTGATAAGATTTTAATAACATTGACTTCGAAGATGAATTCAAAGCCTTAAGCTTTTAATTTGATCCCTACAATATTATTATCAATCTTTTGAAAGTTGATAACGCTGTAAAATTCCCTGATACACTTGAAACTTTTAGGTTTTTTGAAAAAAATATCAAATGAATTAAGTGACTTAAGGGCCTTTAATTCCCACGTTAAATAATTTTATATTGCGTTACCAATTTTACTTTTACCGCAATCTTCAGAAAATATAGAAAAAAGAGTTTTTAGTTGTCGAGTTAACTTACGAGTAAAGAAAACCAAAGTAAGAAATCGGTTGAGCGTTTGCAACAAACACTACACAAGTACACTGTACAGTTTTCAAACTTGAGCAAATATCAAAATCATTTTGATATTTACTCAGTTCACTGCGTAAATGGCACAACCACCCCCATACAACTTGTGTAGTGTAAAACCGGCATTACCAGCGCTCCCAAGGGTCTGGACACACCTGACAAATTCCCGTATTTTAGTTTTCTCTTTTAGATTGAATTCCGTTTTGGATTGAATTCCGTTTTGGAACGGAATTGAACTCTGGTTTGCTGCAGAGATAATGTATTTTGAATAGACTGTGTCGCAAACTAGAAACCAACCGACGATATGTCTGTAAAAGTGTATGTTTTATTTTTGACGTTCTTGTGTAATTATTTTGACGATTTTTCACTCGAAATTTGACGAATTGACCCCTATTTGATCTGGCAACTATGGATATACAACAATGCAAAAAGCAACAGCCATTTTGTTTTTGTTATACATTCGTGTGGCGGTCAAAAGCATATGATAGACAGTGCTACCATATGTGAAGATTAATCTTATCTTTAGAATTTTTAGACATTTTGTACTTTTAATATGTTATTGATTTCTGATTTGCTTTTTGAATTTATGCGATTATTTTTAAATATGGGTGTTATTATTATATTCTTTATTTGGGTATTCGTATTTTAATTTCGTGATTTGTGTGATATTATAGTACATATGTATATTTGTATTGATATTTCGTAATAAGCAGTTAAAAGATCTATTTTTATTTAAAATTTTTTTGATGAATTGTTATTGTCTTTTAAAAATTTTCACAGACTTCATCATGGCAGGGTTGTATTTTTTTTAGTAAATCATGCGATTGTGTAGGATATTGTATCACGGTCTTAATCAGGCTTAATAATTCAAATAGATATTTTATACTATTTAAATATTTTAAAAGCATTTGTCTTCACTTTGAAAGCAGAAAGAGAGTAGAACATAGTAACAATAACGAAAATTATTGACTGGGGATATAGAAAACAGCAAAAGAGAGGTTTTTTTTTCTACCTCAACAATGCTCAAAGTAAAAATTGTCATGATGATTATAAATCATCGTGTAAAATGGGTATAAGTTAAATTCAACAGATCAACGCATGGCAGATCAAAAATGTATCATATTTTAATGCCGAGTACGCATCTGGCATTTCTTGTGTTGTCATTTTGTGGTGTCATTTTCGAAATGTGTGCAATACCGTTCACATTATTTTTTTTTTATATGGAAAGCAATGCCACACATGAAATGACAAATTTTGCCACTAATACACACTATTGCGATGTCACAAAACATAATGCTGTTTACTCGGCATAAGCTTGAAACACGTACGGCTCAACAGCCGATATTTTGCTTACAATTATTCAAAAGCTCATCAAATTGTTTGTTTTAATTTTGTTATAATTATCTCTTCCAGAGAGATTATATTAAAAGTCGTAAAATGTTACAACTGCAGTGAATTTTTTAAATTTCATATATGTTTTTATGTTTCACGAGACTATCAGCATGTCTAAAATACGCGTATAAAACCTGACGTTTATCAAGTTTGCGGTTGTATAACGCGAATGTCATTTTATTTTTGTAAAAAACGTAACAAGTGACATTTTGTTTGGGTTTGTATAACACGTTTTCTGCTGTCAAAACAACAAAAAGTGCACGAATGCAAAATTACATTCGTCGGTGGAAAAAATTACAAATTTTATAAGAAATAAATAAAGTAAAATTGATATATCCGAAAAAAAGTGAATGTTGCTACAATTAGTAAATTTTTATTTGTTTTTTCTATTATTGTAAGTGGCAATTAGAGAATAAAGGTGATAACAGCCGTGCAGCTATTATTTTTGGAAATTCATTTTCTTTTCTTGCAAGATAATAGCTCATTTTATGCTATTTCATTATTTGTATATGTGTATAAAGTTAAAGATTTCTTTTTTAAATAAAAAATGTTTATTTACTTAAATACTTCCATGTTGCCGTCAAAAAGGGTTAAATTTTTTAACGACAAAAATACAAATTTTATATGACAAAATGTAAACAAATAAAAATTATTTACAGAAAGGCAACACTGTGATTTGACACTAAATTGCTAAGAGCGCCACACGACGTAAGACGGACGAAAAAAATTAACGTGTTCTACAAATCCAAACTCTTACGTATTCGTGCGTGTCTTGATTGTGACGTGTTCTATAAACATGCTGTATGCATAAACAATTCCCTTAATATCAAATTTGTTTGAACCTATTAACGGTAACGTTGTTTAAAATTGCACGTGTGCGAGTATATTATGTGCAGCGTGACCGTTTGACCGACTAAAGTGTCAAATTGCCACTTTTTCGACTGCCTTGCCACTTTTTTCTCCCCCTTTTTTAAAGTGAATTATATAAAAATACATTAAAAATAAAAAGTTTAATGTAGTTTTCTCGTTAATTTTTTAAATTTGCCCCTTTTTTTGATAAATCCCTTTTGGTGCCACTTTTTGAAAAATGTCATCGGTCACCCTGATTATGTGAAACGGTTCCTTGAGAAATTTTTATTGCTCAAGAGTTGCCACATCTTAATATTTTTAACCATATGAATGCTTTTAGTACAGAGTGCTGCAGTGAGTTGTGGTACAATTGCGCCAAATTGGTAAAAGTGCAAGTAGAGATTTTACTTTTTAGTACAAATTTTAAAATTTTCCAACTTACTAGTAGGCTGTGCTTTTCAGACAAGTGAAAAAATAAATTACAAGATTTTGTATTTAAATTGTTGTTTATAAGTGAAATTTTGTTTAGTAAGTAGGTGTTTAGTAGTGTTACAATGAAAATTTATACAAGTTCGAATTATTTTAACTAACTACAGTGAAAAAACTTACAATGTCGCGTGTATCCTTGCAAACATTACCAAAGTTTTAGTTTAGAGTGAAATCCCAACAAACCACAAAGTGAATTGTTCCAAAGCGAATGTGAAGTAAATTAAAAATTAAGTTAAAACAATTAAGGAACATGCAGGTAGATACATACTACGTATAACCATTAAAAAATTATCACCTACGAGCTTCTTGAATTATAGAAACTTCTTGGACATACACATACTTAGCTGAAAGGTGAGTAATACCATTTGTGTATCCAGATTACCTACATATGTATGTATGTATATAATAAGCCTCAAATGCATAAAACCCGAAACGTTTAACTTTGGTCCAAAGAAGTTCCGAGGTCTTTCATAATTATAAGATTGCATATTAGGAAATTTCGCATTAAGAGTTTCGAAGTATTTTCAGGTGATATGCCATAACGTCCAAGGAATAAATTTTATATTATGCCAACTAGTGGTTTCGCAAAAGATTTTTACTCAGCTAAGCCACTATGCGACGTACCAAGAAGAGAGAAAATTTTAATACCCACCAGAGTACCGCAGCAAGGTATACAATGTGTCGGAATTATTTAAAATTTTTAATTAATGACACAGTTGAACCTCGATTATCCAGACTTCTATCAACCGGCTCAACCGGCTACATCTACATATTAACCTTAGTTTTTTCATGCTTTTGTCTCTATTATCCGTAAGTAATTCGTTTTTTATACTTCTATTAAACGTGATACATATGTATATACCTGCATAATCCATGCAAAAGATATGATTTCAGTTATTAATTTTAACTAGCCATGTTTTTCGATTGTCCGTGCTAGGTCCGGTGCCGTGCGATTCGAATAATCGAAGTTCAAGTGTATATTCTTGGATTTTATTGCATATCACCCTTTTTTAAACCTGTAATGGGTAGACAATGCTTCCTTTAAAAGAAAATCCACGCTAAATTATAAAAATAAACGGAAAAATTCCACTTCTTACTAAAATGATAGATGTGAAAGTTTGAAGGTTTAAATGGATTCTTCCATGTTTGATCGACTTTAATATATTTTGATGTAATTATTATTAAATATAGGATACCTTTAAGTGGGTAAGACTAGCAAAAATTTGAATGAACTTTTGGTAATTTTGCTGTTTGTGATAAAGTTGGTAGAAATACAGTTTACAGGACAATTTCAGTTTCCTTCTGGATGCGAACGAAGCCGCGAGATAATGCTAGTATTGAATAATTTCAAAAAATTTCAATTTTATTTTAATTTCCAACAACAAATTATTTTCAAACTGTATCTTCTATCTATATTGAAGTGATTTTTATTCCAATATAGAATTTGAAAATGTCACGATGGATCACACACAAGACTGTCTAAGCTTATTTTTAAAGTTCGCTTAACCTATTATTATTATTATAATTTTTTTTAAGAAACATTCGTTCATTAGGAACCCATATCTTTTTTAATTTGTTGGTTTTCTAAATATTATAATATTTTTTTAATCTTCTAAATACATACACTAAAAAATTCTTACAAATAAAAGAAATCTAAACATTAAAAATTATCTGCCTCTTCTGGCATACGAAGCACGATAACGGAAAACTGGCCGGAAAACATTTATCTCAGCTAATTCCATGTCATAGTCTTTGTCAGCAAATTCATTGGGATTTTCTATTAGTGTATTTTCCGCTAATGAAGTTAAATCTCTTTTGTATAAATGTCTGATCAGGGGAGAAATTGCTTGCAATACAACCAATTCATTTTTATCAAAGTCCAGCGGAGCTGTCGAAGTTAGCCACACTGTTGTTAGCAGGACCAAGAAGACAGTTGCACATGAGGGCTGCATTCTGTAAAGGAAATAGTAAATTTCTTGTCATTTATTTTAGTACTGCAACTTATAAAAATGATTTTTATTTTTATAATAAATTTTTTTGTTGAATTTTTGGTGGGTTCCTTCCAAAATCAAAATAAAACTTAAAAGCAAAAATACATGATTACATAATCATAGAAATTTTTTGGTTTTATAGGGTTATTGGAATTATAGGAATAAATAACAAAACTTCTTCCTCATCTCAAATTCTTTCAAATTTTATTTCTGTAGCTTTAAAAATGAGGATTGTAAATTTCTCAGATTTAGAGTTTTTCAAAAAATGTAGGTACATTGTATCTTCAAAAAAAGATTTATTTTAATTCATTTATTAAATGTATCTTGAATTTATGTTTTATTTGAACTTAAGATCCGTTCTTTTAAACATTTTAAATTATTTTATTATTTTCAAATATTTATCCCTCAAGAGACTTAAGCAAGTGGCAGCGAAATTGAATTGAATAAAATTTTAATTTTTATGTTCAACAAAGTTTTATTCGATTATTCGAATTAACAATTTTTAAAATTTTTTGCTTGTCTATCCAAGTTAAAGATGGCTTGAAATTAATAAAAATGAATTAAAATGTTTTAAGTTTTATTCGATTGTTTGAACGAAAAAATTATAAAAATTTATCCATTGTATATTATTCGAGTTCGAAATCGCCTAAATAACATACATTAGCATACATTGCTCAATTACTTGTAAAATTATTGCTCGTATTATTAAATTAAAAGTAAATTTCATAAAAATATCGGGCCTAATTAAAAATTTCGTACTTCGACTGCGACGATTTTGTACTAGATTAAAGAAAAAATGGTGCAATATTCTTTAATCTGGTACCAAATAGTGGTAGTCGAAGTCGAAATACGACACTCGTAATAAGGCCCATCATGTATGGCCAATTGGGCATGCGAGAACAAAAATTTTATTTTTCCATTAAGTTGGGTGTAAATTTAAAACATTGAACTCATTTTATGTAAAACTATTCATAAACGTACTTTAAGTAAATGAGCGATAGCGAGCCATAACCGAAATAAAAGTTTAAACTTCGTTTTTTTACCAAAATGGATTATTTACGATGCAAATCGTTACATCATCGATTTTGGTCAAAGAATTAAGTTCGAAAATTATGTCGTGAAAAATAAAGAAATTCTGAATTTTCAATTATAACAAGTGTTTGAATAATAAAATTTTAAATACATATTATTTTACGATTATTTCAATTAATGAGCTAAAAAAATAATACATACTTGCTTTGTTAGTTATTCGCCTCTAATATAACTCGAATAAAAAAAGCAAAGCATTTTATTCGAGCGAACAAAATTTTAAACTTAATTCCATTATTCGAATGAATTGCACATAGAAAGTATGTATATCATCGTTTCAAATTGTTGAGCTAAAATTTATAAGATCATGAAAAACTCTTTGTGCGAGAGTTATTAAATACAATTTTATAATATTTAATCGATTTTAAATTTACTTAAATAAAAAAAAACTCAAATATTTTTCTAGGTAACTCTAATAGCACAAATGTAGAACGAAATGCAATTAAATGATGAATGTGCTTATATTAATTTTTATTAAGAAAAATGAAATTTAGCATTCGTTTAAAGTAAAAAATTTATTCTCGTAAAGGGTGATACAATAATTTCTAATAAAACCTCTAATTACGAGTGTCGTATATCAACTTCGACGAGTTTGTTTGTAATAGATTAAAGAAAATATTTTGCAATGTTCTTTAGTCTAGTACAAAATCGGCGTTAGGCGAAGTCGAAACATGACAATCGTAATTAGGCCCATTTAATTGAAAAAAAAACATTAAGCACAGAAAAAAGATCTTTAAAAGATGCTCGATCAATTTAATTACTAAATCGGTAACCCATTTGCACAAAAATGTACAGTTTTGACAAATTTTGAAATAGCTAAATTTTCACTTTCCTAATTTATTGTAAAATTTTTTTATCAATGTCGCAGCTTTCATTAACGAGCTGATTTGTTCACATATTTTTAGTTTGAGATTATGGCAGTCGATATCGAACAGTATTATTATTATATTTTTCGATAGCGAATGCGACAAACGTGATCGAATCTACTTGTTATCGAAAACGACGATTAGACCTCTGTATGAAAACTCTTATTATTACTTCCATCCAATAATCAACATTTTACACTAAAAGTTTAATCAAATATTTTTCGAATGATAAATTTGTTTGTAAATATATTTACTTAATGAAGTTTTTGTAAATAAATTTAACTTACTTTTTTTTTCTCTTAGTTATTTTCAATTAAGTTAAATAAAACCACACAATAACTTGTATTTGTAATTGTAGAAATTTTAAAAATTTTTCTTTCACTTTGCCAACTTTTAAACAATCAACTTTCATTTGTTATATTACTTTGCGCAATGTTACATTTTTGTAAAATTCATTTAGCTTTTATATGCTAAAAAACACAAATAAAGAAAAGAAAAATAACTGCATGGTATTACAAAAAAAAATTAAAACAAATAATTCTACGAGTAACACCTTTTCTATTGCGGAGTAAATGCTATTGTTGTTTGGGGAACACGCACTTTTTGTCATGCATCTAATAAAAACGGGGTGTTAATTAATAAGGCACTGTTGCTTGGCATCGAAAACAAACACCAATGGACGTAGTAAATTTGTAATTCTAATGTAATTTAAATATAACGATAGCTTTGCCACACAGGGTGCCCCTGAGTGGTAGCGATGCTATCCTTTCAGTCCAGAGGCCGTGGATTCGATTCCCGCCATAGACCCTGGGTGTTTTCTGCAGAGAAGCTAATCGCTGCGCGGGCTGTGTTTGTTAAAAAAAATTAAAAAAAAAAACTACATACATATGTACATACATACATACACATCGAGCAATAACCGCTAAAATAGCTTAAGCGACAAATTTTTTTGACTTCGACTACTTACGATCGCAAAAAATCGATTTTGGTAAAAAAATGAAGTTCGAAAATTATGTCGCTTAAGCTATTTTGGCGGTTATGACACGATATGTATTTAGGAATTCAGCGAAGTCTGTAATAGAATAATAGCAAGGAATTCTAGCTCTCTATGATCTATAACTTATGCATTAGTGCTGTCAAGTGTCAAGTATGATGTAGACTTGACCTCCGTTATGTACAAAGATTATTTATTTTTACAATAATTTTCGCAACAAAATAAAGATTCAATTAGCAGCGAAGCCAATTTAGCTCGTTTCGCGCTAGATTTAGCGCGTTTTAACTATACCAAACGCGCTTTTTTTCGTTTAATGACGGCCATACACTACACAAGTTCACTGCACAAGTCTGGCACTGTACAGTGCGTTTGGGTAGTGTATGGAGGTGTTTGTGCTATGTACGCAGTGAACTGAGTAAATAACAAAATGATTTTGATATTTGCTCAAGTTTGATAACTGCACAGTGAACTTGTGTAGTGTATGTTGCAAACGCTCAGTTGTGTAGTGATTTCTTAAGAGTTCACAACAAGAAATGAGCGGAGAACAAATATTCTGGACAGAGTTCCTAAAATTATACAAAAAATCACCAGCATTATGGCGAATTAAAATAAAAAATGTACAGTTTACTTGTATAGTGTGTGTCGCAAAGCTTAGTTTACGCAGTGCCAGACTTGAGCACTGAACTTGTGCAGTCTATGACCGGCATTAGCGCTTGAAAAAAAACGCGTTAAATTAGCGCGTTTTGAGTAAAGTCAATAACATCATTTCAGTTCAATATTTTTTACTTTTTTTCTATAAATTTAACAATTTTCTAGTATCCAAAACTCTAATAAAAAAAATTTTTAAATTGTTAAAAGATTCAGCTGTCGCAAATAAAATTCCCTTGACTCTGGTTAGAACTAAAAACGCACTTTAATACTGTAAATGGCAAATGTTTTAAAATTTCACAACCAGAAATATGTACTACTAGGTATAATCATAGACTAACAATATTCTGTGAGTATAATGACCCAAAAAGTTTAAATAACTTATTAAGCATCTATTCTAGCTAAAGTACAAAAAGCATTTCAATCGCAAAATTATACGACAACTTATATGTTGTTGTTACAAAGTTTTTCAAATAAAATTAAAACAAAAACTAAGGATTTCGATAATTTGGAAGGCGATTCTGATTCTGTATTAAATGATTTCAATTATTTAGGATATAATTTCTAATTAGCAATATTGCAAAATCTGAAAAAGGATTACTAAAAAATTAATAAAAAAGTAATACATACATTAATTTTTATTAAAATTTTGAGAAGGGGATTAGCGCATTTGGGTTACAAATAGTTGGCATTGCTGTCAATTAGACGTGCCATACCATAATACCATAGCCATAACTATTGCCATAACCATAAATATATTTGCTTCACCTACTAGTCCTGCCATAACCATAAACAGCTGCTGCGAAAACGGCTGGCTGTACCGTTCAACTATGTGTTGTTGTCAGAATATTTACAACTAACTTTGATGTTATATGTTCATTAATAATTATCACATGTAATTTGGCTTAAAAAGCGATACGAACATTAGCCTGTTCAATTCATAAGAATATGTTTTTGTGCTCATTTGCTTATTCATTCCAAAAGTGCAACAACAAATATGTCTAACCAACAAACAGCTGTTTATGGTAACGTCGAAAACCCGAAATTTAATTTATGTCTATGGTTATAGTTATGGCGTTATGATTTTATGGCATGTCACCTATAATCCAATACAGCATTGCCCATAAGCTTGGTTCGAATAGCTGTTTTGTATCGTTATGGTTATGACACGTCAAATTGAAGCCTTAACTCGTAGAATAGTATAAAAGAATAATAGAGTGTAAGAAAACAGGTCGAATAAAATCTGAAGAAAAAGTAGAGGCTTGGAACAAAGTTGAGTGCTCTTTTAAATGCAAAACATATGGTCTGTAAGTAACAAACGCTTATGGTCTGTATGGGTACTTTAAACTCCCAATTTTATGCATTTACTGATGGTTTAAATACTGTTTTGATTTACAGGTTTGCTAGTTTAAAAACATTTTAAACCAAAAATAAAGATTAACTTGCACTGATTTATTAGCCCTAAGTTGATTAGTTTTTTAGGAGAGAGACACGAGGGGAAAAGAAACGCGTTTCTATTCCCCTCGTCTCTCTCTCTCTCTCTCTCTCTCTCATAAAAAAGCTAATCAGCTTAGCAATAAGACTTGTTTCGTGTAAACTATGACTTAACTACATAATCGTTATCTGAAAAACAATATTTTAAGTTTAAACTACAGTTAACTGAGAAGTAGAGTTTATCTTTATGTTAAAAACTAGCTCAATTTTCTATGACCAACTGATCTGTGTTAATGAAGCGCATCACTAATCAAATCACATGTAATTCTAAAATGTTAATCGCACACAGTTTAGTATGTAAAAATAAAAAAGTGTGCCCAGAATTTTTTGTGTTGAATCTCGTACATTTTTGTTACAGCGATTTTGCTCAGTTGAATAATTTAATACTTTTTTTAAATATTTATTTTGCATGATTAACACATGATGCAAAATTGGGATGGAGAAATGTGAATGAAATCTTCGTTTAAAAATAGTTTTAAAAAATAAATCAGCTTACTATAAATTTGTTTATTTATTTCCTACGTCATTTAAGTATTCGTTCAATGAAATCAGTTTGTTTTCTTTTTAAATCATCAATATAGTCTTCCCTGAGCTGATTTTTTTTTTATCGAATATGTGTGGGGTTTTACTCTATTATGAACTGTAGTATTGTAGTATTGTAGTATTGTAGTAGTATAAGTGAAACCGATTATGGCCATTAGGCTAGGTTTTTCTATTTTGGATGAATAAATGAAAAAAAATGAAAAATGAAAAACTTTCGAAGACGTTGGTATCCTGGTTTAGGTTAGGCTAGGTAAGGTTGGCAGTTTGCTGGTAAGGATGGGTGAAAAATTAGAGTCCAGCTAACTTGGGTTCAAAACAATGATCCCTTTGTGCTGACTGTGAGTTGAAGAGAAGATAGAGAGAGAGAGAGATAGGAAGGGGGGGGGGAGGGGGAAAGAGTGAGAAAGGTAGATGTAGGATAATACTTGTTATAGAAGAGGTGAAAGTGGGTCGAGAATTGGATTGGGGGGTCAGCGGCTATACCAACCACTGCTCCTAATATAAAGGCTAAAATTTTTAAGTTCTATTTCCGTTAACTCGGATAGGCTATTGAAGGATAGTCTGGCAAATAAGTATAGACGCAGATCCTCTAGAGCGGGACAAAACCAAAGGAGATGCAATATACTTTCCTCCACCTCATCATCATTGCAACTGAAGCAGTAGTCATTATACGGGAGACACATGGAATTAGCATAGTGACCGGTCGGAGTGGTCACGAGATTCCTCAAGTGTTTCCTAGTGAAGTTCATTTTCATCTTTTCATTTATTCATCCAAGATAGAAAAACCCAGAGTCATGGCAATAATCGGTTTCACTTATACTGTGGAAGTTTCATTCTGTGGGAGTTTAGGAGAGGCCAGAGGGTTCTCGCTATTGCGCAGGTGAGCTCATTGCGCCATCTGTATTGAGCTAATTCAATTAAGGTAACATCGAAGCGTCTCCAGCAGGATGAGAGTGGTAGACCACAGGTAGTAGGATTCTGAGTAGGGTTCCACTCTTTGCGAGGTCATCCGCACCTATGTTGCCTAAAATAGTTCAGTGTCCACGCACCCAGTTTAATACGGTATCCTGATTCGGTAGTTATAGAATATTGCCTATACACCGAAAGAATTTTGCTTCATAAATCCAATGAAACAATTTCATTAGATTTTTTTTCACAAATCTAATAATAATTTCACAAGTCCAATGAAAATTTCACAAATATTGTGAACGAATTTCATTGGAATTGCTTTGTTGGTATTCTGGTTTCGTGGCAATATTTCATTGGATTTATGACAACAATATTTTTTAAATATTAAGAACCCCCTTTATATTTAAGTTATTTCATTGCTTTCATGAAATTATTTTGTTATTTCGATGAAGTTATTTCATTGCATCAATGATACTATTAAATAAATTTGACGAAGTTTTCAATAAAATAATTTTGACGAAACTGGTTTCATTAATCCAACGAAGCGTGACGTTGGTTGAATTTTAATTAATTTTTTCATTGGATTAATGTCGAAATTCATAGAATTTATGAAGAAAATTCTTTCAGTGTAGGCAAAAAAATTACAATTAAATTATTTTTAATGTATTTTTTATTACAATTTATGTGTGAAAAGACACAAAGCATTTATTTTGTGGGTTGTAGCACAAATAAACAATACATTTACTAATCTTAGAGCGCGTTTAGCCAGTCTATTGCTGCCCAGCACATCCGACCCATAAGACTACCGGTTCATACCTGTAAACCTGGAATAGGGTAAACTATACACCCCTGCAAAATGCTGGTTGCTCTCAAACGAGTGCATCGTGAATAAATAAATAAACTCTCCGAGAAGATTGTTCAGTTTTCAGCAACTTGGAAGTATTATTCTAGTCTACTTGTAGAGAGATTTGTAATACTACGGCAGTGAGACAGTTATCTACGCCTTCTTTAAAAAAAATCGATTTTATTTAAATTTTGATGAGGAATGGAGGAATAACAAGGTTTTGTATGACCAAAATAAACTTATAAATACATATGTAGGTACTTGGTTTTCTGCTAATTATCGGCAAATTAAAAATATCGATTTCTTGGAAGGAAGCAATGAAAATGTAGTTCCTTCAGAATGACTTCCAATTTTTTTTACTGGAATTCTCTCGTTATACCATTTGTATAGACTTAATTGATATTGCAATTAAAAATAAAAACATTTGCAAATATAAATTTCAATAATTATGCTTGTTTATTGTTGTAAATTAAAGGCATTTATAAATATGATTGACAAACTGTTTAAATATAAAATTTCATAATTATGAGCGTATTATAAAGGCTAAATTATACAAGTAGAAACAAGACTTAAAATCTACAACTAATAAGAAAAATACGGCCCTATGCTCCTTGTAGGGCTTAAAAGGAACAAAAATAAGTGACAAAATAATAATTTTTCAGGAGAGCCCAAAACGTATTTTAAAGCATGATTGGTTTTTTCGTTTTTATTTTTTTAGCTTATCGGAAATAATGATAACTAGCATTAACTTTTCTTTTTGTATCTCTGCTACATTTATCAATTATTTTCGACAATTTCGTATGCATGATTTTATTAGTTACTTACAAAGTTTTCCACCGACTGACTGATTGTAATTGTATTTTGACGGCGAGAGGGTGCATAATTTTGGATGGTTTGATGTTTGAACAACGCAAGAGATATGTGTTAATGGTAATCTGTGAAAAAACTGGTTTTTTAAAAAATGTCTTTTACAACGTTATTCGCGGCTGTGCTTCATATGTATATAATAAGAAAAATATATCTTAAGTAAAATAGTGAAATTAAGATTGTAATAGATTTCTAAAATTTTCAATGGAAGCCGTTTTTATTTAAGTAGAAAATATATAAATAATAGCTCAATTCACAGCTTATAGTAGGAGCTGTGGGTCATACATGAGTTGCTGTTAATTTCAATAAGAACATTGTTTGTAAACAAATGTCTGTGTAGAAATTACCAGCAACGATTGTATGGCACACGACTCCCACAATAGGTTGGGAATTGAGTAAATACATATGTATTATGTGACTTGAAGTTATCTTTTTTAGTTTAATTGTTTTTGATTTTTTTCCTAAAAATTAAGAAACCATTTTATCAATGTTTTTTTGTGTGCAGTCAGTGACAAAAATGAAGCGGATTTAAATACTTTGAATTATTGTTACAAAAAAGAAATCCAATTATTAAATTTTGAATATAATTATACACACTGTGTGTTTATTATGATTATCGTTTAATAAATTAAACCAGAATTTCAAACGGATATGCTTTTTTTGAAATGATATATAAAATTAAGTTTTATATGTCTTATTCGATCGAATAAACGAATAAAATTCAAGGCTGATGGAACGTCGCTATTGTGAATTTCATTTATTGTGATTGTTCAAAACAGTGTTGCCATATGTGAAGATTCATCGTTGTTTTGAAGTTTTTAAAAAGTGATAATCGAAATATGAAAATTTAGAAAAAATCAAAATTTTTTTTATGAAAAACACAAATATTAAGGGTTTTGACATCTGGGTATCATAAAATGACACAAAAAAGACATAAATTCCAAAAAAAAAATGTAGCCGCCCAGGTGTTAATTCTCCAGGAATTCAAAAAATTAAAAAAAAAGTTAAATATATTTGATAGTTAAAAAATTATAGTTTCTTTACATTTTTTTATGCCTTTTTTTGTTTTTATAAAGAAAAAGATAATAGTCTGCATGTTTAAATTTTTTTTAGCTAATTTTGTTAAAAAAATATGGCCAGAATACCATTTGGAGTATATACTTCCAAGATTTTCATGTCTAACAGTGCTCTGTTATCAGGTTAACATAGCTCTGTTAATGCAATTCGTTTGTGTCCTGGGTTTTAAATTTCGAAATTTATCTGCACACACGTAATATTTTTTACGATGCTGATTTTACTCAACGTTGGTTAATTTTGCATGATTAAAAGTGAATAAAAAATTTAATATATGATAAAGTCAGGAATTACATATGTGATCTTTGCCGTTCTCTGACGCCTATGCGGTGAGGAATACCGCTATTGTGAATTTCACTCACTGTGATTGTTCAAACAGTGTTACCAGTTTGTCTTATTTTTGAAGTTTTTAGACATGTTAAAAATACTTAAAGATTTCTTAGCTTAAAATAAGATTTCAAAAACATGACATTTAGAACTTTTAGTACATTTAAGCATTGGGGCTTTGTAAGGTTTTTTGAATTGTGGTTGAAGCCTACTGACTTGAGCAGCACTGAAATTCAACTAGACGTGCTTAGCCCAAAAAAAGAAGAAATATTTTCCAATTCGAACAATAATAACTATACTATCCTACAATATATTTTTTTTAGTTTCACTCAAAAGTAAAAGCTGTACTTCGTTCTTTAGTATAATGAGCAAATCAATCGGCGAACGTTTGTGCAACGTTTTTTCTGAAAACAATTCAAATTTGTTATCATTATTTTTCTTACTAAATGCATATTTTTAAGATTAGCTTCAACTTATATTCATGAAGGAAACTAAACAAAAATAATTGGAGCAGTGGTTCTCATTGTTTTTGCTTTACTCTGTGTACCATGTCGAATTCACACACAGATGTTAATTTCTCTATTGTCAAATCAAGCAAAACGTTCGGAAATTTTCTGACAGCTGAAAATTTTGCACTAACAACTATACATGCATTTTGCAAATCGAGATAAAAACAGAACAAATTTTAAATGATCAGATTTCTTTTATAAAGGCACACATATACTGTATTTATTATTTTTATTGCAACACAATCAAAATTATAGTTTTGTCGCTGACTGTAGAATAAATATAAACATTTTTCTTTAGCCAAAATAAAGTTATATATTAATTAATTTTAATATTTGTAGATAAGTAAAAATTTTAATTGTTTTCCATTCTTAAATGTTAATGTTTGTTAAATCAGGGAGCAGCAAATTACAGCTACCGATATCGAACAAAATTCTAAATATTTAAAAACATTTACAGCCCAATTATGAATAAAATTCCTCAGAAATTTTTTCCCATTTCCCTTATTCTGAATTACTATTTGCCTGGGAAAAAATTGCCGGAGAAAAATAAGATATTCTAAATGTGTGAGAGGGAGAGGGAGAATTTTTTGAGAGTGTTGTCCCCAAACATTTTGCAGCAAAATAATGCAAAAATTTAAATGTTTTAAATTAATGGTACACGCATTAACTTAAAGGAAAAAGCTTAAAGAAGCATGTTATATTTCCTCTTGTTTTAGGAATTTTTATCCAAGCCGAGCAAACATGTCCATTCTTCGAAAACATTCAATTTCTATTGCCTCCCTTAATTTCAAATAATAGGTGAATGGAAGATTTGTTTCCCTGTAATATTTTCCAAATCGATAACAAGAAAATCTTTATAAAATTTACAATTTCCTTTGTATACATACAATCATTGGGAATTTAATCCATACGCATCTGCATTTGGCTCAGTTTTCGCTTCGATTCGCTTGGCTTCGCTTCACTTCAATTCATTTTTTATTTAAGCAAAAACAGATATTTATATTAACACACAATCTTATTTCCAATGAAAACATAAAATTTTGATTAAATTTCTGTTACCGTACTCTTGCGTTAGTGCAGAAACAGCTGATGCTTATTTCCCTGCTTTTTAGAATTGGGGATTCAAATGATTGGGAAGGGAAAAACGTCCCGAGAAAATTAACTAGACATTTTTTTTTTGGGAATTTTTAGATTAAAGGTAAATATTTTGATTCCACTTTTAAATAAAATTAATTTTTTCCTAATAAATTTATATACGAGTATATGGAAATATTTTGAAATTAATTGAATTGCGTTCAATATCCAATGCCGCAATTCGCCTCCAGCTTAAGTTCTAATACATAAATACTTTATAATTTTTGTTGTTATTGTTATAAGAGTTAATTATTAAATTTGTTTATTAAATATACTAAAAAGATCTATCTTAAAAACTACCGAAAAATTGTATTTTTTCAATAATATTTTGGTTCCATATTGTTGCATAGTTCAATCAATGATTTTCTTTGTAATATATATGTATATATTTTTTCCTAAATATTATCAGGCTAGATTCGCAATTGCTTAAAAAGAGTTAAAAATTTAATTATTTAAGTTTTTTACTTAATGAGTAAATCTGACAGATCTTCTAGTCTTCTTTGAAAAAGCTTTTCAAGCTAGTTAAGAGCTTTTGACACATAAAACCAATCAAATTCTCTGAGATTTAATTAATGCAATACATGATGAAATACAAAATTTATTCGTTCAATCAATGAGTTTTTTAAAATTATTTTTCTGATTGAATGATTTTTTTAAAGTCGATTAAATTCTTTGGAAAACTCGAAAAATGTTTAGTTGTGGAAAAAAGTTATGAGATAAGTCACCGAGATTACAATAAAGAAATAAAGAAATCCAAAAGGGAATTCAGGAAAATATTCTGCGAAAATAGCTCTCTCACGCTCTCACGTTAGCGCAAGGAACTAAAGAGAAAGCCTGCAACTGTTACTTATAGTTTATTTCCCATGCTCAATTATAATGACTCTACGCATAACTCTCCTGTTTTATACACAGGAGAGAGAGGTTTAAAATTGCCTGAAGATATTTTCAATCCGGAGAGGATAAAATGAGGTATGGACTCTTTTCACTCTCCCTTCTTTAAGGCTCCTGGCGGGAATGGCGTCTTCCCAGCTTTTTTTCAGTGTTCTTATGCACTGCTTTGTGACCAAGTTATTCTACTTAGGACTAGCTTTGTCTTCACACACATTCCCCATAACTCTGTATCTGTAACTAAAATGGATAATAGGCCAGAAAGCTTGGCCAAATCATGCAGACCAATTAGCCTAACATCTTTTTTTTTGCTGATAACGTTAGATCTTCGTTCTTGCATGTAAATAAATATGCATATGCTAAGGGTAAATGGAGGAAGCATACTCTACATCATCTTGTTGGAAAGATGAACAGAGATTCCTGGCTCGCTTATAAGTGCTTCTATGGGTAACGACATTGTTACTCTTGGTTGGTTGGTTCACATGGCTGCCTTCTTCACGCAGGTATTCAAGTAAAATCTAAATGATTCCTTTTTGAAAAGACCACTCCACTCCTCGATGTCAATCTATA
The DNA here is from genome assembly GCA_944452675.1 of Tachina lurida. Classification (NCBI taxonomy): domain Eukaryota; kingdom Metazoa; phylum Arthropoda; class Insecta; order Diptera; family Tachinidae; genus Tachina; species Tachina lurida. The sequence continues at coordinate 121,347,078 of OX101756.1, forward strand.
TAGAGCCGTATCTAAGTATTCAGATACGGTGATAGGTACTAGATCCAACCCGTTGCATGGAGATATCTGATAAGGTCACTCAACCCAATCTCCGATAAATCTAAAAGGTCGTCTAGTACATGACTACCTAAAAACTTGTGTCTCGAGAGATGTAAAGCTATACGTTCGTAAAGAAAGTGGAAGATTGTATCTTCTATGCTTTCAGCTCGACAACTTTGGCAGACGTCATTATAAAAGAGTCCTATCCTACTAGATTGTCTGCCGAGCGTCCAGAGCATCATTACTACTCGTATTAATGCAGTCAAAGTGTGAGATCAAAGTAGTGTTTCAATACCATTCCTCATTCTTAGTGAACGAAGACATTTATAGACATTTATATTTTATAGGGTAGGACGCTAATCTTGTTGTGATGACATGTGGGAGACATGTCCTATTGGTCAACTATGACAAGACTGTTCTGGTACCTCTATCACTCTCTCTCTCTCTCTCTTAGGGGAGAACTTGTTCTAGAGATATTCTCATTGAATGTGTACAATATTCCTTATTCGATGGGCGTCAAATACTTGGAGGTTACTCTGGATAGCAACCGTCATGTTGAATGCATAACAAAGAAAGCTACTAGGGCGATCTGGGTAGTGAAGAGTTGCGCTGGTCATACCTGCGGCATAAACCAAAAAATTGTCATGTGAAGCTCTACAATGATCGTTAGGCCAATCATTGCCTATACGACCTGGGCGGCGAAGACCTGAGCCGGTTGCATCGGGGGTATGAACCCAAAAACTGTCATGTAGATCTTTACAATGATCGTTAGGCCAATCATTAAGTATGGTGCGATTTTATGGTGGCAGAAGAACCACAGGTTGCGGCTCAACCAAACTATGAACTGTGTTTTCCTACAATAAGTGTAATGAGGTCATGTCCAACCTTGGCTATTGAAATCTTGATGGGATTAATTAACACCCATGCAAATATAAGATCCTCTGCAGAAATTGCTGATTATAGGATGGTTCTCGGGTACTATACCTGTTGTGTCGGCAGCTGGTAGTCACCGATTCTGTTTACCATATCCTGAAGAGGGCTGCCAGGAATGCCTAGCGGCAGGAAAAACTGTGAACTGATGTTCGAGGTAATGAAGTAAGTGTGGAATAAATGCCAGTAAGGGAAACGGAAATGACCTTGGCAGCTCAAGGGCAACTGGAAATGTGACCTTACTTCCGTCACAACAACATGTGATGTGATAGAGACTAGCGAGTAGAGTTAATAGATACTCGTATAATTGCTAGGTGTCTTAAGGTTCAGGTGAGGTTTGAGAACACACTCCGATATTGTATCCACAATTGCACTGGCTGGTGCCAAAGGGGCGTGTAACAATAATGGCTGTGGATTCCAGAAGATCATGTTTGTATATAGATGTATCTAAAAAGGAAGATAGAGTTGGCGCTGGAGTGTGTAGGCCCAACGTGAAAATCTGTGTGTCCTTTGGCAAATGGCCTACGGTGTTTCGGGTGGAAATACAGGCGATCACCAAGTGTGCTCATATTAATTTAAGTAGGGGCATTAAAGATGCGCATAAAGCTATATTTTCTGATAGTCAGGGAATTCCGTTCTAAGCTTGTTCTAGAGTGCTTAGACTCACTACAGAAGTCATTGATACGGAACAAGGTTTCCCATTCCCAGAGACCTGCTCGCAGTGGTCAACTGGGAAACGAGAAAGTGGATGAATTGGCCAGAAGGGCCAGAAGCCATTTTATGGCATAAATTGGTCGACTGTCACTTGTCTAGTCAACGAAAATTACATTTCTACCGCAAAGGAAGTGTGACTGGCTTCTTCTGGCAGGCCAAACCAAACGAAACCACTGATGTAGCCATTTTAATTTAGTGGCATCATGACCTTCAACAGAAATGATTAACGGCTTTTTACTTTGAACTGAACTACCTTCCCTCTGTGAAAAAATTACCAAGTTTATGTCCAAGAGAATGGGATTGTATTTTCTTATGTAACAGCAGAAGATGTGTTTTTCATTCTGAAACCAAAACCACTGATGCAGCCGTTTTCATTTAGTGGCATCCTGTAGTGAATTACGTTCCCTCTGTGGAAAAGTAACCAAGTTCATCCAAAGAGGATGGGAGTGTATTTTCCTCTCCAACCTCTGTGCTAACTAAGGAAAGTCACAGATATATTGCACAAAAGATCCACTAGGTGTCGCAGTGCAGGTCCTTGGACCAGACTTTTTTTTTCCTATTTTATATATTGTGTATGTTAGCACTTCTGCTTAATTAAGAAATATACAGCCACACAAACACATAAGACCAATGCAGACGCCACATGCGATCCTCATTAACGCTTCTACAATGATAGTCTATTGTAAATGCACATACACACATATTACGAGCTAATGATGTGATCGAAAGGTAGTACTTAGACAGACGTTGAAACTGTTGTGACTTTCTTCTGTCAACTTTATGTTAGTATAAAAAAAAACTATGCATCCGTTTAGTGGAGTCAGTCGAGCGAGCTAAGAATTGTGTCCAGCACAGCAAAGTTAACATCGAGGTATTCTAGCAGTGAATTAGTTTAACATTGTGTGCTTAAAAGCTCTTAACAGCAGTGTTGAGCAAATAAAGTGTTTTTGATTTGATAAGAATCGTACACTGGGGACTTTTTATTTAATTGAAAATATTCGAACCTACAAAAACAAAATTTTTAGAAAGTAAAATCGTAACACTAAATTTGTTACGTTTCAACAAGTTTTGTTTTTAACTGGATCTTTATTGTAAAATTTTCTTTCAAATGTAATTCTTACTAAAGCAGCAAATGAACATTTCTGTGAAATTGTTAAGCACTTTTTTTTAGTAATTTACTTGTCCAACCTGAATTTGCTTTATTTTAATTATTGTATTTTTACATAAAATTTACCAAACTAATAGCAGTAACGTTTAACTTTTTGTAATTGTTATTGTTTTGTTTTATTTGTAACATATATTTTTTATTTTTAAGATTAAATTTGATTTAATTTTGATTATCAGGCTTTAAGTTGTTGCGATAAATATGTAACATATTGGTCTAATTCACAGCATATTATATCCCAGCAAAAAAATTAACATACAAATCATTAGTTACAGAATTTATTTATTTATGAATTTAGCTGCAAGTGGTTCTATTTTTGGTGAAACATCTATGAATTTAACTCATGGTCGTCATAGGACGGAAGTAACCCAAATAAGTGAATGGTATGCGCTTAAAAGGTTGTCTAGAACAACTTTTTGATATAAATAACAGCATTGGAATATTAAATTCAGTATCTGTAGTGATTGGTATACGAGTACAATGGAAGTGGTAAACCTTTGGAACAAGTTTCGATTTTTTTTGCTGGGTTAAGTTGAATATTGTTTATAATTTCTATATAAACATTTCTATATAAACATTTGCTTAGACACATGTTTATATGAAAATTAACATCACTATTGTGAATTGGACAATTGTTATTTTTATTTTTTAATTTTACATTTTACATTTTTAATTCATGAACATTTTTAAATTTAGAAAATAATTTTCAATCGTAAAAGAAAAACTTAAAAAATATTTTATAAAAATATATATTTTTATTTAAACATACATAAGTACATATACATACATACTATTTAATTATGCATTCATTTATAAATTATTGTTTCAGTTTATTTTTTATATTTGTTAATCAAAAGAAATTTTTTTTTTGTTTTTCTATTAAAATATTTCATATATTTTTTTTATAGAAATGCTTTTTCTTACATTTTTAATATTTATAATTTAGAAAATAAATTTTTATTTATAATTTTTTATTTTCATTTCCTGTATATTATTATTTGGTTCATGTGATTTTACATTAAAGTAAAACGAAAATATAAATAAATGACAACTTTGCAGTATATTTTACAAAACTTGTAAATTTTCACAATGTTTGAATTTGGAATCCTCTTTGCCCAAAATCCATGTCAACATTTGTCGCGCTTTCATGCTGGCCATCATGACGCTGCGACTCTTGTACCAGTGGGCCGGTGAGGGTGACGTATCACGATGACCCTGTAGTCAAAGAAAATCACATAAATTTTGGTTTATTAGTTTTTGGTTACAAGCATTTATACATTTTGTGGGATTTTAGTAAATTTTCTCAAATAAAATCTTTGTTTTTTATTATTGTTTAGTAAAAATATACAAAGAGTGCAAAAATGTTTTCGTTCAATTAAAGTGCAACATAATGAAAAACTTAAAATGGGTGTGGAAGCCATGTGGACTGAGGAAACCATTTACAAAATTAGATATATTATATTTCGATTAATAAATAAACATTAAGACATCAAGAAAACACAGAAAAAAATGTTCCTGCAATAAACTTGTTTAATGAAAAAAAACCAAAACATTTTATTGAGTCAATTGAACTTTTAAATTAAATGAAATTGTTAAAAAAAATTGACTCAATTAAAGTTTTAATAAATTTTTGTTTTTTTTTCTGTGTACGTACATACATACTAATACATACATACATATTTATATAACACACAAAAAAACAAACTTAAACTTTAATAAATCAATTGAAAGGGTATATCTCTATTCCAGTAAAGAGTTATTCAAATAATTTAACTAATTATAAAAAAAAAATAAAGTTACTAGTTTTAGGAATGTGTATTCAGCAATTTGCTTGAACATTTTAAAACAATAAAGCAATTCACTGGGATGTACGAGTACTAAGTGTTTGTACAAGTTGTAAAGTTTTACAAGATTTATAAATTTTGCTTTGATCCTTTCTATAAATGTAAGAAAAATACAACCAAATACTAATTATTCGAATTTTTATTCGAATAACCGAATAAAGTTTGGACTCTTTTACGAATAATCGACTATCAGTTGTTCGAAATCATAATTGTTGAAATAAAAATTTGAAAAAAAATATACGATTAATCGAATACATTTTTAATTTTTTTTTTTCGAATAATTTATTATGAATTGTTGAGTTCAAACTTGTTGAAATTAACATTGGAGAAGAAATCTATACGTTAATCGAGTAAATTTAATATCTTAATCGATTATTCGATTGAATAAAAATAAAAAAAGTTAGTGCTGTCATTAGTTGTAGTTGAGCATTGTTCAAGTAAACATTTCAACATATATTTTAATCCAATGTTCGAATAAAATTGTCTTACGAATAATCGACTATCAGTTGTTCCAAATCAAAATTGTTTTATTAAAAATTAAAAATAAAAATTATGCGATTAATCGAATAAATTTAAAATTTTATTCGAATAATTTATTGTGAATTGTTTGAGTTCAAACTTGTTGAAATAAACATTGGAGAAGAAATCTATACGTTAATCGAGTAAATTTAATATTCTAATCGATTATTCGATTGAATAAAAAATAAAAAAAATTAGTGCTGTCATTAGTTGTAGTTTTCATTTCAAAATATATTTTATTCCAATAATCGAATAAAATTTGAATTGTCTTACGAATAATCGACTATCAGTTGTTCCAAATAAAAATTGTTTTATTAAAAATTAAAAAAAAAAATTGTGCGATTAATCGAATAAATTTAAAATTTTATTCGAATAATTTATTGTCAATTGTTTGAGTTCAAAATTGTTGAAATAAGCATTATAGAAGAAATCTATACGTTAATCGAGTAAATTTAATATTCTATTCGATTATTCGATTGAATTAAAAATGAAAAAAATTAGTTCTGTTACCAGTTCGAGTTGAATATCGTTCTAGTAAAAATTGCTTAAAATTTTATTCAAGTAATCGAATAAATTTTAGAAAATTTTTTATGAATAATCGAATATAGTGCTGTCATTAGTTGTAGTTGAGCATTGTTCAAGTAAACATTTCAACATATATTTTAATACAATAATCGAATAAAATTGTCTTACGAATAATCGACTATCAGTTGTTCCAAATCAAAATTGTTTTATTAAAAATTAAAAAAAAATTATGCGATTAATCGAATAAATTTAAAATTTTATTCGAATAATTTATTATCAATTGTTTGAGTTCAAACTTGTTGATTTAAACATGCGAGAAGAAATCTACATATATATTAATCGAGTAAATTTAATAATCGATTCGAATTTTCGATTGTCATCAGTTCCAGTTGAACATCGTTCAAGTAAACATTGCAACATATATTTTATTCGAATAATCGAATAAAGTTTGTACATTTTTTTAACGAATTATCGACTATCAGTTGTTAGAAGTCAGAATTGTTGAAATAAAAATTTGAAAAAAACATGCGATTAATCGAATAAATTTAAAATTTTATTCAAATAATGTATTGTCAAATCGAGTAAATTTAATATTCTATGCTATTATTCGATTGAATCAAAAATAAGAAAATAGTTAGTGCTGTCCTTAGCTTGAGTTTAACATCGTTCTAGTAAAAATTGCTTAAAATTTTATTCAAGTAATCGAATAAATTTTAGAAAATTTTTTATGAATAATCGAATATCAGTTGTTCGAGTTCAGAATTGCTGAAATGAAAATTATAAACAAATATATGCGATTAATCGAACAATTTATTATCAATTGTTTAAGTTAAAAATTTTTGAAATAAACATTCGGAAAGAAATGCATACGTTAATCGAGTAAATTTAAAATTTTATTTGATTAAAAATTAAAAAAAATTAGTGAACATCATTCATGTAAACATTACAACATGTATTTTATTCGAGTAAATGTGAAGTTTTATTCGAATATTCGAGTAATTTAGATTAGATTTCCTGTTGGTCAAGCTTAAAAATGTTCGAATAAAAATTGTTAATAAAAATTGATTATAAGTAACCGACTAAATTTAAAAATTGTATTGCCTTATTCGTTTAATTAACGAATGAATAATATTCGATACGTCAGTTTTACAAGCTGGGAATTGTTAGGGTAAAAATTTTAAACAAAAATCTATTCGAGTAATGGAGTACATATATTTAAAATTTTATTCGATTATTGGAGTGATTAAAGAATAAAAACTGTTGTTTATTTGCATAATCGAATAAACTAAAAATTTTTCGTTTTTTTGCTTGTTTTTGATGCGATTGGGCTAAATACAGTTCCTATATTGACTAAAGTCTATATTTTTTGGGGTTCGTCTGACTCTCCGGCTACTTGACTAGTATGCTGCCTACTAGAGAAGAGAGCACTCACTGTGATTAGACCACAAAAATTTGTTGGCTGTCAGTTGTTGAGCTGTTCGAATAGAAGTCGATAAGAAATATTGTAAAAAAATAAAAATTTTAAAATCCTATAATTAATATAATGGGTGTTTTTTATTGAGGTATAGAACTTTAAGTTGGCATCACTTTTTTAACTGGCGGCCATTTTGTCAGCTGTCAAGTGATTAATATTTAGTTTGGTTTGCCATTTCATCATGAACAGGTTGACAAAAGAACAACGCTTGCAAATCGTGCAAATTTATTTCGAAAATAATGGTTCAGTTCGCGAAGTTTACCGCAAGCTCCGTCCATTTTATGGTCGACATAATCGTCCATCAGAGCAATTAATTCGGTTAACCATGGATCGTTTTCGCACTACGTTTACTCTGATAATACGCATCCGCAGAGACGTCGAACAGTGCGCACCGAAGAAACAATTGCCGCTGTAGAGCAAAGTGTTGAAGAGGACCCGAATGAATCGATTCGCCACCGTGCACAGCAATTGGAGCTTTGTCCATCAACTTTATGGAAGATTTTGAAGATTTTGAATGTGGATGAGTTGTGGTTCCAACAAGACGGCGCTACATGCCACACAGCGCACGTCACAATCGATTTATTGAAGGAAACATTCGATGAGCGCATAATTTCGCGGAATGGACCTGTCAATTGGCCACCAAGATCGTGTGAAGTCGCTCGTCTACGCCAACAAACCAGAAAAGTTAGGGGACTTGGAAGCCAACATTCGTGGCGTTATTGCCAACATACGGCCCCATATGCTCGAAAAAGTGGTTGAAAATTGGACCTGTAGAATTGGCTTTATTCGAGCCAGCCGCGGCGGCCACATGCCCGAAATCATATTTAAACATTAATGGCATAAAATTATCCTTCCAATAAAGCCAAATTGATGGACATTAAAACGATTTTCTTGTGTTTTATTTCAATTCGAAGTTCTATACCTCTAAAAAAAACACCCTGTATTAGATATTTATTTATAAAAAATAATTAGATTATGCTTAATAGCCCAATTTGTTTGCTCGTTTTTTATTCGAATAAACGTTTAAAATTTGTTAAATTATAAGTATCAAAATGTCTGTTAACGTTTTCGCCCACAATTTTGAACTTAAATAATTGAGATTTCAAAAATTTTTTAATCGAATAATAAAATAAATTTATTCGAATAATTTTTTTTTTTCGAATAATTATGTATGTATATTTGTCTGGCATTATCAGCCAACCCTAATGCCTCTCAGCATTGGCTCGAAAATCATTGGATTAAGATGTTGCGAAAAATTCATTTATTTTGTCTTCTAGTTATTTTAAGCAGCACCAGCATTAAATCTTCATTGCTGCTCTGAAGTTAAGATAAACAATGAAAAAGAAACGATTTTTCTTTTCATGATGTTCATATACATACATACATACATACAAAAAATAAAACTTTGTATAAACAGATTCAATTACAGTGCGTTTAACAGACAAAATACAAGCACGAATGAAATAAATATTATAAGCATAATACTCGTACACAAAAATCCTACTTATTTAAATTAACGTTTAAAATTTGTTAAATTATAAGTATCAAAATGTCTGTTAACGTTTTCGCCCACAATTTTGAACTTAAATAATTGAGATTTCAAAAATTTTTTAATCGAATAATAAAATAAATTTATTCGAATAATTTTTTTTTTTTCGAATAATTATGTATGTATGTTTGTCTGGCATTATCAGCCAACCCTAATGCCTCTCAGCATTGGCTCGAAAATCATTGGATTAAGATGTTGCGAAAAATTCATTTATTTTGTCTTCTAGTTATTTTAAGCAGCACCAGCATTAAATCTTCATTGCTGCTCTGAAGTTAAGATAAACAATGAAAAAGAAATCCCATCGAAACGATTTTTCTTTTCATGATGTTCATATACATACATACATACAAAAAATAAAACTTTGTATAAACAGATTCAATTACAGTGCGTTTAACAGACAAAATACAAGCACGAATGAAATAAATATTATAAGCATAATACTCGTACACAAAAATCCTACTTATTTAAATTACAAAACAATCTTCTATAGCAAATATGGCGAGTATTCGAGTTGCTTTGCGTAAGATTGATATGAATTGAAATGAAAATAAACGACGCAATATCTGAAATAGAATATGAACCATGTATCGTCAATTATACAACGCTATAGATAAAACAATAGAGGGCGTGCTCAAGTGTACAACAATTTATCTAAAAGGAAACTCTAACCTTTTGTACAAAACGGATATAGATTTACAAATTAATGTTAATTGAAAGAAGTATTATGTACGAGTATACGCAGTAATTGATGTTGTATATATTTGCGTGGGTATGACTATTATAATTGATATAAATATTAAATATGCATACGACTCAATAATATTGAACTGTGTAATGCCAGACACACACTTTGCACAGTGGGTTCAAAGGCCCTTTTATCGTGGATCAATTCATATCTCTACAACTGCAATAGTGAGGGTCACTAAATTTTATATGGGCAGCGTATCCAGCGCATTGACTATCGGTCGTTCTTATAGTCTGAGTATGCTTATACTCAGAATACTCGTATGGATACTTAATCCGACAAAAAAATATACGCAAGATACTCGGGATATTTATTCATTATTCGCCACTGTATGCATATATTTGTGTATATAACATGAAATGGAAAATGTACGGGAGCGTGTATGGCTGAAATCATGCTTTATGTGTGTGTTAATAAAATATCCCTGTGTATACGCGATTAATAGTCAGAGTATTTTTGTACTCTAAAAGGTTTATCGTGTAGGCAAACGTTTGTTTAATATCATACGTTTTGGAAAAGATACTTTTTTAGAAAACCATGTTTGAGAAAATCAACTTCTTATAGCGCATTTACATATGAACAAAATCTACTACTGAAGAGATTTCGAACAGGATCTAATTGATTTCGAGTAGGTTTCCCCATACAAAACAAAATCGACTGCATCACTAGATTTGATCGAAATCTTCATAAAATCGAGTTGTACTTAGTGATGCCACTTTGTTTTTTTTTTTTCAAAAGTGTCCTAAAAAAATAACCGCTTTACTTAAAAAGGTATGTGAATTAGCTATATTGCAGTTGTTTGGTTGTAGTCTAGGAATAAAAATTCTGTCAACGAAATTTTGATAAATGTCCAAAAAAAAACTGGGTGTAAGCGGTATAGACTTTTTTGTCGCGTGCGACAGCAAGCAATTAACCTTGTATATCTGAACAACGTGACTCGATTTTTCTTAAAATTTTACCTAAAGCAGAGGTCAGCAGCTCTTACACAAACAAATAAAGAAGTAAAAAAAAAAGTTTGGTTTCTTTGAAAAAAAAAACAAGCATATTTGCTTGGTGTCGCACGCTACAAAAAGTTGACATTCCTGTGGAAATGCCCATATGTATTTCAACTGAACTCTACTGAATTTCTTGCAGGTATCGAAATGCTTTATAAAAAATTTTTTTTTGCTATTTACTGTTCCGACAAGGAACTTTTTGGGCCAGGAAAAAGGACAACAAACCACAATTAATCTTAAAACTATGTAAGAAAAAAAAAGGATTTATTTTAGAATATATTAAGTATACATATGTATATTGTACATCAAGTATTAACAACATAAAACATATGCCATAAACAATTTTACAACAAAAAATCAAAGGGATCAAGGGGATTTAGTTGGAATATTTGTTAGCTTAGAGAACACGAGAAAAATATGACATCGATTAAACACAATCTACTCACCGTAACTTCGTAATTTTTATCATTTAAAGATTTTTCCCCTTGATCAAAATCACAACTTTTATTATGACAATTATTCTCGCTATTCGAATTGTCTTTTGCTTTATCTTTAGATTTATTTTTCAATTTTTTAGTTTTAGGCTAAAGTGAACAATAATAATAATAATAATAATAATAATAATAATAATAATAATAATAATAATAATAATGAGATGAGAGAAATTAGGTGTAAAAATAATAAAAAAATAAAATCACCTGAAATATGTGTAATTATTATAAAAATAAATGCTTATAAAAGAATATAAGGAATTATTGTAGTAAAAAAAAATAAATAAAAATTAAGTCCAGGCCAATTAAGAAACATTTTGTAAGTGTTTTTATTTAAAATTTGAAAGCAAATCAAAAGCAATAAGTAGTGAAAGTTTTTTTTTTTTTGGTATAAAAATTTCGAAAGCAAGAATTTAGAAATAAGCCAGTGTTAGAAATATCAAGTGTATAAATTTTAATTCACAAGAAAAACGTATTGTTCATTTCATTTTGTGAAAGTTATACCAACCTGCAATAAATTCTGCTCCTTTTTCAAGCGTATTTGCGTTAAAGTTCCTGCCAACAACTCGTCACAGTTGTGATTTATGCCCACCGACACTTCAATAAATTTGGCCCCAAATGTGCAGGCTAAACATTTGCCATCTGTTGAAAGTAAAAGGCAAGAAATTTGTTGTTGTTATTTCATTAAATAAATGAGTTTGAATTAATTAATTTAAGGTTTTCTCTTCTTACCCTGGGCGGAAACGGCACGTGACCTCGCCAAATCAATTTTATTTGCCACCAATATAATTGTTCTTGTCCTAATTAAATCCATATCTTGTAGACGTGATAAAATCTGTTTGGCTCGCGTAAAGGATTCTTTGTCCACGCAAGAGTATACAACCAAAAAAGCATCAGCCTGTTCAAGTTCATCCTTCTAGAGTGTTTATTTTATTTTTTGAGTAGAAAATGAAAAGAAAAACAGGAAAATCACAGTTAAATTATTACACTAAAATAATTTCCAGTTAAAAATCTTGAAACTGAAAGGCGCACAATGGGTAGCATGAATACAAAAAAAAGTATTTGCTTTTTATTTAAAAATTTGTTTAAAAAACAAAAACACACTCATATTTAGGGTTTTAAAACAAACTTTTAAGTAAAAAGCAAATACTTTTTTTTTATTCATATTACCCAATAGCTTGTAGTTTTGTTTGTTTTCCTGGCATTTAAATTGAATTTCGAAAGGCAGCAAAAAAAATCCATATTCATAACAGTAAAGTAAGCGGCTAAATTTAATAATCTTTTTATTTAATAGATGCAGACGTAAATTTTTAAAACGCCCATACTTGTTTTTTTTAGCCTCCTCTGCCAAAGTAAATAGTAAAAACCTTCTAATATTCCAGCTACTAAGTATATTTAGTAAAAAAGGTAAAAATAAAAACCGAATTCTATTTACTGTGTTGAATAAAGTCGTCAACGTCCGAGTGTCATTCGCTTACAAAGGGTTCCGTGCCACTGTGCGATATTTTGAAGTTTGATTGTTCTTCTTAACCGCTTTAAAGACGCTTTAATAAATAAAAATCATCATACATAAAATCGTCAAAGTGAAAAAAAAATCATCAATCAATCAGTCAAGCATCATCAATCATCATCATGCGTGGTCTTAAAAAAGCCCGGTGCGTTTATCTATTCGTATATTTTAAGTTTTATCAAATTCAGTTGGATAATTTAGAAAAGTCAGAAATTGGACCTTCCCCTTGCCCTTCCTCTTCCTCTCCCTCTTCTCCTTCTACTCCTTCTTCTCCCTCTTCTCCTTCTTTTCCTTCTCCTTCTTTTCTTTCTCCTTTTTCTCCTTCTTCTCCGTCTCCTTCTTCAACTTCTCCTTCTTCTTCTTATTCTTCTTCTTTTCCTCATTCTCCCTCTCCTTCTTCTTCTTCTTCTTTTCCTTCTTCTCCCTCTTCTCGTTCTTCACCGTCTTCACCGTCTTCTCATTCTTCTCATTCTTCTCCTTCTTCTCCTTCTTCTTCTTCTACTTCTTATTCTCATTCTCTTTCTCTTTCTCTTTCTCCTTTTCCTTTTCCTTTTTCTTTTCCTTTTCCTTTTCTTTTTTCTTTCCATTTTCCTTCTCCTTAGCCTTCTCCTTCTCCTCCTTCTTCTTCTCCTTCTCCTTCTTCTCCTTCTCCTTCTCCTTCTCCTTCTTCTTCTTCTTCTTCTTCTTCTTCTCCTTCTCCTTCTCCTTCTCCTTCTCATTCTCATTATCATTCTCCTTCTCATTTTCCTTTTCCTTCTCCTTCTCCTTCTCCTTCTCCTTCTTCTTCTCCTTCTCCTTCTCCTTCTCCTTCTCCTTCCCCAGCCCATGTGCTTTCCTTTCCATTTCCCTTGTCATTTTCCTATTCCTTTTACTTTCCCTTATCCTTTTCCTTTGCGTTTCCCCTTCCCCTTTCCATTCCCCTTCCCCCTTCTTGATCCTTGCTTTAAAAATAAATAAAGCGTGCGTGTGTCTTTTTAGACGAAAATGTATCTATATTATGAATTTCCTAAAAATCGGTTGGATAGTTTTTGAGGGGCAGAAATCGCCTCCGGAACCCTCTTGGTCCTAGTTTAAAAAAATGTATAGCCCTCGTGTCCTATTTTAAATTTCATAAAAAAACGCTTGCATAATTTCGAAGAGGCAGAACAAACAAAGCCAATGTGTCCTATTAGACGCAGATCTATCTTTTATGTTTAAAATTTCACAAAAACCCCTTGCATAGTTTCGGAGGAGTAGAAACCGCCACTGCTCCCTCTTGGTGCTAGTTTAAAAAAATATAAACCCTATATATTATATTAGACGCAGAGCAGATGAATCTATGTTTTGCATTTTTATAAAAATGTGTTGAATAGTTTGAAGAGGTAAACATTTCCCCTACCTCCTCTTTATCTTAGTTTAATATATATATATATATATATATTTCTCCTCCTAGTCCTGGTCCTAGTATTAATAAATGTGTAGCTCATGTGTCCTATTAAACCCAGATTTATCTAAGTTTTATATATCTTAAAAATAACTTGCATAGTCTCAGAGGGGCAGAAATCTCCCCATGTGTCCATCTTGGTCCTAGTTAAAAAAATATAAGCTATATTTTCTTTTAGAGCCAGCTCTATCTATCTATGCTTTAAATATCATAACAATATGTCAGATAGTATCTGGGAGAGACAGAAATTACCCCTCTTGGTCCTACTTAAAAAAAAATATATTCAGCATGTTTGTGGCCTATTTTATTTTTCTACTACCAATAACAAAGAAACTTTTTTAAATTCGTATTAATTTACATAGGCGTCAAATAGAAATAAGAAATTATAGTGACTTACGGCCTGGCCCACGATGTCACGAGAAATCGAAATTTTCTAAAGTTATTGTTGTTTGTAATACAAGTTGTCGATCGAACGATTTCTAGTGACATCGTGTCCAGGCCGTTAATTTTAAAAGTTTTTTTTTTTAAATTACAAAATCGCCAAAAGAAGAGTCAGTAAATTAAGTATATCGTACGTCTGTCTGTCTGTTTGTACATGAAATGGGTTTTCCACAGTCCCCAGGATTTGTCTTAGCTCGTTTGGTATTGAAAATCAGAAAAATCAAAACGGAGGTTCCTGACATTTAAATGGTTTTATTATAAGACAGGGCTGGAAAATGGAAATTTTTTCTTGATATATAAATTTTTTTTAAGTAGTAAAAAAATAAATAATTTTTTTTTTATTAATTAAAAATATTTTATATTTTATTCTGTTTAATAATAATAGTTTTGTCTTCGGTCAAGTTTTATATAAAAATCTAGTTTACATAAGCCTACAATTCTAAACTTTTGTTTGCAGGAAATCATGGCCACTCATAATTGAGAATTATAATACTTTTTTATTTTTTTATTCTTCAAAATTAACCTTATCACTATGTTGCGCTGCATATTTAATGAATAATATTTTGTAAATGCTACAAATTATTATTTAGCATCCGTCTTCAAGTCTCCCTGCTTTTTAATTTATTTTCATAATATTTCTTGTTTTTTTTTATTTTTATTTAAAACTTTTATTTTCGCATTTGGCTTTAGGCCAACATGTTATGGAAGCGACACTAAAAGAGGGCTGAAAAATGTTTGCTTTTGGGTTTTTTTGTCGAAAAACAAACCCAGAAAATGAATGTGTGACTAGGGGCGCTTACATTGTATGCTGGGCAGTTTAGGGTCAACATATAGGAAATTATTTTTTGCCAAGGTTTTTGGTACATAATACCAAAAATAAAAAACAACAAGGAAATAACAGTGGCATCTTGTTGTACAAGGATAACGTCTAAATAAAACCACAGAGTCTAGTGCTGGCTTTCAGAATCTTTCCTATCTAACCTTCCAGCCACTTGTGGGCCGGCTATGTTAACTATTGTTTGTTGTGAGCACACTGAAAATTTGTTTGTGTAGTGAAATAAAAAAGACATTTAAAGGCAAATTATCACCAAAACTGTCTGCCGCATGAATGCAAAAATGTTGCCATTTTGTTTTTGATATTTGAATGCAGTGAAATATGTTTTATAGTTTAAATTATGCTAGTGTTTCTTGCCAAATCATATATTTATTTAAACTTATTTACATATATAATGAGAACTGTATAAATTCAACAAACTCATTATGAAATGGAAAAAAAATATATATAAATTTATGATTCGATAGGCAAGAATAAAAAAACTTACCTTAAATTCACAGGCATTGATGGCAAAGTTCAATTCCGATTCTATGCCATTTAAAATAATTGAAATGTTTTGTTCGGCTTCATCACATTCTGCAAAGGAATTTATGTATGTAAAAAAGAGAATTAATTAAAATTGAATACATAAATATTTATAATTATAAAAGCAAAGGTTAAGTTTGTTGGTGCTCAAATAATAATGGAATAAATAAATTTTGATGAGCGAATAATGGATGTGTTCCGTAGTATTTTTTTTTTGGGCAAAAAGGAAGTAACAAATTAACTCTCCTAATTAAATGCAGCCCTTAAGTTGTAAGAGTTCGCAGTTATTCGACTATGCACAGAGAAAGTAAGAAAAATTATTCGATTAATCCATTAACTTCTAAGTTTTATTAGATTATTCGCTTGCATAACTATTAACAAATATTGTGTTGTCAAGTATTCCAGCTGAATTTGAAATTATTCGAATATGCATAGAGAAAGTAAAAAAAAGTTATTCGATTAATCAATTAACTTTAAATTTTTATTCTATTATTCGCTTGTATTATTTGTGCTATCAAGTATTGTAGTTGAATAATAGTAAAAAATTATTCGATTAACTCTTAAGTCTAATTCGGTTATTCACTTGCATAACGAATAAAAAATTTTGTCTTATCGAGTACATACATATTCCAACTGAATACACACAGATATAGTAAAAAATTATTCGATTAAGTTTTAAGTTTTATTCGATTATTCGCTTGCATAACGTCTAACAAATTTTGTGCTGTCAAGCATTCCAGCGGATTACACAAAGATATGGCAAAAAAAATATTTGATTAATTCGAAATTATTCGAATTTAGATCGAATCGATTAACTTTAATTTTTATTCTATTGCATAACGAATAACAAATTTTATACTGTCAAGTACTCCAGCTGAATACACATAAAAATAGTAAACGACTTATTCGATTAATCGATTAACTTGTAAGTTTTATACGGTTATTCGCTTGCATAGCAAATAGCAAATTTTGTGCTGTCAAGTATTTCAGCTGAATACACATGGAAAAAGCAAAAAAAAAAAAAAAAAAAATTCGATTAATCGCTTGCATAACGAATAACATATTTTGCATTATCACGTACATATTTCAGCTAAATACACATACAAAGATATAGTAAAAAAATTATTCAATTAATCGATTAAATTTTAAGTTGTATTTCGTTACATAGAAATAGTAAAAAAAATATTCGATTAATTGATTAACTTGTAAGTCTGATTCGATAAAGAATAACAAAGTTTGTGTTGTCAAGTATTTCAGCTGAATACACATAGAAAAAGATTACAAAATTATGCATTCGATTAATCGCTTGCATAACGAATAAATTTTTTTGCGTTATAAAGTATATATTCCAGCTGAATAAACATGCATAGATATAGTAAAAAAATTATTTAATTAATTTAAGTAAATAAATAACATAATTTTGTGCTGTCAAATATTCCACATACATATACATAGTATATACACATATACATACATACATACATATATGTATATTGTAAAAAAATTATTCGATTAATCGCTTGCATAATGAATAAAATATTTTGCGTTATCCAGTATATATTCCATGTGAATACACATACATACATAGATATAGTAAAAATATTCTTCGATTAATCGATTAACTTTTAAGTTTTATTCGATTACTTGCTAGCATAATGATTAACAAATTTTTTGTTGTCTAGTATATACAGTCCAATGTATACACATATATATTTAAAGTAAAAAAATTATTCGATTAATCGATTAACTCTTAAGTTTTATTCGATTGTTTGCTTGCATAACGAGTAAAAAATTTTACGTTGTCAAGTATTTTAGCTTAAGGCAATTCGAATAACATTGTTATGTAATTGTTTGCGTTTAATCGAATAATTTTATAAATATTATTCGATTATGGTATGATAAAAAATTAAAAAAAAATTAGATTAGCAATTCCTTCAATTCAAAAATATTGGATCAACAATGTTAAACAAAAATTATTCGCATAGTCGAATAAATCTTGGAAGATCGTACTTAAAAATTTCCAAATAAATTAATTAAATAAATTAAATTACAATTTAAAAGCTAAATTAATTGAATACCTTTATTCGATTATTCGAGTTCAAAATTATTCGAATAAAAGTTGAAAAAATTACTTGTATATGTATAAGAAATAAAATAAATTTCTTTGCTAAATTATTTGAATGAAAGTTAAAAGAAAAATTCGATTAATCGTATAAATTTCAAGTCTTGTTTGTTTAATTGTAATTCTAAAAGACACTGAAGATAGCGCATATCAAAAACCGGTATGTTTATCAACTATATTTGACGTGAGATGATGAAAAATCTTTTCCAATTTTGAGTTGTTCATTACACGACAAAAAAAGAAATATATTCGCACTGAATAACTTTTTTATTCGATTAATTGAATGAATTTTAAATTCTAGTTGCTTATTCGATTGATGCAATGCAAAAAAGCATACAACTTGAAAATTTTATTCGAATAATTGGTTATTTTTTTTAATAAGCAAACTTTAAAAATATGGCCCGTCAATTATTTTATTCCAGTGTAAGAAATTAAAAAACTTTTTATACTTCGTTCGAGATCAAAATAAAAGTTAAATTAATCGAATAAACTTAATCGATTATTCGAGTTCAATATTGTTCGAATAAAAATTGTAATAAATTACTTGGGTATGTAAAAGAAATAAAAACATTTATTTCTCTTCTTGATTACGAGTATTTGAGATAAAAAATGTGCGAATAAAACTTGATAAAACTCCGATTAATCGCATAAATTTTTAAGTTTTGTTTATTTAAACGAATACTTTTTAGATTTTATTTGTAAGTACAAGTTTATTTATTTTACCAAAAAAAAAATATATTCGAATTGATGAAATTGTAAGCGATTAATCGAATGTATTTTAAGTTTTATCTCATTCGATTGAATGATTAAATGAAAGTTTGATAAATAAAGTTGACAAAATTGCTTTAAAAACAGACAAATCTAATGAAATAAGTTAATATCCATTAAAAATATTTGGTTGAAAATTATTCGAGTTAAAATTTTTTACAATTAAACGAATAAAAATAACGAATAAAAATTTTGATTTTTTATATGTTTGAGCTCGAAAATGTTTAAATCAAAGGCAAATTAATTGAATACTTTTATTCGATTATTCGATTTCAAAATTATTCGAATAAATGCTGAAAAAATTAATTGGGTGTATGTATATCCGAGATAAAAGAACTTTCTCTGCTAGATTATTTGAGTTAAAAGACGTTCGAATAAAAGGTGAAAAAAAAACGATTAATTTAACGAATAAATTGCCGGCTCTTTTATAATGGATTCAGATGCAAAATTTTAATACGCCCATTAACATAAATTCCTTTTCTGTACCTTGATTCAGTAACTTTTATTACGATAAACGTATCGCTATATAATAAATATAACGAAAATTTATCGACTTTGCTATTCATTCTTCTTTATTATTCTTTGTGCTTTATTTTCACATTTTCTATACAGAGATACCATAAAGCTGGGGACTATCGTAAAAACGAAATTACGAAATCACATTATCGTTACCGCAAGCGAATAAATATGTCTGGTCTCTCCCAGAATCAGTCGTTAGAGTCTTGTTATTTTGGAAAAAAATGTTTGATTTTGCTAAGCAGTGTACTTGATATTAAGCTTTCTTCATCACATTTGTTAGTTGCTTATTTCAGCTTATTTTTGTAAATTAATTATTTTGATTTAAAATCTAAACGAATGTTTAAAATGCTTTAACTAAAAGAATAAATTTTGCTGTCTCATCTTTTAAATTTTTAAATAAGAAAATATTAATATTGAAATTGTTCATTAATGCTGACTAAGATTTTGCTGCTGCTACTCTCACGCCATTTCAGCTTTAGCAGATGCCACAAGATGTTATAAATAATCTTAGTTATTTTAATGTAAATGAAAAATAATATGATGTTAAGATGATTATACATTTATTAAGTTTGCGCACTTTACCTGGTCCATCGTAAGCATTAATACAGTCTGACGTGCGAAATTGGGAGACAAGCGCTTGTTTGCCTACACCCGATGCACCCAACATTTCGACATGATAAACCTCTACTTGTGGCTGATGAGTGGCATCGTTTGAATTAACATCGGCATCTGTGCAGCCGGCTAAAGCGCCAACACGTGGGTGTATGGGACTGACGGGAGCCAAACTGTTGCTGCGTGAACGGCGGCGTCTGAAGGAGTCGCCACGATTGATGATACCTGTATGTATGTGTGTGTGTGTGTGTGTGTGTGTGTGTGGGTTAAAGTAATATGCAAAATTTATGAGTTTTTTTCTTGTTCAATTAAAAGTCTTCAAGACAAGTCTTAGTTGTAGCAAAATTTTTCTGGCTGAAAGAACAAACTTCTGTATCACTTAAGAAGCTGTTGATAAGCTCGCTCAAGCTTGAATATAATTAAGAGGGGGAAAAATGAATATTTTTCAGTTTAATTAAAACAAAATTTAATTAAAACAATGACTATTACAAATACATTGAATATGTGTAAAAAAGTATGATGAAATGATTTTAATTATGCCGTTTAATAAAGGAAAAATATCCGCATTTTTTGGGCTTAAATTTTTTTATAGCTTTTATAAATTATTAACAAATTTTAGACCCTTAACATGATTCATTTATTGACTTTCCTTCTTTATAGCTAGTTTATAGAAAACAACTATTTTTTATTGTTGTACGAGTATTTCAAAAATATTTTACTGAATAAGTAAAATATTAATTTGGAATTATTAGTGTGATAACAAACATTAAACATAAATTGTATCAATAAAAAAAAAAACACCAACTTTAAACCTGTTTTGAATTGGTTTTAAGCTGGTTTTATAAAATGCAATATGTGTTGGCTGTACTAAATTCAGTCTTGCCAACTTAAAATGACTGGAAGCAGCTGATACACTCAGGGAAAAGCTGCAATAGAAAACTGTACTAAAATATTTACAAATAAACAAAATTGATAAATAAATACTGAAAATTAATATTTTTCCATATTGATATAATGTTTCTTATTAATTCAATATGTTTTATTGTTGATTTTAAGTTGTTTTTTCTCTGGGTGTAATATTTATGGCAGTGAATAAGAATAGACACCGATTGAAATATTTTAAATTTAAAAATTAATGCAGCCACAACAACAATGAAAAAATTTCTTTGAAAAAGAAACTTTCGGACAAACAAAATTTAAATATTTTGATTGATTTCTGGGAGGAGAAAACAGACGATATGACTGACATCCATCTGTCGATTAAAAAGATTTAGTTCATAATGTATGTGAGTACTATATTTCAATATTACTGGGGAAATGCGAGTTAGAAGAAACTATTTTCGCTGTCAAGAGGACGAAGTGCTCTTCAGACCTCTTCATAAAACTCTAACAAAACTGCAAAAATAGTGGATGTCCTTTCTCCAAAAATTGCTGCAACATTACGATACTCGCCAGTACGATACTCGCGTTAGCAATTGCAAAATTATCTATTGTTGCTTCAAACACCAGAGCATTTTTTGCTTTCAAAATCCGTATACATTTCTTATATCGTCACCTAAAATCCAAAAGGCCATAACAACCAAAACCATATATAAAAACTAGATTTCCAAGCACTTCTTTACTTTTGTATAAGTATGTAGTTCCATAATTTTAAAATATTTATTTATATAATTCTGCCAGAAAACCGACTTCAATGCAAAGATCTGATAGAACATTTTCGAAAAAAATTTATAAGACCCAACTGGAAATAAACTCTTTCAAACAAAACATTTTTTTAAATCTGTTGGTTAAGAAGAAGAAGAAGAAGAATGGGCGTGCCTCCGCCCATTTTTTTAAATGCAATATTGTGTGTGTTGCAGAGCTCAGGGTGGGTGTTAAGTTTAGTACAAATCGGTAAGGTAAAATAAAATATTAAATTTTAATGGGAGTGACTCCGCCCATTTTTTTGGAATGGAAGATTGTGTCTATTTTAGAGAGCAAGGTGTGTGACAAGTTTCGTAGAAATCGGTTAAGTAGAACTACGTAAAATATAACAATAAATTTTAATGGGCGTAGCCCCGCCCATTTTTGCATTCAACTGCCAAATTTATATTTTTTTCACAATTACAAATTTATAAATTAAAAATTTCTATTGCATTCATTCATTAATTTTTTTATATTTTATTATTTAAAATTCAATGAAATTAAATACAATTTTAAAAAATAAAGTTTTTTCCTTACAAAATAAAACTGCAAACATATATATTGACAGCTGATCAAGAGGCTCGAACACACACAACACAACACAACACAACCGAATTGAAACATTTACTAGTCCATTTGAAAAATCAAAATCTCGACAACTGCCAAATTAATCAAGTGACAGAGCCATACACGCTTTGATTTGGACAACAGCCGACTCAGTTGCCAATTGAATTGAAACGTGTATGGGGTGCTTAATGCATTAATAGGCCATTCTTTGCACAATTGTGCTGAGAACAGTCACATGTATTCTTACCCTCTTTAATTTAGTTAGTTGTACGGTGAGACAGCACATTTGTTTAAAATATTTTTTTCAAGAATATTTGTCCAGCAAATACACGGATACAAATGGGCCAGTTGGCAAACATCGTTGATATCTGTGCTTTCATTTGTACAAAATTTAAAGAATTCACATTTTATTAGTTTTTCGTTAATAATATATTCTATTTATTCTCTAGCTTTATAATTCAATAATAAGTTTTATAATTTTGTCAAAAATATTTTTAATAAGTTTCCCATCTGAAAATTATCTGCCATGCCAACAAATATCAAAGCTTATTAAGTTTGATATGTTCATCCAAGCGCACATTTTATTTGGAGAATTTGCTTCGTTATGCTCCAACCAAGCAACCATTTTTTTTATTTATTTTTTTCTTTTCTTGAATGAAAAACAGATAAAATTATTGTCCCATCTTTTTCAATTGACTGTTTACTTAGAAAAAGTTTAATTTTCAATTAATATTTTTAATTAATTTATGTATAAATATATAATGCACCATTAACTATCTTTCAAACGCTTGGCTATATGTTTGGTGGGTAGCTCGCAAAAAAAAAACAACAACACATACACAATTCACCAATACATTGACAGCGCCCACCAATTGTTTAACATCAGGTTTTAACATGAGTGTTACAGTGTATGTATATGAGTGAGTGAGTGTGTGTGTGTTTGTGTGTGTGTTTGCACTGTAATTCTAATGCAGGGTATACACGATACTTAGTTCCGTATTTTGCGTAGTAGGAGTTTTAGTACGGGGTTTCAGATACACGTTACTACAAATCATACTAATTCACTTGAGAGAAAATTTTTAAGGCAATACGCACGCGGATTAATGCATAATGTGGTGGATTTATTAATAATAAGTGAACTGCAGTTGAAAAGAATAAAAAAAATAATACAAAAACATGTTGTAGAGAATGGTTAGAATAATGTTTTATGTTCTGTTTTTAATTAAAATATCCGCTACATAAAGCTAATTTTAAAATTGAGCCGCCGAAACACTGCGTTTTCTAAATCTGCTCCTCATAAAACTAATTTCGCTGTACAACAGCATGATACACAATACTTATTATCGTACTTAGCGAATCTCCGCCCATAGAAATAAAAATTTTTTGATTTTCATACTACAAAGTATACTACATAAGTACGACAGCATGATACACGTTACTAATTTCATACTTGTACGATTTATCGTACGATTTGTAGTATCGTGTATACTCGCCATAAGCTTTAAAACCGTATACTTAATATTTATTTCAGTTGACATCAATCATACGCACTAACTGCCACTTAACATTCAGTCGCCATTTCTAAATGGTACGAGTAACATTAAAATTCTACTTTAATGCAATAATTTAAAAAAAATTTATAAACGCTTCAAACTATCTTAACTTTTATTTATTAAAATTCTTGTTAAAAGCTACAAAATTCATGATTGCCTGCAATTTATTGTAAATGTTTATATAAATTTGTTTCAACTTTTTTTCCACTCCACTCCACTCCACTTCTCCACTCCTTTCTCATATCCTGTTTGTGCAACATCAATGCAATAATTTTTCTGCAAATGTTTTTAGTTGTTTGTTGCCTTTTGCAATATTTTACCGAAAATTTTCCGTTATAGAATATAATTTTCAACGTTTGCTTCGCAGTAGCTGCCAACAAATTGGCTGTCGGTTGTGGGTCTGTTGGGCAAGACTTCGTTACTTTGGATATTTAATACTTAAATTTTATATTCGCATTTAACTTATTTTTATTGTTTTTGTGCACTAATGCTTATGAAATGGCATGTTCAAGCGAAAATTCATTTGCACGCTCAAATGAAATTTATGGGAAAATATTAAAAGTGAAGCGAATAAAAAAAACAAGTACATATTCCGCTAATTTTAATGTTACAAAAATTTCCACGCTGATTGTGGGGTTGGCCAAATGTGTTTCATCATTAGAATAAAATTATACATTTCGAGCAAAAACCTTAAATACACTGCACATTAAGGGCGTAGAAAGAATATGATAAAATACAAAACATTTTTTTAATTCAATTTGTGGCAAACACCAGCTTCCTCTGTTTGAAGCTTTAAGGACAGTTTTATTTTTTGTCATATATTTCGGTTTTGGTCCCATTGTGCTTTGTGCCATTTTGATTTTTTTTGTCTGTTAACACAACTGTGAACAAAATATGTACATCTTTTCAATTATAAAACTTTTTTTCTACAAAGGTAACAAACACTCAGAGCTCCATCCCGTAACTGAAATTTTTTAATGAACAGAAAGAGAAAAATTTAAAAAAGTAATTTTTTTAAACAATATTTATGAATGTGTAACACCAAAAAATTTATTATATAACGATTGATGAGATGAAATATTGTTGCGTCCCGGCATGCTGCTGACAGCAAAGCGCCTTAATTTGAAGTAGATGTTGTAGTTAGATGAAATCTGGCGTCATGATGCTTGTTACTAAATTCCAAAAAAAAAAAAATCTACTTTGAAGTGAATAGCTGCAAGGACATAGCCAGCTCCCACATATCCTTTACGTTAAAAATTAAGTTTTAGCTGCAGTTATGATCAAAATGCAATAAAATCTTATAACTAACTATTTGCAAAAGTTAGCACTTAATCGTTTCAGAAAATTTCATTGCAACTGTTGCCACAACATGCTCACGTACCATATATCCTTTATTAATATTGAAATAAAATTTTGAGCAAAAGACAGCGGAACCTCTTAAATACTTCTAGAAATGTGCATTTTAGTTGTCCGTTAAATTTTAATTTAATTTGTTTTAAGGATATGTCTACCTCCCACATATCATTTAAAAAAAATTAATTTAGCATACCATAATGATCAGAATGCAATGAAAGCTGGTTACTATTTCTGAATTGATGCATTTAAGCTGTTTGGTGAATTTCATATAAATCCATCCTAGGACATGACTTTCTCCCATATATCCTTTATTTTAAAAATTGAGTTTTAGTTAGAATTAGCATCGAAACGCAGCGATATATTTATAAAATCATTCATTTAAGCTCTCTGCTGACTTACATTGCAATTGGTACAAGGATATAACTGTTTCAAAAATATCATTGATTTTACAAATTTAATTATTATTAATTATGTATGCAATAATAATCAGAATGGAATGAAAGCTGGTAACTATTTTTGGATTGATGCATTTAAGCTGCCTGATGATTTTCATGTAAATCAACTTAAGGACATGACTTTCTCCCATATATCCTTTGTTTCAAAAATTGAAATTTAGCTAGAAGTATAATAAGAATGCAGCGAAATATTTCTAAAATCATGCATTTAAGCTCTCTGCTGAATTTCATTGCAATTGGTGTAAGGATATAACTATTTTTCACATATCCTTGATATTACAAATTCAATTACAGATACAATAATTATCAAAATGTAACAGAAGCTGGTAACTATTTCTAAAATTAGACAGTTAAGCTGTCTAGGGAATTTAACTTTAATTGCTGGCAAAACATGGCTACTTCCCATATATCCTTTATTTTTAAAATTAAGTTACATATATCTATCTTGGAACGCAGCAACACGTTCTTAATATTTCTAAAATCCTTCAGTAAAGCTATTTGTTGAATTTTTTTTTTCAAACAGTGCAAGGATATGATTTTTTCCGATGTGTCCTTTATTTCAGAAATAGCAACTTAAATACAATAATGTTTAGAATGCAAGGAGGGCTTGTAAAAACTTACAAAACTATACAGCTAAGCTGTCTGGAGAATTTCATTTAAATAATTGGAAGGACATGCTTTCCTCCCATATTTCCTTTATTTCAAAAATTGAGTTGTATTAATTTATATATTAAAAATAATATTTCTGCAGTTAGAGTTAATTTCCCTGACAATTGTCATTTCAAACGGTAAAAGGACCATTTCATTCTCTCATATATTCTTTATTTGAAAAATTTTAATCTTAGCTGCAATTATGTTTAGAATATAGCGAACGTTTGTTTCCAAATTCATAATCATATAATTTTATGCAAGGACATGCTTGTCTCTCATATATCCTTTAAATAAATAATTAAGTTTTATGTGTAATTCTGACCAAAAACTTTACAACTATAGCCAAAATAACGCAGCTAATTTAACTGACAAATTTTACCTTAATTGATGCCAGGACATGCCTATCGCTCAAATATTCTTTATGTAAAACACAAATTTAATTCGGTTACAATTATGAGCAGGATGCAATAAAATATTGTAGCTAGTAAATTTATTTTTATGGTCAAAGAACATAAAATATCTTAAATAATGTTTTAAACATTTTCGAAATGCATTATATAAAATTTTTTATCAAGTCGTTTTTTAAAGCAGACAAAAAAAAAACCTAAAAAGGCTCAGAGTTCCTTAGAACGCTGTTGATAGGCGTTATGTCAAACTTGGCCATTCTTCTTCTTTGGGACTTAAAAATGTATTCTGTGCATTTTAATTAACAAATATTTGCTGTGTTTTTTCCTATAATACTCGTACTTCTAAAATATGTATCTTTTTAATAAAATAAAAATTTTTTTCTTTTCATTTATTTTCTTTTCAGTTGGCAGGTGGACATTGTTGTGACTACAAAATATGGGCAGCGCTTGCAAGAATGACTTAAATTTGCCCCAAGATCGTGATTAAATTTTTTTCTATTACATTAGGGTGCATTAACGTGACCCTGAATAACTGCGCCGTGAGTGATTTATGTATGTATTCATTCAATTGCTTGCGCAAGCTTTAGCGTGATTATGCCGCGAGTGAACGTGAAACGTAGAATAATTGCTATTAAAATTAATTTTCGTATGCGTGAGCCTCCGTGAGCGTGACTTCGAGTGAGCGTGAGTTGCCGTGATAACGTATTTTTTTAATCGTAACTATTTTTTTCGGAGCATAAAAAAAATTTAAAATAAAAGTTCGTCGTGAGAAACGTGCAATTCGCGTGATTAAAATCGTCTAAATTTTTACGAAATATGTATAAATGATCGGTTTCGTGAGTGTTTTTTTTTCAGTTATCTGAAAATAAATATGTTTAAAAAAAATCCATCTCAAGTGAGTGTGATCATAAAAATTGCAAAGTTATTTCATACATCTCGTGTCCGAAGTACGAGAGTGACACTACGTGAGTGCGAGATTTACATGAATCGTGAGTGAAATGTTATGCAGGATATCATCTGAAATCTTCTCTGCAATTGCTTCTGCCAGCGCTTTGTTTCGGTAAGTAATTCTTTTTTCTTGGCCTAATTTTACTTCATAATAAATTTTGGTTTAGCAAACTTTAACTCAAAAATTAGGTTAAAAATTTTAACATAAGGATCATATTTTTAGCACTTAGTTTTATTTTGTACTGAGCAGAAGTGCAAATAAAATACTGTAACCACTTCAGCCCCTTTTGCTTAATTTGCTTTAGTACACTTTTTGTTCAAGCTTTTTAACGAGAATGTTTGTTTGTTCATTCATTCATTTTAAAATTTAAATAAAATACCAATTTCTTTGTTTAAATAGAATTTCTTCTTTTAATGATATTTCCCACCCCAAAGGAAATATCATTATCATGTGATGTGAATAATTATAATTAGTAATAAATTAATTTAATTCGTTTATTTTTTATTTGCGTATATTTGGCTTTCATTTTTTAACACATTTTAATTGTTGAATTTTATGTTTTTTTTATGTGCTGTTGCAAGAACATAAAGTGTGCGTAAAAGAAACGCAACAAATTGTTTCGGATTAATTCATATAGAGATATATATGTACATATGTACATTAGGTATGGCATAGTGACGACATTTCGACTTCGACATGCAAGGTTTAGATAAAAATATTTGAGTCAAAAAATGGTGGCGGTCAGATGGGGGCAAAGATTGCCGCATCGTGCTCAAAGTTGAGGGTAAAAGCACAAAAATTTACAAAAAAAAAACCATATAACTTTCCCGGGGTCACCCGCTAGAAGGGTCAAATGTATGACCAGCTCCCCTTTAATTTTCTTTGCATAACATCTTTTTTAAACAACCCGATCGCCTAACTGCTCTCCTTAAGGGGTTGGGAGCCCCCAAAGGGGAATTTTTTATAAAATTTACTCGCAGATAGACGATAAGTATGTTTAAAGAATATCTTTGTATTGAAAAAATATTGGAGGTCTGTCATAAAAATTACCCCTCTGTGTGGGAGCCCCCTTAATGAGTCGAGATAGGGCATAGGTATGTTCGGAGGAAATGTTGAAGATGAATGGGAGGTACCATAAAAGCGGAACAAGCGGGGTTCTATAAAAAATTATTCAAAAAATTCTTTTTTTGTATGGGGACCACCTTAATGGTTGAAGATGGAGGATAAGTATGTTTAAAGAAAATCTTTGCATTGAAAAAATATTAGAGGCCGGTTGTACATTTGACTTTGATAGTTACGACCTAGGGAAAGTTAGAGCCCTGCGAGTAAATTTTATAAAAATTTCGCCTCTGTATGGGAACCCCCTTAAGGAGTCGAGATAAGGCATAGTTATGTTCGGAGGAAATGTTGCAGATGGAAAATTACTTTGGGTCGGTCATACATTTTACTACAAAAGCGGAACAAGCGGGGTTCTATAAAAAATTATTCAAAAAATTCTTTTTTTGTATGGGGACCACCTTAATGGTTGAAGATAGATGATAAGCATGTTTAGGGAAAATCTTTGCATTGAAAAAATATTGGAGGTCGGGCATATATTTGACTTCGATATGTACGCCCTAAGAGCAGTTAAAGACCTGCGAGTAAGGCAGTCTTTGCCCCCATCTGACCGCCACCATTTTTTGACTCAAATATTTTTTATCTAATCCTAACAAAATGAGGGGTCCTTGCATGTCGAAATCTCGTTACTAAGGATTCTCATATAACACTATGCCATAGCTATCTCTATCGTATTTTGATTTAAAATGTTTCAACTTTTCACAGGACGAGAACTACGACGTACATATACATATATGAAGTTATGTAAATATTTATACAAATATACTTATACACTGATTGATGTTTCTATTTCCTTCAGTTTAAACGAATTCCAAAAGTGTTTAGTAGCATAAAAACCAACCCCACACACAAATGTCTTCTCATTTAATACACTTGAACTGTTTTGAAAGTAACTTTTCTTTTTGAAAATGAAAATGTAATAAATATAGTTCTTGTTTGCTTTAGTTTTATCTGAATGCAACACCATAACAATCCAAGGCAAAGGGAGTGAGAGATAGAGACAAAGAGTAAAATGAAAGAATATGTATTTTCAAGTGGGGGCCACTTGAGCCTTATGAATAGAATAGAATGGAGAGAGTTCGTTTACATTTCATTGCTTTAATAGTAGAAAGTGTATGTATGAATTATTAATTCAATTCATATATTTTAAAATTAGAGCAAATACTTCAAATAGTTGAGCAGGCTCTTGGAAGATTGTTTAAAGTTTTATATTTAAAAAAGTGTGTGCATATTTCAAAGGCTAAATTGTTTGTATGTATATGATTTTCAAAGGTGTTTGGCAATATGCGAGCATATGGGCATTTCCATCGAAAGGTTCATTGACACCATAAAATTTAAAAAGTTCTTGAAAACACTTTTGTTAGCTTCCCGCTATAGCAAGTTATTGATTTTGCACCATTTTTTTTTTATCATATCATCATTGAAAAACAATTATATTTAACTAATGTAAAATCATTTTATTAATAACTAATTTCGAAATATTCGAATTCAAAGTCACACAAGCGAAACTTTCTTCACTTTTTTTTATAAACGTTATAAGAGAAACATTGTCCATTGAATTTTGCTTTCTAAAAATTTTGTGAGGGTTAAAAAAAGTGAAAAAAAAGAATACATTAGAAACTAAATAATTTGAAAATAAACGATAAATCGCATATTTTGATGTCACGTGCGACATTGAAAAAAGAACATTTATTATTAGTGCGTCTAAAGTACTTGTTTATCAAACAAAGATACATTTTTAATACAATTAAAATAAAAAAACTTGCTTGGTACAAATTTAAAGTTGGTCACGTGCAACACCTTAAGTGTAAGATTAAAAAAAAAATTCATCGACAACTTGTACTGAAAACAACAATAAAATAATAAAATAATTTTTTTTTTCAATGTAAGTAATCGAGCGAATGTTTGTTCGTGTACATCGTGGGACAGGTCGTTAGATAAGTAAAAATGACGAAACAAAAAGAAATATTTAATATAATATAAAGATTTGTGATGGTTAAGAGTTGGGCAAAATCGTTCAATTTGTGGAATCGTTCCTACCGTTCCGAAAGGCTCAAGGAACTCGGTCGTTCTTTTCGGTCATCGTTGCGGTTTTTAATTTGAACAGTGAATGAACGAGGAATGAGAGAAAGTCTCTGTCGCCTCCTAAAAATGTCAATAACAATTTAAAATGTTGTAGTTTAATTTTCTGACAAAATAACAATAAACGATTCTTTATTTTCGTAAAATATTTATAACAAAAAAATAATAGCCCTAACAATAAATTTTTGAGGATAATAAAATCTACCATAAACAGAATTACATAATGAAATCATACTCTATACAAAAAAGTGTACGGAAACTAGTGAACGAAGCAAATGCAATACACAGTCTCGAACGCTTGTCCTTGACTTAATTACTCCTCAAGACGATTTGCAATAACGGAATGAAAAACGATAAGAATCGCTCAGCACCCTTGTAATTAGGGAAACGTTACATGGAACTAGGACGTTCCGGAACGACACAACTCTAGTGATAGTGTTATGTAAGTTTCGTCACGTGCGACATCGTTAGCATCAAATAAGTGTATTATTGTATTATACACGCTTTTTAAATTATTTAAATTTAGTTGAGGAAAAACTGAAAAAAAAGAGATTTGCAAAAGGTGGAGAGAAACACTGAAGGAAGATGAAATATTATTGCAAAACCATAAACTAAAACACAAGGAGAGATTGTCGAATATTTGGAAAAAGTGCAAAGACTTGGCTGAAAGAAAAAAATTAAATGATTGAAGAAAAAAGGTGGAATGGCCGCATAGGCAAGTAATAAAGTCGGCAGAAGCTCGCAGAAATTCGAGATAAAAAAACGAACAAAACCAGCCTTACGTTTGCAAACGTTGTTGTGGATACAATTTTAAATTTTTAGTTCAACACTTCTGCTAATTTGAATTCATTTTTAAAAAACTATAATAAAAACTAGGCTTGTTTATTTATAGTTTCGTAAAAAAGCAACAGAAATAATATAAATATCATGATCCAGAAAAAAGTCACGCGCGACTGTGCTTAAAACTTAATTAAAAAAAATAATGTATTTAAACTATTTGTGTTTAAAATAAAAACCATTTTGATTTGCTTAACATTCTAAAATTAGTCACATTAAAATATTGCTTCAGGTGTCGCTGAAATCAGCCTTTTCATCAATCACATTTTTGTCACATGCAAATGCCTTGGGTATTTGTAATTATCTTAAGAGCAAAAATATGCTCAAGATCCAACTTATTACCAATTATAGGACTAATTTAGAGCTGTACGTTACGCTTGTTGTCAATATAAAAATCCATTTTATTTTTACTTCTTCCCACTGTAAATGTGTACGATGGTCACGTTCGACATCATGGAAATGCCAGTATACGTATATATGTACATAAATATAAATAATTATGATGGAATATAATTATAAATTTTCATGCCAAGCGGTAATAATTAACTAAAAGGAAGATAAACTGCAAGCCAGTCATTGAATATTTAAAGTTGTAAATTGATGTTTATTAAGTTTGGTATTATGAAAAAAGCTTTTACTCTTTGTCATGATAATTAGGAAGAGGAAACTAATTTTTTACTGGAAAAAAATTAAAGTAGCTTTAAAAATAAACACTAACTGCTTTAAATTAATTTAGTTAAAGTTAAATAAAAAATTAATGCCAAGAAAAGATAAAAAATAAAAGCTGAGAAGTGTAAATATGAGGGCGATTCAAAAACTATATAAATGGCAGCATGAATAAAACGTTAAATTTCGAAAATATTATCGTTGACCGATTGTTAGAAAACTTATGCCCTAATTCAGTAAGAAGATTTAGGACGGTTTTATTTGAAAATGCTTCTAAGTTCTTGTCTTTGAAGTCTCTAAATTATTTTCTTCAAAAATGGTTGTTGTCTTTGACAATAAAAAATATAAATATTATTGCCATGTTTTTAAAACATAAAAATTCAATTAAATTATCATACAATAGTTTGAAAAATATATGAAAAATATGTGTTGGATATAATGTTTAGAACAAAATCATAAAGCAAATACACGAACCTTCTAGCATAGACAATAAATTATATTTGTTTTAAAGAATCAAAACTGCTTCTTTTTTTCGTCCATAGACAAGACGATACATTCGTCGAACAGAATTAGGGCATTAAAATATTTGTTTGAATGAATATTCGTAAACTAACTAAGATTTCTATTAAACGTTATTGTACTCGAACACAGTGCACAGTGAGACCGAAGAATTTTTTAATACGAGAGCAGTATTTAAATTTAAGTTTTTTATGGGTACTTTATGGATAACTTGGAACGGGCACTAACTTTTTTGCTTCGCATCACATGCAATAACTTGAAAATATAATGTTAAAATTTTGAAAAAGAGAAAAATTTTAATATATCAAAAAATTGCACGTGCAAGCATGTTTTCATAGAACCTTATAAGGCCTTTGAACAAACAAAAAAAAAAAACTTTTACATTAAGAACTTTTATTTTAGACGCTTCATGTCTGCTCAGAACCGGCCTCTGCAGCAGCTGTGTGAAATTTTATTACAATCGAATAGACCGTTTGCGGATAATATTTCTAATCTTGCCCACTGTGCATTTTTACTGGCATATATTAAAGTACATACTCGTATATGGAAAATTTACTTACAAAACAGATTTTTGATATAACTGCAGCAAATAATGCATTGTTTCTATACATTTATTTCAGAATTTTTGAATTACATAAACTGCTTTCCAGAAATTTTAAATGTTAAGAGCAGAGCTTGTCTTGAAGAGGAATTTATAAAATTTCATCTAAGTGCTAACAATTTTACGATATGCGACATTTCTTTTATATACTGCCTTGCTTACCTCCTTTCGAAGCGCTAAATGTCCTTAAACGATCTAAGTCCTCGTCATCACACACCTTCAGGTGATGCATGTTCGTGGTGGGTACGTCCAGAAATGCATTGGATCTGCGATGCGCTGTAAAAAAATTCAATGTATCTCATTAATTAAAGCAAACCTTTTAGCAATCTGATTCAAATGTAAATACAATTCTTTTGTTGTTTTCATAAAATTGCAATTAATTTTTTATTTATTTTTGAAATTTCGTTAACAGTTTGTTAACATCGTCAGGAAGTAATAATTATTACGTTATAATTCTCAATAATTTGTATAAGAACATAAATTTTTTTTAGTTTTGTTTTAAAGCCTACTTATTCATGGTTCCGTAGAAAAAGTTGAAAATGAAACCTATTGTTTTCGCTACGGTGTCCGTTCCTCCGTTTGTCTGTCTGTCTGTCTGTCTGTCACACAAACTAAAAAAAAATTCAATTTCAATAAGAAAAATGCAGGTATTAAATTTTTTTTTTAAATTTCCTGTGAAAAATATTTCCATGATTGATAAGTACAATTAAAAATAAGTTATTAGATATTTAGTTTAAAAAAATTAGTTATTCAGGGCAATTATGAATAAAATTCCGAGGGAAATGTCTCCCTTTTCTAATTAGAATTTTTTGTTTTCCCTATCACTTGCCATTAGTTGGAATTGTTCCCCGGGAAATATTTCTCACGAAATTTTATTCATAATTGCCCTCATTGAAACAAAGAGAATTTTTTTTAAATAGCGAAAAATTTTCAAATCGTTTTTTAGAATTTGATAGGTTTTATTGTTGTTGTTGTTGTTGTTGTTGTTGTTGTTGTCAAATTCGTATTTATTTTTTTGAATGTACAAATATATTTGATAATTTATTTATCAACTAGTTTTTTGTAGTTGATAAATATTATTATTGAATTAAAGAATAAAGTTGTCAAAATTCATCTCGTAAGAGCTGCGGACCAGAAATTGTCATAGAATATGTGAAAACCCTACAACAACAAATGTATGACAGTTAAAACTTAAAGGGTTTTCGAAAGCGAGCAGCGAAAAATGTTGATATCCTATTGTAATATACAGACAATTATATCGTTACCAACATGTCAAACTTTCCAATGTGCAAAATATGTTTTTTAGATTCGTTACCTTAGTTCCTAATTTATACGATATACCTCGTTTCAAACTACTGTAATTCTCCTAGACGATATATAACTCAATAAGAAATATTTTAAGCCTGCCCCTTTTTAGAATAAGTCGACTTTAAATTCATAATTGGCCCGTCATTGCGCTCTTCTGAAAAGTATAAATTTGCATATTGGATGGTAGGGACGATATGTAGGCACTTGAAATTTTATATAAAAGAAAAATCCAAATTAAAGGCATTCTATGACCCCTTTTAGACACGCAAAGCTTACTTTGCAAAGTCTTAATTCAGCTGGGAGAAAGATAGAAAGAGAAAGTATTCTTAACCCTGTCTTTCACCCAGCTGAATTAAGACTGCAAAGTAAACTTTGCGTGTCTAAAAGGGGTCTATCAATCAGTTAATGTAATGTTGACTATGTAATTTTAAGAACTTGCTGAAATTTTGAAAAATTGTAAAACTAAAAAAATCCCAAAGTTAAAAAACACCGAAACGAAAAATCGCTAAAATGAAAAAAGCGCTTAAATTAAAAATATTAACAAAAATAAAATAAATCGCTACAATGCAAAAAATCGCCAAAATTAAAAATTTCTCTAAAAAACGAAAAAAAAAATATCGCCAAAATCTGAAAAAATCTCCAAAACGAAAAAAAATCGCCAAGATTCAAAAAAAAAAAAACGAAAAATATGAATTGTAAACAAAAAACAAAAAAAAACCAAAAATTGCCAAAACGAAAAAAAGGCGCCAAAACTAAAAAGCGTCACTCCCAAAATAAATCGCCAAAATCGCCAAAACTAAAAAAATTGTCTAGTATCTACATTAGTGTGGCCGTTAATATTTTTTTTTGATTTCTTATATTCTCTCCCCTTAAATCGGTTCAGTTTTATTAAAAAAAAAATACAAAAAAATTTCATAGCGATAAATTGTGTTTTAGGGGGTGCGTCCGCCCCTCAAAGTTGGCCATCAAGCCTATTTTTCAATGTAATTTGCTTGCATATGACTATCTATTTAAAAAATCGTTGTACAAGAATATGATATATGGCAATATTTCAGCTATACTAGTCAACAACATTAATGTCAAAGAAAGTTTTTAGCTAAAATAAATATTTTAGAAAATAATGAAGAAAATAACCAACAAAATACCAAAAATTTTCTATAACAAAATTATAGTTATGTATATGGAAATTATTTACATGAAGCATGTACAATAAGAGCTTATACTTATCTATTAAATTATTTCATACATATACATATAGTAAAAAGAAAACTAAAACAAAAAAAAATTACATTGAATAAATGGGCTTCAGGGCCAAATTTGAGGGGCGGACGCACCCCCTAAAACACAACTTATCGCTATGAAATATTTTTGAATTTTTTTTTACATAAAACTGAACCGATTTGGAGGAGAGAATATAAAAAATAAAAAAAAATTTCTCCATAAAACTAACGGCCATGCTAATGTACATATGTAGTGTCCTTACGGAATCCTTCGTGTGCGATTCAAAGTCGCACTTTACTAAATTTATTATTTCTAAGTCTACTGATGAGTTGCCTAAGCAACAACGAAATATATCTAGACAAGCTTAACCAACAAAAAAACATAATGAATTCCAAACATGAGTTCATTAGAATTAAATTGAAATAAATATTTTTACGTTTTTGCCTTTCAAAAATGTGTTTTTTTTTTGTAAGTTCGAAGACTTGCAATTGATTAATTACAGCCCTTTCCCAGCTTACAATTATTTGCAAATAAAACATTTTATTTAATAAATAATGCAATACATTTTTTGTGTGTGTTTTTGTTTTAGAAATTTACAAGGGAAGAATAAAAATGCTCTCCAAAATTGTTTTATCAAATATGGGAAAAATCTTTGTCAGAGAAACTTTTTTTTATTGAATGCATACATTTCCATAGAACAGTATACAAAATTTTTTATCACAAAACAATAAAAAAAATTCTACTGAGTAGTGTCTTTCGTCTGAATTGGCTTATGTGTTTGTGTGGTTGTATATTTTTCAATAGACAGAAAGTATTATACTTAACGTGACCAGAAGTTTTTTACAAAAAGCGGGACACGATCGTTCAAAAAGCGGGATTTTGACGAAAATACGGCCAAAAAGCGGGATTTTTAAATAAACAACTATTTGAAAGCGGGATGTGTAATACGCACATAAAAAGTTTCGTATGTACTTAGGAAACACAGTTTTGAACTCAAAAGAATCGATTTTAAATAAACAAAAGTTTTTATTAACAAAAATTTTTATTTAGTAACGTAAAATAAATAAAATTAAAGATTTTTTGACTTCATTTACAAAACAAAATACGATTTTTATACATAAAATATTTTATGTAAATAATTTTATAATAATTTTATGTATAAAATTTTGATTTACATATGTATGTATATAATCAAAGAATTTTATTACGAATTTAAAAAATAAGCAAGAACTTTTTATTTTATTATTGACAGTTTGGTGAATGTCAGTTGTTATTCTCCTAATAAGCCCTCTTGGTAATAAATTCCTAAAGCAGCAGAATGTCTGCACATATAAAGCACTGTAACAAAAGGATCTTTGAGTGTGTACGTTTGTATTTTTATTTTTTTCATTTGAGGAGCTGCCAGATCCAAAAAAAAATAAACAATAACTACACTAAAAAATATTTGGAATAAATTTTTATCAGTTACATATTAATAAAAATATATTAAGAGATAAGAAATTTCAAAACTCTAAAAAGCGGGATAAAGCGGGATAAAAATTCAAGGCGGGATCAACCTCAGAAAAGCGGGATGTCTGGTCAGGTTAATTATACTGTAGTTGTTGTTGCTTAAACATCGTCCTGTATCGTGCTTGTATATTTTGTCATTTACCTAATAATTTCCAATTTATTCTTCTTGTTTACCAAATGTTTTTATAAAAATAAAAAAAAATTTTATACATAACATTTCCCCTAAGAAGGCATACTCGTTTTTGGTAACTTTTTTCAAACTACCATTAAATTAAATTAAGCTTTTTTGAAAAATTCCAAATCTATTTTTAATTTTTTATTAAACGATAAAAATACCAGTCATCCATTAGTTGTAGTGAGTGCGTACACACACGAGGACGTGGTAACCCAAGAGATAAAAACTTTTAATAGATGTTTGCGTTAAGAGCCAAATAAAAATTATATACTCATGTACATTCGCACATACCAATATGTGGGTGCCACATTAAAGTAGAGTCATTAAAAATGTTGTAAAATTTGAAATCAATTAGAGAGAAGATAAAAAAATGTATGTTGTTGTTGTCTCAATTTCACCATTAGGAATATTTTTATTTTAATTGCAATTAAGTTTTCTATACATATTTTTGTGGTCTTTTTTATGTTGCTAAAAAAAATATCATTCCCTGCATCCTCATTGTAGTTTATTTTTTATTAGTGATTCCAAAATAAAAATGAAGAGAACAAAAAGAAAAATTGTGGGAGGATATGTTGTAAAAAAAAGCTTAATTTCATATAATTTCATATAATATTAGTCAATAATGCTGGCATAGTAGAGAAAAGAAATATGTACGAGGGCGGTCCCAAAATTAGACGAAATAACAAAGAAAATGCCAAAAAATTAAGAGAAATTTTCTTTATTTCCCAACAAACATTTATAAGCTTCCAGACACTGTTTATAGTAAGGCCGAGTACACACTATGGCATTTTGTGACATCGCAATAGTGTGTACTAGTATTAACGTTTGTCATTTCCAATCATTTTCTTTGTGTGACATTGCTATTCATATAAAAAAGCATAATGGGAAAGGCTTTGCACACATATTGAAAATGACACCACAAGAAGCGCCAAATGTGTACTCGGCACAATAACTCTTTAACTCCTTAAACCAGGCAGCAACTGCAGACTCTACGGGTTTTTAACGTTTGGAAATCCGAGTGAGCTAAATCTAGTAAATAAGTTAATATCCTACTAAAGGATCTTCCAATAGGGACTTACAAATTTTTACAAAGCCACAGGCCGTGAAGAAAATGCTAGGCGACTACAGTCAAAGCAAATTCTGTAACAAATTTCATTTCTAACCGTTTCAAATTTGTATGTAAAATAATTCCGCATAAAAAAAAAAATTATGGGACCAAACTGGAAGTAAACTTTTTTTTTAGATTCACACTCAGGTATTGAATGCAGTGGGCATTCAATGTTACTTTCTTTAGAAAAGGGATATTGATACACATGACATGGTGAAGGAAGAGATAGATGAAGGCTGCATTCTTTTACAACTCTGCTTTTTTTTGCACGTTTCTAACAAAGCATTGTTGAAACTGGCTGCTTAGTAGCCATTTTATTGGTTATTTTTACTTCGCCAATGATTCTGAGCTTTCCTACAAAAACTGCTACAAATTTACACTAATGTACATAAAAAAATGCGTGGTGCTGTTGTCTAATAACTGGCGGAGGCCGGGCTCGAGCAAAGGACCTTCGGTCTTGTAGTCAACGTGCTAACTACTTCATCCAACGCCAACATCAAAAACTCTTTCGAAGGAAACAAATTTGAAAATCTGTTGATTAAGAAGAAGTACGTGAAATACAAAATTAAATTTGAATGGGCGTAACTCCGCCCATTTTTTAAAATGCAATATTTTTGTGTTTTAAGTTTTTGAGCAATTCGGAAATAATAATTGTAAATAGAACCACTTAAAATAAAATATTAAATTTTAATGGACCTGGCTCCGTCCATTTTTTAAAATGGAAGCTTGCGTCTATTTTGGAGCTCAATGTGTGTGTTAAGTTTTGTAAAATTCGGTTAGGTAGAATCACGTTTAATATAACAAATCAAATAAGCAGAATGTCATAAAATCAAATCAAAAAATTGTGGGCGTGTCCCAGCCTACTTGTTTTAAAATGGGACGAATTGGAAGCTATATCCTCTCTGCAAATAAAAGAATTTTTACAAACGGTCTAAAATGTACCGAGTTAGGAAGTAACAATATAAAATAAATTTAGTAAAGTGCGACTTTGACTCGCGCACGAAGGGTTCCGTACGTTTAGCCTTCAGCATTTTTTTTATTGCAGCGTTTTTTTTAAGATTTTGACGTTTTTTCAGCTGAAATAATTTTTTTTGTTTATCAGGCATGTTACGAAAATCACAAGATTTAAAATCACTTTGTTGTTTTAAAATCACATTTGTGATTTGATGGTGTTCTGAAAATCACAAAAGTTTTAACTTTTCTGTGTGATTCAACACAAGAAAACAGCTGACGTTTTGTTGTGTTAATGCAAAATCACAAATGTAAATCACAAAGCAAATAACAACATTTCTTGCAAAAGAAAGTGTTTTCAATGTTTTCATAATTTTATAAATTCTTTCGTAGAAAATTATCATTTTAATATAAAAATCAATAAAAAATATATTAAGTTATTCATTTAATTAATCTATTGAGAATTTCAAAATAAAGTGATTGAAAAAATAACAAAGTGATTTCAAATTAAAAAATTTTGTGTGCAGAACGCCTTTCGTGTGATTTCAAATCACTTTCACAAAAAGTGTTTTTCAGAACATGCCTGTATATTTCGGGTTTTTCTCGTTTTGGCGATTTTTTTAATTTTGAAGATTTTTTCATTTTATCGTTTTTTTAATTTTGGCGATTTTTTCATTTTGGCGGTTTTTTGTTTAATTTTGGCGATTTTTTTCATTTTAGCGATTTTTTCATTTGGGCGATTTTTTCATTTTGGCAATTTTTAAATTTTGGCGATTTTTCCGGTTTTTTGCGATTTATTTTCGTTTTAGAAATTTTTTTTAATTTGGTGCTTTTTTTCGTTTTGGCGATTTTTTTTCGGCTTGGCGATTTTATAATTTTGGGATTTTTTTTTTTGTTTTACCGTTTTTGAAAATTTCAAGAAGTTTGCTTTTACGGTATCCAAGATACAGCAAGTTGTCAAAATTACATAGTCAAAATTACATTAACTGATGGTACACCCTTTAATTAAAATTTTTTAAATTTTAGTGTTAATTGTTGTAGTCTGTATAAAAATACACTAACCTTACAAAATTCCAGTGTATATACATATGTACATGTGTATTATATGGGATTTTAAAATTTTCCGTTGCTCGATTTGGAACACCCTTTAATTTCCAACTCTCATGTATTTGGTGTGGTAGCGGCCAAAGGTCTACACACTGTGTACAAATTTCAGGCCCGTTGCTCTTACGGTTCTCGAGAAAATACCCTGTGACAGACGGACGGACAGACGGCCAGACGGACAGACGGCCAGACGGACAGCGTAGCGAAAACAATAGGGTTTCTTTTCACTTTTGGTGTACGAAACCCTAAAAAAGAACAGACGAATTGATAACCTCCTCCTTTTCTGAAGCCGGTTTATGACGAAAATTCGTTTCAAAGAATATTTTTTTTAATACAAATTTCAAAACGAAAAAATCATTTGTATTTACTAAATCTAGCCCTAGCACTGCTATGTTAGGTTCAAAAACATGCTTTTTTATAAAAATTATGGTTTGTGTCGCTGCTAATTAAGTTCACACACACATTCAACATGATGGTACCTCCGCCCTGTTACCTTCCATGGCACGTGAAGC
This sequence comes from Tachina lurida, assembly GCA_944452675.1. Lineage (NCBI taxonomy): Eukaryota > Metazoa > Arthropoda > Insecta > Diptera > Tachinidae > Tachina > Tachina lurida. The sequence continues at coordinate 121,388,153 of OX101756.1, forward strand.
CAATAGAACTACGTGCAAAAAATAAAAAAATAACCGGCAAAAATTTTGATAGCTTTAATAAAATTTATTTCGTTTATTGGCTATTTATACAGTTTGTATGTGGAAAGCTTTTAAAAGGATTAATCTCCTACGAAAAGAATAAGTTAATGTTAATGTTACGCTTGGACTGGCGAACTTAATACATGATATTTTTGCTATAAATCTTTTAAATTTTTATGCTTTCATGAAGAATATAAAGAAAATTAATGCACATAAATTATTTATTATTATATAAAGTGAAATGTGTAAGAAAGTGTATTCAATTGAATTGCGCATTTTATGACAAGCCGATAATAGAAACTTGCGTTGTTGTTTGCTTTGTATAACCTTTGGCTTTTCGAATGAGAGGAACAAACAGGGTGTTGTTGTTTGCCTGCAAATTAACATCTTAATTTTAAAGGTTATCGTGTTGCAAATTAAAACTAGCATGTGAGTTTTATTTCGATCATTAATTTTACTGGGGTATCATTTCAGCAATACGTACGTAATTTTTGTATATAATATGTAATGTAAGTATGTCAAGTAAGTTTGTGTGTGTATGTGTTAATGAGCTTTTTTTCAGGCAACGAATGCCTACTACTATTACTAGGTATTAACTTCTTTAGGAAAGTGATAGTAATAGAGAGAAGGAGGAGAAGAAGGTTAATTCTTGCACGATTTTTGTGATAATTCAGTGTTGCAGCGCCTCTAGTGTCAATGAGCCATATTAAGGAGCTCTTCTCACATCCTGTCTACTCGTAATATTAAGAACTTACGGTTGTGTTAAGCTGAGAGTCAATATAATGTCATTTTACCTTTTATAAAGAGTACCTTTTATAAAAAGTACCTTTTATAAAAAGTACCTTTTATAAAAAGTACCTTTTATAAAAAGTACCTTTTATGAAAAGTACCTTTTATGAAAAGTACATTTTATAAAAAGTACCTTTCATAAAGAGTACCTATTATAAAAAGTACCTTTTATAAAGAGTACCTCTTACAAAAAGTACCTTTTATAAAGAGTACATCTTATAAAAATTACCTTTTATAAAAAGTACCTTTTATAAAAAGTACCTTTTATAAAAAGTACCTTTTACAAAAAGTACCTTTTATAAAAAGTACCTTTTATAAAAAGTACCTTTTATAAAAAGTACCTCTTACAAAAAGTACCTTTTATAAAGAGTAACTTTTATAAAAAGTACCTTTTATAAAAAGCACCTTTTATAAAAAGTACCTCTTACAAAAAGTACCTTTTATAAAAAGTACCTTTTATAAAAAGTACCTTTTATAAAAAGTACCTTTTACAAAAAGTACCTTTTATAAAAAGTACCTTTTATAAAAAGTTCCTTTTATAAAAAGTACCTTTTATAAAAAGTTCCTTTTTTAAAGAGTACCTTTTATAAAAAGAACCTTTTATTAAAAGTACTGTTTATAAAAACTACCTTTTATAAAAACTATCTTTTATAAAGAGTAAATTTTATAAAAAGTACCTTTTATAAAAAGTTCCTTTTATAAAAAGTTCCTTTTATAAAAAGTACCTTTTATAAAAAGTACCTTTTATAAAAAGTACCTTTTATAAAAAGTACCTTTTATAAAAAGTACCTTTTATAAAAAGTACCTTTTATAAAAAGTACCTCTTACAAAAAGTACCTTTTATAAAAAGCACCTTTTATAAAAAGTACCTCTTACAAAAAGTACCTTTTATAAAAAGTACCTTTTATAAAAAGTACCTTTTACAAAAAGTACCTTTTATAAAAAGTACCTTTTATAAAAAGTACCTTTTATAAAAAGTACCTTTTATAAAAAGTACCTTTTATAAAAAGTTCCTTTTATAAAAAGTACCTTTTATAAAAAGTACCTTTTCCAAAAACTACCTTTTGTGCAGTAAATACTTTTAATAAAAAGTACCTCTCATAAAAATTGCATTTCAACAAAGTACTTATCTCTTGAGAAAATTAAATATTTTAAAGTATATCATTTGAAAACTATGTAGTTTATAAATACGTAATTCTGGATTTATTTAAATAAAAAAAAAAATTATTTAAATATGTAAAAGGTAAGAAATTTCGCGTAAAATATTTTATAACCTCTTTGGCGCGTAGTATGTCTGACATATTAAACGTATGTTTGCAGCATAGTTATTATGTTATTATTTTTATTTTTTTTTTTAAATTTTCACATATCATAATCGGTTGTGCCTTACAAATTTTCTCTTTTGCCATTTCATTAAGAAACCAAATGCTTGGAAAATGTTTGCTATAAAATTCTCAAGCAATGAATGCCACCATCATCATTCTAACAACATTTTAATATATGCTGTAGTAGCATAAGAAGAAAAAAAATTATAAGGATGTCGTTTAATATGAGTATTTGTATTATAAAGATTATTTGCTGGTATTGTGAGACTGTATTATTAAATATATTTTTTTTTCATAACGAGCTTAGAAACACACATGCATACGATTATTATATGCATACACTGCGCATCATTTAAATAAGGAAACCGGATGTTTGAGAAATAAAAAAAATTTCCTTTATAAAGGCTAAATTGGAGCATCTAATACGAACGTGATTAATGTTTACTCTAATTTTGAAAAACGAGTTTTCATCATATTTCGTCCTTTTGAAGTCCTGCGAGTCGATTCTGACTATTTTCGCGATTATGTTCGTATGGATGTATGTGTATGTATGTATGTGTGGCTGTGTATGCTGAACCAACAACAAATAATTTTTTTTAATTTAGTGTGTTGTATCAAGGTATTTTTTATGTTCAATAACAATTTTATTAAACTTTTTAAATGTTTTACTGTGACGGGTGTGACCGAAAATTTTATTATATCAATTAATCCCCAAAAACTCACATTGTCAGACATACGAAGTCGAAACTTTGTAACGAAACAAAAAGTTAACAATAGTTATCCTTTTCAGAGAATTAAAGGAATTAAATCAAATGTAAAATAAAGACCAAACATACGAAGAGAGAGAGTGAGAGAGAGAGAGAAGAGTGTTCAATATGTTAATTTTAAGGCTGTTCCAAATTAATAAAAATAGAAAAATTTTTATTTAATCACTAATAATTTCTTAAACCGGCTTAAGTTCAGTATTTTCAATTCAAGTCTTATTGAATGAAATATTTTTATGAATTAAATTTTATTTATTTAACATTTATCATAATTGTCATTCTCTTGTGGTTTTTATTAAAAATAACTAAATTATATTAATCCTGCGTAGGGACGTTTTGCGTGAAATCTTCTATTTTATTAAAATATAGATAATTTCTGATGGAATTCAATGGATGGAAAAAAACTCTTATCTGTAGTTTCCACAATGCAAGCAAGCGACTTGCAAAATTTGAGTGTTTTTCATATATTTTTTCTAGACAAGTCACTTGCTTGCATTGTGGAAACTACACATAAGAGTTTTTTTCCATCAATTGAATCGGAAATTTTCTATATTTGAATAAAATAGAAGATTTCACGCAAAAGGACCCTACACAGGATTAATATAATTTAGTAATAAAAAATTTATTTTAGGTAATAAAAAAAAAACAAAAATTCTTTACAAGAAAAAAAAATAATAAGAATATGGCTTTACAAAAATTTTATAATTCGCCAATATCTGGTTAAAAAGATTTATTCGTTTAAAATTTTTGAAAATAAATTCCCTATTTAAATGATGCTTAGTGTGTGTATAAAATCTTACAGACTGGTGGTGACTGTGTGCATGTGTGTAAAACTGTGTATATGCGTGAGAGTGTGTGAGTGTGTGTGTGCATGTATTATCTAAGAGTTAATTCAAGTGTATAGAAATGTGTAATTTGTATAGTTGTGTGCAAGAATGTCTTTATAAAAGCAGCATTACAGAAAAGGATAATGAACTTAAAAGGAAAATCAACAAATATGTTAATATTCTCCCAATTACATACACAAGCACACACACAAAGCTACAAAATCCATATACATATACATATACATATATGTGTGTATGTATGCATCAAGCAACATGCATGTCGCCACCTAAAATACAAAAGGTCATAACTAACAATAAATTCAAAATAGACTTTTTGATTGATAATGATTTAAATAATAAAAATAGAACTTAACTTAAAATTTTACAAGGATACGTTAAAAATTAAGGATTTTTTTTATTGGAATACAAAAGTCCGTAACTACATTTCCAACAACTACAGTTTTATAAAAAAAATTGGAACAAAGGTCACTTTCAAATAAATTTTCTTTTTATCCAATTTCAAAAAAAGGAGGAGGTTATCAATTCGTCTGTATTTTTTTTTGACATTTATTATTTATAACCTCGGCTCACTTTAGACCGATTGTAATAATATGCTTTTTGTCTGAGAGGGTATAGCTTCCAATTGGTCCCATTGTAAAAAGTAGGCGGGGACACGTCCAAAATTTTTTATTCAGTTTTATGATATTCTACTTGTTTGATTGCTGCAAAAACTAGCAAACACCTATGGTTCTTGTAATTACACAATTTTAAAGTGCAAAAAAGTGGGCGGGTTCACGCCTACTAAAATTTATTTTTATATTTCACGTGATTCTTACTTCACCGATTTTTACGAAACTTACCACACACCTTGAGCTCTAAAATATACACAATATTTAATTTAAAAAAATGGACAGAGACACGCCCATTTAAATTAAATTTTATATATCATGACCAGAATATGACGGCGGTAGCAAAAAACTATCAAAGGCAAAAATGTAGCCCTAGTATATTAGTAGTATACTAAATGTTATGATCCGACTAAAAATGGCGACACAGTGGACAAAATACTAAAAGGGCGGCATTTGTAGGCGTGGCAAAAAATAAAAAAATTTATTTGTGGAATTGTTTTTAAATTACTTTTAATCCTAGGGGGTGACTGGCACAACTTTTTTTTCAGTATGTAAGACGAAACACTCTAAAACACAGTTTTACTAAATATGCATCTTATTGTAACTTTTAATAAAAAAAATTATGCAATTTTTAGTTTTAAGACAACGATTATAAAAGGCCCTAAGTAGCACTAGGCTTAATTCTAAGAGTTGACTTCTATGCAATAAATAGTGTTAAAGGAATAAAGTTTTTGCTTCTGAAAATAAAAATAAAAAGTGCAGTTAGGGCCTTTCGGTTTTAAGGTGACGATGTGTATTTTGTATATTTGTTTGGCTGTTTATTGCCACATTAACTTTTTGTATACAATGTATTTAAATTCATTCACAAAAAATCTTTCTTCCGATTTGAAAACATTCCCAAAAGATAACTTCAAAAGCAAATTCTTGGAAAAATATTAAAATGCTGGCCCTTCATGTTTGGTTAAGGTTAAGGTACTACTCGTATTTTTTCTCCAGCTAGACTAAAAGATTTATTTATACCATGAAAGGGTTGGTAAAACGATTTTCGTTTTTATTTAAAGCAAATTTAAATGCGTATTTATAAATACTTATAAAACTAATCGACTGTTTTGCTTCTATTATAATTCTTTGAAAAAATGCTTCATTTTATTATAAATCTATATATGTATGTACTCGTATGTATATAAAAATTAATCCCTTTTTTGTCACAGCATCCATTCCCCTTTTGCTTTGTGTTGATTATTGGTGGGGAGAAGAAAAATATAAAAGAAAAAAACTAAGAACATTACCCGGAATAGGGTAAAATGTGAAAATTGTGTGCTGTTGTTAGTATTTTTTTTTCTGTTTTTTGATAAGATTGATATGAATACAGTTCAAAATCTACTCAGTTTCTTATCGGATGTGAGCAAAGTCGCTCAAAAATGCCAGTTTATTATAATTATTTTTTCAAAATATGTTGAAAAATTACACGAAATTATATCAAAATTTTTAAGTGATTCTGTCATGTTGGCCTTTTTGCAAAATTTTACTATTAATTTATTTTGAACTTCTTTTTTGTTATTAATTTTTAACTTTCCACTCGCTATAAATAGGAAGTTAATGATTTTATGCTATTTTTTCAAAATCGAATTTTCATTATATGTATATCGAAATTTTGAGTCCCTGTTAATCGATTCGGATTATTTTCGCATTGATGCCCGTATCAATGTATGTGTGTATGTATGTATGTCAACATCGCATAACTTAAGAACGCGTCAACGGATTAGAAACAAATTTAATGCACTGGATACGGTCTGTCCCACGATGTCACCAGAATTCGTTCGATCGACAACCTCAAATTTAATGCACTGGACAGATGTTGAGCTCAGTTAGATGTCGTAAGATAGTAAATTGATTCAATTCGTAGATTTTCAAATTTTAAAAAATTTAAATTTTTTCAAAAAATTTTAAACAGCTAAGCCGGCCAAATTAAAGATTTACGGCCTGTCCCACGATGTCACCAGAATACGTTCGATCGCCAACCTGTATTTCAAACAACAATAACATTAGAAAATTTGTTGTTGTTTGCAATACAAGTTGTCGATAGAACGAATTCTGGTGACATCGTGGGACAGGCCTTTAATCAGTTATTAACCTTAATTACAGGCCAATTGTCGCAAATTTGATTTAAATCTTGCGTCTCTTTCGAGAGATATCGTTGACGAAAAATTTCGAAAAAAAAATCGTTCTTCTCTTCTAATACGATTAACTTCAAAAGCCTATGCGTCAAATCGATTTCGGGAGATCTACTCCTTATTTCAAAACGAAAGAAACTTCTTTCAAAGCATTTGCTTTCATTGCGAATTACAGAGTAGACCCCCAGATACGAGTATTTACTTATTTTCATAGAGTTAAAAATTTTTTCGGATGCTGTAAATTTGATTAAAATCTGTAAAATGGTTCGAAGATGTCAGTGAAAATTTGCGATAAAAGTGTTTGTATTTTAATACTGTGTAATTTCTTGTTTTTAAACTTCAAAATTGGCGGCCAGGGTCAGGGATGGAATGTAAGTTTAACCAGTTCCCATTTTTTTATTTTTATTTTTTTGTAATACAAAAATTTTTTAACCGTCTTTTTTGGCGCTGTTACTTTATAACTCGGTTTATTTTAGACCAATTGAAAAATTCTTCTTTTTTTTTGTCTGAAGGGGTATAGCTTTCATTTGGTCACATAAAAATATAAACATGGCGCTAAAAATTTTAAAATAAAACTAAAATAAAATAAATTTTTTAAATAAAACTATTTTTGAAGTGGGTTTAATTTTTTTTCAAGTTTAATTTTTTTAATTTCGTGTGTAATTTAATATTATTTTTTATTGTTATTTGCTTTTTAAATGTTGCAGGCAACATGCTGCAACTCACATTAATTTCTTAAATTAAATTTTATTAAAGTCGTCGGTTGCGTATGATTAATGTGAATTAATTCGAGTTAAGGCGTATGATTAATATTTAACCTCTTTCCCCCGCGGATGCTGAAAAACACCCAAGAGCAGGTTAGTGATGAGTTTAATTAAGTTTTGGAAAACAGAAACGCTGATGACAGGTGGCGTTTATAATTTAATTTTCTTCTTTTAAGCGGATTTTTTTCTGTGGAAGTGTGTGACTTTTTTTTTAATTTATGCATACATTTTTTTATGTTATTATCATAATTCTTTTATTTAATTATTGACTTTAAGCAGAAGTGCCATAGAAAAATTATGATGTGTTATGAAACTGAGAAGTGAAAAATTTATTTATTTGTATGACAGAGTAGCGCAAACACTTAGCAACCTTAGATCCTGGTAGTGTTACAACATATCAAATTTTTGTGTAAATGAATGCAAAGACTTTCTCTGAGATGTTTTTTAACCGACTTAAAAAAAGGAGCAGGTTATCAATTCGTCTCTATTTTTTTTGACAGTGTTATTTCATAACTCGGTACATTTTAGACAGATTGTAAAGCTTCCAATTGGTTCCATTGTAGAAAAAAAGTGGGCAGGGACACGCCCACATTTTTATTTATTTGATTTTTATGATATTCTACTTATTTGATTGCTGCGAAACCCAGCAAACACAACTTGAAAGTTGTAAAAATGGGTGGGGCTACGCCCATTAAAATTTATTATTATATTTCACATGGTTCTAATTAACCAATTTTTTCGAAACTTACCACACACCTTGAGCTCTAAAATATAATCAATTTACCATTTAAAAAAAAAAATGGTCGGAGTCCCGCCCATTAAAATTTAATATTTTATTTTAAGTGGTTCTACTTTACCGATTAAAAAAATTGGCGGAGGAACGCCCTTTAATTTTATATTTCACGTACTTCTTCTTAACCAAAAGATTTAAAAAATTTTTTTGTTTGAAAAAGTTTACTTCCAGTTTGGTACCATACATTTTTTCGAAAATCTTCTATCAGATCTTTTGCATTGAAGTCTGATTTTTTTTTTTGCAGACTTATGTTATTTACATCACTCTCAAAAGGTGAATATACCAGTACAAAATATTTTTTATAACACAATCTAAAGAACAATATGACCATTAGAACTATAATATTCGGGTATGTTATGTATTCCACGTGAACTTAAAAGGTGTGGAATACAGAACATACCCGATTGTTACGTTTTTATGTTTTTAAAACGTTGTTTTTGTAAGTTTAAATATGAGAATTTATATAAAAAAATTCTCCGTGTGCAATTCTTACCAAATCGAAACACTTTATTTACTCAATACTGATATTAAACGCTTTTAAACAAACAGTGTTCAATTAAGTCAGTGCTAAAATACCACGATGTTAACTTTTCTGTTCTTAACGTAATATTCAACCCAACTCAACTGACTCCGCTCCTAGCAGATGTAGCACCCCTTTTTTGTACTTAACACGAAGCTGCCATTCACTTTATTATGTCGTGTTGCAACTCATTATGCTGATGTATGTGCATGGATGTGTTGATAATAGAATATCCCCTGTAGGTAACTAAGTTAACTTTAAACTAACTTTGCAGAATTATGTTCTTTACATCATTAGCAAACAAAAATCCTGTGTTAGATTTTTTGTTAGTTACGGCCTTTTGAACGAAATGTGATTTTTAATAGCTTCTGCCTTGTACATTGCTTGCTGGGCATTTGCCGCTTAATTATAAATAACTTTATGGAATTATACCCAACAAATTGTTTTCTCTTTCTCGTTATATATCTTATTTTGCTAATTTTATTTTAAGTTTTATTTGTGCTAAATGAAATGTGTTTGTTAAATTAACTACATTAAAAATGAAATAAAATTTAAAAGCGAAGCAAGTAATAAAGATGTGTGTGCCTTACACAAGCCTCAGCTGCTTGTTATTGGTGAGTCTGGACACGTATTTGGCTTAGAAATGAAATAAATCTTGACATTACATTTTCATCATTAACAAATAAAACTGCTACGAGGGTTGTCTATTTAATTCTCTGTTTGATATGGCAATGCAAAAAAAGTATGATGGTTTCTGGTACATGTGAGTGAAATTAAATTTTAAAATTTATAATCCTAGACACAAACCGTTGTGTTTACCAGGGCTGTGTTAACAAAAAATAGAACTCTGTTAAATAATAAAAATTTTATTGTTCTCACAAAATGGACTCGATAGCCAATTTTTCAAGCAAAATTAACCAGAAATAGAAATAAGTTTGATTTGACTACAACTACATATAAGCAGCATGGACAACAACCTGCCCTCGTGTTGTCTTGCTGTCGTCAAAGAAATAATTTTTATATTTCTTCTATTCTTTAGATACTCACATTAATTAATAAAAATATTTCATTCATAAGAATTGAAATTACTGAACTCAAGCCTGATTAATAAATTATTTCTGATTAAAAATTCACTATAGTTCAATTAAATCTAATAATGTCTCATTCATGTGTAATTTATTTATTTTTTTGCATATTTAAGTCGATAGTATGCTGCAGCGAATGTGTTTAATGCCTTAGTTACGTTTTAATAGGTTAACACAGCCATGTTAACATGTTAAGAGAGCGCGCTGTTAAACAGCAGAAGGTTTGTGTCAAGGGTTATATATTTTAAAAATCTCCTTTACATACATAACTTAGGGCCAAATTTTGTAAAACGCAACGCCAAGCATTGACAAATTTTTTATGAAAAATATTTAAATTACAAAAACAAAATACGTACAAAATTTGTCAACGCTAAGCGTTGCGTTTTACAAAATTAGGCCCTTATTATTTAATTTTCTTAAAAAAAAAAAATAATAAACAGCAATACATTTTTGCTTAAATTACAAACTTATTTCTATATAGCGTGTGTAATTATTTTAAACAATTTCACTCAAGCTATGCAACTCTGAAATATCGAAATTCCACCAAAAATGTATGCAATACCCTATACTCGGTATTCGCTGCTCAATACTTTGCCAACCACATTTCTGAGTCTTGATCATCTATTCTGTTTTAATATTTCTTAGCAAATTTCTAAATTTCTTAGCAAATTTCTAAAGAGACGACACAACCCTAATACGAATACCAAGGAGTCCAACACTTACAAACCAGGCACGCGAAAATTTTTCCGAACACGACATGAATTGAATAGCACAATATATTTTTTTATATTCAAATACTATAGTTACTACATATATTTTTTTTAAATTTTATATCCTTCGCAAGTGCTCGTGTCACGACACAAAAACATGACACGCGTCCCTCCCATATAACTATTCCTTAATACTTAAACAACCCTCTTACCAGCTGGTAAGACTTTGAGAAAACTCAAGGGTGTGAAGATGCATTTTTTTATATCTTTATTTGCCACTTATATTCCCCATTGCATATACATTTATGAATGAGTAAAAGATTTATTTAATAATAATATATAAAAATAACATAAATTTATGATAACAAAATATTTAACTATGATTAAATTTTCTATAAAATAAAAATAAAATTTTATATTGTCTCTCTCAGGGGGGTAATAAAAATTTGGAGAAGAAAACACGCAGAGAAAATTTATATATGAAATGTGTATAAAAACTGTTTTCTATTCCCTGCAGTGGGTGTAATTATTTTGATTGGTTTTAATTGGTAGTTGTTACATATCCTTCCTTTAATGCCAGAGAGTCATAACGCAAAAAGATTGTTTCATAGAAAACGAATTTAAATTTTTGAATTTATTACTAATTTTTATAGCACAATATAAAGAACAATATGACCATTAGAACTATATTATTCGGGTATATTCTGTATTCCACGTGAAATTAAAAGGTCCACACATACATAACATATCCGATTGTTAGGTTTTTATCTTTTAAAAATGTTGTTTTTTGTAAGTTTAAATAATAGAATTTATATAAAAAATTCTCCGTGTGCAATTGTTACCAAATCAAAACAATTTATTTACTCAATACAGATATTAAACGCTTTTAAACACACAATGTTCAATTAATTCAGTGCTTAAATACCACGATGTTAACTTTGCTCTTCTTAAAATAATGTTCAGCCCAATTCAACTGACTCCGCTCTTAGCAGATGTAGCACCCCTTTTTTGTACTTAACATGAAGCTTCCGTTCACTTTATTAGGTCGTGTTGCAATTCATTCTGCTGTTTTGTGTGCATGCATGTGTTGATAATAGAATATCCCCTGTCGGAAACTAAGTTAACTTTAAACTAACTTTAAGCTAACTATTTTGTAACTAGTGCTAAGTGACACTTGGATTACTTTCCAATGAAAACAACTAACTATTTTAACATTGCGATTTTATTTAAGTCACTTGGTAGTCAGTAAATTTAAAAAAAATTTTACTGGGGTTCGAACTATATGTGTCAGCACACGTTGTGTAGCCAACTCGCTACTACCGAGCTAAGGTACCATCTAAAATAATAACAGCAAAATGTTAATATAAAATTTTCAAAAGTTTCAAAGTAGCTGAGAGTAAATTTGTTAGATCTCACCAAAATCCGATTTTGCACTCAACTTAAGAATTAATTTTGGGTCAGTTCTGGATGTCACTGTATTTGGCCTTTAGTTTATTTATAAAAATTCAACTATAAGTTGATTATTTTTGTAGTCAACCACACATTTTAAGGAAAGTGGGCCCTCTTTTATCGTAGATCGCCCTCTTTTATCGTTTTTGTAAGAGATTAATTAACACCTCAGCATTTCTTATTTAATCTAGGATCAAAATGTTGTACTCGAAATCGAAATACGCCAACCTCGACAAGGGCCATTAGTGTAGAAGCATTATACTCGTAGTTGGTGATGTTTGAGTTTTTCGTCTGCATCGGCTTATGTAATTGTGTGGTTGTATATTTCTTAACATAGCACAAAAACAGTTGTTGTTGTAATGCTTTGAATGTTTACTTCAACATTGTCTGTGTTTTTGTATTTAAGTTCTTATAATTGCTGCTTACAAATGTTTGTTTAATGGAACACATTTGCATTAGGTTTGTTCACGTATATTTTCGTAAAATATTAATTAAAAAATTTTTTTGTTTTATGAGTTATGTCATCCTCACCGTAAACTCTCGATATATTTTGCAAAGATTTAATCAAGCTATATGCCTAATATGCGTCACCTGAAATCCAAAAGGCCGTAACTGGCAAAAAATTCGAAACATACATTTTGATTGATAATGATGTAAATAACATAAATTCGTTTTTTCTTCAAAATTTTACACGAAAATGTTTAAAAAATAACGATTTTATTAATGGAATTCAAAAGGCCGTAGCTACATGTGTAACCCAAAAAAAAAAAATTAGAACAAAAAATTTGTTTTCTAAACAAAGGGAATGCAAAATAAGAAACACAGTTCGACTAAATATGAATCTTACTGTTACTTTTATTAAAAAAAAAACTAATGTTCTTACTAATTTTTTGGGTTTAAGAAAAAACCATGACAAAAGACCCTAACTACCATTAGTAACAAACTACTGTTGTTTCTTAACATGTTTTTTAATGGATCCTCATCAGAGAACAGCGATGAGTAGTGAAAAAGTGAGTAGAGTTGAATCATGACTAGACTTGTGTCCAACAGTTCTTTTTGAACTAGTTCGTTCAGTTGGACACAAGTCCGATCAAAAACATCAATGTAAATTAAATGGGTTTGAAACAACTTTTGATTCAAACGCTCTCAAACTAGTTCAAAAAGAACTGTTGGACACAAGTCTAATCATGACTTATAATTACTTGTACTTGTGCTCACTCATACTTGTTGCAAAGTTTGAAGTGCACATCGAACTCATACTGAGCAACATTTATGACGTTGATGATTTTAACTCTCCTTAACTCAATGCCTATGGACGATGCAATATAAGTATGATTTACAATGCGAACTTCGCATACGAACAATAAAGTTCTCATTATGACGTTATGTATTTCTCTGTTGCTTTTTTTTGTTGCTGGAATTGAAAAACTACGCTATTTTCTACTATTGAATACTACTTGCAAACTGTTTACTGACTAAACTTTTAAATAAATATACATGCATGAGTTGAGTGAGCTGTATCAATGTGAGTAGTATAAGTATTTTCCTGAAATTAGATACCAAATTTAGGTGATTTATGAGTGTGGTGTGACTATGATGTCGACGTCGCATTCATATTTATTTCAACCTATACTTATAAATCAATGTCATCGTGAGTATGCGTAAATCTGATCAGTTGAGTTTAAATGATGTCTACTCACTTATATATAAAATTTTATGAGTCAGTATGAATAGCGAAAAAACTATTCATTGCCGACCACTGACCCGCATTCACATTGGTTTTCAAACCTTAATTCATCAATTTGGCTGCCAAGCAATAAATAATATTAAATTTATACAAATTATCGCTACTCCTGAATTTTAGGTGGCGATATGTTGATTAAATTTATCACTGTGGGCGGCCACTTGTTATTCTCTGGGCTTAAGGGTAATAGCTTCAATGACACAACAGCAGGGATTATGTTATTTACTTATCTTCCTTCTGTTTGTTTTTTGTAAAATAAGCTCAAAATTCCTTAGATTAATTAAAATTTATTATTTGTTTGAACCATGCATATTTTTCTCTCTGTGTGATTTAGCGTAATATAAATAACTTAAATATTACGAGAGCTATTATAATTTATTCACAGTCACATTATGTTCTATTTCATCCTCCATTACGAATGCTCATCACATTGAACTGTGCTTTGTAACGACTTTAATAACAGAAAATGTAATAAATTCGTTACTTTTCATATTATATTTTTATCTTCTGTATGAATAAATAGTAATGCGGAGAGACAAACTAATAATAATATGTAGTAACGATTCTACAGCAGCTGTTGTGTGGCAATTTTATTTCCACTGGATAAATTATGCGTTTAGACAATGATTATAGAAAATAAGAAGCCACTGGCTGTCAGTGTTATAAATGCATATTCGTAGTACAAAGGAGCGATATAGAAATATATAAATACATACACACAAATAGTTAGAGATTAAAGCATAAATACCAAAGCAAATTAAAGCATTCGATAGTGCACAAATTTAGAAAATTCAGTAAAATTTAAGTGGAAATCTTTGCAAATCTCATTAGGTATCGAAGGCTGAAATTTGCCGCTCAGGATAGTCATCGGAGTTTAATTTAAAATATAACACATTAATCGATTAAAATTTTCGGGGGTTTTTTTTTCAATCGAATACAATTAAAGATGATTAATCGATTAAAATTTTTCGATTAAATGACATTGTTAATTGCTAATTAATTAAATTGCTAATGCGCTTAAAAATTTCATTTTCTAATAATCGACAAAGATTTTGTTATACGAGTACGTTGTACTGCAATTAAATAATTAATCGATTAAACTTTTTTGATTTTTATAACTTTTTTTTCAAATAATCCTGTAATATCAATTATTTGTTATATCAAATAATTGCTATGGCAAAATTGTTTATTCGTTATTCAATCGAATAAAATTTAGTATGATGAATCGATTAAGATTTGTCTAATATTCTGTATTATTTACATATTTTTTTTTTAAATAAATGACATCACTGAATTGCCTCGAAGCAAAAAAAAAAAAACATATCTAATAGTCCAAGAAGATTTTTCGTTATTCAATCGAATAAAATTTAGTATGATGAATTGATTTAAAAATGTTCTAATATTCTCTATTATTTAGTTATTTTTTTAAAATAAATTTCTAATAATAGAAAAAGATTTTTTATGGATTGTAATATAACTACATTATTAATCGATTAAAATTTTTCGATTATATGATTATGTATTTATTTTTTTCAGATAATTAATATTACATATTTGCTTGCTCATTATTCAATCGAATAAAATTTAATATGATTAATCGATTAAAATTTTTTAAAATTTTTTCATTATTCAGAACTTTTTTTCAGATAAATAATGATATTACGCGACGAATTTTTTTGCGGGTTTTAACAAATAATTATATGCATAATTAATCGATTAAAATTTTTCAGGCCCTTATTAAGAGCAACTTTAGATCCTCAACTGTAGTCGAAAGTATTTTTTTTAAATTTGCAACAACCTTACTTAAAAATGAAAAACAATCGTTTATAATAATTTTTATACCAAAATACTTCATCGAAAGCTAAATTCTGTTCGATAGAAAATTCGCTGTTCAACGAAATTTTCGATGCTCATAATATGAACTGAACATTCGATTTTCGATGTTCGATAGCCAGCGAAAATCGCAAATCGAATGCAACTCATAATAAGGGCCTCAATTATTATATATTTTTTTTTCAGATATCGCTATTCAATCTAATACAATTTAATACTATTAATCGAATAAATTTTTTTAAAATTTTGCGATTATTATATTTCCATTATACATATATTTTTATTAGATAATTGCTATCATATAATTGTTTTTTCGCTATTCAATATAATAAAATTTAATATGATTAATCGATTAAAATCTTAAAAAAAAATTTTAATATTCAGATTTTTTTTTCCAACTAAATGAAAATTTTTCGATTATAATATCTTAAATTATATATATTTTTTTCAAATAATTGATATCACAAAATGGTTTATTCGCTATTCAATCGAAAAATTTTAATATGGTAAACGAATAAATTTTTTTTTAAATTTTTCGTTTATTCAAAAATTATTTTTTTCAAATAAATAACATCACTAAATTGTTTATGCGTTCAAAAACATTATTTTCCTTTCAAATCAGATAAATGATATCAAAGTATTGAAAAAATTTAATATAATTATTCGATTACATTTTTTTAATGTTCCGATTAGATTGTTTTTTTTTTTTCTTCAAATAAACGACATCGCTAAGTTATGTGTTTGACATTTTTTGTTCAAATACTTGACGAAGAAGTTTTGTGTATTATAGTATAGTTATATATATATATATATATATATGTAAATAATCGATTAAAACTTTTCTGTTATTATATTTCGATTATATGTATATTTTTTTTAAATATGTAATTGATCTTACAGAATTAAATATTTGCTATTAAATCAAACCAAATTTAATGTGATTAATCGATTAAATATTTTTAAAATTTATCGATTATTTGGATTTTTTTTTTGAAATAAATGAAAAATTTTCGATTATTATATTTCGATTATGTATTTTTTTTTGGTAATATTTATCACAAAATTGCGTATTCCCTATTCAATCGAATAAAATTAAATTAATCGATTAAAATTTCTAAAAAATTTTTTTTCAATTAAATGACATTACTAAATTGTTAATGATTTTAACATTTTGTTGTAATAATCGACGAAGATTCTTTTATGCGTTATAATATTGTTATATAATTAATCGATTAAAATTTTTCGATAAATATATTTCGAATATACATACATACATATATATTTATACATATGTCTTTCAGATAACTGTTATGACAGAAGTGCTTATCCGCTATTCAATCGAGAAAAAAAATTTAATATGATTAATCGATTAAAATTTTTTAAAAATTTTCGATAACTCAGAAATTAATTTTTTCAAATTAATGACATTACTAAATTGCTTATGCGTTCAAAAAAATTATTTTCCTTTCAAATCAGGTAATTCGTATCACAGGATTGCTTATACGCTATTTAATCGAATAAAATTTAATATAATTATTCGATTGAATTTTTTTTTAATATTCTGATTGCATTTTTTTTTCAAATAAACGATGTAACTAAATTGCTTACGCTGTTAAATTTTTTTTTCAATTATTCATTCGTTATAGTGTAATTATATAATTAATCGATTAAAATTTTTCGATTATCACATTTCGATTGCATAATTTTTTCAGCTAATTGATATCACAGAATTGATTAGTTGCTCTTAAATCGAATAAAATTTAATGTGATTAATCGATTAAAACGGTTAAAAATTCTTCGATTATTCAGATTATATATTTTTTCAAGTAAATGAAAATTTTTTGATTATTATGTGTCGAATATATATATATTTTTTTCTGATAATTGATATCACAGAACTGCTTATTCGCTATTGAATAGAATCTAAAAGGCACCCACAACAGTTGGCTTCGATATCCAACTTAAACTGCCTTGAGAGACTTTCAAACTTTAACTTTTTATCAAATCAATTGCATTTGTTCCAACTTCTAAAAATAAAATTAATACATACATACATAGCTGGTGTTTATGTGTCAGTGATAAAAAAATACTTTTTCGTTTCCTTGTTTCCCTCTTGAATAACAGCACTACTACGAGTACTACATCTTCCTTTAACATATTTTATTTCCTTTTTGTTTTTGTAAAGAAAAAAATTTAACTTTTAATTTATTAGTGAAAAACTTACGGTGCTGCTGTGGCTGCTGTTGTGGTTTTCTCTGTGAAAGTTTTCTTCTTTGCGGGGGTGTTTCCGTTTCACTTAGTCTGGGTTCACTTGTGCAGTATGATCGAGTTTCTTGCAAATTGTGTTGAATTGGCTGTTGTTGCTGAGGACGTCTTCGTACCTGAAAAAACAATTTAAAAGAAGAAACACGTTCAAGAATTAATTTTTTTTGATACATATCCCAGCAAACATTTGGAAGGATATTTGTAAAGCTTTGTTTTTTTTTTGGTTATTTTTTGGTGGCATTGCTACACAATGGGATATTATTTGATTTTTATTATAAGTGTGTGTGGAATAGCGCCATCTAATTGTGATGTGCTATCATTACATACACCTACATTTAAGTAGTGAAAGCAATTATACTAGTTAAGATATGTCATTTTAGTTGTAAGCAATTGAATTAATGTAAAAGAAATATGAAAATAAAAACACTTCTTGTTTGACCTCCAAATTGAAGACATCATAGTGTGTAAAAAAACATGAGTGTGTAGATAAAAGTAATTCATGGAGGGCAATGCACTCCCCAGAATGGCCTTTCTACGCCTATGATCGTAAGAGCTACGTATCTAAAATTTTCACAGAGTATGCAAAACTTTGGCCGCCACAATATATCGAGCCATAATCGCCAAAAAAAAAAGCTTAAGCGACACATTTTTTGGACCTGGTTTTTTTTGACGAAAATTGAGTATTTACGATCGCAAAAGATCGATTTTAATCAAAAAATTAATTTCAAAAATTATGGCCACTTAATCTTTTTTTTGGCGGTTATGGCACGATATGATAGTTAAAAGTTAAAGGGTGTTCTAAAGCGAGCAACGGGAAATGTTGAAATAGTAATGTAATATATAGACCATTATATATAGACACTTGCAATTTTCGAATTTGGTGTGAAATTTACAAAATCGAATTGAAAGGGTATTCTATCAGTTAATGAAATTTTGACTTTGCAATTCTGACAAATTACTTTATCTTGTAAACCGTAAGAAGCAAAATATTAAAATTTAAAAAAAAAGTCTAAAACTAAAAAATCCCAAAATTTATAAAAAGCTGGAACAAAAATCGCCAAAATGAAAAAAGCGCTTAAATGAAAAATATCAACAAAAATAAAATAAATTGCTGAAATACAATAAAAATCACCAAAAGTAAAAAGGTTGCCAAAAAAATTAAAAAAGCGCTAAAAGCTAAAAATATGTAGTATAGTTAAAAAAAAAAAAAAAAAACACCAAAGAACGGAAAAAATCGTCAACACAAGAAAACGTCAAAACTAAAAAGAGCATCAATGCTAAAAAATCGCGAAAAGCCGAAAAAATCGCCAAAAAGAAATAAGCGCCATAATATATGTATTTTTCAAAACATACAATATATTTCCTGAAATGTAAAATTTCATATAATCGGCAAATAATGGAAAAAATTTTCTCTAACGATTCTTTATTGGCCTTTTTTTTTGCAATCTATTTTATAGAAAATAAAAGAATATAATATTACGTGATTACGTTTTAAAAATACAAAATAAATAAACGAAAAATCGCCAAAATGAAAAAAAAACGCTTAGATGAAAAATATCAAAAATGCTTAAATGCAACCAAAAATCACCAAAAGTAAAAAAAAATCAGCAAAAAACTAAAAAACACCAAAACCGAAAAAATCGGCAAAATGAAAAAAAAGAGCTAAAACAAAACAAAAATCGCTAAAGCAAAAATATGTATTGTAAAAAAACAAAAAAGTACCAAAAATTGAAAAAAATCGCCAAGACTAAAAAAGCGTCAATATATAACAAAATCTCTAAAAATCTAAAAAATCGCCAATAGGAAAAAAACCAAAAATTAAAAACTGTCTCTACTAAAACAAAGCCAACAACCAAAATAAAAATCGTCAAAAAGAAACAGCGGCAAAACTAAGAAGTTCGTATACGGGCCTGTTCTGCAAATCTCGCCGCACACTGTCGCGAAGGCGGCCAAAAATTAAAAAAAAAATTAGTTTTGAATTAAAACGAACGTAAAATAAAAAATAATTTTTGAAGAAAGGTTTATTTTTTTTAAGAATTTTGATGATTCAAAGTCAATAGTTTTAGGCCAGTATTCAACTAGTTATTTGAAAATATGGTACGGACACATGCAAACTTTAACAGGTTAATTCAAATGTTTTTTTAAATATTACACCACAACTTCCAATAAAACATAAGGGGAATATTTGTTATAATATGGTTACAATATATTTTTGCTATATTTTGTAACTTATATGCTATGTGCCGTTGCTTATAATGTAAATGGAAAGAAAAACATCTGTGGGTGCAAAAAATACGATTTAAGTGGTCTATAGAAATAAAATATAAAAAAATATATTTTTAATACTTTCACATTATGTTTCTACAAATAAGTAGATTTAAAATTTATTTTTATTATTGTCCACCTTTTCCCCCTTACAATATAATTTTACAATATTTTTTAAGTTACAATTTGTATATTATTTAGTTCCAGGACATTGGGGAAGAACACTACTCCTTGAAATTTAAATAGCCAAATTTTTATACATACATACATATGTATATATATTGTGTCTAGTTAAACATTTCACTCTCTATAAAAGTGAAGACAATTTGTTTTGCTCCTTTTTACTTAAAAAAAAAAAAACATTTTTGAGGTATGTGCATCCTTTCTCTGAATTGACTGAAATTTTTACGAAGTATTAAACATATTAGAATTAGTGTCTTTGCACAACTTTATTGAGTTACAATTATTTTTCTCTCTGTTATGGTAATTTTTTATTTCAGGATATATAGGAAGGACACGAATCCTTGAAAATTAAATGGCCAAATCTTATGTGTGGTTGTACATTACCAATTAAAGCATGTATTCCAAATTTCATTTCTTTACAATAAGTCCTTCTATTTTTGGCCGCTCGTTATATGAACTCACGACACTGTGCGCCGTGTCAAATCACGGTTATTTCAAAAAATTAATAAAAGCCTTGCTTTTGCAAATTTCGGTGGCAATTGAAATAAAATATTATATTATAAATGATAAAAATAACAAGTCAGCTATTAAAATAGCTTGTTTTTTAAACCACGTTATTTGAAATCACCGTGAATTTCAGAATAGTTCCAATACTATTACATACGTAGTGTCCATACGGAATCCATCGTATGCGAGTCGAAGTTGTACTTAACTGAATTTATTTTTTCTGGCTAAGCAACGTCCATATATTGAGATTCTTACTAACGTATTAAGAGTCTTACTATAAAAAAATGTTAAAAATATAAGATAATATTCCCAATATATTAAAGATTGAAAGTCAAATAAATATGCTTCGGTATTTCTTAGATGTTTAATTTATTTTCATTCACTGTTTTTTTATACATTCTGATTGGCAACCTGCGGTCTGTCGTCTAAGTGCTTAAGGCCTTGTTCATCTCCTGAGTTGCCTGCTCTTACTGCACAGTCTTCAATTAAGAAAATTAACATAATTAGCCCAAATTAGCAACCTTAAATATGCGGCTAAAAATTCAAAAGGACATCAGTGTCATAAAAGTTCATTAGCACGTCACCAATTAAGTTGTAGTTGTCACATTTTGTTAAGCCAACTGTTGGTCTCAGCCAAACAAAAAACAAAAAAATGAAAAGTTTCCATGAAAATTTCTCAAAACTTTTTAGTTTTATATTAGACATACGAATTATTAAGATATGAAAAATAAAAAAAAACTGTGTCATTTGTGCATTGCGTGCCTTAATATACGAAAGGAATTTTTGCCCAAAATATGTATCTCTAAAGCTATGGTCACACTTGACAAACATTTGCCCAAAAAAGCGTAACCAATAAATACTAATGCAAAATTTTTTGCTTCAGACACGTGTTTATTAAGTTAATTAGTTTCGTATTAAGGAAATATGCATAGTTATATAATACAATATTATTGGAAACTATTGAACTTAACAAACACGTGCCTGAATCAAAAGATTTCTCATTAGTATATACTGGTTACGATTTTTTGAGCAAATGTTTGTCAAGTGTGACCGTACCTTAAGTCTCCAATATTCCAAAATAAGTGAAGCAACAATGTGAAATAAAATGTTTATTATGCCAGGCATACTTATGTATATCGTTACCTAAAACGCAAAACGTCCCATCTAACAAGAAATTTTAAATATATTTCATCAAATTTATGCGAACAGAAAAAAACGATTTAATTTATTTTATTACTGGTATATATGAAAAAATTTGCCTTGGATAATACGAGTACCTTCTGTAAAATTGTGAAATGTTAGTTAGGGCGTTTTGCGTTTATGTTGCTTATAGTGTAATAAAGTTCAGGCAATAATATAAATATTTTACTTTGCATTATTTTATTTAACATCTTTAATCACGAAATTGCTTTCACCTATTTTCGCATAAGTCGTGTCTCTCGTTCATATTTTTTATTTGTTTTTCTTTTTGCGCTGTTAACAGCACTTGACTGGTCTCAGCAGTCTTTATGTCCATATGCCATATTAATTATTGGTTCAGTTCAATTAATAAAATAATTGATGACAACACAATTTTGTTAAGCCGCTCACCGCAGTGCACCACAGTTTTTGACATTTCATGAAAGTGTCATATTTCTTAATTGCCCCATTTTTGTGTTCCTGTTCGGTGAGACAAACGTAAACAAATCCTTTAATTAAATTTCCTTACAAAACGGAAAAGACATGACAATGTTACTAATGGCAATTAATGTTTGTGATTTTCATAAAGTCCTTCGATGGTTGGTTGCTTCACGTTCAAATTATTAAATTTATTTAAAAAAGGGGGTGGACGTTAGCATAAACGTTGGGCGTCTATTTCTACAGAGTGGCCGTCCATTTTGCACATTGGGTCCAATTGCAAGGAAATTCATAATACATACACAGAAGAATAAAAATAAAAATAAGATTTAATTAAATAATTTGTAATATGAATTAAAATATTAATTGAATTTTCATCTATCAACGATTTTCAAGTATTGATTTAAATTTTAACTAATTTAATATTTTATATGTATCCTAAAGAGAAATAATATAGAATTATAAAGCAAAAGAGCAGCATAGCTTTCAGATAATATTCCCTATGAAGGCCATGATGGGATATGCAGCGAGAGCTACAGGGTGACAAAGTTGATCACAACACAGCACTATGGGAAATTTTATCCATTTTGGTGACACAATTAATTACAACCAAAACGGCAGGCAGGATCAAACTTCGAAAGCCTTCCCCTTACTGTACTTAAAGTTTTTTTTTATCACTTAACCTCACGAAGAAAAAAAATTTTATCACTCAAGTCCTCTAACGCGTGACAACTTTTGACTATTATATAAATTTTTTTTTTCAATATTGTATTAAATTTTTTTTTAACTTTTAGAAACTATAAATTTTTATTACGAAGACCTTTAATGCACTCAATCGTTATTTGAAATCACACACAAAACACTTGGTCTTGGTAAAGTGACAGTGAATGAAAATTGTGGCATAATTTTAATAATAATTGTTTCTTTGCAACATATTCTTTTTTATATTAAGGACTAACAATTTTTTTTCAATCACGCTCACGCCCTCTCACACATGACTAGTATTAATAATACACTCACCTTCACTTCACACTACATTCAAAATTTTTGATTTTATTATAAATTTCTCTTATGAAAACCTATTTTACACTTAATCGTTATTTGAAATCACTTAACATGATCATTTATAAAGCACAAAGATTTTTTTTCACTCACGCTCACGTCTTTTCAAGCGTGACAACTTTTGACTAATATTAATAATGCACTCATCTTCAAAATTATATTCAAAATTTTTTGTTTGATTATAAATTTTTTTTATAAAAACCTTTTTTACACCCAATCGTTGTTTGAAATTACTTAACATAACCATTTATAAAGTGACAGTAAATCCAAATCGTCAAAAAATTAAAAAAAGGTTTTTTTTTTTGTTAAATATTTATTTTATATTAAAGCACAAAATTTTTTTTCACTCACGCTCACGTTTTCTCAAGCGTGACAACTTTTGACTAATATTAATAATACACTCACCTTCAAAATTATATTCAAAATTTTTTGTTTGACTATAAATTTTTTTTATAAAAACCTTTTTTACACCCAATTGTTATTTGAAATCACTTAACATGATCATTAATAAAGTGACAGTAAATCAAAATTTTCGAAATATTAAAAAAGGGGTTTTTTTTTGTTAAATATTCATTTTATATTAAAGCAAAAAAAATTTTTCACTCACGCCCACGTCTTCTCAAGCGTTACAACTTTTCACTTCGACATTATATTTAAGATTTTTTATTTTATTATAAATTTTTCTTATGAAAATCTTTTTTACACTCAATCGTTTTTTGAAATCACTTAACACAATCGTTGATAAAGTGACAGTAAATCAAAATTGTCGAACAATTAAAAAAAAGTTGTTTTCTTTGCTACATATTCTTTTTATATTAAAGCAAAATAATATATATTTTTTCACTCACGCTCACGCATACTCACGCGTGAAAATTTTCCCGCAACCTGGCGGAAAAATGTAACCAGAGACTTTAGTTTAGTCTTTCACTTTTGTTAATTAAAAAGGGTGCGTAATATTAACAATTATGGACAAACTTGGAACCCACCCTGACCAAGCATTTATGGCCTGGCCCACGATGTCACGAGATATCGTTCGATCGACAACTTGTATTGCAAACAACAACAAATTTTGCAAAGTTATTGTTGTTTGCAATACAAGTTGTCGATCGAACGATGTCTAGTGACATCGTGGGCCAGGCCGTTAATCGTTATTGTGATATGTACATATGTATATCGATCTCCTAACCTGTAGGGCCTCATCTAATACAAGAACTAAAAAAATAAAATAAAATGTTTATAAAAAATACTCATACCAACCATATGCAATGATTTCACTTAAAAAAGAGGATGCCCACCCCCCCCTAACTGTTGTTTAATGACTTCTATGTTGAGGTCATATATTTTTTTCTCTGCTTAATAAAACGGAAGCATTTTGACGTCACACATTGCATGGCAGGCATTTGGAAAATTTTGATTTTTCAGCTGATAACGAATGTTTATGTGACGGGGACTAACTTATCGAATGCGTCGGCCAAGCAATAAATTTTGTGCATTTATTAGTGTTTCAGATGGTTTTTGTGGTTGTTTCAACATGCGAAGGTATTTTTGTGGTTAAGACCAAAAAAAAATATTATTGCATGTTGTGGGACACTAAGTCTATTATCCAAATGGTAAAAACGGTAGAATAGACAGCTTTTTTACACGTTACATACCTTCGAAACAACAGTTTGGAAGTCAGTGGAAGTGGGACTAAAAAAAAAATTTATGTATTTAATATATTTTTATTTAAGAACATTTTTGATACATATGTAATTTCGAAAAAAATTTCTTTGTCAAACTTACAAACGCAAAGAATGCAGCTCAAAACCTACGGCTAAGCCAGGCCGCGGAAATTTTGTAGACAGGAGTCGACTTTTTATTATAATCCAATTATAATTATAATTAATTAAAAGAAAGTCAACTTGGAAAAAATAATATTGCATTTTTTAGTATATGCTCGTGGGAAAAGTAAATTTTTAGGTTTTATAGATTTTTTTAAGTATTTCCTTAAGAAAGTACCTTCTTGGAAAGCAAGCAATGCATACTGTTGTTATAGCTATGCTATTTATTGCGCGATGCAGGAGTTAGGACGTGATTTTCGTAACAAAAATAATCGACACTATTACAGTTATAAATTTATGTTTTGATTTTGCTTTATTTCGTTCTTTGAAGTGAATGAAACAAAAACAAAAGCACAATGAGAACGATTGCCCAATTTGTTCTGGTTTTGTTTTTGCGCATGAGCACAAACCAGAGAACACAGCCAATCAATCGGCTATAAGCCGGCTAACACTCACGAACGGCCACCAACAATGCATTAATTTAATCGTATGTGTCCAAAGACACCTCTTTTCTTTTTTATTAAAAGTACATTTAAAAAAAGTTTGTTTGGGGAAAAAATTTTAAGTAAAGGTATGCCTTTAAAGAAATTGTATACTTTTTGTGGTGCTTAGCATTAAGTATATTAGGAAAGGTTCTTCTTAGTTTGTTTTTTTTTATAGAAAAAAGCACTTCAGTAGAATAATTACCGTTTTTATAAAAAATATTTTTAGCAAAAGTAGTTTCTTGGCAAAAGTAATTTTTTTAGAAAAAAAGTACATTAGAAAAAGTACTTGCTTAGAAAAAGTACTTTCTTAGAAAAAAAGACCTTTTTAACATAAAGTTTTTTCTATAGAAAAATTACCTTTTAAAAAAGTAGCTTTTTGCATATTGTACCTCATTAAATAAATATATTGTTAGAAAAAGCATATTTTTAAAAAAAGTATCCTTTTTTAATTTATTTATATATTAAATGTTACAAATACAATAACAAATTATATAGAGCATAGTCACGAAAGACCTTCGCCCGTGAGAATCGTATCCACGACTCCAGCACTGATAGCCTAAACTCTTTTTGTAAAAAACTATTTTTTTTATAGAAAAATCGCCTTCTTCGAAAAAATACCGTTTTAGTAAAAGTACCACATAAGAAAAAGTATCATATCATTAAAACTAACATTTTAGAAAAAGTACCTTTGTGGAAAAATTGCACTTTGAGAGAAATCGGCTTTTTACAAAAAGTAAGATGGTACTTTTTGTAAAAAGCCGGTAAAAATAATTTTTATGAAAAAGTACCTTATCAGAAAAAGTACCCTTTGATTATAACTACCATTTTAGAAGAAGTACATTTGCAAAGAAAAAATTACTTGTTCACAAAAGCTGCCGTTTTAGCAAAATTGCCTTTTTGGGAAAGTAACTTTTTTAACATGCATAGTACTATTTTAGGAAAAGCAGTTTTTTGAAAAAGTACTTTTTTGCTTAGAAAGAATACTTAATTAGAAAAATTATCTTTTTGAAGTACGCTTAATACAAAAGTACCTCATTGGAAGAAGTACCTTTTATAAAAAGTATATTTAAGACAAGTGCCTTTTAAAAAAGTACCTTTTTGGAGGGAAACATAACTGTTTAGAAAATGTCTTTAGCAAAAGTACTTTTTTGTATAAGTATATTTTCGAAGTACGTTAGAAAAAAGTACCTCATTGCAAAATGTACCTTTAAGGAGAAGTGTGCTTAAAGAGAGCCTTTTGAAAAAGGTACCCTTCTAGAAATAATACCTTTTTAGAAAAAGGCATTAGAAAATGTATCTACTTCCAAAAGTATCCTTTTTAAGTACGTTTACAAAAAAGAACCTTTTTAGGAAAAGTATGCGTAGTTAAATGAAAGTAACATTATAATTTAAAAAAAAAGTTTGAAAATTTACCTTGTCAGAAAGACTGCCTTTTTTGAAAAATTTTGTAAAAAAAGTACCATTTTTTTAAAAAGGTCCTTTTGGGAAAAATACCTTTTGGAAAAAAGTACCATTTGGGAAAAAGTACCATTTTGGGAAAAAGTACATTTGAAAAAAGTACTTTTTGGGTAAAACAAGCGCATTTTTTGTTTGAAGAAATTACCTTTATAAAAAATTTTTTTTTTTGTTTTTGTTTATTATTTTCTTTCGTGTGATAAAGTTAAAAGTAGTTTTGGGCAATGTTTTTTTTGGTAAAATCAATTGTTTATTTTATTTATAAAATTTTTAGGGAACTTCAACTTCAGAATATTTACAATGAACTTTGGTGTTATTTGTTCATTAATAGTTATCACATGTAATGTGGCTTACAAAGCGATGTGATCAAATTATAAATATAGAAAAAGATGAAGTTCGAACAATAATAATTAAAATTAACTAATTTTTTTTTTTTATTTTGAGAATAGTTATTTTTATTTATATAAACAAAACATACATTTTGGGCAAAATAAAATATTTCTCCGATATTCTCTACACTCCTACATTAGTGATAAAAATACCTATATGTATTGATTTCCCCAACACTGTTACGGCAACACTGTTTTATATTACAAAATCATGTTGCAGCGTTGAATGAAACAAATAAAATTAAGCAACATACCAAAAATTCAAAAATGTGGAAAGAAAAATTAAAAAAAAAACACAGAGAATAGATAATATAATTTTTTTCTACCTCCTTGTCTATAAACACCCAAAATCGTGTTTAAAAACATTGAAAAAAATATCAACGTGTGAATTACGTGCTAGACCTTAAATTAAAAACATTATATGATATTAATTTTATTAGGATATAAAAAAAATTGCTTATACATTTTCCATTCGAATAGTCTAATCAAATATATAATGCACTTACATATATGCTCGAATATTTTTATTACCTCCTGAAGTTTATAATAAAGTTTACGTTTTATTTTTTTGGAATCATAAATTTAAGTCCATATAAAAGCTGTAAAAAGTTTTATCAAAGAAAAGTTTTCATAGTTTAATTAACTTACGTACATAGTATATACTGCATGTAATACATCTATATAATTATGTATAAATACATGTGTATGTATGTATGTATAGCTTGGAATATGTACATATGGACACATTTACGATATATAAATCTTATCAAAATTTTGCTAATCAGCATAAGTACGAGTACATGTGATATTTTAGTGAATACATTAATGAATTGGAAAGGAAAATCTAAAAAAAAAAAATTAATTAACATAAAAAAAGGAGGAGAGATGTCTTAAGACACCCGGTTATAGATATGCTGCTTAGCTATATAAAACAAACTTAATGTGTTATTTATTTCCCATTATTTTCTTATTTAGCGGAGCACGATTAAATTAATGTATATATTGTTTGTGGCCGATGGCGGCTGTTAGTCGGCTTACAGACGATGGGCTGTGTTCTCTGGCTTGTGCTCACATGCAAAAACAATACAAAAATAAATTAAGCAATCATTCTCATTGTTTTTGTTTCACTCACTTCAAAGAACTAAACAAGACAAACGGGCCTGTTCTGCAAATCACGACATGCCAAATCACGGTGATTTCAAAAAATTAATAAAATCTAAATCATTGCTTTTGTAAATTTCACGATTTATAGCTTTGGAAGTTGGAAGAAAATATTCTATTATAAATGAAAAAAACTTAAAACGCAATAAAAACCCACTATCAAGTCAGCTATTAATAGTTTACTTTTGAAATCACGTGATTTGAAATCACAGTGATTTACAGAACAGGCCCGAAAATCAAACATATTGTTTCGTTTATTTTCGTACTCTGCTTTTAAGTACAAAGAAATCAAAAAACAAAAATAAATTTACCCCCTGTTTCTCTAAATGCGAACGATAGATTCGATCGAATATTAATATTGGAAACAAAAACAAATTTAAATTTTTTTTGTTTTTGTTTTTAATATAAATGTTCGATCGAATCTATCGTTCGCATTTAGAGAAACAGGCCCTTATAACTGTAATAGTGTCGGATTATTTTTATTACGAAAAACACGTCCTAACTTCTGTATCGCGCCATAAATAGCATAGCTATAAAAATTAAGTTAGAGCTTATAATAAGGTTTTTCATATAATATATCTTGCATACTAAAGTAATGGATAGTGGGGCCGATCGCATAAAAAATGGTAACAAATAAAAGGGTCTTCCAATAAAGACTTCCCTACTTTGAAAGTTGATAACTGTAGCTGTCATATTGTTACAGCTACACCTATCGAGTTGGCTTTCATTTATGCAGTGTGTCGTGCCAAGTCACAAAGAACGTATAAAACGTTCAAATGGTTGTGGTATTCGAGCAACGTTCCTCGGGTTTCGCCTCTTTTATCGTCTTACAATGTTGTCAGTAAAATGTGCTAGAAATTTCTTACAACCGTGTGAAGTGAAAATTTTTGTCTGACAACGTTGTCAGAAAAAACATTGTCCTTTGTCATTGTCCATTGCAAACGAAAACGAATTGTCAGACATCTTACAATCGTATGAATACATTTGTTAGGCATTGTCAAATTATTGGCAGATATTTGTCAAACATTTTTTTATTGTCAGTTGTGCGAAGTTTATGCATCTAAACAATGGCATCATTGTGAGAGAATGTATTTTGGTTTACCACAACATAATCAATCAAAAAGTCTATATTGATTTTTTTTTCTCTTACGGCCTTTTGGATTTTAAGTGACGATATAATGTGTACTTCCTGTCAGTACTATTATTACAATAATAAAATACGAAACAACTTTTTTTTTCTTTTATATTTTGCCTTATTTTGCTTTTTCTTGTTTATCTTGCTCAAGAGTCCGTAACAAAGAACTATTCAAATCAACAGATTTAATCAAGTATTCGAACGAAAGTTTTCTAATGAATGAATCAATGTTAGCAGCAACATTTTGTTTTTAAACAAAAAATATCTTGGAATGTTGGCTGCGTAAGCAATTTATGTGTAGGCCAGCACATACTACGATTATAAAAAAATCTCATGATGCCTTTGGTGAAATATTTATACTAGGAAATAAGTCTATAAATTGCGGGAACACTTGCACACATACTTCAGTAGCACTTTAAGAAGAAAGAAAAAAAAAATTGCAACTACTGACAGACAGACGTTAGTGCTGATAGACAAATAGTCAAGACAGACGACTGGTCAGACAATGCAAAACAAAAGCAGTTTATTCATAGAACGAAAAATTTAAGGGCCAATCCCACGATGTCGACAACGTTCGACTTGCCGCACACTTAGATTCAAATCAAAAACAAACGATGTCGCCAGCAAACGTTCGGTCGACAATTTGTATTGCAAACAACAATATCATTATAAAATTAATTGTTCTTTTCAATATAAGTGTTCGATCGAACAATTTCTGGTGACATCGTGGGATAGGCCGTTAATATTTTGTTGTTGTTTCAAATGTAAGTGTGCTAAGAAGTCGAACATTGTCGACATCGTGGGATTGGTCCTAATAATGTAAAAGAACATTATGAAGGGCCCATTAAATTATGTCTGTGAGATGTGTTTCTTATACAAATTGAATTAATTGAATGAATTAAAAACAAAGAAAATCCTTCTATAAAGCACTAAATTTTTAACAAAAAAAAAAAAAAAATACATTTTGGGCAGCAAATTACACTTCGAAGAAAAAGGTACCTTTTTAACTAAAGTATGTTTTGAAAAAGAAAGTACTTATTGCAAATAAAAATCTTTAAAAATAAACTAACTTTTGAACAAAGCAAATAGTACCTTTTGCGCAAAAAAGTGCCTTATTTACACACAAGTAACGTCTAAGCCAAAACCTTATCTAATAAAGGAAAAAACATTTTGAAAAACTTTTTAGTTAAAATAAAAGTGCTTTTTGAACAAAAGCACCTTTTAAACAGCCAACCTTAAAAAAAGTACATTTTAAACAAAAGTACATTTTGAACAAAAGTACCTTTTAAACAAAAGTACTTTTTAAACAAAACTTTTTAACAAAAGTACATTTTAAACAAAAGTACCTTTTAAACAAAAGTACATTTTGAACAAAAGTACCTGTTAAACAAAAGTACTTTTTAAACAAAACTTTTTAACAAAAGTACATTTTAAACAAAAGTACCTTTGAAACAAAAGTACATTTTAAACAAAAATACCTTTTAAACAAAAGTACCTTTTAAGCAAAAGTACCTTTTAAACAAAAGTACATTTTAAACAAAAGTACCTTTGAAACAAAAGTACCTTTTAAGCAAAAGTACCTTTTAAACAAAAGTACCTCTTACGAAAAAGTTCCTTTTCAACAAAAGTACCTTTTAAACAAAACTACCTTTTAAACAAAAGAACCTTTTAAACAAAAGCACCTTTTAAACAAAAGTACCTTTTAAACAAAAGTACCTTTTAAACAAAAGTACCTTTTAAACAAAACTACCTTTCAAGCAAAAGTACCTTTTAAACAAAAGTACATTTTAAACAAAAGTACCTTTGAAACAAAAGTACCTTTTAAGCAAAAGTACCTTTTAAACAAAAGTACCTCTTACGAAAAAGTTCCTTTTCAACAAAAATACCTTTTAAACAAAACTACCTTTTAAACAAAAGAACCTTTTAAGCAAAAGTACCTTTTAAACAAAAGTACCTTTTAAACAAAAGTACCTTTTAAACAAAAGTACGTGTTAAACAAAAGTACCTTTGTAAATAATGAAACCTTTTAAACAAAAATACATTTTAAACAAAAGTACCTTTTAAGCAAAGGTACACTTTTAGCAAAAATAGCTTTCAAACAAAAGTATCTTTTGATCACCAAAATACCCTTTAAACAAAAAAGTACCTTCTGAACAAAGTTATTTGTAAAAAAAGTACTCTCTAAACAAAAGTAGCTCTTGAGCACAAGTACTTTTTAAAAAACAGTTAAATTTTAGCAAAAGTACCTTTTAAATATTACTTTTTCAGAAAAGTGCCTTTTGAAGAAAGTTCCTTTGGGAAAGGGTACCCTTTGAGGAAAAACTTTTCTTTTGAACAAAAGACTTATGCCCTAATTCAGTAAGAAGATTTAGGACGTTTTTGTTAGAAGTTTCTAAATTATTTTCTTCAAAAAATCATAAAGCAAATGCACGAACCTTCTAGTATAGACAATAAATAATAATCGTTTTAAAGAATCAAAACTGCTTCTTTTTTTCGTCCATACGCAAAACAATACATTTGTCGAAGAGAATTAGGGCATTTTTCGAACAAAGGTAAATTTTGAACAAACATTTTTTTTAACAAAAAAGTAATTTAAAAAAAATTAAAATTTAAAAATTAAATTTTAACAAAAAGTAATTTTTTAAGCAAAAAAATATTTTTTCAACAAGTATTTGGTAAAAAAAAAGAAAATTAAACAGAAAAAAAAATATTCTTTAATCAAAAATTGCTTTTTAAACTAAAAAGTATTTTTTTAAAAATATTTTCTTAAGCAAAATATTTTTTAAGAAAAAAAAAATTTTTTTTTGCACAAAAAAGTACGTTCTGCACCTAACGAGTCAAATGGTTTTAAACTAAAGTAACTATTAAACAAAAACATTTCCTTGGCAATAAACTTTTTAGCAAATTATTTATTGCTTGTCGGAAATAGATTTGGAAAAAAAATAATCCTAAATAAAATATTCCATCAAACCTGTCAAATTCGACAGTTGTATCAATCAAATGTCATTACTTGCTGTCAGCAAATACTTGATAGCTCAGTTTTTTTTAAAAACAAATGAATGGTAAGGCTAGCTACTCTGCATTTATGGAATGGCCCTCATGTATTTGGAAGCAACTGTTACAGCGTGCGAACGTGTGAAGGGCTGACATTGTGTGAGCGAAAATCAAGCATGAAATTGTGAAAATAAAAAAGAGGGCGAAGATAAAAATAAAAAAATTCATGAATGAATGAATTTCTGTTACAAAAATCAAATGCAAGATTTCCACAGTCCCGTAACAGATTTCATTTAATTTTTAAATAGAAACAAAAATTTTAAATAGAGCTAATTGAGCGAAAAAAAAAACACCAAGCGAGTTCAGACTTACCGATCTACCAGCTGTTGCTGTTATACGAGCACTTTGTGATCTAGTGGCAGGTCGTCGCCTTCTATAAGTTGGTGTGCACTGTGAGTCTGGGGTATTGTTGCCCGAGGGCATGTTGTATATCACGGTTTCTATACTTCCGCCGGTAGCACAGATGGAAGCACTTCTAGTTTTCTTCTGCATGCGAAAAGGTGATGAGATATCGTCCGCCATGTTTGAGTTTTAATTAAAAAATCTCGGTGTACTTTGAGCTTTTGAGTTGCAATAAATTTTAAATATTTTTTTTACAGAAATTATTGTTTATTTTTAAATTAATTTCTTCTTTTTTTCAAATGTGCCAAACAAATGTGTAAAACAAAGCAACTGCAATGAAATGAAAAAAAAATAACGAGAAACATTTATTATAATATGTAACAACAAAAATTCTTTTCAACAGAAAATTTACTAAAACATCTCTCTTCATGTACATAAAATGTTTCTATGTTAAATTTTGTTTGTTTTTTGTGTTTTAATAATACGAGAACATGATTAAAAATAAATTTAAATTTTTAAACAACAAAAAGTAGGTCATTTAGAGTGAAAATTGTCTCGAGTGGTAAAAATAAACATTCACACTGGTTTATATTTAGAATATAAAAGTATTATTCATGAATTTATTTATAGCTGGTCTATCAAAATGCATTTTTGTACCCTTTACCAAAAAATGGAAAACGGTATATGTATGTATATAGGCTTGTCATTCCGTGTGTAATTTCCATAATTATCATATGCGACCCACAAAATATATATATATATTCTGGGTCCTTATGAATAGGGAAGACGAATAAGCGCTGTCCGTCCGTCTGGTGTACGTGAAATCGGTTTTCCGAAGCTCCCAGAAAAGCTAGAGACTTCGGTGTATAAGAAATGTATCAACAAATCAGCGAAATCGAGCAGACGGTTTCAGAGCTGGAAAACTTAAACTTGATTTTGCCATATAAAAGTAACTAAACACAAATTTTTTGATTTTTTTTTTGTTAAATAAACTTATTAAATAAACTTATTATTTCAGTACGAATAAAATTTGTATTAAAAATATAAAAAAATAAAAAAAAAATTAAAAAGATGTTTCCAGGGCTGGGAACTTTCACTTTTTTGTTATATAAAAATAACATACTAAAACTAATTTTTCCTTTTTTTATTTATAAAATTAAAATATCTTAAATTCTTAAAAGAAAAATATTGTAAGAAATCAAAAAAAAAAATTAAAATTATGATTCCAGGGTTGGAAAACTTACACTTTTTCTAATATTTTTTTTTAATATTTTATTTTATAGAAAAGTTGATTATAGAAAATTAGAAAAAATAAAACCACAGCTCTACAGCTGGAAAATTTAAACTTTTTTTGATATTAAAGTAATTAAATAAAACCTGTACATATTTTCATTATTTCGTTTTTTCGTTGTTCACTTAACATATTTTATATATTTTTTAAATAACAAGATTGGTATAAGGAACCAACAAAACCTAAAAGGATGATTCCAGGGTTGGGAAAAGTACACGTTTTTTTATATATAAAACTAATTAAATAAAGCTAGTTATTTCTTTGGTAATTAAATATATTCTATATTTTATAAAGAAATTATTTAGTACTCGTACTAAAACCAGAAAAATTTAAATTATGGTTCTAGGGTTGGAAATTGAAAAAAAAAA
This sequence comes from Tachina lurida, assembly GCA_944452675.1. Lineage (NCBI taxonomy): Eukaryota > Metazoa > Arthropoda > Insecta > Diptera > Tachinidae > Tachina > Tachina lurida. The sequence goes on from OX101756.1 coordinate 121,422,997, forward strand.
ATTTGGGTAAAAAAATAACCAAAAATAATTTTTTTTTTTCAGTTAATCATATTTCATGTTTTAGGTAGATCTTTAGTCAAGCAAATTATTTAGTCGAAAAAAAAACCGAGACGACACTTACACTTACACCAAGAACGTCATAACAAAGAAAACGAAACTTTTTTTAGTTCTTTATATATTTGTGAAAGCCGTCAGCAGCTCTACGTTAGTTAAAATATTAAGAAAACTCGAGTCACGTTGTTCAGAAATACAAGGTTAATTGCTTGCTGTCGCACGCGACAAAAAAGTGGAATTTCTGGGAGAAATGCCTATATCGTTCTTCATATTTTTTACAAATTTTATACAAATATATTGTTTACTCAACTTTTGAGAGAGAAATAAAATCTTCTTTTTCCATTAAGTTGTGTGTAAATTTAAAACTTCAAACTCGTTTTCTGGCAAACTGGTGTTTTTGAGTTATGACGTCCTTTGAGTAAATGAGCGATATGCCTAATTTTTTTGTTTGATTTAATTATTCTAAAGCGGATATTTTGAGGAAGTGATAGTTTGTAAATATTTTGACACAACAGTAGCAAAACGGAAACATTATGCTGTTTGCGAAGGCCGTTACACAAGCATCAGCAGCCTTTTTGTGTTCGGTCCACTGTGCGGGATTTCAATTAGTATAAACTTAAGCCCGTTATAAATTTTTTTTTTTCAGTGCAAATAGAATACGAGAATTATTTTGATTAGATGTGTCACAATTTATTGAAAGCTTTTTTTAATCAATGTTGCCGTTATGCAATTTTTTAGAAAGTTATATTTACCGGGTTTTAATTCATTAAATTTTGTGAATGTGCAAGTCTATTATAGTTTTTTTGTTGTTGTTAAAATATTGTGATTGCAATTATTTTTAATTTAAAGTTCTTATCGCCTACATATTTGACGTTCTTCACATTTCCTTCCTTAGCCACTTTTACCACGAAAAATTAAATTTTTGTTTTAGTTATGCTAAGAACTCTTAAACCAACTTTTCGAGCATAAATCTTTATATAGTTTTCCTCAATTTTTATTTTATGTCAAATATCTTTGTTTGTACTGAAAATTTTTCAATGTCGCACGTGACATAAAAATATGCGGTTTTGGAAAGCAAAAAATTTACAACATTCTTTTTTTACTCTTTGAACTCTTAGAGCATTTTTAGAGAGCAAAAGTCTCTTTAAGAACGAAAAAAAAAACGGAACGAACGAATGAAAGAAGTAGGGCTTTTGTGACTTTGGGTTCGAATACTTGGAAATGGCTTATGTGTAAATATAAATTCTTTGACATTAGTTAAAATGTGATTGTTTCCCTAGGGAAATATGATGAATTTTTAATATATGGCTGCCGGTGGAGCTTTCCGTGTAAATTCCCATATGGGGAATTCCACAGAATGTCACGTACGTTGACCAATCAATTAAGCTTGTATTTCAGAGAAAATTTAATTGTTTTTTTTTATTTCTTTATGTACTTTTGAGGAGCATAAGTAGCTCTACCTTTGCTAAAATATAAGGAAAAATCAAACCGCATTGATCTGAAATGTAATTGATTGGCCAACGTGCGTGATGTCGCACGTGACATTCTGTGGAATTGTTCATATATACATATGTGTACCGGAGCTTTGAAAGTTTATTTCGGACTGCCCTTTTGCACATACTTATGGCGGATAATCGGAGAAAATATCATAAAAACCTAGAATTTTATCACTTTATGCGAAGTTTTTTGGAGAAAAGTTTTTGTGGAACATGCTGAACCTGATTATACCTAATTATTTTAAATTATATTCATGTATTTCTTTTAACTTAAACTGTTTGTTCGTTTCGTGCGTGTAGGCAATTTTAAAGCACTAATAATTATTTTATATATGTATATGTACTCTGTTTTAACTAATTCATAAATTTAATTGTTTCTATAAAGCGCAAACAATTTAAAGTTGTTAAATTTTATGCTGCACTGTAACTCACACTTCACTTTCCGCACTTGTTCTCTTGATATTTTTGAACAACATATTTTTTTTTGGTATCACTTTTCAATCATCTGCTTGTTCTTGTATAGTATTGCTCCTCTCGTCACAAAATAATTGTTACAGCAGCTGAAACTGTACACAATAAACCTTCTATTCTACTGCTTGGCATATAAGGATTCGTGACCAAGTGTTACCTGAATTTCATTTCTTCCGGTCTGTTGCCTTTTTGGCTTGTTCATCTTTGGAAAAAAAAAAACTATTGAGTTTGCTTTTTTAATTAATCTTGCATTTGCATACAATGAGGAAAATTAAAAAAAAATAAATAAGTTGGAAAACTAAAGTGACTTTAGTTAGTTGAACAAGCAATGAAAAAGGTTTAAAAAAAGAAAAATTTCATGTGTTCTCTTTGTTAGATCGACTAGTTTTGATAAGGCCCTCCTATATATCTATATACATATATTATTTTTTTAATTTTATTTTGCCATAAGTTTGATTTTGTTGTGCAGTGTAAATCTCATATTCGGTATGAGCAGGCGTATGAGTAATATTTGAAGAAAAAAATATATATCAAGTATACGCACATCACACAAATAGCAACATATGGAAATAATGGGCGCTATGAAATAAGGCCCAAATAGGGAAATGACGCCCAAAGAAGAAAATGAAATAAGCCCAAATAAAATTAAGGAATTTTTAATGGGGCTTTATTTCATTTATTTTGTACTTTATTTCATCTTGAGTTTGGTTGGACTTTATTTAATTTATTTTGAGTCTTATTTCATCGTGAGCTTGGTTTCATTGGGCTTTATATCATTTATATTGGCTGTTTTTTCATAAAATTTCTCTTTGGCCTTATATAATTTTGTTTGGGTCTATTTCATTTCTTATTTGGGTGTTATTTGCATGAGCCTTATTTCATAGCGCCCTGCGTTATATTTTAAGTCACCTCAGATTCCGTTTGTGCTATAATCGTATTTGCTGCTTAATCAAGATTCTTCCTTGTCATAAACCAGGACATGCATATGTAAATAAGGATGTCTACTGATGTATCTATGTACACATATACATACATATGAATGTGTGAATCTTATAACCAGTTTCTGTTTCTGCCTTATAAGTATTTAAGGCAAAGAGACTTTTATTGTAATAAATTTCCTTATTTCATATCATTCGCTTTTTATTTTCTTGCCACTGCGGTTGATTTAACGACAAGACCATAAAATGTAATTTATGCAAATAAACAATTTATAAAAACACATGCAAATCATTAAAATACTTTTTACTTTTATTTTATACTTTCTATTTTTATTTGCATTTAAATTTAAACAATTTATGCAAAATTTTTATTATGGTTTAATGATGTAATTGCAATGAATATAAATTTTTATTACTTGTGATTGTCTAAATATTTAGCTTTAATGTTGTTGCTTTAAATTTATAAAAAAAATTAGAATTTTTTTTTCAAATCAAATCTTTTGCAATAAACTATTAAGCACAAAATTGCGATTGTATTTTAATTCCTTCAAACAAACAAAAAAAACATTTATTAAGCAATTTTTATAAACAATAATGAGTAAAATTTTGAAAAAAAAAATCTTTGTTTGGGCAAATGGAATTTTTCTTATATTTATTGCTCGCTTCTCCATAAATTCTTAAACTATTTCAATGCTAACAATTTTAAGCCATAAAAAATTCAATAAATAAATAATTAAATAAATGAATTAATTTATTTGGAAATTCATTTGTGTTTACGCCTCAAAAAAAGCTTTATTAGAACTGATTTTATATGAAAAATATGCGAGGGTTACCCTATAATTAAAAAAAAAAAACATACCCATATACCGGGTCGGCCATTAAGAGGCTGGATTTTGATATTATAAAAAACTAGTATTGCTGAATTTATCTTCACACAAAGATGACCATTATAAATAGTGTTTTCAAACTGAAATGGTTTAAATGTTAAAACCAAGTGTTGAAATCTTCTTTTGCCAAACAAAATCATTTGTTTAAAATCAATTTAAAACCTTTTTTTGAATGCTGATGCTTAAGCTAAAATTTAAGGATTTTCTGTTTAAAATTTTCTCCCCTAAAATTCCCCACTGTGCACATTGTCTGGAAATTCAAGCTGTAACTTGAACTCACAAATAAGTCAAAGCCAGATAACGAAGCAGATCACAGCCGCGCCGCCGATTAATTTCATAATTACTTAGCCGCCGCCGAAGAGTGTGGCCATGAATTGCCATAAAAATACCATCATTGCCATAACAATGCCCATCAGTCCCAGCCGCCGCAGATTTGTCCAATTTGGTCTTGGCCGCCGCCGACCAAAATTATACATCGGCTTCGTTCTCTAGTCAAAGCCTCAATTAATTATTATAATTCTTGACTTATTGCTGATGCTTAAGTTACATTTTAAGGCTTTTCTATTCACAGTCCGTCCCTTGGTAGGATTTTACGGCAATAATTTTTATAAGCACATTTTAACCCTTACAGGCACTTTTTTTAACCTAAAAAGGAACCTTAACCCTTAAACGCATTTAAAATTTTAACATATTCTTAGTGCTTAGATTTATAATAGAGTCTTCCTGCATTCCAAAACCCAAAGTAAAATTTTTTGGCAAATATTTTTTTAAACACATTTTAACCCTTTAAATCTTTGTTTAGGGGTGCAAAATAGACCCATTTAGATGAAGTGTAAGAGTGTTAAAATGTTTTCCAAAATATTGCTTGTAAGATTTTATGCGACAGTGCAGAACATACTCGTATGTGTATATATAAAATAACTAGATAAAAGTATGCTTAAGGACCGTGATACACTATCCTACACAGTCGTGCGACTTTTGAAAAAATACAACCCTGGTATGAAGGAGTCTACGAAAATGTTCAAAAGCCAATAACAATTCATCAGGTCAGGGTTGTATTTTTTCGTAGGTTGCGCGATTATGTAGGATAATGAGTCATGGCCTTAAGTACGAAATTAACCCTCATACGCATTTAAAGTTTTGTTTTAATTTCTGATGTACAAACTAAAACTAAATTTCGAGCTTTGCTGTGTTCGCTTAGAGATTTTTGGTAGAATTTAAAAGCAAATATGTGTAAAGTTTATTTAACCCTTTGTACGCCCGTTTAAAGTTAATTACATGTACCAGGTTGTGAAAGGGACACAAAAAACCCATTATATGATAAAGAGTTGCATGCAGGGTTGAAATTTTCCATAAAAATGTTCGTTACACGTAATGCGAGTTGTATTTAACATAAAACTGCTCAATATAAATATTATATGCTTAAAATGCTTGTGTGAGAGAAAACGAAATTAAATCTTTAAACGCATTTCAAGTTTAAACTTAACTCTGTTGCTCAAGTTGAATATTTAGCTTAATTGCTTTCAGAATTTAGTGGCAAATTCCTTCCGAAACACTGTAAAGTTCCAGCTAAGGGTACTTTTTTTATTCCCACACAGAGATAAGTTAGAGGGTTAAAATAAATATTGGAAAATTTTAAAGAAACAGCATCATCATACACCACCAGACATAAACACCAGCATCAACCTCCTTTAAAAGATACATTTTCGAAACGTCCTTAATTGTTTTATTTTATATATTTTATTTTAATCTTCTCTGCTAGCATCAGTCCTTACAACCATGTTGTACTGTGTAATTAAATTCATATTTTTATTTTGCAATATTTCTTCATCTAACAGGCTCTTCAAATTGATTGAAAATCTAATTTACTTAATAAAATTTTCCACTTTTATTTTCTTCTGACATTTCCATAAAAAAAAAACTTAAACGTCCTGCATCACTTCACAGTGGGGCTGATAAGGAAAAATATTAGTTATAAATATGAAAGGTTGAGAAAACAGTTTTTGTTAGCATAGTAATGCGCAAAAAAAGCGATGGTAGAAGAATAAACTTTTACAAATTTGAGGCAATGGCCCACACGATATCTTCGAAAAACATTCCGTAGACAACTTTTATGAAAAACAATAATAATATAAAAAAATTTGTCAAGCAAATTCCAAAAACAAAAAGAAATTTCACTAAAAAATTAATAAATACAAAAAGAATGAAGAACTTATAACACAAAATGTGTTATAAAATTTTATATCAGAAAATAAATTGAAGATCAGAAAATTCAGGGGTAAAATTACGGCACTCGATATCGTACGAAATTACGAAATATTTCAATAAAGTTTACATGGAAACATTTTAACAGTTCGAACCGTATCGAATGCCGTAATTTGCCTCCCAAATTAAAAGTTAAAATAAAAAGAAAACAAAAAATTAATATTAAAAACTTAACCCACTTGTATGTAAACTAAAGTTCCCTTAAATGCAACCCTGCCATAATTTCTGTAGAACTGGCAACCCTGGTGTCAGACAGAAATCTGTCGACAGTGTGTGGCAGATGTCAGCTGTGCATACTTTAAAATTATAAAATCCAAGAGACAAATTAAAGTGAAATATGTATATGTACGTATTTCCATTGTGACGGGTGTGACTGTGATACTAAATTTTTTCGTTTTAATTTAAAAGTATAACATTTTTAACTTAAAAAAAGGATGCGGCTCGCAAGGATGTTAGTCTTAAAAATATTTAATAATAAGTAGACACCTGCAAGAATATGACATCTGCTTAGAATGGCCATCACGTGACGGGTGTGACTTTACACATTTTCCTTTTTACAGATAACAAGCATAATAATCAAAATTACAGCTGGTAAAATTGAATTTTTTTTTCGAGTTTTCATGCCTGGTCACACGCGTTAATCTTAAAGACAAATTTATTATTTTTATTTTCCAGGTAATAAGTTTAATACAATAAAAAAAAAAAAAATACTGAAAAATTTACTGCACTAAAATTCTTTATCGTGCTTGACTTCGACTAGCACATTTAGGTACTAGATTAGGGAGAAAATGTTTTTGTACCATAGTGCAGAATGTGGCAACGTTGCCAAACATACAGAGAGAGAGAGAGAGCAGATAATTTAGTATATTTTCATTTTAAAGGGTTTCCAAATTGAAAAATTTAGAAAAATATATTTTTATTTTAAATTCGTCCATAATTGTCCTACTCTGGTGGACATCAATTCAACGATTTGTTATTAAACATAAATAAATAATTTTTTTCTCCCGTGTAGGGTCGCTTTGTGTGGAATTGCCCATATATCAGAGACTATCAAATAAATAGATTGCATCGGGTTATTTATGTCAGTTTCTTTAACTCTTCTACTATTAAGTGAAATTTATTCAAATCGCTGCATTAGTGTAGAACAATGCGAATTGATATCAGGTGTTCTCAATTTCCAACTTTGCATATATGCGAATATTCGAATATATTCGAATATATTCGCCTTTTGTACTTGTTAGTGTAAAATTTCCTGCTGTCGGAAAATTTCCGAACGTTTTGCTTTGATTTGACACCAGAGAAATTAACAGCTGATCATCAGCTGTTGAATTGAGGTCCACTGATATGAATTCGCCTTGTTGTAGAGTTTATAAACTGTGACCAGGGTTGCCAGATTTTTTCAGACCTATTTTGGCAAACTGATTTAAAAAATCGCCAAAATCAGTTTAATGTAGTTTCTCTTAATATTAGAGTTTTTCTTTTCCCGAACTTTTTCATTTCCCGGGAAAGCGGGAAAGATTTTTCAATTTCCCGGGAAATCCCGGGAATTCCCGCCCAGTACAAGACAGTACAAAATATTTTTAAATTAAATTTATTCCAACAAAAACAAATTATTATTCATAAGATCGATTAAATAATAACGTTTTATACACACATTATTCAAAAAACAATACCGTTTCCATTCTTTATATAATAATACATAGATACAAATATTATAAAAAAGAAATTATACGAGCATTATTAAAAAATAAAATGAAAAAATCATTGTTAAACTTAAAATTGGTTTAACAAACGAATTGGGTATGGCAAAACCAGTTTTAACGCATACTTTAACTTTAACAATCGTTTTTACACAAGGGCATTTTTCTTTGGAAATAGGACTTTAGTACAGAATAAGCTGTTAATGCTTTTAACCGTACTATTTACCAAAGATAATCTGTAATTATTTGTAATTTTCTTTTATTTCCTTGCTCATTTCTGTTTTTTACTTTTATGAATTGTTGTAGAATTAAATTTTGATCGTCGCGTTCTGCTTTTTCCAAATAAAGTCATCTAAGTTTCAGAATACATGTGTACCAGATGTAAACTCGGCCTTAGTTGTTGTAAGGATTTAGCTATTGTGATATTTCCATCACCTTATTATTGCACCATCGCATTAATAAAGTGAATAACGACACCCATCAAGGAATGTGTACATAAAAATTAAGTTGCCATAACAAAATCAAAAAAAAAAAGGAGAGAGGTGTCTTAGGACACCCGGTTATAGCTATTGCTAATAAGCAATATAATACTATGTTCACATTTATGTTTTTAAACGTGTTTAGCGCCTCATTCGTGTTTAAGAGCTTAAACACGACGATTTTGAGATGTTTTACCATACATTGACTTGTTTTGTTAAACATTTCAAATGAAGTGTTTAAGATTTAAACACTTCCTTAAACACTTAAATAGAGTATGTTCAGTCCATTTTTTGATAACTCTGGCACCTTTGTTTTGTTATTAAATGGCGGCACCTGATAAATTATTTGGTAAGCAAGTAATTACTTAAAAAAATACTCAATTATTTACAAAAACATTTGTTGTTTGAAAAGCATAATTATTCGTAATTTTTTACAAATACAATAATTGACAATAATACTGACAAAACGACAACCTTAAACATCTCAAATATAATGTGAACGGTTGTGTTTAGTTCTTAGAAAACTCGTCTTAAACACAATTGTGAAAATGTCGTCGTTTGGTTTCTGGTTTGCTACAGACATAATGTATTTTGAATATACTGTGCCGCAAACCAGAAACCAGCTGACGTTGTATTAAACATGTTTAAAAACATAAGTGTGAACATAGTATAAAACAAACTTAATGTGTTTAAATTCGCCGCAAATATTTCATAACGTTTCCATTTATAACCCATTATTATCGTTTCTAGCGGAGCACGATTAAATGAATATATTGTTTGTGGTCAGCGGCGGCGGTTATTCGTCTTACAGTCGATCGGCAATGTTCTCTGGCTTGTGCTTATTTGCAAAAAAATAATACAAAAACAAACTGAGCGATGTTTCTCATTGTTGTTGTTTTGTTTTTTTTTCAATCATTTCAAAGAACCAAAGAAAACAAATTCAAACAATTTGCTTCGTTTATTTTCGTACGCTGCTTTTAAGTACAAAGAAATCAAAACAAAAATAAATTTATAACTGTAATAGTGTCGGTTAATTTTGTTACGAAAATTATTTTCTAACCACTGTATCTCGCCATAAATAGCAATAGCTATAAAAATCCCGGTAATTCCCGCACAAATTTCCCGGGATTTCTTTCCCGGGAAATTTTTCCGGGGAAATCCCGTATGAAAAACACTACTTAATATATATTTGATAATAAATTTGTTTTTATATAACAATTTTATTAATATGTATTTAAAAAAAAGCAAAAGCAGAAATAAAATCGCCAAAAATTATTTCTTGTAAATTTTTCTCATCCAAATTCAAAACAAACTAATTTCCTGAATTACAAAAAATTTCAAGTTTAATTTTGTTAAAATAATAGCCATAAAAATCGCCAAAAAAAAATGTAGTTGTCGCCAGAGAAATCGCCATGTCGCCAAACTAAAAAGTTGGACGCCAAACAAGTGGAAAAACTGCCACGTTTGGCGAGAAATCGCTATATCTGACCGCTCTGTCCTGTGAGAAGCTCTACATCTTATCTTTCTCTTTCTGACAATAGCGTTGTTAAAACTTTCTTCTTTTTTTTAAGGTTAAGGTATCCCCTGTAATTTTTATTTACATTTCATTATTGTATTTCAGAACATACCGATTTTTGAAACCAATATATTGCCTATTAAACCCATAGTGCATGTTGTTTAGAATAATAAAATCTATTAAAATAATTTCTTCAAAACTTTCTTTGGTGTTCATTTGCTGGGAATTTTTTTCTGTATTCAATTGCAGATGGTAAGAAGGAGAGAGAGAGAGGGAGAAAGATATATATAAGGAGTGTGAGAGAAGCGAAGAGTAAAAAAAAACTAGTTTAAATTCAATTAGTGTCAATTAACACAACTGATGGGGATGTAAAACTAAAACAATAAAAATGAATGAATGAAGAAGAAAAAAACCTCAAGTGTTCAGCGTGTTAAAGACAGGCAAAGAAAAACTGGCTGCTAAAAGCGCTTCCACAATATCCGTTTAAGGCAATTTAATACAACAACACTTGAAGAGCCATAAAATAGCGGAATGTTGAGCAAACGGGGAAAAAGGAGGCGGCAATTAAATCCATTTTTATACTTGCGCTAAAATAAGTTTGTGTAATAAACAGAAACTTTGATTAAATCTGCCGTTATACGCGCATATTTGACACTACCAACTATGGTTGGTTAATGAAAGTATGTCGCTACAGGAAATGCCAACCGTGCTGTATGAAATTTTGGAATTTAAGTTTTTTTTCAGTAAATTTTTTTACTTTTAAACAAAAGTGTTTGACCAGCCATATTTTTTTTTACTTACCAAGACCGCCTTTGATAAAAAAAAACTTAATATATTTATATAGTTATTTTTTTTTTTGTGAGATTGCCCAGTTTGCATGTTATCTAACGATATATCCCTGGAATAGCAATTATAAAAGCTAATCGAAAATCTAAAGCAGCCAGGGCATTGGGAATTGATATTAAATTATTTACCATAGATACGACTATTTAACATGTAAAATATGGTCTGCTTGTAAAATAAATTCAGTTGTATGTATTTGTTATCTGGTGTTGTGGGTATTTTTAACTTGTTGTACTAATGGTTGGGTCATTTACAGAATATGTTACTTTTAACGTTTGTAAGCTGGCTCCCTAAACGAATGTTTAGAATATATCAATACCATAATAATACTTGTACCATGTAAATACATTTTATCGCTACATAATTTTGTAATTGTTCGTAAACGTTTGTTATACGCTTGCACCTGGTACTGCATTTGCGAACTAAATAGTTTCACATTGTACTATGGGAAATTTTCTCCTTTTTTAGGCCAAAATTAAAATTGGAAATTTGCAATTATTTTTGCAGCAAATATTTGCAATTTAAAAAAAAAACCTATTTTTGGAAACTAAAACAAAATGTTTACTATGTGGGAAAGAAACTGGAAATCAATTTTTTCTTATATCCTGTTAAAAAAAAAGTTTTTTAATGCCAAATTAAAAGGTCTAAAAAAGGAGTGTTGAAAAATTGTCATGCGTGGGTCTGTGTGAGTGTATGAAAAAAGATTTTTCTTTGATTTAATATAAAAAATTCAGTAAAGTGCGACTTTGACTCGCGCACCAAGGGTTCCGTACGTTGGGCTTTGAGCATTTTTTTAATACAGTGTTTTTTTACGTTTTTTCAGCTGAAATAATTTTTTTTTATTATTTTTCGCTTTTTTCTCGTTTTGGCGATTTTTTTAATTTTGGCGATTTTTTTTTTCATTTTGGCGATTTTTCCGGTTTTTCGCGATTTATTTTCGATTTAGAAATTTTTTTTATTTGGTTTTTTGATTTTAGCGTTTTTTTCGGTTTGGCGATTTTATAATTTTGAGATTTTTTTGTTTTACCGTTTTTGAAAATTTCAAGAAGTTTGCTCTTACGGTTTCCAAGATACAGCAAGTTATCAAAATTACATAATCGAAATTACATTAACTGATGGTACACCCTCTAATTAAATTTTTTTAAATTTTAGTGTAAATTGTTGTAGTCTGTATAAAAATACACTAACTTTACAAATTTCAAGTGTATATACATACAATTGTACAGGGTGTTTTTTTTTAGAGGTATAGAACTTCGAATTGAAATAAAACACAAGAAAATCGTTTTAATGTCCATGAATTTGGCTTTATTGGAAGGATAATTTTATGCCATTAATGTTTAAAGATGATTTCGGGCATGTGGCCGCCGCGGCTGGCTCGAATAAAGCCAATTCTACAGGTCCAATTTTCAACCACTTTTTCGAGCATATGGGGCCGTATGTTGGCAATAACGCCACGAATGTTGGCTTCCAAGTCCCCTAACGTTTCTGGTTTGTTGGCGTAGACGAGCGACTTCACATATCCCCAAAGAAAATAATCCAATGGTGTCAAATCACACGATCTTGGTGGCCAATTGACAGGTCCATTCCGCGAAATTATGCGCTCATCGAATGTTTCCTTCAATAAATCGATTGTGACGTGCGCTGTGTGGCATGTAGCGCCGTCTTGTTGGAACCACAACTCATCCACATTCATGCCATCCAATTCGGGAACAAAATAGTCGGTTATCAGCTCCGATTGCTGTGCACGGTGGCGAATCGATTCATTCGGGTCCTCTTCAACACTTTGCTCTACAGCGGCAATTGTTTCTTCGGTGCGCACTGTTCGACGTCTCTGCGGATGCGTATTATCACATAGAGTAAACGTAGTGCGAAAACGATCCATGGTTAACCGAATTAATTGCTCTGATGGACGATTATGTCGACCATAAAATGGACGGAGCTTGCGGTAAACTTCGCGAACTGAACCATTATTTTCGAAATAAATTTGTATGATTTGCAAGCGTTGTTCTTTTGTCAACCTGTTCATGATGAAATGGCAAACCAAACTAAATATTAATCACTTGACAGCTGACAAAATGGCCGCCAGTTAAAAAAGTGATGCCAACTTAAAGTTCTATACCTCAATAAAAAACACCCATTATGTATATTACATGGGATTTTAACATTTTTCGTTGCTCGTTTTGGCACACCCTTTAATTTCCAACTCTCATGTATTTGTTGTTGTAGCGGCCAAGGGTCTACACACTCCGTCGAGATATCAAGTCCGTAGCTCTTTTGGTTCTCGAGAAAATACCCTGTGACAGACGGCCAGACGGACAGACGGACAGCGTAGCGAAAACAATAGGGCTTCTTTTCACCTTTGGTGTACGAAACCCTAAAAACTAGCTCTTGCCAGCGTCTCCACTCCCGTTGATCTAATATTTTGGAGCTAAATATAAAAAACCGGATCCGAACCGGATGAAAAATAGGCGATGTTCGCCGCTGGTAATGAAGCTTCCTATTAGTGAATGAGCTTTCAAAATCAGTTTACGTGAAAGCGTAGCAAACAAACTCACTTTCACATTTATAATATTTATTAGTAAGGATATGTAATAACGAGTTGTTTTGTTTTAAAAATTTTCGAAAACTTTATCAATTGTTTTGTGTGTGATTTAAAATATAGATTCAGCGCAGCAAAGGTTTTCCTAATAAATATTTATGGTTTTTGAACCATATTATTTATATAAGTCAAAAATTGTCACGCGTGAGATAACGTGAGCGGGAGTGATAACAATTTTTTCTTGAGATTAAGTGTTAGAAACTTTAAGGACGTTAGAAAGGCCGCTCCGAAGTTTTATTCCAAAAAAATAATTTTAATCAGTCCTGACGTTTAGCTGTAAATGTGTAAAATTTCCCATAGTGCAATGTAATAAGCGTTTTTTTTGCTCTGAATATTTCGTAAGCCCAAACTTTTTAAAAGCTTTACGAATTTCTTTTACAACTTGTACACTATTTTGTTGGGATTTATCAAGAAGTTATCGATCATTAGGGGATATACTCTGTAATTCGAAACGAAAAAATATTCTTTCGAAATTCTATGTTAACATGATGCGGATTCGAAAGGATTTTCCTTGGTTTCGTATTACAGACATTTAATTGATACCAATAGTGTGTACGGTTTCAGTCCTTTGAAATTTATATAGCAATTTTCAAATGTGGCGATTTTAGTCCTTTATAACTCGAAATCGGCAGAAATGGACTTATGCTGTTATACAATCAAACCAATACATAGAATGAATCATTTTGGTTTGAAGTAATTTTTTTTCTAAGTTTTATTTTTATATCTAATGTATTCTTTAATAGTTCCTTGAGCTCGAGCTCTAAATCGTCCGATGTGGACTTACGCTGTTATTCGAAAAAACCCTAAGATTAGAAAAATTTTGCAATTCAATAGATTTTATCTTAGCCTCATTTACAGTTTAACACATATTAAATATCAAAACATGTTAAATATCAAAACTGAGAGAAACGGACTTAAGCGGTTATTAGAGAACATCACAGAATAATATCCATATTTTGACGCTGAGTGATTTATTCTGCATATCTATTTATATTTATTGTGATTTAAATGCATATTTATTACTTTTTTCCAAAAAAGAAAATTAATAAAAATGTACTTAGCCTGTTATTCATAAAAATAAAGGATTTTTTATAATTTTTAATTTCGAATTATTTTTTCTAGCTTATTTGAAATTTTTAATACATTTTAGGCAACTTTCGTCATTATCAATTTTAAATCTAGAAAAGTGGAATTGTGCAGTTCTTAAAGAAAACCGCAATTATTTTTTCTGGCAAATAATATTTTCTTAATTTTTTTTGCAATATGCGAAAGGAGCAAAAACTGTAAATAAAAGTTGAAAAATGCAAATGTAGTCCAAAACAACTTTAAACTTATGGTTTTTAGTTAAAACGGCGTAAGTTCGTTAAAAACTTTAGATTTATGAGGAAACTTGCAAAAAGTCTATTCGAAATTAAAATAAAATCTGAAAAAATTAATTAATAGTTAAAAAATATGGTTTGACGCCAATTAGGCTGTTTTCACAAATAACCGCTTAAGTCCATTTGTATACATTTAAAAAGGACAAAATGTGCTATAGAACCGCTATAGAAATACATATACATACATATGTTCATACATACATGTGAACTAAAACGTGTCTTAATCAGTGGTTTTCCCGAATAACCACTTAAGTCCAATTTGTCTCGATTTTGCGATATTGCTGCTTAAAATTGCCAAAACAAAAGTCATTAAAAGTGTGGAGGAAACCGGCCAAAACACAACTTAAGTTCGAAAATTACTATTTTTGTGGTTTTCATGAATAGCCACGTAAGTCCTTATGTTTCGAGTTTGCGATATTGGTGGTAAAAGTAGCAGAAAATGCAATAAAGCATGAATGAATTTAGCATACGCTATTTCTGAAAAACCACATAAGTCCATGTTTGTCGATTTTTCGATATTGCTATTAAAAAATTGCCAAAAATGCATTGAAAGTATAAATGAATTCAGAAAAAAATCACTTGATTGCGAAAATTACGTTTGTTGTGAATAACCACGTAAGTCCATGTGTGTCGATGTTGCTGGGAAAAATTTGTCAAAAATGTGTAAAAGTGTGAATGAAATTAGCAAAAAAAAAATTACTTGATATTGAAAATTACAAGTTAAAGTGTGAATGAATTGAGCAAAAAAAAAAAAGATCACTTGAGTTCGAAAATTACTAGCTCTATGGTTTTCCCGAATAACCGCTTAAGTCCACTTGGTATCGATTTTGAGCTATTGATGATAAAAATGGCTAAAAATGCGTTAAAAGTGCAGAAGCGGCCCGCAAAAAAATAATGAGGAGGGTCTGAAAATTATTATATTTTTGTGGTTTTCATGAATAACAGTATAAGTGCATTTGTTTGAGTCTTAATTTGCATGTCAAAGATTTGTAAAAATTCATTAAAATTATGAATACAATTAGAAAAAAGTATTAAAAAAAAACACACTAAAACAATGTGGTTTTTAAGAATAAGCGCGTAAGTCTATTTTATGACGATTATCTGATTTATTGATGAAAACAAAAAATTTAAAAGCACAAAAAATTCAGCTGGAACTAGGAAAAAAAAATTAATTGAGCACAAACATTTTACTTATTTAATGGCTTCCTGGAACAATCGCACAAGTCCATGTATGACGGTTCTTAGTTATTGACGACAAAAATAGCTTAAAAT
This sequence comes from Tachina lurida, assembly GCA_944452675.1. Taxonomy (NCBI): domain Eukaryota; kingdom Metazoa; phylum Arthropoda; class Insecta; order Diptera; family Tachinidae; genus Tachina; species Tachina lurida. Next base: position 121,438,896 of record OX101756.1, read on the forward strand.
GTGTTAATAATGAAAATAGGTTAAATTGGGCTTAAAAATTAATAAAATTTTGTAATCTTTTTTTAGCTATTAAAAATAACCGCATATGTCAAATTTTGAAGATTGTGAGATAGATAATAAAAAGAACTGTAAAAATTCATCAAATATTTGAATAAAACTGGGAAAAAGTTTATTGTAGTCAAAATCAGCTAAAATTCTGTGATTCTTAGGAACAAAAGGCTAAGTCCGTTTATATCAATTTTTAAATTGTAGCCAAAAATGTTTTTTTTAACTTAAATAAAACTAAAAAAACAACTTTTTCAGATTCCTAAACGGCTGTAATAGAGTGGTCCATATGAATCGATTATGGAATTGCTGCCTAAATTTGCCAAAATTGTACATTTATTTAAAAAACATTTATAAAAATTTTAAACAAAATATCAATTGATACTTAAATGTAATTTTTCCATACAAAAATTAATGAAAATCGACATTTAAATATGGACTGATATTTAAATAGAGTTGGTGAAATTGGCCCTTAATTAGGTTGTAGAGAAAATAGGAAACGAATTACTTCTTTGGAATGAAAATGTACTAGATTCAGACTAGGCAATTTCAGTTGAGCAACGTTTGAGCTTATGGAAGAGAGATAGAGAGAGTGAAGAAGATCATGAGCTGAAAATTTGCTTCAACTAAAAATGCCGTGTGTGAACCGAGACATAGACGTAGTAAAAACTTTGAGCTGCATACTTTTAGGAGCAGAATAAAAATTAATTCTTACTTGGGAAGCTTTGAATTGAATTGGATGCTAAAAATATCTAAAAGAGCCGCCTTAAGAAATTGAAGTTTACAAAATTTAAATACAATACAAATCAACAAAAAAATTTACAAAATAAATATAATTTTAGTTTATGAAGAAATATTTCTTTTTTGTGCAAATAAAACTACCCCACATGTTTAATATTTTTTCCTTTCTCTGAAATCAACAAATCATTAAAATCATTTCTATTTTATTGGGTTATTAAAATAAACAAAACAGAACAAATAAAGTATTTTTCAGTTGAATGTTTAATTAATTTACCAGAAAATAATTAAAAATGAATTTAAATGAATCAGTTGGAGGTCTTTGCGTTTTTGCCAACAAATAAACACGAATTAAATATTCGAGTAAATTTTTTTTTCGTTTCTAAGGTTTAATAAATTGTGATGATGGAGATGATGGAGAAATTTAATATTAAAAAAGAAAAATAAAATAAAAAACTATGACGTCTTAAAATCCATAAATTTTGAGTTACACGAATTGATTTCCGCAAAAAGAATTTTTCTCTTTAGTGATTATTATTATTTTTTAAATTAGAGGAAAATTCTAGCTCAGTATAATAAATAATACATACATATATCGAAAATTAATTTTTTTAAATAACTTTTTCAAGGAATTTTTGATTTTTATGCTAATAAATACTTATAGGGCATTTACATCAGCACAAAATCTAGCATATTTTGATTAAAATCTCTATGAAAATCTATACCGTTTACATCAGCTTTTTTTTACATTTATCAAAATTTTTTTATCCAAGGCAAAACCCATCAACTGATTTGTTTCCAAAACTACAACCGAACAACTGCATTGTAGCCAATTCACACACTTTTTTAAACAGCCCATAGCTAATTAACTCACCTTTTGTTGTACAGGGTAGTAAAGACTAAATAAAAACATTAGATTATTATTAGATTTCCTACAAATCTACTGAAAACTAGATTTCGTTTTGTATGGGAAGTCTGGTAAAAAGTATTTTGATTCGAGACAGTGTGAATGCACTATTATAAATATTTTTTCAATAATATAATATAATCAACAATTGATCTCTTGACACAGTAAAATTCCTTTAAAAAATTATTTTATTATTTGCTTTTTATTTAATGGCCATGATTATTTTATAGAGAAACTTTGTTCATACATACTTTAGATAATTGTGACAATTTTTATACCAAACATATGTTAGGACAATAAAATTTACAACAACAACTACAACAAAAGCCGGAAAAATCCAAATTTATTGGGAAGAGTGGCGGAATTTATGTCAAGGGAAAGCGATATAAAACTCAGTTATTACACCCTTCCGTCATTGAGTTGTTTTAGGAATAAAAAAAATGTTTTCGCTCTCGCTTCTAGCTTTTTTTTAGGAAATCGATAACACTACCAACATTTTTTGCCGGCTACATTGATAAGCGGGCAAAAAATTAAGTAAAGTAATAAAAAAAAATGTGAAACGACAGCAATATTTTTTTTAGCAAATAGAAACTCAATGAATTGTAGGAATCATGGAGTAATAAGTGTTTGATAAAAGTATGTAAATATAAATGTTTGTTGCACTCAATAATTCACAAATGATTGCACTATTTGGAATCAAATTTAACACGCAGTAGTAATAAATGTTAGTACCTGCCACCACTTTATTAATTAATGTAGAAAGATGGCTAAGATAGTTAAGATAAGTTCTATTCCAAAGAGTGGCACCGCGATGCGACACCTGATGAATATGTTATGACATATATGTATATCTATTACAGGTCCAAGCTCTGTATGACTCAGCTGATGAAAGTCTATACAGAGCGTATGGTAAAAATCCGCCTACTGTCTTTCGCACACAGAAGCTCATAGTTAAAGATCTGCGATATACACACAATGAAAATTCCATTCAAAAACTTTTCAACGATTTTGTAATGGGTAGAGTATTCTTTTAATGGCTTACGAAGTAATAAGGGCTACTTATTTATAAATCTTATTATTTTCTATTTATAATAATTGCTCGTAATGAAGAAAAGAAACACTTATATTTATCAATACTAAGTTTTACACGCTTCTCCGCTCGCGTTGATCTAATATTTTGGAAACTATACTTAAAATTGATGAATGTTTTGTTATTTGTTACTCAATGATAATATTAAAAAAAAACACTATAAAATGGCGATAAAAAATTAAAAATTAAAATAAAAACCAGTTTTAAAAATGTTTAAACAATCAAACCCGAAGCGAAAATTGCCCTAACCAACCCAAAAGGAGGCTTTTCGGAAAAAATCCGAACTAAATATAAAAAACCGGTTCCGAACCGGATAAAAAATAGACCGCTGGTAATATAGCTTTCCATTGGTAAGAGAATTTTTAGAATCGGTTTAGCAATGTGAAAATATGTGTGAAATATAAAAAACCGGTTCCGAACCGGATAAAAAATAGCCTATGTTTGACGTTATTAATGTAACTTTCTATTGGTGAAAAAATTTAAAAAATCGGTTTGGCAGTGTGAAAATTAGTGCCAAATATAAAAACCGGTTCCGAACCGGATTAAAAATAGCCTATTGGTTAAAGAACTTTCAAAATCGGTTTAGTGGTTTGCGCGTGAAAGCGTAGGAAGCAAACTCACTTTCACATTTACAATATTAGTAAGAAAAGGATGTGAAAGTACTTATCTTAGTACTCTTCTTTGACAGTGTACTCGCGATAACATGAACACCCTAAGGACTTATTTAAAACATGAACTTATTGCAAACGTTTTAAAATATGAAAAACATATTGTTGTATTTTTTTTAATGGATTTTATCTACACACAAATCTTAATTAACATACTAGTGGTTAAATTTTGAATCAACTGAATAATAAGTTGGGAATTTACCTAGATGTTTGCTGTGAAATTGTCTTCAGCTGTCAATCGAAGTTTTTGATATACACGTCTTATATTAAATATAAATTTAACGTGAAATATTCTTATATAAGAAAAGCAGAAATCTTAGAACATTTACCCAAAGGTGCGAGTGTTATTAATTAACAAGAATGTCAACTTTTTGTCGCGTGTGACACAAAACAAATTTGCTTGTTTTTTTTAAGAAAATTAACGTTTTTTTTACTTTTTTATATATTTTTATAGGCCGTCAGCAGCTCTACTACACTAGGCAAAATAAAAAAATCGAGTCACATTGTTTTGAAATACAAGCTTAATTGCATGATGTCGCACGCGACAAAAAAGTCGACTTACTGTGAAAATGCCCATATGTGGGCTAAAAAAAGTTCATTGAGAAATAAATAAAAAAATAAAGCCTAATTTGTATAGGAAATATTATTGTTAAAGAGGAAAATAGATGTCATTCGCCAATGTATAAAATTTGGCTTGATTTTAATTAGTTCATACTAGCGCGACTTCACTGTATTGAAAATACATGCACTTTGAAAACAAAGAATATTCGATATTTTAATTCATTATGACATCATGTTCAACTAACTAATTGTAGATTTTGCAAAGTCTCAAATGTCACGCGCGACATTGAAAACAACATTTGTCATGAGTGCTTTGAAAGTGCGCTAAATAATATAAAGATTTGGAATCCTGACATCTATATAAAGTTGGTCACGTGCGACATCGTAAATTATATAAATTTAAATGAGCAAAAATGGTGAAAAAAAGAAAATAAAGAGAGTTGAAGATGAAGATGAAGTATTATTACAAAGCCATAAATAAAAAAACGAAACACACGGAATTCTTGCAAAAGTTTAATAAATTTATTGATTGTAGAGAAAAGGCACAATGACCACTGCATTCATAAGACACAAAGTGCAAGTAAATGGTTGCAAAAACTGTACAAAAAACAAGAAATAAAAAATTAAAAGTAGTTGAATACTTCTGTTAATTTGAAAACATGCTTACTAAACTTGTTTATTTATAATTTTGTGACGGAAAAATTGTCACGTGTGACTGTGATATCAATCCACAACATTACAAAATTAGTCACATTAACATAGCGTTACCAGAAACGCAAAAGGCTCTAACTAATATATTAATAATTTTGCAGGAGAAGTAAAAAATATGCTGAAATGAAAAATAATGGGAATTTTCAATGCGAATTTCTCCAATACATGTAATAAAAAAATACACCATAAAGTATTAAATCCTTTATGAAAATTGTGTGTATGTGTAATATTTTAAAAATTATAATATATGTACATATAGCAGATCACATTCATCATTCTTGTGCTTTAACCGCCAGTAATTTGATGAGTTAGATTTATGCTTATGGATATGATTCATGTTCTTTACTTGCATTACATGCCTCAGAATAAAACGAAATCTACACATAATTCTAAGAAGGTTATCTTAAGAAACCAGGGCTTAAAAATCAAAACCTAGCTCCCGCTGAGAAGCATCAAAATTCCACCTTTTCGTTGTAACATTTTGATTAATTTCTCTTCCGATTTTTATGCAATTTTGTAAGAATGATGCCTCCGGCATAACTACTTTTTGTACAAAATCTTGAATCATTAAACGTTCTAGTTTGCGAAATATAGCGGCTTTGTTAAATTTTCCCATTTTGAAGTTTTTATACTATTTTTATAGCTATGCTATTTATTGCGCCTAAAAGTATGCTTACAATTTTCAAGTTTCTTTTATTTTTTTGTTTGTTGTAAGTTTAATTTCAGCTGAAAGCATTAAAGCTTGTGTCTGGAAGCGTCACATATCAGTACTTAAAATGTGTGTAAGATTCGTTCATGCGCAAAATAACTTATTTGTTTGTTATTGTAGTTGACTTTTTCGCTCAATGCATCCGACACCACCTCTTATTTTTTGCTGTTGGTGCGTGAAAGCGTACAAGCAAAAGAGTCCGGCCATCTCTTGTTATAAATGTGTTTTTATTTACTTGCATACATTCAGGCGTAATATTTACGCGCCATGTGTGTAAGTTAGTAAATAAATTAAAATATACATCAGTGATCGGCAATGAATAGATTTTTCGCTATTCCTACTGACTCATAGAATTTTAAATATAGGTGATTTACCCATACTCACGATGACATTGGTTTATAAGTAGAGGTTGAAATAAATATGAATGCAACGTCAACAGCAAAGTTATCCGCACTCGCACTCATAAATCACCTCAATTTGATTTGTAATTTCAAGAAAATACTTATACTACTCATGTTGATTCAGCTCACTCAACTCATGCATGTATGTTTATTTAAAAGTTTAGTCACTAAACAGTTTGCATGTAGTATACAATAGTTCTTTTTTAATTCCTCCAAAAACAAAAAAAAAAAGCAACAGAGAAACACATAACCTCATAATGTGAACTTTAATGTTCTTATGCGAAGTTCGCACTGTGAATCATACTTATTTTGCATCGTCCATAGGCATTGAGTTAAGGAGAGTCAAAATCAACAACATCATAAATGTTGCCAAGTATGAGTTCGATGCGCACTTCAAACTTTCGAGTGAATATGATTCATGGCATACATTGCAATAAGTATGAGTGCGCATAAGTACAAGAAATTACAAGTCATGATTCAAATCTATTCACTTTTTCACTACTCATTGCTGTACTCTGATATACATATAGTCTTAATCACAGCTTTATGCTAATGGAGGTGTGCAGGATAAACGTTTAAAATGTTAATGTTTACTTTAATATATAATGCTTTTGGCTTTAATATGATGTGAACTTTAAGCAAAAAAGAAAAAAAAAAACAGTAAGGAAAGTTTATAAATTCTGAATCTTACACATTTCCTTTTGTGCTTGTCATATGCAACAGATAGCAGCAGCACATGTATCTGGTGCATGCCTTTGGCTATTTCCTGAATAACGACTTCATATATGAACTGGCACTTGATGTTTTTTTTTGTCTAAATCGCTGTTTATGGATGTGTTTGTTTATTTAAGACAGTGTATGAACACATATGTATATGAAAATGCAATTTTGGTTTTATAAAATCAAGTTAGCTATTCATTGCGAATGCACATCAAACACTGAAATTGAAATAAACGAAACTAGAAGGAATAAAACGGCACACTAAACTTTAAGCGCTAAATTGAGTTCGTAGTTTTCTTTAAAATGTATCTTCTACCAAAAGCATTATTTTCAAAGAAGCCCCTCTTGCCACAAATTAGTAGTGGAAATCACTCTTCGTTGCATATATGCAATAGATTTAAAAGTTTGATTAACTTCCCTACAACAAAAATGAATAAGTGAAAATAACACAAAACAGAATTTTTCACTAACACATTTGCAAAAATTTGACATTGAATTCAATAGTGACAGTCAGTTGACTAGTCATTTGATCGGTAGTGCTGATGGATTTATTAATTAGTTATAATTGCTCTACTCTAGCCTATATGTTTGTATGTAATATAGAGTGAAACATCTAATGCACATAAGCCAACAATGTTAAAACATCGAGTTTTATTTAAATAAAAAAATACAATTCATTCGGCTTGTGAAAATTTAAATTTGTAAAAGTGTTTAAAAAGATAAGTAATATAGTGAAGAACTTTTCATAACTTAATTTAATATAAATATACATTTATTTTAAAAATTTTAGATATTAGAAAGCAAGCTGCTTTGGGGTGAAAAGGTGTGGAGAGGGCTAGCTACCGCTTAGGTTATTTTGTGTTTTTCCTTATGTATATTTTTCATTTTCAATATTTTATTTACTTGTGTATTTTTAACATTTAAGAAATTTATTATTCGACATATTGTCAAGTTTATTTTAATTTGAAATTTATTTGCTGGTGGTTCAGCGATGTCTATATGCATTTCATTGTTGCTGTAACAAATCGTCAAAATGTGTGGTTGAAGTCTACTGACGATTTGTTACAGCAACAACGAAATGCATATAGACATCGCTTAACCACCAGCAAATAAATTTCTTGTGTATTTTTATAATAAAAAAACAATTAAAATAAAATATCATATAGTTATTTATTGTCACTATATCAATCATGTATGATTTCTCAATTGTGGGGGATATATTAGTCATTTATGATCAGTCAAACGTGACTAATATTTATGCCATCATTGATTAGTAAAAAGCAGTAGAGTGAGCAGTTTGAATATATGAGGAGGTCCATAACAAACTGCAACAATTCCACTTGAGCAATTTTTTGAATAAATGAATAACTGTAATTAGACTGAGGAGAATATTTATATATTTGGAATTGTTTCAGCTTGGTCTGAATATCAAGTTTAGATACTGAGTCACAATAAAACTATTTACCTTTGATATATTTTATAAAAAATGTTTACATTAAGTAAAAAAATCAGAAAACTCAAAATGTGGAATTGTTTTGTTATGGACCTTCACATATGTTATATAGTAGACGAAATGCTTTAGTTATAGAGAGAGAGAGAGAGAGAGAGATGCAACATGACACGTACACAAAAGTTTCCATCACACTTTTCATTTTGCCCTTAATAACGTGATAGAAACTTTGTTCTACGCAATGATGAATATATGCTGCATGACTATCGATCAAATGACTGGTCAATTGATTGATACTTTTCTTGTAGGGTTATTGTAACAGTTGACTTTTGAAATATGTATTAAAGAACACAATAAGTAAATGAAGCCGATATTAGCTAAGCCGCAGCCGACATTTGAATGTCAGAGTCGCCGCTAAACTATCTGCATGATAGAATTATTAATTTATTTTTTATTTTTACTAATTTTATTAAAATTTAGGTAAATTAATAAAATTTTAATTTTAATTTGAAAGTTTTTATAAATTTTAGCACTTTTTGTTCTCAAATCTACATAATTTTAGTTCATTGCGTCAGTTTTGGTGTCGGCTTTTCCGCCTTCAAACTTTGCCGGCGCAGGAGTTTAGTTGTTTTGATTTTATAAACAAAACAAAAAAAAAACACAGCTGTTGTTTAGCGTTGCCAACCGCCGACAGTTTTTAGTCTGCAATGTTTTTTTGTAATACTCGTACATATAAAGGGTGTTTTTTTTAGTGTCACAACTTTGAGCTGGCATCACTGTTTTATTTGAGCACCCATTTAACAGGTGATAGTTGCTTTTTGTTTAGTTTGCTTTAAGATTTCATTATGAATCGACTTACACCAGAGCAACGCGTGCAAATTGTTGAAATTTTTAATCAAAATAATTGTTCTATTCGTCAAACTCCATCGTGCACTTCTTCCATTTTCCGATGAAGCCCATTTCTGGTTGTATGGATACGTAAATAAGCAAAATTGTCGCATTTGGAGTGAGGAGAATCCACCAGCTTTTGTCGAAACACCATTACATCCACAGATAATTATTGTTTGGTGCGCTTAATGGGGCTGACGGAGTCATTGGCCCATATGTCTTTAAAAATTATGCTAATGATCAGAATGTTACTGTCAATGGTGAACGGTATAGGAATATGATTCCAAATTTTTTCGTACTTCAATTACGTGGCATTAATCTGGCTGATATGTGGTTCCAACAGCACGAAGCCACATGCCATATAGCGGGCGCTACAATTGATTTACTCAAAGAAAAAAAATTTCACGTAATGGGCCAATTAATTGGCCACCAAGATCGTGTAATTTAACCCCATTGGATTAGTTTCTTTGGGGTAATATTAAGCCTCTTGTCTATGTCGATAAACCACAAACAATTGAACACCTGGAAATCAACATTGGAAGAGTTATGGGCGAAATACGGAAGCAAATGCTGCGACCAGCTGTTGAAAATGGTTGTTCCAGATTGCACCTTCTATGCGCCAGTTGTGGCAGAAATCATATTTAAATATTAATTTCATAACACTTTCTTTCCAGTAAAGCCCATTTCATTGATATTAAAAATATATATCCTTGTTTTATTATGATTTAAACTGGTGTCACTCTATAAAAAAAACACCCTTTATAAATTAGTGTAAGGATGTTTAGTTCCATATGATTTGTTGTCGTGGTATTGCAGTATGTTAAATATATGCTATACTTGCTACATCTGCTATATTTGCACTTTGAAAAGAAGTGTTTTAAAAAATGGACCTTTATCCATAGATGAGTGTTCATAAAATGTTCAAAAAAGAAGTTTTTTTCTCTAAAAATTAAAGTAAGAACATGAACGTTTCCCAAAATATTTGTATTCCAAACAGTATGAATCAAAATAAGCACCATTTGAAAAGATTAATTTTATTATTTTATTTATTTTATTTTGAAGTTGGCAGCACTGTTATGTGTATATTGATGCTAAAATATCAGCTGTTTAAAACTAGCGGCATTTAAAGTCGTGTGCTCATGCAGCCTGCTGAGGTCAGTGGTAATAATATTATAATATCTGTCTGTCTATATAAATTGTGAAATTTAACAGCATACCTTTTTATATTAAATATGAACCCCTGTTGTTATTAAATGGAAAATTGTTTTTAATGGCAAACATTTTTAAAAACATATTTACATATTTATGACATTTCATTATGAACTTGGTCAAATTTATTATAACCCTTATTTAAGCCATAGTGCAGGCAATAAAAATTAAGCTTTTTAAAACATACAGCATATTTCTAGTTAATACGAACTGGTCTGCTCTGCTGGTGACTTCCATCCCCCCCCCCCCAAGTCACACAATCAAATTATTTATGCCTTTTTAATGGGTGTGTATGCATGAGTGAGTTACAGTGCGTGTGTGTAACCTAAAAATGTGTGTTTACTTTTGTATGCCATGTATTTTTATTAAAAGCTGGCATATGTAACTTTTAATATAATTTTTTTTTTTTATCGAAAAACTTTGCTTTGTGGATTTTGTTCTTGTAATGATGAAAATGTTTGCCATAGAAACATGACACCTGTTGATATTATTATTTTTTTCGCCTGCTTTGATTGTTATTGTTGCCGGTTGTTCAATGAATTTGTGGCAACAAATGCAAAAATCTATTAACATGATTACCACACAATGTCAGTAGTATTTAGACACACATACACACACACTTTAAATTAAAAAAATTCATAAATTTTTTTATGTCTGTTGTCTTGGACAACTGGGGATTCGGAAAATGAAGAATAAAAAAAAAAGTATTGTTTGAACAAAAATATTTAATTCGAAACTTTTATAAATTTTTTAAAAGGATATTCATGTCAAAAACAGTCTGTTAATATTTCCTTTACCATGTTGACCTAAGAACTCCATGTACTCCAAAGTAATGACATAGAAACATGTCATATTTACACACACACGTACATACATACATATTTATGTATATCGTTACTTTAATATAGAAAGGCCCTAACATATTTTTGTTTAAAATCTTGATTTCTGCATTTTTCTACACAGTGTGACAAAAAAAAAAAACACCTGCGAAGTGTTACTATTTTTCTGGTACACAAAAAAAATATTCCTGCAATAAGCAACTTCAATTGAAAATAAAACCAAAAATCAATTAAAAATGTATTTAAGTCAATTATACTTTTCTTTAAAAATAATATATTCCTGCAATAAACTACTTTATTTGAAAATAAAACTAAAATTAAATTAAAATAGTATTTAAGTCAATTACACTTTTGCTTAACATTTTAATTAATTACAAAGTTTAATTGACTCAATATCAGTTTTAATTGAATTTTGGTTTTATTTTCAATTAAAGTTGTTTATTGCAGAAATATTGTATTTGAAATTTTCCAAACGCCTCCAAAATCTTGAGTTACGGGTAAAACATCGGGTTTTTCCTACCCGTGGGCATTTATCAACCTGTAACTAAGTTAAATATCAACCGATTTTAAATTTATAAACGGATATAGAAAGAAAAGACTAAGACCTTTTGAACCATATATATATATTGTTTCAGTGAATTTTAAATATATGTCTGTATTTCTTCACCAAATATAATTTTTTCGGTTTCTTAGACACTTTTCTACTTTTTTTCTACTGGAACCATACTGCTTATAACTTTATTTATAAAAATTTTTTGATGAAAGTACAATTTCATAAACATATATCAACAAAGAGTACAAAATTGTTGCAACAGTGGTCGCCAAACGTTTTTCTTGAGAACCACATTTTCATATTTTTTTGTAATATTGTGCTAAGACATGAAATGTAGAAATATACATCATACATACATATCGTTACCTTAATATAGAAAGGCCCTGACTCATTAATATTTTTTTTTTAAATCGAGTTTTTTGTATATTTCGCTAGAATAAAATCGAAAATCTCAAATTCAAAAATATAATGAGTTTAGGACCTTTCTGTATTAAGGTAACGATATATACATAAATAGGCTAAGAGGATACAAAGAGCAAAAAAAATTGCATTAGATACTAAACGATTGCAAATAACTGTAAATGTTTGCTTGCAAAATCGCATACATATTTTAATGTCACGTGCGACATTGGAATATGCAATTATATGTTTTTGATTGTGTGACGTAAGGAGAAGATACTTATACGTTTCAAAACTTTTTATGAATTTTGGCATTGATTTATTAGTGCATATTTTTGCATATTTAACCCTTTAAAGCATGGTTTTGGCATATATCAGTCTTACACGAAAATTTTTTAGCATTTTTTCTATTCTTAGAGCATATTTGATGCTTTTAGGGAATATTTAAATACTTTGTAGAATTTTTTTTAACCTTAATATGTTGGTCAAACTTTGTATTTCTATTTTCCCCCGTCTAAATATCATTTCATGTATGTAGTGTATTGTGTATATATGGCTTATTTATTACGCCATACTATATAAGTTGTTAATAAATATAGTTGTTTCGAAAAAAACCAATCACTCCACAATTATCCAACTTTTGACTATTCAATAAAAATATTGGACGATAATTTGATGACCCGATTACATCAATAGAATTTGAAAAAGTATATTTAGATGTGACAGGCAACGATTTTTATTTGAAAATCTAAGTGAATATTTATCCAAAATTTCATTTCACATTTTTAATTCTGATATATTTTGAAGTTGAAGGTAAATTCTATCAGCCTTATTTATAAAACTTATTAAGGCCTTATAAAGGGGTTTTAAAACAAATTTTCACACAAATTTTTTTTTAAAAAGCATTTATAAAGCCTTGATAGTTTTTATAAATAAGGCTGTATATCTTTACTAAATTTTTTATTGCTTTTTTAATATATTTTATTTTTGTCTTATTGTATAAGCAAATATTATTGAAGTGTTTTATGAAAAAAATATATTTTTTTCCAAAAAAAAAAAAAAAAACACAAATTATTATATTATTTTTGAAAGCATATTTTTTTAGTTTTAAAGACATATTTTCAAGTTTTTAGTGCATATTATGCACTAAAACGTTTTTTTCATATAATTAAAATATAAAAAAATCTTGCTGAAAAATATCGAGATTTGTGAGATCGTGCACAGAGAAAACAGTGCCTACTAAATACCTCATAAAATAGAACAAAATTAATAAGAAATCTCTATGGGTTTTTTTTCAATAAGGAAATCTTATTCATTGCACAGAGAAAACCTTTTTGAAAAAATCAAGAAGAAATCTTGTAGTTTTTATGAGGTTATCTTATTGATTTTTTTCAATAAAAAGTAAAAAAAAATTGCGTCTTTATTCTCCTTACTTATGTATTTTCATTTAAATTCTATACCATATACATACATATGTATGTATGTATGTAGTATATTGTAGATGTTATTTATTTATACATACATACATACATATATTCTTAACTAACTTACTCACCAAGTATTGAACCAGCAAACTTCTACCTGATAGACAAGCACTCTACCCAATATGCTAACAAGCAGCCTGAATAACTATTGAAATTATTGTGCAAACATTCTTATACAAAAATGAAAAAGATCATGATAAAAATTGTCTATTTTTATTTATAGAAACGAAATAACAAGACATCTCATAAAATCAAGAAGATTTCCTTATTAAAAAATCAATAAGATGCTTTACACATAATCATATAGGAACCTAATAAAATCAAGAAGAAAACCTTATTGAAAAAATCAATAAGATATCCTTATAAAATTAAGAAGAAAACATTTTTAAAAAAATCAATAAGGTAACCTTATAAAATCAATAAGAAATCCCTATAGTTTACAAGTTTTTCTCTATGGATTGTTTTATGGTGCCAAAAATAACGAAAATTGAGTAAAAAAAATTGTGAATAATAAGACTTCTTCTTGATTTTATGAGGCTTTCTTCTTGATAAAATTAATAAGATTTACCACATAAAAACAATAAGGAATCTCTATGAAAAAATATTCGCTTCTTTCTGCTGGGATAACCCTTAGCCTAAAAACGTTTCATAGAGAAAATCTTATTGATTCTATGAGGCAGTTTGTTCTCTGTGTAGATATGAAATAAGACACTTCATAAAATCAAGAAGATTTCCTTATTAAAAAATCAATAAGATGCTTTACACATAATCATATAGGAACCTACTAAAATCAAGAAGAAAACCTTATTGAAAAAATCAATAAGGCAACCTAATAAAATCAAGAAGACAACGTTAAAAAAAATAATAAGGGAACCTAATAAAATCAATAAGAAATCCCTATAGTTTACAATTTATAAGAAAACCTAATAGAATCAAAAAGTTTTTCTCTATGGATTGTTTTTTTGGTGCCAAAAATAACGAAAATTGAGTAAAAAAAAGTTGTGAACAATAAGATTTCTTCTTGTTTTTATGTGGTTTTCTTCTTGATAAAATTAATAAGATTTACCACATAAAAACAATACGAAATCTCTATGAAAAAATCTTCGCTTCTTTCTGCTGGGATACCCCTTAGCCTAAAAACGTTTCATAGAGAAAATCTTATTGATTGTATGAGGCAGTTTTTTTCTGTGTGGTCACGTGCGACATCGTATGTATAAAATAAAAAATAAATAAAAATGTACATACAAAAATTATACACACTTTTAAAATAATTTAAATTAAAATGAGCAAAAACCGCGAACAAAATAAAGAAATATGCAAACGGAGGAGAGAAAAATTGAAGAAAGGCCAAATATTATAACAAAACCAAAAATAAAAAACAAAAAAGATATGCAGAATACTTGGGAAAAGTGGAAAGCGTTGGCTGAAGGACAACATTAATTGATTGAAGAGAAAACGTGGAATGAGCGCATACGTAAAAGACAAAGTTTAAGTAAATGTTTTTCAGAGCTGTGAAAAAATTTGCCAAGAGGCACGAGTAAAATATAAAATTGAAAGTAGTTGCATACTTTGGTTAATATGAAATTATTTTTCCCCAGCTAGTTTATTTATAATTTTACAAAAAGAGCAACAAAAACCATAAAGATATCGTAATTAAAAAAATGTCACGTGCGACTGAAAATTTAATTTAAAAAACTATAAAGCATTTTTTAAATAAAATTCAAACCATTTTAAAGAGACATCAGTGCACAATAGAAAAGAGGAATTGTATCCGGAATTTTAGTTTAGTTTGAGAAACATGATTCATTTACTATTATATTTAATATTGTATATAATATAATATAATATATTGTGGCATACGATAAATTCGCCCAAAGCCCTAAAGCCTGTAAATATGCCTGTGTATTACTTAATTTTCTTAAAAAAAAAATACATTAACATTTTAAATCTCAAAATAAATTTATGCATTAAGCAAAATATCCATCCATCTTTGGCACATTTAATTGTTTCCGTCATGTGAGAGAATTTGAAAGAAAACAAAAAATAAAAAATAATACATAAAACAAGTGACGTAAAATCACTTATTTATAACGTCTGGCAAATGAGTGTCAACAAACTGGAGAAATAAACAAATGAAGTGATGAAAAATGTACTTACTTACTCATGGACAAGATACTAAATAAAAGCCTTTATAGCATTTTTCAGCACTTAATAAATGTCTTGAAGGAAAATACGAAAAAAATTAAAGCTTTACAGAATATAGATAAACTAGTTTAGCCAACACCAAACACTGGAACTTTAAATTTTGGAAGGAAGATTCAAAACAAATTCAATTTGCTAAGGAACCAGGCTAGTTGAATAAATGATTCCAAAGCCCCAGAAATGCCACAGACTTCGGTCTTGGACTTAACTATCACAATTTGTCCTCTATAAATTGTTATTTAAAATCGCCAGGTTCAAAAATACACTGCCGGGGCTGGAAAATTTTAATTTATTTTTGTTGTGTAAAACGATTTTAGTTGAAATACTTCTGTTAATTTGAAAACAGTTTTACAAAACCACAATAAAAATTAAATTTGTTAATGTAAAATTGCATAAAAAGAGCATTAGAGACAATATAAATACCATAATGGTAAAAATGTCACGTGCGACTGTGATTAAAATTTAATTATAAACATAATATACATAAATCATTTTTATGTAAAATTAAAAACCCTTTCATAATGATAACAAAACACAACATTATAAAATTAGTCGCATTAAAACATTGCTTCACGTTTCACTGAAATCTGTAATTTAATCGTTGGCCGCATAAACAACTTATCTTATTATCTCGAAAACGAAAACTGAGCAACAATCGCAGGACTAAATTTAGAGCTGTAAGTTATGCTTATTGTCAAAATAAAAATCCATTTTATTTTGACCTTTTTTCAGTTTAAACGTGTGCGACGGTCACGTTCGACATCATGGAAACGCTTATATTAATTTTTTTAGCTTTGGTAGTGGTATGAGGGTGCAATACTAAAATTATTATAAGAGTATCGATGAATAGCAAGGCTAATAAACATTTATATTTTATTAGAAAAGAAATAAAGATCTTATGAATTTGTGCAGGGGTGGAAACCTTGCCATAGACCTAGTTTTTTAGCCTTAAATAGAATATAGACTCTTTTCGTCCGATTTCCTCTCCGATTTAAAACAAAGTATACAGTACAAAACTGCAGGCAAACAAAAACAAAGTAATTTTGAAAATCGTTTTACAAATGGAAGAGTTGTGTGTATGCAGGAGGGTGGAATTTCGCCATCGATTTTTGAAAATAAATTGTAAAGCCAAACTGTAAGCAAACCCTTTCAAATAAAAAAAAGAATATTGAAAATCGGTGGACACATGACAGATTTATAGATAGGGGGAGAAAAATTCCCCCCACCCCCGATGGCCGAAAAAAAATTATGGAACCCAGGTGGATGGCAAACCGTTTCAAACAAAAAAAAAAAGAATTTTGCAAATCATTTTACAAATGATGGAGTTATGCATGGGGGAGCCAATTTTCCCCTCCAGACCACCCCTGTCAAACAAAAAAAAAAATTGACAATCGGTTTACAAATGACAAAGTTGTGCACAAGGATAGTAGGCGGGTCGTGGCGGTTCAAAAAGTATATATGAAAGTAGTCTAAGTCATATGGCATTTTTGCTTCGATATAATAAATAAATCTAAAAAAAAACTAGAATAAATATTAAATAAATTTATATTAATCGAGACAAGTGTAATTCTAAATTAAAATGATGCATAATATAAATATATTTTTTAATTTTTCAATTATAATCTATATAAGAAATATATGACTTATACCACTTTCATAACTATGGGCTGATAGATGTTTAAAGAAAACACTTTCATTTTTCTCTGGATGGTTTTTTTCCCTTTTGAGCTGCCAAAGTTAAACACTGCAAATTTTAAGAAAGTATGGGGATTTAAAATTTATTACGTAGTACGAATGGTATAGGGTTTGCACTAGATCGTATCAGAAAAAAAAAAGTTCTCCGTACACCAGCGAATATAAAGTATTGTTCCAAGGACATTTAAAAAAAAAAATTTTACCGAACGTCGGCTTTTTAGTTTTTTTGTTATATCTTCCATATTTACAGAACGATCTTAAAGTTTGATATAGCGAATTTTTTTTGGTCTTAGGGAGGCCTGTAAATATAGAAGATATAACGAAAAAACTAAACAGCCGACGTTTGGTAAAATTTTTTTTTTTGAAATGTCCTTGGAACAATACTTTATATTCGCTGGTGTACGGGGCACTTTATTTTTGTTGCCTGTTGGGCGAGATGCTCTAGTGTGCACATACCAGTTATTAAAAACAAGAGTTTACTCAAAATAAAGAACAGAACCGCAACCCGTTTGCGATAATAGTTTTCGAGGATTCATAATTTATTTCACATCAAATATGAAAAATTTTTGTTGTTTTTTAATTAACAAAAAAATCTTTCTTTTACTACATGCCACGCCCACTACTGCAAATGTTTTGATGAAATCCTTTGGGTACTTAAATTTTAATATGATACCTTTGTGATGATGTGATGGCATAAAAATCTATTTTATGAAAAAATATAGGTTTTGGCCAACGAAAATTGATTCTGAACCAGCGTGCAATCGGTGCAGGGTAAATGGGATGCCACACAACCGAATAAATTTGTTTTGCTATATGTTTAGAATAAATTTTAAATTAAATGAAATTAAAATGAGACAGAAATTTATTTGTTCCATACACAATATAGTCTACTTGTGTGGCTTTAGCTTTTTTTTGCCTGCAGGTTGCCTGTGCCTGTTGATTCTTTTTTCTCAAAACTTTTTCCTATTTAGAATAATGTTTTCCTCATAAAAGTAATTTTGTTATTTTCCCTGGCTGTTGGCATATTTTGTGAAAACCAACTGGCCAGAAACCATGATTCAGCAACTAATACTACGTTTATACGTGCGACAATATGGTACAAAATGTCCATCAGGTGCCGCAGTGCCGGTCTTTGGACCAGCTCTTTCCTCTATTCTATCTATAAGGGCGACTTATTGCCAATAGAGAATTTTGGCGCATAAACGGCGAATTCCAAAAATAAAATAAAAATCTTGAGGTTGCCACGCTTACAAATGTTTGATAACAAAAATCATTAAATGGATAAATGTTTGATATTGATAGAAGCAAATAATGACAATTAAAACAAATAATTATTTGACATTTTGTAAATTTAAGTAAGTTTTCTATAGAAGTGCTACCAAGTTTGTGTACTTTTGCTATGCCGTATAAACAGTGCGTTAATTTATTTGCAAATAGTGCAAGTATAAACGTAGTATGATCGCTGTTTTCAATATTTCAATATATATATATATATATATATATATGTATATGTATATGTTTATACATATACATACGAATATGCTGCGTACAAACATACACACATACATACGAAGATATATATGTGTCCTTAATTATGAAAGTGGTCCAAGTCATGTGCATTTTTGCTTCAAAATGCATATGGAATAAATCTTAAAAAATTTTTAATAAATATTTAATAAATAAATAAATTAAAATGTTGCATACTATAAAAATAGTTTTCTATTTGTTCATATGTAATCTAATAAATATCTCAACTAAAGAAAAATATGACTTAGACCACTTTCATAATTAAGGGCACATACATATGTATGTGTATATATATATATATATATGTATGTATCTATGTATATATATTTGTGTATGTATTTATGCTTGTATTTTCTACAATATTTTATGAATTTTAGAAATATTTTCCCCCAACAACAAATTGGTTTCCAAAGCGTTTTAAAATTTTAAATTTATAATAAATTAAAAACCTCTTTGTCAGCAGATTTTCTTTTGGCTAATTTTCGTTTGTTTTTATTATTAGTCGATTTTTTCTAGTTTGTAAAAAAATAAAAATATCATAATAAAATTATACGAAAAGTCTAAAAGAAATAATTTAAATTGAGACATGAGTAGCGGGCAAATAAAATAAATTAAGAAAGATTTTAATTTAAAGGGCACAGCTGGCGTGAACGTATAAAAATAAATTCAGTTTTCAAAGTGGGACTTTGACTCGCACACGAAGGGTTCCTTACGGACACTAGATATGTAATACTATATAACTTTAGCTATATTATCAAATACCTGACCTGGAGTCATGTGCTTTCCTATACTCAGATCTATCTACACAGAGAAAAAACTGCCTCATAGAATCAAGAAGATTTTAGGTATCCCAGCAGAAAGAAGCGAATATTTTTTCATAGAGATTCCTTATTGTTTTTATGTAGTAAATCTTATTAATTTTATCAAGAAGAAAACCACATATAATCAAGAAGAAATCTTATTATTCACAACTTTTTTAATCAATTTCCGTTATTTTTGGCAATTAAAAAAAAAACAATCCATAGAGAAAAACTTCTTGATTCCATTAGGTTTTCTTATAAATTGTAAACTATAGGGATTTCTTATTGATTTTATTAGGTCGCTTTTGATTGATTTTTTTAAAAAGGGTTTCTCCTTGATTTTATTAGGCTATCTTATTGATTTTTTCAATAAGGGTTTCTTCTTGATTTTATTAGGTTCCTATATGATTATGTGTAAAGCCTCTCATCTTATTGATTCTTTTCATAAGGAAATCTTCTTGATTTTATGAGGTCTCTTGTTATTT
The DNA here is from genome assembly GCA_944452675.1 of Tachina lurida. Taxonomy (NCBI): domain Eukaryota; kingdom Metazoa; phylum Arthropoda; class Insecta; order Diptera; family Tachinidae; genus Tachina; species Tachina lurida. The sequence continues at coordinate 121,458,977 of OX101756.1, forward strand.
CGTTTCTATAAATAGACATACAGACAATTTTTTTCATGATCTTTTTAATTTTTGTATAAGAATGTTTGCGCAATAATTTCAATGGTTATTCAGGCTGCTTGTTAGCATATTGGGTGGAGTGATTGTCTATCAGGTAGAAGTTTGCTGGTTCAATACTTGGTGAGTAAGTTAGTTAGGGAATAACATAATGTGTATGCATGTATGTATAAATAAATAACACCTACAATATACTACATACATACATACATATGTATGTATATGGTATAGAATTTATGTGAAAATACATAAGTACAGAGAATAAAGACACAATTTGTTTTTTATTTTTTATTGAAAAAATCAATAAGATAACCTCATAAAAACTACAAGATTTCTTCTTGATTTTTTCAAAAAGGTTTTCTCTATGAAATTAATAAGATTTCCTTATTGAAAAAAAAACATAGATTTTTCTTATTAATTTTGTTCTTTTTATGAGGTATTTAGTAGGCACTGTTTTCTCTGTGTATGTTTTCGAATTTCATGTAAATGGGATAGGTAGTTTCAAAGAGAAAAAAATTTCCCCTTACCTTCTCTAGTGATCCTTATTTTGAAAAAGTCTAATGCCTATCTCTTCTTTTAGATTCAGATCTATTTACGTTTAGAATTTCATCAAAATCGGTTGCATAGTTTCTGAGACGCAGAAATTTCCCCCTACCAACCCCTCGTGCTCCTAGTTAAAAAAAAAAACATATATCCTATTTGTCTATGTTCTAAATTTCATCAAAATCGCTTGGATGGTTTAGCCGTTAAAGCGCAACAAACAAACCAATAACTTTCGCATTTATAATATTAGTTAGCAGAGACACCTACAGTATCACGTGCACAAACCATTTACTCAAATTACGAACCTTTTAGCAAAAACTCAAAACATCTTTGAGATTCCCAAAAACTAGGCTAAAAGTATGCAAAATCCCAGGAGTTCCCCGGCACTTCCCAGGAAAATTACGGCAACACTTAAAATCTTAAACATCCGCAGTGACAGCACCATTATGCTATGCATTTGCTACCAGTATTTGTAACCAGTATTCCACCAGTATTTTTTCATTTTCAAAAAATTTTTGTTTTACATGCATGGCGTGAAGTAAGGAACCTACATTCCAATACAAAAATTAAGTACCCGGTAAACTTTTTTTTGGTTTTTGGCGATTTTTCTTTTTTTTTTGGAATTTTTTCGTTTTTGGGTTTTTTTTAGGTTTTAAGGCGTTTTTTTAGTTTTATCGTTTTTTTTTGGTTTTAGCGTTTTTTTATTATGTTGTGTCGTTTTTTCGGTTTTTAGTGATTTATTTTAGTTTTAGAATTTTTTGATTAAATTTGGCGTTAGTGGTTACCCGTTTTGGGGCAAATATTTGGCAAGTGTGACGTTACCTTAAATTAATTGAAATATTTGTTTGTTTGCCTAAATAGATTTTCTCTTGTCTGATTTTTTTTGAGGTCAAAGAAAAAGACGCAGAAAAAAGGAAATAAAAGGGGGGGGGGGAGAAAATGGGATGGAATAATTTTTTTATGTTTAATAAAACAATTACATACGAGTAGTAGACATTTATTTAATAGAAAGCAACCAAACTGTTTTGTAGCCGGTTTAATATGTGCCCAGTTTATATTCTTTTCATAAAATGTATTTATTTGTCTTCTCCAAAGCAAAAAGTGTGTCTGTCGGTGAAGGTGAAAGTGAAAGAAGGTGGTGGCACAATATTTTCCACCAGGAGAAAAAACAAAAAACAAAACATTCATTATGCCAAACTGATGTCTCATTCAGTTAAATTTATACAAAAGAAAATCTTTTAATGTCTAACGTGGCACATTTTTTAGTTATAATTAAATATTTCTTTTGAGCGAACTGATTTGGTTTTCTTTTTTTTTGTTTGTTTATGTTTTTAATTTATACGAAAACTTTTGAATTATTCATAAGTTTAAAGAATTATATTTAAGTTAATTGCTGCAATATGATTGAATGAAACAGTTGATTTTTAGAACTGAGTGTTTTTTTTTTTTACTTCTCTAGTGGAAATTTCCTAATATTATATAAAAAAAACGAAAAAAATCCCGGGCGCCTTAAGACTAATATCTAATTTTCGAAAGTCATAATAACAGCCTGTTTTTATAGAAATTACATAATTTTTTAGATTGAAATCTACTGATGAGTTCCACCATTTCTGCGACAAATTCCACTTTTTTGTCACGTGCAACAGCAAGCAGTTAACCTTGTATTTCTTAACAACGTGACTCGAGTTTTCTTAATATTTTACCTAATGTAGAGCTACTGACGGCCCTCACAAATATATAAAGAAGTAAAAAAAAGTTTAGTTTTCTTTGAAAAAAAAAACAAGCATATTTGCTTGGTGTCGCACGCTACAAAAAGTTGACATTCCTGTGGAAATGTCTACAATGCTTAACAGAAAAAAAATACAAGCAAAATGTTCAAATATGAAACGCTGTTTACTGAATTTCGTAGCGCACACAAGGTTCAGTTACCAAATGTTCAAATGTTCTTCCAAATATTTTCCAATTCGTTTTTATGCACAAAATTTATCATTTAGGAAAAACCTCGTCAACTTGAGAAAATCGTCAAAAGAGCCAAAATTCTCTAAAACTGCACATCCTGTATCGCTATGGGCCTTAAAATACAAAGCATGTGTGTCCTTTTAGAAGCATATCTATCTATAATTTAAATTTCCTTAAAGGGGCCTCCGCCCCTTACTATTCCAAGTTTAAAAAATATATAAACCGTGTGTTTCCGTTTAAACTGATATGTACAAATGTTTGGATTTTCATACAAATCGGTTGGCTTGTTTCCGAAGACAGAAAATGCCCCTGCCCCTACTTGGCACTATTACTAGAAACAGATCTATCAATGTTTTTTTATATTTTTATACGGATGGGTTGACAGACCGACGTTCGGGAGTTAGAACAGCATAATCGCTTTGATTTTTTACAGCTTTATTTTAAACATTTTACTAATAATTTTGAATTTTTAGGGGCGTGATCACGCCCACTTGGGCAAATATTAGTGATCCCATTCACTTTTATAAATGCAAGATCTTGCGATATTTTAGAATTTGTTACGAATCGATCAAGAAGAAGCTAGTGAAAGATAAAATTATTATGGGCAAGGCCCCGCCCTTTTTTTAACTGGAAGTAAATATAACATTATACTAAATTTTAATGGGGCTGAGCCTGTCCACTTTTTAAAATGTAACATTAAGCCATTTTTAGAGTTCAGGATGTTTACCAATTTTCGTAATTATCAATCAAGTAAAAGCACGTGAAATTGATTATTAAATATAAATGGGCGTGGCTCCCGCCGTCCAATTTTTGAAGTACGAAATTGTGTCATTACAAAAGACCAAAGTATATGCTAAGTTTCATGGCGATACGATAAGCAGGAAAATATAAAGTCAAAGGAAAATATTTAATAGGCGTATTCCCGCCCACTTTTTTTTTAGAAATAGGACACCCTTTCAGACAAAAAAAACGAAGAGAAGTGTCTCAGTACAACCGCTTAGAGCTATGCTGCTTTGCTATACACAATAAGTTTCATGTGTTAAATAACAATGCAATAACATTATTTGTATTATTAAAATTATTTATTTAATATTCATTCTAAACTAAATTCGCTGCAAATATTTGTACATGGAAAAATCTTTTTATGGACATTCCCACTTTTTGTCGCGTGCAACAGTAAGCAGATGAGCTTGTATTTCAGAGCAATGTGACTCGATTTTTTTTAAAATTTCACCCAATGTAGATCTGCTGACGGCCTATACAATTATATAAAGAAGTAAGAAAAAAGTTCAGTTTTCGTAAAAAATAACAAGCTTATTCGTTTGTTGTTGCACGCTACAAAAAGTTGACATTCTTATTAGTAAGTCAGAAAAATAAAGAAAAACGGAAATTAAAAAAATGTAAACAAAGAAGTCAAAACAAAAATAAATTTTAAACTCCAAGAGCCAATTTCACCAATTCAATTTAAATATCAATTAATATTTAAAAGTAGTTTTTCCATAAAAAAATTAATGAAAATAGACATTTAACTATGAATTGATATTTAAATAGAGCTGGTGAAATTGGCCCTAATAGTGTCGATTATTTTTGTTATGAAAATCACGTCCTATTTTCTGTGGCTGACATAAAGAGCATAGCTTTAAACATAATTTTCAAAATCTGTCCAAAATTAATGGAGCTATGGATTAACGCACAAAAAAGAAATACAGACGAGTTGATAACTTTTAACTTTTTTGAAGTCAGTTATTAAGATCTTAATCAGTAAGTTTTGCAGAAAAAAATTGCTCACTATACCGGAAAAGCTTTTTTATACAAATAATTTTCTTCAGCTAAAAAAAAACATTTTGCAGTTTCGCAAAACAAAAAAAAATACAAAATCTGTCAATGAACTGGTAGAATGGCAGCAAGAAAAATAATGATGTATTATGGATTAGGAGATTAATATGTCAAGGTCTTGTGCAGCCCTTTACCATGTAAAAACAATCCCAAAAGTATGCTTTAAATAATTCTTTATTTGATTGCATTTTTAAATCTTTAGTGCATATTGAATGCTTTTTTCACGTATAATTTCCTCTCACTTACTTCAACAACGTTATAACTCAAAAAAACTCGATTTTTGAGTTATTAAGGTAAAATTGCTTCATATGTCTTAAGTTATATTGTGTATAAATAAAAATAGAAGAAATATCTTGCATACTGAACTCTTGAGAGAAAAATTTTAATTTTCTTTTTTCATAAAATTAATAAAAAAAAAGCTATTTGCTTAAACCATTTTTATTGTTCATTTCCCTGCTGGTGACTTTTTGTTGGCTGCGGCGAAAATTCTGCTAATACGCATTTTCAAAATAAAATATTTATTTGAGTTTATGCTGAAAAATATTTGCCTTAATTAAACACATAAAAATTAAATGGACATATTTTGTTAGTTTTAATTTTATGACTAATTGTATACATATATACGAGTGTAATAAATACCATTTGATAAATTGGGGGATAATAAAAAAAATGTTTTTTTTTAATATTCTAAAAGAAATCTCTATTAAATGATGTTAATTAATATGATAGAGAAGAACAATTTTCAACCTACTTGTTGTTTATTTTTTATCAAACATTAGTTATAATACAATTTTCACTTATTATTATTGTCGCTGTAAGGCAATAGACGAATATCTTGTGTTTGATTTAAAATCAAATTTAAATATAATTTTCTTTTGACTGAATGAATGCTTTTCAATTCTAGAAAATCTCCAGTGGGCATAACGTTTTACTACAAACAGTCGTTTAGCCATTAATTGCAAGAGCTTTGGGACTTTGAGTCTTTTGTTGTTGTTATTATTTTTTTTTGTAGTTCTGACACAGTCAAATACTTAAAGCAATGACAGCCAGAGCACTAAATATATGAAATTATAAGATAATTTACTTACTTGTATTTAAGCAGTTTGCTTTTTTATTTTTTATTAAAGAGAAATAACATTCAGGCCATAAGCTACTGCTATTACTACTATAGGTGTTACCTGTTTTAGGAAAGTGATTGAGAAGATAGGTGGTGAAGGAACATATATAGATGAAAGCTTCATTTGACGTTTGTTGCAGCGCCTCTGGTGTCAATGAGGCGCATTAAAAATTTGAAGCTGTACTTAGCAGCCATTCTATTGATTATTTTACTTTGCCGATGACTCTGCTACGCATTACCGACGAAGGAGGGCGCTTTGATGTTACATTAGAATAAGTATCCGCCGCTGTAGTTCTATGTCTTCATCACCAGAACTTTTCTACAACAAGTGATACAAAGGTACACTAATGCGCAACAGAAAAATTCGTGGTGTTGTTGTTATTCAATGACTGTCGTATAACGGGCCCGAACCCAGGACCTTCAGTTTTGTAGTCAACCTGCTAACTACTTCAACAAACGTCACTCTTTAAGCCCGTTTGCGGAAGCTGTGACAAGTATGGCACAGAAAGCAATTCAGGGAGCCCAGCTGACTTGTGTAGTTAATGAATTGGAAGAAGTGGAGACACCTGAAATTGTTTGCCTTCCATGGAGCCTAGGGGTATATGCTGTGTAATTCGAAACGAGAGAAAATTCTTTCGATGTTAATTACGTATAAATTCGAAAGCTTTTTCTTTCATTTTGAATTACAAACTAGACCCGCTGAATTTATCTCAAAAATAAAAATGTTCTTGAATTGCAATAAAATTTTTGTTTAAAAATAAAAATGCCAAAAATTCTTGATAACATTTAAAATGCAGCAGGCTCTAAAATTTTATCGCAAGCGATAATTTACGTAAAAAATGGTATTTCAATATTAAAAAAAAACCATCTCCTGAAAACTTTCATTTATGTCGCTTACGATAAAATCGAAAATAAGGCTCGATATTGTGCCAGTTATTGCAAAATCAAAATAATATGACACATAACATATACAATAATATTTTATAATGGATAAGCCGTTTTAGTGTTAAAACGTCTAACTAACATAATACAGTTTTTGTTTTGTTAAAAAACAATAAATAAATAAAAAATGGCGCTTAAGCTAAAATAACTATTAGGGGTCGTCCACACATCAAGTTTATTATGATATTTTCTTAAGAGTATGTGCATATGGGTATTTCTACGAAAAATTCCACTTTTTTGTCGCGTGCGACAGCAAGTAATTCACCTTGTATATCTGAACAATGTCACCCGATTTTTCTTAATATTTTACTTAACGTAGAGCTGCTGACAGCCCTACACAAATATATAAAGAGTTAAAAAAAAGTATCACATGCATATTTGCTTGGTGTCGCACGCTACAAAAAGTTGACATTCCTGTGGAAATGCCCCAAACATTTGTGTAAGAAGATATACATATCGTCACCCCATTATTGGTTTGACCCAGCGACCATTTTTTTTTTAAATTAGTTAGGTATGGCGTATATATATTTTGAGTATCCCCTTTCTGAATCCAAAACAGGTTTTGCGAAATTAATTATGGTTTCCGAGATATTTAGCATTAATTTTGCTCCATATCAACTATTTTAAGGTTTAATAAATATTGTTTTGTCGTTTTTCTCCATTCTGACTTTGGCGTATGCTCCAAACCAATAATGGGCTGACGATATAACGATGTTTATTGTTTTAATAATTTCATTAAAAAAAAAACAAACAAACAAAAAATATCAATTAATTTTAAATTTAGAAATCTTACATTTTCTTTAAGTAAATGTTTATTCCTTTCAAAAATACGAGTATGCAAAAATTTCTTTTAGCACACCTTTTATTTCGTTTTACAAAACTTTTAATTCTCAACTTTTCAACTGCATTCAGGAGCCTCCTTTCAGCAGTATCTTTGCGATCACACTGAATTCAGCTTTGATTTGCAATTGCAGGCATACGTAGAATAATGAAGAAGAAAAAAATTAATTTTTGAACTTTTAATTTCAACAAAAATAAATTTCTCACTTATTTTTTATAGCCAACATATATTCACTTTTCTTTTTATTTTAATTTTTATTTAATATTTTTTTTCTAAATTTTATTTTTACGCATCTGTGTTAAGATGCATTAATTTATTATTTTTTTCGCTTAGAATTCTTTTTCTTTTTTCTTTTTTGCCACAGAAATATTAAAGTGAGTTTCTTTCCGGCTTTATCGTATTCACTTGCTAAAGGGGCCAATGTCCGCGTTGCACTGAATTTTGCCTTATAAAATTTTCATGAAACTTTCTTAGAGAAAATTTGAATGTTAATACTGAAAGGCATAGAAAGAAAATCAAATGTAAATGGCTGAATGATTATAAAGCGAACAAAGAGTTCGGTGAGTAAGATATGGCGCATGCTTATTTTATTTTTAATTTTTTATGATTGTAAAGCAAAAGCTCTCTGCTTTTCCCAGTGACGTCACAGAAACGCTCTTCATTGAGAGACTTTTTAGCATATTAATACCGTAACAAATTGCCTGAATAGTTGTTGCTTGTTGAAAAATTACTCATTTTGTCTACAAGTTACTTTAACAACAACAACAGCAACAATAACAACAACAACAGCAGCAGCAACAGCAACAATAAATGAGCATACAAGTAAATATAAATAAAATGTATTTTGAAAATAATACTTTTTCTCTACGAATATGTATGTGTAATTTTATTGCATAGCAGGCACTTTCTGAGGCTGAAAAGTGCAAGACAATTGCACGTACCTTTTAAAGACATTTCGGCAAATTTGATTTTTTTTTCATCGTTTGCATTCAACTGCAGTGGGATGGATTTGTTAGAATTTTTTTTTTTTACTTTTTTATTTAAATTAGAAAATTTGGGGGTTTATTTTTTTGGTAAAATAGAAAAGCTGGAAATGTATTGAAGAAAAAATAAAATAACTGAGCCTTATTCATGCCAGGGATGGCAAAGTTGGTACAATTGTACTTTTTTGGTACTATGTATTTAAACTGGGAAAGTACTTCAGTACGCCATTGACTAATTTAGTACATTTAAGGAATCTACCCAGATTCACTCTGCATTTCTTTTCAAACAATTGCATATGTCAATTTTCCACTTTTGAACAACGCAACTCATATTCTTCTAACTTGAAAAAAGACTTGTGAAAGCAATACGCAGCGAGAAAATTAAAAAAATATGATCTCGTCTATTTCCAAATCAGTATCATTCTGAATTCGGATGATATAGCAGATGCTGTTAATTTGTATATTTTAAATTTCCATTTAAACAGCAGATTCGTGAAAATTGGTAGCCATAACAAAGTCGATGAATTAAAAAAATCTTTTAGTACAATTAAGGTCAAAAAAGTAAAATTTTTGGAATTTGTTAGTACAATTTTAAAATTCTCAATGCCGTCCCTGATTATAAATGCAAAATCACCCAACTGTCATCTTTTTAGATTTTATAGTATCGAGAGAGAGAGAGAGAGGGAGAGAGAAAAAAGTAAACAAAATTATTCAAGTGAAAGAAAAAACAGTGCCTAATAAATACCTCATAAAATAGAACAAAATTAATAAGAAATCTCTATGTTTTTTTTCAATAAGAAAATCTTATTAATTTCATAGAGAAAACCTTCTTATTGATTTTTTCAATAAAAAAAGTAAAAAAAAATTGCGTCTTTATTCTCTGTACTTATGTATTTTTATTTAAATTCTATACCATATACATATGTATGTATGTAGTGTATTGTAGATGTTATTTATTTATACATACATACATACCTACATACACATTAGGTTATATTCTTAACTAACTTACTCACCAAGTATTTAACCAGCAAACTTCTACCTGATAGACAAGCACTCTACCCAATATGCAGACAAGCACTCTACCCAATATGCTAACAAGCAGCCTGAATAACCATTGAAATTATTGTGCAAACATTCTTACACAAAAATGAAAAAGATCATGAAGAAAATTGTCTCTATGTCTATTTATAAATATAAAATAACAAGACACCTCATAAAATCAAGAAGATTTCCTTATTAAAAAAATCAATAAGATGCTTTACACATAATCATATAGGAACCTACTAAAATCAAGAAGGCAACCTAATAAAATCAATAAGAAATCCCTATAGTTTACAATTTATAAGAAAACGTAATAGAATCAAGAAATTTTTCTCTATGGATTGTTTTTTTTTTTTTGGTTCCAAAAATAACGGAAATTGAGGAACAAAAGTTGTGAATAATAAGATTTCTTCTTGATTTTATGTGGTTTTCTTCTTGATAAAATTAATAAGATTTACCACATAAAACAATAAGGAATCTCTATGAAAAAATCTTCGCTTCTTTCTGCTGGGATACCCCAAAGCCCTAAAAACGGATCATAGAGAAAATCTTCTTGATTCTATGAGGCAGTTTTTGCTCTGTGTACGATTTAGAACAAATTTTTGTCTGTTGCTGGTTAAGCACGTCTAGATGCATTTCGTTGCTGCTTAAGCAACTCTTTAGTCGACCTCAAGGACCACCAAATATTGCCTTCATGCAAAAAGGAGATAGAAAAACAACAACGGCAACACATGCTAAATAATATTGCTTGGGGCCTTATTCAGGCTTATTAGAAATAAAATTTCATATTTTAAAGCATTGAAAAATTTTGTATGTTTTTTGTTTTTGTAATTAATTTTTTTTATATAAAATCTTTAAACATTTAGCCATGCGTTATACAAAATAAGGCCCCCTTATTGCTAAAGTTTCTTAAGCTACTCGGATTGTAGTTCTGTAATTCTCAATAATTTATGGAAACTTTTGTCTATAAGCATTAAGTTTATACAAATTTTTCGAATAAATGAAATGCTTAAGCAGCCACGAGATGCATCTGGACATGCTTAACCAAAAAAAAAAGCCAATGTGAGTCCGATCACAGGGGAGATGTGTAAACATCTAGTAATGAAAATTTTTTTTAATATTGGCTTGTGGTAACTAAAATAAGATATATAAACTTTTGACTCTACTGTATTTAAAAATCTATGGAAAACTTCACCTATAGTAGTGGAATTATTAGTTGTGGGGGTTGGTAGGGAATTGCTCATATGCAAGTGGAAAACGTCAAATAAAAAGTTTGATAAAGCTTGCGACTGTGGGTTAGCAAAATATGTATTAAAATCTCCACCCATAATAATTGGCATGAGATGGAAATTGTTATCCAATTGTCGTGCACCAGCTTCAGTGTCAGGCATATATATATATATATATATATGTATATATAAATTTTATATAAAGACTGTTTGTTATATATCTTTTAAACAAATATTTGACATTTAAAACGCTCTTTTATTTAAAAGTTTATATATATTTTATTTATTTTATATTTTTCAATTTCTTAACAAAATTATCCCCACTGGCAACACTATTACACTTAACAAGCAATTTCTATTAAAATTAACATTGCTCCTGAAGGTATGCTTTAAAATTCGGTTCAGTGTATTTCTATGCAGCTGTTAAGTTTCTCTGTACTTCTTGTTGTCCGTATGATTACACTAATACACTCATACATAGCTCACACCGATTTGATAACGCATCGCACATCTTACTCAAAATTTGTGATTGTATTGTGAAAAAGATTTTTACCCCCTGGCGTATAGATGTTTACACATCAAAAATTTTATTTTTTCAAAATAAAAAATATATATTATTTAATGCCATTTTATTCAATTAAAATTTATACCCTTAACATTTGACAAGATTTGCCCAATTACAAATTTTGATGGAATCATCAAAGAGCAAACCAGCAGCGCAATCGTAATCATAACGAAGCCCAGCAATGCAACGATAATACTTTGAGCAATCCAATTTATTACGATGGTAACCTTCTACCGAGCATTTGTCAGCATCTCCGGCAATATCATTGGTTCCAGTAGCAGCAGGCAGTTGATTACCACTAGGGCTCATGTCTTGTGGATTACCCAGTTTGTTGTTAATAGTCTTTAATAGCGGGAACTTTGGACCGCCACACCTACCCCGGAAATCATCAGTTTCAATTGACCAAATCATTACGCCACCCAAATTCATAGATTTGGCGTAATCCACTTTCATTCCAATACTTTTGGTATCATCGTAAACAACGAGGTCTTGGGAGTTGTAAATAAAAGGAACAGCTTGTTCTGCGTCCCATACCTGGTTCCAATTATCCTTCATACGACAGATTTCGTTGTATCCAAGAAAACCAGACTGTCTGGTATAAGGACCTTGTGCACCAGCTCCCACAGAAGCTGCGCCCAAATGAGCTTTTTTAGAATTGGCCAGTCTAAAGGTGTGACCATAGAAAGCCACCCCTAAAACCAATTTCTCGGCAGGAGCACCTTGATTTAAACATAAAAGATTTGCACTCATGCAAAATTTATAATTTAAAGCAAAAAGTGGCAGAAAAGCTTACCTGCTTTCAGCCAGTATTTAACAGCAGCTTCCACATTGTTTTCATCTTTGCTCCTAAGAGGTGCATTGGCGCCGGCAATATTACCATCCGGGGTAAAGAAATCGTAAGTCATAACATTAATGTAGTCCACATTTTGCGCCACTCGAGGTATGTTATAAGAAATATCAGCTGTGAGGGGAGAAGCACCCACAGCAATGCTCAATAGCAAATTCTCGGCCTTAAGTCTATAGACCAGAAAATTTATCGTAACAATGTGGCAAAAAATAAAAATAAAGAAGAAAGAAAAAGCTTACGCTTGGTGTATTTCTCCTAGAAGTGTAGCAAAATTGTCTTTATCTTGTGGGCGGCCGCCTTCACGACGGCATGGGTATTCCCAATCCAAATCTAAGCCATCAAAACCGTGCTTTTTAATAAACGCCAAGGCTGAATTTACAAATGTGCGCCTTTTATTGGCATCGCCAGCCATTTGAGAGTATTTTGCGGAACCCTCATTCCAGCCGCCAACGGCTGCCATTACTTTTAAATTGGGGTTTTTCTTTTTCAAAGCTACAGACTTCCTAATGAGATCTAGAAAAGAAATACATAAATATATTTAAGAAAAGGATGACTGACTGAGCAAAATGCTTGTCGTTAAACAATCTGATGCTTAAAATTATTTTACGAGTATATTCTGCTGTTCCTACCATGACCACTCACATCGCCCCATTCATCTAACATGACAAATTTTCCACTTCCTTGTGCATCAATACCAAAGAAGGTATAAGTCAAGTGGGTGCACAAAGTGGGATCAATGTGATCGGGCTTAAATTGGCCATCGCCAGGGCGATAAACAGCCCAAGTGCCATAATAACAATTGATGATATTGCCTGCAAAGTTTAGAAAAAAATTATATGAAGATAAAGAAAATTTAAGTTTTAGGAATCCTCTAGATTCTATTTGAATGCCTGCGTAAACAGGGCAGCCATGTAAACCCATGTAATCCCCTACTTACCACCATTTGCCATGCCTAAAGTGCTGCACCAGGCCACCAGGACCAGCAACATCAACTTCACTTGATGCATTTCGCTCCAAATAATTTATTCAAAATTATATATGTATGTATATATTTCGAAGGTTTCGAAGGAAGTGCTGCCATTAGGCTCTGAATCGATGGTTTTTATAAGCAAACGAAAGCATGGACTTTTTTTATTTAAGAAAAGCATTTCATGTTCAGTTAATTTATTATTTAACTGAAATAAAAAGATTATGCAAATACACAATAATATTTTATGTATATTTAAGATACACAACATCTGTTTAAGCAACTTCTAATTAAAAAAAAATATATATTAAAAGAACCAATTACGCAAATGGTTTCTTTTACAATTGGCAAAAAAAAAAATGATAAAAAATAAACATAAGAATAACAAACATTTGTATGTATCTAAAACAATAATAGAATATTTTATAATTTGATTTGATATTCAGTGTTTGTTGCATTTTATATTTGCACCTGTTTGCATTTGCATTATGTAAGTCATTAATTGATTGACGTGATCAAATACACTTTCCAACCTTTTACTGCCGAAATAAATAGATTGATTTTTGCAAGTGTATGCATTAAACACATTGAACACAGCAGGCTGCACGACTACACGATCTCAGCTGCTGCAACACAGAAAGAAATATTCCTGCAATAAACAACTTTAATTGAAAATATAACCAAAAATCAATTTAAAATGTTATAATCGAGTCCATTACACTTTGTAATCAATTAAATTTTTAAACAAAATTTTAATTGATTTAAGTACATTTTTAATTGATTTTATTTTCAATTAAAATTGTTTATTGTAGGAATATATTTTTCTGTGTAGCGGTGATTGTTGCCCTGTAGCCAGTTTTTTTAATTATTTATTTATTTATTCATAAGCACCTGATATTTTCAGACATATTTCAGTGGTGCGTCCTTCAAAATTTCCCCCCCTCCCCCCCCCCATATTCATAAAAAATAAAATAAAATGAATATTTACAACTAACTAACTTTGATGTTATTTGTTCATTAATAATTATCACATGTAATTTGGCTTAAAAAGCGTTACGAACAGTAGCCTGTTCAATTCATAAGAATATATAGAAAATAAAATGAATTTGAAATCCTTTTTAAGAAAAGTTTGTACGAAAACTTTGAAATAAAATGCATTTCAAATTCATCTTAAGTTTTATGAATCACGTTTATTACAATAAAATTACTTATTTCACACACATAATATAAAAATTAATCAATTTATTGGTTTATATGAATTCTGACATGTTCTAACTGTTCAATAATATCCAATAATTTTAAACTTTCACTCTCTGCCGATTTTTTGTTTTATATTGGCAGCACTGTATTTGCTCATTGTTGCCAATCAAAATAGAAATAGCTGCAACGGTCCCAGCAGAGCTTCTTGCTGCAGGCCTTATTAGAGGCCTACTTAATATATATTTTTTAATACAATTACTATTCTCAGCGGGAACTAGAAGGAGTAAGGATGCCTTCTAGAAGGCCTCTTTTAGATGTAGAAGGCCTGCTCTCTCCATTACATACTCATTCTTTTTTACACACGTTGTGCATTGCGGCAGGCCTTCTGTTTTTGCTTCTTTCGCTCTCTGGCGAGATTCTGGAAGGTCTTCCAATTAATATATTGGTAAAAAAACAAAACAAAACATGTTACTCCTTCTCTTCTCGCTTCTCTCTTCTTATAGAAGGGTGTGTAGAATGTGTATCGCATCTTTTATGCGAACGAGTACTTTAATAAGGCCTGCACGAAGAAGGTCTTCTAAGTTTTACCGCTGGGTTCTTATCCAACTGCGAAATAATGCCTCATAAAAAGCCTAGACTCTTTCGCATAAAAGATACAATACATATTCCACACTCGCTTCTATGAGAAGGGTAAAGGGAAGGAGTAACATGTTTTGTTTTGTTTTTTTACCAAAGCAAAAGCAAAATCTTTAATTTGAAAGCCTTTCAGAATCGCTACACGACCACTACGCAATGACAACACCTATAAAAAAGATATGAGTATGGAATGGAGTGAGCAGGCCTTGTATATCCAAAACAAGGAGTACAGAAGTCTTCTAGAGGGCATCCTTGCTCCTTCTTGTTCCCGCTGGGATTATATTCTTATACACACACACAAAAGTACTCGTATTATATTTTTGACAGTTTCTTAGCGGTAAAATTCACGAGGCCTGTACCAAACAGGCCTTTCTAAAGACATTCTTAGACCTTCTTTAAGATTTCGGTACTCATTCTTCCATGCCTTCTAAGGAAGGCCTTCTATAAGGTCTCCATACTCCATACTCCCTTCAAAAAAATTCGATACACTTTCTCCATTCCCTTCTTTTGGAAGGCGCACAGAAGATATTTCTTTTATAATTTATGATCATAGCAACAACAATCGACAAACTACGTTAAAACCGTAAAGTACGCCTACTAAAGTTGGCCTTCAATCAGGCCTCTGGAAGGCGTGGAAGGCCTTGGTCGCCAATGACATCGCGTGTAGAAATGCAATGACTACGCAATGGGACTAGCAGGCCTTGTGTCAGCTAAATGAGGCCTTATAGAAGACCTATTTACTCTTACTATTTACCGCTGGGTTATAGTCGTTAGCCTGATGTCGTACATATGTTAAGTGCAGTATACAGGCAAATCCCGGTATAACGAATGATATAATGGTAGGCCCATTCGTTATACCGAAAAATTCTCTCGGTATACAAACCAACGGTACCGGTGCAAAAATGCTGCTGTAGATTTTTTTTTTTAATTTTTTTTTGCCATTCGTTATACAGAGCACACCTTTGTCAAAACATTCGCTATATAAAGTAGAACTAAATATTAGAAATATGATGCTAGCAAGTTTTTGTTTTTTTTTTTGCGATTTTTTCTTTATCATTCGCTATATCCAGTATAAAATTAGGATATTATTCGCTATATAAGGTTGTTAATGTAAAATATGTGGACGTTCGTTATATCGGACTGTACATATATGCTAGAATTTTTTTTAATGACAAATAAGCAATACATTTAGTCCAATTTAAATAAAAATTTCCTAAAAGGTGTTTTCCAATTGCATCGTGCCTTATTTTAGATTATTATTTGAAAGTTTTTAGCTTAATTAAAACAGCTGATAGCAAAACAGCTGACTACGATAATTCCAAAGTGTATCTGCCTTTTTATATTTTGCGAAGTCTGTTAAAAATACGAGTAGTTAAATCTGGGAAAAAATGAATTCAGCAGAAAATATCTCCCGGGGAATATTAAGAAATTTTTTTTATTTAGTACTTTAGTAGTCACAGGTAACACAAAAGGACCTACTATTTGGCCCCCAGTGAACTGAAAACTTAATTTCTCTTCTCAGAGATCGGCCAAAGTAACCTACCTTACCACTACCCTCAACCGTTTGCTCGAAACTGTGTTGACTCAGCAGCTTGTTTTCTGTGAAACTATTGTATAATTTTGGACTTATCACTAACTAGCACAAAATCTCAGCAAATTCAAATGTTGGATAAATTATAGGTCAACATTTCTTATTTACATGAAAAAAAAATTAATTTTTTTTTTCCAATATTGACATTCGAAATATGAATATGATGATATTATTATTTTTTGCTTCCAACAACACAAAAGATGAACACTGACTTGTAATCACTTCTGAATGTGTGCAATCACTCGTGTTTGTGTGTGTATGTGTGTGTGTGTGTGTGTGTGTGTGCGTTCACTGTCGACGTAAACAATTATTGCAGAACATTTTCAATTTACTCGCCATTAATAATATAATATATGTAATGCCTTCCTTTGTGTGTATTCGTATAAATTTTAAAAATTATTTCCCTTAAGATGTAAAAATATTCTTCATTTTACAAAGCAGATTTACGATAATCGTTTAAAATGTTTGCAAAAAAAAAAAAAAAAAAAAGATTGCTGTACGCAGTAAATAAATTAAAACTGTAAAATAAGTTCAATAAATAATATCTTGGCAAATATTTTGGAAAATAAATCGTATAAAAAAATAGCACACACAATTGTAATAAAAATAAGCAATGCGAAATGCTCTTTTACTTTTGATATGAAGCTTTTTTTTTCGATATTTATTTTCTCAAGTAAGAAATACGAATAAAATTAATCGAATAAATATGTATATTTGGTTTATTCGAAATAAATTGTTAAATTAAAATTACTTGAGCAAAATGATTTGAATAATATAATTTTAATAAAATTATTCAAACAAAATGACTTAATCAAAGTTACATATTTGTCTAGTTAGTTTTAAAATAAAATTGTTTTATTATAATAATGGGATAAAGTATTAAAAAATATTTTTTAAATCATTAAAAAAAATATTCGAATAAATTGAATCGTTAAAACTTTTTTATTCCAATTAAATTATTCAATTCAAATTACTGAAACAAAAATGAGTAACATAGATAGGCTAGGAAGGGTGGCGCCAAAAATGCACCTCCACTTGGGGGCCCAATTGTCCATTGGTCCATTGTGAATAGTAACATAATTGGCCATGTCACAGAGTTCAATTCCGTTCGAAATCGGAATTCAATCCACCCAATTTTTGTAGGAGATTGTGTCTAAGAAAGAAAACTAAAATACGGAAATTTGTCAGGTGTGTCCAGACTGTGGGAGGCGGTGGTATGCTGGGATATGCTCCTGCTAGGGCTTGACATTTTGAGGTTTATTTAATTCCGATTCCGAACGGAATTGAACTCTGTGACATGGCCGAATAATAGTATTTAAATTATTAAAAAAATATATTTTAATAATAATTATTCGCTTACATATGACATATTGGACCTTATTACGAGTGTCGTATTTCGACTTCGTCTACGACGCACTCTACTACAAAATCATCGACTCATAATTAGACCCATTACTAATTCAAAATTGTTTTATTACAATATTGAAAGAAACGCATTTAAACAAAATGGATCTACTTCAAAAAATATTACCCGTGTGAAATTAATCGAATAAAACAATTTTTATTCGAAATAATCTATTCAATTAAAATAATTTGAACAAAATCATTTCAATAACATAAACCGATTAAATGTGTTCGAATAAAACTACATACATATTGAAATAAAATTATTCGTTAACATATTATTTCTTATTAAAATAAAATTGTTTTATTCAGGGCAATCATGAATAAAATTCCGCGAGAAATTTCTCCCTCTTCTAATTCGATTTTTTTTTTGTTTTCCCTATTACTTGCTATTGTTTGAAATTGTTCACCGGGAAAAATTTATCGCTGAAGTTTATTCATAATTTTAAAAATTAAATTATTCGAATATATTTCATATACTAATTTTTTAATACTAACTTTTAAAAAAAATTTTTTCCTGAAAAAGACACACAAAGGCGTGTCGAAATATATATATAAAACAGGATGTGTGTATATAATATATACATATGTATGCAACGTATGGACTCCAAAACGGCTGTGCCGATTTTGATGAAATTTTCAGGGAATCTTCAGAATATTCAGGCGGGTGACTGTGTGACTATGAAGTATGATTTTTGATTTTCGGTCTGCGGGCGGAGGGGCGTGGCAAAATCCAATTTTCATATTGCACCACCAATTCCATACATATATAATTATTTTTTTTTTGCAGCGAGGGGAGGGGTACCGAGTTGTTAAAAGACCTCAAGCTTAATAAAATAGTTACTATTTTTTTTTTTTTTTGAAATACATAAATATAAATTATTCAATTAAAATTATGTTTATAAAATCATTTCAATAATACAATAACATTAAATGTATTCGACTAAAATTATTTAAATAAAATTATTCGTATAGACATTATATATTATTCAAATAATTTTTTTTTAAAATTAGCGAGATAAAAGTATTTTAGAAAATTATTCCAATAAAATCATTCAAATAATTCTATTCGAAAAATATTAGTCGAATAAATTTAACCGACTGAAATATTTTTTTTATTCGAATTAAATTAATCGATTAAAATTACTCTACCAAAATCATTTAAAAGATATTATTCGATTAAATTTTCTTATTCGAAATAAACTATTTTAATATCATTCGAGCAAAAGCATGTGAATAATATAATGTGATTAAACTTATTCGAGTAATATTATTTAAATAAAATTATAAGTTTATTATTCCAATAAAATCATTCATAAAAATACTATTCGAAAACAATTTCTCTAATAAAATTAACCGACTAAAATTTTTTTCATTATTCGAATTAATTTTTCGATTAAAACTACTCTACCAAAATCATTTAAGAAATGTTCGAATAAATTTTTTTTGTTCGAAATAAATTATTTTAATATCATTTGAGGAAATATATGTGAATAATATAATGAGATTAAAGTTATTCGTATAATATTATTTAAATTAAATTAATCGTTTATTGTTTGTAATTCAAATAAAATTGTCATATTAAAACACATATTGGGATTAAAGTATTTAAATTTTTTTTTTTAAATACAAATCATTTAAATAATGGAATAAAATTAATCGAATAAAATTATTCGATTAAAAATAATCGAATAAAATTAATCGAATAAAATTAATCGAATCAAATATTATTTTTTATGAAAGAAGCAATATATAATTTACTTAAGTATATTTTTTTCTAATTGTATTGTTAAATAGTTTTTATTTCAATAGGATTTTCGTATAACTTAAAAAAATAATATTCTGAATTCGTCGAAAACGTTTTAAGAAAAAAATTTGTGTTTGCGTTTTTCAAAACAATCATAGAACTTTATAAAATTTTTAACTCCCTAAACATTAACTGCCGTATTCATAAAAAGTATTTTAGGTTTATTAAGCGCTTATTTTACGTATTTCTATGGAAAATTGGTCAAATAAACCTGTAATAAACCTAAAATATTTATTATGAATACGGCGGTAAAGAAACAGATAATATTCCAATCAATTTTATTCTGTTTAATAAAGAATTTAATTGTCTACTAATCGTAAGAATAATTTGTTTGCTTTGTGTAAAATTGTATTAAAATTTAACTTGTTTACATTTCGAGCTTAAATTTATTCTTATTTTAATATCAGTTGAAACTTCTAACATCGGGCTTAAAGTGCAAGCAATGCCACTTGAAACCTTAAAATGCTTTTTTTTTATACTTGAATCATTTTGCTGATCTACAGCCTTAACTTAAGTTTTCTGTCCGAAAAAAATCGTTTTCTTTTATATCTTGTTATTCTGGTGGTTTTTCTTCTGTTTTTCTTGTTATTGTGCTTTTCATTTCAGCCATAAACAGACATTTGCTTAATGTGTTCGTTGTTGATTATTTGGCCACAGGCCAATTAAAATGAATTCAGTTTTTTATATCAAGAAAAGAAAAAAAACAACGCCTTCATTTTGCAGCAGCAAAACAAATTTGTGTTGATGATGTCGCCTGCCGTCTGCCGCTTTTTGTTTGTTTTTGCTTTATTCCTAAACAGTGTTGCCAATAAATGTACGTGTGTCGGAGTTTTGAAGGTTTACATATGAATTTAATGTATAAAGAGTTTAGAGGTTTTAAGTTGGGACACAAGGGTTTGGATTGGTAAAATTTGTCTTAAATTAAAAAAAAAAATTTTTGACATCAGAAATATAAAATTTTGAAAATTACTTTCATGACTTAAGCTAATTTCCAAATTTGTTACACCAGCGAAAGTTAAACAGTATTGGAAGTAAATTTTAATGAGACCGAACAAGAATAGAAACCAATAAAAGCAAATAAATACAATAATAAATACATTATAAAATATAAAAAAAATCGTTAAAAATAAAATAAATTGAATTTCAAAAAAAAAAAAAATAAAAAAATTAATTATTTATGGTATAATAAAAATTATTTTGCTCAAGCAAGAAATTAAATTTCAAAAATAATTATGTACTTAACTCACATAATATTGAAGCAAATAGAAGACAGTAGTTGCCCGATATACGTCGTTGTAATAAATGTCGTCTAATCTCAGCAACCAATCACGACGTTAATAGAAGGATTATTGTATGACAAGTATAATTATAATTAAAGCAAGAGATGAAATCTTCAAAACCATAAATTTAACTCTGTGTTAAATTCTAAAATATAAAAACGTCCTTAGGCTTATTATATTTATTTCTCATTCCAACAATCGTATAAAGTTTGTGGCCATACATTTTTCTTACTCAATATTTTGAAATTAAGCCAACAAAATCAGCAAATTTTTGCTGCTATTTTTTTGTTGTTCTTTTAAATTTCTTGTAGCAAAATGCTGAAGGCCAGGATTTTGAGTTCATGACTACACTTACGTGAGTGTTTCTTTTTTTTCAATTCTTAAAAAAAAATTATAATAATAAAACCATGACTGGCACGACTAAGATATTGTGCAGATGCAATATTTGTTTTTTTTTTTTTTGTTTTGCGGCATGGTCACTCTCTATTCCTGTCATCATCATCTTCATTTTCATGAGTTGCATCAACAATAACAGCAGCAGCTTATAATAAAAGTTGTCTTTGTTTGAAATGAAAATAGTTTTATTCTAAAAATATTTGATGTTTGCTCTATTGTGTTTGTAAAGCAAAAGCCTGTTGTTAAACATTACAAGGGAGTAAGGGATGTTTTCTATGTGTGTGTGTACTATTGAACAAAATCCTTAAACTGTGACATTAAACACGGCGCGTGGAATGACATTTTATTCCACTTACTTGCATTATTGGCTGTACTTGGTGATTTCTCAGTTTCAACTGGAATTGCTAGTTATGAACTTCAGGTTTCAATTGAATCCAGTTGTCAGCTGATAATTAAAAATTACGCGGTGTTTTCTTAAGGGTTCCATTCCTGACAGAAATTAAATTGTCATAAGACTATCAGATCCATTGTGCTCAGAAGATTGTCTGGAGAAATGAATACCAGCCTTTAATGAGCACCTGAAACTCTTCTCAAATCATACGGTAGTATGTAATCAATGGCTGTCAAACACAAAGTAAATTACGCAGCTTGCTTATATTTTGACAGGAGTCATCTGACAGTTGCTTGTTGACAGCGACAGTAATAAATGCCCTTTCATTTAAGTGTGAGAAATTTAAAAAGTCACAGAATTATCACTCCACGAAAATTTCAAGTATGATAAATAATCGTTTAAAACAGCTACGACCAAGCCATATGCACAATTTGCAAATTTTTACAAAAGAACTTTTGCGCTTTCACACCGATGAGAGTACAAGAGAGCGCGACAGGCAATCAAATTTCGGCGGCAACTATGAATGCTTGCTCTTACTTTGCAAAGAAACAATAACAAATTTAAGAGCTTTCAAAGCTGTTTACCTCAAATGCAAGTGTCAGAGTATGTGTGTTTAAACGTAACTGGCTTAAAACATACAACTTATTTAATTAATCGAATAAATTTTTTTCTTAAATTTTTATTCGAAAATTTTTTAACGACTAATTGGAAACAAAAAAGAATTATAAGTTTTACACACAAATATTAGACCAAAATTAAATGCTAAAGAAAAATTATTCGAATAATATTATTCGTATGAAATTAATCGATTAATAAAATAGAAAATAAATTATTTTAAAGCTGTTTGCCTCAAATGCAAATATCAGAGTATGTGTGTTTGGACGTAGCTGGCTGGCTTAAAACATAAAATGTTTTTAATTAATCGATTTTTTTTTCTTAGATTTTTATTCGAAAACTTTCTAACGACTAATTGGAAACAAAAAAAATTTCAAGTTTTTCACACAAATATTAGAACAAAATTAAATGCTAAAAAAATATTATTTGAATAATATTATTCGTATGAAATTAATCGATTAAAAAAAATTTTTTTTAAGTTAAATTTTTTAATTCAAATAACTTAAACAAAATTGAGTAATATAACAGGATTAAAATTATTCGAAGAAAAAAATGTAATTAAATTATTAAAATGAAATTATTCGCATACATATTACATATTAATTATTCAAAATTTTTACATATATACATATGTAAATATGTATACATACATACATATCTATATTCAAATATTGGAACGTATTCAAACAAAATTATTCTATTTCGAAAAATATAAACAGAATAAAATTAAACGAATAAAATTATTCGAATAAAATAGTTCGAATGAAATTAATCGAATAAAATTATTCAAATAAAATATTTTATTTTAAATACATAAATTGTTCAATTAAAAGTATTTGATCAAATCATTTCAATAACATAATGCGACTAAATAATATATTTATTAATAATATAAAACAAATTGAATGACCCTATGTACTAGTAATATAAAATTTATTCGATTATTCCAATAAAATTTTTCGGAATTTTTATCTTGGAATAATACAAACATATTAGAAATTATTGCCCAAAAATTTCTGTATTATATAGTAATTCGAATAATCAAAAAAATCTAACGCCAATTTTTCTTTTATTCGAATAATGTAATCGATTCATAAATATTTTTTATTTTACTTTAATGTAAATAATACGAAACTATAAACGACAAACCATATTCTTTTAATAAAATTTTATGCGTTTACTCGAATAAATGTTTTTTTTTAAATTTTATTTGACAGAAATATTTTTTAATAAAATTTTATTCGAATAATTTTTTTTAAATTTAATTTAGTAGAAATTTTTGCAAAAAATTACATGTTTTTTAATATGTATAACAATAAATGTTCTTATAAATTTTATTCGAATAATGTAAAGGAATAATTTTGAATTGTTTATTAAAATATAATATTCCAGGCTATTAATTTTGCTTAAAAGAAGAAAAATGTTCATTTAAGGGGAAAGGGCTTTTCATAAAGCCACTGTGCGAAAGGAAAAAATGCAAAGTTTCGATTATTCGAATAAAAAAATTTTAAGTATTATGTAAAAAATTTTCGGTTTTTATTCTTTGCACATTTTTCTATCTTTGTTTATTTTGGGCGGAGAAAATCTCAAATTTATTCGATTATTCGCATAAAATTATTTTCAATATTATTTATTTGAACAACATCAAACGTCAATAATGACCAAAGAAATGTTTTCAATTGGAAAAAAGGCAAAACATATAATTTTTTTTATATGTATAACAATATTTTTTTTTTAATTCTATTCGAATAATTTTGTAAAGGAATACTTTTTAATAGTTTATCAAAATATAATATTCCAGGCTATTGATTTTGTTTTAAAAAAAGAAGTTCATTAAAGGGGGAAAATATGCTTTTGTATCTTTTCATGCAGCCACTGTGCGAAAACAATAGGAAAAAATGCATAACTTCGATTATTCGAAAATAAAAATTTTAAATCTCATGTAAAGAATTATACTTTTTTATTCGTTGCACATTTTTCTATCTTTGTTTACTTTTGTCGGAGAAAATTTCAAATTTATTCGATTATTCGAATAAATTTTTTTTACAAAATTATTTATTTGAAAAATATCGAATGTAAATAGTGATCAAAGAAATAGTTTCATTTAGAAAAAGGGCAAAACATATATATATATATATATATATATGTATATATATACATATATACATATGTATGTATATACAACAATAATTGTTTTTAATTCTATTCGAATAATTTAGTAAGGGAATAATTTTTAATAGTTTATCAAAATATATTATTCTAGGCTATTGAGTTTGCCTTAGATAAGGAAGAAGGTTTTTATAGCTTTTCATGGAGCCACTGTAAGAAGACAATAGGAACAACTGCAGAGCTGGAATTATTCGAATAAAATTATTGGTCGAAGTTTATTCGATTATTCGAATAACATTTTTTTCCAATATTATTTGAAAAATGTCGGACTTAAATAATGACCTAAGAAATATATTCATTGGAATAACGGCAAAAATAAACTTTTTTTTAAATATAATAATAAAGTTTATAATAATTAATTTCATTCGAATAATTTTGTAAAGGAATAATTTTTAATATTAAAAAAAAAATATGTATAGCATAATTTTTTTTTTTTTTGTGAATATTGCTTTAAGATAGGAAGATGTTCATTAAAGAGGAAAAATATAATTTTGTAGCTTTTCATGGACCCACTGTGCGAAGACAACTGCAGCAAATGCACAGCTTCAAATTTTATAATTTTCTATTCAGTAATAGGCGGCCTATTTCCAACATACCCTGTGCTACACACATTTTTGTTTTATAGAAAACACAATTGAATTAAAAATATATTAAAATTAAAATTTGGAAATAAAAATTATTGCAAGCAATAATAAAAACGTTTGTAGTCGTCATAATTTCAAATTGAAAACAATATTTTTTTGAATTTTCTGCTCAAACATATCGTACATACCGTCACGCAATCAGCGTAATTTTTATTTATAGAAAAAAAAAAAAAACTACAAAAATATTTTATTGAAATATTATTTATTGTTGGCACTAATCCATAAATAACAAATAAAGAAAACAATAACAAGATGCTTATAAAAATGTTTTTCAACAATTACAATTGTACTTTGCTGTATTGTTCACTTCGTTTGTGAAGTGTTTTTAATGTTTCACGACAATGTGGTTTCTATCGATCTTAATGTCATTCTACTGTTTCATTATTTGATTTTTAAAAATAAATATTTATAAATAGACAAAAAAAAACATTAACAGCCAACAAAAGCAAATAACTCTTTAACAAATTCCTTGCATTATTGATTTAACTAAAGTTCAAACAAGATTGTTAAGAGCATAAAATGAATGAAAGAACACTTGAAATTCTAACAAATATTTGAATAAATTTTGCAGTTGACTGACTGCATGCATGTTGGAAGGTTGTGTGCCATTTAAGGAATTTTGTTTTTTGGCATTAAAACATTTCAATTGTTTGCAAAAATTCTAATTTTAGCGAAATTTTGCTTTAATATTTAAACAATTAAATATTAAGTAGACTATTTAGCCATATTATTGTTCGAGGTAATTTGTTCGATTAAAATTCATTTTTGTTGAAATATTAATGTGAAAATTATTTGATTTTTGTGTGCGAGTTTAAGAAAATTATTTATCTCAATTTTAAAAACATTAGTTAGTTAGTTTGGGCTTCAATTGTTTCATTTTATTTATGTATATGGGAGTAACAGGATGACTTCTTTCTTCACTTGCCTGCTTCCTTTCTTTCATTTTTTTCCTTTTCCTTATTTAATTTTCTATGATATATAAAGGCCCTCTAAACGCTTTTTAAACCACCCAACAGACCCATTGTGTAAATCCCGTATTACACACTTACATACATACATACATACATAAATATTTACATGCATGCAGTGCGTATGATTAATGTAAACAACATGAAAGAAATAATTTATAACTCATACGGTAAATCGGCATGATAAGCCAGCGCACACTGTCACGAGCTTGGCCAAAAATTGGTTGAAGTCGTTGTAGGAATTACTTCACATGTAAAATATTATCTGAAAGTTTTTAATAGTTTTTAGGGTTCCATACATCTTAGGTGAAAAGGAACAGTCTGTCACACACATTCTGTTCTCCCAAGAACTACGAAAAATTTTGAAATCCTAATGTAATGCTGAGCACACTCTTGACATTTCATGTGTTTACATTTTGTGTTGTCATCCCAAAAAAACACCAAAAGTAAAACGATCCACAGACACAGGGACGCACCAGTTGGACAAAAAAAAACAATTTCTACAATCTGTCTCAAATGAACCGACTTATGAAGTAACAATGTCAAAAAAAAAAAACAAATACAGACGAATTGATAGCCTCCTTCTTTTTTAAAGAAAAAAATATCGAGAAAAAAATAAAGTATATACAAAAATATTCCGTTTATGTAATTTTATTTAATAACATTTTAAACCTTAATATGTATATTTTCAAACCCAAATATGCTTTAACATTTGACAAGATTTGCCCAATTGCAGTTGCTGATAGTAACATCGAAAAGCAAACCAGCAGCACAGGTGAAATCATAACGTTTATCCCCAATGCAACTATAAAATTTTGAGCAATCGGACTCATGACGATGGAAACCATCTGCCGAACAATCTCCTGAATGCACAGGATTGTTGTTGGGCCCAGTAGCAGCAGGCTGAGGTACGTCTACAGGCTCAGGCTCAGGCTGAGGCTCGCAGTCAGTTTCGTTATCGGGGTCGGGCTCCGGCTCCGGCTCCGGCTCTGGCTCAGGCTCAGTGTCATGAGGTATTATCACAATTTCAACAGGATCCTCGCTCGGTTTCATATCTTGTGCATTACCCAGTTTCTTGTTAATAGTATTTAAAAGTGGATATTTTGGACCACATCTGCCCCGGAAATCATCAGTTTCAATTGACCAAATCATTACGCCACCCAAATTCATAGAGTTAGCATAATCTACTTTCATTGCAATACTTTTCACATCATCATAGACCACAAGTTCTTGGGAATTGTGCATGTAAGGAACAGCTTGTTCTTCGTCCCATTCCTGCGACCACTTATCCTTAATACGACAGATTTCGTTGTAGCCCAGATAGCCTGGTTCTTCCGTAAAAGGACCCGCATCACCGGCGCCCATAGAAGCTGCTCCCAATTTTGCTTCTTGGGAATTAGCCAATTTGTAAGTGTGGCCATAAAAAGCCACACCTAAAACCAATTTATCGGCAGGAGCACCTTGATTTAAACAAGAAAGTTTTTCACTCATACTAACATTTATAATTTAAAGCAAAAAGTGGCAGAAAAGCTTACCTGCCTTCAGCCAGTATTTAACAGCAGCCTCCACATTGTTTTCATCGTTGCTCCTAAGAGGTGCATTGGCACCGGCAATATTATCATCAGGGGTAAAGAAATCGTAGGTCATAACATTAATGTAGTCCACATTTTGCGCCACTCTGGGTATGTTATAAGAAATATCAGCTGTCACGGGAGAAGCACCCACAGCAATGCTCAATTGCAAATTATCAGCCTTAAATCTATAGACAAGAAAATTTATCGTAACAATGTGACAAAAAAAAAATAGAGAAAAAAGAAAAATCTTACGCTTGCTGTATTTCTCCTAGAAGTGTAGCAAAATTGTCTTTATCTTGTGGGCGACCGCCTTCACGACGGCTTGGATATTCCCAATCCAAATCTAAGCCATCAAAACCGTGCTTTTTAATAAACGCCAAGGCTGAATTTATAAATGTGCGCCTTTTATTCGCATCGCCAGCCATTTGAGAGTATTTTGCGGAACCCTCATTCCAGCCGCCAACGGCGGCCATGACTTTCAAATGGGGGTTTTTCTTTTTTAAAGCTACAGACTTCCTAATGAGATCTAGAAAAGAAATACATAAATATATGTAAGAAAGAAATGAATGGGCTTAGAGTAATACCAAAGAAAGCTGGTCATTAATTAAACAATCGAATGCTTTAAATTACTAATACTTATAAATTTTGTTATACGAGTACCTACCATGGCCACTGACATCGCCCCATTCATCTAACATGACTAACTTTCCATTTCCTTCTTGATGCAGGCCAAAGAAGGTATAAGTCAAGTGGGTGCACAAAGTGGGATCAATGTGATCGGGCTTAAATTGGCCATCGCCAGGGCGATAAACAGCCCAAGTGCCATAATAACAATTAATGATTTTGCCTGCAAAAATTAGAAAAAAAAATGTAACATGAAAATAAAGAATAATTAAGTTTTTGCCACTTACCACCATTTGCCATGCCCAAAATGCTGCACAAAGCCACCAGGACCAGCAACATCAACTTCACTTGATGCATTTCGCTCCAGATACTCGTAATTTGTTCAAAATTTTATTAAAATATGTATTTGCCAACTTATAGAGAGAGGGAAGGTTTCGAAGGAAGTGCTGCCATTAGACCCTGAATCGAGGGTTTTTATATGCAAACGAAGGCATGGAATTCTTGGTTAAGAAGTAAAATAATTATGCAAATACACAATTTAATTATATATAATTAAGAAATATAACAACTGTTTAAGCAACTTCTAATTAAAAAAAAAATAATAAAAGAAACTAATTAACTAAATGGTTTGTTTCTTTTACTATTGGCAAAAAAAAAATAACATAAGAAAAACAAACATTTCTGCAATTGTTGCAGTTTATATTTAACATATCAAGCCTTATTTTCGTTTTTATCGTAAGCGACATAAATTAAATTTTTCAGTAGAAAATTTTTTTATCATATTCAAATTTCTTTTACATACGTAAATTGTCACTTATGATAGAATTTTACAGCCCGTCTTTAAAAAGTTATTAACAATTTTGGCATTTTGATAATTCTAAATTATGGATAGGCCCATAAAATTTTAATTTAAATAAAAAAAAAATCTGTCGCTTACGTTAAAATCGAAAATAAGGCTCGATATATTAACGCATTAATAATTCCAAATTATTATTTTACTTATGTAGTAAAATTATTAATTTTTTTATTAAAAATACATAGAAATTTATTATTGAGGGGCTTAGCTGGATCCTAGGCGCATTTCACTGTTGTTAATGCAGATCTTAGGGAACGTTTACCCAAAAATTTCTCAGAACAACTCGAGATATTAAGTTCAATTTTCATTGAAACAAATGAGAAGTGCAACAAATAGGAAAGTTGAAACAAGAACTCTATAATCAAGATTTTTTATTATATTTTTTATTTATGTTTTTTTTTAAACAACACAGCCCGCGAAGCGATTAGCTTGTCTGCGAAAAACACCCAGGGTCTATGGCGGGAATCGAACCCACTATCTCTGGACTGAGAGGCTAGCATCGCTACCACTCAGCCACAGGGGCACCCAGTTGTTATATTGGCTGATTTTTTTCAGCTCGAATTGTAGTTGTAAGAAGTATGTAAAGAAAATAAATGTAGAGAACAACAACAGCTATTCCAGAATAGAGTGTTGCCACACAAGTATTTTTGACCGGGTGCAGTCTAGTAAATAATTACTGCCGTATTCATAAAAAATGTTTTAGGTTTATTACAGGTTTATTTAACAAATTTCCCGTAGAAATACGTCAAAGAAGCGCTTAATAAACTTTCAATATTTTTTATGAACACGGCAGTTGCTGTTTTAATATATTTAATTCAGTGTTTGTTGCGTTTTATATCGCAATTGTTTGCATTTGCATTAATTGCTTTCTAACATCTTGTTTTGGCAACAAGTAGATTAAGGCCAGCGTACATTTTTGATGACTACACGACCTCAACGGTAGCTAGCTGCGATTGTTGCCCTGTAGCCAGCTTTCCAATATAATAAAAAAAAATTAAACTTTAAGATTGTGTAATTACAAGAACCAAAGGTGTTTGCTAGGTTTCGCAGCAATCAATAGTAAAAGTAGAATGACATATGGATGGGAAATACGAGTATTTGAAAGACGCACCACTGAACTTTATCTCAATATATCAGGTCCTTAATATGTCGCTTTTAAAATAATTAAAAAGCTGGCTACAGGGCAACAATAACCGCTTTACAGAAAAAAATATTCCTGCAATAAACAATTGTAATTGAAAATGAAACCGAAAATCAATTAAAAATGTACTTAAGCCAATTAAACATTTGCTTAAAAATTTAATTGATTACAAAGTTTAATGGATTCTATAAAATTTTTAATTGATTTTTGGTTTTATTTTCAATTAAAGTTGTTTATTGCAGGAATATTCTTTTCTGTGTTGCAGCAGCTGAGATCATGTAGTCGTGCAGCCTGCTGCAATCTATTTATTTCGGCAGTAAAAGGTTGGAAAGTGTATTTGATCACGTCAATCAATTAATGACTTAAATAATACATACGAAAACAATTGCAAATATAAAATGCAACAAACACTGAATATCAAATCAAATTATAAAATATTCTATTATTGTTTTAGATACATACAAATGTTTGTTATTTTTATGTTTATTTTTTATCATTTTTTTTTGCCAATTGTAAAAGAAACCATTTGCGTAATTGGTTCTTTTAATATATATTTTTCTTTTAAATTAGAAGTTGCTTAAACAGATGTTGTGTATCTTAAATACTCGTATACATAAAATATTATTGTGTATTTGCATAATCTTTTTATTTCAGTTAAATAATAAATTAACTGAACATGAAATGCTTTTCTTAAATAAAAAAAGTCCATGCTTTCGTTTGCTTATAAAAACCATCGATTCAGAGCCTAATGGCAGCACTTCCTTCGAAACCTTCGAAATATATACATACATATATAATTTTGAATAAATTATTTGGAGCGAAATGCATCAAGTGAAGTTGATGTTGCTGGTCCTGGTGGCTTTGTGCAGCATTTTGGGCATGGCAAATGGTGGTAAGTGGGGGATTACATGGGTTTAAATTTTCTTTATCTTCATATAATTTTTTTCTAAACTTTGCAGGCAATATCATCAATTGTTATTATGGCACTTGGGCTGTTTATCGCCCTGGCGATGGCCAATTTAAGCCCGATCACATTGATCCCACTTTGTGCACCCACTTGACTTATACCTTCTTTGGTATTGATGCACAAGGAAGTGGAAAATTTGTCATGTTAGATGAATGGGGCGATGTGAGTGGTCATGGTAGGTACAGCAGAATATACTCGTAAGATAATTTTAAGCATTAGATTGTTTAACGACAAGCGTTTTGCTCAGTCAGTCATCGTTTTCTTAAATATATTTATGTATTTCTTTTCTAGATCTCATTAGGAAGTCTGTAGCTTTGAAAAAGAAAAACCCCAATTTAAAAGTCATGGCAGCCGTTGGCGGCTGGAATGAGGGTTCACGCAAATACTCTGAAATGGCTGGCGATGCCAATAAAAGGCGCACATTTGTAAATTCAGCCTTGGCGTTTATTAAACAACACGGTTTTGATGGCTTAGATTTGGATTGGGAATATCCATGTCGTCGTGAAGGCGGCCGCCCACAAGATAAAGACAATTTTGCTACACTTCTAGGAGAAATACACCAAGCGTAAGGTTTTCCTTTCTTCTTTATTTTTATTTTTTGCCACATTGTTACGATAAATTTTCTGGTCTATAGACTTAAGGCCGAGAATTTGCTATTGAGCATTGCTGTGGGTGCTTCTCCACTAACAGCTGGTATTTCTTATAACATACCCAGAGTGGCGCAAAATGTAGACTACATTAATGTTATGACATACGATTTCTTTACCCCGGATGGTGGCATTGCCGGTGCCAATGCACCTCTTAGGAGCAAAGATGAAAACAGTGTGGAGGCTGCCATTAAATACTGGCTGAAGGCAGGTAAGCTTTTCTGCCACTTTTTTCCTTAAATTACAAATTTTGCATGAGTACAAATCTTTCATGTATAAATCAAGGTGCTCCTGCCGAGAAAGTCGTTTTAGGTGTGGCTTTCTATGGCCACACCTTCAGGTTGTCCTATAATCAAAAAGCACATTTGGGTGCAGCTGCTACGGGACCTGGGACTCAAGGTCCCTATACCAGACAGTCTGGTTTTCTGGGATACAACGAAATTTGTGGTATGAAGGATAATTGGTCGCACGAATGGGACGAAGAACAAGCTGTGCCCTACTTACACAATTCCGAAGAGCTCGTGGTCTATGATGATGTAAAAAGTATTGCAATGAAAGTAGATTATGCTAAATCTATGAATTTGGGTGGAGTAATGATTTGGTCAATTGAAACGGACGATTTTCTGGGTAGATGTGGTCCAAAATATCCCCTCTTAAATACTATTAATAAGAAACTGGGTAATGCACAAGATATGAAACCGAGCGAGGATCCTGTTGGAATTGATATAATACCTCATGAGCCTGAGCCTGAGCCTGAGCCTCAGCCTGAGCCTCAGCCTGAGCCTGAGCCTGAGCCTGTAGACGTACCTCAGCCTGCTGCTACTGGGCCCAACAACAAACCTGTGCATTCAGGAGATTGTTCGGCAGATGGTTTCCATCGTCATGAGTCCGATTGCTCAAAATTTTATAGTTGCATTGGGGATAAACGTTATGATTTCACCTGTGCTGCTGGTTTGCTTTTCGATGTTACTATCAGCAACTGCAATTGGGCAAATCTTGTCAAATGTTAAAGCATATTTGGGTTTGGAAAGATACGATACATAAATATATGTAAAATGTAATTAAATAAAATTACATAAACAGAATATTTTCGTATATTCGAGTACCATACATATTTAATTAGTATTATTTTTTTTGTAGTTTTTTTAATTTCAATCGACTTCAAAAAGGGGGGAAGGAGGTTATCAATTCGTCTCTATTTTTTTTAACATTGGTACTTCTTAACTCGGTACATTTTAAACCGATTGTAAAAATTGTTTCTTTTTGTCTGAGAGGGTATAGTGTACGGGGACACGCTCACAATTTTTATTATTTGGTTTTATAGTATTCTACATATTTGATTGCTGGGAAACCTAGCAACCACCTTTGGTTCTTGTAATTACACAATTTTAAAGTTGAAAAAGTGGGCGGTATAACGCCCATTACAATTTATTATTATATTTAACGTGGTTCTACTTAACCCATTTCTATGAAACTCAACACACATCCTGAGCTCTGAAATGTACACAATCTTGCATTTAAAAAAAAAGGAGGGTGGGGGGTACGCCAATTTAAATTTAATTTTGTATTTCATGTACTTCTTCTTAACCAACAGATATGCATATTTTTTGTTTTGTTTAAAAGAGGTTTTCTACTTCCAGTTTGGTTTTATTCATTTTTTTTTTTCGAAAATCTTATATATAATGCCTTATTGTATTTTGCTTTATAATGTTATATTATGTATTTTATATAATGTTTGTATTAATTTATGTCGTGCCATGTTATGTTATAATATACAATTTTATGTTATTGCATGTTATTCTATGTTATGTTATTCTATGTTATGTTATGTTATGTTATGTTATTATATGTTATTTTTTTGTATGCTGTTATATTATCTTTATATAATTCTATATATAATTCTACTGTAGGTGTGTATGCCACTGAACTCCTCCTAAACGGCTGGACCGATTTGAATGATTTTTTTTTTGGTATGGGCTTGGGTGGCGCCCTGGATGGTTTAGATTCACAAATCAGCCCAGCAGATGGCACTGCAGTCGGCATCTAGGTTATTTATCTATACTGCAGCTAAACAAACGGCTGGATCGACCTGTATGAAGTTTTGTGTTTGCATTCAAGTGGGGACGTAAGACAACATTTGCCGCGCTCAGCTAGTGTATATATAAAAGTAGCGTGTCACGGTTTTTGTAGTTGAACTCCTTCGAAACGGCTTGAGCGATTTTTATGAAATTTTGTATGTGTATTCGGTAGGTCTGGGATTAAGTCGTTGTTTTTTTTTCATCCCCTAAGTGGGCTGAGCCATGCCTATACGCACGAAAAATTCTATACCTTAAAAGCTATAGCAGACAGAGTATTCAAATTTTGTATAGACTCCTGAGAGTAAGGGGAAGGGAGACCACCACCCATTCAAAGTAATTAATAATAATCTTATATCTTGAAAGCTATAACAGCACAAGTCTTAAAATTTGGTATGAGTTAATTTTTAAACAATTAATAATCTAAGTATAAATTATAATATATTTTAAGCAATAAATGTTTGGTATATTGTTATTTATATATTTCGTCATCGTTCACAGCACTCCTTGCCTCTATCAGTCATACGCGACATCCTCACACACTTACAATGAGTTAGTTATTATTTTATACCCTAGAAATTCAATAGAAATAATTTATGTGACAAACCTACGTTTGCCTGGTCAGCTTTTCATGTTATAATGCTATTTTGTATTATATAATGCTATGTTATGTTATGTTATTTTATATTATAGTTCTATTAAATTGTATGCTATATTATTTTATGTTATATTATGTTATTTTATATTATAGTTCTATTAAATTTTTTGCTATATTATTTTATGTTATGTTATGTTGTGTTGTTATGTTATTTTATATTCTTTTATGTTGTTACATGATGTTAAATTTTGCTATGCTATGCTATACTCGTATTATGGCAGTTTATGTTTTGCTGTGTAATGTTTTGTTAGTGTTTGTTATATATTTATTAATAATAAATTATATTGTGTTATTATATGCAACGCTAATCTATGATTTGTATATTATGTTGTGTAATGTTATGCCATGTTTTTGCGTTATATCTTCTGCTATGATATGTTATAACATGTTATGTTATGTTATATGTTGTCAAGTTATGTTATTTTGTATAATGCTGATATGTCAATTTATTCTATGTTGTATTATGTTGTGTTATGTTAGTTTCTATTTTGTTATGTTATGCTACGCTATGTTCTCTTTATTGTGTTATGTTACACACATTATTAAACCATATGTTACGCTATAGAAGAGTATATTATTGGGGGTATTCAGATGGCACTCATCAATTAAGACGTTTTAAAGTAATAACACGAAAAATATGACTGCTGTGAGCCACCCCTCATAATTTACAATTATAAATATTGTACTTATTTGTATTTTGGACTTAGCACTTTTTGGTACATTGCTTACTCTCTCTCTCACTTCCTTTGGTAAACTCTCACTCATTTCTACATGTAGTTATGACAAACAATAAAAATAGCTGAGAAAGTCTTATTACTTTATGACCTTTTTGTTTGAGCCACAACAACAATTTTTTAAACTATGCTAAAATGTTAAGACATTATGACACTTAGGACACTTAAGATACTGGTGTGAATACCCCATATGTTTCTTTATATATTGTATTTGGGGTATTCAAATGGTACTCATAAATTAACAGGAAAAAATATGACTAATGCGAGCAACCCCTCATAATTTTGAACTATGAATATTGTACTTATTTGTATTTAGCAGTTAAGTACATTGCTTACTCTCTCTCTCTCTCTCTCTTTCTCTCGCAATTTCTTTGGTAAACTCTCACACATTTATAAGTGATGTTATGACAAAACAATACACTTAGCTGAGAAAGTATTATTATTTTATAACATTTTTGTTTTAGCCACAACTATAATTCTTTTAAAACTATATTAAAATATTAAGACATTATGACACTTAAGACACTAGTGTGAATACCCCAAATATGTATTCATATTTATTTGCAATTTATTTGATTGACTATGACAAATTTTTAATACACTTTTATTTTCTCTCCAATATAGTTATACAATACATTCTGGTGAATCCGAAACAATCAATCATTGTTAGGCAGTGGGCACAGGGTACGGTATACCTTAAAAGGCATCTCTTATTTTCAGTAGCTGTACTGCAGGTTAGTGCGAATATTTCTGGATTAAAAATATCAATACACTTGTGTTATAAAAATGTCTGCACTGTTTACAATTTTCAGTGCTTGCATGTCGATCTGCAACAGTGTTACCAACTTTGGCACTTTAACACTTTTTAGCACATTTTCAATTCATTTAGCAACCAAAATATCTTTTTAGCATCTGCTGGCACTTTTAATTTATCTTTCAGCATTTCTTAGCATATTTTACGTTGTGTTGAATATACATATTTAATTTATTGAAATTACCAATATAAATAAATTTATATATATTTTCTATGAGAAAAAAAAATGCGAAAAAGCATGATCTATCTTACCACTTTAAAATGCTATATTAATTTTGGCAGTAATTGCCTTTTTTAACGTAAAAATATGATAAACAAAAAAGTATTAGTTTTCCCTAATAAAAGTGAATAAAAGCGTAAGTGCAAAAAAAAGCTTTTCAAAAGCTTCGAAAATAAATTTAAAAAAAATTAAAAAAAGGCTAACGTAGCCCAAATTTAAAGATTGTATAAAAGAATCTACAAATTTATATAAAGCTTTTTGCAAGTAATGCAAGTGCGACATTTTAGCAAAATTAACTTGCTTGGAGAAGCATAAGGAAATAAAAAAAAAACATAAGATGAGCTTAGAGATACTGCAAGCAGTAGACGTATTTTCTTTAAGCCCGTAAGGTTTAAACTTTAAACAACAGGAGGCCACATTGAGTTTAAATATATCTGCTCATACTCGTAACTCAATCATACCAATAGGGAGCACTTTGGAAGGGTATGTAAAGGACGCTTTGACTTTTCGTCGGCAAAGATAAACCGAATAAAATCAACAATAATAATTAATAAATTGAGTAAAGTGGGCCTATGACTCGCACTCGAAGGGTTCCGTAGTACGGCGCTTGTTTTTTAGCGATTTTTTTAGGGTTTTGGCCATTTTTTGGTATAAGGCGTTTTTTTAGTTTTTATTTTCGTTTTGGTTTTTTTTTATTTTTTACAGAACATAACTAATGCTTTAGCAATTTTTTTTATTTGTAGCGTTTCTTTTTCGTTTCGCCGATTTTTCGGTTTTCAGCGATTTGTTTTACTGCCTGTCCCGCGATATCACCAGAAATCGTTCGATCGACAAATTGTATTGGGAAACAACAATAACATTAGAAAATTTGTTATTGTTTGCAATACAAGCTGTCGATCGAACGATTTCTGGTGACATCCTGGGACAGGCCGTTAGTTTTTAGCGACCTTTTTATTTTTCGTGATATGTATTATTCATTCAGGCGCTTTTTTCATATTGACCATTTTTTAATTTTGGAATTTTTTAATTTTAGCATTATTACATTTTTAGTTGTTTTGCAAAAAAAAAAAATTTTAAGTTTAAGCGATTTTTTTCTATTATTGCCTTTTTTGTTTTGGCTATTTTTCGGTTTTCAGCGTTTTTTTTTAGTTGTTTGGCGATCTTTTTACTTTCAGTGATTTATTTTGCATTTTAGCGATTTAATTTATTTTTGTTGATATTTTTCATTTATGAGCTTTTTTTTTTCATTTGTTGATTTGTCGTTTCGGAAATTTTTTAATTTTGGAATTTTGTAGTTTTAGCGTTTTTTTTTTGTTTAGATTTTTTTTTGTTCTTTTGCAAAACATATTTTTAGTTCTAGCGATTTTTTTTTATTTTTGGCGCTTTTGTTTAGTTTTGGCTATTTTTTTTTTTTTTTTTTTTTTGGCGACCTTTTTAATTTTGGTGTTGAGCAATTTATTTAATTTTTGGTGATATTTTTCATTTATGCGGTGATTTTTCGTTTGGGCATTTTTTTTATATTTTTTTTTTGTTTTAGCTTTTTTGAAAATATCAAGAGTTTGCTTGCTACGTATCCAGCGAGTTATCAAATTGAAATATGCAGTGCAAATTACATTAACTGCTAGAATACCCTTTAATTTTGTTCATTGTGTAGTCTACATAAAAATACACTAACTTTCAAAGTTTAATAACTGCCCATTTTCATTAGGATTTCAATATATTACATTGCTCGCTTTAGAACACCCTTTAATTTTTAACTGTCATATAATTTTGTGGTGGTAGCGGATTAGGTTTTATATATCCTTGCAGTCTTGCGGTTCTCGAGAAAACAGCCTGTGACATTCAGACAGACAGACGGACATCATAGCGAAATCAATAGGGATCATTTTCACTCCAGTGTTACCAGTTTAGGGGATTTTTGTTTCGCGATTGAGGATGAACAATTCGTACTGGGGATCTGGGGATCTGTTGGGGATGATAACCAAATTTTAAGGGATTTCGTTTTTTATAACTGATGTTAATAAGAATGATTTTTGAATTAAGAAATATGCGTCTGGCAAGTCTAAAAATGTGTGTTATCAAGGCAGATTAACCAATAATGAACTAGTGTTTATTATTATAAAATACGTAACAAAATGTAATATGACTTGTTGGACAAACTTTAAAAATAATTCAATTTGTTGTGACAAATTTAATCCTTCTGCTGGAATGCTAAAGCCATCTATGTACAACAAAGTTTCTGAGGCTGATGAATCAGAAGATTTTGAATCTGAAATTTTTGAAACGGCAAACTTTGGTTAAATTTTTTTTATACATACTTGTGTATACATATTAAGCTATGTGTAATATTTTCTTTACAAGTTTTATAAGTACAAATTAAATTAATATGAATGTATGTAAGTATAGCTATCGATATAAATGACTTTTATGGAATAAAAATGTTATATTTGTCATTATTTTTTTAATAAAATTAAAAAAATTTAATTTTTTTTACAAAAGAAAAAATTTGGAGAATTTTTGGGGATTAGAAATCGAAAATTGGGGATAAGCTTTAGAAAAAAAACTGGCATCACTGTATTAAACCAAAATAAAATATTATCTAGCATTAATTTTATTTTAGCACATGTTTCGGCAAAATCTTGCACTTTTTGCTGGCCAAGCTCTGGCAACACTGATTCGCAACAAAATTTTCTCACAATATGAATTCGCTTTTGATGTTTGCTCTTTAAAAAGTAGTGCATACATTAAGGCTTTTGTATCAAATAGTTTTTCATTAATAATTAATTATTGGTTACGCTTTTTTGGGCACATGGCACACATATATGTATGTACATACTACATATAAACTGGGCCTAACACATGATTTGTTTTAAAATACATAATTTGTATACTCATGCGATACAATGAAGCGGCCGGCCGGTACCTAGAGAAAATGTGGTTTAAAAATATTTTCATTTAGAAAATAATTTTGTAACTGGTAAATTTACCTAAGGCAAAGTTGAGATATTTTTGAAATGACGGGCGGGCGATTGATTCCTCAGCTCTTTATAATTTGCTTATATGTAATATCAATATTATTATTATTATTACTATTAAAGTTGTTATAAATTTTTGTCTTAATTTTTTCTGCTTAATGAGAAATTATCTTAAGCATATTACGTTTTGAAGAAAAAAAAAACTCGAATAAAATTTATTCGATTAAAATATTTGCGAATAAAAAAAAGTCAAAATTACAAGCATCCCAAGCAAGAATCATATACAAAAAAACAATTAATCGAATTATATTTATTCCAATAAAATTTTTTTTCACACAAATTGTTCAACAATTTTTTTAAGGAAATAGTTAAAAAAAACATATTAAAACAAGAAAATGTTAATAAGATTATGTGAACGAAAGTTATTGGAATAAGAGTGTTTTCTTAACAAAACATATTCGAATAAACAATTAAAAACAAAATTATCATTTGAAATAAAAGTTTTTCGTATAAAAATTATTCGATTGAAATTTAGTCGATTTAAAATTGTAAAAATATATACATGGTGTAATTATACAGGTGACTGCGTAAGGATTTGTTATACAAAAATACGGCAACCATAGCTCTGTAAAAAAGAATGTCAAAAGCACAAAAGTAATTGTACCAAAACCAAAACAAAATCAAATTTTTTGACATTCTTCAGCTACAAAGCACATAGAGCAAAAAATTATCAGCTGAAGTAACGCTGCCACCTGTTTAAATACACCTTGAATATATGTATATATAAAGAAAATTCAAGCAAGTCTTTCCTAGTAAATTCAATCAAATAAAACATATTTGAATAATATTTTTAGAACAAAAAATTATTCGCAAAAAAAAAATCAATTCCATTAACAAATTTTTTATAAAAATAATTAAATAAAATTTATTGGAAAACAATAAAGATTTATATAATTTTTCCTATGTATCTAATTAATGTTCATAGTCAACAGTATTCGTGGGAAAATCAATCGAAATAAAGAGTGATCGAAAAAAATCTAAAGAAAATCTTTCGAATCAAATCATTCAAAATTACTGGAATAAAAGTGTTGTTCGATATAAAATTTCTCTAAATAAAATTTACGACCTGGCTCACGATGTCGACAAGAAATTTCCTTTCGCTTATTTATATTGAAAACAAAAAACAAAATAAGAAAATAAATAAGCAAATTAACAAACATGTGCATAGTTAGTAAAGAACAAACGACAATGGTAAGACTGTTGTAAATATAGAGATGGTAACTTTGAGCCTTCATTACAAAACACATGAGCAAATTGAAATGCAATGAATCAAACCAATTCACATATTCCATTTGCAATAAAGTTTCGTATATAAGGCAGACATCTGCATCAACTGACACCACACACAGTGGACCAAAACACAGAAGAACGCTGATGAGGAAGGTTTAGTGGCCTTCGAAAACGGCTGGCTGTTCCGTTCAACTATGTGTTGTTGTCAGAATATTTACAACTAACTTTGATGTTATATTGTTCATTAATAATTATCAAATGTAGTTTGGCTTAAAAAGCGTTACGAACATTAGCCTGTTCTATTCATAAGAATATAGAAACAAATACAGTTCGAAAGATAATTAAATTAACGAAAATTTGTTTTTGTTTTCCATATAAATAAGCGAAAGAAAATTTCTTGTCGACATCGTGAGCCAGGCAGTTAATTTCTACAAATTGATTGAATAAAATTATTCGATTAATATAGTCCGAGAGAAAATCAGTGGCATAAAAATATGAAAACAAATTCACAAAATCAAAATCGAAAAAGTTTTCGGTAATCAAATGTATCCAACAAATTTTATTACAATAACAATTATTCCAATAAATACAAAAAAAACTTGCGGCTTACGCAACACTTGGCTATTAAGTAAATATTCTATAATTTGAGGGTGGCGTTGGCTGAAGTAGTTAGAACGCTCACTATGAAACCGAAGGTACTGGGTTCGAGCGCGGTCTCCGACAGCCATTAAAAAAAAAAATCAAAATACTCCTTGTATCAGCTGTTTTAGGAAAGTTCAAGTGATGAAGGCATAGATGCTGGTCACTGAACTACACCGGTGTCAGCGTATGTATACCAAGCCAAATGTAACATCAGAGCGTCCTCCTTCATAGGTATTGTGTATTGCTACTAAACACAGCTTTGAAAATTTAATACACCTCATTGACACCAGAGGCGCTACAATACGGCGTTATTAGAAACGTGCAAAAAAAAGCAGAGTTGTAAAAGTATGAAGCTTTACTCTATCTCTTCCTTCACCACCTATCTCCTCTATCACTTTCCAATTCCTAAAAGAAGATAACACCTAGTACTAGCAGTAGGCCTTCATGCCTGATTGCTACTTCTCTTTTAAAAAAGAAATTAAATAAATCCCATATACACTCTAATAAATGAAAAAAATCATAGAAGTTTTTTTCTTTTAAAAATTTACAAAAGTTTGGTTTTTATGTCCAAACGAAATTTTTTGCATTAGAATCTGTGGCATAATGCTGGATAGATATGCCTTTATGTAATTCGATTAAGTGTACGTTTTTACTACAACCCAACAATAAGACAGAAGTTGCATGCATTGTCATGCATTTGCTGGATGGAAAGTCTCTTGTAATATACCGGCCAATAGCCACACTGGGAAGTCTTTATGAATTTCTATTCAGCTGTTTTATTTTAAACAATATTGTGAGTTAAAAATGCAATTAATAACATTTTACTCTTAAGCATTAGGGCGGCTCACTAATATATTTAAACAAATTTAATAATTTTATTTTATTATTTTTATTACAATATAATATAATATATTCCTACACTTTTTATGGGCTTAAAAAACAGACCTGTAAGATTATTTTTATATTTATTGCTCTGCCCCGTGCTGCATGAATTATGCGACAGTTGTTTGTGGGCAAGAGGTGCAGAGACGTCGAAGGGCTAGACTTAGTAGCACGTAATGAAAATCGGTGTCACAAATTGACTATTCTTTGTTTAATTATTGCTTATGCTCCTTCGCACTCTTCTCATGTTGTACATAAGAGGTTTTGCCAATTTGTTTGACTTACAGCATTTACGATACTAATGGCTTGTCCCACGATGTCACCAGAAATAGTTCGATCGACAAATTGTATTGGGAAACAACAATAACATTAGAAAATTTGTTGTTGTCTTCAATATAAGTATTCGATCGAACGAT
This sequence comes from Tachina lurida, assembly GCA_944452675.1. Lineage (NCBI taxonomy): Eukaryota > Metazoa > Arthropoda > Insecta > Diptera > Tachinidae > Tachina > Tachina lurida. The sequence continues at coordinate 121,501,502 of OX101756.1, forward strand.
TTCTGGTGACATCGTGGAACAGGCCGTAAATGAATGATTATCAAATGGCAGCTGCTGATTAAACACCAAAACCAGCCAGCTACAAAACTAGCACCATGTGCCTGCCTGCTGAGCTTTTCGCAGTCACATCAATCTATCTTGGTGACACTTTCATAATTCACCTGGACTGTTATACCGAAACCTTTTAAGCATTTTTGGACTTAAAAACAAAAAAAGATAAATACAAATTTGTAAAGAAATATATTTTTGCAATTTTATTTAATTGAATTTACTAAATATTTTGTTTTATGTTTTATGCACTCGTAAAGCTCATTTGATCTTTTAAATCCAAACAAGTCTCAACATTGAACAAGATTTTCCCAGTTGCAGGTGCTAGCAGCACTATCGAAACGCAAGCCGGGAGCGCAATCGTAATCATAACGAGTACCCGCAACGCAACGATAATATTTTGAGCAATCGGACGCATTAGGGTAGAAACCATCTAACGAGCAATCGCCTGTATCTCCAAAATGATTGTTGGGTGCAGCAGGTGGAGCAGCAGGTGGAGCAGCAGCAGGCGTAGTATCTTGAGGTGCTGAAACAGGTTCAGCGGGCAGTTGATTGCCGCTAGGGCTCATGTCCTTTAAATTACCGAGTTTATTGTTAACTGTCTTTAAAAGCGGGAATTTTGGACCGCCACATTTGCCCCGGAAATCATCAGTTTCAATTGACCAAATCATTACGCCAGCCAAATTCATAGATTTGGCGTAATCTACTTTCATTCCAATACTTTTGGTATCATCGTAAACAACGAGGTCTTGGCCATTGTGCATGTAAGGAACAGCTTGTTCTGCGTCCCAGTTCTGCGACCAATTATCCTTTATAAGACAGATTTCGTTGTATCCTAGCAAACCAGGCTGTCTGGTATAAGGACCTTGTGCCCCATTTCCCACAGCAGCTGCTCCCAACTGTGCTTGCTGAGGATTGGCCAGCTTGAAGCTGTGACCATAGAAAGCCAAACCTAAAACCATTTTCTCGGCAGGAACACCTTAATTTGAACATGAAATATTTACAATTATACAAAATCCATGACTTGAAATTTAATTTTTGCAAAGAACTATTTACCTGCATTCAGCCAGTATTTAACAGTAGCCTCCACGTTCTTTTCATCTTTGCTCCTAAGAGCTGAATTGGCACCGGCAACTCCACCATCCGGGGTATAGAAATCGTAAGTCATAAGATTGATGAAGTCCACATTTTCAGCTACTTTGGGTATATCATAAGAAGTAACAGCATTTGCTGGTGAAGCACCCACAGCAATGCTCAATAGCAAATTTTTAGCTTTAAATCTACAGACAGGTACGAGTATTTACATATGAATTTTTGTTAGAAGGGGGAGCATTAGAATAGAAAAAACTTACGCTTTTTTTAGTTCGCTGAGCAGGGTTACAAAATTGTTTTTATCTTGTGGGCGGCCGCCTTCACGACGTGCTGGATATTCCCAATCCAAATCCAAACCATCAAAACCGTGTTGTTGTACAAATGCCAATGCTGAGTTGATAAACGTACGTCTCTTATTGGCATCGCCAGCCATTTGAGAGTATTTTGCTGAACCCTCATTCCAGCCGCCAACAACGGCAATGACCTTCAAATGTGGATTTTTGCTTTTTAAGGCTACACTCTTCTTAATAAGATCTATAAATAGGTTTGTAAGGGATTTTTAAATGCTGCTTAATAATAAATGATTTCTATGCTTGTAATACTCACCATGACCACTGACGTCCGCCCACTCATCTAACATGACAAACTTTCCGCTTCCTTGTGGATCAATACCAAAGAAGGAATAAAACAAGTGGGTACACAAGGTAGGATCAATGTTATCGGGCTTAAATTGTCCATCTCCAGGGCGATAAACAGCCCAAGTGCCATAATAACAACTGATAATTTTGCCTGAAAGGTTAAAGAAAAAAAAAAATCAATTAACAGGAGGATAAAGAAATTCCAATTTTTGCCTGAAAGGTTAAAGAAAAAAAAAAACAAGTAACAGGAGGATAAGGAAATTCCCATTTTTTCCACAATTCCCCCCACTTACCACCATTTGCCATGCCCAAAATGCTGCACAAGGCAACCAGGCCCATCAATACAAATTTCAATTGATTCATTTCGCTCCAGATAATTAATTCAAAATTTTATTTAAATTACTTGCAAACTTATACAGAGAGAGAGAGAGAGAGAGAGAGGGCCTCGAAAGAAGTGCTGCCATCATTAGCTGAATCGAGGGTTTTTATAGGCAAATGCCAGAACGAAGTTCTTTTGAAAGTTTAATTTTTATTATGGACAACTAATGTTTAATCAGCTTTAAAGTAAGAAGAAATTATAAAACAATGAAGCAGCGAATAAAAAAGCAAACATTTCTAAGACAATGAATCATTATTTAATTGCGTTTAATTTCATTTAATTAGCCACCAACCAATTCTAATGAAAATGTCAAATCTTTTGTTTGCCCGAGAACGATGAAACGGATTTTAAGAATCCAATACATAATCATATTTCGCAAGCAATTAAAACAAAATGATACAGTGAATCGCAAAACTATTGGCAGCCCCCATATTCATATAGTTTAAGGCAGATTTTATTTTTTTTCAAGTACATACACTCATTAATTAATTCTTTATATCATATATGTATGTATATCAAACTATGTTCTGTAACTAAAGCAATAACCGGAATTTTGAAATTAACACTTAATGGTTGCCACAAAACGTATGTATGGTACCTTTTACTAATATTTGCATCTCTGCGAAATATACAACTGTGGCTTGTATAGTAATGAATCGTTATTCCACGTTTTCATCGTAATACTCGTACATATCTCTGAAACGCAAAAAAGTTAATTCATTAAAAAAAAAATTCAAGCGCAAACATGCCCACAAAAGAATTAACTATTGAGCAACGTGAAATAATACTAAATTGCCACAGACAAGGCAAATCTTATAGCGAAATATGTATCATAAATAATTGGAAGATCGAAATCAACAGTATAGAAAGTGTTAAACCGTTTCAGAAACGAAAAACGAATACCGAATAAGCCCAGAAGTGGTCGCCCTGCAAAATGATCTGTCAAATTATCTGTCAATTATTAAAAAAAAATCCTTTTGAAAGGGCGACAAAAATTGCTTTGGATCTGGAGAGCTCCTTTAATAAAACAGTATCTGCAGAAACGGTTCGTAGAACTATTAAAAATGCTGGTTACCAATCAAGAGTAGCTCGTAAAAAACGTCTTATTAGTGAAACAAATAGAAAAAAAATGTCTCCAGTTTGCAAAAACATATGTTCATACAGTGGCGGACTTATGTTTGATGTCGCCCTAGGCCTCGTGAGATAATGCCGCCCTATTTGATCTATGAAGCAAAGCTTTTAAAAATTTAATTAGGAAATTTATAAATATTTACATTCCACACGGTCCTGACAGTATAGGTTCTATAGAATTACCAAAGGGAAGTAAAGCCCTATACTCAGTTTGGCGATTTTGGTCAATAACTTTTTTATGGATCTCCAATCACTAATTCAGACTTAGTGATAGCGCTTTACTATACATATGTATATGGCAATGATGTATTTAGCTAAGAGTCCACTAAATAAATCATAAAAATGATTTCTTCACGCACTTCTTTTTTGCAAAAATAAAGTAAATTTTTTTTTACATTTCTTTAAGAATAACTAACAGGGACTACTAATTTTTTGCTAACAATATTTGGCAATACAATCTGAACATGTCTCGGCACCCTAATAGGTCATACAAACCACTTATTAACTCAAACATTTTAGTTTTTCATAATATATTTTTATTTATTTATTTACTTATTTATTTATTTATTTATTGTTCCGTGACTGACTGTACGACCTATGCCATCACATAGGAAGTACCAACGTGGTTGTTAAAGAAATTCCACAAAAATGCGCAAGATTATACGATTATCCGTGGCAGATCAGGCAACCAGTGCGAGCGAGATGAAAAACTCTCGAAGGCCTAACAACAGACACAAGCCTGACCGCACTTAAGAAATAATTACGATGACTCGAAATGATGTTCTTCGACCCAGAGCTGCTTAACGACTGAATTTTTTTTTAAATCATATAATTAATGCAGACTTCAGTCAGTGACATTTTTCATTTCATGCGTTCGCTTTGACTTCTAATGTTTACATTTTCAGCAGCAGAAGCGTAAGCAGAAGCTAAAGCAAAAGCAATTACACAAATCAGAAGTTTTTAAACGCTGCTTGTAAATACTTCCCAACTAGAGTGCGCTCTGGTTTCGTAAATAAAAATGTTAAATAAACTTACCCAAACTGTCGTTAAATCTCAACAATGCACGATGGTCGGTCTACTCAAGTGTTTCAGAATACTATCATATAAATCTAAAAAAATGTACATATTTCCGATAAATTAGCGGGTAAGGTCCGAATTATATTCTAAATTTTTCATTGATTGACAAAAATGATCAATATCAATCTATTTAAAATTTTAATTCTTAGAGTTCTTAAAATGTTGCCGCCCCTTAAACCATGCCACCCTAGGCCCGGGCCTATACGTAAATCCAGCACTGGTACCATGACTTTTGAGAGTGGTTTTTTTTAAAGCTATATCACATTTCAGCTTGTCTTTTTATATTTTTGTTAATAATATTACACAGAGAAAAAACTGCCACATAGAATCAATAATATTTTCTCTATGAACCGTTTTCAGGCTAAGGGGTATCCCAGCAGAAAGAAGCGAAAATTTTTTCATAGAGATTCCTTATTGTTTTTATGTGGTAAATCTTATTAATTTTATCAAGAAGAAAACCACATAAAATCAAGAAGAAATCTTATTATTCACAACTTTTTTTACTCAATTTCCGCTATTTTTGGCACCAAAAAAAAAAAACAATCCATAGAGAAAAACTTCTTGATTCTATTAGGTTTTCTTATAAATTGTAAACTATAGGGATTTCTTCTTGATTTTATTAGGTTGCCTTATTGATTTTTTCAATATGGTTATCTTCTTGGTTTTATGAAGTTCCTATATGATTATGTGTAAAGAAGCATCTTATTGATTTTTTTAATAAGAAAATCTTCTTGATTTTATGAGGTGTCTTGTTATTTCGTTTCTATAAATAGACATACAGAAAATTTTTTTCATGATATTTTTAATTTTTGTTTAAGAATGTTTGCACAATAATTTCAATGGTTGTTCAGGCTGTTTGTTAGCATATTGGTTAAGCTGGGATCACACGATCGACGCAATTTACCAATTTTCGTCGGCTCACCGCAGTAAAGTCATAAGTAATAAGCCAAAATGGCATTATGACTTATTTAATTCTTGAATAAGTCTATATGGCTTTATTATCAATGCAGTGTGGTGAAGTTATGTAATTATATTTCAATTAGTTAAGAAATAAGACAAATTTACCTTATTACTTATGACTTTATTTCAGTGAGCCGACGAAAATCGGTACATTGTGCCGATCGTGTGATCCCAGATTTAGAATGCTTGTCTATCAGGTAGAAGTTTGCTGGTTCAATAGTTCGTTAGTAAGTTAGTTAAGAATATAACATAATGTGTATGTATGTATGTATGTATAAATAAATAACATCTACAATATACTACATACATACATACATATGTATATGGTATAGAATTTAAATGAAAATACATAAGTACAAGGAATAAAGACGTATTTTTTTTATTGAAAAAATCAATAAGATAACCTCATAAAAACTACAAGATTTCTTCTTGATTTTTTCACAAAGGTTTTCTCTATGAAATTAATAAGATTTCCTTATTGAAAAAAAAAAACCATAGAGATTTCTTATTAATTTTGTTCTATTTTATGAGGTATTTAGTAGGCACTGTTTTCTCTGTGTAAATTTTTTGATTTTATTATTACCAATAATCGAGGAATAAAAAGTTATATTATTGAATTTTCTTATTTTTTTACTTATTAAATCAAGTATTTGAAAAATGATTACGGTGGTTTTGTGATTCACTGTATAATAATGCGTGTTGCTTAATTTTGCGTAAAGACGTCAATAGAATTCGAATTGTCTTATTTGAGGCTAATAAATATTTTATCAGAGTCTTATGATGGCATTAGTTATCTTTTCTTTTGTTAATAAAAAAATGTTTAAATATATTAAAAATGTTTTTTGTTAATAAAAATGTGTCACACGCAAAAACTCTGCTAACATATTAGTTGCGTTTGTGTTTATTTTTATTTTCATTCACTAGTTACTGGAAACACCCTGTGCTGTATAGTTTTTTTTTTTACTATAAAAGTTTTGCTTCCACTTTACTCTTCAGGGGGCTAATTTCTGCATTCGAATAGAAATTAATTTCAATAACATGAAATGTTCTGATGCTGTCACTCGATACCAAGCGAATCGAGTTCTTGTTTCAGTGTTGAAATAAGGCAAATAAATTTATTTCACAACACTGAAAAGCAAAAACATATATTTATGTATATGTTTGTATATATGTATGTATGTGTGTACAAACATATTAATGTATGTACGTACCAGAGAACAGCAATGAGTAGTGAAAAAATGAGTAGAGTTGAATCATGACTTATAATTTCTTGTACTTATGAGCACTCATACTTATTGTAATGTTGTCTATGAATCATATTCACTCGAACGTTTGAAGTGCGCATCGAACTCATACTTAGCAACATTTATGACGTTGTTGATTTCGACTCTCCTTAAATCAATGCATATGGACGATGCAAAATAAGTATGATTCACAATGCCAACTTCGCATACGAATAATAAAGTTCTCATTATGAGGTTATGTGTTTCTCTGTTGCTTTTTTATACTTTTTTATACTACTTGCTAACTGTTTATTGACTAAACTTTTAAATAAACATACATGCATGAGTTGAGTGAGCTGAATCAATGTGAGCAGTATAAGTATTTTCCTGAAATTAGAAATCAAATTGAGGTGATTTATGAGTGTGAGTGTGGTATGTCGCACTCATATTTATTTCAACCTATACTTATAAATCAATGTCATGCTGAGTATGGGTAAATAAGAGTAGTTGAGTTTAAATAATGTCTACTCACTTATATTTAAAATTAAATGAGTCAGTATGAATAGTGGAAAACCGATTCATTGCCGATCACTGGTACGTACTAGCGCACTGCACTGAATACTCGAGTAATGTTCCTGGGTAATCTACTCTCATAAATTTTCTCTTTTGCCTATATGAATTTTATTAAACTGAAAACACATAAACATGGTCATAGCGTTGCTCGTGCAGCACGTTCCAGAGGTCATAAAAAATATGGGTTTGTTTGAATAGCAGAAAAAACACATAAATTTTCACCTGAGGTGTTACATATATGTATACGTTTTAAGATTGATATAATGACAAAGGTATACAAATTATATACTATTGAATAAATAGACAAAATTTAAAAAAAAAAAAAATTAAAGTCAAATATCTTGGAAAGTGTAAGAGATAAAATGGTGCTTTACGCATGTTTTATTATTGTTTCTTAACGTTGATTGTGCCACTGAAAAAATTATTAAGATGGGTTGAAGAATTTCGATACCCATAGTTTCCAACTTTGACGTCTGTCTAACAACAGAATGCCTCAAAAAACACTTAGTCTTTTCACAACAGTTGGTTTCATCGAAATCGATTGACTAGTTCAAAAATTGCGGAATTTTTATCGTTTTTTTTTTTCTATTTCACGCCACTGTGCAACTGTTGGGCAAAACTTTATTTAACAAATCAGTGTGTTTTGTTAGTATTTAAAGTCAACTACATAGAAAGGCCCTAACTCATTATTTGTTTGAAATCGGGTTTTTGTATATTTCGATAGAAGAACATACATCTAGAAAAAAAAAAAAAAAAATAAAAATAACGGCCACCCTAATATACATATATACATATGGGCATTTCCACAGGAATGTCAACTTTTTGTAGCGTGCGACACCAAGCAAATATGCTTGTTTTTTTTGAAAGAAAAATAAACTTTTTTTTTTACTTATTTATATATTTGTGTAGGCCGTCAGCAGCTCTACGTTAGGTAAAATTTTAAGAAAAATCGAGTTGCAATGTTCAGAAATACAAGGTGAATTGCTTGCTGTTGCACGCGACACAAAGTAGAATTTCTCGTAGAAATACCCATATATAATTCAATGCTACAGAAATAAAACTATTAAGTTTATCTGCTAAATGAACTAAAATGTGATGTGAGCTTTTACCCTTCTGATCTTATTTATGATCTTAAATTTATCTTTCATATTAGCTAAATTTCATAGACTTAAGAATTTTATGAGTGTCGTCTAAGGATTAAAAGTTTCTGAGAAATATGCAGCCTTATCATTTTGACGTGTAGATATATTTAATACTCGTTCGTATTCCCAACTAAATTTAGCAAAATTAGATTAAGTAAATGTAGTCTTCTTATTCAATTAAAAAAAGATGTTTGTTTGTCTTGAATAATTTATTGTACTCGTATGCGTTTTTAGAAACTTTCAAAAGTTATTGTTTTTATCTTTCATTAGATTTTTTTTTTTAATTTATTTATGTTTTTTTTTTTATTATACAAACGAAAAATTATAACATGTGCTATATAATCAAGATGTCTTTAAACAAGACAATGCAAAAAAATAAAGCATGTTAAATTAAGTTTATAATGCAACCGAAGCATACAATTTATAAAGAATTAAAATTATTGTAGCTATGCTCTTTATGCCATGACACACAGGAGCTCGGGGATGTGATTACATTTATAAATGTATTTTGGTTTTGATTTCTTGATTTCCGAGTACGAAAATAAACGATTTTTGATTCTTTGAAGTGAGTGAAAAAAACAAAACAAGACAAACGAAATAAAATTTTTGATTTTTGGTTCTTTGAAGTGAGTGAAAAAACAAAAACAATGAGAACGATTGTTCAATTTGTTTTTGTATTGTATTTGCACATGAGCATAAACAATACATTGGAAATAAATGGAAACGTTTTGAAATATTTATGGTGAATTTGACAGCATCGTATGTATAATATTTGTTTTATATAGCTAAGCAGCATAGCTCTGACCTAAGACATCTCACTTTTTTTTCTAGAGAAAGGGACCTAAGGGTAAAAAAAAATAAATTTTTACTTTTTTTCTTTTTTTTTTGATGTGGACAACATCTGAGCATCGAATGAGACCGATCCCATGCCCCAAAAATGTTCCCTCCCAGATATATGCGCGTTTTATGAAATTGAAGTCGACGATTCTAAGGTTATGTGAAAAAATTTTCGTACTAACAGAGTGATATACACGATTTAAAAGAATTATAAATGAGTATTAATTACACTGTGATACAAAAGTTGAGAAAAAAAATATTCAGGGATTCTAATGTACCAATTATATTTTGTTGGAGTCCATGGATGACGAAAATACCGTTGGTTTTTTTAGGTCACGTCATAAAGTGATTTTATAACGGTAAATGTAGTGAAAAACGGGGTTTCTTAGATTTTCAGTTTTAAACAGTTGTAACTTCTTTGTTTCCCAACGGATTTTGTTTAACTTTTCGTTGGTTAAAAGGATCAAATACTATCTTTCAACCAAGATATAGTTTTTGTAAATCGACTAACAAATGGCTAAGTTACAGTCGTTTTTTTTTGCGCGTCACATATGTAGATATACAAAAAAAGGTACAAAATAAGCACCGTCAAAGGAGAATGAAACGGGTGTAGATGTTCTACAAAAATGTTTGCAATAAAATTCTAAGTTGCAGAAACTGTTGTGAACACCTCAAAGTCGGGAGAATATAAAACTTTGGAATTCAGAAAATCAAAAGAGTGTTATAATATAGCTTTGCAGCTTAGTGGGCAGCGTCAAGCCCATGAAATATATTATTTTGGCCTTGCACATTAATTTACTTTAACGCAAAGTCGTTTTCAATTCTCTTTGAATGCCAATAAAGTCATGGATTAATTTTTGAGCTGATGGGATCTTTTGCAATAAATTTGCAAAAACCGTTTTCTCCTAAGCAAAGCTATGGGTTTGGCCACATAAGCTTCTGAAACAAAACACTTGTATTGAAATGAACTTAAAAGCTAAAGAGATAGCACAAGCAACAATAATATCTAAAATATTAGAAGTTTATTTGTCTATGACAAATATTAGGAAAATACTTCATTAAGAAGAAACAATAACTTTTCCAAGTTTCTAAAATCCCACATAATAAATTTGTTCAAGACAAAAAAAAAATAAAAGAATATTTTTTAATTGAACAACAGCACTACATTTACTTAATCCAATTTTGTTAAACTTATTTGCAAATATTAGATACCTATTATATGCGTATTAAAACGATAAGGCTGCAAATTCGCAGAAACTTTTAACTTACGTCTATGAAATTTAAGGATAAATTTAAGATCATAAATAAGAAGAGAAGGTTAAGAACTTACATCATCTTCTAGTTTCTGTAGCATGCAATTAGTTTGAAAATAAAACCACATTATTCGATTCTCAAACTAAACATTACCCAATTTTTTTTTTTTTAATGTTAATTTTAATTATAATTATTATTTGTTTCTATATTTATGATTTCATTAGGCTAAAGTTCGTATCGCTTTGTAAGCCAAATTACATGCGATAATTATTAATCAGCAAATAACACCAAAGTTAATTGTAAATACTCTGACAAACACTTAGTAGAACGGAACAACTAGCTGTTTTCCAAGGCTGAGGCAATAACGAGCAACTGACACCACGCACAGTGGGCCAAACACAAAGAACGCTGATGATGGAGATGTTGTAGTGGCTTTCGAAAACAGCTAGTTGTTCCGTTCTACTAAGTGTTTAATCAGAATATTTACAATTAACTTTAGTTTTATTTGTTCATTAATAATTCTGTGGCAAAAAGGAAAAAGTGCGAGATAAGCTAATTTTGAGTTAATAGTACCTCCTTTATCTGCATATTCGAAAGTACCCTTGGTCAAAATCTCAATAAATTTGTGTAGTTTTTCAGGACTTGCGACTTATCTTTTTTAGACTTCTAATCTCATTTGGAATAATAGCTTAATTTAGGTTATGCTTTAGTATATTTCAACTCAAATGTATTTTTTACAGTGCGTAAAAGGATGTTTGCTTAAAAAAATAAAGGTTAACTGAGAATTTCCCCTTTTAACTGTAAAAGAAATAAATTTCTGAAAATCGCCTTGAACAGTTAAAAGTGCTATCCTGCAAAACAGTAAAATATGACTTAAGCACTATTTCCTTATTGCCACAGAATTATCAGGAAGGAAATTTAGAGTCCAGCTCCCTAGGGTCCAATACAATGATCCCTTTGTGCTACCTGTTAGTTGAAGAGAGGATAGTGAGAGAGGGTGATAGGGAAGGGACAGTGATAGAGAAGACATGTGGTGAAGGAAGAGATAGCGGAAAGCTTCATTCTTTTTTACAACTTGCTTTTTTTTTGCACGCTTTTTGATAATGCAGTGTCGCACCGTCTACTGGTGTCAAATGAGGCGCAGTAAATTTTTTTTTGAAGCTGTGCGTAGCAGCCATTTTATTGGCTATTTTACTTCGCCGATGATTCTGCTACACAACGAAGGAGGGCGCTCTGATGTTACATTAGCATTAGTATCGGATGAAGTCGGTATAGTTTTTAGTGACGAGTGCCTTGTGCCTGCATCACTAGAATTTTTCCCACAACCACTGTTACAAAGGGACACTAATGCACATCAGACTGTCGGAGAGCGGGCTCGTACCAAGTACCTTAGGTTTTGTAGTCAGCATGCTAACTACAAAATTTATCCTTAAACGCGTTAAAAGTTTTGAATCAAACGTGGTGCTGAAATTAATTTTTTTTTTGTTTGTAGAACATTCTGTTCTGTTAGATCGGCCCTTTTAAAGGGAGTCCGCATTCTGCAACGATGTGTGTTCACAGTTCACCGCACTGTTTCCAGTGAAAAATTTCGACACTAGTGTTCACCATAATAACTATCAAAATAATTCATTCTCACCGCTGCGGACGCACAAATCAACAAGTGAACACTGAAATTGGTGAACACTTCAAAATTCATGGCTGCGGATTACGGCCGCAGATTTCCGAGCTAGATGGCCTTACTACGGTTTAAAATGTTCCGTGCGTGCACTTGCACTTGCTTAAAATTGTTGAGCTCATGTGTTAGCTAAAAAGCAAGAGTTTCATGGTTTCCTTAACCATTTCATCATAACAGGTAATTCTTGGATTCTTTTTGTATGACTCTATTGCAAGAATGGAAAAAGTTTAGTTTTTTTTTTTGCACAACGTAAATCGTTTGGATTCTCTAATCAATTTCATAAAAAACAAAAGATTTAACATTTCCATTAGAATTGGTTGGTTCCTATTTAAATTAAAGGAAATTAAACGCAGTTAAATAATGTTTCATTGTCTTAGAAATGTTTGCAAAATTTTTGCTTTTATATTCGCTGGTTAATTGTTTTAATAGTTTTTTTTTTAAGTTTAAAGCTGATTAAACATTAGTTTCCCTTAATAAAAATTAAACTTTCAAAGGAAATTCGCTCTTGAATTTGCATATAAAAACCCTGGATTCAGCTAATGATGGCAGCACTTCTTTCGAAACCTTCTCTCTACTCGTATAAGTTTGCAAGTAATTTAAATAAAATTTTGAATTAATTTTCTGGAGCGAAATGAATCAATTGAAATTTGTATTGATGGGCCTGGTTGCCTTGTGCAGCATTTTGGGCATGGCAAATGGTGGTAAGTGGGGGGAATTGTGGAAAAAATGGGAATTTCCTTATCCTCCTGTTACTTGTTTTTTTTTTTCTTTAACCTCTTAGGCAAAATCATTAATTGTTATTATGGCACTTGGGCTGTTTATCGTCCTGGCGATGGACTATTTAAGCCCGATAACATTGATACCACTTTGTGTACCAACTTGTTTTATTCCTTCTTTGGTATTGATCCACAAGGAAGCGGAAAGTTTGTCATGTTAGATGAGTGGGCGGACGTCAAGGGTCATGGTGAGTATTACAAGCATAGAAATCATTTATTATTAAGCAGCATTTAAAAATCCCTTACAAACCTATTTATAGATCTTATTAAGAAGAGTGTAGCTTTAAAAAGCAAAAATCCACATTTGAAGGTCATTGCCGTTGTTGGCGGCTGGAATCAGGGATCAGTAAAATACTCTCAAATGGCTGGCGATGCCAATAAAAGACGCACGTTTATCAACTCAGCATTGGCATTTGTCCAAGAGCACGGTTTTGATGGTTTGGATTTGGATTGGGAATTTCCAGCACGTGAAGGCGGCGATCCACAAGATAAAAACAATTTTGTAACCCTGCTCAGTGAACTAAAAAAAGCGTAAGTTTTTCTATTCTAATGCTCCCCCTTCTAACAAAAATTCATATGTAAATACTCGTACCTGTCTGTAGATTTAAAGCTAAAAATTTGCTATTGAGCATTGCTGTGAGTGCTTCACCAACACATGCTGTTGCTTCTTATGATATACCCAAAATAGCTCAAAGTGTGGACTACATCAATCTTATGACTTACGATTTTTATCTTCCGGAAGGTAAAATTGTCGGTCCCAATGCGGGTCTTAGGAGCAAAGATGAAAAGAACGTAGAGGCTACTGTTAAATACTGGCTGAAAGCAGGTAAATATTTCTTTAAAAATATTTTATTTCAAGTCATGGATTTTTTACGGATGCAAATCCTTCATGTTTAAATAAGGTGTTCCTGCCGAGAAATTGATTTTAGGTTTGGCTTTCTATGGTCACAGCTTCAAGCTGGCCAATCCTCAGCAAGCACAGTTGGGAGCAGCTGCTGTGGGAAATGGGGAACCAGGTCCTTATACCAGACAGCCTGGTTTTCTAGGATACAACGAAATCTGTCTTATAAAGGATAATTGGTCGCAGAACTGGGACGCAGAACAAGCTGTTCCTTACATGCACAATGGCCAAGACGTCGTTGTTTACGATGATACCAAAAGTATTGGAATGAAAGTAGATTACGCCATATCTATGAAATTGGGTGGCGTAATGATTTGGTCAATTGAAACTGATGATTTCCTGGGCAAGTGTGGCGGTCCAAAATTCCCACTATTGAAGGCTGTAAACAGTAAACTCAGATGAATTGAGATACACAAGTATATAAAACATAAAACAATTGTAGTAAATTCAAATAAATAAATTTCAATAAAATAAAATTATATAAACATATTTCCTTACACATTTGTATTTATCCTTTTTTGTTTTTAATTCTCAAAATGTCTAAAAGGTTTCGGTATAACAGTCCAGGTGAATTATGAAAGTGTCACCAAGATAGATTGATGTGACTGCGAAAAGCTAAGCAGGCAGGCACACGGTGCCTGTTTTTTAGCAGGATAATTTTGGTGTTTAATGAGAAGCTGCCATTTGATAATTATTCATTCAATACAGTGTTGCCGTAAATCAAACAAATTGGCAACACCCCTTATGTACAACAGGAGAAGAATGCGAAGACGTAAAAAAATATTTAAACAAAGAAGATTCAATTTGTAACACGGACTGTCATTTTATTCTACCAAGTCTAGCGTACTTCACACAGCAGGGGGCAAAGCAATAAATATAAAAATAATCTTAATGTTTCTTTGAAGCTTTTTTAAGCTCTGGGTCTGTTTGCAACGTCCTTGCCTATAAAAATTATAGAAAACGAAGCATTAGGTTATTGTAATTTTAATAAAAAATAATACCACCAAATCATAGAATTTTTTTTTAATGTATTAGTGAGCCACCCTAATGTAGTTAATACTAAAATATTATTAATTGTATTTTAGATATTTTTAACTCACAATATTGTTTAAAATAAAACAGCTGAATAGAAATTCATAAAGACTTCCCAGTGTGGCTATTGGCCGGTATAGTACAAGATACTTTTCATCCAGCAAATGCATGACAATGCATGCAACTTCTCTCTTATTATTGGGTTTTAGTAAAAACGTACAATTAATCGAATTACATGCAGGCATATCCAGCATTATGGCACAGATGCTAATGCAAAAATTTCGTTTGGACATAAAAACGAAAGTTTTGCCAAGTTAAAAAAAAAATTATTAGATTGTATATTGGATTTATTTATTTAAAGAACACTTAATTAAGTCATAGAGACTGTTCAAGCTTTTGAATGTAGTAAAATTAAAAATGCATTTCAGATAATTTTTCCTTACGACAGAGATACTTTTATATGTCTGTGGCAATATGAAATAATAGGTTAAGTGGATAAAATCTAGTGTCATAGCGTTAGCCGAAGCAGTTACCACGTTGACTACAAAACCGAAGGTCTTGGGTTCGAGCCCAGTCTCCAACAGGCATTAATTAACAATGCCAGGCATTTTCTGATGTGCATTACTATCTATTTGTATCAGTTTTTGTAGGGAACTTCATGTGATGAAGGCATATCCACAGGTCACTGAACTACAACGGCTTCAGCGGTTACTAATCCTAATGTAACATCAGAGCGCCTTCTTTCATAAGTATTGTGTAGCAGAATCATCGGTGAAGTAAAATAACCAATAAAATGGCTACTTAGCACAGTTTCAAAAATTTAATACGCCTCATTGACACCAGAGGCGCTGCAACACTGCCTTATTAAAAAAATATGCTAAAAAACTAAGTTGTAGTAGAATGAAGCTTTTCTTTATCTCTTCTTTCACCAACTGGCCTCTCTATCACTATCCCTTTCCTAAAAAAGGCAACACCTGGTAATAGTAGTAGGCATTCATAACCTGAGTGTTAGGTTAGGTTAGGTCGGGGTGGTAGTCAGAAACCCGAACTCACTTAGACTGTTTTGTTCCATTGTGATACCACGGAGACTCTGCTTATGCGGATACCCCGCCGTCGACCCAACCAGAGCTCAATCTAAACCTACGAATAAGTTGCAGTTCAACACTAGCAACGTCAAGAAGTTTGCTGTACTCAAGAGCTCCCATTGCGGCCATTCTCTTTCTTGCAAGTCCAGGCCAGTGATACAGAAAACATTGTGTTCAACCTTTAACCTTTATGCATGCCCTACCTATGAGGCAGTGTCCGGTTAGCACGGATACCAGAATCGAGATTTGTTTCCTATTCTTTAAAATTAAAGAAGCTGTATTTTCCTTGTGATCAAGCAATCATTTCTTATGACCCACTTTCTATTTGTTTCATCTTCAGCCTTGAGCCTAAGTTTGAATTTGCAAGAGAGTGGGGGTAAACCCACACATTCCAAATCTGGTGGAACTTGTAAGGTTGTCCCTGTTCTAGAAAGCTCATCAGCCTTAGAGTTCCTCTGAAAGCCTCTTTGCCTCGGTATCCAGATGATCCTTATATCAAACTGAGATGATCGGTAGTCGAGGGCTGTTGTTGTTCTTAGCAACGGGGATTCAAGCACCTTAGTAGCTGCTCGACTATCAGTGTATATGTTAATCAAATTCGTTGAAGTGACATTCACTTTCAACCGCGGATTGGTTCTTCTTTTATAGCAAGTATCTCTGTCTGGGAGACACTGCAGTGACTCGGAAGTCGCTTTGCAATACAAAGACCTAAAGCCCCTGAAAAGACCTCATAGCCCACACCTTCTTGTGTTTTGGAGCCGTCCGTATGCGATAATACCACTACGGAATGGGCGTACTAAAGAGAATGTCGGCGCTATAAACGAAATTGTGGATGAAGATCCCTTGTTTAAGCGCCAATCCATTTATGATGATTTGTCAGAGTATCCTTTTTTTTTAATTATGACCAGCACTCCTGCTCATGCAATGCATTTTGCTAGAACTAGAAAAATAGGTTATGGAGAGGAGATGTCTGTGGAAATTCGATTTAAACTTTCCACATACGAACAGTATGGCTAAAAAAGTAATTCTCTTTGTAATTCGTAGTGCGATTTATTGGCCAATCGACCACAAAAGGATGTGCCCTGAATGAAGCACGTGTTGTGCGTAAAAATGTTCGGGTTTCAGGAACAAGTTCCCTAATTTCATTAGAACACATTCCATTGTAGTAACGACAGAACAAGGAAATGCATCCCACATTGCGTCGATGTTCCAATGAGTCGATATAGTTGGATACCATACTGTCAGTAATGAACTTCGTCTCCCTCTCATGTACGCGGTCGAGCAACCCCAAAATTTACTTTGAAGTGCCGCTCGATATATGAGAGTTGTATTCCATTTTCGGTCGGATATAAGTGGTATAAATAGTAAGAAGATCAGGGGTCTACTGTAATTCGAAACGAAAGAAAATTCTTACATGTAAATTCGAAAGCATTTTCTTTCGTTTCGAATTACAGAGTAGACCCCCAGATATAGCGAAGTATTGCTTGCACGGTTTTAAAAATCCTACGCACTTGAATGCTTCCTTTGAGACTTGAAAAATGTGTTCAGTCCGACGAACATCACACTAAATTTTCAGGCCAAGAACATCAAGAGTTTCCGATTCCTTAATATTTATACCCCCACTGTTAAAGAAGCAGCAGCATTTGCGGGCATGCGTCTATGAGTAATCATGCAACATTGGGTCTTACGGGCGTTAAAATGGACCCTATTCGCATGACATCATTCAAACATTTTTGCTAAATCGTAGTTTAATGTCTCATTCATTGTTTGTCGCAAAGCCTCAACCTCCGGCAGGCTATTCTATTGCTGAATGAGAAATAATGCAAATGCTGCTGTCGTCCGCGAAAGAATAGATAGGGTTAAAAGTTTTACATAGAAGGTGATTCAGAAAGATAAGGAATAGAGTTGGTGAAAGAACGGAACCTTGCGGTACCCCTGAATTTAACTTGAACTCATTTCATGAGATCCCATCTATAACAACTCTTATAGTGTGATCCCTGAGGAAACTCGATAAGAATCGGGAGGGCAATACATTTTGATAAAAGTGTACCATGCCACACTCTATCAAACGCCTTGGAGATATCTGGAGCCACCACCATACTTTCGCCAAAATGGTGGATTGAATTACACCATTTCTCCGAGAGGAGGGCAAGTAGCTCTCCCACAGAGCGGCCTCTACGAAAACCATACTCCCGGTCGTTGAGTAAGCTGTTGGACTCCATATACCTTACAAGATAGAAATTCACCATACTTTCCATCACTTTGGAAATTGCAGAACATATCGAGCCTTATTTTCGATTTTATCGTAAGCGACAAAAATTAAATTTTTCAGGAGACGGTTTTTTTTTAATATCCAATTTTGTTTTTGTACGTAAATTGTCGCTTACGATAAAATTGTACAGCCTGTATCTTAAAAGTTATCAACAATTTTACAATTTTGATAATTCTAAGCTATGAGTAGGCCCACAAAATTGTAATTTCAATAAAAAAGTCCATTTTCGATAACATGTCGCTTACGATAAAATCGAAAAAAGGGCTCGATATTGCGATTAGGCGATAGTTTTCAAGGTTATTTGCTTCTCCTTTTTTAGGGATTGGCGTAACATTAGCAACCTTCCAACACACTGTGCTGAAGAGGTTAGTTAATGGACGTGCTAGCTCGAGGAACACTGCTTCAAGACGAGTGCTGGAATACCATCCGGCCCGGGAGACTTGTTTATGTTGAGTTCCGATAAAACCTTTTTTACTGCCCGAGCTCAAAAGAATATTTTAGGCATAGTGGTGGATACTCTCTCTAGCACAGCCATACTGATCATAAATATACCTTGCGTAAGTTCCAACGGGCGTCTACCTCAAGATACTCTTTATGCTGAAAGCAGCGCTGGTTCGGCATTTTTTATAAAGTAAACTCTCGTATTCTATTCCCTCAGATTATTCCAGTTTTAAAACATATTTGTTTGCATAAAATGTAAAGCAAAACATTTTGAAACGCACTTGTGTTCGTTCAGCTCTTATCAACTTTTTGTTAGAAGTTGCAAGCATGTTTGTTCTTCTCTTCAGTGCCAGCAGATTATTCTGGTTGTCATTTAATTATTATTATTATTATCATTATTACATGTATTGTTCTCATTTTTAATTGAAAACATATTTGATTGTAAATATTAATCCTTTTTGTGTTGTGACTGTGTGTGTGTGTCATCATCATTTAATGACATTATTTGCTGCTAACAAATCGCCATGAATCTTCAACTGAATAATGTGCTGATGAATATGTATGTCTGTCAATATTTATTATAATTCTTCTTTTCGAGTTATAAATACTTGGTGGCATGTTGTGCCTGTCTGTTATTGTACAATGAGAATTGAGTTCGCTCTACATTTTAAATAATAATTTTTGATAAATTTTAAATAATAATAGTTTTTATTATAATAATAATAATAAAAACACGATCGAATAAATTTAGATTATTGAAAGGTAAAAGCGCAGCAATAAATATGTCGTTCTAGCAGATTTATTGAAAAGAATAATGCTAACATGCGCCTCTGTGTCTACAGCAAGGTGACTTTTGTAATAAATTTCTTTACACAGAGGAAACAGTGCCTACTAAATACCTCATAAAATAGAACAAAGTTAATAAGAAATCTCTATGGTTTTTTTTTTCAATAAAGAAATCTTATTATTAATTTTATAGAGAAAACCTTTTTGAAAAAATCAAGAAGGAATCTTGTAGTTTTTATGAGGTTATCTTATTGATTTTTTGAATAAAAAAATAAAAAAATGCGTCTTTATTCTCTGTACTTATGTATTTTCATTTAAATTCTATACCATATACATATTGTATGCATGTATGTAGTATATTGTAGATATTATTTATTTATACATACATACATACACATTATGTTATATTCTTAACTAACTTACTCAACAAGTATTGAACTGTCTCTATGTCTATTTATAGATATGAAATAACAAGACACCTCATAAAATCAGGAAGATTTCCTTATTAAAAAAATCAATAAGATGCTTTACACATAATCATATAGGAACCTCATAAAATCAAGGAGAAAACCTTGTTAAAAAAATCAATAAGGCAACCTAATAAAATTAATAAGAAATCCCTATAGTTTACAATTTATAAGAAAACCTAATAGAATCAAGAAGTTTTTCTCAATGAATTGTTTTTTTGGTGCCAAAAATAACGGAAATTGAGTAAAAAAAGGTGTGAATAATAAGATTTCTTCTTGATTTTATGTGGTTTTCTTCTTAATAAAATTAATAAGACTTACCACATAAAAACAGCAAGGAATCTCTATGAAAAAAATCTTCGCTTCTTTCTGCTGGGATACCCTTTAGCCTAAAAACGGTTCATAGAGAAAATCTTCTTGATTCTATGAGGCTGTTTTTTCTCCGTGTAGACTGCATCAAATAAAATCTCATAATTCTTAGCTGATAGCATATTTATTTATAATATTATTGTATTTATTATAAATTTTAATGTGACATTTATGCACATTACAAATTGCAATTGCATTTTAAACAAAATGTCATGTTTTATTGACTTTGGTCTTAAAGGCACCCAATGACAGACAGACAGACAGACAGACAGACAGACAGACAGACAGACAAAAGGCAATGATAAAGAACGCAATCAAAATAAAAGATAAGAGGATAAGCGCATAATAAATAGCATTGAATAAAAATTTTTTTGCAAAACTGGAAATCTACCAAGAAATAAAAATACGAGTAACCTTTGAATGTCCTTCCCTGTGCATACTTGGCTTTTGTAATCAGACCCTTCGGATTTCCTTTTTCTTTAATCAAAATTGCTGCATTTGAATAAAGAGTCTTATGTATGTATATGTATGTATTTCGAATAACAATAAACATGTTTAGCTGCAGATATACATAAGAACATAGCGCTCATTTATTGCAACAAAGTGATAACTTAAAAAAAAAGGAAATTTTTGCAAAAAAAAAAGCGCGTTTAAAGTTTTCAACTTACACACAATACGAATAACGACGTTAGCACATTGACTACAACACAGAAATTCCTGGATTCAATCCTTGTATCCAACAGTCATTAAATAATAACACACTACTCATTTTTGTGATGTGCATTAGTGTCCCTTTGTATCAGTTGTTGTAGGAAAGTAACATCAGAGCGCCCTCCTTTGTTGTGTAGCAGAAGTAAAATAACCAATAAAATGGTTACTAAACACAGCTTCAAAAATTTAATACGCCCCATTTAACACCAGAGGCGCTGCAAGACTGCATTATTAAAAAAAAACGTGCAAAACGCAGAGTTGTAAAATAATGAAACTTTTGCTCTGTTGCTTCCTACACCGGTTGTCTTCTCTATCACCACTCCCTTCCTAAAGAAGGTAACACCTAGTAATAATGTAAATTTTGACCGTGGATAAGTCTGAAATGGTTCATACGCTGGGTCCAATTTTTCATGAGAACTTTTAAGATTGCTATTTCTGCAATTGGGCACTTTTGCACAAACAGTTAAGTCAATTTGAATGAAATGTCAAATAAATTAATGTAATAAAAATAATATAAGAAAATTTCAAAAAATTTTTAATTTAAAAACATATTTACAATGGGTAGTATGAATCAAAGAAAGTATTTGCTTTTTACTTAAAAATTTATTTTAAAACCCAAATGCGTGTGTTTTTGTTTGTTTTTTTTTTTTAAATTTTTAAGTAAAAAGCAAATACTTTTTTTTTATTCATGCTAACCCAATATATTTCTATGAAAATAAAAATGTTTCTAAAAATTAATAAAGAAAACCAAGAAGTTGTTGTTTACAAAATGCACAATTGCACAGCTCAAGCTTACCGAGTCAAAATTGTTTATTTTTTTTTTTTTGGCATTTTATTTACGAGAGTGTAAAAATGCACAATTGCTCAGTTTGCGAGACTTTGGAACGTTCTCATGAAAACCCTTAATACCCTTCTTTGAGTCGCGCAGTCGGGTAAAAAGTTCAACTTTATTTTCTTAGTTCTTAATTATTCTGCTTATGAAATACGATTAGGCCAAAGCTTGTGTGTGATAACTTTTAAGAATCAAATTGAATGAAAATTATTATGACAAACACTGCTTGCAGAATGGAACAATATGATATTTTCGAAAGCCGTCATCATCACCACTGTGTGCTGAGTCAATTGGTGTAAACTTCAGCTCTATATACACATTTTTCAATGCAATTGGAATACGTGAATTGTTTCGTTTTATCATACTTCAATTTGTTGAAAGCTTTCTATGCAAAGAAAGCTCAAACTTATACGTGTATGTTCTGGCTTCCACATCGCTTTCGCAAGTTTTCTTGTGAGTTAGGATGTTAAAACACATGCTACGCCTGTTTAAGTTGAAGTTTAGAAAATACAAATTAATATTATGTGTTCTAGCATCCGAATTTAGAAAAAAACAATTTGAAAATGGACGATTTCAAACTTTTAGATTTTTTCGTTTTCACTTTTGAGCAAAAAACTCGTATTCTTTTCACAAGACTGTTAACAAGTGACTGTTAACAATACGAGTTTTTCGCTCAAAATCGAAAACAAAAAAATCTAAAAGTTTGAAATCGTAAATTTTTAAATTGTTTTCTTCTAAATTCGGATGCTAGAACACATACTATTAATTTTTATTTTCCAAATTTCAACTTAAACAGGCGTAGCATGTGTTTTAACATCCGAACTCGCAAGAAAACTTGCGAAAGCGATGTGGAAGCCAGAACATACACGATAATTAATCTCTTATTTGCAACAATCTTTACTAATCATGCACTTGTCCGGCCATGCGCTTTATTTTTGTTCTACTTATTTTAGTTTACACCACTGTGCGGTGTTGTATATTGAATATCGTTTAGCTTTAAAAAATTTGCGCTTATGCGTGCCAAACAAAATAATTTAAAAAGTGGGCAAAAATCATAGTATACCTTTAAAAAAAAAACAAAGCCACAACGGTAACACTGTTCTTAAGAGTTACGGTTGTGTAGCATAGTTTTAGGATGTTAATCTCAATCCCGTGTGCCAGCACAGTGGGATGTGTGTAGCCTATATGCATATTAGTGATATAACGAATGTCAAATGTTGATATTCGCGAATACGTATACGAATACTTGAAACGATATTCGCGAATACTTGAAACGAATATTATATGTGAAATTTTTAGTCATTAATTGGGGTTCTATTTACGCCTGCAATATGAAATACTAAAAAAGGAAAAAGGACTTTAACTCCTGTTGGCGTACTTTACAGTTAATTGAAACTACCCAAAAATTTAATGAGCACAAATTTCTATAAAAAATTTAATGGATTTGTAGAAACTAATATTTTTAGGCATTTATTTAAATTTCGTTTAGGATTTATGCATTTATATATTTAATTTCGTATACGTATTCGCCTGTTTTTGACGAGTACGAATGCGTATACGAATATCTAAAAATGGCCGAATATTTGACAATTCTAATACGAATACGAATACGAATACGAATATTCGTGCATCACTAATGCATATACATACATATATACAACAGCGATCTGCATGATTACGAATCAAAGGGCATATTTTTGCATTTTCTAAAATGAATATTGAGCTAGCACTTAACATTAAAATAATGAATGATGCTATTGCATGCTTCATATCAATGAGACTGTTGTTAATAAATGCATGCCACTGCTTGCAATCTCTATTCATTCATATGATTCACTAAAGCAGCAGCGTAATAACTTTTCTTTTACGTTTTCTATCCGGCACTACCTTATTGGTGAATGTATTAACCAGGCCAGCACAGGGTGCTTCAGGACCAAACAGCACTTGGGTGTTAAAAAAAACAGTTATTTTGATTTTCGAAAGCTCAAGCAAAGGTTTATGGCTGGAATAATAATTAAATACGATACATATGTATTTCATATCGTACGTTTTATTTTACTGTTGAACTAAACGTGACCAGATGGTTTTTGCAAGAAGCGGGATGTGATTGATCAAAAGGCGGGATTATAAGGAAAATATTGAAACTCAGAAGACACGAATTTAAATAAACAACAATAGGTATTTATTAACAAAAATATTTATCATTTAAGACATTTACTATTTCACATATTCTCATAAGTTTATTTTGATTGTGTCTGTTCAAAATGTGTGATGGAAGTCTACTGATGATTTGGCAAAGCAACAATGAAATATATTGTTACGTTTAAAATTTATTAAACGTGTGATTTCTATTGATTGCTCAAAAATAAAAAAATAAATAACGCACAATGTTTATTTGCTACTATTCTTCCTTTTATTTCTTTAGTCCTAATTTACACTAAGCAAGTCTTATTGCTAAGCTGATTAGTTTGTAAGAGAGACGAGGGGAATATAAAAGCTTCTTTTCCCCTCGTCTCTCTTTCCTAAAAAACTAATCAGCTTAGCAATAAGCTAAGAAAAGTACTTCGATAATTACAGCACAACTATTAAAAAAAATGCTTTTATATGCAGACCGTAGGGGTCACCTTTTTAAATTTGTCACAGCTTCAGTATTTACATTCAGATATTAAAGTATAATATATCGATGAGTTTATGAGTTTGTCTGTGGCAGACCAATTTTTTTTAATTAAAAAGTGTTTGCAGTTTAATGCAAATATGCGGACATGTACAGTAGAGTAGTGGTTCGCCTACCATACAAAAAAAAATTGTTCCGGTCGCCCCCTAGGATTAAAAATAATATAAAAACAATTCCAACAAAAAATGTGTTTGCCACGCCTACAAACACCGCCCTTTTAGTATTTTGTTCTCTGTGACGGCATTTTTAGTCCGATCATAACATTTTGTATACCGGTGTTCATGGCTCTGTAAGGGCTACATTTCTGTCTTTAATTAGGGTGAGTACGAACCGAACAAAATACTAAAAGGGCGGTATTTGTAGGCGTGGCAAACAAATTTTTTTATATTTAATCCCAGGGGGTGATTGGCACAACCTTTTTTTTCCGAACCATTCTAATGTACAATTTCATGACATGACATGACAAAAATCCATGACTGACTATTTTTCTGTTCCCAAGCCTGAAGAAATGGCTCGGCGGAAAGATATTTGACTACAACGATGAAAGCATCTCATAAACGAAAACATACATATTTTAATGATATCTATACATCTAATTTTCAGGAAGATATCAACAAATTTCGAACGAATCTTTAAAGCAAAACAAAAAAAAATATCTACTCATATGTATCTTTTTTAAAGAACACTTTTTCACTTTATTATTTTTTTAATTTTTACTTTATAAAACCTTGGAGCAGTCAACACCCTTACACATACAACCAACAACGTCATGTGTTAATATATGTATGTATATTGCTCATATATGTACATACATACATAGTTATACCACCCAGTTGGCCACTTCTTTAAGACATCTTTGACGACGTGTACAAGATAATGGTAAGTCGTAGAAAACATATTCAAGACAGCGTCATACAAATCGTCGACGAAATTTTCATACAAATAGCGGACAATGTCGCTCAGATTGTCGTCAACACTGCTTTATTGAAGACAAAACTTAGGACACTGTCGCTCAGATCGTCCTCAACAAAGTTTTATTTAAGACAAAACGTGTGACATTGTCGCTCAGTTAGTCATGAACGAAGGTTTCCTTTAACTTGTCACAGACGACATTGTCTTCGACGATTAATGTACGACATGCCGCCTGTTCATTAGGTTTTCTAATCGACAATCTTAGCGACAATATCCATCGTTTTGTTTTCAATAAAACAGTGTTGACGACAATCGGAGTGACAGTGTCATACGTTTTGTCTTCAATAAGACTTTGTTGAGGACAATCTGAGCGACAGTGTCATATAAGTTTTGTCTTCAATAAAGCAGTGTTGACGACAATCTGAGCGACATTGTCGCCCATCTCGTCTTGTGTGACCTCGGCGCCATTTGTATGAAAATTTCGTCGACGATTTGTATGGGGCTGTCTTCAATATGTCTTCTACGAGTTACCATTGTCTTGCACCCGTCGTCAAAGATGTCTTAAAGACGTGGCCAACTGGTTGGATATGTATCGCTACTCCTCAGATACACATATATACATACATACATACATTACATACACAACTATACAAATTTATATAACTATATGTAAATGTTTCACAATAACACTTTTGCTTAAGTTTTTCAAATAAACAAAATTAATACAAAACAATTTCGTGAAAATATAATATGACTTGGCTTAAAACTCCATGGAGAATCATTTTATAACAAATTTTTACTAATGTTTTGCCCAAAATGACCACCAAAAGAAACTGTACGTGGCAGGTAGCTCATGCACGATGTAGAATGTTTTATTGTAGAAAGAGTCTTAAATATGTTTAAAAATTTCAATTTAAAAAGTTTTGTTTGAACTTTAACTAAGCAACTTTTTTCTTTGGTTAATTTAACCAATCAGGATTTGTTATTTTGACTAATAGAAATTGTTAAGGGCTAGCTAGGCTCACAAGGCGTTAAAATTCAAAATTGTATTGTTTAGCCAATTCCGTTAGTGTCGATTATTTGTTTGGCGCTATTTTGCCATTTGCTAGTTTTTTAATAGAAAACTTCATAAAACTTACTGTTTTATTGGTTAATTTAACACACACATACAGTTATGTAGTTGTAAAAAGTAAAGCCTAAAAATAATAGAGACATTTAATATTACCAATTTCGGTTGTTAATTTTACTGTAAATAAAAGTTGTTTAAGTAATTTAGATAAACATGCTATGCGCCCGGTTGATTTCAACAATTTCCATTGTTAATTTACTGTGTGAATGTAAATGTAATTTTTTATTTGCAATTCGATGGATAATTAAAATATAATAATATTTGCTATTTTTTTGGTTAAACTAAGTTTAAAAAAATTAATGTAGACTCATCTAACCAATTTCAGTTGTTAATTTTACTGTACATAGCATTTATTGTTGCAATTCGGTTGAACGAACTAATTTTGTTGGTTAATTTAATGAATCTTAGTTATTAAATACTATTCCAATAAAGAAATTAAATTGCCCTGTTAGTTTGAAAATGTGCACTTTTTGTTACCTTATCCTGTTGAGATTTCAATTTGTTTGGCTGTTTTCAACATTTATATGAGAAAGGTACATACTAAATACTCATAATTAAGAAATTAATTTAAACGGGAAAGTTTTAATATGAAAATATCAGGGTTGTTTGGATAAGGCGAAAGCAATTAATATCCGGCTGGGTTACTTAATAATAAGGAAATATTTTAATTCATTTCATTCATGGATTTGTTTGAATTTAATGGCAATTGCATGATGAGTATTTTTAGGTGGATATTGGATTGGTTGTTTTTTATTTAATTTTTGTTTGTTTTAAATATCTGAAACTGTTTTGAGTTTACTGTTGCACATTAGTTAGTTTAACCAATTTCATTAGTTAGATTGGTTAGATTTACGAGCGCCATTGTTTTTTCTTTCCTCTGTACTATTTTTTATGTTCATGTTTTCTCCAAAAAAAAAAAAAAAAAAACACATATTTCAGCACAATTTCAGAAAATTTTCCAAAAACTTGCCTGATGAAATTCAGTACTTCGTATTGATAAGAAAAAATTAAAGTCTTAAAAATTATTATTATTATTGTTTTTCTTTATATTTTTTTTCGAACGTCAATGCTTAGTAAACACACCACTCATACATATATAAATTTCTATACATATTTGTTTAATATATGTATGTATATAAAAAAATACGAGTATATACATACATACAGACGCAAAAAATATGCGGAAAACAAAATCTACAAAAACATGTGAAATAAAATTCGATTCTTAGAAGGAGCTTTGTAGAAACATTAGCAATTCGACACAACTAATATGCGTACGAGAATGAACATAAAACTGAAGCGAAAGCGGTGTCAAAAGTAAAATGGTATGCACTGAGAGAAATAAGGTGTTGCAAACTCAACAAAGCCTCTTGCCAATAGAATAGCTTACGTTGTAAATTTTGTTCTAACAATGCCGGTTGTCAATTTGTACACATTCGTTGTCATTACTTTAGTATCAAATTGACAACGGTATGTAAAATTTTACTAAAAACGTTGTTGATGCACTTTTGGAAAAATTTTTTCTCACACGGTTAAAAAGTTTGATGCATCCACCAGTTAAAGGGACAGTCTTGCACAAATAATAGCAAAGTTAACATCGTGGTATTCCAGCAGTGAATAACTTAACATTGTGTGTCTTAAGCTCATAATATGAGTATTGAGTAAATAAAATGCACTGATTTGATAAGAATTATGCACAGGATACTTTTCATTTATGCTGACAAATTTTGTTGCTGCAAAAGAAACGTTTTTAAAGGTTAAAAAAGGAGCCGTATTATTTAAAATTATTTTTTAAATAATACATCATACGAAGCGTTGTATATGTCGGCCCTGTTCTCTGAACCGAATCCGAATATATTTTTAGTGTTGCAAAAATGTATAATGGTCCTGCAGACGTGTTTAAAGTCATAAACGATCATTTTTTTTTGAGATATAATACTTGCGAATCTATATAATAGAACAATTTAAAAAAAATCTGAACAAATATTTCTATTATCGGAGTTAGTTTTCTAAAATCGTGCTATTTCAAATCGATGCGATTTACAGAACAGGGCCGTGTATGTTGGTTTTACTATGTCGTCCAGTTCAGTAAATAACTGGGCGAATATATAAAGGTGAGAGATAAGAGAATTTGTAATGCAATGCAATTTTTGTACTCACGCACTATTTATTTTAAAGTTTCATATGCAGTGAATGCAAATAGCCGAGTATTTGTTGGAAGGTATGATGAAAGTTTCTTGCTGCGGTACTCTGTGTAATTCTAACAATGATTTATTTACAAAACATTGGCCGAAAATACGGCTAAGGGCCATACATAACTCACTGTCCTATACTATCGCACGATTTACGGAAAAAAAAAATACCACCCTGATCTGATGAATTGTTATTGCCTTTCATATCAGGGTTGTGTTGTTCTCAAAAAGCGCACGATTGCATAGGATAGTGCATCACGGCCTTAAGCCGCAACCATATCGGCATCTTATAGCTAAAGCTTTAGGACTATAGGTTTTGACTTAAAATATTCCCTATGGCTGCTTGTGATGGTGACTATTGACTATTCTATTGACATCTTTGGGAAAGTGTATTATCACTTAAATCATTCATGGTGAATTGAATTACTCGTTTGGGTGAAGGAATGGCCTGAAATACATACATAGATGCAGGCGTAGAAAGGCCCCATCCCCCACCTAGAATTATAAAAAATTTCATGTAATTATTTATTTTATTATTAATCATTAAAATCAACAGTCATAATGACCCCCTCCCTCCCCCAATGTGTACGATAACATTCCAGAACTGCATTTAAATAAATTCACTATGTTCCTTACCAGTATCAATAAGGCTTTATTTAGTCTATTAATGATAAATATATGTATATGACCTGGTCCTGGTCGAAAAATTATAGCTTGAGAATCAAACTAAAAATTACTTTGCCAAGAGCGGCTATTTCATGATTAAGATATATATAATAAATTAAAATATGAAAATTCTCTGTGTTATTAGTGCTTGATATTGTAGTAAAGACAGAAAACGTCTAGTTCTGTCTCATAACTACTGAAATTGTTATTTATTTGTTTTGTTTTGTTTTGTTTTGTTTTAGTTAGCCTTGGCAAAACAGCTGTTTAAATGAATTTTGTGCGTCAGAAGAGAAAAAACTATTGCAACACCATACAAAGGGTATTTTTTTAAAGGTCGGTTTAACAATCTCCAATTCAACCTGAAACGAAACTTACCTTAAACAGCGCAAAAATTGCTTTTTCGTAAAACATTCGTGCCAAATATAAACAAAACCCCGCTTCCGAACCGAATGAAAAATATCCAATATTTGACGCTGCTAATGTAGCTTGCGATTGATGAAAGAATTTTCAAAATTGGTTTAGCGGTTTTGGCTGAGAAGGCGTCACAAGCAAACTCACTTTCACATTTGTAATATTAAGGGCCGCTTTCTCTCTTTAGGAAGGAGATAGTGATAGTGATAGTGATAGTGATGACAGGTGGTGAAGGAAGAGATGGAGGATAAAGCTTCATTATTTTTTTTATGAGGCAGTATTACAGCGCCTCTAGTGCCAATGAGACGTATTAAATTTTCGAAGCTATGCTTATTAGCCATCTTATTGGTTACTTTATTACGACAATGAGTTACGCCCTTTTGAATTTTAGCTAACGATATGTACATTAGGCCGGGTCGATTTGTATGGATGAAAAAAAAAATCAAAAATCGTACAGTAAAAACGAAATCTACATATAATTTAAAGAAATGGGTGTATTGCGCCTCTTGATATGAAAATTTATTTCTTCTTCCTGCTGCTGCTGCTTGTTTGGCTACTGCCTGCCTTATTTAAGCGATGAAAATGGGGAACTAATTATTATTTATAAATCTAAGGTAGTTTGCGAAAAAAAAAAATTAAAAGCAGAGAGTACGTATGTGGTAGGAAGAATAATGATTCGAATTTTGTAGCATTTATTTCAGAAAAAATTGTAATTTAAAGAAAAGCAGAAGAGAAAATACATTTTCATGTCGAGAGGTGCGGTACACTTGTAGAGATCGATTTTAGACACATATCTTTTCTTCGGAGAATTTTCTCAAAATTTCGCGAATACATAATCCAACCGCCCTAATGTACATACATACATATGTATGTATGTATGTATGTATGTACCATTGAAATATTTTGAAATTTTGTTCGATAGCGAGTGCCGCAATGGGCCCCCAGCACTTCTCCATGTTGTAGGTTGTACTAGAACCCCTAAAAAAAAGAACCCGCTATGCACGCACATATGTACATACATATACACACGTGTTTGTATCATTATGTACATATGATTGTATGTGTGTGTATGCGTATCTAGATACCATTTTATTTGCTTCATATTTATTCTACATACACACATACATACGCATACATACATACATATGTACATGCGTACGTATTTTCGAGTTTGTTTGTTTTTCTATTGTACGCTTGTTCGAAAGTACCCGACCCGTAGCATATAAAAACGCGTCCAATTTCACTTTAGCGACATTAACGAATTACTAAACGTGTAATAGAGTGAAGTGAAGTGAAGTTAAAACATACAATATAATTTTTAATTAATTATTTATTTGGTGTTGTTGAAAAAAAAGAAAGAAGTTAAATTGAGAACATGAATCAATTGAAGTTGTTATTGGTCGGATTGTTGGTTGCATTATGCAGCATCTTGGGCATGGCAAATGGAAGTCAGGATTGCAATCCTTCAGGCCGATATATTAATGGGTATTATGGTAGTTGGGCTGCAATGCAACCAAAAGACATTGATCCCTCTTTGCTTACACACTTGACTTATTCCTTCTTTGGTCTTATGGGACATAGTGGACTAGTAGACCCGGGCAATCCGAGTAAGTACATATTAGAGAAAAAGAAATAATTAATTTAATAAGCAGCAACACTGTGCAATAACAGCATAAGTCGACTTCAACCTTAGTATTCTGATATGTATATCGTTTTGGTAATTCTTATAGTAGACAACACGCGCTCTTTTTAATACAACAACCCGCAGCTCTTTAACTGCATAAGTTTTGTCATTACTTGGTTTAAAAAAAAAAAAAAAAAAAAAAAAAAAACCTGTGCATAATTAATAAAGAACAAATGACAATGGCAAGACTGTTTTAAACTTAGAGATGGCAAAATTGAGCTTTCTGTACGAAAAAAAAAACTTGCAGCAAATTGTAACACAATGACTCCAAAATAATTCTCATATTCCATTTGCACTGAAAACTGAGTACATAAAGCACACACAGGGGACCAAGGGGTGAAGTGGCCTTCCAAAATATACATTTGTTCAGTTTTGCTAGTGTTTGCCAGAATATTTACCATTAACTTTGGTGTTATTTGTTCATTAAGCGCATTTCACTATGTTGCTAATGCAGATCATCAGATAACCCCTTTACCCAAGCGCTTGCTGTTTTTGACATACGACTATGTATATTTTATTTACATACTTCTTACAACTACAATTCGAGTTGTAAAAAAATGTCAGCCAATGTAGCAATGGTAAAGTAGGAAAATAAAAAAATATTTTTAATTCAACTTTGATATTAGTTGCACTTCTCATCTGTTTAAATGGAAGTTTAACTTAATATCTCTAGTTGTTCTAAGATTTCTTTTTTTGGTAAGGATTCCCTAATGATCTGCATTAGCAACAGTGAAATGCGCATAGGATTCAGCTAAACCCCCAATAATCAATTTCCATGTATTTTTAATAACAAATATTTCACTGAATAAGTAAAATAATAATTTTGAATGTTGTTCATTTTGTTAATGCACTAAACAAATGTTAAACTTGAAAAAAAAACACATTAAAAAAATATATTTTTTGTGTAGTTAAACCAATCAAGCTTCAAACGATATTGTTTTCAAGCTTGCATCAGCTAAGAAAGTTTGGAATATTGTTGGTTGGTTGCTTGAGGTGCCACCAGGCTATTAAGGGTTAAGACAAAATCGAGTTGCATGTGTATGCCACAAACAGCTTCATATTTCCGTCAAGTGGCCACGTCTCTTAACGAAGTTTACGATGAGGCTATAAACAAACAAATATTCACCTAAATCCCAATAATTGACTTCTCAATTATGAAAGTGTCATTTATCTTTAAGTGTCATTTAAAACCGAATTCAGTTTCTCGGTACAAAGTTGAGAGACATTTAAATGAAACTTAAATGTACAACATTGTGTATTTAAATGATGATAGTAAAATATGTTCGTGCTGGGGTTATTCATCGTTTGAATATTTTTTTTTTGTAAATAAGCAATTAAATAAAAACTTAAGAAAAATGTAAAAAAAAAAATCTAATAAACCATTCAACAATGTATAGTGTATAAATTCCAAATTAAGTTTATTCACAGCTCTGTGAAAACTATTAAAATGCCTTTTTAAACTACATACATATGTATCTTCCCTATTATTTTTAAATGTTTCCATAACATAAAGTGCATTGCATATTGCCAAAAGCGTTTTTTTTATCATGAAATATTTCTTATTTTTTGCTGTACAAATTTATTAAATTTTAACTGTAATTTCGTTCCGTGTGCTCAAACAAGGAAAAAATTCATACATGCGTGCACAACTTCATTCGTCGCTTTCTCAGTGACGACTTAATGAAAGAGCATAAGCATGTGCGTGATTTTCT
Source organism: Tachina lurida (assembly GCA_944452675.1). Taxonomy (NCBI): domain Eukaryota; kingdom Metazoa; phylum Arthropoda; class Insecta; order Diptera; family Tachinidae; genus Tachina; species Tachina lurida. Next base: position 121,534,583 of record OX101756.1, read on the forward strand.
TATCCACAATTGTGGTATGGCGTGCGGTTCACTGATTTAAATCCTACTTAAGTTTTACATACAGCATACCATATTAGAGATCGACCGAAGGTGTTTTTTTTTTGGCCGAAGCCGAAGCCGAACTTCGGCTGAAATCGTAAACTTCGGCCAAAACCGAAGCCGAATGTTTTAAATTTTAAAAATGATACTTACGTTTTATATGAATTAAGAAAAAACTTTGCTTTTTTGAGATAACTGAAATAGCTGTAATATCTATTGGATACATAACAAGAAAAAAAAAATATATGGTGGCTATTTTGCAATTTCTAGATTGCTTTTTCATATGATCACTCACAAGAACATCCAAGTAAAAGAAAATAGAAATCAAGAGGGTTGTATTTCAAAGCAACCCTTTCAAAACGTTAAACATAATAGAAACTGTCGGCGAGCAACGATCAAACATAATTTTATTTTTCAAGCTTAGAATGAAATATATTCGGCTTCGGCTAATCGGCCGATTTTCGCCATAGGCCGAATGCTGGCCGATTACTAACTTTTTGCCGAAGGCCGAAGCCGAAGCCAAAGCCGATTAATCGGTCGAACTCTATACCATATGTGACCTGCTCCACGAAAAGGGACCTCTGCGCCGAAAAGAAGTTATTGAGAAAAACGCGTTTAAAAAAAAAAAGCAACTCTTCCTTTTTTCGGCGCAGAGGTCCCTTTTCGTGGAGCAGGTCACATATGTTATTGTGCTTGTGTGTGCCTATTGAATACATCGAAAAATAAATAGAAAAATGCGTTCTGATGCTCTTTTTGTTTCATAAAATGTGTTTTTATGCAATTTTAGTTTTTTGCATTTTGATAGCCTAACTTTCTTATTTATGATAAACAGGTCAACGGGTGGTTACTGGTTTGCCGCACAGTATATTAAAAATACATTATTACTGCGGCAAACCAATAACTACCCGACGAGCTGTTGTTGTTTGAAAAGCCTTAAAAAATAGTACTGGGAAATTTTGTAGCGCTGCCGTACTTTCAACGTAATTTAATAAGAACTTTAATTAAGCACTGAAAAAATTAAACTACATTTAAGTGCAACTTAAATTTAAGTGGCAATTAACTAAATGACATACAATGTGTATAGCTGAGAAGTCAATTGTTGGGCCTAAGTCTGAAAAAAAAGTTCATTAAAATTTGTTCTGAACGCCAAATTAAACTACAAACTACAGTTCCATAAAGTCTTGGATTATATTTTTTTTCTAAAACAAAAAAAAAAAACCTTCATACTTTAAAAGTGGTTTTGCTGAAAAAAAAAACTACGAGTATGTCGTTCGTCTTACGCTGTTATTGCTTGTAACTAAAGAAATTATTCTTAAAAATAAACATTACTCTAAATTTCCATTAGCCAAAATTACTGAAGTTATAAAATTAAAACAGCGAAATCCAGATTTAAAAGTTTTGGCCGCTTTTGGCGGCTGGAATGAGGAATTGACACCACGAATCTCTGCTATGGCTGCCGATCCCGCTAAAAGACGCACGTTTATCGACTCAGCATTGAAATTTATTGAAGAATATAATTTTGATGGCTTAGATATGGATTGGGAATATCCAGAAGGTTATGCCAGCAAACAAAATTTTGTAACCCTGCTTAAAGAATTAAGTGAAAAGTAAGCTTTTTCCATTTTTTTTCCTTTTTTTTTGTTGTACCACTGCTTGGAAAAATATATTGCAACGATCGAATTTCTTTTTTCTAGACTAAAACCTAAGAATTTGCTATTAACCACTGCTGTTGGTGCTTCACGCTACAGGGCTGAGCAATCTTATGACATACCGGAAATAGCTAAATATGTAGACCGCATTCACCTTATGTCTTACGATTTCAACATGAATGGTATATCAGCCAATGCACCTTTACGCAGCAATGATCAAAATAACGTAGAGAGTTGTGTTGACTATTGGTTACGAAGCGGTAAATTTAATTAAATTTTTTATTTTTTTTTTTGAAATCAAAAAATTTTGTACCAACTGAAATTTGTTTGTCTCTAAATTAAGGTGTTCCTGCCGATAAATTGGTTTTAGGTTTGCCTTTTTATGCTTACGAAGAATCTAGAGGTGCCATCTCATACAGAGAAGTATGTAAGAAGAAGCAAAACGGTGGAAAACGTTATTGGAATGATGACGAATCTGTTCCCTACTTAGTGGGAAGTGGCAGAGTTAGTTACGACGATGAGGAAAGTCTTGGACTGAAAGTAGATTATGCTAATGCTAAGGGTTTGGGAGGTGTATTCATTTGGTCAGTTGATCATGATGATTACGATCACACATGTCGCGGCCAAAAATTCCCCCTACTAAATGCTGTTAATAGCAGAATTTGTAATAAGCCAAGCTCGAATTCGAATTCCCCAAAAAAAACCTTGCATTCTCAAAAACGAAGTACACAACAATACAATAAATTGAATGACGGACCTGTCAACACTGGAAATCAGAAACCAGTTAAAATGCCAGATATTGATTGGAATGTGGTACCAGAACCAATGAAAGATAAATGGGCCATGTTCAGAAAACCATCGTCAGCCCCACCAAATGCTAATAATAACAGATGGTCTAAGCCACAACCCACAGAAACGAGCTATAGACATAATGAATCGCCTGCTGCTGATAGACGTGTTTCAGCACCTCAATTGGCTGCGCCAGCTGCTGTGAAATGCACCAATTCGGAATTCCGTTACTACCCTCATGAAACTAATCCGACAAAATATTATGAATGCGTTTATAATCAACCTATCTCACGCGATTGCCCTTTAGGTACGATGTACTTCGTTGAAAAAGGCATGTGTGATCATATATACTATAGGTCATAAATTTTGAGACTTGTTTAAATTTTAAAATGAGTATGTACATAAAAAAAATAACAAAAATTGTAGAAAATTTCACTAAATAAAATTTAATAAATACATAACTATGTATATACATATATTTGCTTACCCCTTTAATTTGTTCGGTACAATTATATTAGATACATGCACACGTCCAACCTGTTAATGTATACAATACAAAAAGTTGTCAAACTTTGTTTAACAGCAGCGTTACCGTTGGTGCTACTAAAAAAAAAGAAGCAAATTCGCCACTTTTTCGAATGCTTGGATACTATTGTGCTACCTTTACAAAATGCACCCAAATTTGATAATTTTTCTAATTTTTGCATTCGCTTTTTGATACTTTTTACTGAATGAAGATGAATTTTTGTTTATACTTTCGGTTCTATTAATATATAAGTTGTGCTATGTAAGCAAGCTTATACGACGTAATTTTTCTTGTCATGCGTGGTTAGTAGTGTTTTTCATACGAGTTTTTTCAGGGAAAAAAATCCCGGGAAATTTGTGCGGGAATTCCCGGGATTTATTTGATTTTATTATTATTATTATGTCGTTATTCACTTTATGAATGCGATGGTGCAATAGCACAATAGCTAAAGTTTTACAACAACTAAGGCCAAGCTTACATCTGGCACACATGTGCTCTGAGACTTAGAGGCTTTTATTTGGAAAAATCGGAACCCTACGCTCTTTTTGATAAAAGTACGATATCATTTTGTACTAAAGTCCTATTTCCAAAGAAATATTTTGTAATATTTTTTTTTAATAATACTCGTATAATTTGTTTTTTTTATAATATTGGTATCTATGTATTACTACGAGGGCGGTTCGGAAACTTCTTAGCCTAGCACAAAAAGCGCGGTATAAACAGATAAAAGGTAAATTTTTTGGAAACTTCCATCTCTGCTATGAACACATGTTAAATTTTGTTTCGATCTGGCAACTCCTTCATATAGAAACAGGTGTTCACAAAAGACGCATCCGCGATTTTTTAACAATGGAAAAATTAGAAATGCGTGGTGTTATTAAATATTTACATAAAAAAGGTTTATCGGGACAAGAAATTCATAATGATATGGTGAATGTGTTAGGTGAAAGTGCTCCTTCATATGCAACAGTAAAAAATTGGGTTGCTGAATTTAAACGTGGTCGTACAAGCATTGAAGATGAATCACGTAGTGGACATCCAAAAACAGCAACAACAACAGAAATTGTAGCCAAAGTGCATGATATGGTATTAAATGATCGACGAATAAAAGTGCGTGAAATAGCTAATATCATGGGCATCTCAAATGATCGAGTCCATTTAATTTTGCATGAAGGACTACAGATGAAAAAGATTTCTGCAAGATGGGTGCCGCATTTGTTAACAGTCGACCAAAAACGCATAAGAATGAACATTTCTTAAGCTTGTTTGGATCGTTTTAAGCGAAATAAAATGGATTTTAAGCGTCGTTTCATAACTGTTGATGAGACATGGATCCACCACTATACTCCAGAGACAAAAGAACAATCCAAACAATGGACTGAAGCTGGAGGAAGTGCCCCAAAGAAGGCAAAAACAATTCAATCGGCTGGTAAGGTTATAGCAACGGTTTTTTGGGACTTCAAAGGTACTTTATTGATTGACTATCTGCAAAAGGGTAAAACAATAAATTCAGAGTACTATTGCAACAAATTCGAGAAAAACTTACTGGCTTACAACACAAAAAAATAATTTTTCATCTAGACAACGCACCAGCGCACAAGAGTGTTTTAACAATGGCTAAAATCAACGAATTAAAGTACGAGTTGCTTGACCACCCACCTTATTCTCCTGATTTGGCTCCCAGTGACTTTTACCTGTTACCAAATTTAAAAAAATTTCTTCCTGGCAAGCGTTTTACCTCAAATGAAGATGCAATTACAGTTGTAAACCACTATTTTGAATACCTTGAGGAAAACTATTTTAATCAAGGGATAGAATTGCTAGAAAAGCGTTGGACTAAGTGTATTGAAGTTTCAGGAGATTATATTGAAAAATAAAAATATTTTTGAAAAACTAACTATTCTCTTTCATTGATAGGCTAAGAAGTTTCCGAACCGCTCTCGTATATATTATATAACGAACGGAGATTGGTATTATTTTTTTGACTAATGTGTTTATAAAACCTCATTATTTAATCGATCTCATGAATTATAATTTGTTTTTGTTGAAATAAATTAAATTTAAAAATATTTTGTATTGTTTTGTACTGGGCGGGAATTCCCGGGAAAAGTCGTTGCCGCTTTCCCGGGATGTAATGAAAAAAGCCCAGGAAAAGAAAAACTCTAGTGGTTAGCTTATACATATCTTTCGAATAACTAATATGCCCACGCTTGCTTATATTCGTATATGTACCTCTGCCTGTATGAATATGTATATATAAACACATACATATGTACATTAGAGTGGCTCACGTTTCTCTTTCTCCACAAGCTTGATTTGATTTATTTTAACAAACATATATGTGTATACCAAAAATTGGCTAAAAGGGACAATATTTAGAGGTCGAGATAAATGGCGACTTCCAAATGCTGGTTTAAACATAGGTGCATGTACTTTAATTGGAAAAGGATTAAAGAAAGACCTACTATGGATTGCTTGTCGCCATCATAACTATGATGTTTGAGGTCATGCTTTCTAATGTTTTTAAAGAGTATTTCGGCCCAAGCGGAGAGGAGCCGAAGTGAAACTATTTAAAAGATTTAAAAATCAAATAAGTTAGTTAATAAGTTAGTTTGTAAGTCTTATATACATATGGCCGATACTGGAATGAAGCTCCTTTAGCAATAAATGCTCCAAAACCTCTTTAAACAACTCGAAAACTATTCCAATGAAAAAAAAAATTGTTAAAGCTGCTGTAAAAGCATTCCATCGACATTTATGGTACTTTTCCGAATATTTCATCGGGCTTGCCTTTTTCGATTCCAGAGTTACATATGGTGAAAAATCTCCAGCTACCACCAAAAAAAAGTATTTAACCATAGTCATATGTTACTAAATGTCTTTTAATTTACTATGCGTTGGTGAACAAGAAAAGGCACAGTTATTTCTTTCAAAGGATCCTACAGAGTTTGCAAGACGATACCATTTTCATTTCGATGAAGGAAAATTCTAGACTTTTAAAAGTTGTAAATGACTGTACAGAACGAGGTGTTGCTTTGGTCAAGGCAAAAAAATTTTTTTTTTTGTCTAAAGTCAAATATCTTCTAAGTTATGAGAGATACGAAAACACATCTAAGGACATTATTTCTTACAAATGTTAAGCTTAGCTCAAAACGCTTTATCCCATAAAAATTGGATTAAATTTTTCTAAAAGTTACAAGCCTCGCATTTTTTTTTTTTGTGTCCCATGCTGTCAACTTAGGCCCACTGTAACTGCTGTCCTGCCAAGACATCTGTTATAAAGCCTAAGTCCTCCTCTACGGATGTTTGAAGTTTCATATACATAAATCCAATCAGTAGTTGAGAAGTTCCAGATTTATTACCATTTATTTTGCAAAAGTTCCCACTGTGATATTTAAAAAAAAAATCTTTAATTATAGTGAATTTTAATCAGGAAAACAGAAAATGAATTGTGATATGTACTTGTAAATGTACAAAAATGCACAATAATCATTTCTCATATTCCATTTCATTAAAAATGCACGTTAAATACCTGATGTTAATAACAATCTCTGTCCAAGTAGTTAGACATGGGTGATGATGAAGTGCAGTTCGTATCTGTACAGAAAAATGCCCATATTGCCCAGCTAAAAAGTCTAGTTTAATTTTTCTTCTACATACATATTTAGAAAATCACAATAATTAATAAAAGTATTTCATTCAATAAGGTGTGAAAATACTGAACTTACCCTACGTCTACACCTGATATATTTTTATCATGACAAATGTCAAATTCAATATAGATAAAAGAGCTAACATAACAAAAATTATTTTTCAATATAAAGTTTGACTTTTGTTATGATAAAAATAGTATCAGGTGTAGACGTAGTGTTAAGCCCGATAAAGAAATTATTCCTGATTAAAAAAAATGTCTATTAAAATGTTTATATGTATAATTACATTAGACCGTATCTCCGTACACCAGCGAATATAAAGTATTGTTCCCAGGAAAAATTTTTTTTTGCAGAACGTAGGGCGCCTTATTAGTTTTTTTTGTTATATCTTCCATATTTACTGTCCGATCTTAAAGTTGGATATAGCGAATTTTTTTGTCTCAGGGAGGCTAATATTTTTGCTCTTAGGTCCATTGACCTCAAGTGTACCGTTCTAGTACTTAACCCCCCCCCCCCAATCTCATTTCCTACCACCCTAAGGTGACACCCTAATGTTAGAAACTTATAGCTCGCGAAAAATCATAAAACTTTTGCTAAAAAAGTATTTCGATAATTACAGCACAACTATTTAAAAAATGCTTTTATAAATTCATTGTTGCAGACCGTAGGGGTCACTTTTTTAAATTTCTCACAGCTTCAGTATTTACATTCAGATATTAAAGTATAATATATCGATGAGTTTGTGGCAGACCAGTTTTTTTAATTAAAAATTGTCAACAAATGCCTTCGTCGAATCTTATGTGTACGAGGGCGGTTCGGAAACTTCTTAGCCTATCAATGAAAGAGAATAGTTAGTTTTTCAAAAATATTTTTATTTTTCAATATAATCTCCTGAAACTTCAATACACTTAGTCCAACGCTTTTCTAGAAATTCTATCCCTTGATTAAAATAGTTTTCCTCAAGGTCTTCAAAATAGTGGTTTACAACTGTAATTGCATCTTCATTTGAGGTAAAACGCTTCTAAGTAAGGATTTTTTTTAGATTTGGTAACAGGTAAAAGTCACTGGGAGCCAAATCAGGAGAATAAGGTGGGTGGTCAAGCAACTCGTACTTTAATTCGTTGATTTTAGCCATTGTTAAAACACTCTTGTGCGCTGGTGCGTTGTCTTGATGAAAAATTATTTTTATGTGTTGTAAGCCAGGACGTTTTTCCTGAATTTGTACATTTAATTGATCCAAAAGGTTGCAATAGTACTCTAAATTTTGCAGATAGTCAATCAATAAAATACCTTTGAAGTTCCAAAAAACCGTTGCCATAACCTTACCAGCCGATTGAATTGTTTTTGCCTTCTTTGGGGCACTTCCTCCAGCTTCAGTCCATTGTTTGGATTGTTCTTTTGTCTCTGGAGTATAGTGGTGGATCCATGTCTCATCAACAGTTATGAAACGACGCTTAAAATCCATTTTATTTCGCTTAAAACGATCCAAACAAGCTTAAGAAATGTTCATTCTTATGCGTTTTTGGTCGACTGTTAACAAATGCGGCACCCATCTTGCAGAAAGCTTTTTCATCTGTAGTTCTTCATGCAAAATTAAATGGACTCGATCATTTGAGATGCCCATGATATTAGCTATTTCACGCACTTTTATTCGTCGATCATTTAATACCATATCATGCACTTTGGCTACAATTTCTGTTGTTGTTGCTGTTTTTTTGACGTCCACTACGTGGTTCATGTTCAGTGCTTGTACGACCACGTTTAAATTCAGCAACCCAATTTTTTACTGTTGCATATGAAGGAGCACTTTCATCTAACACATTCAGCATATCATTATGAATTTCTTGTCCCGATAAACCTTTTTTATGTAAATATTTAATGACACCACGCATTTCTAATTTTTCCATTGTTAAAAAATCGCGGATGCGTCTTTTGTGAACACCTGTTTCTATATGAAGGAGTTGCCAGATCTAAACAAAATTTAACATGTGTTCATAGCAGAGATGGAAGTTTACAAAACACTTAACTTTTTTCTGTTTATACCGCGCTTTTTGTGCTAGGCTAAGAAGTTTCCGAACCGCCCTCGTATATTGACCCTCATTTAATCAACATACAACATTCGAAAGTTATTTCTTTCGTTTCGAATTACAGAGTAGACCCCATGCTCTGTAAATCGAATATGAAGTTTTCTATTAAAAAACTAGCAAATGGCAAAATAGCGCCAAACAAATAATCGACACTAACGGAATTGACTAAACAATACAATTTTGAATTTCAACGCCTTGTGAGCCTAGCTAGCCCTTAACAATTTCTATTAGTCAAAATAACAAATCCTGATTGGTTAAATTAACCAAAGAAAAAAAGTTGCTTAGTTAAAGTTCAAAAAAAACTTTTTAAATTGAAATTTTTAAACATATTTAAGACTCTTTCTACAATAAAACATTATACATCGTGCATGAGCTACCTGCCACGTACAGTTTCTTGTGGTGGTCATTTTGGGCAAAACATTAGTAAAAATTTGTTATAAAATGATTCTCCATGGAGTTTTAAGCCAAGTCATATTATATTTTCACGAAATTGTTTTGTATTAATTTTGTTTATTTGAAAAACTTAAGCAAAAGTGTTATTGTGAAACATTTACATATAGTTATATAAATTTGTATAGTTGTGTATGTAATGTATGTATGTATGTATGTATATATGTGTATCTGAGGAGTAGCGGTACATATCCACCCAGTTGGCCACGTCTTTAAGACATCTTTGACGACGGGTACAAGACAATGGTAACTCGTAGAAGACATATTGAAGACAGCCCCATACAAATCGTCGACGAAATTTTCATACAAATGGCGAGGACAATGTCGCTCAGATTGTCGTCAACACTGCTTTATTGAAGACAAAACTTATATGACACTGTCGCTCAGATTGTCCTCAACAAAGTCTTATTGAAGACAAAACGTATGACACTGTCACTCCGATTGTCGTCAACACTGCTTTATTGAAAACAAAACGATGGATATTGTCGCTAAGATTGTCGATTAGAAAATCTAATGAACAGGCGGCATGTCGTACATTAATCGTCAAAGACAATGTCGTCTGTGACAAGTTAAAGGAAACCTTCGTTCATGACTAACTGAGCGACAATGTCACACGTTTTGTCTTAAATAAAACTTTGTTGAGGACGATCTGAGCGACAGTGTCCTAAGTTTTGTCTTCAATAAAGCAGTGTTGACGACAATCTGAGCGACATTGTCTGCCATTTGTATGAAAATTTCGTCGACGATTTGTATGACGCTGTCTTGAATATGTTTTCTACGACTTACCATTATCTTGTACACGTCGTCAAAGATGTTTTAAAGAAGTGGCCAACTGGGTGGTATAACTATGTATGTATGTACATATATGAGCAATATACATACATATATTAACACATGACGTTGTTGGTTGTATGTGTAAGGGTGTTGACTGCTCCAAGGTTTTATAAAGTAAAAAGTAAAAAAATAATAACAATGTGAGACAGTGAAAAAGTGTTCTTTAAAAAAGATACATATGAGTAGATAATTTTTTTTTTCTCTTTTGCCTTAAAGATTCGTTCGAAATTTGTTGATACCTTCCAGAAAATTAGATTTGTAGAGATCATTAAAATATGTATGTTTTCGTTTATGAGATGCTTTCATCGTTGTAGTCAAATATCTTTCCGCCGAGCCATTTCTTCAGGCTTGGGAACAAAAAATAGTCAGTCATGGATTTTTGTCATGTCATGTCATGAAATTGTACATTAGAATGGTTCGGAAAAAAAGTTGTGCCAGTCGCCCCTAGGATTAAAGATAATGTTAAAACATTTCCAAAAATATTTGTTTTGCCACGCCTACAAATACCGCTTTTTTTTAGTATTTTGTTCACTGTGTCGCCATTTTTACTCCGATCATAACATTTTGTATACCGGTGTTAATGGCTCTGTAAGGGCTACATTTCTGTCTTGAATAATTTTTTACTTTTGCGTTGAAAACACATGCTGGATTTTAAAACATAATTTTAAATCCCGCTTTTTGGCGGCACATACATATTTTCTTTAAAATCCCCCCTTTTGTTCAATCACATCCTGCATCTTGCAAAAACCATCTGGTCACGTTTAGTTCAACAGTAAAATAAAACGTACGATATGAAATATGTATCGTATTTAATTATTATTCCAGCCATAAACCTTTGCTTTTGCTTTCGAAAATCAAAATAACTGGTTTTTTAACACCCAATTGCTGTTGGTCCTGAAGTACCCTGTGTTGGCCTGGTTGATGAATTCACTAATAAAAGAAAATTTATTACGCTGCTGCTTAATTTATTTAGCCTTGCCAGGTTAATGCCATCTGCAGTGTTGTCAGATCGCAAAATTATTTATTTTTATATTACAACAACAACAACATTTTTTTTATATATGTATATATCAATCCGATATATAGGAAGCATCAAAGGCCAATTAACACTCGTGCAACAGGCATAATGGTCTGTATTATAAAAAAAATATATTGTTAAAAAAAACCTGAAAAAACAAAACCAAAATAGCCCAACAAACCAAACGCCTTGAGAAAAATTTAATAAGCTTACTAATCACATAATGATAGGAACACAATTGGGACGAACGACGAATTTCGTCCAGGTCGACGAATTCGTCGATAAGAGTTCGCTGCGTAAATTCGTCGTGTGAAGCACAACAACGACGAATTTACGCAGCGAATTCCTCTCTTATATTTGATAAAGTTGGTTGTTTTGTGTGCAAAGACAGAGAGTGAGAGTGAGAAAATTGTTTTTTCGTCGTTCGTCGGCGTACAAACAGTGATGCCAACTATTGACAACCCAAACGCGCTATTCACCTTCTCAAAACGCGCTAGAACGCGCTGAGTTACAGCATTGTCAACTATTTATAGCCAAAACGCGCTATTTTTCTGCGCGCTAAATTAAATTTTAATAAAAGTCGATGTATGTAAGAGTTAATATTCTTTTTTAAGCAACTCTTTTTCAGATTTTGCAATATTGCTTCTTCGAAATTATATCCTAAATAACTAAAATAATTTAATACAGAATCAGAATCACCAAATAATCAAAATCCTTAGTTTTTATTTTAATTTTCTTTAACAAACTTTGTACGAGTAACAACATACTCGTATAAAATGTCGAATAGTCTTGCGATTCAAATGATTTTTGTACTTCAGCTATAATATATGCTTGATAAGTTATATACATTTTTTTCGTCACGAGTACGACTACATATTTGTAGTTGTGAAATTTAAAGATAATTGCCATTTACAGTATTAAAATGCGTTTTTAATTATAATCAAAGGCAAGGGAATTTTATTTGCAACAGCTGACTCATTAACGAAATTAAAAAAATTTTTATCAGAGTTTTGGACACTAGAAAATTAGTAAATTTATACAAAAAAGAAAAAAATTTAACTGAAATGATGTTATTGACTTTATCCAAAACGCGCTAAGTTAGCGCTTTTTTTTATTAAATGCGCTAAGACGAAAAAAAAGCGCGTTTGGCGTAGTTAAAACGCGCTAAATCTAGCGCGAAACGCGCTAAATTGGCATCACTGCGTACAAATTAGAAATAAACCTATCTCAGAATTCGTCACGCACGACGAATTTCGTTGTACGGCGGTGTTGTGTTCATTTTCATATGCACACACGTGTTTTATTTTTTATGACGAAAGTTCACACCGAAAAATTCGTCGTTCGTCCCAGTTGTGTTCCTAGCATTAGTCTTAAGTTTGAAATGTCCTAGTTTACACTATGCAAGTCGCATTGCTGAGGAAAGGAAACGTTTCTGTTCTCTTTGTCTCTCTCTCTCTCTCTCTTTCTCCTTCAAACTATTATTTTTCCACCAATGTAATGCTTCATTCGCATTACGAAAATTGTTTCATCAGCTAAAAAAATGTCATGTATACATACAACGAAATATTTTCATTCATGTAACGACATGTTTGTTTTTTGCAAAGCAACGTACATTTTCATATTACAATGAAACTAACGTTAGTTTTAAATTTTTTAACAAACTATTTCATTGAATTAATATAATTTTTTATGTATACGATTATAATGACAATATTTCATTACTGAGACGTGACATATAATTTTTTGATGATATCGTATCATTGTGTTAACAATATTTATTTATTGTTGTAATGACTGAATCATTAATATAATGTACATATATTTCATAGACATATCGTCCCTACCATGTCAAATTATCCAATATGCAAATTTTTAATTTTCAGAAGAGCGCGAAGGTTAGTCAACCTTCGGCGTATTCCTAAAAGTGCAAAAATTAAAAGATTTCTCATTGAGTTATCTATCGTTTGTAAAAATTTCAGCATTTTAAAACGAGGCATGTCCTAGAAATTGGGGCACCAAGCTAACGAATCTAAAAAAGGAATTGTGCATATTGGGTAGTTTGACATGGTGGGGACGATATCTACTGGGGCAGCTATTTATCATGAATTTTTAAGACCCGCTGCACACACTTCAACTCTTGTTGTTGGAATTTGCGAAATTGTTACTATTGTGTAAAAAATTATTGATTTACCACTGGAATCGAATTTCTACTTATTCGATAATTAATGTGATGATTGTAAAAGATAAAAACATATTTAGATAGAGTGATATAAAGCGTGTTTTTTAGAGTGTCACAACTTTGAGTTGGCGTTACTGCTTTATTTGAGCACCTATTTAACAGCTGATTGTTAAAATTTCATTATAAATCGACTTACACCAGAGCTAATTCGACGAATGGGCTGACGTAGAAATTGATATTGATTTTGAATTTCCATTCAAAATTTTATTTTTCGGAGAAGCCCATTTCAGAATTGTCGCATTTGGAGTGAGGAGAATCCACAAAATTTTGTCGAAACAACATTACATCCACAGAAAACTACTGTTTGTTGCGCTTTATGGGGCTGGCGGACTTATTGGCCCATATGTCTTCAAAAACGATGATATTAATGTCAATGTTGAACGGTATAGGAACATGATTCGAAATTTTTTCATATCTCAATTACGTGGAATTAATCTTGCTGACGGAGCCATATGCCACACAGCGGGCGCTACAATTGATTTACACAAAGAAACTTTTGATGAAAAAATAATTTCACGTAATGGCCCAACAAAGCCCATTTCATTGATATTAAAAATATAATTCCTTGTTTTATTATGATTTAAACTTGTGTCACTCTATAAAAAAACACCCTTTATATAACTTCGTAATAATCAAAATTAAGAAAAAATTAATACTTGTACTTTACACTATGCAATTCTTATTGCTCAGCTGATTAGTTTGAGGGAGAGAGAGAGAGAGAGAGAGAGGGAGACTAACAAACCAATCAGCTTGCATAGTGTAAACTAGAACTTACGTTTACCAATGGTAAATAAATGATTGTGTGCACAATAATAAATTCATCCTCTGTAAGACCCCACTGATAAAATGTAAAAAGTGACTTATGACCTTATGTATCGTATAAGAAAAAACTGGCATGAAGTTAGCATAAGTGACGAAGTTAAACTAGGGGGCAAATTACGGCACTCTTTATCGAACGAAATTACGAAATATTTCAATAGAGTTTATATGGAAATATTTTTAAATTTCGAATCGTATCGAATGCCGTGCAACTTCAAACTAAAAATCGGCGCGTAATGTAGTTTTAACCCAGGACTAAATCTTAGCGTAATTTTTAATGTGAAACTTTATGAAAAAACTCGGTATACTAACTTCATGCCAGTTTTTTCGTTATACAAAAGGCGGTTATTGATTATTCTCTTTTAGTTAAAACTTTTTGCTTTACTTACTTCTTTATTTTTGCTTTTGTTGAACGTAGATTTGGCACACTTTGCTTGGTCTCAGTACCTTGGCTCCATTTCTTTGGTTTGAGGTCTTAATTTTTTAGCTCCTTCCGACGGTGGCGGGCCTAAAGTACCCAATGCATAAAAAATGGAAGTAATAATGCAGTTTTTTAACTAAGTGTCAGATTGTTATGAAATTTCATACAGCATTTGAGGAGGTGCCACAGAGCTTAATTCTGGACCATATATCTTGAAAGGAAGCCCCTAAGTGGGCAGCCTAGGGTTAATGAAAAATTAAAACCGATGTCAAGCTGATGTTTTTGATCTGATAAACAAGAATTTTTGCAAGTGGACTTTATTCTATCCAAGAACTAAAAAGTATAGCAGCTTACAGTTTAGGAAATATTCGAAAAAAAAACATTAAAATTTTCTTTTATCTTACCAACATTGGTCCACTGTTCTGCTAATGGTGAAGTCAAATCTTGTTCGATTTAGAAAAGGAAACTTATTAATGAATAAGGAAAAAATATGTAACATTAACAAGAAAATGGTATCAAAATCCCAATTAATTCAATTTAAATTAAAATTTTTAAAAAAAGTCGATTTGCGCCGATTTTTTTTTGCAAAAGAAATTATTTCGCTATTATAATTTTTTTTTTGCAAAAATACCAACCCCATATTTTTAGTTATCCAAAAGGTAATGTGTATGTATTATGAAAAATATTGCACATAAATTTTTTGTTCAAAATTTTCAGTATAGAAGGAATCGCATCATTTCGAATTATTAAGGCCAAAGCTGTAACCAAAAAAATTGTTTATGCCACCTTAAGACAAGATATGTTTTTAAATATGTGTTTTCAAAAGTCTTAAGAAGAATACAGCAAAAATACTGAAAAAATCCCATTTTTGGGATTTTGCGATTTTTATTTTCGGGAAGTGCCGGGAACTCAAAAGCACATTCTATACTTTACTCGTATTACTTTCTGTGTATTGATTGCATCATTTTCTACCTAACAGAGACTTTTCACCCGAAAATATTGAATTGTTTCCAATTTTTTTCACAAAATCCCCACTGTAGGCACCGTCAGAGCGAGCTAAAAAATTTAATTAAAAATTAAGACCGCATTTATGGCAGCAAAGCTCAATGGCACAAAAATTTAAGCATCATTGTTATGTTAGTAAGCCTTTCAAGGTTTATTTTTTTTTTTTGTAAGTAAAAATACTTTTTTGTGTTCTAATTAATTTAATCGACCGTCTAGCATTTTCTACACACACAAACACACACACACACGCCCATCTGCGTTTTCTATTTTAACATTCAACGAAGTTTATTTCGTACAGCTTCTTCTGTTCCCACGTCACCTTAACTAGTAAGCAAAATTTTTTGCTGGGTTTACTTTGCTAAATTCACAATATTTTTAAAATTTTTTTTCTATTTATCTATTATTCAATTAGGCTAAAACGAAACTTTTAATAAACAAATTGCACTAAAGACAAATTATAAATTATGTTGTGACAAACACCGGCAGAACGGAACAACATGTTGGCTTCGAATGCAGCCAACACACCTTTATCATCAGCATTCTTCTTGTAATTGGTCTATTGTGTGTGTTGTCAATTGTTTTAAACATCTCAGCTCATCATATTTCAATATATTGATGAAAGCTTTTTTCTGTAATGAAAGCTCCCTTTTACCATCTCTAATTCACACAAATGTTTTTCTGTTGAGAAATTTTGTTCGAAATTATCTTTTCCAATGCATCTTTAAACCACACAACGTGGCTTGTGCATTAAGCAAATAATTATGTATAATTATATAATATAATTATTAGTTTTTTTATCGTTATCGATAATGAAAAGTTAAATTTAAAAAAATCTTTGAAACAACATTTTTAAATACATATCGTTGGTTGGTTTCTGGTTTGCGGCACAGTATAAGTATATTCAAAATGCAATATGTCTGCAGCAAACCAGAAACCATCCGACGATATGTTAAAAAATCAGGCTGTGAATATATTTTTCTTCTAAAATTAAGATTTTTTGAATTAGAAAAAAAAACTATGTGACAACACTGATTGTACAACAAAGACAACTGTAGTCTGCAGTAACGTTAGCTGAACAGGTAAATATTCAGCGAAGCGAATTTAGTGCTTTTTTCAAGTTGGTGCTTTTGTAAAAAAGGCACTAAATTGGTGCTTTTTAGGGTTTCGTACACCAAAGGTGAAAAGAAACCCTATTGTTTTCGCTACGCTGTCCGTCTGGCCGTCTGTCCGTCACAGGGTATTTTCTCGAAAACCGTAAGAGCTTTGGACACAGTGTGTAGACCCTTGGCCGCTACAACAACAAATACATGAGAGTTGGAAATTAAAGGGTGTGCCAAAACGAGCAACGAAAAATTTTAAAATCATGTAATAACATACAATTGTATGTATATACACTTAAAATTTGTAAAGTTAGTGTATTTTTATACAGACTACAACAATTAACACTAAAATTTAAAAAATTTTAATTAAAGGGTGTGCCATCAGTTAATGTAATTTCGACTATGTAATTTTGATAACTTGCTGTATCTTGGAAACCGTAAGAGCAAACTTCTTGAAATTTTCAAAAACGGTAAAACAAAAAAATCTCAAAATTATACAATCGCCAAACCGAAAAAAAATCGCCAAAATCAAAAAAAAAAAATCGCCAAAACAAAAAAAGCACCAAATTAAAAAAAAATCTAATTCGAAAATAAATCGCGAAAAACCGGAAAAATCGCCAAAATAAAAAAAAATCGCCAAAATAAAAAAAAATCGCCAAAATAAAAGAAAATCGCCAAAATTAAAAAAATCGCCAAAATTAAAAAAAAAATCGCCAAACGAGCAAAAAGCTAAGAATAATAAAAAAAAAATTATTTCAGCTGAAAAAACGTAAAAAAAACACTATTAAAAAAAATGCTCAAAGCTCAACGTACGGAACCCTTCTTGCGCGGGTCAAAGTCGCACTTTACTGAATTTTTTAACTTTGATTTTAGTGCTTTCAGTGCGTGCGTTATGCAATTACACTAAATATTAATTTGTGATAGTCTAGTAGCTTCATAAAAAACGTAAAATAGGAATTTTCCACTTTTTTTAAACTCTAAATTCAAACACATACACACATATTCAATGACAATCTAACAAAGTGACTGTACTTGCTTCCTTGACTATAAGTTGTTTCCTTCCCAATTATCAAATTTCCTAAAAAAAACACTGAAAAACATAATAACAATATTCTGTTTGCTTATTTTTTGAGATACATATGAAGTTTCAGAATTAGACGAAACGTCTGGGTTGTATGCATGAAACAATAATATAAATGTTGTTTGTCAAAAAATATCTGATTAGACACTTTTTAGATACGAAAAGTTTTATTTGCAAGGTCTTTATTTAAATGGATGAAAGACAGATTCACAGTGTGCACAAATGGATTTCACAAAAAAATTAATTGATTTTAGAGCTAAATCGCTACATAATTTCAAAATTGTAAAAAAAAACTTTAAAAAGCGTTAAGAACATATAGACGTTATAAAATAATATTATAAAAAATACAGTGAAGTTGAAGGCATACAGAAGAACGAAGCATTACAAATTTAAGGCTACATAAATTGTGAAAATTTGCTCAGAACTGATCAATTTCGGATTGAAGTTTATAATTATAGAAATTTATCTAATAATAATAGTCCATTTCGAACACTAAATTTTTCTAACACTAAACATTTCTATTACCATTAACATTACCATATTCAAATCTGGAGGTGGAAAGAAGTTTTAGCGCTATGAATTATTTTAAAAATATGTATAACTAAGGCACTCGATAAAAACCAAAATTTCGAAACATTTCCACTTAAATTTTATTTAAGTGTTTTGATATTTCGACTATACTGGATGATTTGATTTAATATATTAAAGAGGAAAACTTAAATTTTAATTGAAATCTTTATCCTGTACACATGTACAATCAAACATAGTTATTGCATTTAGTGCTTTTTTCATGAACCAACGGTGCTTTTTGTTCTGAAAAAGTTGGCATCACTGCTCTCCGATCAGACAATAACGCCAACACACTTGCAAACGAACGTGGTTTTGAACAAAACAGTATTAATTAATATACAGTCAGGTCTCGTTTAATGCGGTAGATGCGTTCCAAAAAAATCTCATAAATTGAATACGCATAAAACGATACTCTAGTTTCATATAAAAACTAATGATTCGTTCCAAAATTCTGAAAAACCGCATAGATTAAAATTTTAATTAATACATCAAAACAAAATCACATAAAAAATCAACAAAAATATATACAGTCGAACTTCTATAACTCGAATCACCATTATCCCAAAAAAAACTTCGACTTACGGAGACTTCGAGTTACAGAAGTGTATGTGATTTGTTCTTTTAACGCTACTGCCTATGAAATTAGTTTGAGTTAGAGAAAATTCGAGTAAGAGAAGTTCGAGGTATGGAAGTTCGACTGTATATATATATATATAATATATATATATATTATATAATTCATTTACTTAAAGAATAATAACAAAAATTAATAATATATCTAAAAAAAGTGATATCTTCTAAACGGCTGGACCGTTTTTCTTAAAATATAGCTACGAAACCCTCTCGATCAAGTCACCTTTCAAACAAAAACTAAATCAAATCAAATCGGTTCAGCCGTTTGGTCTGTACGTGGATACGTACCCTGCAGTCAGACTGGAGCCAACACTAAAATAATAGTTAGTATTTACATTGTCAACAACTTTCCTTCTATTCGTCAGTATAAAAGAAAGAAATAAAAAATATGTGGTGAATTTTGGAATAACTTGTCAATATACATAAATTTTTATGTACGTAATGCTAGGAACACAATTGGGACGAACGACGAATTTCGTCCACGTCGACGAATTCGTCGATAAGAGTTCGCTGCGTAAATTCATCGTGTGAAGCACAACAACGACGAATTTACGCAGCGAATCCCTCTCTTATATTTGATAAAGTTGGTTGTTGTGTGTACAAAGACAGAGAGTGAGAGAAAGAAAATTGTTTTTTCGTCGTTTGTCGGCGTACAAATTAGAAATAAACCTATCTCAGAATTCGTCACGCACGACGAATTTCGTTGTACGGCGGTGTTGTGTTCATTTTCATATGCACACATGTGTTTTATTTTTTATGACGAAAATTCGCACCGAAAAATTCGTCGTTCGTCCCAGTTGTGTTCCTAGCATAAGGTATAGAAATGTACCAGTAAATGTCTGATTGGTATGTCTCCATGTTCCCAAAAGACCTACTTAATCACTACCTAGTCAATTATTTTAATGTTACTAGTAGATTTTCAATGACAAGCACATGCTAAATATCTATAGCACAAAGTATTGTATGGGATATAATTAGAGAGTAGTACCGATGACAAAGTCAAAAACGACTCAGTACATTTTCACCATCGACATTTCCTTCAGGGTACAGACACACAGGCACACACTACAAACTTATAACACACCTTTTTTTAATCGGGAGTTAAAAATAAAACACGTTTAAAACAAATAAACAAAAATATAATATTAATTAATTAAATAAACTAAAGCATTGCTTAAGGGAATTCTGTAAATAATATATTATTGTCTGCATCGGTTTGGAATTGGTTCAAAGTTCATTTTTATCATTAGATGATATAATTACATATATTGTCTTCACATGGTAAAATATCATTTTCATCACTAGAATTCATCCCGTGAACAGGGTACGATATCAAAGAGGTTTTAGGGGCTTCAATGTTTTCTTCTCTTGCAAAATAATATGACATTAATCTGTGCCATTTTAAATTTTTAATTTGTTTATTCAACTCGATATCCGGAAAACAGATCAGTCAGTCCCCCGTTGAAGGTCCGCGGTGGACGGTAAAAGACCTTAAAAAACATCTAAAATTTCAAAATCTGTTAAAATTCTAAAAAAATCGTTAATTTAAAAATCGCATAAATTTGCATCCGCATCAAGGCGAATTCAGTATCAGGTGACCTCTTCCGCCCGGCTGATTATCAGCTGTTGATACCAAATTGAGCAATTTGAACCAAAATGTCAAAATTTGCTTAGTCCCAGTTCACACGTTTCAACTTTTGTTGCTCAACTCGTAATTCAGCTGTAAGAAAAAAAAAGATATTTGTATTTATGTATGTCTCCGTCTCTCTTACAGCTCAACTCGTAGTTGAGCAACAAAAGTTGAAACGTGTGAACCGGGACTTAGAAATCTTCTGACAGATTGGTTTTGTAACATAGCAAAAAATAAAATTCTTGTAGGTAAGAGTTCACCTGATACTGAATTCGCCTGGCTCCGCATAAAACGAGACCTGAGTGTTTATGTATGTATGTATGTATGTACATACATATGTATGTATGGATTTGAATTCATTGACTGAAATGCCAGTAATGGCGAGTATACACGATACTACAAATCGTACGATAAAGCGTACAAGTATGAAATTAGTAACGTGTATCATGCTGTCGTACTTATGAAGTATACTTTGTAGGTAGTTTGAAAATCCAAAATTTTTGATTTTTGTGGGTGGAGCTTCGCTAAGTATGATAATAAGTATTGTGTATCATGCTGTTATACAGCGAAATTAGTTTTATGAGGAGCTGATTTAGAAAACGCAGTGTTTCTGCGGCTCAATTTTAAAATTAGCTTTATGTAGCGGATATTTTAATTAAAAAAAGAAGATAAAACATTATTATAACCATTCCCTACAACATGCTCCTTTTGTTTTTGCATTATTTTTTTATTCTTTTCAACTGCAGTTCACTTATTACCCTGCAGAAAATTCGGTGACACTTGAAGCAAGCGTACTCATCCTATGACTTGAGAAAATGGGAGTGTTAACAAAAGTAGGGAGTAGTGTATGGTGAAAATAAGACATATCGTGTAAATGGTTACATATTCACCTTCTTCTTGAATTGGGACTCGTTCTAGTATTGTAGTAAACGGCACTGAACGTATTTGATGTTGCTGAATCCAGAACCTATCAAATAGTATATATATCTCTTTTTGTTGTTGGATTTTCTCTACATTGGAAGTTGAAGCAGTGCCCCATAGCTAACGTGCCCAGATGTGGCAAAAAGCGGAACATGACCCATCAAAAAGCGGGATTTTGAAGAATATATCCTCAAAAAGTGGGATTTAAAAATAAATATGAAAAACCTGTATGTACTTAAGATACACAGTTTTCACAGTTTCTAACATGAGAAAATGTTAATATAAATATGTAGGTAGGGCAAATTTAAAGTTTTTTGAAGAACTCCTGAAACTCGAACTTCAAGAAATTCTGTGTATGCACGTTTTTAGAGGACCACTTGGACATGAATCTACCACCAATACTATCCGCCAGCATTGACTCCAAAAAAAAGAGCATATCCTTCAGAAAATGCCAAGTTAAAAACTTGGCAACTGAATCCGAGTAAATTTCTCGTTTTCAAAAAATTAATAATGGTCCTGCAGACGTGTTTAAAATCATACACAATAATTTTCTTTCCAATATGATATTTGGGAATCTATATAATAAAAAAAAATTTAAAATTCTAATAAAATATTTCTATTGTTGGAGTTAGTTTTCTAAAATCGGGCGGTTTCAAATCGATAGGTTGGTTTACAGAAGAGGGTCGAATATCTAGTTCAAATTCAGAAATAGATTAATGGGCAATAATAAGGGAGGAGGAGCAGCTTGTCAATAAATAAAATATGCCGTCGATCAAAGTGTATACCAAGGTATTTCACTTGAGAATGTTGAGGAACAACTCTCTCTCTCTCTCTCTCTCTCTTCATAGGGTAAATGTTACTTGAACACACTTCACTTCACTTTTATTCTCCATAACTTCATCCATAGTTCAATAGGATACTATTACGAATATTATATATTATATGTACTACGAATATTGTTTTTATTTAGTTTGTCTATATAAGAAACACTCCGCTGGGGCATGAAGTATGTACTACGAATATTTTTTTTTTTGGTTGAGTATCTGTTCACTGTGAAGGGGTTAAACAATGAATCAATGTAAATAGACTGCCAAGTCACTCTGGAACAAGTCCCGTAACTATATTTAGATATTAACCTAAGCTTAACTGGTAAGTATTTATACTTTTGAAATATGAGTGCCCCTATGATAGTGTGCAAGCCTGCATCCCGTAGGTTGATAGTTTGAATATACATTTTTTTTGCTGAAAAATAAAAATAATAAAAAAAAGTTCCAGTTTGCGTTGTTACAGTTACATAAATGTCGGAATGACATTTATATATAATTTATATTCTACACGGAATAGGTCCCTATAAGATAGTTAAGTGATAAGTCACAAGTTGCATACAGAGTATCAATTAACCCCATCCTAGGCCATCCCCATGGAAAAGTGACTGGTCCACTTCATAGGAAGTGTTAGAACTCGGACTGGTCCCTATCACTTGGGGATCGGTCACGAGGCTAGTCTTGGGTCAGTACCATTTCCTGCAGGGTATTAATAAATCCACCACATTATTAATTAATCCGCGCGTGTATTGCCTTAAAAATTTTCTTTCAAATGAATTAGTGTGATTTATAGTAACGTGTATCTGAAAACCCGTACTACAACTCATACTACGCTAAGTACGCAATTAAGTATCGTGTATACCCTGCATAAAAATTAAAATCTTTAAAAAGAGAGAGAGATAAGTTTAAGTCTCATAAACAGCGTTGCCACAATTGATGCTTTATCACATTTTTGTTTCTTTTGAAATCGAAATATTCTTTGATGAGTTTTTTCTCCTAAAATACCCTTCTCTATGACGATTTGATATTTTTGTTTGTAAGTCTTCTCGTCAGCGTGACCCTTTTAGCACTTTCACTGCTAAATTTAGCATTATGTATTTGGATTTAGCAGCGAATTTTTTATTTTGCATTTAGAATTTTTTTCAGCATTTTTGTATTAATTTTTTAGCATTTTTTATTTTATAAATTTCATATAGTCTTTTTCTTTTATATAAGTAAAAACCTCTGTCAATTAGTGCATTTCATTGTATTTTGTAATTTTTACGTTAATTCAAATGTATAATGACGGAAACATTGTAAACAACAAAAAATGTCTTAAGTGGCTATTAGACTATCATAGTTGGCATTTGTGAATGGTGTGATAATGCAAAATTCGTGTTGTTCTGCTTGGTTTGATGGTTTAAAAAAAAATTTTGATTTCTTGTGTCATCATACCATCAGACTCCTTTAATAAATCGTCTGTCAAACTCAGTGCAAATTTCATTTGTGTTTTCGCAAGCAAAGGATAACGATGACTTGATTAGATCGGGCATTTTTGAAGGAGTTTATTGAAATAGCCGCTTTAATAAATCATGCAAAAATTTTAGCTTTATATTTTAGCATTTTCAAATATTTTTTTGTAGCATTTTAAGCATTATTTTAAGCCCCATTTAGTATTAAATTTTTTTAGTTGTGGCCACACTGCTTCTCGTACTAAGTTTTCGTTCTATTTAGAATATGTTTTTTTTCAACTTTTAAAAATTCAGCTTGTCAAGTTTTTTGTACCTTCATAGTGAACAGACGTATTAGCGGAATTTTTCTTAGATCTGTACATACTAAACAAAAAAAAAATTCCTACAAATAAATATTCGTAGTACATATTAACTTTGATAAATAAGCTTTTATTTGCTTTGCTAATATTTTTTTACATTGCAAGAAATAACAAAAACAAAAAAAAACCGTACACAAACAAAAAATAAAACACAAACAATGAGTACCTCGAAAATAAATAATTGTGAAGTGAGTTATAACGGCAGAAATGCCTATTTTACTGTGAGTTCTGATGCTCTCAATGATAACAATAAAAATAAAAAATCTGATGATAGACTTGTGAGTTCTGAAGCTCTTAATAAAAACAATAAAAATAAAAAATCTGATGATATACTTTCTCTAACGTCAAAGCCACTTTTTAGCCAGCGATCAACTTCGCTTTGTCCAATGCCAACTAGTAATCCGTTGACATTGTGTTTGCCTAGTACTTCTACATTTAACTCAGCGATATCATCCGCTTCAGGCTCATGGTCATCACTTAACCAAGTTGCAACTGAAGATAAGACTAGCCCAAAACCCAAGGTCCAAGTCGGAATAGACAGATAAATAAATGTGGTAAAGCGTGGGCGAAGCCCAATTTCTACTAAAATTGCATCTGCTCCAAAGATGTCTAGGGATAACAGCGCATCATCTACCAATCGTCAAAACCGTTTTCAAATATTGCAAGATGACAACAACAAACCCGATGTATCTGCGAACAAAACCTCCAAGCCGCCACCAATCTATTTAAGAGAAAAAAAAACTCAAACGCTCTTATTAAAAAATTAATCTCGATCATTGGTGCGAATAAATTTCACATTGTTCCAATAAAACGTGTTAATAAGAACGGAAACGTAAAAATTTTTTAAAAATTCAGAAGTAACCAAAAAAAAAAAGCAGAAACTTGACAAAAATGTGTATAAAAATTCAGTATAAAAAATAACATAAAAAATATTAAATATTACATTCATACGGTTACATTCGTAGATTAGACTTGTTAGAGATCGGTTATTTTTAAAAATATTGCTTATTAACAGGTCTGTTATTTTCATGCACTATAAAATCTAAGTTATGCGCATAAAAAGCTAAAACATACTATTGAAGTAAAGGAGCGATATATAGTTAACAAAACTAAATATAACCATCTAATGTACGAGATGCTGTCAAATTAACAGGTACAGTTAAAGTACTAGACAGATTTTTTTGTTGCAGACTTGACACCAGCTGGTACATGAATTTGCCTTGACAACAGCATTGCAACAAAAATCCAGAAATACACACAAAAAAAACTAAAGACAACATAGGCAAAGTTAATGTTACCATATAGTCAAACAATGGCATTTTTAAATTGTACGAAGTAACTCGCGGTAGTACCACGGTACCAACAGGGTCAAAAATGTACCACAAAAAGTACAATTGTACCATGATTTCCATCCGTGATACACAATAACCAACTTTATCAATTATGACAGCAGAATTCGGTGAGTACATTCGTCGTTATTGTGCTTCATACGACGAATTTACTCAGCGAATTCTTATCGACGAATTCGTCAACGTGAACGAAATTCGTCGTTCGTCCCAATTGTGTTCCTAGCATAAGAGTGCTAAAGGCCTGCAGATCGTATTGAAGGGCATATATTCTTATGTTGTTCCCGAGGAAATGAACGATGCACTAGTCCTCCAGGTATTTAAGGTAAAAAATTTATCTAATATAATAAATAGGGAGAAGATTCCTCAACCTCTATTTCGCGTCGAACTTGAGCCAAACGATATAAAATTGAAAAAAAAATGTCACTCATCCAATTTATAATTTAAAATATCTCTTATACCGAAAAATAACAGTTGAAGAACCACACAAGCGTTCTGGACCCTTACAGTGCCATAATTGTCAAGAATATGGCCACACAAAAACGTACTGCAACTTACCTTCAGTTTGTGTTATCTGTGGTGAATTGCACGTTACTGCTGGTTGCACTAAACCTAAAGATCTAGCAGAAAAAACAAATGTAGTAATTATGGAGGTAATCACAATTGCTCGCAATATCTTAAACTTTACTGGACACATCCGCTTAAAAAAGAGGGACACAAGGGCTCTAATACTCAGCACCCCAAATTATACTTCTTGAAAATAATTATTGTGCTTAATACGAAATTTGTGTATTATTAATTACTATCACTAAGTTTATGTCTTATTGTTTGTTCATATTTGAAGATACAATAAACAATTACAAGCATTAAAAAAAAAAACAAAAAAAAAGTTTTCAAGCAACTTAATTTTTTTTATTTTCTAAAGCTGACTTAAAAAAATTAAAAATTCATGAAATTTTTAACATACATACATATATTTTCTATTGAGGGTATAATAAAACAACAAATGGAGGCATTTCTTTCCGTCAACTCGTACAGAAATTAAGTGTTAACTGTCCACGCGAGGAAATGTGAAATCCAGCGATTTCACTTTTGAACAGAAAAAATCGTTTTCTTTTCATCTGGAAATGCATAAGTGAAAAAAGAGTTATTTTTCTGTATAAAATAATTCTTCAATTTAACGATATATGTATTTACTTCTATTTGATAAGAAAAACTTACATATGTACGTATAAATTTTTAAGCGTAAAGTTCAAAAAGTCGCGAGATTTTCTTATATTTTTTATTGTCAGATGAACATTTTATTCCTAAAGTTTCTGGCAACGCTGCTGGTAGCGAACAAGGGGGAGAGTTAAAGTCGTTACAAAAATATACATGCATACACACATTCAAACATACATATGTGTATACAAACAGTAAATGATCGTTATATCGTCGGTTGGTTACTGTTTTGCGGCACAGTATATTCAAAATACACGATGTCTGCAGCAAACCAGCAACCAACCGACAATATGTAAATATGTTTCAATGCGGGTTAGAAAGAGATCGACTAATAAACAAGTTAAGGTAAAATAATGTGTATCTTGCAGTTAAAGTGGATAAAATAGAAAATTTAGTTTTGTAAAGAGTCTTTCTTATTGTAGACGCGAGTTTTGATGAAAACGGAGAAATACCAATAAATGAAAAAAGTTGGCTAATTAAAAGAGTTAAAAAAATAAATAAAATTTTAATGTTAAAATGAGTCAGTACTAGGCGCTTTTGATTACAATGCATAAATGTTTCTTGTAAATACATAAATAAAATTAAATTACTGGAATTAAAGGTTAAAAAAAAGTGTTCCATTACAAAGCCAAAACGAAAAAGTGTTAAAGAATGCTTGAAGATAAAAATTCCTTTTAAAATTGTACAACAAAAAGTTTTTTCTTTTACTTAAAAACAATAAATCAAAAAAAAAAAAAATTAAATTTAATAAAAGAAATAAATATATGTATGTATGTACATATGTATGTATGTATAAAATATTCTTAACCACAAGCAAGCAGCAAAAAAAAAAATACGCAAAACCTAAACTCTCATTAAAAACAATTTAAAAATTAATAAAAACGTCTTAAAAAAACTCGCTCTAATTCTATTCATAAAATTTAAAGAAATCTTATTAGCAAACTAAAAGATACAACAACAAAACATAAAATAAATTCCACATTGTTTTGTGACCTGTGAATATTATTTTTCTATTCTTTCTGCTGCTGCTGTTGCTGTTGCTTGCCACTCACTTCTCTTGTAAAGCAATTGAAGCGCTGATCCGACAACAACAACAAAAGCAAAACATAAAAAAGCCATAACCATCTCATCAACGGTATAAACGTGATTTTGTTTGGTTTCTTCATAAAAAAAGTTGAGCTCAACAAAAAGAAGTTATCATCACACACCGCACAGTGGGTCGCAGTCATTAAAAAATTTGCAAAAAAAATTTTTTTTTAACAAAAAAAGGTACGAGAATTTAATTTTTTTTTTATAAATAACAGGTGTGGAGTACTATTACATACAAGCACCGTGGCGTAATCAGAGTTTGACGTTCGAAAATTTAAATTTAACGCATGGATTTTTTTGTAATAAAAAATTTACTTTCAATTTACGTACATAACTATTACTACGTTTATACGCAGGGCTTATTTGCAAATAAAACTGTAAATTGTTGCCATATTATTGTTTTTATTGTGATTTACTAATTCAGAAAACTATTCACGATTAACGCACTATTTGCAAATAAAACGCTTGAGGTTGCCACGCTTACAAATGTTTGATAACAAAAAACAATAAATGGATAAATATTCCAACAAAAAACATTGAAAGAAGCAAATAATGACAATTAAAACAAATAATTATTTCATATTTTGCACATTTACACTATTTTTTTTCTCAACATTTTTTTTTTTTTTTTTTTTATGCATGATTTTTATTTATTGTATCTTCATATATGAACTAACAATAAGTATTCAAATCTTAAATCTAAAAAATATAATTAGGCCCGACCAATGTCGGACATAAGCTTAGTAGTAGTTATATATAATACATATGTAAGTAGTGATAATCAAAAGGAAAAAATAAATAAAAGTATTTTCAAGAAGTCCCATCTGGAGTGCTGTGAATAAGAGCCATTGTGTCCCTCTTTTTTAGGCGGATGTGTCCAGTAAAGTTCAAAATATTACGGGCAAGCGGATTAGGATGTGACTCGAGTTTTGTTAAATATTTGCCAGCGTATTTTGCAATTTCTTCAGTCACTAGTGGCATATTCAAATCACGATGTATATTTGAATTTTTGATGTACCATGGAGCCGATGTTATCATGCGTAAAATTTTATTTTGCCTGCGTTGAATTTTCTCTACATTTGAAGCTGAAGCAGTGCCCCATAGTTGAATTCCGTAGCACCATATTGGCTTTAAAAGCGACTTGTATATTAAAAGTTTACAGTCTAGGCTAAGTGTTGAATTTCGACCAATCAGCCAATGTACCTGAGTTAGTTTAAGTTTCATTTGAGTTAACTTAGAATCAATGTGGTGTTTCCATGTAAGTCGTCGATCAAGGTGTATACCAAGATATTTCACATGTGAATGTTGAGAAACAACTTGATTGTTAATCCGAATGGGGGAACAAGTATCTCTTCGTAAAGTAAATGTTACTTGAACACACTTTTGTTAATTTACCTTGATTCTCCATAAGTTTAACCAAAGCTCCATCTGGCTAATGTGTTCCTGGAGTTTGCGGGATGCCTCATCAGGGTTTTCATGCATACTAAGGCAGGCTGTATCGTCGGCAAATGTGGAAGTATGGATACTACTGCTCACAGGCATATCACAAGTATAAATTAAATATAAAACTGGTCCCAGTATACTCCCCTGTGGCACACCAGATGAAATTGTTTCAGGCCTACTTGTAAAGTCTCCTTCCGCAACAGTGAACTTACGGGAAATAATGTAACTTTCCAAAAGATTTAAAATGTTTATTGGTAAGTAAGTCTTCAATTTTAAAATAAGGCCTTCATGCCACACTTTATCAAATGCCTGGGAAACGTCAATAAACAGCGCAGAACAATACTTTTTTCCCTCAAAAGTTCTTCTTATAAATTGAACTAATCTGTGAGTTTGTTCAATGGTGCTATGCTGACTTCTAAAACCGAATTGATGGTCTGGTATGCACCCACTACTAATTAGAATTGGGGACAATTTTGTTTTGAGCAGTTTTTCGAAAAGCTTTGACATTGTAGATAGTAGACTTATTGGCCTATATGACTCAGCCTTTGTTATATCTTTGCCCGGCTTTGGAATCATTTTAACCTTGGCAAGTTTCCAGTTGTGTGGATAATACTCCAGTCGTAAAATAGCATTAAATATGAATAACAGGATTCTCATTGCAATACGAGGCAAGTTCATCAGCATCTGATTACTAATTCCATCAATACCCGAAGCTTTCTTCGGGTTGAGTTCGGCAATTAATTTTTGTAAATCACGCGTCTTAAACTTTATGTGTTGAGGGGGTAGAGCGACTATATTCGGCAAATCAGCAACACCAGTACATATATTTGGCGTAAAAACGGATTTTAAGTGCTCAACAAATATTTTACCTTTTTCAGTATCGCTTCTTGCCCAACCTCCGGTAGATGTGCGTAGAGGTGGCTTATACTCAACGGGTGTTTTAAGCTTTCTGGCAGCGCGCCACAAGGAGTAATTAGACGCCGGTGTAACATCAAGACCCTCCAGATAATTTTTAAGAGATGCAATTTTTTCAGATGCAAGCAACTCTTGGAGTCGTTTAGTGCACTCTTTAAATCTGATTTTATTTTGTGGTGATCTGTGCTGTTGCCATTCCCTTTCTCAACATAAGAAAGTTTTCTATAGAAGTGCTGCCCAGGTTTGTATACTTTTGCTATGCCGTATAAACATTAGCCCAATTCACAATCTTGTGCAAATGGTCTTGCATCGAAGCATGTGCAAATTCGAATAGTATATTGATAATCACCACTTAACAATTCTTAGTGGTGAGTATCAATATACTATACCGTTAATTTAATATACTATACCGTTAATTTATTTGCAAATAATTTTAATTGCAAATAGTGCGCGTATAAACGTAGTATATGTTAAGGCCGTGTTGTTAATATCGACAACATTGGGCTTGTCGCACTCTTATATTTGAAGCATAAACAATAGTTTAAGGCCCCTATTATGAGCAACTTTCAATCTTCGACTGTAGTCAAAAGAACTGGGGGCAAATTACATTATTCGATACAATTCGAAATTTTAAAATATTTCCATATAAACTCTATTAAAATATTTCGTAATTTCATTCGATAACGAGTGCCGAAATTCGCCCCCTGATCGAACGAATTCTCATTTGGTATTATAAAGAGCATTCGACAAAGAACGTCATACGTGTATGCTCTGGCTTCCACATCGCTTTCACATGTTTTCTTGTGAGTTAGGATGTTAAAACATATGCTACGCCTGTTTAAGTTGAAATTTAGAAAGTACAAATTAATATTATGTGTTCTAGCATCCGAATTTAGAAGAAACCAATTTGGAAATGGACGATTTCAAGCTTTTAGATTTTTTCGTTTTCACTTTTGAGCAAAAAACTCGTATTCTTTTCACAAGACTGTTAACAAGTGAAAAGAATACGAGTTTTTTGCTCAAAATCGAAAACGAAAAAATCTTAAAGTTTTAAATCGTCAATTTTTAAATTGTGCTCGTCTAAAGTCGAATGCTAGAACACACACTATTAATTTTTAGTTTCTAAATTTCAACATAAACAAGCGTAACACTTGTATTATTGTGACTAAAATCGGCAAAAAAAAATAGCTAACAAATTTGTGTTTATGTAGGTACTTCAAAATAAACATTGTTTAGCGCTTAGATTTTTTAAAAAATGTTCATATTAAAATACTTCATCGAAAGCTAAATTCTGTTCGATAGAAAATTTGTTGCATGAATTTAACATTCGATGTTCGATACCCAGCAACTCATAATGGGCCCTTAAAACTTGTTTTTGTTTTGATGCGTTATCCTAGGCCTTTTAGCGACTGCTTATTTTTCACAGCTCTTTTGCTTAAGCGCCCCACCCACTTGCGATATAATTGTGCAATTTTTGGTATTGTACAATAATATCGCCAATTTGTATGTCATATTCGAAGGTGGTACAATATATTGACAGATATCAAAACACTTTAGATTTGTATTGAACAATCAAGACAATTGTGTAATGTGGTGGCAACATTGTTCAATGTTGTTTACTTTTTCACTGTCAGGAAAATTGGGCAATATTTTCTTGGAAAATATTGTGCGACAATAATATCAAAGCAACAATAATATGTACAACAAAATATGCAATAATACATATACAGTTAAACCTCGATTATCCGGCTCTTGTGGGACCGGCACCAGCACGGATAATTGTAATATACGGTCAATAGATATACAGAAATTAATTTTTTTTTTATTTATTTTTATTTAAACATTCGATTTATGTAACTATAGTATACAGATTCAAATATACCACATATTTTTATACAAAACATAGATACAAATCGTCATAGAGAATGCAAAATCAAATATGTATGTATGTGGGGGCAAATGAACCTAAAAAGGGGAAACACCGGATTTAAATTTACATAATAAAAAAACATATGAATGCTGCACGGATGATAGATGTAAAGCACGGTTAATAGAGGGAAAAGCTAAAAAGAACCGCATGCCGGTGAATAGCTGTAACCAATAAATAGAGGTCCGGTTAATCGAGGTTTAACTGTATATTGTATAGTGGATGGGCCGCTTTAGGAATTGATTTCTTTAAATTCTTTTTCACTTTGACGACTTTTGGGTTTTGGTGCTTTGTTTTATTTTTCGAGAATCTTGCAGACGATTTTTAGGTTTTACTAATTTTTTTTCGAGTTTCTTGCATTTGGCGTTTTCAGGCGGCGTTTAAGCGAAATTTACGGTTTTACCGATTTTCTCATTTTTGTGGTATTCTTCATTTTGGCGATTTTTTACGATACTGATGTTTTTCGGTTTTAGCTATTTGTTTTCTTTTGGAGATTTTTTTTGTTCAGTTTTAATCACCCTTATCGGATATAAAAGGCGAACATTTTGTTCACGCGAAATATTTCCCGTGAACAAAAAAAATGGCGAACAAAGTTAGAAAATAAGTATACTGACACAACAACAAGGCAAACATTGATTACAATCATGAATAAAATTCCGCGAGAAATTCTTCCCGGGGAACAATTCCAACTAATACCAAGTAATAGGGAAAACAAAATAATCTAAATGGAAAAGGGAGAATTTTCGCTCGGAATTATATTCATGATTGCCCTGATTGGCGATCACAATTTTAGGGAAAGGGAACACTTTTCACGTGAACTTTTATGCACGACAAGGGTGATTGACTTATTTTCGTTTTAACTTTTTAAAGCGTTTAAAAAAAGGTTTATTTTGGCTTAAATAATATTTGTTTGTTTTAGCGTTTTTCTCGTTGTTAACGTTTTTTTTCGTTTTGATAATTACCTAGGTTTATGGGATTGTTTCGTTTTGACGTTTTTAACCGTCTTAGTAATTGATTCTTCTTATTTTTTTTTGCAAATTTAAATTTTAGTAGCGGTAACATTCTGCTGGCCGCACTATAGGAAATTTAGCCCATTTTCTGGCCATACTTAATTACATCCAAACGGAAAGACCAATTGAAATGATTTTTTAAAGTTCCAACCTCGAAATTCCACACTAAGAACCTTAAAGTGCTATCATTTATCTGAGGAAGACACATTTTCAGCACTCACGCTAGCGTCCTCTCACGCGTGACAAGTTTTGGTTAATACTAATACACTAATACGCTCGCTCACCTTCGGCATTATTTGAAGTTTTTTTTTTTTATTTTTATTATGAAAACCTTTACTACACTCAATCGTTATTTGAAAAGACACACCAAACCCTTAAAGAAGTGACAGTAAATCAAAATTGTCAAAAAATTAAAAAAAAATGTTGTTTCTTTGTTAAATATTCTTTTTATATTAAAGCAAAAATATTTATTTTTTACTTACGCTCACGCGTGATCACGTCAGAAAATTTTTAAGCACTCCTTTCTTGGACCTTTTAATTTGGTTCAAGCAAGCATTAGGAAGCTGGATTGAGAGCACATAAATCATTTATCGATCATATCATATCATTAGAATGCAGATTCTCTCTTAACGACTTTCAAAAAGCATTCGACACACTTTCCCACTCCGCAATTTGGAACGCCTTAGCTGGCAAATGACTCTCCAGAAATTTAGTTGAGATAATACAAGGACTCTATAGAAACGCAAACTGCCGAATACTACATGGAAACTTAGTTAGTGATACAGTAAACATTAATGCAGGCGTCAGACAAGGATGCGTCCTGTCACCTTTACTGTGTTTAATGTACTTTTAGTCATAGTAATGAGAAACGCAACGCTAAACAGGAGAGGCATTACGTGGGTCTTATGTGGGCATAATTACTCTGATATGGTAGATAACTTGAAGATGGTCGAAACGGAAGCAGCAAAGGAAGGAGTTAAAACAAATACACCAAAATTGAAGGCAATGAGAATCAATCATACACAGAACAGACCACTTTGTATACAAAATATTAATCTTCAATGTGTAAACCAATTATGCTACTTATGCCGGCCATACACTACACAAGTTCAGTGCTCAAGTCTGGCACTGCGTAAACTAAGCTTGTGATACACACTATACAAGTAAACTGTGCATTATTTATTTTAATTCGCCATAATACTGGTGATTCTTTGTATAATTCTAAAAACTCCGTCCAGAATATTTGTTCTGCGCTCATTTCTTGTTGTGATCTCTTAAAAAATCAAGAAACAACTGAGCGTTTGCAACATACATACATTACCCAAGTTCATTGTACAGTTTTCAAACTTGACCAAATATCAAAGTCGTATTAATATTTACTCAGTTCACTTCGTAAATAGCACAACCACTCCCATACACTACACAAACGCACTGTACAGTGCCAGACTTGTGCAGTGAACTTGTGTAGTGTATGGCCGGCATTAGGAATTATTCTTTCATCAACGGGCGGATCTTCAGATGATGTATCTAACCGTACCATGAAAGCTAGGCAATCATTTGGCCAACTCAGCACAATATGGAAGTCACCCACAAAACTTAGAATTTTTAATTCGTGTGTCAAGTCTGGGCTTTTGTATGGAATAAGTGGGCACAGCGTTCTTGCAGCACAGCATAAGTTAGGTAAAACTAGCCAGGATAATTAGAGTTAATCGGTTGAATGGAAAGCGAAATTGAATTGAAATAGGTATAATTTTTGAATAGATTTATACAATTTGCAAGCCTTGTTCTGGTCTCAGCCCATTCATGATGGAATGGCTAGACACATACACACTTAGCAAAAGTGAAAGAGAGCTGCTGTTACACCTAAAAATCGTAAAAACTTTTCATGCAATCAACTCAGCCAACAGCTCCAACCCACAGTGCAAATATAAACAAAATAATTTAAAATACACAACTATTTAACGTTGACGGTCGCAGCCAGATGCCGATGATGATGGTGAGACGTAGCAAAAGATGTTGGGCAAGAAGAAAAAAAAAAATTAAATAATGGTCAATTTTGTTTAGTGTGTGAATTTCCTTTTTTTTTCTTGAGCAGCAGAAAAACCAACAGTCAAAACAAAATACATACATACATACATACTTATGTATAATTTTCCGTTTGTAGTTGTTGCCATATTTTGCTGAAGCCGCTTTCATTGTTGCTGCTATTATATGTACATACATCTATACATACATATCGTTACCTTAATGTAGAAAGGCCCTAACTCATTGTTTTTTTTTTGAAATCGAGTTGTTTGTATTTTTCGATAGAAGAACATGTAATGCATCTTTCAAAAAAATAATGAGTTAGGGTCTTTCTATATCAAGGTAACGATATGTATGTAGTTGTTGTTGTTGCAGTTCTCTTCTGTACCTCTATAGATGTTGGCAACTAACTAGTTGCAATCGCACATGAAGTTTTTAAGACTGGCAGCGACATCATGGGCAGTGCTGGAAGATGTGTGGCATATCGGAGAATAAGAAACATGTTGGAAATGAATTTAATTTTATTTTATAGCCAGTCACGATTGCGACAAATATCGTTCAGTGTCATCGTCATCGTCATTGTCAGCAATACGTACAATAAATAAATACATCCTTTATTCTTTCCCTCTTCCATCTAATTTGAAACAAGTAGTACGAGTAATTTAAAATAAATGAAAAAAACCCGATTGCGACCAACTTCGAACCGTTAAATATCTTAAATGGTCATTCGAAATGAAAAATTATAAGAGAAACCTAAAGATGATTTTAAAATACCTGACGAATGTTAACCATTTTGATATAGTTCGCGACTTTTTATTTTTATTTATTTTATTTTCGTATTTTTGAAAATGGCGTATGTTGGCCGCCATATTGAGTTTTGACACTCTCAAGATTAAGACAAATCGACTGATGAAGAATCATCAAAATCGGTCCACGCGTTCGGTTTATATAGTGCCGCAAAGGAGGACACATACATACATACAAACATACATATATATGTTTTTTTTTAAATATTTTTTAAGCCATACGAGCTAAGTCTAGGAAATCTTCAAAATATATTGGCAGCCCGAGTTGGCCAATATGCACGATTCACAGCAAGACTTATTTTTTTTCGCTTGAAAATGTGCCTACGTGCTAAAACCTACCCTCGTTCGCCCCTCTTGCAACCATTTTCCCCCGGGAATACTACTAAAGGCCGTTTCACACTATAATACAAGTATTAATACTTTTGACGAAAATACATCCCTAATCTAATTTCTGTTTCAAAAATTTCAAAAGACAATAACAACTCAACATGTCAGAGTTGCATTTTCCACAAAAGTATTAATACTTGTATTATAGTGTGAAACGGCTTTAAGTATTACTTGGGAGGGTAGTGATTCAGCGAATGCTGCTTGCTAATACATTATATCCCTCTTTTCCTGAATTTGATTTAAAATATACTGATTTTTCTACGAATCTCTTCTAATCTGCGTAGTTCTAGTACAGTTCTAGTTATACAAGGATTCTAGCATAATCGGAACTAGTTCTCCGATCTAATGCTACGCCCTACACTGGCTTCTAAGTACGACCTCCAAATTTTAAAATCGTGGACAGACAAAAAATACATGCTCGACATCCTCTACAATGTTTCCGCTACAATTCGGGCAAAACGGAACATTGTCATGTCCGAAGCGGTATAAATACAACCTCTAACAAGCATGACCAGTCAAGAACTGTGTTAGGTAGTAATTTAAGTCACCATGTTTTCTACTCAACCATGTCCTGATGTCGGGTATCAATGTGTAAGTCCATCTTCCCTTTTCAGTTGTTGACCCAACGTTCTTGCCATTTGCGTAAACATAAATCTGTATCACCTTCCCTATCTAAGACATACCTGCAATGATAAAAGCGGCTTCGTCCGACACAGTTCGAAATGCGCTACATACTCTCAAGGAAGCCAGCCTATACACCGGCGATATCAACCTCACATAAGTAGGGTATTCTTAGTGAGTCTGACCATATAGGGTGTGCGTATAAGATAATGTTCCTTACAACACCAGCAAGAAGTTTCCTCTAAAGATATTTTGGGCCTCTTGTATTCGAAATAATTCGAGATAGCGCCAAGCAGGTTTTTGATGCCTTGAAAGCTATAAGTATATCGTAAGTGTTCACGAAAGGATAGACGTGTATCAATCATCGCACCTAAGTATTTCAGAAATGTCTTCGATTCTATGCAACAAGTGCCAACGTTAAGGGTAATAGTTTCCCTAGTTTTCCGACTACTTATCAAAACTGCTTCTGTCTTATGGTCAGCTAGAGTTAATCCCATTGAGCTAAACCAGGACTTTACGATTTGTACACTGGCATTTGCAATGGTTTCTGCCTCTAGTAATTCTTTGGCTTCACATACTAACACTATGTCATCTGCGAATCCAACTGTTTTCACTTTTTCAGGTAAACTTAATCTTAATATTCCGTCGTACATTACGTTCCACAACAGTGGTCCGAGTATCGATCCTTGGGACACTCCAAACTTTTTTCTAAAATTTAACATTGTTAAGTTTTTTCCTAACGTTTATCTATTCAAGTCTGTAATTGCAAATAAAATAAAAGTCACACGTTGTAAACACGTTTAATTTAATCAGAATACTCAACATTTTTCTTTTTAAATGTGCATTATATCGCATTTTACACAAACACCTAAAGCAGTATCCCTACAAAATTCAATCGCTGGAAGAACTAACACCCCTTGAAGCCAAACAGAGGCTTGACTTCCCTGAAAAATTTATCTCCAGAAGTATTGACATGATGACTTCCCCGCAGTTCTGATTTAACCGCCATAAAAAAAGTTGCTGCAGCGTTTTCTCGATGTCTAAGCCAATGAACCAATGAACCTGGCGGATATGAAATATATTGGCTTGGCTGTCTTGACGTCATAAGAAATTTATGTATAAGAAATTTTTACCTGATATTATTTTTAAGAAATAAACAGCAACATTATTTATTTAAGTAAGAAACAAACATTCACCCTTATTTCAGTTGTCAACTTCGACGTCACGTCAATACAATACCAACAAATTGAGGCTTGTATACTCACTCTCTAGAAAATGTTTGTAGTATTGACGGACTATTTCTCTTCCCTAAGGTCTAGAAAATAACATGAGCCCGTCAATAGCAGTCAATTGTTTTCAACAACGAGTAGTAAAGCCGCAATTGTTTGGTATTGTATTGACGTGATATTGATCTTGACCACTGCACCTGGATGCTATAACTTTTTGCGAACCAAACATCGTATTATTTATCGACTTATTTATTCGTTTGCTTTAACGATAATGTGCTTCCCTAGTTTCTTTTTTATGATAATCTTCAGCTTTGTATTACTCACCATTTAAATCAATATCATATGACATCTCTGCTGACAGAATGTCAAAGTGAGCGAAAAGCACAAATTAATATTAAAGAAAAAATAAATAAATTTCAGCTTGTGATTTTACATTTTTTTACTTCAACCGACAATGAATATCGTTAAAATATGTTACTGGCTACCAATATATAGTGAATATATAGCGATACGATTATCGTAATTAAAGCCACTGAGTCCAGTAGTGCGATTCACTAACTCTTTTTAACGATAATCGCATCGTTAAAATAATTATAAAGAAAATTTATCAAATTTGCTATTAAGTAACATTTTTAACGATATTCGCTGTAGGTTAATGCCAGCTGTGTCGTTATTTAAGCGACAATAATTTATATGCTGTTAATTTTATCGACAAAAATATCAGCTGCTTAATATCGTTAAAAAGAAGTTACAGAATCACACAATCGTTATTCCAAGCGACAAAATGTATAGACAAAAATTACGATTGTCGGATCATTAAAAGTTACTGAATCCAGGGGAGTCTACTCTGTATTTCGAAACGAAAGCACAGTCTTTCGAATTTACATGTTATTAAGATACAAGTGAAATTGTTTTCGTTCGTTTCGAATTACAGAGTAGATCCCCAGGTACAGGTACTTGAATAATAGTGATTGTTGCGATAAAGGTCTTACTTGGATTTTAATCGATCCAACTTTAAACTTCTTTTTGGAACACCCTGTATCTCGTGCTTGAACGACTCTCTGTAGCCCATTGGGATGTCCAATAATAACGATGGTTAATTTTTTTTATAATAAATCAATAAAAAAAATTTACCATCTTTTTAAAATAATTTTTAAAATTTCTTGTGAACATTTTTTTTGTCGTCCACATCCGATAAACACGGTACCAGCCATCAGCCAGCCCAGCCGCCAACCAGTTTCGCTTATGGCGTCTGATTTTGCTTTATTGATATTTATTTGTTTCTTTTTCCACTTTTGTATCCATATTTTTTTCTTTTCATTAAAACGATCGATCGGTGAGTAAATAAATGTTTTTTATTCCGACAACCCAGCGAACATACATACATACATATTGCCCATTTAATGTCACAGCGTCATAACTGGAAAAAAAAATAATTTCGCAGAAAACTGGTTTAAAGTTGGAATGGAAAAAGAAAATTCTCTTTACATCTCTACAAGATATTTTGTGTGCAATTTTTAACATAATGGCGGTATTCGGTATTTGATGCAAATTGTCTTGCGGAGAGACTCAGTTAGCCAACTGTAACGGAATGTAATGGTAGAAAACAGCTGATCGATATTATTATGTGAAAAGTAATGTACAGATTCTTAAGGCTCAGTTAGCCGACTGTAATGGAATGTAACTGTAACAGTAGGAAACAGCTGATCGATATTGTTATGTGAAAAGTAATGAAAATGGTTATAGAGATGTAATGTAACGTAACCTACTTTTCACATAAAAATATCCATTACAGTCGGGTAACTGAGCCCTTACATCCTGGTTGCATTTATATAACCATTTTCATTACTCTTCGCATAACAGTATCGATCAGCTGTTTTCTACCGTTGGAGTTACATTCCCTTACAGTCGGCTAACTGAGCCTTAAGTGTAAATGCAAAATATCGTAGAAAACTAAAAAAAAAAACTAAAGAAAAATCTTTCAAGACCAACAACAGAATACACACATACACATGTATTTATACTTACGCAAGACAATTTGCATCAAACACCGAATACCGCCAATATAAACAATGTTATGGCGATTTATTCTGCATTATTACAGAATAATTGAATTTTTTGAGTTATGAGTGATGTGTATACATATGCATGTGCTTAATTTAAACCAGCTAGGTCCAAGCCGTATGCACAATGTGCAAACTTTTACAAAAGAGCTTTTGTGCTTTAACACCGACGAGAGCACCACAGCCAATCAGATCTCGGCGACAACAACCAATGCCTGCTGCTTACTTTGCAAAGAAACAAGAACAAATTGTAAGAGCTTTGAAAGCTGTTTGGCTCAAATGCAAATATCAGAGCATGTGTGTTTGTTTGATTTTGTGCTTTTTAAACAATGTTTAAAGCTTTTTCAAATTAATGTTAATTTTGGATTAAATTATTATCGCATACAATATGTTATCATTTGAAGAAAAATTTGATTTCATAAAAATTATGTATTTGAAAGGGGGGAGGGTGTGTGTGTGGCTGCGGGGTTTATAAAAATCGCTTGATTTGATATTTTGAATTTTGACTTTTAATTCCAGTCATTTTATTTAGTTTCTATCCAATACTGTGAATGAAAATGCAGTTTTATTGTACATACCAGTTTTAAGAAAGAAAAAACTAAAAAAGTAAATACATACATTAAAGCCAATAAGAAAAACATTTTGTTCAATGGAATCGAAGGCAAAGGCTGTAATGGTGGCATGTCTTGTTAGCGATTTTTTTTCTTGTAGTTCCCTACAGTCAGCATTTCTTGGCTTTCTTGCTTTTGTCTTACTAAAGTAAAGTCATTATACAGGCTTGTCACAGCTTCCGATAGGAATGGCTATTTTGTTTTCGCATTTGCAATTGCGATCGATTTTATTTTAGGTTCTGCAGAAAACTATAAAACTCTGCTTTTCAAATAAAGTATGGTAGTGTTGCGCATGACGAAACAAAAAATAAAACTTGGTTAGTGAATAAAAAGCAAAACAAAACATTTAGGGAAATATTTATAAAAGCGTGGTCATGCCCAATTTTACAAAATTTTAGTGTCCGCCCATTTTTCTAAACTCAACACCGCTTCACTTTCAGAACTCAATGTGTTCGTCAAGTTTCGTAAAAATCGACCAAGTAGAAGCACGTGAAATGTAATATAAATCTTTCATGGGTATTGCCACGCCCCCTTCTTTAAGCACAAAATTATATTATGCCAAGAGCTGAAACTCTTTGCCATGTTTCGTGGGAAAGGGATATTTGAAGTCAATGACTATTAAAGCAAAATATTGGTCTCCTCGAGACAAAAACATCGATATATCACACTTTAAGATTTGACTGTAAATGGCGAAGATATAACGAAACATACCTTTTTGGCGACCCCTACGTTCCGCAAAAAAAAAGTTTTTTCTCGTAACTGCCTTGCAACAATACTTTATATTCGGTGGTGTACTGCGAACTTTTTAGGGTTTCGTACACCAAAGGTGAAAAGGAACCCTATTGTTTTCGCTACGCTGTCCGTCTGTCCATCCGTATTTTCTCGAGAACCGTATGAGCTACGGACCTGAAATTTGGACACAGTGTGGAGACCTTTGGCCGCTACAACAGCAAATACATGACAGTTAAAAATTAAAGGGTGTTCCAAAAACAGCAACGAAAAATTTTATAATCTCATGTAATATACATACAATTGTATGTATGTATGTATGTTAGGGCGGGTCGATTTAAAAATCGCTCAAATTACAAAAAAAAATCGTATTCTAGGGATCAAAATAAGAAACTTTGCCGAAGGAACTATACCTCTAAAATGTATTTTGATGTCCCGACTTTTTATACGAAGACTCAAATTTTCTTGAAGGGTCAAATTTTGAAAAATCTCACTTTGACCCATTTAGAGTTCCTCAATCGAGTCAAAATGTATGACCGACCCCCACTAATTTTGGAGGGCCGACCCACCTAAGCCAGTGGCACACCCCTTGGAACCATCCCTGTGTATGATTTTTTTGAAATATTTGTATGGGGAACCCCCTAGAGGTTCAAAATTTGACCTTTAAAAATTTGACCCTTCAAGAAAATTTGACCCTTCGGATAAAAAGTCGGGACATCAAAATACATTTTAGAGGTATCGTTCCTTGGGCAAAGTTTCTTATTTTGATCCCTAGAATACGATTTTCCTTGTAATTTGAGCGATTTTTTTGCCTCCATACAAATCGACCCCTAATGTATATACACTTGAAATCTGTAAGGTTAGCGTATTTTTATACAGACTACAACAATTAACAAAATTTAAAAATTTAAATTAAAGGGTGTGCCACCAGTTAATGCAATTTTGACTACGTAATTTTAACAACTTGCTGTATCTTGGAAACCGTAAGAGCAAAACTATTGAAAATTTCAAAAACGGTAATACTAAAAAATCTAAAAATTATAAAATCTCCAAACAGAAAAAAATCGCAAAAAAAACAAAAAAAAAATAGCCAAAACGAAAAACGCACCTAATTAAAAAAAATTTCTAAGACTAAAATAGATCGCAAAAAACCGGAAAAATCGCCAAAATGAAAAAAATCACCCAAAACAGAAAAAATCGCCAAAATGAAAAAAAAACCCAAAAACAGGAAAAAATCGGCAAAAAAAAAAATGCCAAAATAAAAAAAACCCCAAAAACAAACAAAAAATCGCCAAAACGAAAAAAGCACCAAATATAAAAAAAAATTTCTAAGACTAAAATAAATCGCGAAAAACCGGAAAAATCGGCAAAATGAAAAAAAAATCGCCAAAACGAAAAAAAACCCCAAAAACAGAAAAATAATCGCCAAAATGAAAAAACCCTCAAATACAGGAAAAAATCGCCAAAATGAAAAAAATCGCCAAAATAGCAAAAAAAATCACCAAAACGAAAAAAGCACCAAATTAAAAAAAAAATTCTAAAACTACAATAAATCGAAAAACCGGAAGAATCGCCAAAAAGAAAAAATCCCCAAAAACAGGAAAAAATCGCAAAAATTAAAAAAATCACCAAAATGAAAAGAAAGCCCCAGAAAAAAATCGCCAAAATGAAAAAAAAATCGCAAAAATTAAAAAAACCCCCTAAAACAGAACAAATCGAGAAAAAACGACAAAACTAAAAAAAAAATCGTTTAAACTGAAAAATACTTCAAAATAGCAAAAATGCCTCATTAATAAAATGCTCACAACCGAATGTACGGACCCTTCGTGCGCGAGTCAAAGTCGCGCTTTACTGAATTTATTTATTTTGTGTGCCTGTAAGGCGATAGGGTCTAATGTACGTACATATTTACATACACATATCGTTACCTTAATATAAAAAGGCCATAATAAGTCATAATTTTTTTGATATCGAGTTTTTTTTAATTTCTATAGAAGAACATCTAATGTATTGAAAAATTTAGTAATCTCGATTTTTAAAAAATAATAACTTAGAGCTTTTCCATATTAAGGGAACGATATGTAGTACATAAGATTGTTATAAATATAGTACTCACATATGTACATTCTTAAGTTGTAGGGCTCCTGACTGCTGACTAAGACGTTTAAATATTTCTAATCATTTATTTTTTTTTTTAAATTTTTTTAAACATGAATTTCACAGAGTTTTTGTGGTAATTGTGGCTGTTGTTTGTTTGTTTGTTTGACTGCTGGCTTAAAAAAAAACAGATTTTTTTCACGTTTTCCAAACTGGATACGACCACATTCTTTTGGGAGACCTGATTGTTGTTGTACTTATTTATTTTTTATTCTAAACGTCATACCTACCAAATATGAGTATACTAGTGGATTTTTTAAAGCGCAATTTTTATTCCACTCAATGGTGTTTGTGTTCTCTATTTAATTGTTTGAGATACAAAGTTGAGTTTGAGCTCAAGTTTTTTTGAAACTGGAATTCATTCGACTGTTAAACTTCGTTTTAAGTTGTTGTGAAATAATTAACCAAGACTTTGGTGGTTCAAAAATTCAGTTATTTTTTATTTTTTTTTATCTCCCAACTCTCAAAGCAACACTCTTGAGATGTTTTATTTGTTAGGTTTGTTGTATCTTAAAGATATTTTCATACACACAAGTAGTTTTTTTTACATATTTGCATTTTGACAGCGACCATATAAGTAAAGAAGAAAAAAAAATAAAATAAACTTCATTGAAAAAATCAAGAATGGAAACATGTATATATAAAAAAAAGAAATTTTTTAATGCATTTTTTGGCGTAGACCAGTTTTTCTTCTTGTTTAATTTTTTTTTAACGAAGGGAAATTTTTAATAATATTTGTTTTCTTGTTGGTTTTCTTTTTAGCTGTTAAAAATAGAAATTCCTTAACAAAAACA
The DNA here is from genome assembly GCA_944452675.1 of Tachina lurida. NCBI lineage: Eukaryota > Metazoa > Arthropoda > Insecta > Diptera > Tachinidae > Tachina > Tachina lurida. The sequence continues at coordinate 121,579,054 of OX101756.1, forward strand.
AAAAAAAAAGTGAAAAGTGCTAATACGAGTAATTAATAATAATAATAAAAAAATTACTAAGAAAAATAAAAGGGGCTTAAAAATAAAAATAAATAAAAATCAAAAAAAGTAGATCCCTATTTAGAGCGCGTGTGTGTTTTTTTTTGTGAAATAATAGTGATTTAAGATTTTAATTGCAGAAAGAAAAAAAGAAGCCTAAAAAATTCAATACCTGTTGTAGTTTTACCTTAAAACGCTGCTGCTGCTGCTGCTGCTGGCTATTGATGTTGCTTGCCACACACTTCTTCATCATTTAAAAAAAAGCTGTTGTTGCTGCTTCGTACATTTTTGGATTTTGATTGTGATAAATCGCTCTTCACATGTTGTAATGTAAGGTCAGTAACATGTTTCTTTTTCATACATATTCAACTTTTTTTGTATCCTACTTGTAAGAACATTTTGTGATTTGTGGCATTAAACGTATTAAAGCAAAAATAGGCTTCGGTTAATTGGCAATTTGTGTTATCAGGCTTTTAACTAAAATTGTTGTTAGTATTTGGGTGAAGTAATTAAAAAATTTATGTTGCCTGCTGTTAGCATTGTAATTGGAGCAGTAATAACTGATGTTGGCAATAATTACAAGTTCCCTGTAAAAAGTAATACAGTGTGACTCAAAAGTAAGTTTCTTACGAATATATGTTTGGCTTACTGCGTGAGCAGAACGTAGCTGAGCAACTTGCTGGGTATATCTATGAGGAATTCATTTGCCTTGCAGCGTTTTACCAGACCTCATTGTACGTACAAAAGTGGCAATTGCACCACTGTGAAGCGCAGAAGATTTTGCAATCATTAATTTAAAGTGCTTTGCGCGGCACAGTAAGACTTTAACGTCGAAATCCAAATTTTTAACCAAATAAGTGTATTTAATTTTTGAATAAATTCAACAAAGTACGACTTTGACACGAAGGGTTCCGCACGAACACTACATATCGTCAGCTAAAATGCAAAAAGGCGTAACTAACAAAAAATTCAAAATCGAGGTTTTGATTGATTATTATGGATGCCATTAAACTACATGTCTTGACAAAATATTACACTTCTGTGATCAAAAATGACGCTTTTATTGACAAATAACAAGGGGACTTAACTACACGTTTGTTCAGTTTTTTGTTTAGTTTTTTGTTTCTCCTGTAAAATTATATTTTTGTTAGTTACGCCTTTTAGCATTTTTGCTAACGATATGTTATACTATAGAAACATTAGCCTGTATAAACGAAAATCTTAACTGATAAAGAATTTTTTTTTTAAATTTAAAGTACCCGTTAATTTTTTTTGTTAAATTAAATAATGCTTATTTATTTAGCGTTTTTTTTATAGCTATGCTATTTGTTGCGCGATACAGCAGTTAGGACGTGATTTTCGTCACAAAAATAATCGACACTATTACAGTTATTCATTTTTGTTTTGATTTCTTTGTACTTTAAAGCAGAGTACGACAATAAACGATAAAAAGTGTTTGATTTTGTTTTGTTGCGATTTTTGAAGTCAGTAAAAGAAACAAAAACAATGAGAACGATTGCTCAATTTGTTTTTGTATTTTTTTTTTTTTTTTGACCATGAGCACAAACCATAGAACACAGCCGATTGGATATAAGGGCTCAATCAGACGTGACATAGCCATAGCCATAGAAAACAGCCGTACGAACCAAACTAATGGGCAACACTGTATTTGATTATAGGTGACTCACCATACGCCATAACTCTCACCATAGAAACCAATTGAATTTTGGTTTGGTTATGGCTACGTCACGTGTAATTTAAGCTTTAGCCCCCACCGGCCCACAATACATTAATGGCCTGTATCACAATGACGAAACGAAACTTTCGACTGAAAATTTATATTTAAAACAAAAACAAACTTTCATATTTTGTTGCTATTTTCAATATAAATTTTCAGTCGAAAGTTTCGTTTCGTTATTGTGAAACAGGCCATAATTTAATAGTACACCGCCAGGAAAGAAAATTTTAGGAAATAAATGGAAACGTTTTGAAATATTTGCGGAGAATTTTACATCATTATGATTTTGGAACACCCTTTAATTTTTAACTGTCATATATTTTTAATTTTTAACTGTCATATTTCGCGGCCAAAGTTATACGTATTCGGTCAAAATTTCAGGTTCGTAGCTCTTACAGTTCTCGAGAAAATAGCCTGTGACGGACAGTGTAGCGAAAACAATAGGGTTCCTTTTCACCTTTGGTGTACGGAACGCTAAAAAGATCGTACAAGAAAATTTTTTTACTTGTGCTACGAGCTCCTAAAATCTGTAGAAAAAAATTATTTTCTCAATGTTGCACCATAAAGCGTTATGTGGCCCCACTTTCCAAATGAAAGGGGGAACTTCTTCTTTGGATTAAAAAAAATAGTTCTCGGAAATAAACTTTAAATTTCTAGCAAAAGTCACGAAACTTGTCATTAGAGTTTTGCAAAAAAAAAAAAACTATTCCATACTTGCAAAGCGGCGAAAGAGGCAAGAAACAAAGACTACAAGATATATGGGTTAATGTTTTCCTAGGAAATCCAATAGAATTTTTACAATAGTTTTATAACGAGATTAAGGCAAATGCCAAAAGTATCGTGGTAGGTACTCTTTGAGAATTGAACGTCAGACAGCTATAAATGCATACAGATAAAAATTAAAACTATACTCATACGCAAACATATTCGTCGAACTTAGTATAACTAAACAACCAACGACTATGTCCATACACATTTCTTAAGTTACGACGCAGCACAAAAGACTGTATCAGCTGCAAGTACACACATAAATAAAAAATACTTTGAGTATTTATCCGGCTATACATGAGTATTTTATATGCTTACAATCCATCAGCATCAGTGCTGCCAGAAAAGTGATTTGTTAATAAAACTCTAAAATGGCAACGGTGTTTTACTGATTGCGTTTTAATAAGTCTCGTTTGTGCTAGAAACGTTTCTAGCTAACACTATAAAACACCAATTTTATATCTAGTTTGTGACATTCTTTTCAAGAGATATTCACTTTGACAATGTTATCCGGCCTTGGCAAGTGTGATAGCCATTAATAGAAACAAGATGCATGTGATTTCTGACATTGCGTTGTTTGTTGTAGAACCAGACATACGTTTGATGATGTTCTGAATTGCCCGTCTTGACCGCTGCCATTGCCGCCAACAACAATGAAGCAACATTTTACTGTGTGCTATTTTCTGCATCTGCAAAGTGTCGTCTCCATAATGTTAATTATAGCTTTGCTATTTATTTGACTTTCTCTCATTTTCTTTAATTTCCTATTATTCTTTTGTACAAAGTTTTCAATATGATTATTTTCTATGTAATTTTTATTTTACATTTTTTTTTCGTTGGTAACTTGTATTGCAAACAAAAAATTTTACATTTTTAATAGATGATCCTTGAAAAAAATCTTCGTTATCGTCCCACTTCTACGCAAGCACAAGTGTCTTCAATTTACTCTTTTATGAAGAACCTTCTTGTAAATGCTGTAAACTTTCAGTTTTTTTTGTTTGTTTATTTCTTTTACTATTTACCTTCAAACAGAACATTTCAATACCTTTTACTTTCGGCTGCTGGAAGCATTGCACCACTTTAAAAAATTCATATTTTTCCATCAAGATAAAAAGTTGCTTTAGAATTACTCAAAGTGGAAAAATACGAACTCGAAAAATTTGCATACCAACGTACACACATATTTCTTTGCATATTTTGGGCGATATATATATATATATGTACATATGTATGCCAAAAGTGTACGTTGCCTAACGTACCATGTAGTTCTGATGAAGGTCTGTGTGGAAACTACCGAACAACATATAGCAAATTTTTGATAATAACGACTGATTCAGAAATGGTACAGCAGGACAGGATAAAACTGAGAAATGCCGGATTCACAACAGCTTTTATATGTGATGATAATTTGTGGCAGGGTAGGGCAGTTTACGCCTTCAGAAAGCTTTCAATGACAAGTTGTGTAGGCTCAGCGCTTTTATTGATACTTAATGCACTTTTAACAATGCCAGAATCGACTCTCTTATCCAATATTTAGGATAGTTTCAAGTTAACCAGCATATTGATTGGGTACCCAGTCCTGCTTTTGAACAGATAGATAAGTTGCGGTAGGCACAACATTAATGTACGAGTAAGAAATAGCGTGCAACGTGGGATGCCTCAAGGGGGAATAATATCACCTCTTCTTTGGGTAACCACTACACACACCTTCCGCTAACGGTCCTGACCAATGAAGGTTATGAAGCGGACGATATCATGATACTTCTAAGGAGGGAAGACCTTAACCAACATTGTAGGGAGGCGGAGGGGACTCTTAACTTTGCGCTTAACAGGGCTTGATTGAGAGTACTGAATAGATACAGTGTAGAATTATGCAGTATAATGATCCTAGTTTTTGAGGGAAAGACGATCACAATATGCAACAGGATAACTATTACGAAGACATCACATAGAAGAAAGAGCTAGATGGTCTCCCTGCAGTAGGACCATTGGTTTCAGGACTCAGCCCCAATTCGACTCACTGTTTCTTTATGAGTGTGATTAGACCAATTGTTACATACGCCTCGATAGTATTAGTCAATAGAGAGAAGGTGCAACACTTACGTTTTACAGAGGGAAAAACACGTGTCGTTACCTTAATATAGAAAGGCCCTAACTCGTTTTTTTAATCGAGATTTTTGCATTTTACGATACATTAGATGTTCTTCTAAATATACAAAAATCTCGCTTTCTATATTAATTTAACGATATGCTGCCTTGGTATAAGTGGCGCTATGAGCACTACAACCACCAAGCATAGTCTCCAATCCTTTATATCCAGGCTATGGGCATTAGTATTAAACGTCTAGAAGTGCTAGATAAATGGATCCGACAAGACAACATACCACACCAACAGAACATATGAACTCCATTAGACGGATATGAAAAGATATTGGACATGTCTGAGCAATTACGTCAGATGAGGGTTATAATTGGATGTGAGAATGCCGGAAAGATACTGGTGGGTTAATCGAACAAACACCCCAGAGATTTTACTTATAAAGGAAAGAACGGGCCTAAGTTTCTTTATAGAAGAACCGGAAACAGATATTTATTTCCGCTAGTCTGACCATAACACAGCCTTCCAGACGAAAGTCTGTGAATTTTAGGATTACACATGTCAACATCTTTGCTGAAAGCTGTCACGACCGGGAGAGTTAACTCTAAGAAATTCTGAATTGCAAGAATATAATTAACTATTACGCGGTACACGGCAGAATGTACCTTGTGTGCCTACCAGCCGTAGCGTTATTGGTAATGGCATGGCCGAAAAAATAGCCAGATCGATTCAGGGGCTAACACTTATTAACTCAAAGCCATTCAAGGCAGCGAATATTGAGTTATTAAATAGGGCGCAGATGGCATACAGAACACGAAGGAGTAGTGATACTGTGAGTAATATAACCAAGGTTCTATGGAGCGCCATGGAAGAAGATAAGAAAAGGAGATGCTGAAACTAAAGAAGCCCGAAATAAGGAAGTAGGGTGGCATTGGCTGAATTAGTTAGCAAGTTGACTACACAACGCATGGATAACAACACCACTAATTTTTCTGAAGTCGTTTAGTGTCCCTTTGTGTCAGTTGTTGTAGGAAAGTTCAAGTGATGAAGGCATAGACTTTAAACACTGAACTACACCGGCTTCAGCGGATATATTTATTCTAATATAACATCAGAGTGCCCTCTTTTGTCGTTATTGTGTAGCAGAATCACAGGCAAAGTAAAATAACCAAAAAACCAATGGCTTCAAATTTTAATACGCCTCATTGACACCAGAGGCGCTGCAGCACTGCATTATTAAAAAAGAAACTTGCAAAGAAGTAGAGTTGTAAAAGAATGAAGCTTTCCTGTATCTCTTCCTTCATCAACTGTCTCAATCCCAATCCATAAGCGTAGCTATACATTTTTTCCAAGGGTGGTGGGGAGGGGGCCATAATGACTCTTGATTTTCATGAATAATAATGAAAAAAATAATTACGTGCAATTTTTAATAATTCTAGGTGGGTGGTAACAGCAATGCACCCCCAGAATGAGCTTCCTACGACCATGTCTCTATTACTATCCCTTTCCTAAAGTAGGCAACACCTAGTAATATAAGTAAGCATTATTCATTGCCTGAGTGTTAAGGTGCAATTACACCAAACCAAAATTCAATAGGTTTCTATGGTAATGGCTATGGCGTTATGGCGAGTCACCTATAATCAAATACAGTTTTGTCCATTAGTTTGGTTTGAACGGCTGTTTTCTATGGCTATGGCTATGGCACGTCTGATTGCACCCTTACTTCTTTTTAAAGAAAAAAGAAGTTGACCGGCCTCTCAAGGGAGCATTCTAGGTTACCAGAACACTTGCACTGGATTGGAGCCATTAAATACAATAAATACAGCGAAGCCATTAAGACAATGGATCACTCTTTTGTCCTTGCTCAACTTTTATCCAGCTGAAAACCGGCTGTTTTTGCTGCCCACCTTTGAAGTATTGACTTTAAAAGATTGAGAGACTACGTCAACAATACTGAGTTTCACTGAAGCCTCCTTTAATTTACTTGGGAGCACACAACAGACCTGCAACGGCTTATGTGTATGTCTTTGGCACGAACGTTAGGGCTCCTCTCAACCTACTAGTCTTTGTAGAAAAATTATGAATTTCTATATGAATTCCAATGATGAAATAACAAAAAATTTATTTTAAGTTGTAATAAAAATCAGTAAAGATATATTTTTTGCAAAAATCTTAACCGATTGCCGGTTAAAGATTATTGCTCTTGTTTATGTAAAACAAAATGTCATAAGACGTTATCAAAATAACCAATTGCCCAAATGCCAGTGCACCAGAACTGCAGGGTTCCCATTTCACTAGCAGATAAATTGCTTAATTGTGTTGGAGCCCAAGCGCACAGCTGTAAAGTCTTGTTTTTCTTCTTCTCTTAATCCAATAAAAATTATGGCGATAATATTGATATGAGCATCAAACATTTCGCACTGGAAAAAATAGTAAAAAAGAAAACTATTCTGTGGCAAAGCTTGAGAGTTTTTTCTTGCTCCTTTTTATTACTGCCCACCAACCTTTTTATCCCGGGATTAAACCAACAATAATAACTAAGAACTAACTTAATATTTTATTTGTTGAATTTTGTACGCGCTATTGGCAAGTAAAGTATGAAAAGGAAGAATAAAAAATAATGGATATAAAAAGTTATTTCCTCTTATTCAGTATGCGAGCAATACGCACGGTATTGTTTTCCATTTGCTATTCATGCACTAGAAATATGGGGAAAAAAATGCTAAAAGTTCTGCAATGTGGTCACTTTGCACGTGAGTGCTTTTCTTTGGGTTAAATGCAAACTTATTTTTAATAAAATTTTTAAAATTAGTCAGCAACAAAGACTCTTGCTTAATTCGCATACATTGGCAATTTGAGAAAATTTATTTATAGAAAAAAAACCGACTTCAATGCAAAGATCTGATGGAACATTTTCGAAAAAATATGTATGGGAAATAAAATTAAATTTTAATGGGCATGCCTAGGCCCATTTTTTTAAATGCAAGATTGTGTGCTTTTTAGAGTTTAGGATGTAAGTTAAGTTTTGTAAAAATCGTTACAGTAGAACCACTTAAAATGAAGTATTATTTTTAATGGGCGTAACTCCGCCCATTTTTCTAAATGCAAGATTTTGTCTAGTTTTGAGCTCAAGGTGTGTGGTAAGTTTCGTAAAAATTGGTTAGGTAAAAGAACGTAAAATATAATAATATATTTTAATGGGCGTAGTCCCGCCCACTTTTTAAACTTTTAAATTGTGTAATTACAAGAACCAAAGGTGTTTGCTAGGTTTCACAGTAATCAAATAGGTAGAATATCATAAAATCAAATAATAAAATTTGTGGGCGTGTCTCTGCCTACTTTTTTTTGGCAATTAGACCAATGGGAAGGTATACCCTCTCAGACTATGAAAAAATTATTACAATCGGTGTAATATGAACCGAGTTATGAAGTAACACCGCCCAAAAAAATAGAGACGACTTGAGGAGGTCCATAACAGAATGCAAAAATTCCACTTGAGCAATTTTTTTTTAATAAATCAATAACTGTAATTCGACTGAGGATAATATATATTGGAATTGTTTCTATTGACCTTTGGTATGTTTTATGAACATGTTTACATAGATTTTAAGATGTAGAAATGTATTAAGTAAACCAATCAGGAAACTCCAAAAGTGGAATTGTTACGTTTTGGTATGTACCACTAAAAATGATAACCTCCTCCTTTTTTCAAGTCGGTTAAAAATACAATCTTACAATCTAATTGGTAAGAGAAAGCTTCTTTCCCCTACTTCCAACTAAATTATATTATAAAGCCTTACATAGAAGAAAAAATCTTTAGATATAAGTATATCTAAACAAATTCGTCGCTTAAAATTTCATTAATCAGCGAAATTGGTTAAAGTAACCAACATGAAGCAGTTAGGAAAAAAATTTAAAACAAAAAGTTGTAATAGTTACTCTAAAAAAAAATTTGGGTAAATTGGTCCTGGGGCAAATCACGGCATTCGATACGACTCGTAATTTAAAAATATTTCCATATAAACTCTATTGAAATATTTTTAAATTACGAGTTGTATCGAATGCCGTGATTTGTCCCCTGTTTAGTGGCCAATTAAATCGTGTGATTTAACACCATTGGATTATTTTTTGATAAACGCCGATAAACCAAGGGTCTAATCGTCGCTTTCGATAACGAGCTGATTCGATCACGTTTTTTCAATTTGAGATTACGGCATTCGATATCGAACCATAGTATTACATTATTCAATAGCAAATTTTTTTTTTTTTTAACACAACACAACCCGCGAAGCGATTGGCTTGTCTGCGGAAAACACCCAGGGTATATGGTGGGAATCGAACCCACGACCTCTGGACTGAGAGGCTAGCATCGCTACCACTCAGCCACAGGGGCACCTGCCTAATCTCAAACTGAAAAACGTGATCGAATTAGCTCGTTATCGATAGTGCAGAGACAATTCAACACCTGGAAATACGAATGCAGCTCCTAGCAAAGCTAAAGACTTTGGTCTTGGACTGATGTGCCAGATATTGTCTTCAACAGATTGCTGTTGAAAATCAGCAAAATCAAAGAGACGGTTCCAGGGCTGGAAAATTTAAACTTTTTTATAAAAGCAACTAACTGAAACAATTTTTTTTTGCTTTCTTTATTTATTGTTTTGTTTTTGTTTCACTCACTTCAAAGAAAATCAAACAATTTGTTTCGTACTCTGGTTTTAAGTGCAAAGAAATCAAAACAAAAATAAGTATATAACTGTTTATTTTTTTATTATTTTTGTTACGAAAATCACGTCCTAGCTCCTGTGTCGTGACATAAATAGCATAGCTATAAAATTATTCGGCATGCCCATTCATATCTACTATAACTATAGCTATGCCCACTATGAAAAAACTTCGCCAAAAATCATTTTGTCTGGTCCTCTTCACAAATAATGCCTGCCGCATACATAAGAAATATGATATTTAAAAATTAGTTACAATGATTTTTCTGCCTAACCAAACACTGTGCGAGTACGTGGGCGGGTCGCTTGGTCCCAGTTGGCTTCGCTGGTGACTACATTATTTTCAATGTAAATATTTTGCTTTATTATTTTCGTTTTTGTTTTATTTAATACACTGGAGACTTTGTTTATTGTTGAATTCTATAGAACTTTAATTTTTCGTTGTGCTGCATATAAAGTACGAACGAGTAACAGACAGATTTTTTTTTGAAAATACAAAACACTAAAAACAAATAAAAACAAAGAATAACAATATAAATAATAATAAAATACATAAAACTAAAATCCTACAAAACTACTAAAAGTTAATTTAAATGTTTTTTAGTTTTCTTTTCTATTTTGGCTTCAGGCCGTTCAGCATGGACTTTAATTCTGGGTGTTGTTGTTACTATAAGTTTTAGTGATAGTGAATTGATATTATGATTGTATACATATCGCTCATTTACTCAAACAACGACATATCTCAAAAAATGGATTTTTTGAGTTAATCATGCAGAATTAAACCTCATATCGCTCTTCACATTGTGTTGAAATTTCATTCAAATAACTTGCTTATGCCGGCCATACACTACACAAGTTGAGTGCTCAAGTCTGGCACTGCGTAAACTAAGCTTGTGACACACACTATACAACTAAACTGTGCATTTTTTATTTTAATTCGCATGGTGATTATTTGTATATTTCTCGGAAATCTCTTCAGAATATTTGTTCTGCGCTCATTTCTTGTTGTTAACTCTTCAAAAATCACCAAAGAACTGAGCGTTTGCAACATACACTACGCAAGTTCACTGTACAGTTTTCAAACTTGAGCAAATATCAAAATCATTTTGATATTTACTCAGTTCACTGCGTAAATAGCACAACCACCCCCCATACACTACACAAACGCACTGTACAGTGGCAGACTTGTGCAGTGAACTTGTGTAATGTTTGGCCGGCATTTTTTATATTTCCATTAAGTTGTGTGTAAAGTTAAAACTTCAAACGCGTTTTCTGGCCGACTTATTTTTTTGAGTTATGACGTTCTTTGAATAATTGAGCGATATGTATGTGTATACATACATATGTTTATGTTGCGTGGGGTGTGTGTGTGTGTGTGATTGTTGTGGTTTTCATTAAAGTTTTTTTTTTTTTTTTAAAGAGAAGTAACACTCAGGCAATTAATGCCTACTACTATTACTAGGTGTTACCTTCTTTAGGAAAGGGATAGTGAGAGAGGACAGGTGGTGAAGGAAGAGATAGAGGAAAGCTTCATTCTTTTACAACTCTGCTTTTTCGCACGTTTTTAATAATGCAGTGTTGCAGCGCCTCTCAGATGTTAAATGAGGCGTATTAATTTTTTGAAGCTGTGTCTTGTAGCCATTTTATTGATTATTTTACTTCGCCGATGATTTTGCTACACAACGAAGGAGGGCGCTCTGATGTTACATTAGGATTAGTATCTGCTGAAGTCGGTATAGTTCAGTGACCAGTGACTATGCCTTCACCACTTGAACTTTCCTACAACAACTGACACAAAGGGACACTAATGCACATCAGAAAAATGCGTGGTGTTGTTATTTAATGACTGTCGGATACAGAGATTGAACCCAGGACCTTCGGTTTTGTAGTCAACGTGCTAACTACTTCAGCCAACGCCGCCCTCAGAGTTGTTTCACATGTACATACATTATTCTTATTGAAATTTTATGAGTCGATTATGGATAGCAAATGAGGTTTAGTCCAAGGCGCATCAATCAGTAGTGTGATTCACTAACTTTTTTTTAACGATAACAGCATCGTTAAAATAATTATAACGAAAATTTATCAAATTTGCTATTTAATAACACTTTTAACGATATTCGCTGTAGGCTAGTGTCAGCTGTGTCGTTATTTAAGCGACAATAGTTTATGTGCTGTTAATTTTATCGACAAAAATCAACAGAAAATATCAGCTGCGTACTATCGTTAAAAAGAAGTTAAACAAACACACAATCATTATTGCAAGCGACAAAATGTATAGACAAATATTACGATTGTCGGATCGTTAAGAGTTACTGAATCTCACCACAGGTATCCTCATTACTACAACAAATATTACAACAGCAATAACCACATGTACTTTGTTCTTATAAATTACCATCTTATGCACTAAACACATTCACCACAGCAAGCTACCGACTACCAAATGTCAAGGATAGAGAATACACATCTTCGGTAGGTTTCTGGTTTGCGGCACAGTGTATTCAAAATACATTATGTCTGCTGCTGTTTATATGAGAATGATACTTTTGAAGACAGCAAGGTAACAGGGCGACAGGTTGTTGTCTATACTGATTTTGTCGTTGCACTGCAATTAAACTAATTTCTATTTCTTTGGCTAGAATATGCAAATGCAGTGTTGCCAGTGTAATACAAAATGTTGAATAAATGATATCATACAATTATTTCATATTATTTACCAAAAACAAAAAGCCATAAAGTGATGTAAATAATAAATTGATTCATTTATCATCATTGTACTTTTACGTGAAATAAGTACATTTTAAAAGAGTAATTAATTTAATATATGAAAGTGGCAATACTGAACTATGTATTTGTATTTGAATATCAGGTGCAGATGGTGCTGCTGTTGTCTCCAAAAACAATTAAGTAGCTGGCTACGAGGCGACAAATTTTGCTAGCGGCATTTGAAGTCGTGTGTTCGTGTAGCCTGCTGTGGTGAATGTGTTTTAATGCATTACTTTTCAAAACAGAGAAAAAACTAAAAATTCAGCTGAATATTATGGAAACCTCTACATGCATTTTTAGACTTCCTATACCAGCCTCGCTGAAACAAATTATGGTATGGTACATATATGTATGTAGCAAATTCATAGTCAAGACATGCACTTTTATGTTGCTGTCTACCATTATGTCGAGATTTTGCTCCTTTTTATTTTATTAATTTATTTTTGTCTCAACAGAAAAATTCGGTTTGGGATTGTATATTTTACGCCTCCAAATAAACGTGCTTGTGCACGTACACATGTAATTTTTTTAACATACCCGAGAGTATGTATGTACATCCCAACCAACATTAGGACCCTCATAAGACGGCCTAGTGTAAACGTTGACAGCAACGTACCTTTTAAAAATTCTCTCATGAGTTGGGACTTGAAATATGTTTGTAAATGTTGACATGAGTCCCATGGAAAGTTTTATGGAGGATTTTGATGTATTCTGCCAGATAGATATCTGAAAAATTTAACATTAATTTTTTGCCAACATGTCCTACAGAAATCTGAAGGAGTTTCTAGGGAAACTGGCACGATTTCTGGCAGAAATTTAATGCGATTTCTCTCCTAAAATTGTTACTTAATTTATATTTTATTTGTGTTATATACCTACGCACTAAAAGGTAGTTTTTTCTGGATTTGTTGTTTCATACTTAGGGCCAATTGTTGTTGTTGCAATTGACATGAACAAACTATTTTTCGGTTCGAAATAACAAATTTGAAACAATTATCGAATCGAAGAAATTGTTGTGGCCTGTATGTGGATTTTTATTGCACGTTAAAAATGTTTTTTTTTTGTGTGTGTGTGTTAAAATAACAATAACTTTTATGATAGATTACAGTGAAACCTATCATAACGGACACATCCCTTAACCGGACATGTATTGTAGATCCAAAATTAAAATAAAATAATGTTTACACGTCTAATAACTGGACAAAAATAACGGTGAGTGTCCGGTTATGATACGTTTCCTTGTATTACCTTTCACAAATATTTTATGTGCCTAATTTTAAAACGAAACACAATGAAATTTATAATCTTAATGGTTTGTTTTGAAACAAACTAAGTCCAGTTATTAGACTTACTATATGTGTGGCGTATCAAAAGGTCAGTGAGTTTTGAATGAAACACACATTTTTGAAAAAAATAGTCATATATGTACATATATTTTTCAATGTAATCTCCTTTGAGCTCTATAAACTTTATCTAAGGTTTTTGCTATTTTTGTGTCCATTTTTTGTGTTTATAAAAGTAGGTTTTTCTTGCGAGATGATTTCATCTCTGTAGTCAAATTTCTCATGACCAAATCCGTATATGTCTGACATATTGAAAATGTTTTTGTTTTCACTAGATTCAGATATAAATGATATATGTATGTATATCTCATGAAAATTTAAAAATCAAAACAAAGATTGAGCGACATATGTACAATGAAACCTCTCATAACGGACAACTCCCATAATCAGACACCTCTAATAACCGGACATGTTTTGTAGATCCAAAATTAAAATAAAATAATCTTTACCACTCTCATAAGCGGACACGTCTAATAGCCGGACAAAAATAATACGACGGTGAGTGTCCGGTTATGAGAGGTTTCACTGTATATAATTTTCTAACTTAATTTTTTTGATGAAAATCCATTACATACGATCGTGTAAATATTCGATGTTCGAAAATTAGTTCGCTGAAGCTTTTCTTTTTAAGCGGTTATGGCAAAAATTATTGATAGCACATCGACATCAACATATACCCCGATTTAGCGTCGAGTCGAATGCAGCGTCTTCCAAATTTGACAGCAGCTAAAAATTTACGACTACGCGACGGTGACAGCGACTATGGCAATAAGGGTGATTGTTTCTGTTTTATTGTTGACGCGATGGAGCATCCTTCCTTTGATTTTAATACTCTGGTCTATGCAGATTTGAAACAAATAGGTACTTATTTTTCGTTAAAATTTAGCGCATTAAAGCTTTATTTTTTTTAGTATAGTTTTGTGCCTTAAGCTTTAAAAAAAGTGTTGGCTGGGTTATTTTGCCAAACGCTACGAAACATACAAAAGTGTTTGTCTTAGTATGCATATAAATTATTACGTATGTATATGTGTGAGTGTATGTTTTAGCACACACTCATGCTAATTGAAAAAAAAAAGAAATAATAAGACAACTAAAATGGAACAAACGCACCCAAAAGTTTATTTTTAATTTAACATACTGTTACATTTAAGGCGCAGAATGAAACGTTTTATGGGTTGGATATGGAATTTATGTTTATATAAATCTAGATTAATGACACACATGGATGCTACTTAACATATGTATGTATCTAGAAGATACAACATACATAAATGCATACATATGTATGTACATACATATGCATACTACCGCAGCGGTGAAATTTACGAGGCCTGCACCAAACAGGCCTTGCTGAAAGCCTTCTTAGACCGTCTATAAGATTCGATACTCATTCTTCCCTGCCTTCTAAGGAAGTCCTTCTATAAGGCCTCCATACTCCCTTCCAAAAAAAATTCGATACACATTCTCCATTGCCTTCTTTTGGAAGGCGCACAGAAGCTATTTCTTTTATAATTTACGATCATAGCCAGTATTTAAAAAATTAGAGAGGTGTCTTAGGACACCCGGTTATAGCAATTGCTACTTAGCTATATAATACTATGTTCACACTTATGTTTTTAAACGTGTTTAACACCTTATTTGTGTTTAAGAGCTTAAACACGATGATTTTGAGATTGTTGTTTTGTTAAACATTTCAAATTAAGTGTTTTGTTAAACATCTCAAATGAAGTGTTTAAGATTTAAACACGTAAATAGAGTATGTTCAGTCCGTTTTTTGATAACTCTGGCACCTTTGTTTTGTTATTAAATGGCGGCAGCTGATACATTATTTGGTAAGAAAGTAATTACTTAAAAAATAGTGAATTATTTACAAAAACATTTGTTGTTTGAAAAGCATAATTATTCGTAATTTTTTACAAATACAATAATTGACAATAATACTGACAAAACGACAACCTTAAACATCTCAAATATAATGTGAACGGTTGTGTTTAGTTCTTAGAAAATTCGTCTTAAACACAATTGTGAAAATGTCGTCGTTTGGTTTCTGGTTTGCTACAGACATAATGTATTTTGAATATACTGTGCCGCAAACCAGAAACCAGCTGACGATGTATTAAACATGTTTAAAAACATAAGTGTGAACATAGTATAAAACAAACTTAATGTGTTTAAATTCGCCGCAAATATTTCATAACGTTTCCATTTATAACCCATTATTATCTTTTCTAGCGGAGCACGATTAAATGAATATATTGTTTGTGGTCGGCGGCGGCGGTTATTCGTCTTACAGTCGATCGGCAATGTTCTCTGGCTTGTGCTTATTTGCAAAAATAATACAAAAACAAACTGAGCTGTGTTTGTTTCTGTATTCTGCTTCGTTTATTTTCGTACGCTGCTTTTAAGTACAAAGAAATCAAAACAAAAATAAATTTATAACTGTAATAGTGTCAATTAATTTTGTTACGAAAATTATTTTCTAACCCCTGTATCTCGCCATAAATAGCAATAGCTATTAAAACTTAAGTCGTAAATTGTTTACTCTTCTCTGCTTTTGCTTTTTCCAACTGTTTAAAATGAACCAATGCTTTTGCTTGTGCTTGTGAAAATAATCAACAGTCGCAGTCGAACCAGAAGCAGAAAACGAATCATGAACAATTGCGGAGTACTTTCAACAGTCGACGATTTTAAAAGTTTGAATACTTATTATTTGCTGTTGCTTTTGCTTAGTTTCGGTGGTAAAAGCATAAGCAGCCTGTGTGCTTTTGTAAGCACCAAACATTCACAGTCAAAGGATCAAAAGCTCTTGCATTTAAAAGCTTTCAGCAGTTTCAGTCAACTAGTTTGTGGTGCTTGTCATGTTGTTGTTGTTGTAGTTTTTGCACATCAGACAAGAAGCAAAAAACCAAAACCACTTTACTGCAATTGCTTAAAACTTCTAAAAGCAAAAGATTTAGCTTCTTCGACTGTAACTGTTTGCGACTTCCAAAAGCATATAAACTGCTTCCGCTTTTACTTGCGATACTAACCGAAAGCAAAAATGAATCAAATTCAAACTTTTCCAACTGTCGACTGCTGAAAGTACTGCGCAATTGGTCATAAATCGTTTTGTGATTTTGCTTTGACTGAAACTGTTATATTTTTCAAAAGCGAAAGCAGAAGCAAAATGAAATGAACTGAATAGCATTTCAGTTTTTTAAACACTGATCATAGCAAGAATTGCTAAACAGCGTTAAAAGCTTAAAGTACGACTACTAAAGTAGGCCTTCAATCAGGCCTCTTGAAATGATTACGCAATGGGATTTAGCAGGCCTTGTGTCTGCTAAATAAGGCCTTACAGAAGTCCTCTTTGCTCCTTCTATTTACTGGTGGGACTATGTACATACATATCCAGGTGTTTAGCTTTGTTGTACCTACATAATTACAAATTAAGCGTGTAACAAACATGTTTGTGTATATTAAACATTTATGATCGTTGTTTAATGGAGGCATACAAATATATGTACATACATACATACATACATACATATCGTCGGTTGATAATTTAAATGTCGTACATATGTGGATTTTTTTCGGTTTTGAGTTAAGATCGATTCCTTAGGTTTTCCGACCTGATCTTTCATTTGGCGTAATTAGTTTTTCGATACCTCATACGGTTTTCCAGATATGGATTCAAACTCAATTTGCTCGAAACTATCGGAATCCACATACGACAATTAAATTATCAGCCGACGATATGTATGTCTATGTGTAAGTACATTCATACATACATACATATGTACATACATTGTAAATATATACATAGATATGTATGTATGTGTACATGTAAAATGTAAATCAATCCCACCCCTTGCAAATCTGACTGAGGAAGGAAGTTTTACTTGTTCTTACTTCGTTTACAAGAAATTTTAATTATTAGCGTCGCAATGCTACCGTGTAAATGCGAGAGATGTTGCTTTAAGCCATAACTGTCACATATAACAAACAGTGTACATATTTATAAGTTACCTAAGGTACATATCGTTACGTTTAATATAGAAAGGCCCTAACTCATTTTTTTTTTGAAATAAAGATTTTTGTATTTTTCGATACATTAAATGTTATTCTATCGAAGTATACAAAAAAAAACTGGATTTCAAAAAAATAATGAGTTAGGGCCTTTCTATATTAAAGGTAACGATATACATATGTACATATATCTGCGAATGACAAAAGTATCGTTTTAATTACCTTGCGTGCAGTCAAAAATAACAAACATATCATTCAACTTTTTATATTTTTTAAGGGCGTGGTCACTCACGTCTAATTTGACAAATATTACTGTCAGCCCACTTTCCAAAATTTAACTTCGCGTCCCTTTCAGAGCTTAAAGTGTGTGCCAAATTTCTGCTTTAAGCACGTGAAGTATATTATTAATTTTTAATGTGCACGACCCCGCCCACATTTTTAAGCACAGAATTATGTAATTCTAAGTGCCGAAACTTTTTGGCAAAGTTTCATGGGAACCGCATAAGTAGAAGTACGAGTATATGTACATATATAATTTAGTGCTGTCATTTCAAGGGTGTGGTCCAGCCAACTTTTTTGAACAAAAGATTTAGTATTGTTGAAATAGAAGCACATGAAATATAATATTATTAAGTTTTAATGGGTGTGGCTACGCCCATTTTTTCAACTTCGAGATTGTGTCTCTACGAGAGTTCAATGTGGTGTTTGCTAAGTTTCGTAGCAATCTGAGAAATAAATAACATAAAATCAAAGAACAGATTAGTGGGTGTGCTCCCGCCCCAATTTTTTATAATGGCGGCAAATGGAAGCTACACACTCTCAGACAAAAAAATATTTATAAAATCGATCTAAAGTAACAAATACACGAAAAAGAAATACAGATGAATTGATTATGTCCTCCTTTTTTGAAGTCGATTAAAAAAAGGATTGAACTCTCGCAACCAAAATGGGAAAAAGACGAAGACTTTATAAGGACTCCAATAAGTTTACTGAATCATAACAAAGTGAAGTGTATTCTTATTTACATACATACATACATACATACACGCCTATCGTGGCATAAGTCTCCGTCCATACAGTGAAACATTTGCTGCAAATTTTTTTTGAATTGGTTGATGAAGGGAGAAAGCGGAATGGAAAAGGGCACTTTGTTTCATGTACAAGATAAAGTTCTTGTTGAGTACGTCGTTCTCGTCTCATACTCATGAGAAATATATGAGAAAATGTATTAAGCTGCAAAACAAAAAATTCACAGTGTGGACACGAATGCAGTTTGAAAAGAGAAATAAATCAAAAATGTTTCGTAGCAAATGTTTCTGTGTATGAATGGGGACTAACCGCCAAAACAGCTTAAGCGACATAATTTTTGAATTTAAATTTTTTTTAGCCAAAATTGATGATTTGCAATCGTAAATAATCAAATTTCTTTAAAAAAAAACGAGTTCCAAAAAAAGTGTCGGTTAAGTTCTTTTGGCGGTTATGGCTGGATATATCCTGCGATTACAAGCGTTCTCGCATTTATTTCCACTGTTTCTCTGTGGCTGTTTCCCATCTGAAATGCATCCACAAATGTACATAAATAAGTGAAGTCTTTAAACACAACTACGCAGAGATTTTAAAATTCATGGCTAAAAATGGTGCTTGAGTTTTTGCCACAATGCGATTTTATGCCGTATATGAAATGAACTATTTTGCTGCCTTATTTGGCCGCCAAAGTAGGAAAAAACCTGCTAGAAACAAATAATCGTTACAAAAGTTGTTAAGAACCATTTAATATGCAGTCCAAAGTATTTTGCTTTAAAAGCTTTGCAAACATGCATACATACAACCATTAGATTTTTATACGCACACACATTCATACATACATACATACATACATACATATGTACCCGGCGGGAACTAGAAGGAGTAAGGATGCCTTATTTTAGATGTAGAAGGCCTGCTCGCTCCATTCCATACTCATATATTTTTTACACGCGTTGTCGTTGCGGAGCAATCTCTTTCGCCAGAGATTCTGGAAGGCCTTCAAATTAATGGATTTTGCTTTTATTTCGGTAAAAAACAAAACAAAACATCCCTGCAGAAAATTTGGTGACAATTGAACCAAGCGTATGTAACTCATCCTATGACTTGAGAAAATGGGAGTGTTAACAAAAGTAGGGAGTAGTGTATGGTGAAAAGAAGACATATCGTGCAAATGGTTACATATTCACATTTTTTATTGAATTGGGACTCGTTCTAGTATTGTAGTAAGCGATACTGAACATGTTTGATGTGGCTGAGTCCAGCACCTATCAAATAGTATAAATATACATATGTTTTTTTTTTGTTGGATATTTTCTACATTGGAAGCTGAAGCATTGCCCCATAGCTAACGTGGCCAGATGTGGCAAAAAGCAGAACTTGACCCATCAAAAAGCGGGATTTAAAAATAAATATGAAAAAGCGGTATGTACTTAAGATACACACTTTTCACAGTTTCTAACATGAGAAAATGTCAATAAAAATATGTAGGTAGGGCAAATTTAAAGTTTTTTGAAGAACTCCTGAAAACTGGAACTTAAAGAAATTCTGATTATGCACATTTTTAGAGGACCACTTGGACATGAATCTATGACCAATATTATCCGCCAGCATTGACTTCAAAAGAAAAAGTGCGTATCCTTCAGAAAATGCCAAGTTAAAAACCTGGCAATCGGCCCTGTTCTGTGAACCGAATCCGAGTAAATTTCTCGTTTTCAAAAAATTAATAATGGTCCTGCAGACGTATTTAAAATCATACACAATAATTTTCTTTCCAATATGATATTTGGGAATTTAAAATAATAAGGAAATTAAAAAAAAAATATAATAAAATATTTCTATTGTCGGAGTTAGTTTTCTAAAATCGTGCGGTTTCAAATCGATCGGTTTACAGAAATAGATTCATGGGCAATAATAAAGGAGGAGGAGCACCTTGTCAATAAATTTGCATTACTTTTTTCCGTCTCGGTGGCCTCAATTTTTGCAAAAGTCCTTTCGAAATGCATTATGGCTTAACAGAGCTCTGTTAGGACACTAATAGAGCTCTGTTAAGGGCGCAATGTTTGTGTCAAGGGTTATAAATCTATACAAGCACAAACTTGAAATTCCGACGATTCCGACCGAAAATAATGCTGTTAAAATTTTGAAACTCTTCATGACATGTTAATAATGAGCAGGGAAACCGCAAATTTGCAATTGCATGTTTTTTCTTGTGTGATGTATTAATGCGGGGTTAAGATATTTATCCGTTTCAGAACTTTTTATGAATTTTGGCATCGATTTGTTAGTGCATATTTTGCATATTTTACTTTTTAGAGCATATTTTTGCATATTTTACAATTTAAAGCATGTTTATGCATAAAACAGTCTTACACGCATATTTTTAGCATAATTTCTAATTTTTAGTGCATAATTTACGCTTTTGGGGCATATTTTGATACTTTGCAGACTTTTTTTTTATTTTCACGTGCTTTAAAATTTTCATTTTTATTTTTCGCCATCTCACTTCCAATGTTCCATGTAGTGTATACATTTTATCTTATATATTATGCAGTTATTACGGTTTTGCTATTTGTGACGGACTCTGCCCCGAGTAGACATTGAAGGAACATTGGCAATGTACATATGTGACGCGCAAAATAGAAAGGGACCTAAGGGTAAAAACCGGTTTTGTTTAGGAGAGCCATTTTAAAGATTTAAATACGTGTATCTTTGGTGTACCATCACTGAGCGTGTTGGTATTGGTCTCATTTGAAAGCGACACATCTCATGACGTCAGGGACGTGTTGGTCAACCTTGAAAACGCTCGTTGTTTGGTTTTTACTGTTTTCTACCTAGAGCGCTGTTTCCATGAGTTTGATATCAATTTTGCTCGCGTTTTTTCGAATCCAGGTTTATTTTCTGAAATTATTAAGTGTGAATTATAATAAATACTCATTTATAATTCTTTTAAATTGTGAATATCATTCTGTTAGTACGAAAAATTTTTTACATAAAACGCGCATATCTCTGGGAGGGAACACTTTTGGGGCATGGGATCGGTCTCATTCGATGCTCAGATGTTGTCCACATCAAAAAAAAAAAAATAAGTGAAAATTGATTTTTTACCCTTGGGTCCCTTTCTCTATGCGCTGTCACATATGTATTTAGATGTGACAGGCGTCGAAAATTATTATTCAAAATCTAAATTATAAATAAAAATATTGTCTTATTTATCCAAAATACTGTTCCAAAGCCTTAATTCTGATATCGTGATCTCTTTTGAAATTCAAGAGTATCCAAAAAAATCCCTCTTACTGCGAATGGCGTCGTCGACGTCACATCAAGACGACAGTAAAAATTATCACAAGAATTGACTACTTTTAACATGCTGCATTAATTTACAAAGCCTTAGAGATTAGTAAGAGACTGTCAGTAAGAGTCAATTGTTGCCAATAAAGAGTAGACAAGTGACAATATTTACTTGATGTGACGTCCCCCTTATTTATTATTATTATTTATTTGCTTTAGTCAAAATTCTTATGACAATTTTGTTTTAACTTGCACTTCAAACCTAAGTTATTTTTTTAATTGTTTCCTTAATTGTTAATTTTTTTATTGTTTCCTTCTCATTTTATATGCAAATGTTGTTGAATTTTTGAATTTCATTTACAAAAAAAAAAAACAATTTATTTTATTTTTAAGAGCATATTTTTTTATTTTTTAGTGCATATTTTTAAGTTTTCAGTGCATATTGAATGCGCATAAAACACTTTTTTAGAGCATATTTCTGGTTTCCCTTATAATGAGAATTGTATTCTACAAATTAGCTGCACTACAAGCGTGACACTTCATCTCAAAACGGGTGTAACGAAGCACACAGGGATTTAGATAGTTAAGCAATAACTACACTTAAAAAATATTTGGATTGATTTTTTTATCACTTACATTTTAATAAAAATCTAATAAGAGATGGGAAATTTCAAAAGCGGGATGTTTGGTCGGGTTACGTACCCGTAACTGAATTCCCCAGCACCATAAAGGTTTCAAAAGCATTCAAAAATGTTAGCTAATCAGCCAATGTTGTATCTGAGTTAATTTAAGTTTCATTTGTGAATGTTGAGGCACAACTCTCTCTCTCTTTTCTTCCCTCTTCATAGGGTAAATGTTACCTGAACAACTTCATCCATAGTTCATTAGGATAGTATCCTAATGAACTATTACGAATATTATATTTTATATGTACTACGAATATTTTTTTTGTTTAGTTTGTCTATATAAGAAACACTCCGCTGGGGCGCGAATTATGTATTACGAATATTTTTTTTTTTGGTTGAGTATATATGTACATAAAGGGTGTTTTTTTAGAGGTATAGAACTTTGAATTGAAATAAAACACAAGAAAATCGTTTTAATGTCCATCAATTTGGCTTTATTGGAAGGATAATTTTATGGGATTAATGTTTAAATATGATTTCGGGCATGTGGCCGCCGCGGCTGGCTCGAATAAAGCCAATTCTACAGGTCCAATTTTCAACCACTTTTTCGAGCATATGGGGCCGTATGTTGGCAATAACGCCACGAATGTTGGCTTCCAAGTCCCCTAACGTTTCTGGTTTGTTGGCGTAGACGAGCGACTTCACATATCCCCAAAGAAAATAATCCAATGGTGTCAAATCACACGATCTTGGTGGCCAATTGACAGGTCCATTCCGCGAAATTATGCGCTCATCGAATGTTTCCTTCAATAAATCGATTGTGACGTGCGCTGTGTGGCAATGTAGCGCCGTCTTGTTGGAACCACAACTCATCCACATTCAAAATCTTCAAAATCTTCCATAAAGTTGATGGACAAAGCTCCAATTGCTGTGCACGGTGGCGAATCGATTCATTCGGGTCCTCTTCAACACTTTGCTCTACAGCGGCAATTGTTTCTTCGGTGCGCACTGTTCGACCTCTCTGCGGATGCGTATTATCACATAGAGTAAACGTAGTGCGAAAACGATCCATGGTTAACCGAATTAATTGCTCTGATGGACGATTATGTCGACCATAAAATGGACGGAGCTTGCGGTAAACTTCGCGAACTGAACCATTATTTTCGAAATAAATTTGCACGATTTGCAAGCGTTGTTCTTTTGTCAACCTGTTCATGATGAAATGGCAAACCAAACTAAATATTAATCACTTGACAGCTGACAAAATGGCCGCCAGTTAAAAAAGTGATGCCAACTTAAAGTTCTATACCTCAATAAAAAACACCCTATATATAAGAAAGACTTGGCTGGGACATCTGTTCACTGTGAAGGTTAAACAATGAAGCAATATAAATAGACTGCCAAGTCACTCTGGAACAAGTTCCGTAACTATACTTAGATATTAACCTATGCTTAACTGGTACGTATTTATACTTTGGAAATTGAGTGCCCCTATGATCGGGTAGGTAGTGTGCAAGCATGCCATGCCGTAGGTTGATAGTTCGAATATAAAATTTTTTTTTACTAAAAAATAAAAATAATAAAAAAAAGTTCAATTGTGCGTTGTTACAGTAGGAATGACATTTATATATAATTTATATTCTACACGGAATAGGTCCCTATAAGATAGTTAAGTGATAAGTCACAAGATGCATACAAAGTATTAATTAACCCCATCCTAGGCCATACCCATGGAAAAGTGATTGGTACACTTCATAGGAAGTGTTAGAACTCGGACTGGTCCCTATCACTTGGGGATCGGTCACGTGGCTAGTATTGTGTCAGTTCCATTTCTTGCAGGGATGTTACTCCTTTTCTTCTCCCTTCTCATAGAAGTGAGTGTGGAATTTGTATCTTATCTTTTATGCGAAAGAGACCTTTAATAAGGCCAAGAAGGTCTTCTGAGTTTTACCGCTGGGTACATGCATGCATACTCATACATAAAAACTAAAATACTTTCCCACACGCTCTTAAAAGCCAAAGAATAGAATTTATGCTAGAAAAAAGAAAAAATAACTCGGGGCATCAGCAAAACTAATGGCAGTTAGAATTGTTGTTGAAGAATGTTTAACAAGCGAAAATTATTTCGTTTGAACTTGCTTTTGCTTGCTTTTGCTTGCTTTCAGGCTGTATGTAACATGAATTGGAAGTGCTTTAGGAAAAATAAATGTTAATCTAGCATGCTAAGTTTTAAGCAAGAGGTAACCATTCTTTTTGTAAAACTTTGACGTTCCCGATAATTACAAGAAAAAGCTTAATTTAAGTAAAATAGCCAGACGCGCAAAAACTCGAATCATAAGTTGGAACATGTGGCAAGGTCATGACACTCACAGCAAAAATCAAACTTTTTCCATAATAACCAACATCAACGATTTACGAAAGAAATTATCATGAGTTATTTTTTTAAGTAGCTTCATCGTTTAATAAAGTGTCAATAATTTCCTCAATTGAAAAATGTGCATGCATACATCTATACGAGGGCGGGCCAATAAGTGCCTGCCTTTTTCACTTAAGGACATTTGAAGAATATACATATTAGTTTTTTCAGAATACGGCCGAAAGCTTTGAGTTTCAACAAAATTATATCAGAAGCGTTGCACTCACTGGTAAACCAAAGTATCAAATATACACTGAACCAAAAAAAGCATATTAAAATTAAGAATTTTGAGTTTACGTTGTAAAAAATTGCATTTTTAAAAACAATTTTTAAAATAAGAATGTTTCTTTTAAAATTCATACACAACATTGTTATTTTTATAACGAAGTAGTCTTAAAAGAAAAACGTGCACTTTTATTTTAAAAATGAAACAAACTTATTTTTAAAACGAAATTTTGTCTTCTTAAACTCTGTGGCAATAAGGAAAAGTGCTTAAGTCAAATTTTACTGTTTTGCAGGAGAGCACTTTTAGGCGTTCAAGTCGATTCTCAGAAATTTATTTCCTTTACATTTAAATTGGGAAATTCTCTGTTAAACTTTATTTTTTTCAAGCATACATCGTTCTACACACTATAAGTAATATATTTAAGTTGAAATTTACCAAAGTATAACCTTACTTAAGCTATTATTCCAAATGACATTAGAAGTCTAAAAAAGATAAGTCGCAAGTCATAGTGCTATAACTTCTTAAAAAATCACACAATTTTATTGAGATTTTAACCAGAGGTACTTTCGAATGTGCAGATTACCGTACCGTACCGTTAACTCAAAAAC
The DNA here is from genome assembly GCA_944452675.1 of Tachina lurida. Classification (NCBI taxonomy): domain Eukaryota; kingdom Metazoa; phylum Arthropoda; class Insecta; order Diptera; family Tachinidae; genus Tachina; species Tachina lurida. The sequence goes on from OX101756.1 coordinate 121,604,728, forward strand.
AGCTTATCTCGACTTAAGCACTTTTTCCTTTTTGCCACACAAACTTATAAATATTTTTTATTTGGTGTAGAAGCAAAGAAATCATATCAGACTAGTGAAACATTTCATGTCAAACGCTGACAAAAATTTGTGGGCACCTTTGGCTGGAAAATATGTAAAAAATAGTTGTGCTCATTTACATACATACAAACAAGCTTATGAATAAGCGAGAAACTGCAACGATATACATATGTACATACATATATCACATGCAGTCGTATAAAGGACATGTTTTAAAAAAACTCAAGTGGGCATAAAATTTGTTTTTCATTTAAATAATTGTAAAAATATAGTAAAAGGAGGAAGGAACAAAGAAAAAAGAAATAAACAAACATCACTGTGGCATAACTAACTATTTGGTACTTCAAAGTTAAAGCGCACGCATACGCACAGGTTCTTGCAATAGGGTGGAGTCCTCTTTGTGAACAAGCAGCGTTGCACGAATTATAGACGAAATACTTTTTATTTACATATATTTAAAATAAAGTACAATTTATTAGCAAAAATAAAACAAAACAAAACTAAATAGCGCACGTATTCTCCTTATTTTATTTTGCACAATGGGAAGGAGATATTTTTTTTACTAAATTAAATCGTTGGCCTGAGTTATAATGACATTAAGTTATATTCAATTTGAGATACTATCATGCACAATGGCGATTTAATCACACTAACCCAGAGTACGAAAATAAATAGAAGATATCGTTTGTAACTTGAACTTATCAGTGTGACTTGGTACCACTGATAAGGTGACCATACGTCCTTTTTTTTTGAGGACAATCATCTATTTTAACTAGCTGTCATTTATAATTTTTGTGTCCTCTTTTTGTATTATCAGTCATATTTAATATTAAAAGAATGATTAATATTTCTTTTTAGTGAAATTTTGCTTCTGAAAATATATGGTAACACTTACGATAAGAAAATATCGTGAGCTTTAAGGCAGATGAAAAAGATAGCCTCAGTTTCATTTGCATTTTGCAACTATCAACCAAGCTCTAGATATATCGTCACCTAAAATCCAAAAGGCCGTAACAACCAAAAAAATTCAAAGTAAGACTTTTTAATTGATCATAATAAAAAAAAAATATATATAAACAAAAAAGTAATTAAATTTTTAAAACCCTTGGTAAATTTTGGCCCACCCTGTATATCGTTAAAAAATTTGCTATCTAGATCAGAATTTTATATCTTCTGTTAGATTAACTTCCAATAGTTTATTTTATTTTTATATTTATTAAATACAATATCAAATCAAATACTTTTTGTTCGCGCGTTGAATCAGGAGTCGATGCCAGGATCTCCGTATGTTAGGCTTGAACACTGAACCCACTGAACTACCAAAGCACATATTTATTTTCGTACACCATTCAATTAAAAAATAAAAAATCAAAACTACAGTCGAACTTCCATAACTCGAACTTCTCTAACTCGAACTAATTTGGTTGGCAGTAGCGTTAAAAGAACAAATCACATACAATTCTGTAACTCGAAGTCTCCGTAAGTCGGAAGTTTTTTTTTGGGATAATGGTGATTCGAGTTATGGAAGTTCGACTGTAGTAGTAAATATTTCATTCGCATCCAAATTTGTATACAGAGGATGGATGCACTATAAAAAAAATAGCTTACGTTATTGCATCCTCGTAAGGCAGAGGGGATGCACTGTGTACTTTTGCGCGCCTCCGAAGCGCTTCTTTTTGTCTGTTAGTTCTTACTTGTACCAAGTTTATTTTTTGCTGGGTATTAGTGCGTTAATAAATTCTAAATTTAAATCAGCGTTTGAAAGTACTTGCATTTTTTATTTCATTTGCTTTGACTGTGCTGTGACTGCCAAAAGTTTCAAAGCCGATAGCAAAACGAAAGCGCAAAACAAAAACCGAACGAAAGAACAACTCTCGACAAAAATTTAACTTAAATGTTGCTGTGCTGGGAAGATCTACGCAGCAAAAGTCAAAGCAACAGCAAAAGCACACAAAATTCGCGCTAAACTGATAAACTTCTTAAACAATTAAGTACAACAACAACAACAACAAACAAACAAATGATGATTCATAGCCACGGCAGTTATAACATAAAGTGTACCATGAACTTTTTAAACTGTGCTTTGACTGAACCGTTTGAAATTTCGAAGTTAAAGCAATGGGCGATTTAGCTGTGCTCTGCTGTGACTCAACAGTAGGCACAGCAACAAAAGTTTAAAAAAATAAATAAACTTCTCGCAGCACAGCAAAAGCAGTTTTTTTACTGCTGTTACTGTTTTGCTGCCAGTTTTTCAAACACTGACTTAAATTATAACAATTTAAAAAAAAAACACTTATTAAATTTTTTACTATTTTATCAATAATCTTTGTTTTTCTTCGAAATCTGGTCACCTTACCACTGACGAATTAATGAACAACAGATTCGACAATCAGTCGACATTTACTCGCTCTAGTGGTAAAACCCTTTGTTTACTTCACACATTATGCCACACATACATACATACATATGTATACATACATATGTATGTACATATATATGTATGTGTGTGTGTGTGTGTAAATGTGATGAACTCTTAAATTTGTGCCCGTAATTGCAAAAGGGGTTGATCGGTCGGTCGGTAGCGGTGGGTGTATTACGTGTGAGTTTGCTTGAGTTCATGGCAGGATGTGTATGTATGTGTGTTAGTTTGCGAATGTGTTTTAAATAATAAGTGTATAAGCAATGTTGACACATAAAGTAATTCTCCTTTTCTTCTTCATGCGCACACACATACACACACACACACACACACACACAGCAAAATAAGCAAAAAGCTGTATGTAGTTGAAAGTAAATTTTCTTTTATATTTTTAAATAATTGCAACTGCATTATGGAGCTACGAAATCGTGTTTCATTTTCAAATGAAAGATAATAAATTGAATTACGTTAGAAAGCTTATGTTGTATGCATCAGAGAGAAACTTTAATAGCGAATAACATTATTGGCTGTTGCAAGCTGTGGCACATCATATATGTATGTACTAAAAAAAATAATTTTCAAGAAATTGCACAAGTTTCAAATTAAATAACAACATCTCTCTATTACTTAATTGTCTGTCTTGCAGTAGTAAATGTTTTACAATATTTTCAAAAAAGTGACTTTAGTTAAATGTATGATGCTTGGCATATATTTTTTAATAAAGTAAATACATTAAGGGCCATTATTACAACTTAAAGTTAGTTAAAAGTAGAATTTTATCGGATGTATAAAAAGGTTTTCAACAGTACAATTTTAGCTTAAGGTAAAGTCAGCGCTAAGTTGAAGGCATATGAATCCTTTCTGGCAAGTTAAATTAAATTTATAATAATGAATTGCGTTTTATACGTCCGACAAAATGCTACGTTTAACTAACTTTAAATTTTAATAATGGCCCTAAGTGATTTTATTTGTTTAAAAGCAAAAAATACGATATCAATTTTAATGCAAATTTAAAATTGTTTAAAATAAGAATCTTGTTCGTATTACTCCCAATATTTTCAAGTAAAATCTTCACTTGAAAAAAAAACTTAAAGTTTGCATATTTAATTAAATGAATTGTTGCATGATTGTGTGGTGACTGGCTAACGCCAAATAGATGTAATATTTAATATGCACACACACAATGGGTTTCCGGTAAACAAAGTTGTTAAAAGTTCTCAAAAAGCCCAAAAGGACTTTAAACTCTAAATGTTTGGATATAAATATTGTAGGGAATATTTTTTTTGCTGCAGTATTTGCTACATTGAAAAGTATCAGATCCATATTTGTTACAGGTTGCTTGATTCAGTACTCAAGGGGTTAGAATCTGGCACAAAGTGTGTCATTAGCGCCTTTCTTTAAAATAATCATGACAAAATTATTTAAAGCTTATTTTGTTAAAAGACTTCAAAAAAAGAAGGAGGTTATCAATTCGTCTGTATTATTTTTAATTTTTTTCACATTGTTACTTCATAACTCGAATAGATTTTAGACTGATAGTATAGCTTCCAATTGATTCTATTGTAAAAAAATGGGGGCAGACACGCCCACATATTTTGTTATTTAATTTTATGATATTCTAATCATTTAATTGCTGCGAAACGTAGCAAACACCTTTGGTTCTTGTAAGTAAACAATTTTAATTTAAAAAAAATGGGCGGTGCTACGCCCATTAAAATTTAATATTTCATTTTAAGTGGTTCTACTTTACCGATTTTTGCAAAACTTAACACACACCCTGAGCTCTGAAATAGCTACAATCTTCCATATAAAAAACTGGGCGGAGTCACGCCCATTCAAAATTTAATATTTCATTTTAAGTGGTTCTACTTTACCGATTTTTGCAAAACTTAACACACACCCTGAGCTCTGAAAAACACACAATCTTGCATTAAAAAAAAAGGGCGTGAGCGGCACGCCCATTAAAATTTAATTTTATACTTCAGATTTAAAAAAAAAAATTTTTTTTGTTTGGAAGAGTTTACTTCCAGTTTGCTTCCATAAACTTTTTTCGAAAATGTTCTATCAGATCTCTTGATAGAAGTCGGTTTTTTTCGCAGAATTATTTTTTATATGTACAGCTCGCGCTGTACAATATTTACAATAAAAAAAAAATACAGGAAAGTGTAGTAGACACATTATTGTACTACTGCCTAGGGATGGGCAAATGAAAAAAATGTATCGATATATATCGTATCGATGTTTTTGAACAGTATCGATATATATTTTTTGAAAACATCGATATTTCGATATATCGATATTTTTTGCAGCATTAATTTCGAATGCACAATTAGTCACTTTAAGAAATTTAATACAAAAGAACTATTTATATTAAGTTATACGTAACCTACTATAGCTCCTTAAAACTTCGGCTGTGTGCAAATGGAATTTTAAATGTCGAAACTGGTTCACTGAAATAAATAACGTACAAATAAATGTCAAATATGGTGCACAGCCATGATTACTACTAAAACAGATTATCAGCGAACTTATACTGCATTTTAAATAAAAGTTTGCATGTATGATGCAGCGCAGTGATGCATTTACGAACACAGCTTTCATTAGTCTTTACTTTCTGTTGCCGATCTGTGCTGTGCCGTTCTGTTTCTAAATTTTAATAGTTACTTTTTCTGTAATAAATTATCAGCTGTTTCGGACCAGAATGGTCATAGTTTTCCACTAAAGTGATAAGTTTTGCATCGTCCATCGCTGTTAGAGTTTTTCTTTTCCAGGACTTTTTCGTTTCCCGGAAAAGTGGAAACAACTTTCGATCAAAAAAATAATACAATTTCAGTTCCCGGCCGTAATTGTTGTAAAGTTTTAGATATATGTAGTTCTACCATCGCATTCATAAAGTGAATAACGACATTCATCGAGGAGTGTGTACATTTGTACAAACTAAAGTTGCCAGCACAAATTTCCCGGGATTTCTTTTGCGGAAAATCCCGTATGAAAAACACTAAATGCTATGTTTCTATATAGTTTTATGTTTTTCTTTTAAATATTAATTTTTTTTTTGAACCGAAACAAAACATAATGAAAGAAAAAAACTAACGGCTTGTATATGATTTCTATAAAGCAAAAAGAGTCAGCTGATTAGTAACAGAACAGGAAGTAAAAACAAATTCTGCCTTTAGGCTTATACCCACACAAATCAAAAAGTCACCTGCCTTAGTCGGGTCACCTTATAAATTCGCCTGGGATGTTATTATGAAATTTCTCTTTTATTTCTTCGCATCACTAGTAGTGATGTCAATAGCTATAGCTCTTAAAAGTACCGAAACACGATACTCGTAAATAAGAATCGATGTATCGATATATGGGGTTTTGAAATATCGGCGATATATATTGATATTTATTTTCTCAAATATCGATATTTCGATATATCGATATTTTTTGCCCATCCCTACTACTGCCACATATCGTCGCTGTTTTAACTAACTGACCTAACTGACGTCATTTTGAAAAATGAGTTAAGTCCACTATTAGACTTTATGAGTCATAATAGACCTTGTCCACAATTTGTATGACTGTAAACATTACCGTCGAGCCTATAACAGTAAAAATATTTCAGACGTTTCCATAAGAATACACGTAGAAAACTATCATAAAAGCTCTCTCTCTCTCTCTCCTGTAAAATTTACAAAATGTCAGTTAGGTCAGTTAGTTAAAACAGCGACGATATGTACAATGCAATGTTGGTGTTTTTTGTCTTTTGCAATTTTTTTAATTTTTTTTTTCATTTAGTTTTTATTTCCTTTTAATTTAACTTGAAGTTATTTAAATTTGTCACAAACAGTCTGACATTTTAAAAAGGGTAAAACATGGAGAATGAAACAAGTTTTAAATAAAATGTACCTTTTAAAATAATGAATTGCTTAAATCATGTAAATAACTGAAAGTCTGTATACTAACGCAAGTAGTACAGTGCTGCAAAATAGTTTTTGAACGTCAGGGGCTCTACTGTGTAATTCGAAATGAAAGAAAATATTTTCGTATTTGTATGTTAAATAAATGTGAATTCGAAAGCATTTGCTTTCTTTTCGAAATACAGGGTAGACCCCTAGAAACCCCATCTAAACATGGGGTTGGAATATCATATGAAAATCATGATATTCATAAAAAAATTATTTTAAAAGTAATTTTAATTTTGAATTAAAAAAAAAGTAATTGAAACTTGGTATAATTTCATTTAAAGTGTATATTTTATGTGTATATTTATTTGTCTCTATTTTATGTGTACATATATTTTTTTCCGTTGAAAGTTTCTCTAATTTTGTTAATCACTTTACTCTCTTTTTATGCCTTGCTTTCTCTCATCAAAAGTCGTATAACTTTGCTGCGTTTGTTAGATTTTGAAAGCAATTTTATAAAGCCAGCAGCATAAAAAGTTGCAACATTTACTTTTTTTTACGAGCATTTAATTTTTTTTTATATATTTAACTATTTGCCATTTTTAATTTAAAAAACCATTCATTATTTTTTAAATAATTGCACACAAGTACATACTTTATAGTTGCTGCTTTTGATAGTTTGTTTGTTGATTTGTGTGTATGATATGTGTGTTTTGTTTTTAATATATTTTTTAATTACTATTGCAAAAGAAATAAACAACATGTCACATGTTGGTTGCTTGGCAGAAATGAATGTCAGTTGCAGGTATTTAAAATTAAATGAAGAACAATTTTGCACATTTTGCATGAAATCTTCATTATGTCTTTAAATTTTTTTTATTATACTTAAGAGGCTTAAATATTAATCTCAGTGAGTACAAACAAGGCTTGTTAAAAAAATTACGTTTAATAAAAAAAAAATTTTTTACTTCTTTTTAGCAAAAATATACGTATAATATTATAGCTTAACTGCAGCAAAAAGTTTTTATAAAATATCTTAAGTTTTAGCTATAGCTGCTGAATGTCCTTTTTTTCAAAAGCTTTAAATAAATACCATTTTTATCTTAGAATATCTATATTTAGGCATTTACAAAGAAAAAATGTATTTCTAGGATATAGCAATTTAAAAATATCGTCACTGAATGTCCTTTTTCAGAGCACAATGCATACGTCTATACATACATATGTACTTTTATTTTGTTTAAAACAACAAATTTATTTTTTATGATCGATTCTTAATGTCTTGTTCTTGTCTACTATTTTGCTTAAATAAAAAAAGTATTTTAAAAATATCATATTATAATAAGTTTTGGTAGCGAAATGATACGATCAAAACTTGTATCCTAGTTTTTAAAAAGTTCATGCATTTTTTCTTGGAACAATGCTGGAGCACAATACTTATATCATACCATATTATTCAAAGTTAAAATGATTTTTCTAAAAATTTGTTTTCTAGCGCTAGCTGTTAAATGTCCTTTTTCTAAGTTTGATGTTGAATACTGTACAAATTTTGCTTTACTATTTGTGTAATAACCTAGTTTAGCTATAACTAAGAAACTTTTAGAGTTATGGTAGTTGTTAGTTATCCTTACTGAATGTCCTTTTTTAAAAAGCTGAACTTAAGTCAAAATTTTACTCTAGAATATGTTAATTTTAGCATTTACAAAGAAGAAAATTATTTTAATGATATGCCAATTTGAAATTATTATTTTATAATAATCCTTTTTCTGAGTTTAAGCAATAAATCATTAAAATTATGTATTTCGCACGATATGTATACACTTTTAGTTTGTTTAAAATAAAATGATTGTTATTGCTCGAACTTAATTTTTTTCTATATACATATATGATTTAATTAGGCTAAAGTTCGTATCATTTTTTTTATTTTGTTCAAAAAGCTAATTTTTCATGAGCAATTTAGAATGTCCTTTTCTTAAGTTTGAGATTGATCAAAGAAAAATGTTACTGTACTGCGCTTATAATCTCTTATTTTGCTAAAAACCAAAAACTGTTTTTAAAATATAACAAGCTTTGACAATTAAAATGATACATTAATTTTTTTTTTTTTGTATCCGTTTTCTGCATTTGTTCTTAAAACATTAAAAATTCTTAATTGCAGTTTGAATATCCTGCCATGTTGTTTTAAATAAAAGCAATTTTTGTAAAATTTTATTTTTTAGTGATCAATGTTGAATGTCCTTTTTCAAAGTTTGTGCTTAAATTTAGAAAATTTTCACTTTACTATTTCTGTAACGTCCTAATTTAACTAAAACTAAATTTTTTTGGGTAATATAAAAAGTTTTAGTTATCCTTGCTGAATGTCCTTTTTTCAAAAAGCAAAAATTTATTGCATTTTTAATTAGATTATGATTATTTCTAGAATGTACAATGAACGAGAAATATTTTATGATATGTCACTAATATGTCATTTTTCCAATAATTTATTTTTTAATTATTTAAAATTAAAAAAAAAATATTTTTAGTTTTTTGCTGCCAAAATGTTTTTAAAATGTTTTTTTTAAGTAAAAATGTCCTTTATGTAACGATTTATAAAATGCGAATTTTCAATTATCACCACTGAATATGTTCTTAAGAACGCTTTGCTATATGGCCCGTTCTTATTTATTTATAATATAATAAAAAGAGAGCAATAATCCTTTGACGATTTTTTAATTTCCTCTTTTATAAAAAAAAATTTAAAATAGTAGTTACGAAGTGCTACAGGCGATGTTTTATCAGAAATTATAAAATATGTATACAAATTTAATACAAAGTATTTAATTATAATCCTTTTGTATATTCTATTTAAAAGTTTAATTTAACAATGAAAATAGCAAACTGTTTGATTTAATTAATTCTGCAAAAGGCCAGATGAGGTACTTTAAATTTGCATTAATTGTTAAATAATTCGATTGTTTGTTATTTAGTTTACCAAATAAGCAGCATAGATTTAATGAGTATTGATATACAAACAATTGTGTGTAATCAATGTTTTTAATTAAATTTTTCAATTGAATTGAGAATGAAATGTTCCTACTTCAATTTAAATGAATATTGTTGATAAATTAAAAAATTTCTACATGAGCATTTCAAAATCCAAAAGTAAAAGCAAATAAATAATCATAATTATTATACCCAGCAAGAGTAAGAATCTTGAAAATACCACAAGCGAGCGATCGCACTCTAATTGGTTTAATATTTTCATAGAAAAAAAGTTAAATAAATAAATTTCCTAGATCTCAGGGCATTGAAATTGTACCAACCAACGAAATTGGTTAAACTAACTAATGTGAGGTAGTTAAAAAAATTTTTTGTAGTCATATCCCTAAGGCATCTTTGCCGAATCGTTACAACTTTTGCTTATAAAAAAAAATTAACAATTAAAATTGGTTAGTTTAACTAGACGATTATTTTTTTTATGTAAATCGCAAAAGCAAATTTTATTGCCATTAAATTAGCAACTAAAATTGTTTAAATTAAACTAAATTAAATTATTTTGGAATTTTTTTTTCTACTGAGTGCATCTGTTAAATTAACCAAGAAAATAGTAAAATCTATTAATAAATTCTAAAAAAATAAAGAGATAAATAAATATATAATTCAAATATGTTTAAAAAAAAAAGAAATGAAAAAAAAAATTCGCCTTAAAGTGCTTATTTTTTTCTTAAAAATAAAATCATCGTATTGTATTTTTTTCCAAAAAAGGGGGGGGGGAATTTAAAACTTTCGAAGTTAGCTTTTCTTTTGCTTTCAACTAGTTGGATTTATTAATGAATTTACAAAGAATCCTTTCAAATGATTGAACAAGGAGTACGTAAATGTTTGGGAAGTTTTAAGTCAAAATTACTCTAAATACGAGTATATCTCAATGCAATAATCCTTGGGAAAAGGCATGGTATATTTTCTTGTTCTCAACTTTGCATGCAAAATTTATGTAAAATGGAGGAGTAGTTCCAGAGAAGCTTATAGAAAAGATTACGGACTGTGTAATATCACACTTTTCTTATAGAAAAGTTGACTGTGTCACAGAACACACTTTTCCTTATAGAAAAGTTGACTGTGTCACAGAACACACTTTTCCTTATAGAAAAGTTGACTGTGTCACAGAACACACTTTTCCTTATAGAAAAGTTGACTGTGTCACAGAACACACTTTTCCTTATAGAAAAGTTGACTGTGTCACAGAACACACTTTTCCTTATAGAAAAGTTGACTGTGTCACAGAACACACTTTTCCTTATAGAAAAGTTGACTGTGTCACAGAACACACTTTTCCTTATAGAAAAGTTGACTGTGTCACAGAACACACTTTTCCTTATAGAAAAGTTGACTGTGTCACAGAACACACTTTTCCTTATAGAAAAGTTGACTGTGTCACAGAACACACTTTTCCTTATAGAAAAGTTGACTGTGTCACAGAACACACTTTTCCTTATAGAAAAGTTGACTGTGTCACAGAACACACTTTTCCTTATAGAAAAGTTTACTGTGGTGTCACAGAACACACTTTTCTTATAGAAAAGTTTACTGTGGTGTCACAGAACACACTTTTCTTATAGAAAAGTTTACTGTGGTGTCACAGAACACACTTTTCTTATAGAAAAGTTTACTGTGGTGTCACAGAACACACTTTTCCTTATAGAAAAGTTTACTGTGGTGTCACAGAACACACTTTTCTTATAGAAAAGTTTACTGTGGTGTCACAGAACACACTTTTCTTATAGAAAAGTTTACTGTGGTGTCACAGAACACACTTTTCTTATAGAAAAGTTTACTGTGGTGTCACAGAACACACTTTTCTTATAGAAAAGTTTACTGAGGTGTCACAGAACACACTTTTCTTATAGAAAAGTTTACGGTGTCACCGCACACTTTTCTTATAGAAAAGTTTACGGTGTCACCGCACACTTTTCTTATAGAAAAGTTTACGGTGTCACCGCACACTTTTCTTATAGAAAAGTTTACGGTGTCACCGCACACTTTTCTTATAGAAAAGTTTACGGTGTCACCGCACACTTTTCTTATAAAAAAGAAAGCTCGTTGTCACAGAGCACAATTTTTCTTATAGAAAAGTTTAGTGTGTCACAAAGCTCACTGTATTAATAAATAATTATGATGACAGCATTTGATTTCAAACGTTCGCCCTTATGTTGGTTGGGTATAGACCAACTTATCTGCACGTGTTTGACGATTAAGTGGGTATTAGTGCATGAGAAATTAAAAAATTTATTTAAATTTTTCCGAACAAAGTTATTGGCTAAAACAACGCTGCTATCGTTGCTTATGTACATATGTATTGAAAATGCGAGCAAATTAATGAGGGAAATAAAAGCGACCTTGCCGCTTGACTAATCGCGATAACTCTCTTGTGCCGCTATGCAACCAGCGTGGGCAGTAGCAGAGTCAATCACACTGTGGAACAGGAAGCCTAATGTTTTTAAATATTTTTTGTAACGGTACACAAAGTATGCCTCCCTCCAGCTATTTTGATTCAATCTTTTGCATTCGAAGATTATTTTAGTTAGTTAACAAATAAAATTAATTAGATTAACCAAAAATAATAGTAAGTTCAATGAATCACAAGAATTATTTGCAATGGCAATTAAATAACAATTCCTGTGTATGTGGAATAATTAGATGCAATTTTATTAATCGAAGCTACAATAACAATTTACAACAATTATAAATTTGACAATTAAAATTGGTTAGATTAACCTACAGATTTTGTACGTGTATAATGATTGTTGAAAAACAGAAACGCAACAAAAATTTAGTTTTTATGATATTGTAAAACAACAAACATAACTCAGATAATTTTTATTATTCCCTGGACACAATTGGTGGCGGGAGGCTTAATGTATACATACATGCATACATGATGTATGTATGTTTGCTTTTATACTCAAATATCAAATGAATTTTTTTATATGCAAATATGTGTTCTTGACATACATACATACATATTATATTAATAAAGTTCATAAACCCGGCTTTTGTTTTTTTTTTCTTCCACTAAAATTTATTTTATGCCTGAATGGCTTTTAGTTGGTTTGGAATTTGTATTTTATCAAATTGAATTGCAGAATTTATTTATTGTTTTGTAAGAGCGCAAAAAGCTACGAGTAAATAGAAAATCTCTATCACGAAATTTGTGAAATTTATGAAAGTTATGAAACTTATTTTGTTTTAAATCAATTGAAGCGTAAAAATGGCGTAATGACATGTAAAACAAAATATTTTTTTTTTTGAATAGTATAAAAATAAATAAAAGAGAGCAAAAAATAAAACAAAACTGATAAAACATGAAATGTACATGATTTAATAACAATTTTATAAATATTTATTTCAGCTTGTGTATGAAAATTTATTTCTTTTTTTGTGAATCAATTACATATGTATCTCAAGAGCTGCATATCGAATAATACTTTTTTAATGGCTTGTTTGGCAATTTTTGCCTCTACATTCAGCGACCAGAAATATTAAAATAATTGAATGAAGATGAAGAAAAAAATGGACTTCAGGGTAGAGAATGAAAATTTTTGAATAATTGTTGGCACAAAGAAAAACTGTTGGCAATAAATTCATTTTATAATTGAAAATAATAAAACAAACAAAGAAACCAAACATACATTTCTTTTAATATACATTTAGTCCCAGTCCAGACTTGCAATTTTTGTTGCAGCAATTCTTGAATATGTGTGAGAGTGTTGAAATAGAAATATATAGTTTTTGTCTTCCTGTCTCGTTCTTTTGCACTAAAAAATAAAAAGTTGCTGCAACAAAAATTGCAAGTCTGGACCGGCACTTATTTCTCAAAAAATTTAAATTTACGTATAAGCAAAAAAAAAAAACAACAAAAACCAAGAACAATGGCAATACTGTTATAAATTCGAGATGGTAAAACTGAGCTTTCATTACAAAAAAGTAATACGCTTAATCGAAAAAGTTCACATATTTCATTTGCACTGAAAAATATATATATTTAGCTGAAGTGTGCATCAACTGATACCGCACACAGTGGACCAGATACAAGAACACTGATGATAAAGGTGTGGCGACCTGCTAAAACAGCATGTTGTTCCGTTCTGCTAGTGTTTGTTATAATAATTTAAAATATTTGTTCAGTAAAATTTGTACCCTAAAAATTTTCACATTTAATTTGGCTAAAAATACAAACTGTAGCCTAATAATAAAAAAAGTAGAACGATTCTTCTCATAACTAACACTGTCTGAGGATATACATATGAAATACATGTTGTTTCGTTTTTACCTCTCAAAACCGTTGTTTTTATAAGATCGTTAATCAATAAAATTAAATAAAAGTGCTCCCAGTTTACAATTATTGGCAAATAAGAACACTTTATTTACTAAACAGAGCTTTTAAATACACACATTGTTAAATAATTTATAACTGGACACCACGATGTTAACTTCGCTGCCCTTTACACAAAACATACTCTGCTGTTCCTTTAACAATATCGACTCTGCTGACTCTGACTGACTGTTTACCCAACAATGCTCGTTTAGCGGATTTATCCCCCTTTCTATACTTAACATAAAACTTTCAGAATAATGTTAGCCACATCCACAAATTCACAGGACATTTAATAGTTTCTCAAATACTAGCTTTTAATCACCCCACTATTTCGTATTGCAATTCGTTCCTGTTGGTTTGTTTGTATGTATATTGACAATAGGTTGTCAGTAGTTGTTGTTGTTGTTGTTGTTTTTTGAGTCTGACGTCTGCATTGGCTTGTGTATTTATGTGCTTGTATATTTCTCAATAAGCAGAAACTATTCCGGTGAAGGAATCAATCGAGGCTGTAAAAAAAAGTAATGCCGGTTTGTGAACCAGGTACTCCTCTATCATTGCCCAAAAATTAATTTCTGAACAGTTTAAATTTGAAGCAGTTGTTGTCAGTTTTGGGATTTTTTTAAATACAGGCATATAATTTTTTTTTTTGGACGGACAATATCACGAATTAATGCTTAAATATTCCTTTAAAAGCGTACGTGCTCAGTATCGCTAAAAGTTCGATTTAGAACGAGTTTTTGGAAAAACTTTGAACTAGCACCACTATATTAACTTTTCTCTGAGTGTGACCCATTTTTTTTTTTTTTTTGAGAACGAGTTCATAAGGCCGTACAAAGGTTTTCATGAATTAGGGACCACGTAGGTGGTCTTTTAAAAAAGCGCATAATCAGAACTTCAAAAAATCTATTTAGAAGCAGTTTTTTTGAAGGACTTAGAATTTAGAGCACTATATCGACATTCCCCTAAATCTCACCCAAACTTTTGGGAAGGGGAGCGACATAGGGTGATCATGAATTAAGAATCAGGTGGTGCTCTGAATTTGTAGCAGTTCGAGTTCTAACGAATTTTTCGGCAAACTTTGAACTTGCACCACAATTTTCACATTTCCAAAGGTTTGACTTTATTTTTTTTAGGGAACGAGCTGACGCGGATAGACTAGGGTGATTAGGAGTTAGGTATAAAAACTATTATACTAAAATTTACCAAAGATTCGAATTCGAACGGGTCAAGGATGCCAGATTTGCTTAAACTTGCAAAGCTGCAGACTTAGCGCCATCTAGTGACAATCTGAAAGAACTTTGAAATGTCTTTTAACGGATGAATTTATTACAACAACTCCCACACATTTTATGAATGCTGCTGCCGCTACTTGGCGAGAGGAATTGAAATACCTTCACCTCCTTGGCAATGGTTTTGTGCATTATTAGTAACATGGCAAAAGTAGGCCGAGTACACATCTGGCATTTCTTATATTGTCATTTTCAAAATGTATGCAACGCCATTCCCATTATGTTCTTTATATGGAAAGCAATGCCGCACAACGAAAAATATCGCAAATGACAAACTTTGCCACCAATACACACTAGGGATGTAACGAATGTTCGCATTCGCTTTCGCATTCGCAAATAATTCGCTTACTTTTGGTATTTGCATTCGCTTTTGCATTCGCTAAAATGTATGCGAATATTTAAAGCGAATACTAAAGACAAAAATATTGGAAAAAGAATAGGCAGTGTTTGAATTGCGCGAAAATATTTTCTACTTAAGACTACTCTGTTAAAACTTTTGAAAAATGGTAAGCACATCATTACTTCTTTCAAAAAATTTGAAATGCAAAAATATTAAAAATTCCTTCTTTGTTGTAATTTTTTTGCGAAACAAGTGCCACTCATATTATTTCGCATGAAAATTTAAAATATTGAAGATATATTTCATATATTTTTCTCAAGATGAACAGATTACTACTTCTGGAAAAATTTTTCATGATCAATTCATTCCAATTTTTCTTAATATGTATTTTGGTAGCATTTTACAGGAAATGTTGAACTTAGTACAAGGTCTTAGGGCCAAGTTCGAATGGGTTGATTGCCTAACATTTTGTAAATTTATTTTTAATTATTATATATACTTATTTTAATATGAATTCATATATATTTCAGTTTAACAATTTTTATTTCTAATAAATTAATAAATATTTGCTGAATTCAAGACTCAAGTAGTACCCAACTTCATGTTCTTAGATAAATTTTTTTTCATGTGATTTTTTTAATGTATTGTAATATTTGCATTTGCTTTTGCATTCGCATTCGCTTTCGCAAAAATTAAAATGTTTTATTCGTTTTCGCATTCGCATTCGCTAAACTGGTATTCGTTACATCCGGCTACAATACATACGGCTACGATTACATACAGCTAAAATAGTTGCCCTTTGGTTGTTGGGTAGTGTGAAGTCACCATTAGCCTCAAAAAGCCCATTTTGTATATGAAATATCAATTATGGCGAGTAAAGTTTCCTCGCATAAAATTTATAAAATCTTAAATAAGATAAAAATGCCATAACTTAAATTAATTATATCTTCCTAATTTAAAAAGACGCCAATTGAAAATAAAGTTGCAAACAATTAAAGCAAATACAAAGATTAAAATTTTTCTATACATACTTCGTTTGCTGTTATCAAAATTTGTTTTTGTATCGCCAACAAACGTTTTCAACCACCAGCCAATTTAAATGTTGAGGGTTTCCTAAAATCCATTTCATGTTAACCAAACCAAATTGTTTATTTTCGTTAACTAAAATTCTTAAAGATGCTTGTTGAAATGAACATTATATAGACAAATTTTACTTACTCTCTTCAAAGGCATTGTTAATCAATTAAATTAAATCAAATTAAATTAATATTATTTATATATACATATGTATGTTGTGGTTTTCAGCTCTATTTACTAAAGCAAATAAATTTACTCAAATTTGCATTTATTAACACAAGCATGCAAACCAATAATAACCCAACAAACGCAAGCTGAAGTTATATAGCATTTGAAAAATAGTTAAAAACTACATGTACATAATAAGAAGTTGGTAATATACCGTTTTTCCTCTTGTGTCTTCATTTGGAGTAAAACTGATCAAATTGTTCTAGAACTCTTGGCAATTGAGGAATAACTTGTCCACAAATCATTTGCCAGTTATATATAAATTATTTTGTTTGCTGGGTAGTTAATGTTCAGACACCGCCTTCAAACCACCTCTCCCCCCCCCAAGACAATGTAAAGTTTTATTTTTATTAGCAATAAAATACAATATATTTATTCATTATCTTATAACAATTGACTTGTTGTATGTACAAAAATTTGAAACCCAA
Source organism: Tachina lurida (assembly GCA_944452675.1). Taxonomy (NCBI): domain Eukaryota; kingdom Metazoa; phylum Arthropoda; class Insecta; order Diptera; family Tachinidae; genus Tachina; species Tachina lurida. The sequence goes on from OX101756.1 coordinate 121,621,816, forward strand.
ATATGTGGTTGTAAAATTTCCTGTTTGCACACACAAAACAAGTAAACAAACAACAAACAACAAACAAATAAATTTCTCTTGGAAACATCTTCTTCTCATGTATTATTAACTTCTGGCCACTCCCTCCCTCATCGTGCATACTTAAACCAAGTCCCAAGCCTACTCAGTAGAGATCGACCGAAGGCGTTTTTTTTGGCCGAAGCCGAAGCCGAACTTCGGCTAAAATCCTAAACTTCGGCCAAAACCGAAGCCGAAGCCGAAGCCGAATGTTTTAAATTTTAAAAATGATACTTGTTTTATATGAATTAAGAAAAAAGTTTGCTTTTTTGAGATCACTGAAATAGCTGTAATATCTATTGGATACAAAACAAGAAAAATAAAGCTATTTTGCAATTACTAGATTGCTTTTTCATATGATCACTCACAAGAACGTCCAAGTAAAAGAAAATAGAAAGCAACAGGGTTGTATTTCAAAGCAACCCTTTCAAAACGTTAAACACAATAGAAACTGTCGGCGAGCAACGACCAAAAATAATGTTATTTTTCAAGCTTGGAATGAAAAATATTCGGCTTCGGCTAATCGGCCGATTTTTGTCATAGGCCGAATGTTGGCCGATTACCAATTTTTGGCCGAAGGCCGAAGCCGAAGCCGATTAATCGGTCGGACTCTACTACTCAGTCGTCCCGCTGACAGTTTGTGAGTTTTTTTGTTTTGGTTTTTATTTTTATTTTCTTTAGCCGTTTATGCAAATTTATTATATAAAAATTTTATTTAATACATTTTGAATTTCATTTTAAACATGAGACTCCGCACCAAGTTTCACAAAATGTCACCAACAACAACAACAACAACAAAAGTAACAATAATAATATAAAGTATGAACCATGTGGTTTGAGAAAAAAAAACAAAATCAATTTATTCTTTATAATAACAGACAGCTAGCAGGAAAATTGAAGTAAAATACCACTAATAAAAATGATAGCAGCAACAACAACAATAATAACGAAAAAAAACCGAAAGAGAAAACAACAAAAAATAAACCACAAAAATCTGGTAATAAGATACTTCCATTTACATTTAGATTCATCTTTAAATTAAATCAACACATCGAAAAACAAAACGAAACAGCAATAAAATAAGTGTTTAGTAAACTTACAAAATCGAATAATACTCAAGTCAGTTACCAATTACTGAAAGAAATTATATTTTTTATTAAGCAGCTTTTTTTATCTTTCCTCCTTCTAATCGCTGCTCTCCTCTCCTCTGCTCTGCTCTCCTCTCCTCTCCTCTCCTCTAATCTCATCTCATCTCCTCTCGTCTCATCTCCTCTCTCCTTTCCTCACCTCTCCCTCCTCTCCTCTCCTCTCCACTCCTCTCCTCTCTTCTCCTCTCCCCTCCTCTCCTCACCTCTCCACTAATCTCATCTCCTCTCCTCTCCTCTCCTCTCATCTCATCTCCTCTCCTCTAATCTCATCTCATCTCATCTCATCTCCTCTCCTCTCCTCTCCTCTCCTCTGCTCTCCTCTCCTCTCCACTCCACTCCTCTCCTCGCCACTCCACTCCACTCCTCTCCTCTGCTCTCCTCTCCTATCTCCTATCCTTTCCTATCCTATCCTAATCTATGCTCTCCTATGCTATCCTATCCTCTCCTATCCTATACTATCCTATCCTACCCTCTCCACTCTTCTCTTCTCTTTTTTTTTTTTTTGAAAGAGAAGTAACACTCAGGCAATGAATGCCTACTACTACTACTAGATGCCACCCTCTTTAGGAAAGGGATAGTGATAGAGAAGACAGGCGGTGAAGGAAGAGATAGAGGAAAGCTTCATTCTTTTACAATTCTGCTATTTTGCTCGTTTTTAATAATGCAGTGTTGCAGCGCCTCTGGTGTTAAATGAGGCATATTATTTTTTTTAAGCTGAGGTTAGTAGTTATTTTATCGATTAATTTACTTCGCCGATGATTCTGGTGGTACGCAGCATTAGGATTAGTATCTGCTGAAGTCGGTATAGTTCAGTGAACTTCATCAATTGAACTTTCCTACAACAACTGACACAAAGGACACTAATGCACTGTTGGACTGTTGGATACAGCGATTGAACCTAGTACCTTCGCTTTTGTAGCCAACGCGCCAACTACTTCAGCCAATGCGATCCTCTTCTCCTCTCTTCTCTTCTCTTCTCTTCTCTTCTCTTCTCTTCTCTTCTCTTCTCTTCTCTTCTCTTCTCTTCTCTTCTCTTCTCTTCTTTTCTTTTCTCTTCTATTCTCTTCTGTTTTCTTTTCTTTCCTTTTCTTCTCTTTTCTTTCCTTTTCTTCTCTTCTTTTTTTCTTCTTTTCTCCTCTCTTCTCTTCTTTTCCCTTTTCTTCTATTCTGTTCTCTTCTCCTCTCCTTTCTTCTCTTCTCTTTTCTTTTATTTTTTCTCTTCTCTCCTCTTCTCTCCTCTACTCTCCCCTTCTCTTCTCTCCCCTACTCCGCTCTTTTCTTTTCTTCTCTTTTCTTTTCTTCTCTTCTCTGCTTCGCTCTGCTCTTCTCTTATTGCAACTCCTCTGCAATCCTATCCCTCCACTACTCCCCTCTCCCTGACCCTCCTCTCCCTGATCATCCCCTCCTGTGCTATATTCTTTAATCCTCGCTTCTCTTCTCTTCCAGTTTGTATATACAACTTAAACACACCTTCAACTTTAAGAACTTATGCATTTTTTTTTTTTTTTTATTTTTTTTCGTCATGTATATATTTATTTATTGTATCTTCAAAAATGAACTAACAATAAGTAATCAAATCTTAAATCTAAATATAATTATTAGGCCCGACCAGTATCGGACATAAACTTAGTGATAGTTATAATTAATACATAAGATAATCAAAAAGGAAAAAGAAGAACTTATGCATGAGCTATAAAATCAGTGTGTTTAAATTTTTTTCATTATTTTAAATTTGTTGTAACGACATCCATCCATCCAGAATTTTTGTTTTTTAATCGTCTTAATTAAGCTTTCACGGTTTGGATGGATTCCAATGTGAAAAAATTATGTAAGAATTTTTAAAAATATGTACGTACGTACGAATGTATGTATGATGAAAAGAAGCTTAATATTTAAAAAAAAATGCGTACGCATATCATTTAACTGTCTTTCTTCCTGCAATAAGCTTTAAGAAGTTTTATTGCATTGAATGCTTAACAGCTGACCAACAAATGCATCTTTATTAACAAAAACAGTAAATGACAAAAGCTGACCGATAATTCCTATTTATGTGAAGAAATTCTTAGGAAGTAAATTTACCAGACATTAAAGATCTGAGTAGGCTTATATAAAAGAAAGGTAAGGGTTAGCGAGAAGCAAGCATTTAAAAAAACGCTCACAGTAGCCAAATGCTTTTTCCTCAACGTTTCAAAATACGTCAGAGCTGCCATATTTTTATGTCTGCATTATGCTTAGAACCCAAGTAACAAGGCCTTTCTTACATATGACTACCATCTTAATTGACAACTAGTCAAATCCCGAAGAGTTTGAATTTTCAATTAGATTGTCTTGGTATAATCAGATCCATTAATCTTCGTGAAGTTAGAGCCAATGGTTGTGGTGTGAAAGTGCTTACTAACTTTCTTATTGAATGCCTTACAAATTATGTTTTTTTTTAATATTTTATCCAAATAACTTTTGCTTTTCAAAAAGAGAAAATTAATTTCTTTAAATGTTGTTCTTATATTATACGTCCGTTAACTTTTATTTCCCACTGTATCTGAGCATGGAAATTATGCATGCATGCGATTCTTTATTTTAATTTAATTTTATTTATTGTATATAATTGTAAATATTCCCAATAGTATATTTGCTGACATCATTGCATTGCACAGTGAGACGGAAAATTTTTTAAAATTAAATATATCCATTTATTTGTGCAGGGCGGGCCAACTTCTAATGATTTGCATTCCTCTTCAATCAATTTGGAGATAATTAAATTTTGTATGGAATCATCCTCAAAACAATTTTTAGAATACGCCTCAGCGATGTTGTAGAGATTCCTAATTGATTAGCACGTCGACGAGTAGACTCGAATGGATGCGTGTGAACACTCTCCTCTAAAGCATACGCAGCATCTGCAGTGTAGCCCGATTTACAAAATGGGTGCTTAAGGTTTTTATAATGTTAACACTGGGAGCTGTTGCAGTATTAGAATGTTGACTATATTTGCTTCGTGTAGTAACAATTCATCGTCCGGAAGCATAATAAAACTTAACACTTTTTACACGTGCTTGCATTGAGTATGATGACATTATAAAATTTCATTAAATTGCTTATTAGCAGCAAAAGCGAAAATCAAATTAAAAACTGTAAAAATAAAAATGTTACAAGTATTTAAAATCAGTCCAAGTTGCTCCATATTTTCAAACAAAAATAAATTAACTGATATCTTAAGTTTCATATAATGCTCACATACGAGTACTTTGTTCCCATTGTGCAGTTTCTTATATACCTACAATGAAGTTAATACATAAGTATACATATATTTCTTCCTGCCTGCCATTTTATTGTCATTAAATTTTTATACATATGAAATGATAATAATGTTTGTTTGCAAAAAGTAAAATAAAAAATAAAAAATGAAAAATTATAAAATTTCTGCCCCACAGGATCTTTTTCAAATCGACTTTTTTATACACTTGCGGTCCTACAACTGCCAGACCACTAATCAGTAAAATATGTGAAGTGTAAGTGCGGTGACAAATATTGTCAGTATGTTGGATTGTTTGCTGTTTGTGTGTGTGTGTGTGCGCATCAGGATTAATAAGAAGCTGCAGGACAAAATTTATCTTTCATATTTTTAAATTTGTTTTTTTTCTCTTTATTTTTTTTTCTAATTATGTCATTTGTGTAATTTACAGATAAAGATAAAATATATATGTACTGACATCCCACCAAACCAAATCAATAAATACATTGAGCACAGCAATATTTTTATTTAATCGTAAGCGACAACTAGTAAAGCTTAAATTAGACGTACCATTACCATGCCCATACAAAACAGCTGTTCGAGCTAAGCTAAGGGGCAACATAGATGACTCGCCATAATGCCATTATCCATAACCATATAAATCAATTGAATTTTAGTTTTGTTTATGGCTATGGCACCATGGCATGGCACGTCTAATTTAAGCTTAAAATATAACTTTTTTATTGAAATTAAATGGTTCAGAATTATCAAAATGCTAAAAAGTTTAAAAATAGAGGCTGTAAAATTATACTGTAAGCAACAAAATATGTATGTGAAACAAATATGATTAAAGGCCTCAATAAGTCCTTACTTTCTGTAGCTGTTCCGTGCTGTGCAGTTCTGTCGTTACTTTCTGCTGCTGTTGTGTTAATAGTTACTTTTTCCGGTAACAGCTGTTACTGTTCTAACAAACAAACAAACAGCTGTTGGACAAAACACAGAAGAACGCTGATGATGAAGGTTTAGTGGCCTTCGAAAACGGCTAGCTGTTCCGTTCAACTATGTGTTGTTGTCAGAATATTTACAACTAACTTTGATGTTATTTGTGCATTAATAATTATCGCATGTAATTTGGCTTAAAAGGCGATACGAACATTAGCCTATTCAATTCATAAGAATATAGAAACGAATGCAGTTCGAAAAATAATAATTAAATTAACTAAAATTTTTTTTTATTTATGACGTTGTTTGTGTAAATGATCGATATGTATGTATTACAGTATTTTGAAAGTGAAAGCTGCTGGCAGTGTACAAGTCTAGTATTCGGAGGGTCAGAGGTTGGATTCCTGCCAGAGACTCTTAAGTATTTCTGCAGACAAGCCAAAGTAGCTTCGCAGATTGTATTTGTTTTTTAAAACAAAACAAAACGAAAAATGAACAAAAAAATATAACTTTAATTTCAACTAAATTTTATGTTAAATCATCATTAAAATCATGTTGAATTAAAATTTAATTTGTGTGTATCTAAAGAATATTTAAGTTTGTTGTGGCTGCAGCGGTAAGCGATTTGACTTCCACGGGATGTGTTCGAATTGAAATCCTGGCTGGGCAGCCAACTACAACACACATTTTCCTGATGCCTTTGCCAATTTATCGTATCGTAACCGCCGAAAGAGCTAAAGCGACATAATTTTCGAACTTAGTTTTTTTACTTAAATCGATTATTTGCGATAGTAAATAATCCATTTTCGTTAAAAAAAAAACGAAGTCCAAAAGTGTATCGCTTAAGCTTTTTTTATCATGGCTCGATATAAAGTGATTTAAATAATTAATAAAATTAAATTACAGCGTTAAATTAAATTAAATGTTGTTCAACTTGTAACAATAACTTTGATTCAACATGATTCAACTTGAAATAACTTTGAGTGAAACATCCCTGTAGGAAATGGAACTGACACAAGACTAGTCACGTGATCGGTCCCCAAGTGATAGGGAAGTCCGAGTTCTATAACTTCCTATGAAGCGGACCAGTCACTTTTACATGAGAAGGGCCTAGGAGGGGGTTAATTGATACTTCGTATGCACCTTGTGACTTGTCAGTGACCCAAGCGGTGTAGAATAATATAAATGATTTAAAAATGTCATTCCGACACTTAATTGTAACAATGAAAACGTATAATTTTTTTTATTGTTGCAAATGCAATTATATATATTTTTTAAGCAGATATTTTTTTGAGATTCTAACCGACAACCTCCGTCATGACGGGCTTGCTCACCAGCCACTCGACCACAGCGGCACTAATATTTTAAAAGTATAAACACTAGTTAAGCTTAGGTTAATATCTCACTATATAGTTACGGGACCGGTTCCAGAGTGCCTTGGCGGTATTATTGGAGGGAGCAATTTACATTATATTTATACTATTTGATAAGTTTTGCATCCAACCACATCGAGCTACATAGTTCAGTGCCGTTTATTATAATACTAGACCGATTCCCAATTAATTTGACAAAAGATCAAGACGATACATCCGACAATGGTGAATATGTAACCATTTATAGGATATGTCTTTGTTTTCACCACCCTGCAGGAAATGGAACTGACACAAGACTAGTCACGTGACCGGTCCCCAAGTGATAGGGACCAGTCCGAGTTCTAACACTTCCTATGAAGCGGACCAGTCCCTTTTACATGGGGATGGCCTAGGATGGGGTTAATTGATACTTTGTATGCACCTTGTGATTTGTCACTGAATTATCCCATAGGGACCTATTCAATGTATAATAATATAAATATAAATTATTTATAAATGTAATTTCGAAATTTAACTGTAACAATTAACGCTTATAATTATTTTTATTGCTACAAATGCAATGCCATTTTATTTTTAATCTGAAATTTTTTTGAGATTCGGACCGACAACCTCGTGCATGACAGGCTGGCACACTACCCACTCGACCACAGGCCCACTCATATTTCAAAAGTATAAATACCATTTAAGCTTAGGTTAATAACTAAGTATAGTTACGGGACTGGTTCCAGAGTCACATTGAAGGGAGCAATTAACATTATATTTACACTATTTGACCACATCGAACATTTTCAGTGCAGTTTACGACAATACTAGACCGAGTCCGAATTAAATTGGCTCAAGATCAGGACGATACATCACGAAAATGATCAATATGTCACCATTTAAACGATATGACTTTTTTCACCATACACTACTACGTACTTTTTATAGGACGAGTACGTTCGGATCAATTGTCACCAAATTTTCTGCAGGGATGATTCTTTATTTCGATTTAATAGAACTGGAATATTAAATCAACATGAAAGAAATTTATTTCAAAAGGAAAATATTGTCCTTGAAGGTTATTGTAAATCATGTTGAATTAACATGAACATTTTTACCGAAAAATACTAAATTAACATAGCCTTCGAAGATTTTATCATGAATTTTTTTTTTTGTGTTATTGTGCCAAGTCACCTCCGGTTTTATTTTAATTTTAATGTGTGTTCCATTTCTAACGGCAATAATTCCTGGAAAGTTTGTGATCAACTTAAATTGCCTGGGTTTTTTTCATCTCTCACATATCCTGGTCATTGTTGGTTGTACAAGAACATGAAGCCAAAATGTTATTTTAAAGTAGGGTCGAATAGATGTACAGAGGCCATTCTGGGGGTGCATAGCCCCAAAAATTGCTGTTGCCCCCTCTTAGAATTACTACAAATTTCATATAATTATTTATGTTTTTATTACTCATGAAAATCACCAGTCATAATGCCCCCCCCCACCCCCCCCCTTTAAAAAATGTATAGCTACGCCAATGGAATTAATTTTAAAAATCACTTATTTAGAAAATTTTTATCTATTTGCAAATGAAAGAAAATGCAAAGAAATTGCTTAACTTTGTTTTTGCTTCGTTTTATGTAAAAATACAAAAAAATTACATAAAATGGAATATACTTCTTGTTCATTTTATAATTCAATTTGAATTTTGTTTCGAAAAACAATTAAAATTAGAATTAGAATTGCAATGTTTCCCGTTTTTTCACACGCTCGATTTTTTTCATTTTTATCTTTGCAGAGCTCTTTTGGTTGCGTCATGGTATGAAGGAACCGACAACTAACAACTTGGACGATATTGTAAGTAACACATTTGATTGATTCTAATTTTTACTCGTAGTTGTGAAACAAGCTATTTAAATGTTTTTTGAAATGTTAAAGATTATAACAAAAGGTTCATTATTTACAAAAAATATTGAAGAAGGTTATTTTAATATGAATTTATTTATGTTTGTTAATGCAGTTTCTATTTGAAAGTCTTTAAAAAAAGGCAGTTTTCTGCCTTTGGTCTATTAAGGAATGGTAGTCTACAGCTGGATAATTTTAGAACTGCCCTCGCATGTAAAGGCTAATAACTAGTTACACAAGGACATACGGATTTGTCATAGCACAACTTCTCCACTTTAATGATTGTAATATAAAAATTTTGCATCAACTAATTCAAGCAGTTTGTTGTACATGCATGTGGCACGTAAATTGCTACTGCATAATGTAAATTTTTCCATATCACATGTGTTGCATTCCTTAACAATGTGCAATAAAAATATTAGTCCAAATATTTGTCGTAGAAATTATATATTCGTAGTACAAGTACACACACGTATACGTATGTGTATGTGAGTCATACAAAATAAACATCATTATGTATATGTGCAACAATGGGTCATTATGCAAAATTAAGTAATACGAGCACTATGGCCCAAGATGGGCAAAATTCACTGAAACACTTGTCATATCAGGAAAACAAAAAACTAAAAAGTAATTCAAAATCGCTAAAATTGTAAATAAGAACTAAAACATGGAAACAAAGGAAAATATACATCCCATCAAAGATTTTTAAAATTCGGATTAAAATAAATATATTAATATTATTTAGTAAGTTTTTGGTTTGGAAAACGTCTTAACTTAGTTTAAAAAAATAAAACGGAGTAAAATCTGGAAAATAGTATATGCCTAGACGAAATTATCGAATTTCGGAGTAAGATCAGTAAAATAAACTTCTCCGAATTTGTGTTTCTTTTACTTTAAATTGAAAATTTTATGTTAAACTTGAAAAAAAGCTGTTACGCATAAATAAAAACCTAAGCAAACATTAAAATTAACCAATTTCGGAAAAAGAAAGGTCAAAAAACTTTCTCCGAATTTGTGTTTCTTTAACTTTGAAAAGAAAGGTTTTCTCTTAAACTTGAAATAAGTCTCTGACGTATAATTAAAAACCTAATCAAACATCAAAATTATACAATTTCGGAATAAGAGAAATCAAGAAAACTTTCTCCGAATTTTTAAATTTTTTATTTTAAAAAGAAATTTACAAAACTTAGAGAAAATCACCCAAACATGATTTAAAACCAAGAGTTATGCTAGAATAGTAGAATTTCGGAATAAAGTAATTTATTCAGGATATTTCCGAATTTATGATAATTTTTTTTTTTATAAAAAAAAATAACAAGTTGCACATAACAAAAAGCCAAATTAATCACATTTCAAAATAAAATAAGCCAAACACTTTAGGAAATTCTATTTCATATATTTGAAATTAAAATTACTTACATAAAAAATTGTTTAACCTTAACAAGATCTAAATCAGACATCAAACATTGAACTTTGGAATCAAATATATATAATACTTTTTTGTTTTGTTGGAATACAAAAACATGTTGGCAGGTTTGGAACCAAAACTCTGCCTTAATTATCGTATTTCGGAATAAAATGAACGTTTTTTCCGAATTTAGCATTTTAACCTTTAAAATCAAGATTAGTTAGCAAAATTAAAAAAAAAAATTAAATATAAATAAATATCTAACTAGGGGCCAAAATGATTAAATTCGGAGTAAAGTTAGTAATTAAAACTTTCTCCGATTGTAGAAATTTTTTGCTTTTAAATAACTATAGACGCTCAAACTTGGAAACGAAATTATTGAAAGATAAATAAAAACTAAATTTCGGTGTTAAGTTAAAGAATTCGGAGAAATGTAATAAACTAAAATCATTCCGAAAAAAATTGGAGCAAAAAATATTTTTTGCTTTTCAATAATTATTAGCGGTCATACTTGGGAACGAAATTATTGAAACATATATCAAAACCAAATTTCGGAGTAAAGTTAAAAAATTCGGAGAATTGTAATAATCGAAAATAACTCCGAATGAAGAATTTTTTTTTTAATTTTAACGAAAATTTGTATTTTGCTTACACGGGAAAAATCAATTAACCATATATAAGAGAGAAATATAAAATTTTCGAGTAAGACAAGTAAGTCAAGCTTATTGCGAATTAAGGATTTTTGCCTTAAACTGAAAAGTGGATTTTATTATTATGTAATAACAATTGAGCTAATATGTTATCGAGTTCCAATATTAATAAAAGCTCGAACAGTTTTCTTTTCGATTCGAATTGCATAATAAAATCTTTGGCTGCCAGATTTTGAACAACTGGCAAAATTTCGGAGTCAAGATCTTGCTAGACTTGGAATTTTTTTTTTTTTTTTTGTTATAAAATGAAAATTAGTACGCAACATAAATAAGAAACGGTATTATATAACAAAATTGTTTAATTTTGAAATAAAATTAGCATGTAAAGTTTTCTCGGAGTATAATCTAAATTAGCTAGGTTTTAGGATGTCCTTAGATGGACTAGTTGAAGGCAACATTGGAAAAAGATTTATCCTCTTATGCAAAAACGATTGTTAAACTTAAAGTTGGTTTAACAAACAAATTTTGTATGGCAAAACCGGTTTTAAAGCATGCTTTAACTTAAACAATCGTTTTTGCATAAGAGCATAAGCGTTTGGCCGACTGAACACAAATTGTATTGAGGACAAAAACGAGAATATGTAATTCTGGAGTGAAATCCGTCCTCCTAAATGTCAGCGAAACCTTTTTTTAACAAACACAGCCCACGAAGTGAATAGCTTGCCTGCGGAAAATACCCAGTGTCCATCGCTGGAATCGAAGTCACGACTTTTGGACTAAAAAGCTAGCATCGCTTCCACTCAGCCGCCACAGGGGCACTTGGAAAATGACGACTGCAATGACACAAAGATCGTAGAGCTCCGTTTAAGAATGCCAGTTTTATTTGCTGACTTTAATACGAATATTCATAAACCATTATTAAAGTCAATGTTGGCTTGACGCACAGATTTTACATGAGACATGGGGTTTACAAAATGTTTTAAAGTTAAAAATCGTTTATAAGTAGACGTCTAAGTATTTTCTTAATAAATAGTTTGCTTTTAAAGCAAAAACACTTTTATAGCGCAAGTCGAATAAACCAATTTCTTATATAAATTATTTAAACATAAAACTTTTCTTGCTGAAAACTTTCCCACATGGATGAAAAGTTTCCATTAACAAATATTTAAAAACAAACCGTATCTTATGATTGCGACTAAATGCAGCCCCATTTCAATTTTGTTTTTATTTTATTTATTTATTTATACATTTGTTTGCTTGCTTGAAACCACTTGGCAACCCAAAAATTATTGTATTTAATGTGTATGCTTTAAGAAAAATTAAATAAACGAAGAGAATTCTAACTAATAAGAAGTGAAATGAAAACAATTTAAATAAAAGCCTTCAGTGAATCCCAAGGCATACTTTTATAAACACAAACGTTCACTGTTAACTCACATACTTTTAGGAGGTTAAACACACAAGTAAACAAATGCTGCAAGTCAGGGATGAGATCGTTGGTACTTTTATTTTGCTAATTTGTTAGAAGTTTTATGCGAAAATTAGGTCGCTATATTTCACATTTGCCATTTAGGGTAAAGAAGAGGAGAGAGAGAGAGAGTACTTAACAAAACGTGTAAAAAGCACATTTTTTTCTTCATGCCCCAGTCTCGTTACATCTGAAAGTGTAATTTATGGGAAGTAAGTTTGAAATCGCAGCTATAAAATTGATCCATCTTGTGATTTTTTAACAAATTTCTTTTTGGCAACACTGTGTTTGGCAACACAGCTGTTTTTCTGTATCATGTTACTGTTAAACATGTTCAGTTTGGTCTGAAATTTAACTATGATTACTTACAAATGAACAACGCTGGCAAATTATTAAATTTTATTATCAAGTGCATCGTGCACTTCTTCCATTTTATGGCCAGTTGGGTGACCTTCTGAGGAGGCTGTTCGTAATCTTGTGACTCACACGTAGATTGCGGAGAGAGGAATTCACGGTGGATGACCGTGAATTATCGATTCGGCGCCATTCGTAGCAATTGGACCTCTGTTACATTATTTTTATTTTTTATTTTTGCCCAAAATGGTAGAGCTGGACTTGGCTGACATGTGGTTTCAGCAAGACGGTGCTACATACTACACACCACGCGAAACAATGGCCCAATTGAGAGGCGAGTTCTGTATACAGGTCAGTTTCACGTTTGGGGCCGGTCAATTGGTCGCCTTAGATCGTGCGATTTAACGCCTTTAGACTATTTTTGGTGGGGTTATGTTAAGGTTCATGTCTGTAAGGATTGAAGAATTTATTCGTGAATTACCGGCTGGAGAGAGTATGCCAAAATTTGACCCAGCGTATGAACCATTTCAGGCGTAACCGAGGTCATTATTAAACCTTAAATTATCTTAAAACATTCAATTATATAGATCGTTCTACTGACTCAAATAAAGATTTGAAATCAAATCCGAAAGCTCTTAAAAAAATCAACCATTATATATATTTATTTCAATCTTGGGCATGTCAGCTGCCTTGTGCTAGAGCAATCGTAAAAATCCAGACACCTTAAAGCTAAAATTTCATTCCTACAACGTACACTCTGTGCCTCAACGCATCCTATGCGTCTGTTAAATAATAAATTTAGTAAAGTGTGGCTTTGACTCGAACACGATTGGTTCCGTAAAGACACTACATATATAATACTATACGAACTTAAGCCTATATAATCGAATGTCTTACCTGATGTAGACATTAAAAAAGATTAAATACACGGTAAACTACTTTTTCTGTTGTTACCGATTTTTTGTTTGTTTTGGCGCTTTTTCTTAGTTTCTATGATTTTTTTCGGTTTTTAGCGTTTTTTTAGTTTTAACGTATTTATTTTCTTTTTGGTGTTTGGCGATTTTTTCGGTTAATTTTTTCAGTTTATTGTCGTCGAAAAAAAAATCTCCAAAACCCAAAATAAAAGCATAAAAAACATCTAAAATTAAAATAAATCGCGAAAAATCGGAAAAATCGCCAAATGAAAAAAATCGCCAAAATACAAAAATCGGCAAAATGAAAAATATCGCCAAAATGAGAAAAAAAAAACGCCAAAAACCCAAAAAAATCGCCAAAACGAGAATAAAATCGACAAAACTAAAAAATAGTTTAAACTGAAAAAAAATGCTCAAAACCGAACGTACCGAACCCTTCGTGCGCTAGTCGACGTCGCACTTTACTGAATTTAGTTTTGGGGCTTTTTTTAATTTTGGCGATTTTTTTCAGTTTTCGGCGATTTTTTGTTTTTGGGGATTTTTTTATTTTGGGATTAAATTTTTTTTATAATTTTTTTTATAAACAAACAAACACAAGCCGCGAAGCGTTTAAGTTTCTCTGCGGAAAACACCCAGGGCTTATGGCGGGAATCGAACCCACGACCACTGGACTGATGGTCTAGCACAGGGGCACCCGGATCTTTTAGTTTCAGCGTTTTCTAATAATTTCAAGACTTTGCCTTTTACGGTTTTCAAGATACTGCAGAATTTCAAAATTATAGAGTAAAAAATTACATTAACTGATTAAGTACCCTTTAATTTTGATTTTTAAATTTCAGTGTTAATTCGTGTAGCCTGCTTAAAAATACACTAACTTTGAAAATTTCAAGTATCTATGTATATATAATTGTCTGTATTTCAACATGTTTCGTTACTTGGTTTAGAACACCCTTTAATTTTTAATTGTCTGTGAAGATTTCAAGTCCGTAGCTGTTGCGGCTATTGAGAAAACATCCTGTGACAGACAGACAACATACAGACGGACATCATAACGATGTCCTTTGGTGTACGCAGCCCTAAAGACGATAAAACAACTTTTTTTTGGCTGTAATGACTTTAATTGGCTTTTTACCACGCGTGTATGTGTTGCATTTCATAACGACTAAATCGCTGTACTTTAGTGAAAAGCCTGCTGCTATAGAAAATGTTTGCTGGGTTAAAAAAAAAATAAAAATAAAAAATAACAAACCAAAGTCCAAAACATTTAGAAATATTTTTAGATTTTGAAAAGCAAAAGAAAAGAAAAACTACCAGCAATCCGAATTAATATAACTAAAACTCTGTGTATACAACAACAACAACAATTACAACATCCGAGATGACTGCAACTAACTACATACATACATATTGCTACTTCAAACATATAACAGCAGCAACAACAATCTGTGACATACATACATACATTGTTGACATCAATTTTATTGTCTTTGTTTACATGTTTATTTTGGCCCAACTTTACGTAAATAAAGCCAGTGATATGTTTGTCTGTCCGTCTGCCTGTTAAAAAAAAAAAAGAAAACTGAAATGAATAAACCAACACAAGTGGAAATGTTGCTGCACAACAAACACAAACAGACACAGTTGCCTGTTTGTTCTGAAGAGGTTCGTTCGTTCATTCACTTATTTACATATATGAAATGACATAGAATTTTATACGTGCAAGAATACTTTTGTGAATAACAAACATAAATTCATTTACATACAAAACATTCTTGAACAGGCTGCTTTACATAAAAATATACACTGGCATTTAAATTAGTTAAACAAGCAACATCAAACGTTTGTCAGACAAATAAATGAATGGGTTCATTTATTTTTTTGTTCCTTCGAAAATTTTTAAAAATATTCGTCCTTGCAGCAAACGTTTGTGTATTTCTTTTTTTTCTCTTTTCATACGCTGTTTTGAATGTCGATTTTTTAGATTTTGCTGCTATGTCTGGTCATCTGCTCTTATTAGACATTGCAGGTTGATGTTATAGTGTTTTCACACTGCAAGTTAAAACCTGGTTTTAACGTTAAAACCATAAACAGCTGATTTTGCATTCACACTGCAAGTTTGTTAAATTCAGGTTTTAACTCACAGACTGTCTAATAACTTTGCTCAAAATAAAATAAATCTCCTGCAGAAATGCATGTGTTTGTTGCTGTATTTTTGTCTGCTTTTTTGGACAAACTGTACAATTGTTTTTATTTGTATGAAAAACTAAGAAACTTTACAATGCGCTCTAAAATGGAAATTATTGTATATTTTGTAAGTTAATATTTTAAAATTATGGCACAAGTAATACAAAGTAAAGAAGTGCTTGGAAATCAAGTTATTGTATATAAAAAATTCACAAATAAATCACAAAATAACATTTAACATTAAAACCAACTTTTATTAAAACCAATTGAGTGTGAAAACACTATACCCTAAAATGAAAAGTCTTCAAACTCCTCCCCCACTAAATGCTATCACCAAGTGAGAATTTAAATCCCCATTTTGGGGATAAATCCCCCTATCTGGCAGCCCTGATTGCAACTATATGCTAAAATACATGGCACAATCATATTAAATATGTCCAGCTGTCATTTGTTAAACTGACATTGTAGCAATAATAACAAGGAAATTATAAAGCTTACCAAAAACTACATAAAAATAGAAATTGATCCCAAAAAAAGAAATTGCAGACTTTTAAATAATTTCTTCACACTCTTCTTAGAACTTTGCCCAGCAAACAAACACCCAAACAAACAACTGACATTTAGACACAACTTGCGGACCGATTGCTTGCAGTCGCCAGGCAATCACTCTGTTTAAGAAGTCGTGACATGACACACTGTGGCAATTGTATGTTCTTTTTTATTCTCGTTTTAGCTTATTTCATATTCTCTTAACAGCACTTACAAATACACACATACATACATACATCCCTCTAGTCAGCCCAGCACCATATTTCTCTATGTCAACACTCTTTTCTCTAGCGACAATTGCACTAGTTGAAATGTCGAAAACTTTCTTTTTATATGTGAGTATAGATACGTTAGAGACAAAAGTTCAAGTTTATTTCTGGTGACATTGTCAATGAACGCGTCAATAGTTTGTTTTTATTTTTTATTATGCTATGCAATAATGTTAAAAACTTACGTACATATGTATGTATTTAAATTTGTTGCCCCAAAATTTTAAAATTTTAGACGAGGGTCACTAAAATGCATTAGTGTATCTTTGGATCAAATGTCTCCATATGGTCGTAAAAAAATAGTGCTAAAGTCTACTGGTAGATTTTCAATGACAACCCTATGTTGTATGTCAATAGGCGATTACATTGGCTGCGGTACACCTAGTCAGTAGTACTATTGACAATGTCACTAGTAAATCACTAAAATTTTGCTATTGACATCGACCGAGGAAATATCGATATTGTAGACTAGAGCCCTAAAATTTACTAGTGAATCTTTGGTGCCAATGTCTCCATGTGGTCCCCAAAGGATTACTTAATCAGTAGTGTTACAGTCTAGTGGTGGATTTTCAATGACAACCCTGCAGAAAATTTGGTGACAATTGAACCAAGCGTCGTACTCATCCTATGACTTGAGAAAATGGGAGTGTTAACAAAACTAGGGAGTAATGTATGGTGAAAAGAAGACATATCGTGCAAATGGTTACATATTCACATTTTTTATTGAATTGGGACTCGATCTAGTATTGTAGTAAGCGATACTGAACATGTTTGATGTGGCTGAGTCCAGGACCTATCAAATAGTATAAATATATGTTTTTTTCGTTGGATTTTCTCTACATTGGAAGCTGAAGCATTGCCCCATAGCTAACGTGGCCAGATGTGGCAAAAAGCGGAACTTGACCCATAAAAAAACGGGATTTTGAGGAATATATCCTCAAAAAGCGGTATTTAAAAATTAATATGAAAAAGCGGTATGTACTTAAGATACACACTTTTCACAGTTTCTAACATGAGAAAATGTCAATAAAAATATGTAGGTAGGGCAAATTTACAGTTTTTTGAAGAACTCCTGAAAACTGGAACTTAAAGAAATTCTGATTATGCACGTTTTTAGAGGACCACTTGGACATGAATCTATGACCAATATTATCCGCCAGCATTGACTTCAAAAGAAAAAGTGCGTATCCTTCAGAAAATGCCAAGTTAAAAACCTGGCAATCGGCCCTGTTCTGTGAACCGAATCCGAGTAAATTTCTCGTTTTCAAAAAATTAATAATGGTCCTGCAGACGTATTTAAAATCATACACAATAATTTTCTTTCCAATATGATATTTGGGAATTTAAAATAATAAGGAAATTTAAAAAAAATATAATAAAATATTTCTATTGTCGGAGTTAGTTTTCTAAAATCGTGCGGCTTACAGAAATAGATTCATGGGCAATAATAAAGGAGGAGGAGCACCTTGTAAATAAATTTGCATTACTTTTTTTCCGTCTCGGTGGCCTCAATTTTTGCAAAAGTCCTTTCGAAATGCATTATGGCTTAACAGAGCTCTGTTAGGACACTAATAGAGCTCTGTTAAAGCGCAAGGTTTGTGTCAAGGGTTATAGATCTATACAAGTACAAACTTGAAATTCCGACGATAATGCAGTTATAATTTTGAAACTCTTCATGGCATGTCAATAATGAGAATTGTATTCTACAAATTAGCTGTACTACAAGCGTGACACTTCATCTCAAAACGGGTGTAACGAAGCACATAGGGATTTGGATAGTTAAGCAATAACTACACTTAAAAAAAATTTGGATTGATTTTTTTATCACTTACATTTTAATAAAAATCTAATAAGAGATGGGAAATTTCAAAAGTTACCTGAACACACTTTTCTTCGTTCACTTCCATAACTTCATCCATAGTTCAATAGGATACTATTACGAATATTATATTTTATATGTACTACGAATATTTTTTTTTTTTAGTTTGTCTATATAAGAAACACTCCGCTGGGGCATGAATTATGTATTACGAATATTTTTTTCTTTCTGGTTGAGTATATATAAGAAAGACTTCTCTGTTCACTGTGAAGGTTAAACAATGAATCAGTATAAATAGTCTGCCAAGTCACTCTGGAACAAGTCCCTTAACTATACTTAGATATTAACCTAAGTTTAACTGGTACATACATATGTATACTTTTGAAGTATGAGTGCCTGTATGATCGGGTAGGTAGTGTGCAAGCCTACCATGGCGTAGGTTGATAGTTTGAATATAAAATTTTTTTTTTATTGAAAATTAAAAATAATAAAAAAAGTGCAAGTGATTGGTCCACTTTATAGGAAGTGTTAGAACTCGGATTGGTCCCTATCACTTGGGGATCGGTCATGTGGCTAGTATTGTGCCACTTCCATTTCCTGCAGGGAAGATAATGTTAAATATCAATAGATGATTACATTGGCTGGGTTAGACCTGGTCAGTAGTACTATTGCCAATGTCCTTAGTAAATCACTACAATTTCACTATACGCATTTCCTGCAGGGATATATGTCTGTAACTAATGTGTACATACTCGTAGGTATACATGTTTATTTATATACATATTCAAATCCTTTGGTACTCACTAATACAACTACATTAATTTAGCCGCTATTTATAATGTTGATTTTGATTTGCGTTTTGTGCATTTCATTACATATCCTTTTCTTTTTAATTTGATCTCAATGGCATGTTTAAAATTTGTGTGATTATTTTTGTAAATATTTGCATACTTTGTTTCATAAGGACACAAATATGAAAAGATATACATATCTAAATACATACGAGTACATAGTTTTACATAAGTACACTTACCCATTCCCATAGAAATAAATAGTTTTAAATTGAATGAAATGACATTTGCTTGTCGTTGACTTTAATAGAAAATAAAATACAGCTGATTGCACAGTAAGTCATAGATGAGTTTATTTCCACTGATTGATTGCGTTAATGTGGGAAAATTCAAAATCTGATATAGACTTTTAAAAAGGGTCTTTCCATAAGGCGTTGCATTTTCAATAGCCTGCCGTTGTAACAATTGTCATGACTCAATCTGTAACTACTTTAACAGATGACAAGTAGAAACTACTTCAATTGATTGAAAAAAAAAAATCAGTAAAGTGCGACTTTGACTCGCACACGAAGGGTTCCCTACGGACACTACATATCTACATATGTAATACCATACGAACTTTAGCCTATATAATCGAAAATATTACCTACTCCCGCATTCTGTAACTCGCTAAAGCTTAAGCTAAATTTGATAGCTGAAAGGTAGAACAAATAGAAAATTAAACATTTTTGGCGATGACACAAAACACTAAAATTTCGGCGGATTAAATTTTTGAGCCAATGCCTGATTTAGCAATATACTCGTACATTTGAAAATTGCATTCGTAGCCGAAAATCCATAAATAGACTTTATAAAATTTTAGCGACTCTATCGCTTTAGCTTTAGCGAGTTACAGAATACGGGGGCAGATGTATTTTTTTTTTAATTTAAGTACACGGTAAACATTTTTCAGTCTTTTTTTTAAATGCTTCGTTATTTAGCGATTTTTCCAGTTTTGGCGCTTTTTTCTTTTCGGAGATTTTTTCGTTTTTTGACTATGGGCCAACAAAATATTAAAATTTCTTCTTGTTTTGAATGTAACTGTGCGACAAGTCGAACGTTTTCGATATCGTGGAATTGGCCCTATATTTTTAGTTGCAGCGATTAATTTTTAGTTATGTCGTTTTTTTTTCGGTTTGACGATTTTTTCGCTTTTGGCTATATTTTTAGTTACAGCTGTTTTTTCGTTTTTGGCGATTTGCTTAGTTAGACTAGTTTTTTTTTTAATTTTGACGATTTTTGGCGTTTTTTTTGTTCTTTTCTTACATATTTTTTTTTTAGTTTTTTGGAGTTTTTCTTTTAAATTTTTTGGCGATTTTTTAATTTTTACGACCCTTTTTACTTCTGGTAATTTTTTTTTTTGCATTTTAGCGATTAATGATATTTTTGATTTAAGCGCTTTTTTCATTTTGGCGATTTTTTTTAGCTCTGACGCTGTTTTATTTCTGGCGTTATTTTCGTTTTTGGCGATTGATTTTACTTTTTGGAAATTTAATTTAGGTTCAGTTTAGCGTTTCTTTTTTTAGTTTTGACACTTTTTTTCGTTTTGGCAATTTTTTCGACTTAATAATTTTTTTATTTATTATTTTTTGCAAACTTTGGAGAATTTTAAAAATTTCTAGTGTCTATATAATTGTCTGTATATTACATTAGGATATCAATATTTTTCGTTGCTCGCTTAAGAACACCCTTTAATTTTTAACTGTCATATATTTGTTGTTGTAGCGGCCAAAGTTTTACATATTCTATGTAAATTTTAGGTATGTATTGTAGCCGCCGGCGGCTGTTCTCTGGTGTGTGCTCATGTGTGAAAAAACAACACAAAAACAAATTGAGCAATCCTTCTCATTGGTTTTATTTTGTTTTTGTTTCACTCACTTCAAAGAACGAAACAAACAAAAAATCAAACAATTTGTTTCATACAAAGAAATCAAAACAAAAATAAATTTATAACTGTAATAGTGTCGACTATTTTTGTTACGAAAATCACGTCCTAGTTCCTATGTCGTGGCATAAATAGCATAGCTATGAAAAGAAACAAGCTTCGTACGGAACTCCTCTTGCGCGATTCAAAGTCGCACTTTACTGTAGTTATTTATTTAAATATATATATATTTAAATATATATATATTCATATATATCGTTAATGCTCTATTATTGCAAAAGAGGCATAACACAAAACAGCTAGTTTTGCAGAAAATAAAGTATAACGAATATATAAAAATAGCATATTTTCTCCAGATGTGCGTATACAAGGCTTTTATATGAAATTTTTATACAAAAGTAAATATGATATAACGTTAATAGCTGAACATTTAACTCCAAAAACTATTTTTTTGAGATATGTCTATGTTGCAATAGAGGAGCGATATACTCGTATGTACATATATACAATATGTAAATTATCAACTCAGAAGCATGCCTTCATATACATTCCCTGCAGGAAATGCGAATAGTGAAATTTTAGTGATTTACTAGTGACATTGGCAGTACCCTGCAGAAAATGCGAATAGTGAAATTGTAGTGATTTACTAGTGACATTGTCAGTATTACTACTAACCAGGTGTACCCCAGCCAATGTAATTATCTATTGACATTTAACATTGAAAATCCACCACTAGACTGTAGCAATACTGACTAAGTAGTACTTTTGGGACCGCATGGAGACATTGGCACCAAAGATTCACTAGTAAATTTTAGGGGCTCTACTCTACAATATCGATATTTCCTCGCTCGATGTCAATAGTAAAATTGTAGCGATTTACTAGTGACATTGTCAATAGAAGAACTAAATAGTTGTACCGCAGCCAATGTAATCGCCCATTGACATATAACATAAGGTTGTCACTGAAAATTTACCAGTAGACTTTAGCACTATTCTTTTACGACCATATGCATACATTTGTACTAAAGATTCACTAGTACATTTTAGTGACCCTCGTCTACAATTTTATGAGGGTTGGGGCAAAAAACTTAAATACATACATACATATGAACGTAAGTTTTTAACATTATTGCATAGCATAATAAAAAAGAAAAACAAACTATTGACCCATTCATTGACAATGTCATCAGAAATACACTAGAACTGTTGTCTCTAACGTATTTCTACTTGAGCGCACAAAAGGAAAGTTGTCGAAATTTTAATTTGTCGCTATAGAAAAGAGTGTTGACATAGAGACATATGGTTCTAGGCTGACTAGAGGGTTCATACATTATTAATTACATATGTACATGTACAACATACTTATGTATGTGTATCTACATACATACATATGTATGCATTTATGCAGGTGTATGCATGCATGCACTCTTTTACTCTGTGTACATGTGTGTGTTCACTCTCATTCATGCATTTCAATTCACACTCATGCATAAATAAATTGCGCGATTTTTTTTTTAGTTCAATGTCAATTGTATTTATAAATTAATTTTACAAACAAACAAACAAACAATAATTTTATACACTTGCTCGCACACACACACACACACACACGCACACACACACACCACACACACGCTGATTCGCATTCACATAAAACACAGGGATAACTGAAGAACGTTTAATGCTCAATGGCGCAGAAGAGTATGCAACAGAAAAAATGTTAAATTATTACATTATAAAAGGGCAGCAACAACAGCAACAACAACAAATACAGTGAAATTAAAGCGGTCCGCGTAACAAAAGGGGATGTGTCGTCTACAGCTTAACTTTGTAGTCAAGTAATGAAACTGCAAACTGCTGCTGGGTTTTCCTTTTATTATTACTTTTGCATTTTGTTGTGCAACTGTGGCGCAGATATTTGCCCTTAATTATGAAAGTGATCTAAGTCTTATGATTCGAAATATTAAACAAATCGTAAAAAAACCCCCAATAAATATTTAATATATTTATATTAATCGAGACTACATAGTACAACTTTAAATTAAAATGTTGCATAATATAAATATATTTTTGAATTTGTTCAAATGCAATCTACTAGATATCTATATATATCTAAAAAATATATGACTTAGACCACTTTCATAAATATAAGTACATATAAGAGAATTGCGACTGTATGCTCAATCAAGCATACATTTATTCACAGCAGTCATATACATACATACATATCGTTACCTTATCCAATATAGAAATGCCCTAACTCATTATATTTTTGAAATCGAGATTTTCACATTTTTCTATACATTAGATGTTCTGCTATCAAAATATACAAAAACTCGATTAAAAAAAAAATAATGAGTTAGGGCCTTTCTTTGTTAAGCTAACCGAGATGTACAGATGTATGTATATGTTAAAGTATATAAGTGTGAACTCCTGAAACACACACTCAGGCAGGCATAAAGAGTTGGGCATGTCCTTTCGCAACTATTTCTATTAATTGTCTGACAAACATCATTCTGTTGAAAATTAAAAGATATCCTAAATATGGACTATTCCACGCAAAACGGCACAGGAAAAAAAAATAAATTACTTATTTATAACAAAAAACGTTCAACTGATGTCCCCAGCAGAATGACAATTGTGGATTAAAATAAAAAAAATTATTTATTTTTATGAAATTGGGAACGCTTTGAAAAGGACATATTCGCAATACTCTGCCTTTCCTCTTTATATATTTGGTCTTTATTTTGCGTTTCCTTTAATTTCCTTTCTCTAATAAAAACGGTTATCTCTACAAGGACTATGCTCTGGTTTGCTTTTTTTTTGTAGAAGTGTTGTGTGATAATCGAAATTAGAATTTTCGGTCACACCCGTCACAGTAAAAATTCAAAAATGTAATAAAAATTTTACTATATATAAATAAATTCTTTCGAGCAAAAAAAAAATTAATCGTAAATAGTTATAAAATAAAATTTTGTGTACCTGCATTTAGAAAAATTTGGTCACACCCGTCACACCAACGCTGTATTGCTATTTAATCAATGATTAGCAAAAATGTAAAACGGGAACAAAGGAAGAAAATAAAGACGAATATGAAGAGAGAGAGAGAGAGAGAGAGAGAACGAGGACTAAAATGCTAAGAAAATTATGACAAATAAAGAATAATTTTAAGAAATACAGAAGATTTGATGAAAAAAAAAACGAAAGAGCAGATAAAAGTAAAATTATGAACGTGAATATATATGTATATAAAATAGGTAGTTCATTAAAAAGGCATTCCGTTACTAAAGTTCAACGTAGCCTTTATATAAGGAGCATAGGATCTCAACAAACGTGTTCCAAGGAAATTTATCCTGAGCGAGGGATTTAATTTCGCTCCAAGTTCTGTTCAATACAGCAACAGCTACAGTGTCGATTTGTCGCCTCCAAGTGCTTATGGCAGCAGCTTCAGTGTCCTCATTTGTCGACTCCAATTATATGCAGGGCTAACTGTCCTTCGATTGTCATGCTAGTTTCAATCGATAACATTTCTGGTAATGCCACTTGGAGGCCTTCGGAGGATATGGTCGATCCATTCCTTGTATACCATCGAAAACAATTGCTAATATTAATCAACTATTTCAAAAGGTTCCTTCTCTAGTGCCTTCAATACGCACAAAAATCAAAATTCCGACCAACGAAATTGTACGTTTCCTGCAGTTTTCATACAAGGTCACACCCGCACACATTTTTGAAAAAGTTCTTTTTGAAGAAAAATTATTTTTCCCAGGCAGCAAGTATTTAATACAAACAAAAAAAAGACTTTAAACAATTAGCTACACCAAAACTACTGTGTACCTTCCATGTTAAAAGTAATAATTTTTGAAAATTTAAATTTGTGAGGTCACACCCGTCACAGTTTCTACCTGATAGATTTAACAATATGTTTTAAGGTTAACATTCTTGGGAATTGCTTTCTTTTTTTTAAATAACAAAATTACGGCCTGTCCCACGATGTCGACAGAAAACAATTTGTATTGACAACAACAATAAATTAAAAAAAAAAATTTTTGTGTTTTTAATATAAGTTATAGATCGAATGTTTTCTGTCGACATCATGCAACAGATCGTTAATAGTTTTGAAATACGTATAACAAAAAATGTGATTGTCGTGGTCACACCCCTCACAATGGAGTTACCCATATGTACATGTAAAATATCATTTGGAGGCAAAACTGAAGAGTTTTATTTTACAAAAAACTTTTTTCTTAAATTTAAAAATAGTTTTTGTTGCCTCATTTTAAACATTTTAAATTAAGCAAAGCAAAATTTAAAAAAACACAAAATTTTCTTTATAAAAATTTTTAATTTTCGTTCAGTGTAGAATACACATTATTATAGAGAGAATCTATAGTTCAATTAAATGGAGGATGAATGTCCTTCCATACGAATGTTAATCAACAAGTTTTTTTGTCTTTACTTTTGTATCAAGCAGGTCAAATGGTGACAATAAGGCTCCTTTAGCCAAACGCGTTTAATAGAGATTTATTCACTGTGTCCGGCTGCAGTAAAGGGAATTCAATGCATAATGCCTGTGGGAATGCAATAAATGAATATTATAAATAACAAAAGCTGCTTATATTGCTTTTAAATGAGAATATAAAGCGCAGGCCGCTTTAGAATTCCGGTTAAATTATCGCTTTTCTGATTTCATTGAAATAAGAAAATTGGTAAACGTTTTGTTATGCTTAAAAATTCCTTTTTATTTTCTAATTTACAAGATTTTTTTTATAAAGTTAGACATTTAATTTTATTTACAACGCCATAGATCTAGGTGGAGGTGTAATAGATACCACAAGGGATTAGAAGATATAGTGGAGTGTAAACTCAAGGACGTCAACGGAATTTTCGTGGCAGTCATTTGACTTATTTATTATAAGTTATATGTACCAGAATTCATCAGGGAAACCCAGCCAGGAAGGTCCTGGGTTCGATCCAGTTCTCCGACAGTCATTAAATAATAACACCACTCATTTTTCTGACGTGCACTACGGTCCCTTTGTATCAGTTGTTGTAGGATAGTTCAAGTGATGAAGGCATAGTCACTAGTCACTGAACTACACCGGCTTGAGCGACTAGTAATCCCAATGTAACATCAGAGCGCCCGCCTTCGTCGGTATTATGTAACAGATTCATCGGCGCAGTAACATAACCAATAAAGTGGCTACTAAACACAAATTAGAAAATTTAATACGCCTTTTTAACACCAGGGGCACTGCTGCAGAGTTACAGCAGTTTCAGTTATTAAAAATGTGCAAAAAGCAGAGTTGTAAAAGAATGAAGCTTTTTTCTATCTCTTCCACCTGTCTTCTCTATCACTATTTCTCTACTAAAGAAGGTAACAGCTAGTAATAGTAGTAGGCATTCATTGCCTGACTGTTACTTCTCTTAAAAAAACGAGTTCACAATTAACCTAAAAGTTCCCAAGTGGGACTCTAATTTAACCTAATGCATGATATAGACGTTACTAAATTACGTACTCAGCTTTGCCCACAAAAATCACAAATTTTTGATTTTCTTATAATAGATTGTTTTTCTTAATTAAAAAATAAAAAAACACAGAAAATTTGTAAAAGTGAATAAAATATTTTTTATTTTGGGGGCGGTAAATGAATGCCTGCCACTTAATTTTTAAAGATTATTTCACGTCTTGTAGGGCTGGAATTGTAGCTGAATTGTCCCTGTACTCGATCGAGATACTTCACGCATAGAAACCAAAAATAGTGTAATGCAGTCAAGTCGCATTATCTTGGCGCCCAAGTGAGAGTGCAGAAAGTAAGATTAATTGCTCACCAAATTCTCCTCTCAATAGGTTTCTCGTACAGCGTGTTATGTGTTATCGTCTTTTTCAAACCAAATGTCATCCAAGTCCTTTTGTTTTATTTTGGGCAAAAGAAGTTGGTAAGCATCGCACGGTACTTCGGTCCATTGACTGTTACATTTGAATTTTCATCGCTCTTGAAGAAATGTGGTACAATGATGTCTTGCATATTGTTCTTTTTGGTAGTCGATTCATGGTAAAATGGGGAACATTATTAAGTCCTAATTTATACTAAGCAAGTCTTATTGCTAAGCTAATTAGTTTGTTGGAGAGAGAGACGAGGGGAACATTTCTTTTCCCCTCGTCTCTCTCTCTTCTAAAAAAAACTAATCAGCTTAGCAATAAGACTTGCTGAGTGTAAATTAGGACTAAGCATTTTTAGCATAGCAACAAGTCACGAGTCTTTTTTTACAGTGAAAAAAATTTAAACTGAGAAACAAATAAACTACTACTAATCTTATACTTGTACAATTTGCAGTAACGTCTATACTCTGCGCAGTAACGTCTATATTCCTTTATTCACTCTTAACGGGAATAAAAAGCGAACATTTTGTTCACGGGAAATATTTCACGTGAACAAAAAAAAAATGGTGAACAAAATTAGAAAATAGCATGCTGACACAACAACAACGCAAAAATTGGCGATTGCAATTTTACTGACTCTTATTCCCGATAAGGGTGATTATTACTATGTTTATACGCGCACTATTTGCAAATAATTTAACTCACTGTTTATACGGCATAACAAAAGTACACAAACTTGGTAGCACTTCTATAGAAAGTTTACTTATGTTGACAAAAAAATAGTTTAAAATGCACAAAATATCAAATAATTATTTGTTTTAATTGTTATTATTTGCTTCTATCAATGTTTTTTGTGCAATATTTATCCATTTATTGTTTTTTCTTATGAAACATTTGTAAGCGTGGCAACCTTTTCCATTTTATTTGCAAATAGTGCGTTAATCGTGAATAGTTTTCTGAATTAGTAAGTCGCAATAAAAACAAGAATATGGCAACAATTTACAGTTTTATTTGCAAATAAGCCCTGCGTATAAACGTAGTATATATTTGCTTTCCAAATAATAAATATTTTTAATGCATTCTTTGTACATTAAAGTGAATTGTAAAAATCTTAAATACCACACTTTAAAAGCTGTCGGTTGTGATTCGCTGAAAATCAAGGCGAATTCATACAAGCTGATCCCATTTCAGCAAATGATGATCAGCTGCTAATTTCTCTGGTGTCAAATCAAGACAAATAGTCGTACATTTTTTTGACAACTGTAAATTTTACCCTAACAATTATTCAAGTTTTTATAGCTACGCTATTTATGTCACGACACAGGAGGTAGGACGTGATTTTCGTTACAAAAATAATCGACACTGTTGCAGTTATAAATTAATTTTTGCTTTGATTTCTTTTCACTTAAAACCAGAGTACGACAATAAAAGAAACAAATTGTTTGATTTTGTTTGTGAGTGAAACCAAAACAATGAAAAGGATTGCTCAATTTGTTTTTGTATTGTTTTTGCACATGAGCACAAACCAGAGAACTCAGCCGATCTACTGTAAGCCGGCTAATAGCCGTCGCCGGCCACAAACAATACATTAATTTAATCGTACGCCGCTAGAAAAAAAAAATAATGGAAAATAAATAGAAACGTTTTGAAACATTTGCATCGAATTTGATATCATCATATAATATAACGTTATTGCATTGTTACTTAACATATTAAGTTTGTTTTATATAGACAAGCAGCATAGCTATAACCGGCTGTCCATTCTTTTTTTTTCTGCAGTATTGCAATGCATAACAAAAATATATCACCTTATTGAAGTTACGTTCCCGAAAATATTGTGTGTGTGTTGCCTTGCAAAATAAAACATGCATATGCATTATTATACTAAACATATCATATTACAAGTTAGCGATACTTAATTTAGAAAGGCCTTAACCTCATTAAACTTTTTGAAATCAAGCTTTTTAATATTTCGATACATTAGCTGTTCCTCTATCGAAATATACAAAAAAAAACACTCGATTTCAAAAAAATAATGAGTTGGAGCCTTTCTATATTAAGGTAACGATATTTTCTGTCTTTTCCCCAATTGTCAATGTATCAGATATCAAATGAAATGTCATAATTGGAATACATATCTTGCAACAGCCAAAGTTTGTTTCGCTCATCTGCTTCCTGTGAAATAAAATAAAAAACTAAAATTATATTGAAATATAATTTTATCTTTCATACAGCTGGAGTTGACATCTAATATTTGACCACTGTGTTGGCGTACTGAATGAGAGTGTTGAAGTGTATGTGGCAACTGTTGTTGTTGTTGTTGCTTAGCAACAACTAAAGTCGCATTATATACTAATATGATTGTCCATATGTTGATTTGTACGTTTGCAAATTGTATCTGGTGTTTTATTCCCTGTTGTCTGCGGCCAAAAAAGAAAAAAGGAAAAAGAAATAAACCATAACTATGGACTAGCGCTTGAAACACATCCTTATGATGGAGGGTGAATTATTTTTTTTCCTTCTTCACTTCCGCTGTTGCCATTCAATGCGCTGTTACACTTCATGTTATTTTTATAGCAAAACGTGCTTAATGGCATTTGACTATTTGATTTCTTTTACTGCCTTTTCATGTTAAGCTGCTGATACTTTGGTTCGTTCCTGTTCTCAAGTAGTCCTGCCAACAATTTCTGGCCATTAGTGTTAATTTCCATAGTTGCGCTGTTTGCTTTTAGTTTATTGTCATTGTTAGTTACTGCCATTAGCAACAATCATAGCAGATACTTTCGCACATTTTATCCTTAAATGTCCTTCATATATAAATTTCAATTATAACTATTTAAAAAACGTTTTATCTCTTGCAAGGATATATGAGTGCATGTAGTTAAAGACTGGCAACTCTTCGTAAAGGAGAGTCGTGAAATGCGAAAGGCCAACAACAGCTGAGAGCAACCGTAAAGTAAACAAACTTTAAAGACATCTAAAGCACAAGTTGCCTCATTTTGATGAAGTTGATAAAGAATGTGGGTTAGTTCATAATGCCAACAGGAGGCCGTCATATGGTTGAAAGAGCAGAAAAAAAAATTTGTGTGAGTTGCTAAATGGCACCAGCTGCATACACATCAACCATTTATTTTGTAGACATTAACGGCCGTATCCAGTGTTCTTTTATTATAAATTTATATGGAAATTTGGTTTTAACGTACACTTCAAGCTCAAATATTTTTTTTTTTTTTGGATACGGCTTTAAGTCTTTAGTTCTTTTTCCCTAAATTAAATTATATTCCTTGAGGAAAAATTCTTTTTCATTTTCTCAATTCACAACTTATTGTGGGAGTCGTAGTTCGTACATGAGTTGCTGCTAATTTCAATAAAAACATTGTTTATAAACAAATGTTTACATAGATATAATCGACAACGTTTTTACGAACTACGACTCTTACAATAGGTTGTGAATTGAGCAATTATTATACAATTATTTGGACTATAATGGTAATAAGGACTAAATGAATCGTAAAATAAATGAAATGGCATACCTTATATAGCAAAATGCGACGAATGTTTTTTTACACTGACAAAATTTACACAGACAAAACAAATAACAAAAAATCTTGCGATACTTCATTAGTGCAATAGCATGATACACGCTGCTCCCTACACGCCATACTAATTTTATACTTTTATGATTTATCGTACGATTTGTGGTAATGTCTATACCCTGCATAAGTTTTTTATTCAATATTATTTTTGCTTTCCAAAATAAAAATATTTTTTATACGTTCTTTGGATATTAAAGTGAATTGCAAAAATTTTAAAGATACACACACACACACGCGCGCAGACTTTAAAAGCTATTGATTAAAAGAAGAGTTGATAAAGTCGAATAAAAAGAATATATGAAATATATTTTTTTTATCGTTATATATGTACATACACTGCAAATAACTTAGATAAATAATTTAATTTTTTATCACTATATTATATATAATATTTTAAGTAATTTCAAATAAAAATGGCAGTTCCTATTACTAAATTGTTTTTTTATTTTACTACCATTATTTAAATTTAGTTTAACTTAGCCATAATTTAGTGTTTTTTTGTAATAGGACCAGACCTCAGGGGATAAACCCTACGCCTGCATTGTTACAGAGGCAGTAAAATAAGTTATGGGGGAGGAGGAGAGAGGGAGTAGTGTCTGTGGACATTCGATTTGAAAGTGATAGGTAATACTTCCGCAGGAATTTTGTTCCACATATGAACTATGCGGCTAAAAAAGGAATTCTCTTGGTAATGCGTA
The DNA here is from genome assembly GCA_944452675.1 of Tachina lurida. Lineage (NCBI taxonomy): Eukaryota > Metazoa > Arthropoda > Insecta > Diptera > Tachinidae > Tachina > Tachina lurida. The sequence continues at coordinate 121,652,963 of OX101756.1, forward strand.
GTGTGATTTGTTGGTCAATCCACCACAAAAGGATGTGCTCTGAATGAAGCAGGTGTTGTGCGTATAAATGTGCGCGTTTCAGGATCAAGCTCCCTAATTTCATTAGAACACATTCCATTGTAGTAACGATAGAACAAGGAAATGCACCCCATATTGCGTTGATGCTCAAATTAATCAATAGAGTTGCATACCCTACTTTCACCGATGTTTTGGGATTGAAAGTTTGACATGGAAGGTCATTTAGAAAAATAAGAAATATAGTTGGTGAAAGAACGGAACCTTGCGGTACCCCTGAATTTATCTTGAACTCATTTGATGAGATACCAGCTATAACAACTCTTATGGCGCGATCCCTGAGGAAAGTCGATAAGAATAATAAATAAATATTAAATAAATTTTGACAGAAGTGTACCATGCGACACTCTATCAAACGTCTTGGAGATATCTAGAGCCACCAGCTTACTTTCGCCTAAATGGCGGATTAAATTACAGAATTTCGCCGAGAGGAGGGCAAGTAGGCATCCCGTAGAGAACTCTACGAAAGCCATACTGTTTAAAATAAGTCAAGTGATAAATAAACAAAAAAACTTAATATATTGCTACGAAAATGTACGTGAACAGACCTAATACAAATGAGAATGATATAGATATTATTAGCTAAAGAACATAAATGTACAAGGCTAGGGCTTGCTGTTCGGTTTTAACCGAAGTCGAAACAGAGGTTTTTCAGGCCAAAAATTCGATTTGATTCGTCTCGTTTACATGGAAAAACAAAAAATGTACCATTATCTGGTAAAGGGCCAAAAGGAAAATTGTCCTTGGATTTTTTTTGCGCTTATCAATGTGAAAAAATGTATTAGAATTTTTTTTAACTTTTAAAGATATTAATTTATAAACCAGTGTTATGAATTCTCCGAATATAAGCAGTAAAAATTTAATTGTTGATAAGTTAAATTAAAAATGTAAAAAAAAATTCTAGTTCCTTATTTAAGTGATGCGCAGTGTATAAATAAGCTTGCAATGATATTCTTCTATACAAATCCAGTTGGTCACGTTACACAACGAAGCACCACACAGTCACTCTTAACTGGAACGTCAACAATGAACTATTTAGCTTGGCAACACTATAACGGCAACAATGTTGCAAAGGCACTTGTTACAACATATCGCTTGAAATTTTCATACATTTGAGTTTGTATTTGTTGTACAAAAGACGAAGTTGTAATTTGTTTATAACGCCATCACTGGCAACATGTTGCCAATGCCAAATGACATGCTCCATAATGTCCTGCTGTTACAAGTTGCATTTAAATGACAGTCAAGCACAATTAATTGTCATCTTTGTGATTATATTTCTAAATATCAAATTCAGTTCAAACGAGTCTTTAGCACGCGTTAGTTGTTCATTCGTTTAATTGAAAGAAGCGACAAAAAATTATGTAAAATGGGAATAAAATAAAAAAAAAAGAATATTTCGTTGAAAAAATTTCAAGCAGCAAAAAAGTATCTACGTTTAAATTTACAAAGCAATAAAGTAATACAAATGAGATAAATATTTTTTTATACGAGTGTGTAAATAATTAATTTGTTAAAAAATAAAAAATAAAACGCAAGGACGTGCAGTAAACTGTATGTATGTATGTATAAATCGAGAGTGTATGATAAGTGATTGTGTTAATAAAGTTCATTGAAGTTTGATGAGCAAATATTGGCGTTTATTTGCGTCTACATCAGCATCAGTATCAATAAAAGCAGTGTCATCATTAACAGCGTTGCAACAACGTATGCATTTTTCAGTGCAGTCAATAATGTACATAATGTACACAATGCATTGAGTGTGCAGTTTTAAGTGTACAGTGTGTATGTGTGTGTGTGTGTGTGTGTGTGTGTATGTACTCGTTTGTAGGTGTGTAGGTGTGCTCGGAGTATTAAAGCAATTTATCGGTCCTTTGATTTTAACTGCAAACATCAGCTCATTTTACTGGGTTCTATTAAATTGATGAGTTGGATTATGATTTCCAACAACAAAATTTTGTATTTATTTTTATAATTAATTATGAATGTTGCTGGCATTTTTGGCAAGTAAAATATATTTTTTAATTTGTAAAAATTAAAATTGAATTGCTGTATTATTCTTTGGTAATTATTTGACATTTACTTGAATAAACATCATGACAATATCTTTAACATTATTACAACAACAACGCTAAAATAATAAGAAAACTTGTTGTTATTTTTTCAATTAAAAATTATCCAACAAACAGGCGATTAATTTTAATAAATTTGCTAAATAATTTTTTTTTTATAGCTTGGAATATGTTTTTAATGGGAATATTGTAAAAAAAATGTATAAGCAAAAAAAAAAAGAAAGAAACGTGTTGCGTTTTAGCATATTGACAGCTCAGAGCCAAAACATCGCAAGTGTCAAAATTCATTTATGTCAGCAGGATTTTTTATTTGCATTTTTTTTTTGATATGCTGTCAAATACATACATATCCAGCCTTATTTTTAATTTAATCGTAAGCGACAAAAATTAAAGTTTTCAGGGGAATTTTTTTTTTAAATATTGAAATATGTTTTTATACACACAGAAAAATTTCAACTTAAAATCTACTTAAACAAGGTTCATCTAATATTTTTCGGCAATGATTTTGCTTCATGTATGTTTCATGTTAATCTAACATGATTTATAGTAATTGTCAAAGAAAATTGATTTAACGTTGATTTAACATTTACGTACTGTTAAAATCAAAATGAAGAATCATGTTATAATCAAAGTTATTTCAAGTTGAAACAACATGCATTTAATTTAATGTAGTAATTGTATTTTATTAATTATTTAACTTACGTGTGGATGACATAGACATCAGAAAAATGTTTGTACATAAATTGGCTCCAACAGCCAAGATTTAAACTCGGAACTCATCGCGTGGTAGTCAACGTGCTTACCCCCCCCCCCCCTGCAGCCACAACAACTTTAATATTCTTAAGATACACACTAAATAACTAAATATATACCATCTTGAATTAAATTATAATTTAGCATTATTTAATTTATCATTTAACATACAACTTATATGAAAAACTTTCGTTTTAGTTAAAAAAAAAGAATTCAAAATACTTTGACTTGACTCCAGGACTAGAACCTGCGATCCTCTGACTGCAAGACTAGTACACTGGCTACCAGCCAGGCTGCTTACAAACGTCAAAAAAACAACAACAATACTAAAACAACCTGCACAACTAAGCACGAAAGTGTATTGCAGCTCTAAACAAAGCAAATAAATACCAATACACTCAAACAACATTTTATTTCTTGTAAATTTAATGTGATTTGAATGAATTTGAATCAACCTTTTTGCATGTTGATTTAACATTGGTAATTTTTTCTGTGTGTTCGTAAATTGTAGCTTACGATAAAATTTTACAGCCTATATCTTAAACGTTATCATTAATTTTGGCATTTTGATAATTCTGAACTATGGGTAGGCTCATAAAATTATAATTTCAATAAAAAGGTATATTTTCGATTACATATCGCTTAGGATAAAATCAAAAATAAACTTTTAAAATGCATTGGCAATAAAAATGTCATGCTAATTGCTTGCGGTAAAAGCTTTATATACAACTAAGACTGGATGCACACACGGCAATTTAAGTTGAGCAACTTTTGAGTTTATGGAAGAGAGAGAGAGAGAGAGATAGATGAGAAGAGAAGATAATGAAGAGGGGGGCCATCATATTTTTATATCTCGCCCATTAACTAAAATTGACGTGTGTACTTGATTCATTTATGAATTGGAGGTGCGTACTGCTGGTTGAAATGGTTAATGCGTCGACTTCAGAACAAATAATGGTCTTGGAGAGCCCGAGTTCAATTCCTAGCCAGACGCAGTTGAATCAACATCGCCCTCTTGCATCGATATTTGCAGCAATGAATCGTTGTCAAAGTACAATAACTAATAAAATGGTTATATAGCTTAAAGTAATTTGCCTACTTAATACCAGAGGCGCTGTAACTATAATAAAGAATTTCATTTAAGATTATTTGGCTGCAAGGGGTTGATATTGATTATTTTTAAAGAAATAAATAACTAAGGATTAAACTAAATTTATATATTCCCAGGCCCCCCCCCCCTAATTTAAGGCGGGCAACAAATTGTGCGGTTTTCATTAATAACAGCGTAGGTCCAAAAACTAAATTTCTACAGTAGAACCAGAAAAAGTTCTTTTCAAAGCTTATTTAAAAAAAATTAGAAGTTGTGTTGCTGTTTTAGATAAATATGATGTGCATGCGTCCATATTTTTTAAGAAATTCTTAGAACTTTATAAAATGCATTTATAAGTATAACAATTTGATATCATAAATTTGAAAGGAGAAAGATATAACATACATATGTTGTTGTTAATGAATACCACAGAATTAGCCGTTTATTTTGAAAAAGGCATAAGTCACTTGATGAAAAATATTTAACCAATTGCTTGCTTGCATGGATTATACTATTTTTAAGTAATAAATATCTACATATTGAGAACAAGACATGTATAATTATCCAGGAATCCATACTTCTGAACTTTAAAAGAAAATTATATATCAAAAAAAAATTGTTCTTGTGAAAATTTGGCACAAAGGGCCAAATATTGGTTTTATTTTACCTATTTACCTATTTAAGAACGTTATTAGGGCCTAGTAAAATTTATTTAAGTGTTTACATTGATGTGCATCAATGAATGTTGACACTTGTGGGCGAAAACTTAGCATGTGTTTTAGTTAAATTTTTAACTTAGTTTGTTCGAACTTATTTGTTTTTGTGCTTACGATTCGTTTAGCCTGTGATAATTAAAAAAACATAAATTTCCATAAAGACAAATTGTAAATTATTATGACCGTTCTGCTAGTATTTGTTATAATATTTGACTGTTTTGCAGGAGAGCAATTTTAAGCTTTGAAGTCGATTTTCAGAAATTTATTTATTTTACAGTTAAATTGGAAAACTATCTGTTAAATCTTTATTTGTTTTGAGCAAACACTATAAATAATACAGTCAAGTTTAAATATACCAAAATATAATCTAAATTAGGCTATTATTCCAAATGAGTTTAGAAGTGTAAAAACGAAAAGCCGCAAGTCATTTCGTCATAACTTCTTGAAAAATTGTACAAAATTAATTGAGTTTTTGCCCAGGGATACTTTCAAATATGTAGAATAGGGGGGTATCATTAACTCAAAATTAGCCTATCTCGACTTAAGCACGTTTTCCTTTTTGCCACAGAACTTATAATTTGTCTTTAAGTGTTATTTTAACTAAATGGATTTGTGCAGGAACAATTTGCTTCGAAAATGTTATGGCGTGAAAATTCCCGCTGTTTTAGCCGAATTTTCTCAAATCTAGCTTTCATCATACCTAGTTCGAAACTTTGAGGTCCTGGGAACCGACTCTGATTAAATTTGCAATTCTGTTCGTGTGTGTGTGTGTATGTATATAACCATGCCATAACTTAAATTAACAGCTTAGTCTATTCAGGCTAGTTAACCTCAACGAGACACCTCGATTTATGTCAATTTGCCTAAAATCGGGTGATCGGGTTCGAGAAATGTGGTTGACAAAAAATTTCAAGAAAATCTTTGTTTTTTTTTTCTTAATAACTTCAAAAGCCTTTGTCATACTGATTTAAGAAATTCACTAATTTTTATAGGCTTAAGAAGTGTGAATAAAATCTTGCAGCTTACTGGGAAGTTCTAGTAATGGCCTGCAATGTCAAACAATTCCCGTATTTTATTTACAAATAAGAAACTATAAAGTCTTGCAGCCGTATTAAGAAAAAATAATAATAATTTGAGCTTAAAGTGTACGTTAAATTAAAAGTTAACTACAAATTTTAACTAAAGAATACTTGAAGTTCAAATTAATTTTTTTTTGATGCGACCGTTAGATTAGAAAATGTTATCATCTAAATGCCTTAAGTAGCCTTAAAAATAAAGAATTATGGGAGTTAATCATCATTGGTTGCTGTAATAAGAGGAATGATGGTTCAACATTTTCACCTAATTAATAAAATATTTTTAATGAAATTTATCTTAATACTTATATTAGAGTATCAGCGTTTCCAGATGCTTATGAAAACAAAAAACGAAATGAAGATAATGCACCATTTCATCAACAACTCTTAATTAATTTTACTAGTCTTTTTTAAAGAAAATTACATTAATATGTTTATATCTAGTGGAAAAAAGAATTAAAAGTACTCAATTAATGAAGTATAATAAAAAAAAAGTTATTCCTTTTCTACATCGAAATGAATTAGACTCAAAAATTAACAGCAATGCTAAATTTAGCAACTGGATAATGGGCGTAATGTATGTGAAAATTAGAAACATTAACAAAAATTCATTCGCCATAAAAGGATATATAAAAATTTATGTGGATATGTTTTCACAGTGTTGCCAGCAGTGCCAAAAAAAATAAATAAAAAAGATGAAAAAATTTTAGTTTGATATTAAGCTATATTTAAAGATAGTGTTTAATCGGGAAAACTTTTCTTAAAAAACAATCGATTCACAAACGAGTTTTTAATTTTAATATATTTTTTTAAGCAATTTTATTAAAGATATTTTTCAAATTATTCGGCCAAAAGTTAATGGAGCGCGATTACTTCAAATTTGACTCTACAAAGCGTTCGAGAGCCATCGTTAAAGAATGTATCATACTATCGGCACAATGTACCGATATTCGTCGGCTCAGTGAAAAAAATCACAAGTAATAAGCTAAATTTGCCTTATTTCTGAAGTAATTGAAATATAAGGACACAATTTCACCACACTGCATTCCAGAATTATATATATGTGACGCGCAAAATAGAAAGGGACCTAAGGGTAAAAACCGGTTTTGTTCAGGAGAGCCATTTTAAAGATTCAAATACGTGTATCTTTGGTGTACCATCACTGAGCGTGTTGGTATTGGTCTCATTTGAAAGCGACACATCTCATGACGTCAGGGACATGTTGGTCAACCTTGAAAACGCTCGTTGTTTGGTTTTTACTGTTTTCTACCTAGCGCGCTGTTTCCATGAGTTTGATATCAATTTTGCTCGCGTTTTTTCGAATCCAGGTTTATTTTCTGAAATTATTAATTGTGAATTGTAATAAATACTCATTTATAATTCTTTTAAATCGTGAATATCATTCTGTTAGTACGAACATTTTTTCACATAACCTTAGAATCATCGACTTCAATTTCATAAAACGCGCATATCTCTGGGAGGGAACACTTTTGGGGCATGGGATCGGTCTCATTCGATGCTCAGATGTTGTCCACATCAAAAAAAAATAAATAAAAGTGAAAATTGATTTTTTTACCCTTAGGTCCCTTTCTCTATGCGCTGTCACATATGCATTATATCCTTTAGTTATTATAAGGAGCATAGGTCCTCATACTTGAGGTTTCGGTAATCAGATGGTTTAAGATGAGCAGCTGATTGGCCTACCGCATCTGATCCTGCAAGTGGGCCTGCCAGCATAGCCTCCAGGCAGGCTGGCTTAGAAGCCTTATATCACGTTTATATAGCGAGCCGATTGTTACAAGATCCGACGCCCACTTACAGCCGCCTCTAACATGAGGAACAGTCGCTGGCAATAGGTGGCTATTGGTTATTTGAAGGAGCCAATTACTCGCCTTGACGTGCCAAGTATCGTAGGCACTCAGAATTAGTTAGGAGTCCGGCGCCACCCGGAAACTCTCTGAGACTCTCCACTCGGAACCGCTGATTGTCCGCGACTACCTTAGCAGCTACTCCGCATATCTACGAAACTTTCCACTATCCTCAATCTGTGGACGCGCCCGGTAACATTCAGCTCTGCTTCCTTTCGGCGGGAAGAATTAATTTGTAACAATGCAATTTTGATTTATTACTTAGGACTTTATTGCAGTGGGCCGAACGAAAATTGGTACTCGTACATTGTGCCGATGGTGTGATCCAGGCTTTACTCTGCAAAATGAATTGTTTTGAAATCCTTCGATTTTCGCCACTTACTTAATAAACTCTTTCTTAAACTCTAACACTATTTTTAGTAGAGCATAATAAGTTTCACGCTAAATATTTCAAATACAACTATGAAAGTAAAACTTGACAAGCCCAGTAAGCTTAAAAGAAACTTGGGTGTGTGTCGCAAAAGCTAAGCTGGCAACACTTGCAACATATTCATTTTGTATGTCAAGTACTTGAAATATACTATAAACGCAAATGTTTAATATGCATTACGAGCATTAAAAGCGTATAAAATATATTGCTAATTTTAGCGATATTATCAGGGTATTAAGTAATATACATATAAAAGTATGTATTCATAAAATTCTATTTGTATGCGGTTTATGAATACCATAAAAGGAAATAATGGCATCAAAGACATTCACACCCAAAAGCGGCTGCAGGATACAAGCGAGTCAAGGAGTCTCAGCAAGTGAATCAAGCCGTATGATAAGCAATAGTAAAATATTTTCTATATGCTAGTAATAAATATATGATACGAGTAGCATAAAAATTCTTAAATTTAAATTTAAATTTAAACATCATATGTATGTCATGAGTGATGTATGTATATATCTTTCGACGGGTTTCGCTTTAATTTAATATGATTTTCGACTGCGAATGCATTTCTTACTACACCGAAAAAAAAAATGATCCTCCAATAAACAACTTTAATTGAAAATAAAACCAAAAAAGCATTTAAAAATGTAATTGAATCAATTGAACTTTGTAATGAATTGAATTTTTAAACAAAATTTTAATTGACTTAAATACATTTTAATTGATTTTTGGTTTTATTTTAAATTAAAGTTATTTATGGCAGGAATCTTATTTTCTGTGTACATTGATTTAGTATTCAAGTTTCAAGTCATTCGCGTTCAGTTTTTCAGAAATTTTGTGTTTTCTATACTTAAAACAAGCTTAAGCATAAATTTTTACCCAGAAAGCGGACAAGTACGGGTTACATTACATTAGGATTAGTGGCTTTTGAAGTCAGTATAGTTCAGTGAGCAGTAACTAAGCTTTCATCACTTGAACTTTTTTGCTTGAAATCAAGTGTAAAGCAATTGTTATTCAAGTCACCTATTCAATTGTCAAGCCTTGAATTATTCTTGATTTACACTTTATTTTATTAACCCCCGACAAAAAAAAGGGGTGTTATAAGTTTGTAGTGTGTGTCTGTGTGTCTGTGTTTCTGTGTGTCTGTGTGTCTGTCCGTGTCCACGTACAGCCCAAACGGCGGAACCGATTTTGATTTTTTTTTGAAAGGTGACTTGATCGAGAAGGTTCTTAACTATGTTTGAAGAAAATCGGTCCAGCCGTTTAGAAGATATCACATATTTTCTAGTTATATCAGGGGTTTTTAAAATTTTTAATTTTTGTTATTTATTTATTGTCTGAACCCCTGAGCGGCTTCTCATGAAACTGGCAACTTGTAAAGCCTAATGGGGTTATAAAGAAATCTCCAAAAGCCAGTTTTACTTATTTTACGCATTAAACATCTCGTTACCTTAATATAGAAAGGCCCTAACTCGTTATTTTTTTTTGCAATGGAGATTTTTGTATATTTCGATAGAAGAACACCTAATGTATCGAAAAATGCAAAAATCTCCATTGCCAAAAAAATTATGAATTAGGGCCTTTCTATATGTTAAGGTAAGGATATGTAAGTACGGTATTTTTTAATAAATTTTGATATAGTTTATATAAGTTTTTTTTTTTGTATTTTTAGTATATGCAAACTTATTAGGTTACATATCGTACCATTATAATTTTCCAAGAAAAATCACCTTTTAGTTGGTCCATGCAATCGCCAAGGATTAACATATCCAAATTCAAATTCAGGTCTTGGCTCATGTGTCAGTCAGTAACGTGACTATTTTTGTAAATGACTTGGCATATTTAAGTGCTTTAGTGTAATCTTCATAATTATTATCAAAAAAAATTTTATGATTACTTGTGCCGCTGGCAAAACTACAAGCGCATCAATAAGTCCGTGACTTTTCGAACTTCCCTCGTAGTTATATGAAATGCAACACTGTTCCCATCAACTACCACCTGTTAATAAACTACTGTCAAATTTCGAGCAAGTGTCACAATTTACTTTGCGTTTAACAGCTGTTCAAAACATACAACCTCGTGAATTTTTCTAAAAATGGAAAAAAGGGAATTTTGAGTGCTCATTAAACATTATTTTTTGCGAAACAAAAAATCCGTCAATCAAACTAAGGAAAAGCTCGATAAATACTATGGGGACTCTGCACCATCGATTTCAATCTTAAAAAAAGTGGTCTACTGACTTTCGTTGTGGTCGCACAAGTACAAATGACGCTGAACGTTCTGGACGACCAATTGAGGCCAGTACTTCCGAAAATTTCGAAAAATCCATGATATGGTGTTGATCGATCGAAGAGTAAAAGTGCGTAAGATTGTTGATGCCGCAGGCATTTCATATGGCCGTGTGATTTCGATTTGAAATGCTCAGCTGGGGTTAAGAAAGTGGTCTGAGAGATGGGTGGCGCGTTTGCTCTCAATTGACCATAAATGTAAGCGTGTGACAACTTCAAAGGATTGTTGGGAGTTGTTTAACCGCAATCCGAATGAGTTTTTGCGGCGTTTTGTAACTTTGGATGAAACATGGATCCATTACTGTAATCCGGAGACCAAGCAGCAGTCTAAACAATGGGTTTCCCCGGGTGCTCCGAAGAAGGCCAAGGTGAGTTTGTAGGCCAATAAGGTGATGGCAACAGCTTTTTGGGATGCACGCGGGATAATCCACATCGATTACCTTCAAAAGGGGAAAACAATAAACGGCGAATATTATGCCAACTTATTAGACCGATTTAATGAGGACGTAAAAAGAAAACAACCCCATATGGCCAAGAAAAAAGTTATTTTTCATCAAGATAATGCACGAGTGTACACGTGTGCAGTCTCAATGGCAAAACTCTGTGAATTGGGCTACGAATTGGTACCAGCATCCGCCATGTTCTCCGAACTTAGCCTCTAGTGACTACTTCCTATTTCCAAACCTAAAGAAACGGCTCGGTGGAAAGAGATTTAGCTCCAACGATGAAATTATTGATCAAACAAATGCCTATTTTAAGGACCTCGAAAAAATCCAATTTTTTTTGGAAGGCATACAAAAACTGGAGAAACGTTGGACTAAGTGTATTGAGTTAAAAGGAGATTATGTTGAAAAATAATTTTTTATTTTGCAAAAAAAAAATGTGTTTCATTAAAAAAAAAAATCACGGATTTATTGATCCGGCCTCGTATAATCTGTGGCAACGCTTCTCTCCTTTTTTTTTATTTTTATTACATTAGCTTAACTAATGTGTTTGGCAGCCACTTTTTGACAAGTGAACTTTTATTAAATACTGGGGTGGCCTGAGATTGCTTGTTAGCGGTTATGGGTTTCGTAATCAGTCGTATTATTAACTTTCCATTTTCAACGCTCCTAATGGCATCAATAATTTCCTTTGAAAATGTTAAACTAGAAGTAGAAGACAAAATGTGTGATATGCTTCCGGAATATGTTAATGAAGTATCTTATGATTAATGACTAAACGAAACCTTCTTACGATTTTATTATTTAGTTTATAATTAGTTTTGACGAAAATTTATTTACATATAAAGACCCAACTTTGCTTGCTTGCTTATATTTCATTTATCATTTAATTCTCTCTGTTGTGTTTTTCCATATGAAGTTTTCTTATTATATGGTATTTTGGTTTTAAAATAAATTATTATTATTTTGCTTTGACAAATGTTGACATTTTTCTCTTAAAGTTTTTGAAATAATGTCACTGTTTTTGTCTGCAAAAGAGGAAAACGAATTAGAAATATTTAGAATCTGATTTGTGTATACAAGTGTACTTTTTTTCTAATTATTCAATGATAAAGATAATTATTCTAATTATTTATAATACTCGCATATTTCGGTACACACACACATACATACATATCGTCACCTTAAATGCAAACGGACGTAACTACGCAAAAACTCGTAATCGAGTTTTTGATTGATTATGGTTCATTTTGTCAAACTACATGTTCACGCAAATATTTAGACCTCTGCGATCAAAAGTGGCGACATTATTAAAGAAATTTAAATGGACGTAATTACGAATGCATCTATTTTTTATGGCGAAGAACGTAATTAATATATGTAAATACACAGAGAAAACAGTGCCTACTAAATACCTCATAAAATATAAGACAATTAATAAGAAATATCTATGGTTTTTTTCAATAAGGAAATCTTATTAATTTCATAGAGAAAACCTTTTTGAAAAAATCAAGAATAAATCTTGTAGTTTTTATGAGGTTATCTTATTTATTTTTTCAATAAAAAAAAAATTGCGTCTTTATTCTCTGTACTTATGTATTTTCATTTAAATTCTATACCATATAGTATATGGCATATACATATGTAGATGTTATTTATTTATACATACATACATACACATTATGTTTTATTCTTAACTAACTTACTCACCAAGTATTGAACCAGCAAACTTCTACCTGATAGACAAGCAATCTACCCAATATGCTAACAATCAGCCTGAATAACCATTGTAATTATTGTACAAACATTCTTATACAAAAATGAAAAAGATCATGAAAAAATTTTCTGTATGTCTATTTATAAAAACGAAATAACAACACACCTCATAAAATCAAGAATATTTCCTTATTAAAAAAATCAATAAGATGCTTTACATATAATCATATAGGAACCTACAAAAATCAAGAAGAAAACCTTTTTAAAAAAATTAATAAGGCTACCTAATAAAATCAATAAGAAATCCCTATAGTTTACAATTTATAAGAAAACCTAATAGAATCAAGAAGTTTTTCTCTATGGATTGTTTTTTTGGTGCCAAAAATAACGGAAATTGAGTAAAAAAAGTTGTGAATAATAAGATTTCTTCTTGATTGTATGTGGTTTTCTTCTTGATAAAATTAATAAGATTTACCACATAAAAACAATAAGGAATCTATATGAAGAAATCTTCGCTTCTTTCTGCCTAAAAACGGTTCATAGAGAAAATCTTCTTGATTCTATGAGGCAGTTTTTTCTCTGTCTATATATAAAAAGGAAATAAATTGTTAACAACATATATGTATGTAAGTATCCATGCTACAAGTAAATTTCAATGAACATTTTCGGGAACACTTTATTATTATTTACGTATTTTGTTTCTCCTGTAAAAAATATAAAAGTATAGTTACGTCCGTTTGCATTTAAGGTGACGATATGTATATACAAAAATAACAGCAATATATTTAGAGTGTAAAGGTTCAGTTACCCGACTGTAATGCAAAGTAACTGCAACGTAGGAAACAGCTGATCGTTATTTATTTATTATTTATGTTGTTAATTCCACTCTGATTTTTGAAAATCGAGTTTTTGCCAGTTCTCGACTTTTGGTGGTCATCTGTTCTGATTATTTTCAAGTTGATGTCCGTATAGATGTATGTATGTACGAGTATTACACTGTGTGAAAAATTTTGATGAAATTGAATTACCTGCTAGGTATTCTCAAGCATAATAATAATCTGTATTTAAAATTTTCCAAACACCCCCAAAATCTTGAGTTACGGGTAAAACACCGCTTTTTCGTACCCGTAGACACTTATAAACCTCCAACTAAGTTAAATATCAACCGATTTTAAATTTTTAAATGGATTTAGAAAGAAGACACTAAGACCTTTCGAACCATATACATATATCTATCAATTCTAGGGAATTTTTGAAAACAAACCGGGATATGGTTCCAGTACAAAAATACTGCCTAAGAACGAGTTCAATGTAGAAAAGTGTCGAAAAAAACCGAAATAATGCACACATATCTGGAATTTACTGACGCAAGGTATACATGGTTCGAGAGGTCTTAGTCTCTTCTTTCTAAATCCATGTATACATTTAAAATCGGTTGATATTTAACTTAGTTAGAGGTTGATAAGTGCCTACGGGTACGAAAAAAACCGGTGTTTTACCCGTAGCTCAAGATTTTGGGGGTGTTTGGAAAATTTTAAATACAGACTGTTGTGATAGGCGTAGAAAGGCCATGCTGGGGGGTGCATTGCCCCCCCACCCCGAATAATTGCTGCTGCCCCCAATAGAATTATTAAAAATTGCATGTAATTATATATTTTAATATTACTCATGAAAATCACCAGTCATACTGCCCCCTAGAAAATATTTATAGCTGCGCCAATGATTGTTGTTATACCCGACAATATCTACCAGAAAAATAGTAACACTTCGCAGGTATTTTTTTTGTCACACTGTGCTATGTATGTATTTATATGTGTGTGTGTGGATGTGTGTATGTATGAGTTTACATCTGGCATTTCAGGTGTGCCGTGTGCCAAAAAAAGAGCAACCTCTAGAGAATTTAACATGATTGGGAAATTTTGAAATAAATACATGCCTGAATCAAACAGTTTTGCATTAGTAATTAGTGGTTACGCTTTTTGGGCGCTTGACACACAGATGTAAACCGGGCCTATGTACGAGTATGTAAAACTTTCATGACCTAAGAATGGGTTAACCCATCCGAACTAAACTTAAACAAATCAAACCAATTTAATAAACCTTTTTTGAGAACATTCTGAAAAAGCTTTTCATAAGACAGTTTGAATGAAATTTTAAGATTTGTTAACGTAACGTTAGATACATATCGGTACATAGTTGCATATCTTATATCAGCTACGTCAAAAGTTTGGACTCCAAATGCACATACATACATCTGATATGTGCATTTGAGGTAAGCAGCTTTGAAAGCTCTTAAATTTCTTGATGTTTTTTGGCCAAGTAAGAGCAAGATTTGATTGGCTGTTAAGCTCTCGTCGATGTGAAAGCACAAAAGCTCTTTTATAAAAGTTTGCCCATTGAGCACATGGCTTGGACGCAGCTGTATTATATGTATGATAAGGATAAGTACGGTATGAGATTTGCTCACCTGGCTGTACTCAGCTGTCTTTCATATTCAATTATAAAGTTTTTAATTACCAAAAAAAAAATTAATTGCATTTAGTTTCGTCTTATTATCAATGGCTTGAATATTAAATTAAATTCTCCTCGTTATTTGAACAAAGATGAAGAAGGAACTTTCTTGCTTTCCTTTAACGGACAAGAAATTGTTAAACCAATTATTAAAGTTTTTCATGTTTTAAACTTTGTTTTGTTACTAAAAGTTTTTAATCACTCATTTTATGTTGTTTTCCTTTTAATTTGCATTTGTATTGGTTTCATGGTTACTCTGCTTGCAAATACTTTTTTTCTTTTGTTTTTTGAGAAGCTTAAGGGGCTAAAAAAACGTAGTTGCTCAGGCTTAAGGATTTCTTTTTCTTTTACTATTTTAATACGTTGCACACTATGAGAGTACGAACGAGTAAATAAACTGCAACTCGCTTACAACAGACAATCCTTATAAAAATATTAATTTCACTGCACACTTGGAAAACCCATGAAAGGGGAAGGAATAAACTTGAATTTCGATTAAGTATTCTGTGACTTTTTAAGTTACACTTACTTACTGATGATTTTACTTGTACTTACTATACTATAGTAAGAATGCAAATATTTCTCTTCATACAGTCTGTGGTCTCGTCAAATTAATACATACAAACAAAAGTACTTATGTGTGTATATATGTATGTGTGCCACAAGCACAGCGTTACTGTTACAAACAAACAAGCTTTCGTTCGGCAGGCATTCTTACACGTAAACACAATTTCGTTTTCCATATGCTCTTCTTTCTTTTTCTTTGCTGTTATGTTGCAACGTTATTTCCTCTTCCACTGTATCCGTTGTAATTTTATAGGAAATTAATGTTTTTTTTTTATCTTTTACTGTTACACTTTGACATGTATGTTTGTATGTATGTACATATATCTAGTGTTAACTAAAATTTATTATTGAAACTAATGCATTTACTACTTCATTGTCACTTTTGTATTTTACTTACATTTGTGTTTTTTTTCTAATCAACTTAGAAATGATTAGTAGACACCCAAGTCTATTATAGAGTCTGATTGCAATGTAAATTTCAAACGCCTGCGTTTTAACTTGTTCATATTTTCCATGTTTTATTGTTTTTATTCTTGCTAGACAAAAACTTTAATAACCTTGAGTGCCCAGGAGACGATCAAATAAACTCATCAATCACATATGTATGTATGTATGCAGTTGAGTGAGTGCAATCGCGTTTAGGTCGCCTACACTTAAGCTGTGTTCACATTATACATATGTATTTGCCTTGTGGAATGTCACTTTTTCACATGGTAAATTCGTACATATAGTCTGAACACCTTTAAACAATAGCATGTGTTATTTCCCTGTGTGCAGTACAAACGACAATTTTGATTTAGAGCCTCTTCTATTTTCAAGTGACGAAGCATCTGACATCAGCTGGTTCAAATAAAGCAAGTGTGTGTGGCGTTAAAAATTAAGTAAGATAAATTAAACTAATATTAATTTAATAGACTAAAAACTAAAAATGAAGGAAAAACTTGATATTGCATTAACAAAAGTAAGAATTGGTTTACCTTTATAGGTTATGTCATGTGTACATAACATACCAACGTGTGAACACAAAAATTATAAACCTTTTATGTAAAACGCAGATTTTGACGTACACATAAAATGTTGTGTGTATACACTCAAAAAAAAAGACATGTACTATTATTAAGAACATTTTTTTCCTAAATTCAAGTAAAAAAAATAAATAAAATAAAATACATATAATGTGAACACAGCTTTAGGCGTTGTCGGCAGTGATTGTTGGAAATCAAAAAGTGATGATTATTTTTATTTTACCGTCTCCAACTCCTGCCATGGAAAAGTGCATTTACATATAATCGAAAATTATTTTTATCCCAGATTTCATCATTTTGGGAATTGAAATAATCGATTTTGAAAAATATGCTTTTCTAGTGAATTTTTTTTAAAGAAGTGGTCATTTGGATAAAATATACATATGTATGTAGGTTTAGTACTCTGGAGGCTCCTAAATGTGATCCAATCGGTAACGTTTCTCAAATAATTTTTGGGAATTGAAATAAACGATTTAGAAAAATATTCTTGCACTTGCAACTTTCAGTTACCCTTTAGTTACCCTGTAATTGTTATTTTTAAAAACAATGGGCATGTGTTTCTGACAATTATTCGTTTGTTTATACCAACAAAATGTATGTACTTAGTATAATTTTATCATGATTTGTTTCGTTTATTTTCGTACTCTGCTTTTTAAGTACAACGAAATCAAAACAAAAATAAATTTATAACTGTAATTGTGTCGATTATTTTTGTTACGAAAATCACGTCCTAGCTCCTGTGTCGTTACATAAATAGCATAGCTATAAAATTTAATTGTGTCAAATAACCTTGTTAATTAATTAAAGTTTTAAGCAAAACATTAATATGAATATACACATATACATATACACATATGTATATATATAAATACTTATTCGACCTTTTTTATTTAAATGAATTATTTTATTTTTTTTAATGAACTAGTCTATTTATACTTTCAAGGTCATTCAATTGATTCTTAATCACTTATTTGTATTTTTTTCAACTAAAGTTGTTAATTAGAAAAATATGTTTCTGTGTAAAAAAAATATACCATTAAATTTTTGGATCTTATTTTGAACAACTTTCGATCTTCGACTGTAGTCGAAAGTGCTGATCGAACGAATTTTCATTCGGTATTATGACAAGCATTCCACAAAGAATGTCGTTATTGCAATATTTAAAATTTGAAAACAATTTAAGATTTAAGCTTCAAATTTTTAGTCCTTACGATATTATATATACGTAAAATCGAAAAAAAAATAACTTCAAATTTGTGTTTGGGTGCGTAAGAATAAAAACAATCGTTTAACACTTAGAAGATTTTGAATCAAATATTCTTTTCAGACCAACACGTTGACTTGGACGCCAGATAAATATTAAATTCAATAACAAAAACAATACAGAAAATCAAAGCCACCAACTACGATAAGAAATCAATATTTACCACATGCCCATCGTTGGCTTAATAACTTCTAGCTAACGCACAGTGGGGCCTACCACAATAACTTGCAAACATAAATATGTATGTATTTTACTATTTAGTATTGGCAGCATTCATAAAAAATCATTAAAAAAATTGTTGAATAGAATTTACGCTTTTGAAAAATATAACTGATTCCAAAACTAGTACGAGTAGAGTATGTGAAATTTAATTATTTTTTGGCGCTGGAAAAGCTTTCTAAAGCTCGAAGTTTCTATAACTATTTATCGATTACGAAAAACAAAACTAATTAAATTTTGAAATATTTTATTAATTTTCTTAAAATATTTTTCTCTTTTATTGTTTAAATAAATTCTTGCTCTTGACTTTCTTTCGGAATATGCAAATCACTTGCGTAGTCGCTGATCAAAAGCTTTGCAGAAAAATATATATATATACATATTTTTTAACCGACTTCAAGAGAAGGAGGAGGTAGTCAATTTGTCTGTATCTTCTTTTTTGACATTGTTACTTCATAACTCGGTACATTTTAGAACGATTGCAAAATTCTTTTTTGTCTGAGAGGGTATAGCTTCCAATTGGTCTCATTGTAAGGAAAGTGTGCGGGGGGATTCGCCCACAAATTTTTATGTATGATTTTATGATATTCTACTTATTTGATTGCGGTTCTTGTAAATACACAATTCTAAAGTTGAAAAAAAGGGCGGGGCTATGCCCATAAACATTTGTTATTATATTTCAGGTGGTTTTTTTTACGAAGCTTACCACACACCTTGAGCTCTAAGATATACATAATCTTCCACTTTAAAAAGATGGGCCGAGTCACGCCCATTAAAATTTAATATATTATTTTATTTGATTCTGCTTTACCGATTTTTACAAAACTTAACACATACCCTGAGGTCTGAAAAGCACACAATCTTGTATTCAAACAAATGGGCGGAGGCACGCCCATTAGTTTTCTGCCATATTTTTGGCAGAATTATTTTGAGAAAAAACCTTGCAGGGTAAATATGTATAAGTTTTTGATTAGACTTGGGTCAAACCAATGATCAAACCCATGTAATTCTAATGGGTTTGATCATTGGTTTGTGGCAAAAATTAACTAGTGAACGAGTTCGACCCAAGTCTATTTTTGATGAAACCCCTCTTTCTGTACTTGGATTCAGCAACTTTTATTATGATAATTGTATCGCTATAATAAATGTAAGAAAAGCGTATCGTCGATATTCGCTCTTGATGGAAATAAAAGAAGTAGGATCATAAGCTCAAACTCATTTACTTTTTTTCCTTCTATGCCACATGATATAAAACTAAATGATGGGTAAAACACAGCTGTACACTATCGTTAAAAAGAAATTACAGAATAACATTAAAGTTACTGCAAACTATGAAATATATCGATTTTCTACTGGTGAAAAATACACGTGCTACAAAATGTTAAATATTGTATTAAATTAAAAATTTTTTCTTAAAATTGCTTTGAGCAGATATACATTTATTACCTAAATATTCTTGCACTCAACCCCACTGTGTAATGCCACAAAGGAAGAACATTCAATATACTCTACACTTCCAGCTGAGCCTTATTACTGTGTAAAAGGAAAAGGAACAAAAAATTATTTAATATTTTAGTTGGATGAGGAAATAAAATGCGTAACGAAGGCAAGACACAGATGTGTGAGTTAAGTAAATTGTTTCTTTTGTTTTTTGGACATAAATGAAATTAAATATAAATTGTTTAATACAACTTATTTATTAACTCCAAAACGGAGCGTTAAATATTTAAGAGGGTGAAACAATTTAAACAATTCTACCTTAAGATATCAATTATTAATAATGTTTTGCGAAAAGTTGTTATATAGAAGCAAAAAGTAGTGAGAAACTTGGGCACAAGGCACACACACACACACATACACGCATCCTTACACACTCATACATATACACGTTAGCATTTGGCAATTAATCAAACAAAATGATTTTTCATCAGCTGACAAATGTTTTGAAGAGTTCTTTAAGTGTTAAGACATTAGTGAGCATAATTATCTATTAAAAAATCTTTCTTTGTTTTAACCATATAAGTATTTTTTACACACATCCTTAAATTACACTGTACAATAAAATCGAAATTTTTCCAAAACAATAGAAAAAACCAAAGAGGAAATTCACACAGGTATTGTAGTTTCCTTTTCTTATGGGTATTTTGCACTTGATTATGTTAAATCGGCTTCGGAAACAATGAGCAACGAAAAAGAAAACTACATTTAAACCAGAGAATAAAGATGAGTACTCAAAAAAAAAAAAAAAATATACATAAGTAAGTAGTCTTAGTTTTAGTAACTGCGTATAATCATAATTGTTGCGCAAATAATTTGTACGCTCACATATTTTCTCTCAAGCAACTGGGACTAAAGCTAAAACCTAAAATACGCTACAACTAAAAATAAAAAGGAACATGCTTTTCAAACGCATGGACTCTCTTTCTCTCTCTGTCTCTCATACTTACAGTCTCTTTTTACTCAGATTATGAATATTTATATATATATGTTAAATGCTGGGATTGCTAGGTATAACAAAGGGCCAGCAACCTTGGATGCAAAGAGTTAATATCCCACTCATCCGAAATCACATGATTAGCGAAACCATGAATATTTAATCGGACTAAAAATAAATAAGCTGATACTCGGGATATTTATTCATCATTCGCCCCGTATGCATACATTTGGTTATATAAAATGGAATGTTAAATGTGTCGGTGTGTGTAGCTGTTTGAAAATATAGTTTGTGTGTGTGTATAATTAAATAGCCCTGTATTAACGCATATATAGCTGATTAATAGTCAGAGTATTTTTATACTCATGGGTGTAATTTTAGCTAACACAGTCTATACACTTTAGTTAAAATTCTTTGAGCTGTATAATTTAATAAATGTGTATAAAAATAGTCGTTGGATGTTTATAGTTATACGTATTCGGTCAAAAATTAATGAGTGTGCTTGCATATGATCGTGTTTGTTGTTTTTAGCTGTACACATTCATAGTTGTTTGACGGCCAAATTAAAATTATACTTTTGTCATTCTCTGATTTAAACAGTCACTTTACAGTTCACAATGTACTAGAGAAATTGCAGGCCATGAAAGTTCTGCCTTAAATGTTAGAATAAACAGACGCTCTAAATTCAAATTCGTTAGTTAAAACTGCATTTAAGAAATACTTGCGTATTTATTCGTTCTTATAGATTGAGTAAAAGTTGTGCAATGTATTTTATATTTTAATTATTAGAGAATAACAATCCCCTTTTCCTGCTCGTATTTTTAATCGACTTCAAAAAATGAGGAGTTTATCAATTCACTACATAACTCAGTACCTTTTAGACCGATTCTATTTTTTTAAAGGGCATAGCTTTCTTTTGGTCCCATTGCAAAAACAAAAAGAAAAGGGTGGGGCTACGACCACTAAATTTTTTCCTTAATTTTATGATATTTTACTTATCCGATTGCTATGAAACCTAGCAAACACATTAGGCTCGCGTAACTACACAATCTTGAAGTTGAAAAAATGGGCGGCGTAATGCCCATTAATACTTAATGTTATATGTCAGGTGCTTCTATTTCACCCATGTTTACGAAACTTGGCACACACTTTGATATCTAAAAAAGGCTTCATCTTGAATTAAAAAAGTGGGCGGGGTCACGCCCTTTAAAATTTATTATGATATGTTACGTGCTTGTACTTAACCGATTTTTACGAATTTTGCCACACATCCTAAGATCTAAAAAAGGCAAAATGTCGATTTAAGTTTCCACACAAAAGTCCACTTTTTGTCACGTTATATTTCTTGTTGGCTGTTCCTTTTTTTTCAAAGGAAGACTTATATTTTATTTACATACTTTTTTGCATGTTGGTGTAGAGTGTAATTAGCTCAACATTTAGTAAAAAATGGAAAAAAATCGAACAGAATGAGTCTAAAATAAAAGCTTAATTGCTTGATAAGGTAACGTGACAAAAGGTGGACTTTTCTGTGGAAATGCCCATAAAAAGATACATAATAATAATGTTTTTTCTTTGCTAAATACAGCCTAATTCTTTTTAATTAAATTTATAACATTTAATAATAAAGAAATATAAAAAAATTACAAAAGAAAATTCAAACGATAACAAAAAAAGAAAACAACTGCAGAAGCAGAAAATCAGCCGAAGGATAATTAAGGACAACAATTGTCAAACATCACTTTGAGTGATGGAAAAATCAGCTCAAGTCTTAATACCGCCACTTTTTTAAAACTTTTCTCCTGCTTATTGCTTTTGCTTGTGCTATTCTTTTAATGTAATTGCTTATATTTATTGTTTTTTGTTTCTCCATATTTTATTTAACAATGATATGAAACACTTTGGGAAAGCTAAAGCGGCTGAAGAGCCCAATCAGTTGCAAAATTGAAATGTATGGTACTCGTGCAGTGACCCAGTTGGAATAAAAGGGATTAAATGGGATTTACAGTGATTAAGTTGGATTTTGTTTGTTTTTTTTCTTTTTGTTTTGTTATTTTTCTTTTTTTTCGAGTAATATAATATATAATATATATATAATATGGGGAAATATTTCCAGCTATAAATCATATTTTGGTTTTTAACGAGAAGTAATACGCAGGAAATTAATACATACGAGTATGTACATTGTGCATTTACACCGACACCAAAAAAAAAAACTAAAAGTTCTTGACAACACTTTGCTTTATCATATTTTTTTTATAGATAAGCAAACAATAAAATTTAACTAATTTAAAAGATTTTGCATCCATGCATAACCCATTTCGAACATTCAATGCAAAGTCACAAAAAACGCGTTGTACGTTTTGTTTTGTTAAACATTCTTAAAGAGGTGAGGGGCATTATCCGTTGGTTTTTCTTTCTAAAATTTTTGTGAATGTACAAAGATTTAAAAAAAAAATTTATAACAAACTATGCGATTGCACTGAACTGTAAGACGTTGTCACGTGCGACACTGAAAAACAACATTTGTTATCAGCGCTTCGAAAGTATGTGCAGAAAGCTCGGCAAATATTTAGTACAAATAGAGATATTTACCCCATGTTTCCATAACACGGACGATCGACTTCTACACGAGTCGCCTGCTGCCTGACTTGTGGAAACAGTGTATTATTTAATACAATTAAAATAAAAAAATTCGCTGAAAAGTAAAAGCATTTGTATCATCGTATCCGTATAAACTTAGTCACGTGCGACATCGTAAGTGTAAAATTAAAAAAATGCTTTACATACAAATTTTAAATTATTTAAATTTGGACGGGCAAAAACGAAAACAAAAATAAAGAGAGTTGCAAACGGTTTGGCGAAAAATTTTAGAAAGGCAAAATATTAAAAAAGTACATAATTGAAGAGAAAAAAAGGCGGATAAACCTCATACGTAAGAGCCAAAGTACACAGAATACTGACAAGTGTTCCGTAGTATATATGCAAAATGGAAAGAAGTAAGAAGCCTTCCAGGTAGATCGCAGTTGGGTTTCTTTTGCAGCTAAAACTGGTTATTCTCAAAAAAAATTTCGTTTGCTATTCCTGAAAATATTTCCATTTAAAGTCTGTTTTAGTTTATTACTCATACTACATTATTCATAGTACATACATATATATTTTTGTTAATATAATAACAACATTATGTTAAAATAAATACCTTGAATACTTTTGTTAATTTGAAAACATTTTCACAAAGCTTATTTATTTTCAGTTTCGTAAAATGAGCAAAAGAAACAATATAAATATCATGAGGGAAAAAATGTCACGTGCGACTGTGATTAAAATTGAATTTTAAAAGAATATCAACGATTTTTTGGGTATTAAAATATTGCTTTCAGCTTCGATAAAATCAACGTTTTAATGGTTGCTGGTAAAATAATATTTTCTGTTTTTCACATGCGACTATCTTGTTTTTTCTATCTTTAATAAAATAAAATTTAATGAAAATAAAATTCAGCTCCAATTATTTTGCTACAAGTATTTTAATTGTCAAACTAAAAATCCATTTTATTTTGACGTTTTCTTCAATTTAAATGTTTACGACGCACAGTGGGGCCAAACCCCTTTTTCACGGATTAATTCATATCTTCAAAACTATAATATTAAGGGTTACTAAATTTGTTCTTAGAACAAAATAAATTTTTCGACAAAATAGTGGCCGAACTACAAGGGTGAGGCGCTTTTAATTTGATTTGGATAGCTCTTAGAATAAACTTCATGTTCCAGAAAAAAACCTTGGAGGAATAGAAGGGGGAGTGGCGTAATTAATTAATAGTTTGTATATAAGAAATACCGAAGAAGGAACGAAATGCATATAAACGGTGCTTAACAAAAAAAAAAACAAACAAAACCGTATGAGTTTTTTATTTCCGCACGCTCCTGATCGAATACGAATTACACAAAAATATATTATTTAGCCTAAGAAAGTTAGCTAAAGTCACACACGTTATATTTTAAAATCATTATTATACTCATGCGTGACTCACACGTGACTAATGTAAGACTCATGCATAACAAATCACAATATTTGCACATCTCTAAAAAAATACATAAAACTATGAAAACAACAACAACAACAAAGCTAAGAGCTTATTGTTGGTAAACTCCACGCGTGAGGCTATTAATAATTCGTGCATAAATTCTTAGGTGCACCGATGTGCCGCATAAGTTTTTCTATAATAACGCAGAGTCTTTTAATCTTTAGAACAACCTAATTGAGCCCAATTTATAGCTATATGTCCACCTAAACTGAGAACATCCACTTATTTTATTACACTTCCAATATAAACATTGTAAACAAAAGCACTTCTACAAATAATTTATTTTACAAATTTAATCAAAACATTTCAAGAAATAACTGAACTTGATGGTTACATGGTTAGATGTATTACTTTTGCAAAATTACTTTAATTAAATAAGATTTAATTACGCAAAGTTTTTAGTTTTTTTTTTTGGAATTATTTTTCCAGTTCTCTCTCACAATTTTCAACTTTAGCGCGTCATTACAAAAGCACCATTAACTATATGACATTTATTTTGTACACTTTAAGCGAGTACTTTCAGTTTTCACATATACTTGAAATATTTTTTTTAATTCATCCGCGAAATCACTGCCTTTGGCTCCTATATGCTACGGTCACGTTCGACATCATGGAAATGCCCATATACATATATGAAGATGTAACCTGATTAATGTTTTTCTTAATTTTTTTTTATAGCTGTGAAAAAAAAACAAAATTTCACCCTCTATCTTATTTCCTACAAGGCACTTTATGACATTCTCTCGTATTAGCTTTAATATCCTTCCGTTTGCTGGGTTTGGTTTTGTTGTTATACCAGAGATAATTGTATCACACTAATTGTGCTCATTAGATGGCGAAACAGCAAATGTTACCACTGAAAACACAAGTCAAACAGAGCATCAACAGTAAAAAGAGCACATGAAGAGGCCTGCTAAAAGGCCTCATCTATTTTAAGGGTCATACCCACAATGTCATTGTTAATCAAGGCCTTCCATAATTCCTTTAGTTAAGAGTCAAAATGGTCGAATGCATTACTTAAATATGTAATAATACCCAAATAGATAATTTAAGTCTGGTGTTGTTTTTCCTCTTTGTAAAATAATTCTTTTCCTTTTTTTTTTTTGTTTTCTATTTATTATTTTTGCTTTCTTTGGTACTATATGACTGACCTGTTTGCTTTGCGATGTGTGTGTTGTCAAGAAACCTTAGCTAGGCTGTGGCATAACTACAAAGCAAACATTAAGTAAAGAAATAAGTTCTATGTCACTTTTTAAAGCAGGGTGCACGGGTACTTAGTCCATACTATGAAACATTTGCGGCCAAAGGATTTTTAAATTCTCCTTTGAACCTGCATGCTGAATACGAAGAGTGAAGTTTTTGTTTTGCAGTTTAATATATTTTATACCTTTCTTCTTTATTATTCTTCTTATGAGGATGAGATGAGAAATGTACATGAAACAAAGTGTTATTTTTCCTTTTCGTCCATATGCTTCAAGTTCAAATTTTCGCAATATGAAAGGGGACTACGCACTTGCTATGGATTTTTATCGAAGAAGGTTGTTGTTGGTATCGCATCTTGTAGCGGTCAAAGCTTTATATATTCTGTGAAAATTTGAGCTGCGAAAGCTCTTATGGTTCTTGAGAAAACATCCTGTGACAGACAGATGGACATACGATGCATCGTAGTGAAAACAATAGGGTTTCTTTTCATTTTTGATGTACGGAACCCTAAAAAAGCATCCTTAGGAAATGTAAGGTCCTTTAACCAAGTACGCATCTTGACTATGCTTTGTACCTAGATCAGCTACGTCCAATCCATATGCACAATGTGCAAACTTTTACAAAACAGCTTTTGTGCTTTCACACCGACGAGAGTACAACATTCCCAACAACAACACAGCAGACAACAATGCTTGCTCTTACTTTGCAAAGAAATAAGAACAAATTTAAGAGCTTTCAAAGCTGTTTACCTCAAATACAAATATCAGTGTATGTGTGTTTGGACGTAGCTGGCCTAGATGAATGGTACTATAGTCACATTGCTGCATAAAAGAAAAAAATTAAATTTAACACACACTGTGAAGGATAAAGCGCCTAAAAGTATGCTGCACTTACAATAATTGTTGATCTTTTACAATTTTCATTTGTTCACCCAACTATAAATATTTTTTTGCGATTAACGGCCAGTGCCACGATGTCAGCAGAAATCCTTCGAACGACAACTTGTATTGTTCGATCGACAACTTGTATTTTCTAATATTATTGTTGTTTGCAATACAAGTTGTCGATCGAACGAATTCTGGTGACTTCGTGGGACAGGCCGTAAATTTTTTTAACTGCTTTACATTAGTTAATTTAACCAAGTTTTTGCTGCGTAACAAGGTGGTGAAAAAATCCCTTACTTCAAGCAATCGGTGGGTATTGGGTTTATAAGGTGGCAATTGCGTGAATGAACTTGCATTGATAATGGACAGTGTTCTTGGCACAGACCCCATTTTAACGCTGCCATGTGGACCCTGACATTTGTTCTACTTTAGTGTATTCGAAAAGAGAAGTCAAGAAGTCTTTTATTTGATAATTCAGATCAAAAATTAGCATGAGATTAATGTATGCTTACGGGATTTTAGCAATAAAAGTCTTAAGTAGTGAAATTATTTAAATTATTTTTTATGCAAGGCTTCATATTTTAGAGCTGGTTTTATTACCATTAAATGCCATAAGTACAGAGAGAAGAAATGACTTCAAACCGCAACAACCAATCGGTTAGTAATAAAATAACAAACGAAAAATATCAATATATGCTCATAACCATAATGAAACGTAAATATGCATATTTAAAGCATAATGCATCATAATTCACGTACGTACGAGTATTATTAAGTGAAAAAAGGAATTTGTAACGAGAAATGTGAAAAAGACATTAACTAAATGGTTGTTAGATATAAGTACATACTCGTACATTTATTATAGGATTGCTTGTCTCCAAAAGATTGCACCATCAGTGTTCACATAAAACCCACAAACCAACAGTCGGAAATAAAACAAATGTATACATATGTATGTATGTATGTATGTACAGTGGTGGAAAGTATATTAGACACAATGATTTTTTTAACTCATTTCCTTAAACATTTTAATAGTAACAAAATATTTCGCAAGAATTCAATTATGGTTTTGTAACTTATTAATCCTTCTAAATAAAATATGTAAGTAAAAAATGTTGATAAAAAAATTACATAAATCTGAAACTTGCACAGAGAAAACACTGCCTGCTAAATACCTTATAAAATAGAACAAAATTAATAAGAAATCTCTATGGTTTTTTTTTTCAATAAGCAAATCTTATTAATTTCATAGAGAAAACCTTTTTTAATCAAGAAGAAATCTTTTAGTTTTTATGAGGTTGTCTTATTGATTTTTTCAATAAAAAATAAAAAAATTGTGTCTTTATTCTCTGTACTTATGTATTCTTATTTAAATTTTATGCCATATACGTATGTATGTAGTATATTGTAGATGTTATTTATTTATACATACATACATACACATTATGTTATATTCTTAACTAACTTACTCACCAAGTATTGAACTAGCAAACTTCTACCTGATAGACAAGCACTCTAACCAATATGCTAACAAGCAGCCTGAATAACTATTGAAATTATTGTGCAAACATTCTTATACAAAAATTAAAAATATCATGAAAAAAATTGTCTGTATGTCTATTTATAATAACGAAATAACAAGACACCTCATAAAATCAAGAATATCCTTATTAAAAAAAAAAATTAATAACATGCTTTACACATGATCATATAGGAACCTACTAAAATCAAGAAGAAAAACTTATTGATAAAATCAATAATATAGCCTAATAAAATCAAGAAGAAACCCTTATTAAAAAATTAATAAGGCAACTTATCAAAATCAATAAGAAATCCCTATAGCTTACAATTTACAAGAATACCTAATAGAATCAAGAAGTTTTTCTCTATGGATTGTTTTTTTGGTGCCAAAAATAACGGAAATTGAGTAAAAAAAAAGTTGTGAATAATAAGATTTCTTCTTGATTTTATGTGGTTTTCTTCTTGATAAAATTAATAAGATTTACCACATAAAAACAATAAGGAATCTCTATGAAAAAATCTTCGCTTCTTTCTGCTGGGATACACCTTAGCCTAAAAACGGTCCATAGAGAAAATCTTCTTGATTTTATGAGGCAGTTTTTTCTCTGTGTGATTGATGTTTTTAATTGAGGATGGAAAAAATAATAGAAACGGAACAAGAACAAGAACTTAAACTAATACGCGATGCCTAAAATTTGTTGATCCTTCTATCTTTCGTACCGCTTCCCTGCCATACTTATCAAGATATATCATTTTCATCTCGATTTTTTTTCAGTTGGTTTCTATTATTTTTTCCACCACTGTATGTATGTATATTAATGCTAATGATGTGCTGTAACAGCCTTCTCAAAAATATTTCCCATTCTATTTACGTTTGGGGCGAAATAATGTACAATTTCCGTGCCCTGTTGCGGCTGTAGTCAACTCTCTAGCGAAAGAAATTACAAGATTGTTGAAGCAGTAAAAATTTAACTTCCCTTTATAGGAAGTTTGTGCTTTTACCCCCAATTTTCGAAAATCGAGTATACATATGGGCATTTCTCCGAGAAATTACACTTTTTTGTAGCGTGCGACATAATGCAATTAACCTGGTATTTCTGAACAATGTGACTCGATTTTTCTTAAAATTTTATTTTTCAAATTAATCACCCTTATCTATCTATATATGTATATATAACAAGATGTATGTAACATATGGAGGGACTCCAAAACGGCTGGGCCGATTTTGATGAAATTTTCAGGGAATCTTCAGGGTTAGGGGTAGCGAAGCACACCGTGTTAAGCTAGTTGAAAATAAAAGGCGAACATTTTGTTCAAGTGATATACTTGCCGTGAACAAAAAAATGGTGAACTAAATTAGAAAATATTATGCTGACAGAACAACAACACAAACGTTGGCGATCACAACTTTAGGGAAAAGGGAAGGAACACTTTTCTCGTGAACTTTTATTCCCGATAAGGGTGAATGTTTAGTGATGCACCTCAAAATAATTATTATGCAACATTGTCAGCAATATAAATCAAAAAAATTTTGATTTTATCCAATATATTGGATATATATATACAGGCAATTGTACTGCACAATATAAATTATTGCACAATAATATTGCAAATGTGTCGTTACCTCGGCGGAAAGAGATTTTACTTCAGAAAATTGTATAAAGAATGATTTTTTATGCAAAAATCTGTGTTTCATTCAAAAAGTCTCTGACTTATTGAGCCGCCCTCGTACTTACACATACATATATATTTATCTATTTTTTTTAATATATTTTATCGCCACTTACAACCGCATAAATTACTGTTCAGTAGTTTGTTTATTTAGCATTAAATCCATTATGTTGGCAATATTAAGAGCCTTAACAATACAAAATAAAAACTACTCACATCATCATTACAATATAACACAGAACAAATTGGCAATATATTCAGCAAAAAAACTTAAAGAGAAAAAGAATAATAATGATAAAAAGAATCATTTACACAAAAAGTTTTGTAAGCATAAATTAAATATAATCAAATTGCTTTAGCATGGCAACAATTTTAGAAGAGAAATCTTTGTCGATATATAATTTTGTATACTGGTTTTTCTAGTCTAAATTTTTCTCTTACTTTTTTAGTGTAACAAAGAATTGACAATAAGTTAATTTAGTTATTTAAAATTTCTTAAGTTTCTTTGTTCCATAACAAATTGCACTACTAATGGGTTCATTGAAACCAGAACCATAACTTGTCTCCAGATTTTATTAATTGTAATGCCAACAACATAACGCTGACTTGACAAATAAAATTGGTTAAATTAACCTATGAGATATGTTACTGTGCAGGTAGAGTGTATCCTAATGGGTTGTATGCTAGACTGTCCATGTGGGGGTCGTTGGTTCGATTCCCAGCAAATAATGCTGCTGGTTTCTTACTTTTTGTTACAATGTTTGTCAAAATAAGTTATTGGGCCTTATCACGAGTGTCGTATCACGACTTCGACTACGACGATTTTGTATTAGACTAAAGAACATTTTTTGCAACATTTTTTCTTTAATCTAGTACAAAATCGTCGTAGTCGTGGTCGAAATACGACACTCGTGATAAGGCCAGTAGTATGTTTACGTTCCCTCTGGACCACTTTTTCCATACAAAATGTTGGCTCATGCCGACCAGTGTTACCACCCATGAAATTTAGTGGATGTGGGTCGGGTGTTGGTCAGTGTTACCACCGTGCAAAGGAAAAAAAAAAAAAAAAAAAAATGTGCATACCTTAACCCTTTAACGGTCGATGGGGTTAAATTCGACCCCATGATATTTTATGTTATGAGACGACAGCGTGTTCGGTTTTGCTTAAAGTGTATGAGGCGACAGCGTGTTCGGTTTTGCTTAAAGTGAAGTCGTGGTGGATGTTATTTTTAAAACTTTGATAAAAAGTTGTGGTTAAGTGTATAAATAATAAAAATGAACAAACAAACAAATAGTTAAATTAAAATTGCATTAACATTTTTATTTAAGTAAATATGTTATACTAAAAAAAGAAAATAAAAAAATTATAAAATCTGGATACTTCAAAGGGATCTGGCACACATTGTTTCGGTGGTTGCTGTTGTTGTTTTTTTGTCTTCAATACTCAATTTATTTCTCTGGTGTATCTTGAGCTTAAACGAAAATAATCAATTATTATTATATTTAATAATCAAAAAATAAAAATAAAAATTATTTTACCAGAAATTACCTGATGTTTCCGCAATAATGGTTAATTCATAGTATAACCCACTGCTTCCTTTCTTTATTTTGGAAATGTAGTATGTATTAACATTAACTTCTGAAATAGCATCATCGTCTATCGTCTCAATAAATATACTCGGGAGGTATATATAATGAGTTCCCTCTACCAGACACCGAATTTTCATTCCAAAGCGTGTCTGAACACGCTCCATCTTTATTATTTTATAATTATGATCAAAAACCATCTCCTTTATAGGGAGAATGGTTTTATTTTGTGATTTTTTAAAAATTTTTTTTAAATGTGATTCCATTTTTGATGATTTACTTAACTTGAATGATACTTAAAGTAAAATTGGTGGAGGTTTTTATACAAAATTCAGAAATATAATTTTGTTTCTAAACAGGAAAAAATGTGGTTTCAATTTTAATGTTGTGTGTTTTAATTTTAAAAAGCTTCCGTTGCGGTTTTTCATTTTATAAGGTCCCAAATTTATCAAATACGTGAGAAATTTTAGATGTTGTAGGGTTTTTTTTTTTTATTGATATATATGTTTTCATAATTTAAAAAAAGTTTCTATTTCGAGGTTTATTTAAAAATACAAAATTCTGAAATATAATTTTGTTTCTAAACAGGAAAAAAAAAATGTGGTTGCAATTTTAATGTTGTGCGTTTTAATTGTAAAAAAGTTTCTGTTGCGGTTTTTCCGTTTTTATAAAGTTTCTATTTAATCAAATGTGAAAGAAATTTTAATGTATGCAGAGTTTTGTTGATATATATGATTTTAATTTTAAAAGGTTTCTGTTTCGTGGATTGTTTAAAATGTGTTTTCTATTTCATCATCATCATCATCATCATCATCGTCTTCTTCAGTGCTGTTATACAAGTTGTTGTAGAATACAAATTGCTTCTTCTTTTTAAGGACTAGAGTATATGATCCCTTCACTTCTTTAACTTTCTTTAAAATGTGTGGAGTTGTGTTTAGATAATCCATCTGATTTTTAGTAATAATCAGAAATCGTTTAGGTAAATAAATGTAATATTCGTTATTTAGATCACATCTTATACTTTCACCATATTTTGTATCTACTCGATCTATCTTGTTGATTTCATATATAGTATTTTCTTCCATATTCTTTAAAGGTAAGTATGAAATATTAGGACTTTGAAACAATTTTCTTAAGCTTGCCCTCATTTTTCACCGTAAGACGAACTTTCAAACTGATTCTTTATATTCAATAATTGATAGTATAAGACGTTTTTAGATATTTCAATAACTTCTTATCAGTTGCGGTTAAGTATACGTGTATGCATACATATACATATATATATATATAGATATATATATATATATATATATATATATATATATATATATATATATATATATATGCATATATAAAAAGAGATTCAGTTAAATTAAAACTTTGATAAATATGTATTGGGGTCAATTTTTAAAAACTGGTGATAAATATTGTACTTGTCATGCACAGTGGAAAACTTTTCAAATAATAAATGCAATAGTTTTGGATATTATAATGCAGGTGTTTCTAACTGCAGAAGGAGGGACTAGAACGCAAATTTTTTCTCTTAATAGAGGACAACAAATGCCAACAAATATTCCAATATTTCAATTTAGTCACAATCAACATATAAAAATTGAGGTTATTGGTGGTATGATATCACTAGTCGGAACAGTCTATGAAGGTGGTTTTAAAGATATAAATGTACACTCATATAAACCATCATGCGCGTATAGTGAAATAGATGAATATGCAACTAAATCTTATAATGGTAAGACTGGTATCCATTCATTGAATAAAAATCAACAAAAACCTCTCCTCCTCCTCCTCCCTCAAAAAATGGTTAATAATAGTATAGTTAAGAAAGCAGCTGGTGGTGCTAGCGGTGGTGATGATGACTCATTTCAATATGAAGATTATTAAATTAGTATATAAATATGAGAAACAATTCTTATCATCTCATTCAAAAATATATCGCTAACCTAAGAACATATATATTAAAAAGAAAAACTAAAATGAAAAATATTTTTATCATATTGTTTTCATATATCTATATCATACAAGTGTTTTCAGCTTCATTACCTATTGATTTGAGTGAAAATGAACTTAAAAATACAGAATTTGCAATAAAATTACCGAATAATGATACTGTGAGCATACAACTAAATTTCAAACTTTTAAAGTATAGTAATGATTTAAATAAAAACATCGAGTCAACAACAACAACAACAAAAGCAGAATATGAATCAAACGAAGAACAAGAAGACTCCCCACCACCACCACCTATAAATCAATCTTTTACTGTTGAACAAGCTATTGAAGCATTTAGGCAAGATTTAGTAAAAAAAGAAAAAAATATTGCAGGAATAATTGAAAGTTCGGCTCCATTTTATAGACATTTTCAACTTCAATACAAAGATAATATAAAATTGAGAATCCGTTGTACATATAACAGCAATTACTTGAAACGTCGATTAAATATTTCATGTTTCGAATACCGTCAAGTTGAATACGAGAGAATTTTAAGTAATGGTGAAATTGAGACGGTTTCTGAGGATGATACTACATACCGATCCGATATGACATTAATCAACATTCAAGATTATACACATGATTTGGATATGGAAATATCATAAATTAACTAATATGATGAAATACATTTACTACTACCACTTAATATAAACTTTGTTGTTGATGTGTTAAGAAGATTTATTTAATATAAAAAAATAAGAAAAAATAATGAATAATCAGTTTTATTCGAAAATTGTACATGACTTCTTGAATGAAGAAAGGTTTTTGTGGTATGAACATGAGATTATTTTGAAGAAATTAAAAGCTCAATTCGATGATAATGCATTTTATAAGAAAAGTAAATCAAAATTTGGATATCATTATAATAATTGTGTGTGGTCCAACGATGAAACAACTTGTGGACCTGATACCTGTAAATGTTCCCTTATCGATAACAGTTGGGATCAAGCATTATATATAATGAATTTTTATAATAATTTAAAAACATAGACTTTATAAACAGTTCTACAGTCGTCGTTGTGACTTGATTAGTACTAAACAATGTCGGAGGAGAGAATATTAGTTGTAGACGTACAAGGTTTTTATCTCAACAATAAATTCATTGTAAAAGAACTGAGTATTTCAATTGACGACTCACAAGTTCAAACATTTATTATTAAACCACCTTTTCCATATTCATCGTTGACAACAAAAGAAAAATATTCAATTAATTGGCTTTATAATCATCATCATGGATTAAAATGGAAAGATGGCGATTCATCCTTAACAAATATTGTGGAATATTATATTGCGCAAGTTAAAGATAAAAATTATATTTATTATGCTAAAGGATTAGAAAAAATTAAGTGGATTCAAAATATTTTTAAGGATAAAATTTATTTTTATAACCTGGATGATTTAAATTGTCCAAATTTAAAAACATTATATCAAAATGATGAATCTGTAAATGTTTGTTGTTATCATAGAAAATATTGTATATGTGCTCAAAAAAATGTAATACTCTTAAGAAAGTTTATTAAATCAAATATTAATAAAGAAAACATAAAATTATAAAAGACATTTTTTCTTTTTTTGGATTTATTATTTAACACTTAAATCAGGTAAAATAATCATCAAACATCAGTTCATTCTGAATACTCGAAATGTCAATAACAATATCTTTAAGCGGAAACACTTCAACTCTGGTTGGAGAATATTTTCCTCCAATTGAACTCCCTACAAAATATGTTTGTGGACTTATTGATTTTGTAACATTCAATTCCATACCCAATGTAGATGTTCACAACAATTTGTTTCATATAGGAAATCATATTATTACTATTCCAGTTGGTTCATACGAACTTGAAGATATTGGTTTTTTCTTAAACTCAAGCTTACAAGATATTGATGAACCAATTTTTCTAACAATTGAAGCTAACAATAACACACTTAAAACTGAAATAACCTCATCAATGGATATAGATTTTTCACAACCAAACAGTATAGGAAAGTTACTTGGATTTAGTAAAAGAAAACTAGAAGTAAATTCAACTTACTATTATAATACTAATCAAAATCTTAAAAATGATAAATCTTTGGAAGTGATGATTGTAGATGTTAATTCATTGAATACTACAAAGTTATTTGAATCTGATTTACCTACACATATTACGAATGTTAATACAATACGCATTGAAAGCAACTTAACAACCGGTTCATTTATTAATAATACTTCGAATCATGCTATTCATGAATTTCCTCTTGATATTCCTCCAGGATATAAAATAAACGAAAAACCTCGAAATGTTATTTATTTACCCGTCAACTGTCAACAAATAAACAACATAACGATTAGAATCTTAAATCAAGACGGTGAACTTATAAATTTTAGAGGAGAAAAAATCACTCTTAGACTCCACTTCAAACCAGAATAATGATAATTTACAATAAAAACGTAATGCAAAGAGGATTTCCATTCAATCCCTCATCAACTCGCATTCGAGAAAGTATAAAAAATAAAAAAAACCCGTTAACATCATATAATATAGAATACTTAAAATCGTTGGGATTTAATCTTCAACAATGAATGAAATACTAAATGTCCTTCAAAAACCTATATATGATGAGAGTATTGTAAAAAGGGAATATCATAGTTACTCTCCATATCTAAAATCATTCAACAACAATGATGAAATTCGTATACCAATTCAAAATCAGGATCTCTTTGTCTTACCAAGTGAGAGTATGATTTACATTCATGGTTTTATAGTAAAGAAGGAAGCAACCAAAGAGGTTCCAGCTATAGATGTGAAATTAAAAAACAACTTTGTTTCATATTTGTTCGATGAAATTCGTTATGAAATTAATGGTTTTGAAGTTGATCGTACACGTAAACTTGGAATTTCATCCACCATGAAAAATTTTGTATCATTGAATAAGGCTGAAAGTGATGTATTAAAAAACGCTGGTTGGTCTCTTACTGAAACTTTTGTTTTAGAAAAAAGTCATTTTAGCTGTTGTATACCTCTGAAAATGTTGATGGGGTTTGCTGAAGATTATAACAAAATACTATTAAATTCGAAACATGAGCTTATCCTTCAACGTTCTACATCCGATGAGAGATCATATTGTTCTACAAATGTAACTGATCAGTTGAAGTTAACAATTCTGGATATAACATGGAAAATGCCACACATTCAACTATCGGACTTTGCAAAATTGGAAATGTTTAAGATAATCAACAGCAAACATTCTATACCAATTGCGTTTAGAAGTTGGGACTGTCATGTAAATCCTGTTTTACCAAAGAGTACAAAGGTTTTATGGAATGTAAAGCTTTCACCACAAAACGAAAGACCACGATTTCTTATAATTGGTTTACAAAAAGAGAAAAGTAAAGAACAAGGAAATATATTTGACCATTGTAATATCTCTAATTTAAAAGTATATCTAAACTCAGAGTCATATCCATATGATGATTTAAATAATCGTTTCGAAATGGGTCAGTATTCTGTTCTATATAATATGTATGCAAAATTTCAACAAGGCTTTTACATGCGAGAACCTGAACCATTGCTGGATGTTAATGATTACAAGTCTTACGCACCGCTTATTGTTGTTGATGTTTCACATCAAAATGAAACTGTTAAAACTGGACCTATTGATGTACGAATTGAATTTGATACTGAAGCAAACAAACTAATTCCAGATAATACATCAGCATACTGTTTAGTTATTCATGATCGTTTAATCGAATACTCACCTCTAACAAGCGAAATTAGAAAAATTATTTAATTATATTTATTTTGAAATTTTTTTAATAAATGAAATAATATGTTTATTTATAAATAAAAGAAATTCTTAATCAATGTATTTTATTAAAAAACATTTATAGTTTCTTTTAAGTTTAGCTTCGAAAACAAAAATTTTAAACATAAATGGCCACAATTTATTGTATTAAAATTTTGATATCTATCATAATTATAACTTATGTTTTTTCCTAAATATTTTATTAATTGTTTTGGTGGTTGCAAATTGCCAAAGCTATCAAAATATTCGATTTGATTGTTGTTTTTCCAGTATGCTACCCAATGTGTGCCAGGGCCCTTTGAAGTATCCAGATTGATTATTCCACATTCTTTTTTAAATGGTTTGCTGCTTGGAAGGGTGTTACACATAAACACACCTCTAAAATTTGGAATATGTTTTGCATATTTTCTCAAGTCCACATCAGAAAGAGCTCTTTCAGGTAGCTTCATTAAAAATTTTTTTGATAAGGTTTTAAATATAATCCAAGTCCTTTTTTATATGGTTTTAAGAACATGCCTTTTCCCATCGCAATGGCTTCTATTGTACTATTATGTCGTTTTGCTTCAGTCAATTGTTCCTTTCCATTTTTGACTGCATTGATTGCTTTTGTAATACCAGATACACCACCAGCTAAACCACCAAGTGCACCCAGTGCAGCAAATATAGGGGCAAGTGGAAGAAAACCTCCAGATTTAGGTAGAGGTATTATTCGAGGTGTTTTTATTAACGATTTTTTCTTCCCCTTGAAAATATTGTTTACAACTTTTCGTGAAATCTTTATAGCATCTTTCAAGTTTTCACTTTTCTTTATATTCTTTCTTGCACTTTTCAATGCATGTGTAAACAGTTTGTGGGTATTTAGTGGAGACGACTTTTTAGTTTTGCTAATAACGTTACCCATACCGAATTTTGTTTTTGCTTTCATTGCAGTAGCAACAAACCAAGCGTTTGATTTTTCACCCAAACTACTATCGTTTGCTTTGACCCTTTGCCAAGCCTTTTCAGTTAAAATTCTATCAGCAATATGTCTTTTCTCTAAATCTTTATTGTTTGAGTATGCTATATCATGCTCTCTGCAAGCAGTATCCAATGGATTGATTCCTTGATCACCTCTAGCTAAACGTTTCTTTAATTTTGTACCAGGTCCGCAAAATTGATAACCGGGTAGATGAAGTTCAATAGGAAGTTTATTAATTATTTTATTCAGAAAACCTCTACCGATGAAGTATGGATGACGACTGAATATCTTTTTATAAATGATTGTCATATCTATTGATACTTTGTCGATTAAAGATTAAAATCAAATTGATTGAAAACAAATAAAAGAGACTGGTTTATATATTATGTTATCATTAGATTTCAGAATGCGCTTTTTTAAACAACATAAAAGGATTAACGTAAAGAATATCGAATCAAAGTTCGATTCATCAAATAAAATTCGTCATAGCTCATTACTACCGAATTCTATTCGAGCTCTTATTGTGGGTCCATCAAATTGCGGAAAAACAAATGTTATGATCAGTCTTATTGAAAGTCCTCATGGATTGAAATTTAAAAATATTTACTTATATTCAAAATCAACACAACAACCGAAATATAAGTACTTAGAAAGTCTAATTAAACCCATTAAGGAGATAAATTTTTCATCATTTTCCAATAATGATGATGTTCTATCGCCAGACGAAGTTAAACCAAATTCAGTATTTATATTCGACGATATAGCTTGTGAGAAACAAAATCATGTACGTGCCTACTTCTGTATGGGTCGTCATAAAGATATTGATAGTTTTTATTTATGTCAAACATATACACGTATACCAAAACACTTGATTCGCGATAATGCTAATATGATTATAATTTTCAAACAGGATGCAATGAATATTAAGCATATTTACAATGATCATGTTGGTTCTGATATGACTTTGAAAACATTTCATGAGTTATGTACCGAGTGTTGGAAAGAAAAATATGGTTTTCTAGTTATTAACAAAGATGATCCTATGAATAATGGTCGATATAGAAAAGGTTTCGATATATTTATAAAGCTATAAAAGAAACATTACAGATATTTTAAAATCAGTACAAGATTAATTATTAAACTAACAGCTTCTCAACTATTAAACTGCTAACTGCTAAACTGCTATACTGCTATACTGCTATACTGCTATACTGCTAAACTGTTAAACTGCTAAACTGCTAAACTGATCTGTTTTGAATCTGTTTCTAATTCAACCTATAAATATGAACACAAATCTAGTTAATAATCTTATTAAAACTCGAAATATTTTAAAAAAGAAATATAAGAATATTTTGCTTGGAGAAATTGCAAATGATGAATTGTTGGAAAAGACATTGAAACCAATATCAAAACCATTAAAAGAATTAGTTCAATCAACTAATAATAATAATAATAATAATAATAACATTATAAAACATGAAAATTATCCGGATAACTCTTTTAAACATGATCTTGAGAATAATAAAGTTGCCTTCAGTACACCATATAAAAAGAGTAAGCTTGATTATAACACGTTTTCTCCAAGCTCTAATAACAAGAAAATCGAGAAAAGTTCAAACACGTTTCAATCATTTGATGATGAAAATGATCATGATGATGATCATGATGATTATGATGATGATAATAATGATAATGTTGATAATGAGGATGATAGCAATGATGATGATAACACCATTGCAATACATCCCAATGAAAGTGTTCAATATAATTTATCAAAAGTTAACTTAAATATATATGATAAAACCTATGGTCCTCATAAGGATAAAAATCAAATATGGAGACTGGGTAATGAACCCATCGCTTTCAATTCAATCAATATTACTGTAGGTAATTTAAAATGGCCCTTCACATCAGGCTTATATGAATTGTTAGTTTATAAGAAACCAAGCAATTATAATAAAACAGATTTAAATAATTATAAACAAATATTGGAGATGACTAATGTCCATAAACGAAATAACAGTATTAATGGTCAAATTAAAGGAAATCGTTCAATTAAATATACAACGATTATTAAAAACCTATTTAAACAACAACAGAAAATTCATGAGGGAAAAGGTTTAATGAAATTGAATAGAAAAAAGCATAATTATGTTTATTGGGATGATCCTAATGAATTGGTTGATAGATTGCGTCTTTTGATTTCATCAACAACAGCTGGTCACTCAAATCATAATAATGAAATTGTATCAATTATTGAGGAATTGAGAGAAGCAAAAATTATTATATAAATAGACTTAAAAATGTACAAACAATTCATATTCATAAAATGCCTATCGATAAGTTTGGACATTATATTGAAAAATCTGCAAGATATCAAAATCAACATTTCAAGATTCATTTGGATAGTGATCGTAATTTCAACTTTAACTTGCGGAGAATAAAAAATATTGCTAGTCCTGTATTGGAAAACGATGCCGTAAACAAAATTTATATGAAAACTTATTTAAGTGAAATAAAGAAACAACTGGATACAATGTATATGGAGAGAATTAAGGGAATGGAGGATCGTTTTAACGAAATAATACATCAACAAAACGTGTTGACTACAGAAAAATTTGATAATGTAGAAACACGTTTAAGTAAATTAATACATGATCAAAGTATAATACCAAATAATCTCAATCAATCACTAAAAGAAATGACATCATTATTTAATTACAAAATTGATTCAGTTGAAGAACGTCTAAATGAAAAAACGAAGCTCATTACAAAGCATTTAAAGATAGATATATAAATCGTTTTTGATTTAAATTCAATATCAACAGCATTTAAATTGATGTAATCTGTAAGATAGACGTTAGAAATGGAGCGACAAGAAGTGGTTCAGGAGCTTCACAAGCAAGCACGTAGAAATTTCATTCGACGTC
Organism: Tachina lurida; assembly: GCA_944452675.1. Taxonomy (NCBI): domain Eukaryota; kingdom Metazoa; phylum Arthropoda; class Insecta; order Diptera; family Tachinidae; genus Tachina; species Tachina lurida. The sequence goes on from OX101756.1 coordinate 121,694,145, forward strand.
GAGTGGTGGTCAAGGGAATTGATGATCTTTGGCAAGCAGATCTTGTTGAAATGGGTGCTTACTCAAAATATAACAAAGGCTATAGATTTATTTTAACAGTTATAGATACATTTTCAAAGTTTGCTTGGGCTGTACCCGTAAAATCTAAAAGTAGTGAAGATATAACCAATGCTATACAATCTATTTTTTCGCTAAAGAGAATTCCAAAAAACTTGCAAACCGATAATGGTAAAGAGTTCTATAATAAAATATTTCAAAACTTGATGAAAAAACATAATATCAACCACTATTCTACATATAGTATCATGAAAGCGTCTATTGTAGAACGATTTAATAGAACTCTAAAAGGAATGATGTGGAAAAATTTTAGTCTACAAGGAAATTATCAATGGATACATATATGTAAGGATTTAATTAATCAATATAATAATAAAAAGCATAGAACAATTGGAATGACACCAAAGTCTGTTAACACAGAAAATGAAAGTTCTATACTAAAACAAGTTTATAATCATCCCAAAATATTTAAATTTGGTAAACTAAAAGTTGGAGATTACGTTCGAATTAGCAAATATAAACATATTTTTTCAAAAGGATATACTCCAAACTGGACAACTGAAATTTTTAAAATTCGTACTTTACAGAACACAAACCCCATTACTTATTTATTGGAAGACTATCAAAGGAATCCGATTGTTGGTGGATTCTATGAACATGAACTATTAAAGACACATTTTCCAAATACATACTTGATTGAAAATGTGATTAAAACTAAGGGGCACCAGGCGTACGTAAAATGGTTGGGATTTTCCAATCAACATAATTCTTGGATTAATAAAGATGAACTTCAATAATATTATATATATACTTCAATATGAGATTTATTTTTATTATATTATTATAAAATTCTCAAAAAAAAATAAAATAATATATAAAAAAGTTTTGTTTTGATTTTTTTTATTTCTAAACGATTAAATTTTATATCAACTTAGTTGAGTAAGGTTAAGAACAAGCACGATTAATTTTTATTCACACAAAAACAAATTGTGGTTACTTGTGTTTAAAATTCCTATTCAATAGATAACTATAGTTTAAAATAAAAACAAACTAAAATATTTTAATGATATTCTTTATTTATTTATTTATTTATTGTTTTTTAACGTTATATATATATATATATATATATATATATATATATATATATATATATATATATATATTCACTTATAATCTAAAATCACTTAATACTATTGTACAATATTATCACTTGAAGATGATGTTAATGCATTTTCATTGGGATATGATGATGATGGTTGTTGACTATTTATTGCATAATGTCCCCATGCATAAGTATTAATACTATTATCTCTAATAAATCGCTTATCATCTAAATAACTTAATGCTAATTTACTAATGTGTTGAGTATATATTTCATGAATCTTTGATCTAAATACATACATAGAATCATAATACAACTTTTTCTCCAGCAAACATTTTTTGAAATCATTAATGTTTAATCTAGCTGTTACACTACTCTTAACACCTTTAATTTTCTTAATTTCTTGATCTACCTTATCTATTTTTAAAGAATACATTTTAGCACGTAAACCAATGAACTCTCTAATTATTTTTCCATTACATTCATCCTTCATCATGCCCAAAACCTTTTTATTTATCAGTGGAAAATGATAGACATTTTCTTTTGGATATGCAGATGTATCGAAATGTATTGGGAGATCATTTCGAATATCATCGTATATGTCATTTGTTGTGACATCATAAATAAATGAATCCGTATCCATATAGCAGAGATTAATATTTTCAAAGTATTTTGGTTTCATATACTCGTAATGGAAATTATACATTTTCCATTTCGATAGTTCTAAAACAGAAAAACCTACATAAATAGGTTTGTTGTATTCCGTTCGTACTCTTTTCATTTCAATGACAACCATTTCATCGTGAATTTTGAGACAACTGTGGAAGTTGGGTTTAGCAATAAGAGATCTAGCTCCTAATCGCTTACCTCTATTTTCCCATTCACATACTATTTTAACATCTTTTCTCTTGTCAACATTTTCCATAGTCTTCCCATATACAGCATTATTGAGCAATTTAAAAAAGTTTTGTGCAAATGTGTTTTTAGCCAATGTTCTGTGATAGTTATTTTCATCAATATATTTTTTCAACCAATTAGATTGCTTAAATTTAAGAATCCTATGAATTTTTCTCAGAATTAAACCATTTCGAATGCATTGTTGCAGATTGCGATAGTGTATTATATAATTGCTTTTATTGTTTAAATCTGTTACTAATTTTCTTTGCTTCATGCTTTCAGTTTTCTTGTTTTCTGCACAAAATGGAAAATCGTTATGGTAATCATGCAATGCGGTTGGATAGTCCAAATCTACCTCTAAGATGTAACCAAATTCGGAATCTTCTGCTATAATGTTTACATTAAAGTCTTCGCAGTTTTCAACCCATTCGAAATTTTTAAAGGGAAGATATTGTGACATTGCGTATCCATATAAGTTATTCACATCAAAATACATTATATAATTTTGATTCTCTTTTGTATAATTATAATCAGTAATATATTTATTGTTGGCTATCGCATGCCGTTTACTACATTGTACAATACCCCCCCTAATACCTCGTGCAACGAAATTGTACATATTAATATCGGTCAACAATTCCAATTCTATTTCAGTTGTTTTTAACATAGCATCCCAGGACAATCCTGGGGTAGTATAATATTGACAAGGATCTAAATTATAAATGGTTTTACAAACTTTACGGAAATTTTCGAAAACATCACACAGCAGCATAACATCTACTTTCAAATATAATAGAAGATAATCTAAGAGTGTGTTGCATTTAAACGTATTCCAAACTTTTTCAGCATGTTCATAATCATCCTCACTGCACAACTCATTCGTAAGTTTATTATAAAAGCATGAGCGGGGTGGTAGCTCTGTCTCTTCAAGACGAATCTCTGAATCTAGATAGTCATAGGGAAAAACACCTTTGCGTTTCATTAAACCGAATTCATTTGGTGTAGGGAAAATAGATCTTACGGTCGTCAGATCATCATCAGATAAGTATCCTGCCAGTTTTTCTAAACTTGATGGCATAAACCGACAAGAATCTAGAAAACGCAGTTCAATAGTACTTCTTTCATCGACGGCAATTCTTTTCGATATCGATATATATAACTCTTTGTTTATAGGAATTATATTTATATCGCCTTCAATCGATGAAAGTTCTCTAACAAACAAATGACAGTCATATGACGAAAGATTGTGAAAAAATATGGGAATGAATTTTGCAATTTGATATTCTAGATTGCAACTGACATGTGCCGGTCCTCTATATTCGCCGGTTAAGTGACAATGATCAGCTACCCGATCTACAGCAGATAAAAACTTTGTACAAATGTGACATATTCTATCCTCTTTTTGTTTTAGTTGTTGAAGGGATGTTAGGACTGTCATTGGTTTTACTATACTTAAATAATTATGATATATATCTAGACAATCCTTGACTAAATTTGAAAAAAAGTGACTTGATGGGTTATCCCCACTATAAATTCTAAATATATCTAACGCACTATTATAAGAACATTTTATATAATAGCTATAAGCAACTGGATTGTGCCTTTGTGTGGACTTTACATTTACTGAATTTTGAATATCAATTGATTGTAAAATACACTCAAAATCCGCATAAACTACAAAAGGCACATCCATTTGCTTTTTATAGTTTTTAAAACTCACAATATTGTTGACTAGGGTCGGTAGTCTAGTTATAATTTTATTACACTCTTCTTTGTGTTTTAATAGTAAAGATTCCGATTGAAAATGATTTAAACATGTATTGCATAAATACAAACATCTACGATGTCTTGTCAGTTGGCTCCTTATTAATCTAAAATTAAAAAGTTAAAAAACTATTATTATTAAGTGTGAAATGTAAAAATTTTAAGTTGAGATATACCTTGAAATATTTTTAATCCATACGTAGTGAAATTTCACACCATCTTCCAATAATAACAAGTTAATGTGTCTATCCTTTTCTTTTGAAGTAGAATAGTAGGGTCCGATTATATCATCCTTATCATCCAAACCAAATACATTCACACTAATTTCTGGATTGTTGATTTCAAAGATCTTAATTTTATGTGTTGATAGCGGAAAGTTTAGACTTTTAAAATTTATAACAATATTGTTTTCCAACGTTATAATGTCATCTTCAATATTTATAACTTTATAGGATGTGCATCGATTTGAATGATCATCGACTGGAAATAAGGCTGATATTATGGCCCACTTGAAACAATATTCATCATTATTTTGGACATTGATACATGCATGTTTTCTCTGTATTGCCGATGTTAGAGCAATATACGATGATCCCTTCATGCATTTATATTGATTAATGTTTATTTCTAAACCAGTGTTGCCAATGATGAATTTGGAAATTACACATCAATGTTTCCAATATTACACATCTGAAGAAAAATTACACATGATTTTTTTTATATATGTACATATGTACTATACTCAACCAAAAAATAAAACAAACAAAAAATAAAAGTAATTCAAACTTGAACATTACATTTAGAGACATAGGTACATATGGAATTATAAAAATAATACTTTATGTATACATATGTAAGTATTTGGTATTTTTTCTATAAAATGTATGTAAGTCATAATTTTGTAAAACGCAACGCAGCAGTCAGAATTTTTGTGACAGAAAATAACAAATTTAAAAATATTTTAAATAGTTGTTGATTTGTACATACACACATATGGATGTAAATTTAAAATTTTAACTTCATATAAAATGCTCCATTTTTTGGCATTGAAAAGTTTAAAATTTTTAACAAAGAAAATTAATCATTTCAAATTTGTTATTGTTTTTCGTTGCGTTGTGCAAAATTTTGCCCATAATGTTTTAAAATGTTTAATTTTTACAAAATCAATTTTTCCAATCTGGCTTATTATACATAATTTCCGTATGTTCGAAGTTTTAATTTTCACTTCTCCGAATTCCTTCTTTGGCAAAAAAAATTGCCGCAATTGTTTCTGAAGATAACTTATTTCTTAAATCTGTTTTACAATTTTTTAAATTACTAAATATTCTTTCAGCGGATGCATTTGAAAATGGTAATATTAATAGAAATTTAATTACTTTTTGTAAATTTGGAAACAAACTTTCACCTAAAGAATTTTTTAATCTAAAAATTTTTAAATGCATGCTGTCGCCATTTATTATCAAGTAATTGCAAATCAACATCAAAAGTAGGAAATCTTTTTGAGAACAAAGATAATGTCTTTAACTGAAAGTTTTGAGCAAATTTTGGACGAGCGATGTCGACAATTGTATATATTTCATCGGAAAAATCAAATTTTAATTTTATTTGATGAATAGCTTCTATATAAAACTCTCTACAGTTTTGAAGTATAACTTTTTTCGGTACTAGTGCAGTTAGACAAAGATTCATATGCAGCTATTCCAATATATGTAGATTTCTTCCAAATTTAGAAATAAGAGAGCCATCTGGTAATCGCTGGGGATAATATTTTTTGCACATCAGTTTTGAAGTACTCTTGAAACTCTTGAAGGTTTTTTTTTTGGCGAATATAGCTTCTATTAAAATAAGACCCCAAGTTAATGGGCAATTTTAAACAAGATTTTGATGCTACCAAGACAATATCTGATTTTTTTGTATTGTCCAAACATTACATTAGGAGTATCGACCAAATTTGTAAAAGGTATATCCTTTTCTTCAATAGAGTTTTTAAAAATATTAAAAATGTCGGTTGCAGTAGATGATATACATTCTTTAAAATCGAAAAAGGAATACTGAGCACTGGATGTATTTTCATTGTAAAAAATAGTTGTTATGACAATTTGTTTTATGGAGCTAATATCTGTTGTTTTATCTATTATAATATAAAACATCGTGTTTTTTAGATTGTCATACAAATCTTGAGCAAAACTTGGACCTAGAATATTTTTCATTAATGCAGTTGCCTTTGTCCTATGAAGACTTACATCTGTCAATATATTTGAATATGGAATTGATGATTTTAACACAGGTACAAGGTCATCTATTAGTATAAATGGCAAGTTGTTAGTAGCTAATAGTCCAGCGAGGTTTAATTCAGCTCTTTTAATAGTCACTTTAATTGCAATAGTATTTTGTAAAGCAGTGCAAATATTAGAAGTAGATCTTAGGGCAGAAGCAGCGGCTTTGTGAGAAGTTGTTTCCATGTGCCTCGAAAGGACTGGCTTATGGCAAATTAGTTTTTTATTGCATAATTTGCAAAATGATACATCTTTTCCTCTATCTGAAATTTTGATCAGCCATCCTTTGAACTCTGTTTTCTGAAGCCATTCAGTTTGGAATCTAAAGGGCTCGGAAAAATAATTGTCTTAGTGTTGCAAACTGAAACAGTTAATGATAATATCAGGGTTTGGAAAAATTTTAATTTTGGAAAAATATAATATAAAGCGAAACTACACATGAATTACACATAAAATCAATTACACATGCGCTACACATGCAAGTGAAAATTACACATGATATGTGTAATTACACACAAATCGGCAACACTGTTCTAAACGCAATATTTCTGTTAATGCCCATCCGCTATCACGCTCTTGAAATTCACTCATCTTTCTCACAATCTCTTCACAGTGTGCATTATAAATATTGCTAGACTCTTCTACCGTTGACGATGAGCAGTTTATTACAGTCATTTTGCTTTGATGTGACTTTATTTCAATGGTACACGATTCTTCTTCTTCCTTAACCAACATGTATTCACAAAATATTTCAAGATTAAATTTTATGCTAATAAATTTTTGTGTCATATTCCGTAACAGTTCAACCACTTTATATTTTATACCCGATAAAAAATTCTCTGGTATTAGATCCGATTTGTTATTGTTCTTAATTAAATATGTTATAATGCGATTGTTAAATACTGATTTGTCATGTACTATTTCATCAATGTCACTATCATCATTAGATTTCTTAGCACAATTAATTTTGTGTTTATTTGTTCTTACATGATAGCACCAATTGGACTTAGCAACATATTGATTACAATCGAGACAATTAATATTATTACTTTCTCCTTCTCCAGTCTTAGAATGTTGTAGAAGATGAATCTTGTAACTCGACTGATCTGAGAAATATCTGCTACATGGAATACATTTAATCGAAGACGATGGTTCTTCGTGATGTAGTCGATAATGTCTTCTTAATGATGAATTCAGCTTGTATGCTTTTGCACAAATATCACAAATAAATTTGCCACCCATTTTAATTTAATTTATTTTATTAATTTTTTATTATTTTTTTTTTTTTTTTTTTTTTTTTTTTTTTGTTAATAAATAACAAAAAGTATAATCACACCTTAGAGTTTAGTACAACAATGAATATATTTTATTAATTTGATTTTATTTTATTACCCACACACTTAATTAAATAATGTGGTTAACATTTTATACTGATATCAAATACGAATAGTATTAGGGATGTTATTATATACCGCAGTAAATGAATTTTATTTATTAAATACTAGTGTTTTGTTTTTAAATAATGTGGTTAACATTTTATACTGATAACAAATACGAGTAGTATTAGGGAGATTAATATATACCGCAGTAAATGAATTTTATTTATTAAATACTAGCAAAAAATCACAGACTTTCGTAAACCGCCCTAATGTAGTCTAATTCATATTGTATTAACCCTCTAACGAACACATTAAATGTTACGACTTCACTTCAACAAAAATAACATCCACCACGACTTCACTTTAAGCAAAACCGAACACGCTGTCGCCTCATACACTTTAAGCAAAACCGAACACGCTGTCGTCTCATAACATAAAATATCATGGGGTCGAATTTAACCCCATCGACCGTTAAAGGGTTAAGGTATGCACATTTTTTTTTTTTTTTTTTTTTTTTTTTTTTTCCTTTGCACGGTGGTAACACTGACCAACACCCGACCCACATCCACTAAATTTCATGGGTGGTAACACTGGTCGGCATGAGCCAACATTTTGTATGGAAAAAGTGGTCCAGAGGGAACGTAAACATACTACTAAGGCCCATTATATAATTTGTAATTATACTTTGTAAAGTTTAATAATTAAATAAATACATATTTTTCGGGGCAAGTCAGTTTACAGAAAATTCATATATTCATGCTTTGTAAATTTAACAACTGCCTTCACATACCCCTCGTTTCCCAAAAGCAGAAGTTTTTTTTTTTTTTGAAGGCACAATTACATTCAAGTCACATACATACATATTTAGTTTGTATTTTTAATTAAGTTTTCACCTAAAAATATGCAACACAATATTTCTTAAGCCTCAAAAATTTAGTTACTCAGTGTCGTCTGTTGGTCTCCTCAAAACCACTTATTTTACCCATCTATCTATCCGTTTTCTTTTAATCTTAAAGCTACAATCTCTCTGAAAATTTAATAAATCTTTCCCTTAGCATTACACTCGATTACATTAAAATCATTTAAATTCTTTTGGCACTTCATAAATTTTAACCATCTTGCCAAATATGTATGTTCATTTGAAGTTTGGAACAACAAGCCAAAACAGACAAAAAAAAAAAACAAATATGAAAAAAAGAAACTAGGGAAAATGTCAGACGTACGAAATGTACGACAATTATGCCTGCCTGATGTGTTCTTTATTTTTATGATCATGTGCGTTGTATTATTTTTTATGTGATTTTTGGGCGAGGACAAAAGCAAATCACAAACACGCACAGTAAATAGATTCAACGCATCGTAAAACCCTTTCCTCTTCCCTTGGTTTTGCTAGTTTTTGTCACCAACGTTGCCAGCTAAGAATTTTTAGCAGCTAAACTTTATTATTATTTTTTTTTAGCCAAAAAATTTCCATTTAGCATGTCGCACTATTTTTAAAAATGTTTAAACTTATTGCCTATTTCCCACTTGCGAAAGAAAACGTTCGACTTCAAATTTATATTGAAAACAACAATAAAATATAAAAATTTGTTTTTGTTTTCAATATAAATTTTAAGTCGCACGTTTTCTTTCGCAGGTGGGAAATAGGCCATTAGACACAAATTGTCGTGTTTAGAAGAGCTCTGTTAATAAAGAAACCGACCTCTGTTAAGTGTTAAAAATTAGTTTTTTTCTCACAAAATTGACCTGATACAGGAATTTTTCATGGTAAATAACAGCGTTTTATTGCGAGTAACTGTAGGATATTGGGAGAATGGCCGCCGCTGTTCCATAATTTCAAATAGAAAGGCACCGTACGTATTGTGTGTATTGAGCACAATTAATTATGTATATACTTCAAGTATGCTTATACTCAGAATATGGATACTTATTCGTGCAAAACAAATATACGCATGATACTCATAGTATTTATGCATCATACTACCCCCTCCTCCTAAGAATTTTTGTGAATTAAATGGAATGAAAAATGTGTTTTTGCTGCTTGAAAACATTAATCAGGGGGTCTACTCTTAATTCAATTCGAAAGAAAATGCTTTCGAATTTACGTGTTATAAACATACAAATTCGATATCATTTTCTTTCTAGTTTCGAATTACACAGTAGACTCCCAGATAATTATGAGGTAAAATGTTGAATAAATCTAACTTTAACTAATTAACTGATATTTTGTAATTTATAGTGATAAATGTACTTCGAGTAATATTTATCTAATAACGTTTTTAGCAGTCGAAAATTATCAAATCGCACTTTTTTTGTGACGAATGGCGAATTTCGTCCACGTCTACGAATTCATCGCATTAAGTCGTCGTGTGAAGCACAATAACGACGAATAAATAACAGCTCTCATAATTGATAAAGTTTGTTATAGTTTGGCGTAAAAATAGAAATAAATCTATCTCAGATTTCCTTACGCACGACGAATTTCAATCGACGTTGATCTTGTGCTCATTTTCATATGCACAAAGGTATTTTATGACGAAAGTTGCCACTGAAAAATTCGTCATGTGCTCCATGCAGCAATCTGTTCAACACCGTTGCCAATTTAGTCTTTTTCCAGTTCAATTTTCTCGCAGCTCTTGTATTTTAAGGGTGTACAAATAAAATACTCAGATGTATACTCATGTATAGCCGAATAAATACGCAGAGTATTTATACGGTTACATTTTATTTATGTAGCTGATGCAGTCGTTTGTGCTGCGTATGTTAAAGAATTTGTATGCACATGGTCCTTGGTTTGTCTATAGTTATACACAGGATTCATTTTAAACTTGATTAGCATGTTTGTGTATGCGTTTACAGCCAATAAATAGTTTTTTGCTTGCAGTTTATTGAATTTTATTCTACAAAATTCATGCTCGATTAAGAAAGAGCATCGTGCACTTCTTCCATTTTATGGTCAGTTGGAGCGACCTTCTGAAGCGGCTATTCAGAATCTCATGACTAAATTTCGCATCAAATTTACATTTTTGGATATTAAATCACCAACACTCATATGCAGAGTACGGACAGAGTAATATATCGCAGTGCTGTTGATGACTGTGAATTATCGATTCGGCGCCGTTCGCAGCGATTGGGCAAATCTTTTTTGTGCAAAATGGAAGCGCTGAAATTTAGTTTCAGCAAGATGGAATACATATGCCATACAGTACGCGAAACAATGGCCCAATTGAGAGGCGAGTTCGGTGAACTGTTTATTGCACGTTTGGGGCTATTGGCCGTATATCGTGAGATTTAACGCCTGTAGACAAATTTTTGTGGGGCTATGTTAAAGTTTGTGCCTGTAGAAACAAACAAGCAACGGTTGACGCACTGGAAGCCAATATTGAAGAATTTATTCGTGAGATACCGACCGATATGTCGGAGAGAATATCCCAAAGTTTGAGCTATCGTATGAATCATTTGAGGCGTAGCCGCGGTCAATATTTACGTAAAGTAATCCTTAAATTATATAGATCGTTCAACCAACTGAAGTAAATATTTCATACATTTCTCTAAATTTTATGTGGGTTTTTTTAATCAAATCCGAAAGCCCTTAAAAAGTATCTACAGCTAACAAATTTATTATAACTAGATATACCAAACGGACGACACAATCGTCCGTATTCTAAACAGAAACAAAATCTTTATTAAACCTAATTCAATTTATTGAACTCTCTTCCTATAAGTTTTATGGCTTTCATACAATAACAAAAATACTACACAAATATACACGCACACATACACACAGTGTAAGCTAACAAATGCATGTGTACTATGTTTGCATGTAGTAGTAGCAACTTTAAACGCTTATAGCTCCCAAAATACTAAACCGATTTCAATAAAATATAGATTCTGCACATCTGTGCAAAAATTCCTTTAAAATGATATAAATCTTTCCAAAATCGGTGCAGTAGTTCCGGCGTAAAAGGGATTACAAAAAACGTGTTCGCCTATTAATTATATAGATCTGTTAACATTCGTACAAAAACTGATTTGAAATCTTTTTGCAAAATCTTTTGTAATTACAAAAAAAAAAATTCAGATTTGGAGAAAAGATAAAACTCTCTACTCGCTATATGCACATTATATACATGTGTATATAATATGTTTCAATGTATATGTTAATTTCAGCAGCATATACAAACTCTTACAAATGAAATACAATACGAGAATTACTTCGACAAAAAATTTTAAAAGGCTTAATATATATTGTATTCATGTGACGAGTGTGTTGCGAATTCATATTGGCAACATTGATTCGTGTTTGCCTTACATGAGTTCATTTATTTTATTGTTAGTTCAAAGAAGTGTAAACACATGTCATGCGATGTATGTATGTATATATGTGTATTTATATATGTGTGCGTTTAGGCGTGTATATGAATTTATTTATCCGTTAATCTCTTTGTGTACTTGTATTAGCATGGTGCAGATAAATTGAAACTAAAAATGGAATATGTTTTAATATGGTTTTCCTACAAAGTTTCTTCTCACTGGGAATGTTGAGAATAAAACTTGGATTTTTATTCAACCATTGAAGTCATATACCTATGTATATCAAAATTTTTTCTGTATGCCTGCACAGTACTATCCTAATGTGCTTGAGCTGTAATCTATCGTCCTTTTTTTTGGCATTGCTGTGCTCTGTTTGTTTCTCATTAGTTTGTTGGTTTGATGGATGGTTGAACAGTGACTTCATATATCAACCAACAAACCGCACTATCAAGGCATCAAGCAATGGAATTTTTAACATCAGGGACAGAAGCTGCAAAGCATATAGACTTGTGCGGTAGCAATAAATGGCAACAACACATGTGTGTTTACACAAGCAATAATTGTAGCGAAAATATTACGGTATGCTTTAAAGCCACAAAACAGCTGTAGCTATATTTGTATTTTACTAGGATCACAGCGTGAATACACATATATGTACATATAACAGTTGGCCCAACAGTAACGAAGGGGTATGAATAGTATTTTATTTAATTTTAAAGCAAATTAAATGCGAGTTCTTTTATACGATATTACACTATCGCGTTACTACCTTCGCCCAGTCGCACTGATTCTAAGCTGTCTTCCATGGCTTGTTGAAACAAATAAGTTTTGTATACTGTTTGTGGCGAACTTCATTGCAACTCCTGCTGGAGAACTGATGCTGCGTCCGATGACAGATTAGGTCTTCTCCTGCGGGACAATCACTGCCGCAGCATGTTATTATGGAAGAGCTTTCGTAGTTCCGTGCTTGCTATCAAAAACGCTGGAAGAAGGATCATACATGTCTAGTGTTAGACATATGCTAGTGGTTGGTTGGGACGCTGACCGCCAGGGACCATTTCATGTACTGTCGGGGTGTCTTTCCCCCACACGTATAAATATGTTGGTGTCCTCTGCCCGAAGAATCAGTCGTTTGAATTTTTTTATTGTGAAAAAAAGCTTAGGCCCTTATTATGACTTGCATTCGATTTTGGAAAATCGAATGTTCAATTTATATTATGAGCACCGAAAATTTCGAAAATTATTATAAACGATTGTTTTTTATTTTTAGGTAAAGTTGTTGCAAATTTTAAAAATCACTATGAGTGATATTCACAATAAGGACGTTCTTTGTCGAATGCTCGTCATAATACCAAATGAAAATTCGTTCGATCAGTACTTTCGACTACAGTCGAAGATCGAAAGTTGCTCATATTAAGGGCCTTAATTTTGTGATACTTAAGTCTCGTTTACACTTGGCACTCAGTATCATGCTAGTATGTACTTCCACTGCAATTCACTTCTAAGAGAAATTGTGACAGTTTTTCTGGCTGTCGCAATACTAACACACACAAAAAAATTCCAATGTAAAATCACCATGCAAAAATTTTGATTGGAAATCATATTTATTAGAAATAATATTTGCTGAAGTATGTTGGTGTTTATTTGCTGTGTTCATCGTGTGACTTGTTCTTCTTTTATTCTTGTTCGTTGTGATATTAATAAATAGCCGAAAAAACTTCGCATCAAAAGCAAAAACTTCCTGCTGCTGCCTAGTGGGCAGTGTACTTGTCTTGTAGTCAGAGGGTTGCAAGTTCGAAAACTGCAGACAAGCCAAAGTCGCTTACTAGCTTGTGTTTTTTTTCCATATCACTTTAGTTTTAAGTAAAATTTTTGTTAAACAATCAATTCAATCATTTTGAATAAAAAAATTTTATTCATTCATGAGGATATATATAGTTTAAATCTAAATTTTGATAGATCGATACTGCCACGCAATAAGTTCAAGCTCGAATCTTGGCCTGGGAAGCCAACTAAACAAATTATGCACAATCAGGTAAGTTGACTAAAGTAGTTAACACGTTGACTACAAAACCGAAGGTACTGGGTACTAGCCCGGTCTCCGACAGTCATTATTGTTGTAGCGAAGTTCAAGTGATGAAGGCATAGTCACTGGTCACTAAACTACACCGACTTCAGCAGACACTAATCATAAGCGCCCTCCTTCGTCGGTATTGCGTAGCAGAATCATCGGCAAAGTTAAATAATAAATAAAATGGCTACTAAACACAACTTCAAAAATATAATACGCCTCATTGACACCAGAAGCGCTGCAACACTGCATTACTTAAAAAAAAACTTCCAAAAAAAGCAGAGTTGTAGAATAGTGAAGCTTTTCTCTATCTCTTCCTTTACCACCTGTCTTCTCTATCACTATTCTTATCCTAAAGAAGGTAGCACCTACTTATTTATAGTAATAGGCATTCCTTGCCTGAGTGTTACTTCTCTTAAAAAAAATACTATGACTACATAAAATGAAATTCATGTTGTTTCAACATGAATTAACTATGATTCAACATGGTTCTTATTGCTTTTTTCGATATCACATTCAGGTTATTTTAACTTGAAATAACTTTGATTAAACATGATGCTTCAATTTGATTATACAGTACTGCAATGTTAAAACAACATGAAATAAAGTTATTTCGAAAGTAAAAATTTTCTTTGAAGATTACTGTAAATCACGGATGTACATCACATATGAAGCAAAATTATTGCCGAAAAATTTCACATTAACACTGATTTCCTATGTATTAATATGAAATTTTTCTGTGTGAGCTGCAAGGGGGCCAGTCAGTGACAACAGCGACTTGTTGCTGCAACAATTCCCCTCATTGCTGTCATGTTGTGAAGTAACAAGGTTTTTTTTAGTTAAATGTGTTTGAAGATTCATTTTTAATTGTAATATCTGCTAAAGTTTGTACATTTGAAGCGAATTGTTTGCAAAAACCGCTCACGACCAGTCACGCTTTATATCACCCTGATCGTTGGCCATCTCTTTTAATTTCCTAATACGCCTAATACGTAAAACGACTGCTACTGAATTTACATTGATGCTCGTCTCTATGGCGTTATTAGCTGGCGTATTGGAAGAATGTAAATGACACTTTGGTGTTGGCGTCAGCAATGTTTTTACTTTTATAATTTTTGCTTTGTTTGACATTTACGCTTTTTACATTTTTAATGAGAGTGCAACCAGGAACGATTGCTATAAACTTCTTGGGTATTTTAAAGCCTCAGCACTAACATTTTATCTAATGCGGTATTTTTTTATTTTTTATTTTTGCAAATACTGTGACCATAGAGAATTCCTTGAATATACAATTTATGGGTTGGGTTTTTTTGCTTTATAGTTTTTGCTGTCTTTCTAGCTGTTGTTGGCCCTTGCAATTTATTGAATTGCTTTTTATGATATTTGTATGTACGTACTCGTATATATTTTATTTACTATACATTTTCTATTTTCTATTTCTGCTATTTTCTCGTCAAATCCTATTGGATTTGGGCTTCTGCTGGCTTAGAAAGAATTCCCCACGAAATGAGTTGATTTCATGAAACTCATTTAGTTGAAAGGGCTTTGGGAAATGGCCAACTCATAAAGGCGGCTAATTCAATTATTAATCAGTTCAACTGCCAACACTTGGCAAATTTTTATGCCCAAAAGTTGTGTGCCAGCAGTAACAGAATATTCATAATGAGCATCATCATCATCATCATCATCATTTTAAAGATGGCACTAAAAATTCACTTGCTTTTATTTCCTGTCAGGTTTCCTTTTTTTAATTTCTTTTTTTAATGAAGGTTACAAAACATAATCAGAAATAAAAAAAAGAAATCCATTGTTTGCCGCAAAGTTGCGTTGTGCTTAAATCAGTCGAAAGTCTAGTGAAAGAAAAAACAAAACAAACCGTCTTTACAAAGGGATTAAATAATTAACATTTATTTTTATATAAAAAGGGTCTGAATGAATGTCCTTAAAAAAAATATCTTGTTTTTCAGCCAAAATGTTTTATGATTCATAAACGCCAAAAAAAAAAAAAAAAACCACGCACCCACCCATTTGCTTTTAATTCAATTTTTTACTTGTTTTTTTTTTTTTTTTTGAAAAGTTTTCTATAGAAATCACAATTTGAAAAAAAAATATTTTTCAACTTTAACTTAAATTAAAATGTTTGTAATGCAAACTTTTTCAATTATTATTACAAAAATATAAAGCTGTTGATTTATTGAAAAGAAATGTTCGCAGCAAAAAAAAAAAACAATTCTTGTTGGCTTAAAAAGTACTTTTTAAATGGCAATTTTTCGATCGTTAAACTTCAAGTTTATAAAAGATTTCTTTTAAAGTAATTTCATTTGCTTCATGCCAGAGGGTAAAAATAAATAAATTTTAATACTTTTTGTGTTCCCTTATTTATTTTATTTCCAAAGAACTGACCTTGAAAAAGAAATCGTATTCGCATATTTTATTTTCTTAAAATACTATGGAATATATTTTAGCATCCTTTACAAATTTGCAACAAACAGGAGGTAAATGTACTGGCACATTTTCTATGCAATTTACATTTCATTGAATGAATAAATAAATAAGGAACTAAAAAACTGAACTACATATCGTGCCATAACCGCCAAAAAAAAAAGCTTAAGCGACGTTAATTTTGAATAGAAAATCGTCCACTTGCGATCGTAAATAATCGATTATTTCCGAAAAAAAAAATTATGCTCGAACATAGTGTCGCTTAAGCTTTTTTGGCGGCTAGGGCGCGATGCATACATATGTATTTTGAACTAAAAAAAATCTTGTAGTACAGTCAAGGTCAAAAAAATATAATTACTTAAAGTTGTTAGTACAACTCCAGAATTCTCAAAGCCGTCCCTGTCTCACATACAAATAATAAATACTCATTCTCTCAACAATGCTGCCATACTCCGCGAGAAATTTCTCCTATTTCCAATTATCGCTTTTTTGTTTTCCCTATTTTACTTATTTTTTTTTTTTAATTGCTACCCGGGAAAATTTCTCGCGAAATTTTATTCATAAATTCCCTCATTCTGTTTAAAATTTTTTTTATAAATAACTTTATTAGAGATTAACTCCATGGCAACTCTTTCACAATGTCGACTAAAATTCCCTTATTATAAATACGGGTTAAAAGTAAGAAGTAAATAAATAAAAAATCCCGAGAATTCCCGATAATAGCTAAATCATGGTTTCACGACTTGGTTGGCAACAGTGTTTATATCGAACATATTTATACGATTCCGAACTTGTTTTTAATTTTCCAAACAAATTACTTTTTAGGGAATTTTGGGACTCGAAAATTTTAAATTGAAAAAGAAATCTGGGAAGCCTACTTCTAAGAGCTGTTATTTATTCGTCGTTGTTGTGCTTCACACGACGAATTTACTCAGCGAATTCTTAAGGCTCAGTTACCCGACTGTAATGTAAAGTAACTGCGACAGTAGGAAACAGCTGATTGATATTGTTATGTGAAAAGTAATGAAAATGGTTATAGAGATGTAATGCAACGTAACCTACTTTTCATATAAAAATATCGAACAGCTGTTTCCTACGTTGCAGTTACTTTACATTACAGTCGGCTAACTGAGCCTTTATAGGCAAATTCGTTGCCGTGAACAAAATTCGTCCTTCGTCCCAGTTGTGTTCAGCAAAGCTACTATTAGACATACTGAAAGCAGAAAATCTTAAATCTCAAAAGTTAAAAAATCAAATATACTTTGTCCATATTGTCGTAAAGTTCATCAATAAAGAAAGTAAATTTAATATTAATTTCCATGGACATTATTGCATGTGACCTAAAAATAGAATGCTTCGTTTGTGTGTTGCCAGATGTTGCTACATGCTGTGAAAACTGCAATATTCACCCAGGTATTAAACGTTAATATATGTATGTACAAACATACATAAACATACATACATATTGATCATTTAAGCTTAAAGTAGACGTGACATAGCCATAACCGAACCAAAATTCAAATTGTTTCTATGGTGAGAGTTATGGCGTTATGGCGGGTCACCTATAATCAAATACAGTGTTGTCTATAAGTTTGGTTCGAACAGCTGTTTTCTATGGCTATGGTTATGGCACGTCTGATTGAGCCTTTAATAACACAACGTCATAAGTCAAATTACAATTTACGCCCAACTTAATGTCGAAAGAATATATTATTTTTGTTTTAAGACTTGAATAAACAAGATATTTGTATGAAATTTTTACACAATATGAATAACAGTATGAAGATTAATTCTGTAGCATTAGCTTAAAAATTAAATTTTTTTAAGTTATGAAATTGTTTTAGTAAATAAGCGGCATGAATCCACTTCCCTTTTACTACACTTACTATTACAATATATATTTTTTTACCCTAGATACTCTTTCTTGTCTCTTAAAATTTTTATTTGTTTTTATCTTGTGAAAATATTTGAACAAAATGTCAAATAGTTTTGCAACATATTGAGCAGCTTAAACTGAAATCTTATTATCTGCGTTAAATGCCAAAGATAAATATGTTAACTTTGTTCAAAAAAAAAAAAAAAAAAAAAAAAACAAAGATAGAGGTTGACCTTCAAATCTTTAACAGATGAAATGCATTTCAGCCCTTTAAGCACTTAAAACCATCCATTTTGCAGAAGAACGTCAATAGCAGAAGTAAAGCTCTTATTTTGTGAATTATTCTTTTAGATAAGATGCATGCACTTGCAAGAGGGTTGTGAGTGTTTTTGTGTAAAATGAAGTATCATATTTAACAAGTAAATTGGGTGACACAAAATTCAAGCGACATTTGATTTTTTTCTACCAAATAAGCAAAAACACCAGGCCTGTACATAATTGGTAAAGAACAAACAACAATGGTAAGACTGTTGTAAACTAGAGATTCTAAAAATGAGCTTTCAATACACAAATGTTTTTAGCAAAATGTAATACGATGAATCAAAACAATTCTCATATTCCATTTGCCCTGAAAAATTAGTGCTGAGAATTAAAGTTGAAACTTGCATCATCTAACACCAGGCACAACAACGCTAATGATGGAGGTGTAGTGGCCTCCGAAAGCAGCTAGTTGTTCCGTTCTACTACATACATACATGTACGTCTTTGTCAGAATATTTACAATTAATCTTTGGTGTTATTTGGTCCTTAACTCTTGTAATTTGGACTTGTAATTTGGTTTACAGAGCGATACTTACTTTGACACAATCAAATAATAAATATATAAAAAATAAAGTTCGAAAAATAATAATTAAAGTAACTGAAATCTACATTTTTAGTAGATTTGCAGGAAATTTACTCAAAATCTAATATTTTATTTAGTTTTTACTTGCCTGTACAACGTATAGATATAAAAGGTGAATGAATTAGCTATGCTCTACAAAGGGAAAGTGATATTGAAGGTGTTTGAATTTGATAAGCCGGCACTTTTTGAGTTACAGTTTAAGACAAATTTTAGACAAGGGATTTTGTCTTGAATACTGAATCTTGAAAATTTTCAAAAAACCTTAGTGTAAACGATATAGATTTCGATTTCATTATCAAAAACATCAACCATTTTTTAAAGAAAATTATTTAGAGTATTCAAAACCAAACACTCGAAAGTATTTTCAAACAAAAACAATCTAAATATTTTTACTGAATTGTGGCATTAATAATTTTTATAAATTGGGCCTTTATGGTTTTATTTAAGAAATTGGGGACACCCTGTGTATGCATATACATACATACATACATATATATATTTATGTGTGTACTTATAAGTGTGAGGGAATTTTGTAACTTTTTTTTTGAGTTGTTTTAATTCAAAATCATATTTTATGCTGTGGCTGATGATGACGCTTAGAATGAATTTTTTTCCTGACATTCAGTTTCCATAACTCTCCTCTCCTCTCCTCTCCTCTCCTCTCCTCTCTTGTTGCATCGTCAACGAGTCGACAATTTCAATCATGGCTGAGTGTAAATATCTTGAATTTTTCGTTGATGTGCTCGAAGACAGTTGAAAAATACATTTATTACAGATAGTGACAGATAGTCAAGTTAAGTCGTTTGTCCTCTTTTTCTACAGATGTTGCATGAAATATGTTTTTTAATAATTTACATTGTTTTAATATTTTTAGTTTTAAGCTCTTCTAATTGAAGTGAATTAAAGGCGAGGAGCTGGATGTTATATTATTTTGCAAGAGGAAAAACCAAAACAGATAGGAAGGACTTATTTTTTTTGAATGTTTCCATCTTTTTTTTTCCTAAATTTATGTAAACAAGTTTGTTAATCTAGATCCTCTAAAGCAAAATTGAGTGTGGCTAATAAATTTTTAATATTCGTGCCAAGTTTAGATTTAAGTAAATTTTTGTTAACCAAATTTGGCCAGCTAAGTAATTATGTTAAAAGTTTTAACAATTTTCAGTGGAATTTTTGTAAAAAAAAGCGTAACCACATAATGCTAATGAAACCCGTTTTAATTCAGTCAACTTGCATTTTGTTAAAAACTTTCACAATAATTTTAATTATACCCATTACATTCAAACGTAAAAAATATATAATTATTTTAGGCAAATGGTCCTGTAAAACCACCTTTTTTGCCCACCATTACAAAAAAAAAACACTTAAACTATTTTCAGCAAATGGTCCAGCAAACCCACCTTTTTTTGTCCACCATTACATTGACGTAGCAACAACAAAAGATGCTTTTCTTTTTTAAAGGAAACTCCAGTGTTTCTGCTGACCATATTAAAATTAGGTTTGCCTTGGGAAAACTAAAATTTTAAATTACAAAACTAAGTAGAAATCTTATTGGTAACACCGATTCGTGGTGAGAGTATAACACTCATACAATCGTGAAATGTAATATGTTGTATATGTTGCCGATCGCTGCTCTAAAATGTCACACAATTTATTAAAGACACAAACCACGTGTATAGGGTACACCATCTGTTGTGAATTTCTTTTGATAGTAGTGCACAGTGGGCCAAACTCAAAACATTTTGGGGAGTAAGAAAAATATAAAACTCTCACTAAATTTAACAGATATGCTTGTAAGACAGCAGCTCTGAAATCTTAAGCCTATAAAAATGGCCAAATCCGTGACTTCATATAGTATATCGCTAAGAAAAAACAAATATGCGTTTTCATATTTTTGATAAACCTGTACCTGTGTTCTGTAACTTGCGAGAAGTTTTCGCATCGAGAAAAATTAAACAATTATATTGGTTGTCCTGTTTTCCACAGCCTGATTCGTATAAAACCTGAAATAAGCTTACAAGAAACATGAGCAATGAACTAAGGTTTTTATTACTCACCCTGTGTTTCACAGAATGATAACAAAATTTCTCGTCTGGAAAAGTTCTCACCAAAGTTGCAGAATATAGGCACTGATAATTATCTTCCAAAAAATCTTGAATGCTGGTCTACCTTAAATCTGTTTATGAAATTAATGCGCCCTCAAAAGTTTTATAGGGCTTTCCATGTGAAGCAGCCAGTCAAAGAAAAAAATAATTTCCTTTAAGCTTCAAACTACAAAGCCTTTTTAGAAACTTCTTTACTATCATCTGCAACAACAAAGTGCTTTTTTCCCCTCAAAGCATGTCACTCAAAATGCAAACCTCATGTCTCAACATTCCCCCTCCCTCTAGGTGGTGACATTACTTTCTTAGCAGAAGGATATTTCTGTGGTGCTTTCTACAATTTCACCGCATGTACGAGTTTCCAGTTGTTATGTGGCAGGTCTAGTTTATTTTTAACTTTTTCTTGTGCTTTCATCTTCTGGCTGTGCTTTTAAAAGTACATGTTCTTTTTTTTTAAACACTCCCTCACCCCACAACACTTTGCCCTTGTTTTCATAAGAAGAATTTATTTATTTTTTTTGATATTGAGTAAAGTTTAGCATTTAATGGGTTTTATTTCTAATCCCCATTTGTTCTCATATTAAAAATATATATTTAATTTAAAACAGACAACTACAAATGAGAGGAATAAAACTGAAATGACAAGCTGGAAAAATAAAATTCAATTTGTGAAATGAAATAATATGAAGTATTTCAATTCAATAGAAAGAAGGACAATCAGGCCAAAAGAATGTTTATCCGTTGCACAATATATATTTCATTTTCTTAATCCTTTGTACATTTGTGAAAAGTTTCATATGATATGAAAAGTTTTATTATTCTTATATTTCTAAGTGGGTGTTGCTAAGGATGTGCTGGTATATAAATATATATTTTGCAAATTGATTAAGACTACTGGGCCTTGAGTGGCTTGTGAGTAAGCAGACATTTTTGGTGTATTTTATTCAAGGACTTGGAGTTCATCATGATTGATGATGCGTAGCATGGCTGAAAAAAACTTTTATTTCGTTATAAATCAGAGATTTTTAATAGCTAATAAAATTTCTTAATTCATAGTCTTGCAATATTCGTTTATAACAATTTCAAACAAATACATCCTGATTGTGTTTTAGAAGACAAAGTCATCGCGCTCAGCGTTACTGTCATTCGCCGTAATTGTGTTTATAACTCTTAGCAGGGTGGCTATGAAGAAAAAACATAATAAATAAATAGAATTATTTATATATACATACATATGTATATATAATTTTTGAAGCAAATATGTATTTGCAATTTTCTTTATCTTCAGTATCAATTTCTATGTCAACTATTTTTATAGCTATGCTATTTATAGCGCGATCCTGGAGTTTGGACGTGATTTTCGTAACAAAAATAATCGACACTTATAATTAAAAATTTATTTTTGTTTTGATTTCTTTTTACTTGAAACCAGAGTACGAAAATATACGAAACAAATTGTTTGATTTTGCTTTGTTTCGTTCTTTGCACTGAATGAAACAAAAATAAAACAAAAACAATGAGAACGATTGGACATGAGCACAACCCAGAGTACGAAGCCGATCGGCTGCAAGCCGTCCAACAGAGGCCACCGGCCACCACAAACAATGCATTAATTAAAAATGCGCCGCTAGAAAAAAAAATAATGGGAAATAAATGGACACGTTTTGAAATATTTGCAGATAATTTGACATCATCATATAATGGGTTGTATTATTGATTCTGCACGGAAAGGAAAATTCCACGGAAATTCGCGAATTTGACATCATCTTATAATATAATTTTATTACATTGTTATTTAACATATTAAGTTTGTTTTATATAGCTAAAGAGCATAGCTATCACCGGGTGTCTTAAGACACCTCTCTTCTTTTTTTTTTTATTGTAAAGGGTATTTTTATAGAGGTATAGAACTTTGAAATGGAATAAAACAAAGATTAATTTTTTTAAATTGACATTAAATTTACTTTATTCGAAAGATAATCTTCTGGCATTATAATTTAAGTACGACTTCTTTCTCTAGGATGTAGTCTAATCTGGAGGTCCAAATTTCGATGCATTTTTCCAAGATTTGTGGAAGCATATATAGGTAACAACGCGGGAAATGTTGTCCAACAAGATCAAGCGTTTCGGGATTATCATCGTAGACTAGCAACGTCACATATCCCCACAGGAAATAGACTAGCGGCGTTAAATCGCACGATCTTTGGAGGCTAATTCACTGGTCCGAAACGTGAAACTATGCGGTTACCAAACCTTTCCTTCAATAAATGAATTGTGGCACGAATGTTTGCACCGTCTTGTTGAAACCACATCAGGGTTGTTCGATTGATGAACGAAGAAGTCAGTAAGCATTGCTCTATATAGCGGCGGGTAGACTGATTCGAGTCTTCCTCTACGCTACGCTCTACAGCAGCAATGACTTCTTCTTTACGCACTGTACGATGTCTCTGTGGATGCGTATTATCATTAAGAGTAAATGTGGTATACAAACCTTCCATAGTTAATCGAATTAATTGCTCTGGTGGACGATTATGCTGACCATATAATGAACGTAGTGCCCGATACGTAGTTCGAACAGAACTATTCAAAATAAATTTCTATTCATGTTGAAATGTCAAAAGCAGCTAAACATAAATCATTTGACAGCTGACAAAATGGCCGTCAGTGAAAAAAGTGTTGCCAACTAAAAAACACCCTTTATAAAGATTTTTTTATACAAGATTTAATTTTTCTGACGAAGGTTTGACATTCATGCGTGCCTGCTGACAACAGTGCAAATCTTATCGTTCTTTTCCTTTCTATATCTATTTGGTAAATATATTTTTTTTAGTTTATTTATATCAATGGATAATTTAATGAACGGCTTTAGTTATTATTTATCGTAAGGTTTTGATTACATGACATTTTTACAACTGTTTCCTTTTTTTTGGAGCTTAATTTTTTTTTCTTTTTGCAATTTGACCAGTGAAAAAAGTCAATACATATATACACATGTACATCGTGTGTGTGGGAGTATATGAATAAGTGTGAAAGATTTTTAGTCCCTTGTTGGCGTCCGTCAATCCCTCTTTTTATTTTTAATATTTTATGCTCAATTCATTTATAATTTCTTTTCTTTTTTCTTCTTGTTAATAATAAATAAATATACTTTAAAATACAATGAATACACATAGACACACACTGACATTCACATCCTCTTAAAACAGTCAAGATTTGAGAAAAATGAAATGAAGGTCATTTTAAGTTGCCATGTTCAATAGAGAGAAGTTTGATATAAATCAATATGGATTAAATAAATACATAAGTATCGTTTTGTTTGGATACAAAAAATTATAAATAATAAATTGAAGACCAAAAGTCAGATTCCGCCCC
Source organism: Tachina lurida (assembly GCA_944452675.1). Classification (NCBI taxonomy): domain Eukaryota; kingdom Metazoa; phylum Arthropoda; class Insecta; order Diptera; family Tachinidae; genus Tachina; species Tachina lurida. The sequence continues at coordinate 121,718,698 of OX101756.1, forward strand.
CCTCCTCACTACCCACTAAAACATTTAATAAAAATAACAAGTGGTCTGTGCGAAAGATAAATTGCTTTAATCTGATTATTTGTTTCTTATTTATTTTACTGCAGTTACAAATATTTCCTTAAACTTGTAACAAAATGTTCTCAATTGTACATCATAAATTAATCGCGAAAATTCGATTACTCAACAGGTTAGCTTAAGATGGCATATCGAGCCATAACAGCCAAAAAAGTTTAACCGAAACACTTTTTGGACTTAATTTTTATTTTAAGAAAATCGATTTTAGTCAAAAAATCAAGTTTGAAAATTATGTCGCTTAAGCTTTTTTGGCGGTCGTGGGACGATATTTATAACAAACCTTTTTAACCGCCTGCAAAAAAGGGAGGAGGTTATCCATTGTTACTTCATAACTCGGTACATTTTGAACCGATTGTAAAAATTCTTTTTTTTCTGAGAGGGTATATCTTCCAATTGGTCACATTGTAAAAAAAGTAGGCGTGGATACACCCACAATTTTTATTTTGTTTTATGATATTCTACTTATTTAATTGCTGCGAAACCTAGCAAGCACCTTCACTTCTTGCAATTACACAATTTTAAAGTTGAAAAATGGTTGGGGCTACGCCCATTAAAACTTATTATTGTATTTCAAGTGGTTCTACTTAAACGATGTTTACGAAACTTATCACACACCTTGAGCTCTAAACTAGACTTCGCCTATTTTTTTAATAGAAGATTGTATTAAAAAAATAGGCGAAGTCACGCCCATTAAAATAAAACATTTTATTTTAAGTGGTTCTGCTTTACCGATTTTTACAAAACTAAACACACACCCTGAGCTCTGAAAAACGCACAATAATGCATTTAAAAAAGTGGGTGGAGGTACGCCCATTAAGAGTAAATTTTATGTTTCACGTGCTTCTTAGCCAACAGATTTAAATAAAATTTTTGTTAGAAAGAAAATTTTATAACATTTTATATTTTACGTACTCCTTAGCCAACAGATTTTGAAAAAAAAATTTTTGTTCGAAAGAGTTTGGGTGTTATTATGTAATTCGATTCGAAACGAAAACTATTCGAATTTGTATGTTATTAACATTGCAACTCGAACACATTTCCGTTCGATTCGAATTACATAATAACCCCCTTTATTTCTAATTTGGTCCCATAGATTTTTTTCGAAAATATTCTATCAGATCTTTGCATTGAATTCGGTTTTTTTTTGTAGAATTATTTTAATTTTAATTTGATGTTCAATTTTTACCTAGTTTTTTTTTAGGTTGAGGTGTTGTCTGTCGTTACATTTAAACCGCTTCCAAAAAGAAGGATATTCAAGATTCAGTTTTATATTTCATAATTTTTTCGTTATAAGTTTCATTCTAATTTCATGGCAATTTTAATCTGACATTTCTCATCTCAAGGGTACTGACAATCATCAATTGATTTCATGCTGTCGAAAGCATCTAAATAAAAAAAGAAGAGAGGTGTCTAAGGACACCCGGTTATAGCTATGCTGCTTAGTTATAGAAAACGAATTGCATGTGTGAAATGACAATGCAATAAAATTATATTATGTGATGATGTCCAATTCTCTGCAAATATTTCAAAACGTTTCCATTTATTTCTTATTTTCTTTTCTAGCGGCGTACGATTATACTTATATATTGTTTGTGCAGGTGCGGTTTTTAGTGGCTTACAGCCGATTCTCTGTGTTCTCTGGTTTGTGCTCATGTGCAAAAACAATACAAAAACAAATTGAGCAATCGTTCTCATTGTTTTTGCTTTGTTTTTGTTTCACTCACATCAAACAACTAAACAACACAAAATGAAACAATTCGCTTCGTTTATTTTCCTACTCTGCTTTTAAAGTACAAAGAAATCAAAACAAAAATAAATTTAAAAACTATAATAGTGTCGATTATATTTGTTACGAAAATCAGCTCCTAATTCCTGTATCGCGCAATAAATAGCATAACTATAAAAATAATCCACCCCTCAGAGCGCAAAAGGCGTATTATTGTTTGTAATTAATTAACAACTTGTTTTTGTGTCTTTCAGACCTGTGACATATCGCTAAAAAAACGATTTTTAAGTTAATAATGCATGTGCGCCCTATGCTCCAATGGGAGTTAAAGGAACTTATATATAATGCAGAATTAATCCTCACATTTGAGACAAAAATTAAGTTTTATATTTTTTAACTTTAAACTTTAAAAAAAATTGTTATTTTGATTTGGGACGTTTTTGTAGTAAATGGGCGATATGTACAACAGTGGCTCATAAAGAAAGTCTAACAATTCATCTATAAAATTTTATCAACGTTAATTATTCTTTTCAACTATTTTGATTATACTTGATTAATGGTTCGATTAGTGATGGCAACTCAATTTTATTTGCATTGCCAAAATTATATTACAGCCGTAAAATGGCAACTAACAGCTGTTAGTTTCAGTTGGGATTATTGGCAACCACAAATTTTTAGTTGCGCGTGAACGATACTGACTTCGTATCTGAAGTTGGTCAGAAATTTTACCTCAAGTTGTATGAGTAGAGAAATTGCAATCCTTACGATATTTCTCAGAGAATTCTATAGGAATTCTAAACGAGTTTCTTAAGGAAATTCTGGGCATTATCGGAAAAATATCTAACAAAACGTCAAAAAAATTTTTGAGGCTTTTGACCATTAATAGGCCCAAATAGGTTGGATAACTCATCAGCTGATTTTTTCCTTAGATGCATCTTTATGCGTGTAACTGTATTTATTATTTATTTATTTTATTTTAGTTATTTATTAAACATACTATACAAAGTAAATTTGCATAGTATGGTGTTGCACGAATATGGGCGGAGTAACTAGACCATATGCCCAAGATGTTATCAACAGTATTCCCAAAAAGTCCCGTGACTGACTGTACGACCTATGCCTTCACATAGGAAGTATCAACGTGGTTGTTAAAGAAATTCCACTGTAACTGTATTTAATGCTGCCTTAAGGCTTAATATACTCTAATTTATTTGTAAAAGAAATTGTCTGCGCTTGACGAGAAATAAAAAAATCAAAAATTGCATTTTTGGGATTTTTCGGAATTTTTTTGGGAATTACCGGGGACTCAGAAACCAATGTTATTTTTTTAATTTTCCTTGCAATAACTATATCATCTCCCATCTAGGCGAAAATATTAATAAATAAAATTTGTGTAGCCTTCATTTGTCTAAGAAAAATATAGCAAACATTTTTAAAAACTCTAATTTTGGGGAATTTTAGGAATATTTTCTTGGGAATTGCCTGGGTTTCAGAAATAAATCTTATTTGCTTTGCAATCAATAACTATATAATTTCCCTTCTAGCTGAAAATATTGATGTATAAAATAATAGCCTCCCTTTATCTAAGATCTGTTATTTGCTCACTGGGTATGCAGGCATGCACACATTTTTAACCAACTTAAATTTAAAAATTAGAAAAAAAAGCCAAAAATATATTAAAAATTAAACTGCAAACACAACTACCAACAACTCAATTATGTACTTTTTAAACTTTAGCTTTTCATTTAAACGAAACTGAAATATTAATAAGATAATTTTCGTTCCTTTTAAATTGAAATGGCATAATTTTCAAATGTATTTGCGTATTTGTTTGAACTGAATAGGCCTTCTTGTTAACTTCGTGTTGATGATTTAATGAAAGAGATTGTTTGTATTAAATTAGTCTAAATGTTTAAATATTATAATGACCGTAAAATAAGTGACAATTAGTTGAGTCAACTTTTTTTTTGTTTTTGTTTTTGTTTCAGCTTTTCTCTCTTATTATACCCTTCTTCGTCTGTTTCCTTTTCCCCTTTGCACACGTAGATAAAGAAATTTTTGTGTTGGCCTACCAAAGGACTCAAATGTAAAGAAATGAAAGACCAAATGAATGAATGGTAAATTGTGAAATGTGAAATGTGAAATATTTGGCCAAAGAGGAAGGAGCATGTGCTTGAAAAAAGACACCCAAAGGTCCTTAAAAACATTAAAAAATCAGCATAAATAAGCATGAACACAAACACTCTTGCAGTGAAACAAACACAAATTCCCTGCCTAAACATACTCGTACAAACGTAGAAAAATATGCGGCTACAAGCGTATTCAGAAAGAAAAGCAACAGCAGCCAAAAAAAAAAGTATTTTAAAAATAAATTAAACCTGAGTTGAAAGTGGGTGCCAGACTAGGCAAAAAAATATTTATGAATATAAAACATTTAAATCTAAATATTTATGTGAGGTTTCCTTAATTTGTATAAACTTGCTGGATGTAAAAGGTGTGTAGGAATTGCATTTAATACATATTTAGCAGACTCAATGAATATTTGTTTAATATTGAAATTTTTTGGCACGTCTAATCTTACCCTAAAAATTTGCCTTGGCTTTTTCTATTAAGTATAAACAAATATATTTTTCTAGAGCCTTGCAGTCTGGCCTTCCAAATTATAAAATATTTATACCAACACACAACCAACCCAGCATTACTCTCGAAGCACCAGCGGCATAACATTCTTAATTAGGTTAAATTTATAATGTGCTGGGATGTTTGCTACGCGACTGCTAAATTTATTTCAAGTAAATAAGCCCTATTATGAACGTTTTCCTAAGAGAGTATCTGTTGGCGCAAAAAATAATAAACAAGCTAAATGTTTACTCGTACCTCCTCCACTCAAGTTAGACATAATGGTAACAAATTCTGCTCCTATTATAAAATGATGTGTGCGAAAAAGTTTGAAGTGCAACTTAGCTTTCAGAAGTGTTGTTATTTGGAACACACTGTTGCAATAACAGCTGATCTGCAGCTGGTTGGAATTTTTTCAAGCTGGGTACACACTTCGCTCATTTGCTCAAAAATCATAATTCAAAAAATTATTTAATGATGCAAAATTATTGCTTATATTCTTCTACAGATTGTGTAAAAATTTTATACAAATATCTTGTTTACTCAACTCTTGAAAGTAAAATCAAGTTTTATTTTTCCCCTAAGTTGTTGGTAAATTTAAAGTTTTTAAACTGGTTTTCTTGAAATCAGCGATTTATTCATTTGTTTAGTTGTCATTTTGTGCTGTCATTTTCCAAATGTGAGCAATGCCGTTCACATTATGTTTTTTATATAGAAAGCAATGCCACACAAGGAAAAAGATTGACAATTTCAAACGTTGCCACTAGTAAACACTGTTGCGATGTGACAAAATGCCGTAATGTGTGCCACTAGTACACACTTCATATTGCGTTACTATTCAAGAAGAAAATAAAAGCAAAATCTGCTGACATTATGTTCTAAAAAAATTATAAATTGGCTGTCAAGTGATGAAATGTCAAAATTTGAGCTGTCATTCTTTGACATTTATTTAGTAAAAAGTTGGCCACTTTTAAACCATGAAACGCTACACTCTTGAACAAAAATTTTAATTGTGAAAATTTAGTATCAAAATGGTGAAAACCTGGCAACGCATTTTTCAACCAAATCGTCCTCAGTGATGAGGACCATTTTCAATTAGGCGGTTATGTAAACATACAAAATTGTCGCATATGATTATCACATAATCGATAAACAGTCCTCGAAAACCATTACATCCAACGAAAGTGACCGTATAGTGCGGTTTGTGTGCGCAAGGAAACGCCATCACAATGAATTCTCTGCATGGCCACAATTGGCCAATGTTGAGCAAGATGGCGCCACAAGCCACACAGCCGACTAAACAATTCAGTTATTGCATGATAAATTTCCCGGTCGCGTAATTTCTCAATTTGGCAATATCAATTGCCCGCAGTGTTGCCAGTTTTTTTTCTAGAGCTTATCCCCAATTTTTGATTTTTCATCCCCAAAAATCCCCAAATTGAGTTTTTTTGATTAAAATTTTTGCTTTTACGAAAAAAATAAAATATTTTTAATATTTTTTACTTTTATTTGAAAAATAATGACAAAAATGATTCAATAATATTCAATAAAATTCATTTATATCGATAGCTACGAGTATATTTACATTCATATAAATTAAATTTTCACTTATAAAACTTGTTAGGAAAAGTATAAAGTATAAAAATTTTTTTAACCAAAGTTTACCATTTCAAAAACTTCAGAATCGAAATCTTCTGATTCACCAACCTCAGAAGCTTTGTTGTACATAGTATTTGTATTAAAAAGTTTTAGCATTTCAGCAGAAGGGTTAAATTTGTCACAACAAATTGAATTATTTTTAAAGTGTGTGTTTATTCTAAGAAGTGCTTCCAACAAGTCGTATTGCAATTTTGTTGCGTATTTTTGTTTTGGTAGTGTTCATTATCAGCGATGCCAACTATTTATAACCCAAACGCGCTATCCCCCTTCTCAAAACGCGCTAGAATGCGCTAAGTTACAGCATTGTAAACTATTTATAGCCAAAATGCGCTATTTTCCGACGCGCTAAATTAGATTTTAATAAAAGTCGATGTATGTATTCTATGATTTTCATTAATGACAACGTCTGTTATATACATATTTCTCATTTCGCGTTTATGATAACAAATTGTTATATTTTAATGCTTTTTAGAGAGTTCTAGGAAATTTTTTAAAAATATGGACGCTTGCACATCATTTTTTTCTAAAACAACAACCTTGAAAAATAACTTTTTTTACTCTACTGAAAGAATTTGATTTTGGACATTCGTATTAATAAATAGTACAATGAATTTTTTTTAGTAGCTCTTTTTCAGATTTTACAATATGGCTTGTTCGAAATTATATCCTAAATAACGAAATTTATTTAATACAGAATCAGAATCGCCTTCCAAATAATCGAAATCCTTTGTAAAATACGTTTTTAATTCTAACCACGTTTGAGTGAATTTTTTTTGCGTCAGCTGCGTCATTAACTAATTCAAAAAATTTTATCAGAGTTTTGGATACTCGAAAATTTTGAAATATGTATATACAAAAAAAAGTTAAAAAATATTGAACTGAAATTATGTTATTGACTTTTGTTTAAAACGCGCTAACTTAGTGCCTTTTTTATTAAACGCGCTAAGATGGAAAAAAGCGCGTTTGGCATAGTTGAAACGCGCTAATTCTACATTGGCATCGCTGTTCATTATTGGTTAATCTGCCTTGATACTTCTTCTTTATTAGAAACCATACACTACGCATAGTAACACACATTTTTAGACTTGCCAGACGCATATTTCTTAGTTCAAAAATCATTTTTGTTTGACCATCAGTTAAAAAAAATCCCCGAAAAATGCCTTCAAATTTGATTATTATCCCCAACAAATCTCCAGATCCCCAATACAAAATTTACATCCCCAATCACGAAAAAAATCCCCAATTTGGGACAAATCCCCTAAACTGGGAACAGTGATTGCCCGCCTCATTCTTGTGTGATCTGCATTAGCAACAGTGGAAAAAAGAACCCCAATAATCAATTTCAATGCATTTTTAACAAGAAATATTTTACTGAATAAGTAAAACAATAATATTTGGAATTATTAGCAATAATAGCAAATGTTAAATTTAATATGCATTCTCTTTTGGGATGTCCGAAGATAAAGAAATTGCTAATAGGTATATTTTTTTGGTATAAGAAAAAAAGAAATGAAAGTAAAAAAGGTCATCTCGATACTGGTGCGCAAATTGATAGTTTATGTAACAGATTTACGAGCATAAAACGGAATGCGTGTGAGTTAGTTGTTCGCTGTTTATTTTTCTCATCAAGAAAATCCCATAAAAATACACATGAACTAAACACATTATGCTATTAAATGATGAGCTTTGTTTGTTTATTTTTTTTTTTTCTCCAAAAGATATCAATGTTTGCTAATAAAAAAAAACCCAATCAAAAAGGATTTTTTTCTACAGAAGATGGTCATGTTTTAGGCTAAAGAAAGCTTTCCAGCTGGTTTTCATTGTCAGAATGATAATGTTTATTGTTACATTTAGATAAGGTTAATAATATACTGCAAATATTTATATACTGAGACACACTCAGTGTTTAAGATAATTTTTGTATATTGTGTTATTCCGGATTGAAAGAATATAAACACAAAAGCATTTTATTGCTAAGTAGCTAGCTCCTGGTGGCAAATTATTACATATAGGAGTAAATTGTTTTTTTCTATTTTTTCATTCATTCTTAAATTTGCTTTGATTCTTAGAGGAAAAAATAGTACAAAATAATAATTGAAAAATTATATATAAATGCTAAAACAGAATATGACTTTTAGGGCTAATAAATCAGTCAAAGTTTAAACGCTTGTTAAGTTAAACTAAACTCAAATTGATATGTAGTTTAAACTCAACAGTGAACCATACCTTATGTGTAGTTTAAAAAATAATATTGTGGCAGCACTAGAATAAATGTCAAAAGACAGCTGATAGCTGCTGCAAGCAGGCTATCAATTATTTGTACAATCAAAAGGGCAAAAAAGTTAAGAAATTTTAATTAAAGGTCGCCAAATTTTACTGAGAAAGGAATTATATTTATGCCTGGCGAAGTGGAATATTGTAAAACAATAATAGAGTGTAAGAAAACAAGTCGAAAATTACCTGGAAAAAAAGTAGAGGCTTGGAAAAAACTTGAGTGCTCTTTTAATGCCAAACATATGGTCTGTAAGTTTAAAAACCATATGGCCTGTATTGTTAGTTTAAACGCCCAATTTTATGCGTTTACAAAATAAATACTGTATTGATTTATAGATTTGCTGGTTTAAATACATTTTAAACCACAAATTGAGATTAACTTGCACTGATTTATTAGACCTTAATGTCAAAAATTAGTAAAATTTACAATTACAATGACAACTCCAATTTTTTTGTCTTAACATCAATCTTGTTAAACCGTCAAGCTGTCAGATTTTAAAATATTGTCAGATCTGGCAATGTACTGACAATTAAAAATTTCCAGCCTGAGGTAGATTTGTAATTCACACGGTTGTGTGGGATTTGTCAAAAAATCTTACACTTTATTGCCAAACGATTTTATGACAATAAACTTATGTTACAAAATCGCTAGTCAAAAAATTGTCAGTTCACACGGTTGTTGTCATAAGCAAAAATCTGTCAGATATGGTGTTATGCGATGCCAGACTCCAAAGCATTCGGTAGAATTTTCAATTGTTTGTGCTTGTGTTAAATGTTAAAAGTGCAAATATAAATTACATCATGAACCATCAAGAAGCAATTGAAAAGATTTTCGCTGCATATATTTTATTACATTTTTGGACTTCTATATTTCCTTAGAAAAACAAGTGAGTGCACTGTTGCCCATAAAAAGAATTCTCTTATAATTATGACATTTTCAGATGCATAAAATTTACACATCTGGCAATGATAAAATATCTGACGGATAGCTGGCAATAATTTTACAATTACACTAAAATGTGTTCCCACGATTGTAATGATGTCTGACAATTCTCAGCTGGTAGTTTTGCTTTAGTTTGCATATTTTTCAATTGGAGAAATGAGTAAATGCGAATGCAAAATTAGATGTGAACTTGCAAACGTTTCCTGCAGAGCAGCGTTACCATATATATTTTTTAAAAAACTTGCTAAATCTGAAAGAAAAAAACTTTTTTTCCAAAACAAAAACTTTTATCTACAAAAGTACCAAAATTTTAAAAGAAAACAGCTGATCGATGTTGTTATGTTAAAAGTAATGAAAATGGTTAGGCTAACTGACCCTTTAGACACTGTTGCAGTAATAAGGGAGGGAGAAAATATAAGATTGTTTTATTGCATACAAACATCACTTAATATTTTCATTCAATATACTGCAAAAGTTCAATTATGGACATATTTATAAAAAAAAAAACTTGAAAAAACTTTATATTTTCAAAAAACTTGTTGGCATCTAAAAAAACTTCCAAAAAAAAAGGGAAAACTTGACAAATGGTAACGCTGCTGCAGAGAGCTAAGCTTAACAAAAAAAGGTCAATACGTTCGTGAGTTTTTTAATTTCTCATCTCTTAACTGCAAGTGCAACACTGCTGCTGTAGACAAATAACTATCACTTGACTCTTGTAAAAATTTAAACAAGCTGCTCACCAGGCAGTTATGTGCTCACCTAAATACGAAAAATACAGTTTCTTTGATTTCAAGAAATAGGAAATAAATATCGGTTCCAGTGTCCGTGTAGATTGGACACTGTCTCATGGGCAGGCATACACAGAGGCTAAAAGTTGAATACAATGATTTTTGCCATAGTTGCCAGGACATTGATGAAGAGGAAAAGCTAGAACATTTTCTATGTCATTGCCCTGGACTAGCAAGGAAGAGAATGGCCACCATAGATGCTCCTGAAATAAGGAGCTGCAATGTGATAGATTAGGTTAAAAAGAATAAATTTAGTAAAGTGCGACTTTGACTCGCGCACGAAGGGTTCCGTACGTTGGGCTTTGAGCATTTTTTTTAATACAGTGTTTGTTACGTTTTTTCAGCTGAAATAATTTTTTTTATTGTTTTTTCGCTTTTTTCTCGTTTTGGCGATTTTTTAAATTTTGGTATTTTTTTTTAATTTTGGCGATTTTTTTCATTTTGGCTATTTTTTTTGCGATTTTTTTTCATTTTGGCGATTTTTTTTTCATTTTGGCAATTTTTTTTAATTCTGGCGATTTTTTTAATTTTGGCGATTTTTTCATTTTGGCGATTTTTTTTTCATTTTGACGATTTTTTCATTTTGGCGATTTTTCCGGTTTTCCGCGATTTATTTTCGATTTAGAAATTTTTTTTAATTTAGTGCTTTTTTTCGTTTTGGCGATTTTTTTTGTGATTTTGGCGATTTTTTTTCGGTTTGGCGATTTTATAATTTTGAGATTATTTTGTTTTACCGTTTTTGAAAATTTCAAGAAGTTTGCTCTTACGGTTTCCAAGATACAGCAAGTTATCAAAATTACATAGTCAAAATTACATTAACTGATGGTACACCCTCTAATTAAAATTTTTTAAATTTTAGTGTTAATTGTTGTAGTCTGTATAAAAATACACTAACTTTACAAATTTCAAGTGCATATACATACAATTGTATGTATATTACATGGGATTTTAACAATTTTCGTTGCTCGTTTTGGCACACCCTTTAATTTTCAACTCTCATGTATTTGTTGTTGTAGCGGCCAAGGGTCTACACACTCTGTAAAAATTTCAGGTCCGTAGCTCTTACGGTTCTCGAGAAAATACCCTGTGACGGACAGACGGACGGACGGACAGACGGACAGCGTAGCGAAAACAATAGGGTTTCATTTTCATCTTTGGTGTACGGAACCCTAAAAATGAAAATCCACTCCACTTGGGTTCAATATAATGATTCCCTTATGCTACCTGTCAGAAGGAAGAAAAAATAGAAGAAATACATATACATATGTAGTTGCGGTGGGATTGGGAGAGGTGAAAAGATATAGGAGACGAGAGTTGCAACGCGACATACACTGTTATTAATAAAATCCACAGATTTAGCACTGGTTAATTCGACGGTTTGGTATCCGCTTTAGCAGAGTATTCATGCCATCAGACTCGACCCGAAGGATCTAAATGAGTTCGGGATTCAGGCTGTTATCCTCACCTAACCCAACCTTACCTAGTGTTGCAAACCTTTAATATTGCAAAATCTTCTAAGCTCTACAGTTGCCTTACTGACTAAATTACCAAGATCCAAGGTCATGACTAAGTTCAGCCAGCATTAAGAATAAATCGGAATAAAGAAGTCATCACAGGTTACCACAAAAATATTAGACATATCTGCCTGTTCGGTGGAATCAGTCAGTGATGTCCACATAGGATAAATGTAAACATAAAAAATCTGTTATCCTTACAGCGCATTGTAAGATACTAATCGGCCCATAAAAATTTCAGTGTGCCAAATGATCATTATATGTGGGAAAAGACGAGAATAAATAAATGTAGATTTTCGTCTCTCAAAATTGTTTGTAGAACTTTTCTTCTCTTCAGTGAAGTAATATGCGGAGTAGGGTGGTTACATGTATTTATTTGCCGATCTTGTTACTTATGTTCGGTTCGGATTTTTCCATGTGTCAAAATGATCATCATATATATATATATATATATATCTCAAACTTTCTCGATGCCCTTTCTTCTCTTCTCTGAAGTAGATAATATGCCAAGTAGGGTTGTACGTGTTCTTATTTGCCGGTCTTTGTAACTTATTTTCTTTTTGTATGTGCGTAATTGCTTTTGTTTGTGTTGTTGTTGTTCCTGCCACCGAGAAATAAAGTTAAATAACGCAACTCTACCAAGCATATGAAAATTAGTTTTCCTGTATTATATTTTTACTCTTTGTTTAACCAAGTTGTAAGAAAATTTAAACAATGTACTCGTAAGTTTTGTTTTAACAAATATTTGTTTCTTTTTATTGTATAAAAAGTTGTCAGACAATGGGAGTATAGAAACGTAGAACTACATACATATAGTTATAATAAAGCCATACAAGTTGTTTAAGCAATTTCTTGCCACCAGAAAGTGCAGCTGTTCACACAGCATCACAAATAGCAGAAGCAGCAGCTGCAGCAGTAGCAGCATAATGTAGCAAGTAACATTTAACAATTGATAAAACGGAAGTAAAAGGAAGTGATTGTTGCCATTTTATTACAACTTAAATAAACAACATTAGAAAAGTTGTAGCAACAACTGAAGCTGAATCATCATCTAAAGCAATAATAAGGAAAGAAATTAAACCACCAACCAGCAAATCATATGAAACAAGGTGTGTGTACGTGGCTTTTTTTTTCTTAAACTTTATTAGTACTTGTAGCAATATGAGCAGAAATGTAAAGAAACATTTCCTTAAGAAAGGAAACAATTCAAACAAGTAAACCAGCAAATAATATCATAATATATTAAGTGAAATATCGTCGAAATTTATGATTCATTTTAAAGTCCTATTAATTTCTTTATATATGAAATATAGCAACGTAAAAGTGTCTGTCTGCCGAGTTCACATAACCACCAAGAGATGACCAAGACCTATTTGCATATTACATATTTATCTTATCGAGGTCTCAGAAGCATGAAAATATCCACCATTTTCACAAATGAATTTTATTATTTTAATGAGTTTTGCGGAGATTGCTTGCTAAGGTTCAAACGTGCGTCCCGCTGAGCATCACAGCTGTTCAAGGGAGCATACCTCAGGCTGGCTTGGACATCATTCTGCACCTGCTTCCTATAGAGAACTTTGTGTAAAGAACGGCGACAAATAGTCTCATTATATACGTTGCAGATCGGTTAAGTTACCAATAGGTTATTGCTACAGGGAAATCAGTAATTGTTTATAGAGCAGGACGAACAGTTCGTGACGGAGTAGGAAGGATTGTAGAGTGGCCAAATTTTGACTCAGTAGGATCCAAATTGCTACTGGATATGAATAGGAAGGCGATGGGAGTCCTGATAAACGTCTTGACTGGTCACTGATCGGTCAGAGCAAGGTCCACCATTTGGGCAAAAAGATTTCTGTAGAATGTGTGACGATGAAGAGGAACCAGGAACCTTGGAACACACATCTTTTATTGCCCGAAGCTGCAATAACATAGGCTTTGATGTCTCAGTAGTTATTTCCATGAGAACATTAGTGATATCGCAAAATGTAAACAGGAGGATATCAGGGCTTCATCGTGTAAATCTAGTGGCTTAATGACAGATGATAATAGTTCTTCTGAGTACATTAGGGTGATAAATTTCTATTCACAAGTACCGGGTTGTAATAGAAGCAAATCGCAACCAACTGGCTCTTCGAGTGGAGATGTGTTGCAACATCACCCTTCCTAAGCTAACCTAACATGAGTTTTTCGCGAGTACCTAAATTAATTATAAGAATTGTCAAATCTTCTGCTCTATACAAGTATAAGAAGAAGTAATATGTCAAAATTGTCATATTGTTCCAATATGTCGTATTTCTTGTTATATGCCATCGTTTAAGATAGATTCCTTACTGGGTAAAGACAGACAAACAGCAAGCAGTGCACACACAAACATTTAAGCAACCACATATTTCCTTAATAAAATTACTAAATCAATTGCAGTTAGCGACGGATAACTTTCGAATCAAACAGCCGTTGCCATAGCAGAATATGGACAAGTTTATATACCCATCTAACGCCATCCTGGTGTTGATGATGTTAAGATGTTGGTGGCAATATTTACCATGATTATAATCATGGTTGATTGTATGTTGTAACTACTCGGAAAAAAGGAAAACATAATGCTGGAATGTTAGATGCGATGCGATGTGGCTGAAAGTTGTTTCACTTAATTAACAGAAGGAAGTTGGAAAGAAAATAAAATAAATAACGCTCAGATATTTAAAATAATTAAAAGTAAATAAATTTATATTGACATTGATATCGGTAAATGGTTTATAAAAGTATCTGGAACAACTTTGAGCAATTGAGAGCACAAAAATAGCAGCATATTATTTAGTTTTTTTGTTTTAAGAAAGAATACAAGTACGTAAACACTTGTTTTATTGCACAGTTGTTTGTTCCACTATAATAATAGTTATACTTTTCGCTTGTTTTAAAAGAAAATTTTCCATAATGTCTCTATCTAATGGACGCCAATTTTAATTTTTAATAAAAATAATATTTTGCTATACAGATAAATAAAATATTGTAATAATATGGAGAAAATAGTGCGTTTAAAATGGTTAAGCCTAATTATAAAATATCTTGATTTTTATCACAGGCACTTAAGGAAGAAAAAGCCAAGGGAAAGCATATCAAATTGAAAGATAAAGACGAATGCACGTTTCGAAGTTCCTTATATTCCTTACTTATAAAGTTTGATATGGGATGCAATTACGCAGACACTGCTATTTCCTCAACCTTCGCAAAATAAAATATAAATATGAGTATCAATATACTCTACCATTTTGCACATGCTACGATGCAAGACCATTTGCACAAGATTGTGAATTGGGCTAATATTTTTCAAGAACTAAACTCAACAATATGTAGTGCAACAATGAGATGACATAGAAAGAAAAAAACAACATAAGAACAAAACTTTCAAATTTACTATGACTCAACAAAATTATTCAATGGAAATGTGAAGGACCTTTTTCTCAAGCATAATTTTTTGTATATGGATGAATGGATGTGCGTGTGTGTGTGTGTGTGAGTCGGTGTCGTGTGTGCATTCAACTTACAAAGTTCAAGGAGAACAAAACTTTTATTCCTCTTTTTTTTAATTTTTAAAAACGAGTTGTTGGAAAAATTTAATAGAAGAAAATAGTTCAAATTGTTGCTTACTATTAGTAAAAATGGAAAAAAGCTGAAATAAAAATAAAGTGAAGAACAAAACAAAAGCAATGCAAAATTTTAGGAGGGAGTTAAAATCGATAAAAAAAACTATGGTTTCTTACTCGACATGCAACCTTTAACGCGAAAACAAAGGGAAAAATGAGGAGAAAACTGAAAACTGAAAATTATTTACTTAAATTTAAATTATGGTAACAAGAAGATAATTTACACAATCTCACTTTAAGTTCACATCTAGAGCTTCGCACGGGATTTGCAATGGATTTCGGGCTGGCGGCATCATCATCGATGAGAACTACGAACGCTCTAGTTCGATGATTAGCAACTTTTGTAGGCCATAATTGGATACTGGTCACGATGGATTTTATCTCAAGTGGAGGGCATATGTACTTGGACACCGAGATCATGTGACTTTACCCTGTTAGACTTTTTCTTGTTGGGTTTCCTGAAGTCGTCATTCCATGTGAATAAACGACATGTTACAGCGCTTCTCAAAGGCAACGCAATCCATACCATCGCTGAAACTCAGTCTGATTTATGCACCAGAGTCTAGGCAAAGTTGACATTTCCTATCAAAGCTGGCGCTTACATTTTTCCGATGCTACGTTGCATATAAAAAGGGAATCAATATGCCTAGGAACTAATTAAAAGTTTCGATGATATCTCACACACACAGTTTGAGTTCTTAAAATTTAAAGATAAGCAGCGCTTAATGAAAGACAAAATGAGCCATTGGCATTGGTATTATGGTTGTCACAGCATGGGTGACGCTTAAAATAAGACAAAATTGTTCAATGACGCTCTGTTAAAACAGAAATGCCAATTTGGTGCTTTTGGCACTATTTTTAGTGCTTTTTGAAGACTCAAAACGCCAAATTTTGAGCGTTAGTGCCAAAAAAAAAAGGAAAAAAAAGCAAGCACTAAGTAGTGCTTTTAAAAAATTTTTGTATTTCTTAAAATTACTTTAAAATAAAATTTTTTGTTTTGTCTGATATTTATTTCATTAAAGATGTTGATACTATTGCTATTGATAGAGAATACTCGTAGCTTAAAAAATATTAAACTTTATTAAACTTCACTCGTTTTTCACGTTAGTGCTTTTTACGCTATTTATATATTAAAATTACGCTTTTTAGTGTTTTTTTTTAATTTAGGTGTGCTTTTAAACTTTAAAGCCAACTTTATAATTTAAAGTCAAAAAAAAAAGTTGGCATCACTGCCAGCGTTGCCATTTTGGTGCTTTTCGGGTATTTTTTGGTGCATTTTTTCCTTTCTAAGTACCCGAAAGCTTACCAAATACCCGTTTCAGAAAAGCGAGTATTTCTAGTGCTTTTCGCAATTTCTCGCAGTGATTTTTAGTGCTTTTTCAATAATAAAAATTTTTTCAAATTAAACAAAGCAAACTTTCCGACTTGTCACAATAAATTTTTTTAATTCCTCATGAGAAATATATTTTATTTATTTGGTAAGCAAGGATTCTACTATTTTGAGTGTGGACATAGTTTAACAAAGTTAAACAACAAGGATTTGTTATGTGTTCAAATTTAAGAAATAACAAAAAAGTGTCTTAGTTCTTATGAAATTAAGCTTGGAAGAATTATCGAGTGTTCAAAAGTGCCTTAAACCAACAAAAAATGCATATGATGCAATTTTAAAATAATTTCCCGGTATAGCGATTTAACCCTTTCGATCTGGATTTAGTTTTTAGCGAAAGAGGTATAGATGAAAAATCTTTTTGCATATATTGAAAATGCATATAATTTAATAGTGTTTTGCATTGATAGTTTATCTGTAGTCCTTAAATTATTCTGGGATATATCATGCCAATAGGATTTTTGGAGCTTTTGTCCCAAACGGTTTTCGGTGCAAATGCGACAGAGAATTGGCCCCATTAGTGATGAAAACATGCACAAATTCTATAATTTTTTCGTTTTGGAAATAATACGAATAGGACATATAAGGCCAGTGAAAATACCAAATGGGCCAATATATCAAAAAACAAAGAAATTTAAAAAAAATTTTGGTTCCAACACGGGTAAAATTACTCTTTTTAACCGACTTCAAAAAAAGAAGGAGGATAACAATTCGTCTTTTTTTTTTTAGGTGTGTAGGTTCATAACTCGGTTCATTTTAGACCGATTGTAAACATTTTTTTGTTGTCTGAGAGGGTAAAGCTTCCCATTGGTCCCATTTAAAAAAAGTGGGTGGGTTCACGCCTATTAAATTTTAGTATAATATTTCATGTGCTTGTACTTAACGAATATTTACGAAGCTTGGCACACACCTTGAACTCTTAAAAATACACAACCATGTTTTAAAAAAGTAGGTGTAGCCACGACCCATAAAATTTATTACTATATTTCACGTGTTTTTACTTAATCAATTTTTACGAAACTGGACCATATTTCTAAATAAAAAAAGATACTTACAAATAAAACTTTTTTTTGAATTGACCAGAGCTCAAAAGTATGCACTAAAAAGGTAAAAATAAAACTTAAAAAAAAAATTAAACCGACTTCAAAAATAAGCACTAAAAAGCTACAAATAATATAGATCTAGTTAAATAAAAGATTTTTATATATGTTGCCTACAATGAGGTTTGAAGTTGGTGCCAGTAATAAAATGGCTACAAAAACACAGCTTCAAAAAATTAATACGCCTCATTTAACGTCAGAGGCGCTGAAACACTGCACTATTAAAAAACGTGCAAAAAGCAGAGTTGTAAAAGAATGAAGCTTTCCTCTATCTCTTCCTTCACCACCTGTCTTCTCTATCACTATCCCTTTCCTAAAAGAAGGTAACACCTAGCAATAGTAGTAGGCATTAATTGCCTGAGTGCTACTTCTCTTAAAAAAAAAAAGAAAAAAAAATTAGTTGAACTACGAAGCACACAGGAATTTGGATAGTTAAGCAATATCTGCACTTGAAAAATATTTGGATTGAATTTGTTTCAGTTACATTTGAATAAAAATCAATGTGGTGTTTCCATGTAAGCCGTCGATCAAGGTGTATGTTGAGGAACAAGTTGGGAACAAGTATCTCTTTCTTCATAGGGTGAATTTTACCTGAACACATTTTGGTTCGGTCACTTTTATTCTCCATTAGTTCATCCATAGTTCAATAGGGTACTATTACGAATATTATATATTATCTGCCTGGCTCACGATTTCGTCAAGAAATTTTCGTTCGCTTATTTATAATGAAAACAAAAACAAATTTTCTTATTTTGTTTTTGTTTTCAATGTCGACATCGTGAGCCAGGCAGTATATGTATTACGAATATTTTTTTTTTGGTTTGTATATCTATATAAGAAAGACTCCGCTGGGGCATGTATTATGTATTACGAATATTTTTATTTTTTTGGTTGAGTATATATATAAGAAAGACTTGGCTGGGACATCTGTTCACTATGAAGGTTAAACAATAAATCGATATAAATGGACCGTCGTCAAGTCAGTCTGGAACAAGTCCCGTAACTGTACTTGGATGCTAACCTCAGCTTAACTGATACATATTTTCTTCTTCTTGTTGTTAATGTGGAACACAAAGTACACAGAGATGTCACGAGACGGAAGATAATTGTGAATTCTAAGGTCTCGCTCACACCTAGCCTGTGTCTTCTATAATTTTTATTTTGTAGTGGCATTTTATGTTTCGTGTCCTCATTCGCTATGCGATATTTTGTAATTAAAAGGTTAAAATTAATAATTATGAACCAAAATCTGAAAGTTAAAAAAAAATTTACTGAAAAATAAAAATAATAAAAAGTGCAAGTTTTCGTTGTTACAGTTACGAGTACATACATAAATAAATGTCGGAATGACATATCCTGTAAATGGTTACATGATCACCATTATCTTTTGTCAATTTAATTGGGGCTTGGTCCAGTATTATAGTAAGCGACACTTAACTAATCTGTTAAGTTTAACGGGTGTTCATACTTTTTAAATATGAGTGCCTCTGTGGTCGAGTGGGTAGTGTGCAAGCCTGTCATGCACGAGTTTGTCAGTTCGAATACCAAAAAATATCTGCTCAAAAATAAATTGTAAATGAATTTGTAACAATAACAACAAAAATTATAAGTTTTCAGTGTTACAGTTAAGTGTCGGAATGACATTTTAAAATAATTTATAATATTCTACACCGAATAGGTCCCTGTGGGATAGTTCAGTGACAAGTCAAAAGGCGTATAGGAAGTGTTAGAACTCGGACTGGTCACGTGACTAGTCTTGTGTCAGTACCATTTCCTACCGGGGTTTTACCTACACTATAAATTCTCATCAACTAACACAAGCATCTTATAAAAAAATACCGCTTGAAATTGAGTACCTTTATTTATTTCATACGTTAAAACTCTAAAGTACGTCTGGGACATTTCAAAAACAAATTTATTTGCTTCAAACAGTATATAGGACTCTTAAAATGTTCCCTGGATGTATTGCCCCAGAAGGACCGAAATAGTTAAGATGTCATAGTCAAACGAAAAATAAGGACGTTGTACATATGTACATATATGAAACGTAAATAAGAGAATATTTAACTTAGTGCTTTTTTACCCGCAATTTTTTTAATTTTTACCTTTTCTTACCCTATTTTTATATGCTCACACTGCTTTTGATGACCCAAGAGTTGGCATCACTGATCACTGCACATGTATGTATGTAGATATGTGTGTGTGTGTGTTTGTGATTAGGAAATATCAATATTGAGACAATGAGAAAGAAAACGACTTTTGTATTATTGTGACACAATATAAAAGGAAATGATATGAAAAAGGAAAAAGAATGGCATAGACCTTAAGTTAGGCCACGGCCAAATATCAAATATTATTCAATCATGTAGAATGCAAACATAGATACATACATACATACGAGTATGTATGTATGTATGTATAAGCAAATGCAAGTGTGTGCTTAGTTTGATACACTTAAGCACTTTGCATACTCGTATATTTAAAATATGCATGAGTTAACAACAACAAAAACAAAATATAGATAAACACTTGTGCTGTGTCATTGTCAGATCACAAGCATACAACTGTTATTGTAAAATGTTGTTATTCGCTCAATATTTGTGACTGATAAGTATTTACATACATATTAGAGGTGAGCGCAAGACATTAAAAAGTACACACACAGTATTTATTGTATATAATTTTTTCAAAACCGAATATTGTTTGTATGTAGTAGTAATTGAAGCAAATGTAGAGAACAATGAAACAAAAATGCACAAAATCGTTGTGCAAGAGTTGAATACGAGTAGACACAGTTGTACATATCAAGTGTGCAATATTTTCATTGTAGACTTCATAGTGCACCATACTTCATTTCACAAACTCAAACTTTCATAAAATAGTAAGTGATAATAAAACTTTTTGCAAATATGTACGTGTGTCCTTGATGAAAGTTACTAATTTTTTAAGTGTTAAATTAATAAATTATGCTCAAATAGTCCGCGTCATTTGATTTTTCTCTCACACAAACACAAATTGTCACTACTACAAACAATTAGGTATGTTCTGACACTCGCAAGGTTTCCAAACCGCATGTGAGTTGCAAATCGCCAATATTCTGCCTTATCGAGGTTGGCGTATTTCAAATACGACTACGACTGTTTGGTAATCGATTAAAGAAGACTTCAACAATTTTTCTTTAATCTATTACCAAATAGTCGTAGTCGTATTTGAAACACGCCAACCACGATAAGGCAGATTGTTTCTACATGTTGTGTAATCTGTGTGTCATGTCAGAACATGTCCAAATATTTAATTTCACTTAGTTTTAATTATTATTGTTCAAACTTTATTTGTTTCTATATTTATGATTTGATTAGGCTAAAGTTGGTATCGCCATGTAAGCCAAATTACATGTGATAATTATTAATGTACAAATAACACCAAAGTTAATTGTAAATATTTTGACCAACACTAGCAGAACGGAACAACATGTTGTTTTCGAAGGCTCTCACAGCTTCATCATCAGCGTTCTTTATGTTTGGTCCACTGTGGTGTCAGTTGATATAGATTTCTGCTGAGTATAGCTTTTCAGTGCAAATGGAATATGTGAATGGTTTCGATTCATCGTATTCAATTTGCCGGAAAGATTTTTTGTAATGAAAGTTCAATTTGCTTATTTTTGTGCTCCTTAAGACAAACTTTTTTGGTTTGTTACTATTAAGTATATTTATTTAATTTTTGCCACAAGGTCAAAGCTATTAATTTTTAGATATTTGGAATTATTATTGCTCGAATTTTATTTGTTAATTGTTGTTATTTATTCATTAATAATTATCACATTGAATTTGACTTAAAGAGCGATACGAACTTTAGCCTAATCAAATCATAAATATTTTATTCCATTTTACACTATTGTCAATCGGTATGCAATAGTGACATTTTTTGGACACTACAATAAATAATACCCTTGCTTGGCCGTTAAACAAATGCTGTTGCATGCTTTGGATAAAAAGGAATAACAGTTTTAGAGTCTTCATAAAATCAAGAGCAATAAAAAAGAGAACAACTCAATAATGTACGTCATGAACAAATATATAAATGTGTACGCACGCCATGCTCCTATTTCGTATAAAACATTAAAAGTGCTGAAATCAAAATTTCTACACAGTTCTCATTTCTGTCTGTTATGCAGGGTATGATTTCAGCTCTCTAGCCGAAAATATAACTTGAATTTTTTATGGGCCCACATTCTTAAACCCAAAATTTGCCTGTATTTAGCAATAATAATTCATGTAAAGTTTTTCAAAGATAATGTAATAAAAATAAAACCAAAGTCTATGAAACAGAGGAGTAGCCTGGCCCTAATGTGTTTCAGTGATCAGCAATGAGTAGTGAAAAAGTGAGTAGAGTTGAATCATGACTTAAAATTTTTTGTACTTATGGGCACTCATACTTATTGCAATGTTGTCCAAATTCATATTCACTGGAAAGTTTGAAGTGCTCATCGAACTCTGTTGCTAAGTAACATTTATGTCATTGTTGATTTCGACTCTCCTTAACTCGAATGTGTATAGACGATGCAAAATAATACGAACATTAAAATACTCCTTATGAGGTTATGTGTTTGCTCTGTTGCTTTTTTGTTTGTTTTTTTTTTTTGCACTAACTGAAAAACAACGCTATGTTTTCCTCAATCTCACTGTTGCTATACCTTTTTTACAACCTGCTCATAAAAATGATAAAAAATAAACAAAAATTTAATTTTCCCGGAATGTTTCTGTTTTATTTTACAATAGTTACAAACTATTTAGTGACTAAACTTTTAAATATATGTAGATTGATGAGTTGAGTGAGCTGAAGAATTTTCCTGAAATTAGAAATCAAAATGAGGTGATTTATGAGTGTGAGTATGGTATCAGTATGATGTCGACGTCGCATTCATACGTATTTATTGCAACCTATAGTTATAAATCAACGCTATCATGGGTATGCGTAAATCAGAGTAGTTGAGTTTAAAGGAGGCCTACTCACTTATATATAAAATTTCATGAGTTAGTATGAATAGTGAAAAAACTATGCATTGCCGATCACTGATGTTTATGCAAAGTTGTAATAAAATCGTTCAGTCTTGAACGCTCTAATTTTAATTTTTAATTCGAAGTTTATAAGATCAAAACCCCGGCCTCTGGCTAAAATTTCTTGTTTCATACTCAGCACAACAGCACTATGACTCCAAGGACTTGTAACATTTCTATCAGATCCCAAGTTTGTTTTTCTATTCTTTCAAGCACTAGAAGAAAGTTAAATTGCACAAGAGACAACAGTCAGAGGAGTTGAAAATCAATTGCAATGGCTGGCAAAGGACATACATACACTTGCAATGAAATTGTAAACAAAAAGTTCTTTGTTGGTGGCACAAATATGCTTGCAATATTTTTTGTAGGTACATATTTGCCATAAATTGGGCTAGATTTTTTGTAAAAGAAATATTGTATACATATGTATGTATAAATGTTATTCACTGCAAAGTGCATTTAAAATCAAGGCTGCAACTTAAAATGTATTTAGCATAAAATAACCACAATGAAAGAAGCAAAGCAAGCTGAAAGTTTTAACAGTCATTATGATTATAATGCTGAGATTTACATTTTCCTTTATTTGCATCACTTAAATCAATAAAGTTAAATTAAATAATGGCCGCAATTAAGCCACTTCGGTTTGAGCACTTTGTCAAGACAATAAACTTAATTTTTTCATGACAGCTCAGCTTTAAATCATTATACGAGTGAGTACACAGAAAAAATTATTGCCAAAATAAAATTTTTAAACAAATGTTTGTTTGAAATAAAACTTAGTTTCAGTAAATATTTTGTACTGTTCCAGTAAATTTGTTAGTTTGCAAAAGTAGAGAAGCAACAGGTCAAGAGCAGTATTGTCAGCTCTGGCGATTTCTCTTTGACGATTTGGCGATTTTTTAATTTGTTTGGCGCCTAAATTTTTGATTTGGCAACATGGCGTTTTTTCTCTCGATAAGTGAATTGGTGAAGTGGCGATTTCTATGGCTTTCAAACTCGTCTGCAAAAAAATTAAAACAATTTGTTTTCGATAATTTTTCTTATATTAATTATAGTAATTTATTTTGAATTTGAATGAGAAAGATTTACAAGCAAACCCCTATAAGCAGTTTTGCTTGAAATCAAGTGTTAAACAATTGTTATTCAAGTCACATATTCAATTGTCAAGGGTTGAATTATGCTTGATTTACACTTTATTTCAATAGCATTCTCCAGTCAAATGGGAATTCGAACAATTCAATTGTATTACAGTTCAACTCAAGCCTTGAATTATACTGTAATTCAACCATGTATTACAATAGAAATCAAGTACATTTCAATCCTCAAAAACAATGCTTTTAAAATAGAAAAGAAAATGCAATCGATAAGTTCTATTTTAATAATTTTCTGCATATCTACCTTCACTATTGTTTTCACGTTTTTAATCACCTTCTAGTTTTTTTTTAAATTCATTTTTTTTATTTATCTTTGATATTTTTTACAACAATTTTAATTTTATTATTTTCATTATTTTTGTTTTATTATAAATATTATAATTTGAACAGGCTAAAAAAGTTCGTATCGCTTTGTAAGCCAAATTACATGTGATAATTATTAATGAACAAATAACACCAAAGTTAAGTGTAAATATTCTGACAAACACGTAGTAGAACGGAACGACTAGTTGCTTTCGAAGGCCACTTCACCTTCATCATCAGGGTTTTTTGTGTTTGGTTCACTATGTGTGGTGTCAGTTGATGTATATTTCTGCTTTATATACTCAGCCATTATTTGCAAATGGAATATAATATCAAATATTGGCCGACGACGCCAATTACATCCCTGTCGGAAATTTTGCTAACTTTAAACTAACTTTAAGCTAACTATTTTGCAACTAGTACTGACTGACACTTGGATTACTTTGCCATGTAATCAACTGACTATTTTAACATTGCCATGTCCTAGGCGGTAGTCAATTATCTCACTCTGCACTACTTTCAGCTAACTTAAAGTTGACTTTTTTAAATCACTTGGTAGTCAGTAAATTAAAAAATTTTTTCTGGGGTTCGAACATGTAACATCACACGTTGTGTACTCAATGCGCTACCACTCGGCTAAGCTGCCATCTAAAATAACAATGGCAAAATGTTAATTAAAACTGAAATGAGTTTTATAGTAGCTGAGAATAAATTTGTTGGATCTCATCAAATTCTTTTGGGTTTGTTCTGGATGACTTTGCAGCTAGCTTTAAGTCAGTCTAAGAAAAGCTAACTATAAGTTAACTATTTTTGTAGTCAACCACACAATCTCCGACAGGGATAAAACACACACACACACACACATGATGCCTGATACACACAAGTCACTTAACTTAAGTAATTAGTAAAATAAAAATTACTACATTAATTAAATGAAATCCATGTTGTTTCAACTTGAAATAATTTTCGATCAACATGGTTCTTTGTGTTATTTTAGCATTAAATGCACGTTAAGTGTTACGTTAAAATCAACTTGAAATAAAGTTATTTCAAAAGGAAAAAATTTCTTTCAAGGCTACCTGTAAATCATGTTGATTCAACATGAATCACATGTGAAAAAAACCCAATACCGAAAACTGTTAAATTAATTCACACTAACTTACTTATTTCACAAATTCCATTCAAATAAAATTGCAGTCGCTAGTAGTTCCTTCTAGGAAAAATATTCTCTTATGTTTCTTTCAATATGTTGTCCTGGATTTTCTAAAGTATTTCTATAAACATGTTGCAATGGTTTTCTTAATTGGCACTATCAACATGTAGCAAGGAGTGTCCAAAATGTTTCCAGCTACATGTTGCAATTATATGTGAATAGTGTGCTCTCTTGCCTTTTGTGACCCGTATGATAAACAATTTTGAAAAAAAGATTTAATTTTTAGTTCCACAAGTGCAGTATAAACGATCAAACGTTTCTTTCCTGCCTTTTTCCTCCTAACATCGTTTTCAAGTGTTCCAAGTGTTTTCAGTTAAAAGGAATAATAAAAAAAATACTCGTAAATTGTTTTGTTTGTCTACATTTTTCACTGAAAATTAAATAAAATAAATATGTATTGCTAAGAATTTGTTCAGTTACTCTTTTAAGACACCGTCAACAATTCGTTGTGAAATCAAACAATGAAAACATTTAAAAACTACCTGAGACATGTGCATAGATGATAAGATTTCAAAGGTTAAGATTTGTTACCTGTTTTCTAAGCTGCTTCCTTTGCTTGTGTATAACTTGGAAATAATAAAATGCGCCATACATCCTTAAATTTTAAATTAGTTATACTAAAGTGGAGTTCGGTTATAATGAATTAAGGCAAGAGTGGACTCCCGATGTCGTGGGACGCCGGGTAAGAACGAATTTGCTTACATTTTACTTAGTCCTAACTTAAACTAAGCAAGTCTTATTGCTAAGCTGATTAGTTTGTTGGAGAGAGACGAGGGGAACATAAAAGTTTCTTTTCCCCTCGTCTCTCTTTCCTAAAAAACTAATCTTAGCTTTGCAATAAGACTTGTTGAGTGTAAATTAGGACTTAGCAGAGAAAGTCTGACTTAGTTTTACCTGTAGAGTTATTTATTGTATCTTCAATATTGACAGTGTTCTCCAGCTTAAGTCATGGAATATTAAAGTTCAATATTGAAATTCATTATAGCTGAACTCCACTGCATTTACAATTTTGTTTTAGCGTTTTCTTATTTTTGTGCTCTCAAGCTGGTGATAAATGTCAGTGGTAGGTATTGAGTCTCAATGATTTAATGTATATTTGTACAATTTAATCAAGTGCTGTGAGTGTTCATTCCTTCGAAAACTGTTCCCTTGGTAGAAAATACGTCTTGTTTAGTCTGAGTTTACAAACAATAAAAACAATTTCTTCATTTGTAGCAACTTTTGGGCTCTTTATTTTAAGCCAATGTTAATAATTCGTGTGTTCAAAAAAATAATAAAATGCGTATTTAAAAAAGGAAATGTTCCTAGAGTAAGTAATACTATCTAAAAACATTTTCAACTAGTTAAGTCCCAGCCTGAATTTGGCTGATACATTTAAAACAAAATCACTTAAATGATTCTTCTAAGATCACTTTTCCTGATTAAAAACCGATTAGAAAAGGATTCAGATGGGATATATCCATTTATATGCTCAAGAGATGCTTTCTTGAAAACACAGAAGAAAAAAAATTGTCATATCTATAAAACACTTTCAACAAAGTTATGTACGATGAATCAAAACAATTCACATATTCCGTTTGCATTAAACTTGAATCTTTCTCGTTTAGACTTGTTAATTTTTGACACAAATCCGTTTATCAAACCCATTTAAATTGCATAGGTGTAGACATGGGTTTTATTATAGCTGTGTGCCAAAAATGAACTAGTGAACGGGTTCGACTCAAGTAGAGTTGTGTCCAACAGCTCTTTTGAACTAAAATAAGTTCGTTCAAAAGCGTCAATGTAAATTAAATGGGTTTGAAACAACTTCTGATTCTAACGCCCTCAAACTAGTTCAAAAAGAGCTGTTGGACACAAGTCTAGACTCAAGTCGACATGGGTGTGATCATCGATTTGTGTCCAATACCAAATTGAATCAAAAGTTGTTTCAAACCCATTTCATGTACATTGATGTTTTTGACCGGACTTGTGTCCAACAGAACGAACTAGTTCAAAAAGGCTGTTGGACACAACTCTAGTCAAAAATTAACTAGTGAACGAGTTCTATCCAAGTGCTTACGTCGCTCACTAGACTTGTATCGAACTCTTTCAGTAGCTCGTTTTTGACACAAACCAATGATCAAACCCATGTAATTTAAATGGGTGTGATTATTGGTTTGTGTTAAAAACGAGCTACTGCAATAGTTCGATACAAGTCTATTGCTCACTACTATTGCTTAAGCCTGGTACTCTGTTCGAAGTTGTGAAAAAACATTGATTTTTTCGCGTGAAAAATTTGACAATTAACAAGTGATGCCCATTTTACTTTTTCGGAAAAAATGTTGTATTTATTGGTTTGAAGTTGGCAACATTGATCGACTTTTGTTAACAAAAACATCAGCTGTCAATATTTCGCACGAAATAAATGCCAGTCACATTATTTCACAGAATCTATCTGATAGCAAGAAAATGTTGCCAGATACATTTCATAAATTTTTCACGGGTTGAACAGAGTACAACTTTTGCAACATTATTTCATGAAAATTTCACGTAAACTTTTTTTGTGCGGATTATGTCAACATTTCGCGTGAAATTTTGAACAGACTACCAGGCTTTGCTTAAAACCTCGTTTAGTCGGTCGTTTTAGACACAAACCTATGATCAAACCCATTTAAATTACACGGGTTTCATCATCGGTTTGTGTCAAAAACGAGCTACTGAAAAGAGTTCGATACAAATCTACTAGCGTAGCATGCGAGAGAGCGTATAATGTGTGATATGAACCGAAAACTTTAAAGTATGGTAAACAATGAAAAGCGAAAACGAAGCAATATGTGGAATGCAATTTTGTATGTAAGTTTTCGTAATAACATTTCTTAATAGGACGCTAAACAGCAGTTTACTAATAAAAAACATTCGTGATCATGGGAAAATCTGTAAATTAAACAATTTCAAACTAATTTTTCATTTTATCCATTGGACACGTAAAAATATTCGAAAAAATAAATATTCCTTTGAAAATAGGAGGAGAATCTCGAAAATTACTTAAACAAAAAAAAATTTGCTTTAGAACTTTTTCCTTCCTTTGCCTCCCATCCTCGTTAACAGAATAATGTAAATATTACAGGGGGGAAAAAAACCAATGTTTGGAACTGTCATTGTTGTCATTGGCAACACTTTAATACCTTATCCAACACAAACTAACAGACACACAAAGTCATTAAAGCACCCATACATACATACATACATACGAGTACACTTGCATGCACGAACACTTTTATTTTCACCAAAAACGATAGACACATACAAACAACATTTTCAAACAATGCCACAATTTGAAGTAAAGGCAGGATGTGACACAACACACACTCACTGTGCAGACATACATACATACATCGAATACTAAATTAGAAGTGGGAAAAATATCGCAACCACATAACAATAAAGGAAGAGGAGAATAGTGTTTGAAAAATATTGAAACACTTGAAAATACCATTGAAACTGTCAGTGGGAAAATTGCACGTACATCTATCTATTTATCTATGTATCTATTTGTGTGTATGATTGAGCGAAGCTGGTGCAGGCATGCAAACAAAACAAAACAACAACTAAAAAAATCAAATAATGTGAAAACATTTTTGTAAAATTTTCCTTTTTCAGGAATTCAAAAAAAAAATATTTTCAATTTTCACACACATACACAAAAAATCCAAGTGCAGCAAGAAAAAAGAAATAAAAATAACACTGTGATACACAAAAAATATTCAGGGATTCTAATGTACCAATTCTATTTTGTTGGAGTCCATGGATGACGAAAATACCGTTGGTTTTTTTTGGTCACTTCATAAACTGATTTTATAACGGTAAATGTAGTGAAAAACTGGGTTTCTTAGATTTTCAGTTGTAACTTCTTTGTTTCCCAACGGATTTCTTTTAACTTTTCGTTGGTTAAAAGGCTCGAATATTATCTTTCAATAAAGATATATTTTTTGTAAATCGACTAAGAAATGGCTAAGTTACAGTCGTTGAAGTGTACAAAAAACCAATTAAAAAAGTATTATTTTGTTTTCCTCAGGCTATAAGTTGCTTATGAGTTACAAAAGAATACTTTTTAATGGATTTTTTGTACACTTCAACGACTGTAACTTAGCCATTTCTTAGTCGATTTACAAAAAATATATCTTTATTGAAAGATAATATTCGAGCCTTTTAACCAACGAAAAGTTAAAAGAAATCCGTTGGGAAACAAAGAAGTTACAACTGTTTAAAACTGAAAAGCTAAGAAACCCCGTTTTTCACTACATTTACCGTTATAAAATCACTTTATGAAGTGACCTAAAAAAACCAACGATATTTTCGTCATCCATGGACTCCAACAAAACAGAATTGGTACATTAGAATCCCTGAATATTTTTTTTCTCAACTTTTGTAGCACAGTGTAATTATACCTAATTCTTGGAAATAAAACATAACAGAAAGATTGACACAACTGAACACGTTATACCTAGTGAAAATTTTTTCCATTTAACGAAAATATACAAATAAAAAAGTAAATAAAACTAAAAAAAAATATTGAAGACTAAAAATGTTAAAATCAAAATAGGTACATATATATCAGTAAATGCAATAAAATACAATTAAGGCATTTAATTAAATTGCTAAAAAAATATATGTATGTATGTACATATGTACATTAGAGTGGTTGTTAATTGTATGGAGACTTTTTTTTTATTTCTTCTACTCTCACCCCCCAAATCAGTTCAGGTTTATGTAGAAAAAAGTACAAAAAAAATTCGTACAGATAAATTGCGTTTTAGGGGGTGCGTCCGCCCCTCAAAGTTGGCCTTCAAGCCCATTTTTCAATGTAATTTTTTGCATATGACTATCTTTTTAAAAAACATTTTACAAGAAAATGATGTATGGCAATATTAGTCTCAAAGAAAGTTTCTTGCTAAAATTAATATTTTAGAAAATAATGAGGAAAATAACCAACAAAATACCAACATTTTTATGTAACAAAATTATATTTATATGGAAATTTTATATTTTAAGCATGTACAATAAGATCTTAAATATATTAAATTATTTCATACATAAACATATAGCCAAAATAAAACTAAAAAAAATTTACATTGAATTTTTTTTACATAAAACTGAACCAATTTGGGGGTGCCCAGGTAGCATTTTGTATCATAATCCAATCGTTTCCGAATCGGCTTGACGGGAAAAATAACCGTATATGAGCTCATTTTTCGATCATAAATGATACTCCCGTTGTGAGAATATGGTACCCTACAGATGAATCATACCAAAGAATCAGTTATGATACGATTTGCTGATTATTTTTGAGCAATTTTCATATTAAATCATTTAAATCACCTTTTTGCGGTTTGCATGATGTTCCTCTATTTTCAAGAAATCATTATTTGATCATATAGATGAATCGTAAGTGAATCCTTTTTCAATCGCCCAAGTGATAAATCACTTTTTAATCATCAAAAGCGATCTGTAGAGAATCATATAAGATATTTCTGCCAAAAATGATCACCCAAATGCTAGCTGGGTGAGAGTAGAAGAAATCAAAAAAAAATAACGGCCACCCTAATGTACATATGTATGTAATTTAAAAAAGTGGAAAACGAAAATGTTGTAAACGAAACAAAAACACAAACCTTTACTTAACTTAAATTAATATAAAATCCAATAAAAATTTTAGCAAGTGGCTTTTTTCCATTAAAATGTTAACGTGTGTTTGTCGACCGGTGTCGGGAAATTTACCAAAAATGCCACCTTCTGTAAGGCCAACAACGAAACAGCAACACCAACACCAACAACAACATAGATTAATACTATCGAATAACAACAACACAAGCTTTTTAGATAACTATAACAACAACATCAACAAATACTGTAATAATAATAATAATAATATTAATAATAACAACAATAACAATAACAATAATAATGTTTACGACAACGATGAGATGGTCGTAGTTACAGCCGAACCGAGACTAAAAGTAAGTTGAACTCACCCCCGACCCCTTCTCCTTATACATACATATATTATACTTTATGTTTGAGAAACGCACAACAACACCGATAACACCAACAAAAAACAAGTGAACGGACGAACCTTTTATTTTTTGTTGGGTTTTTGTGTTATTTATTCTTGCTTGCTTTTGTTTCAAACTTTCCCAAGGGAAACAACTAATGCTTGTTCTTTATGTGGAGTGTTTTATATTTAAAATTTGAATTTCGTTGCAGCAGCAAAAAATTTATGAAAAGACCATAATAATAATTCCAAAAATAAAGCTCAATTTCCTAGAAATTATTAAAAAAAAATTCCCTTTCGAAAAAGTACCTATTGCAAAAGTATCTTTTTACGCAGCAACAATACTTACATATATCGAACTCTTTCAGTAGCTCGTTTTAGACACAACCCTTTAATCAAACACATTTAACTACGAGTTTGATTAGACACGGTTTGTGTCTAAAACGAGCTACTGAAAGAGTTCGATACAAGTCTAGCAGCAACTTTTGGCAAAGTTCCTTCCCTCTTCTCAGTAAAGTATTTTTTGGAAAAACTACTTTTCTTAAAAGTATTCTTTAAGAATGTACTTTTTGTTAACTACTTTTTTAGAAACTACTTTTTTAGAAAATTACCTTTTAAAGAAAAGTAAGTTTTAAAAAAAATTCACCACAATTTAAAAAAAAAAGATTACAAAACCTCAATATTTATAGAAAAACTCTCAATTGCAAAACTACAAAAATTAAACCTCCGAGGGCCAGTTTCTTAAAGCCTTATTTATAAAATTTATTAAGGCTTTATACAGGCTTAATAAGAAAAATGTTGTATGAAAATTTGTTTTAAAAACCCTTTATAAAGTATTAATAATTTTTATAAATAAGGCGGTTACTAATTATTTAAACTTAGTTTAACATACGTTTGAGTTAGCCACGAAACAAATTTAAACGGGGTTTAACCGCCCATGATGTTTTTCAGTGATGGATTAACAGTTGTCAATTAGGCTAGAAATGCCATAGTTTGTTTTCAAGCTAAATTTGGTATTCTTGAAAATATTTTATGTAAATAGGTCAACACTTAAGAAGCAATTCTTTAACTTTATTTAAAAACAAACTTTAATAAGTGTTTTCTGAAGTTTGAAAAATTAAAAAATAAATAATATGGACTTAAAAAATAGTGACGCTCCGAAAATAAAATCAAAAATATAGTCAAATTTTAAATCCTTCGAAATGGACTTAATTTCCAATTAATTCTAAAATCATCATACACAGACCTCTTTGTTAAACGAGATCCTTGCAAGAATTCCAATTCATTAGATACATAAAAAAATTATTTGGATGTGTTTTTATCTCTCTTATTTTTCTCAGAATTGTCCTATCAAAGTTATTCTGATTTAACAATCACTAGAATCTTCATCGCCATAACAAGCATCCATTTTATATATGTAAGAATGTATGAATGTATTTATTTATTAAAGTTTTTAGTAAAACTGTTTTATTTTTCAATTGCGTAATATTTGTTTCATATATTTACGATTTGAAAGTTTTAACTGGAGTTTAAATGAGCAATGTTGCTCGTTTAAACCTAGATTATTAACTAGCTAATCTTTATTTGAAGAACAACATTTTAAGTTTAAACTATAGTTAACTAACAAGTAGAGTTTATCTTTATGTTAAAAATTAGCTGCCAGTGAAAAACCAAGAAGATTTTTGTGAGAAAAATTTTGTGTTACTTTAACTAGGGATGGGCAAAAAATATCGATATATCGAAATATCGATATTTGAGAAAATAAATATCGATATATATCGCCGATATTTCAAAAAAAAATATATTGATACATCGATTCTTATATACGAGTATCGGGTTTCGATACTTTTAATAGCTATAGCCGTTTTTTAACTGTACGATCACTACTAGTGATGGGAAGAAAAACAGAGATATTTCATAATAACATCCCTGGCGAATGTATAAGGTGACCCAACTAATGCAGTTGACTTTTTGGATAGTGTGGGTATAACCCTAAAAGCTTACGAATCAGCTGACTCTTTTTGGTTTATAGAAATCATATACAAGCCGTTAGTTTTTCTCTCCTTAATTCTGTTCTGTTTCGGTTCAACCTGTGAAAATAAAAAAACTGTTAACTAGTTGTAAGTGGCAGCATAAATAAAATACAAACATTTCGAAATAAACTGTGATTGTGCTTTAAGAATTTAAAAAAACTTAATTTTTACCAGAAAAACATAAACACTATATTGAAACATAACAATTAATGTTTTTCATACGGGATTTCCCGGGATCCCGCACATTTTGATGGCAGTAGAACTATACCTAAAACTTTACAAGAATTACGGCCGGGAACTGAAATTGTATTATTTTTTTGACTAATGTGTTTATAAAACGTTATTATTTAATCGATATCATGAATTATAATTTGTTTTTGTTGAAATAAATAAATTAAAATTAAATAAAAAACAATTTTGTATTGTTTTTTACCGGGCGGGAATTCCCGGGAAACCCACAATTCCCACTTTCCCGGGAAATGACGGGAGTTTTTCCCCTTTTCCCATTCCTCTTATTATGAATTACAATATCCCGGGGGAAAAAAGTGGGAGGGGGAGATTTTTTTACAGTTTTCTCGCGAAATATTTTGAAGGAAACTAATGCAAAAATTTAAAACTCAAATTAAAAAATTTTTGTAAAACATCCGGTATGTTGCATTTATGTTGTTTTAGGAATTTATATCCAAGGCGTGTAAACATGCTCTTCAAAAACATGAACTAATTTTGCCTTCAGTAAAAATACTAAAACACACTCAAGTTTGCACGCTTCCTTTCAATTCACCTAAAAGTATATGGAAGATTTGTTTCCCTCTCATATTATCAAAATCGATAAGATCGGAGATCGCACGACTTTGTATGATAGTGTATCACAGCCTTTAGAAATATTTACGTTAACATACAATCACACACAAAAGTAATATGAATAATTTTGTAATATCAATTAAAAAATTAATTAAATGTTCACCTATAAACAATCATGAATAAAATTCCACGTGAAATTTCTCCCTTTTCCAATTAGAATTTTTTGTTTTCCCTATTATTTGGTATTAGTTGGAATTTTTCCCTGGGAAAAATTTCACGTGGAATTTTATTCATGATAGCCCTGAATATCAATTAAGTTTTTCCACTCAAATTAATTACTACAATTAAAAATTTAATTAAATCAATTAAATGCTTAATTAAAAACATTAATTGGTGAATACTTTTTTCTGTGATCTCATTTTCAATGAAAACATAAAATTTTTATTAAATTGTTATTACTGAGTGCAGAGTAGAATTTTTACACAGCTGATCCAAATTTTTCTCTCTCCCTTATTTGCTTAATTTCCCTCCTCGGCTTTTTAGAATAGAAGAATTTCTGCACGGGAACAAATGCTAGGGAAGAAATAAAAAATACCCGCTAAAATTCATAACTGCACTGAATGAAAACGGCATTGCACACAATTTGAAAATGTGTACAACAAAAGAAATGCCAAGTGTATACTCAGCATTAATTTCGTCTCAGCCTGAATGGGGTATTGTATCTTCAGTGCAAGGGTTAAGGCTCAGTTACCCGACTGTAATGTAAAGTAACTGCTACAGTAGGAAACAGCTGATCGATATTGTTATGTGAAAAGAAATGCAAATGGTTATAGAGATGTAATGTAACGTAACCTACTTTTCATATAAAAATATCGATCAGCTGTTTCCTACGTTGCATTTACTCGTACTTTACATTACAGTCGGGTAACTGAGCCTTTAGATGAATTCCGTTGCGGGTTCACCAAAACAGTCTAAAGGCTTTAAATAAACATCTGCCCCCCATATTCTGTAACTCGCTAAAGTTAAATCTATATCTATCGCTAAAGATCTATAAAGTCAATTTATGTATTTTCGGCTTGGAATGCAATTTTCAAACGTGGCATTCAAATTAGGCAATGTCTTAAAAATTTAATACCCTGAAATTTTCAAATTTTAAGTCATCGCGAAAAATTTTGAATTTTGCATTTGTTCAGCATTTTAGCGATCGATTTTGATCGTGGGCTGGTCAAACAATTTCAGAACAACAATATTTTTTTTCTCCTATGTCAAAATCAGCCACCAGAACTTTGTTATGAACATTTTCAAACTTTTCGCTGTATGAAACTTCCCTTTAATAGAAATAGAGTTACCTTTAAAATTTTCTCCGTCCACTTGCTCTTCTTTATTATAATTTTTTATATATGTACTTTATAAATTTTGTTATTTTTGTATTAAGAAATACTTCAGATTTAACTGAAACTAAAACAATATTTTATTATATTATACATAATAGTTTTTTTTTCTTAATGAATTGTCCTTATCCTTACAATTTATTTTATATCATGTCCTTTGCGAAAATAAAAGCCTTAAATATACTTTATTTTATTTTATTTTTTTAATAGATTTTGATTTATAATGAATGTTTTTGTTTTATCTCTCACACAATTTTCTATGTGCTTGAGTCCTTCGTCATGTTAACAAATATTTGTTTGTATGTTTGGAATTTTTTTCATTACAGGTGCCTGGCAGGCTGACGTCAGCCGAATTAAGGGCGATGGCACTGCGTCAACAGCAACAAATTGATTCACAACATCAACTGTTGGCCACAAAGGAGCAACGCTTACGCTTTTTGAAACAGCAAGAAGTACGGAATGCCGTTGCCAATGCTGAGGGCGAACGTTTGCGGCGTTTACGTGAACGTGTGGAAGCTCAGGAATCAAAATTAAGACGCTTACGTGCTTTAAGAGGTCAAGTTGATTTGCAAAAAACCTACAATGTTACATTAAGTAAGTAGAGATTTTAGATTTTTATTTTTACAAACTAGTAACGCAAGAAGGCAATTTACATTTAATTAGCATTTTGTTTTGTACAAAAAGAAAAAGAAACAAAAAAAAAAACGAAAGAAGCTTTATAAAATTGTATAAATAACAATTCCAAGCAAGAGTCAATTAAAAATTTTGCTTGTAAATTTATTTATTTATTTATTATGAGAAATAAATTTGAATTACCAGCAGCACGCAATAGAAGCAATTACTTATGATGGTCGAGAGAATTACATACATATGTATGTTTTCGGAATTGCTAAAGGCAAAACGAAATCTAGGTTTTCTGCTAGATATGAGGGCGGGCCAACAAGTCCGTGACTTTTTGAGTGCAACAGGTTTTTGTCTGAAAGATCAATTTATTTTTCAACGTAGTTTCCTTTTTAAACTCTATACAGTCTTCCAAAAAATAATATTTGTCAAGGTCATCGAAATATGTATTTGC
Organism: Tachina lurida; assembly: GCA_944452675.1. NCBI lineage: Eukaryota > Metazoa > Arthropoda > Insecta > Diptera > Tachinidae > Tachina > Tachina lurida. Next base: position 121,755,488 of record OX101756.1, read on the forward strand.
TTGCTTGTGAGATGATTTTATCGTTTAGAGCCAGCGATGCCAACTTGGTGCTTTTGGCACTATTTTTAGTGCTTTTTGAAGACTCTAAATGCCAAATTTTAAGCGTTAGTGCCAAACAAGAAAAAACACTAAGTAGTGCTTTCAAAAAATTTGTGTATTTCTTAAAATTACTTTAATAAAAACTTGCTGTATTTACTTTTTCATCTGATATATTTCATTAAAGATGATACTATTGCCGAAATAGAGAATAGCTTAGAAAATATTTAACATTATTAAACTTCACGCGTTTTTCACGTTAGTGCTTTTTACGCCTTTTAGATCTCAAAATTACGCTTTTCAGTGCTTTTTTTAAATTTTGAGCTTTCAGAGCCAACAAGTTGGCATTAATGTTTAGGCCAGCTACGTCCAAGCCATACGCACAATGTGCAAACTTTTCACACCGACAACAACAATGCTTGCTTACTTTGCAAAGAAACAAGAACAAGTTTAGGAGCTTTCAAAGCTGTTTATCTCTAATGCAAATATCAGTGTAGTGCAGAGCTGGCCACCGAGAGAAACAAGAGAGAAATGTATAAGCGTATGTCTATTCATTTGTATAAAAAGCCGGGCCCCCAGGCGCTTCTCTGGGCAGCCTGGATGTAGTGTGTGTTTGGACGTAGCTGGTTTAGAATCAGATCTCTTTCCGTCGACCCCACTTATTTAGGTTTGGGAACAAGAAGAAGTATTTCCCGGCTAAATGCTGTAAATAAAGCGGGCGCGGAAGTGACTCATATTGCCATGCAATTGAAACAAATAACAAGGGGTCTTGTGCAACATGAAAAGCATTTAACAGCATAAGCACAAATCAACTTTACTAAAATTTCAAAAAGTGCACATATACTGTTATTCAGTAGAGCCCAAAGAATATTATTCACTTATAGTCAATTACCAACACCAAAACGTCCTTAGAAGGATCTAACATATTTTATATCTTTGCTTTTTTCTTCATTTCTGCAAACATTAAGAATTAATGGCCATTAATAGTTTTCCTTGCCTCTGGCGTTACACAAACGTATACTTACACACTAAAGTCCTGTACAAGACCATTTATAAGAACTCTCAGGACATGATAGATTTTCCAAATGCTTTGCTACAGCGAAATATTCTAAAACAAACGCTAAACAACACTGTTGGCAAGACACTTGTTTCAGTTGTTTGTCTTGCTAATAGTGTTGTTTAGTTAGCGTTTGCTTTAGAACTGAAACAAATGACTTGCCAACAGTGTTGTTTAGCGTTTGTTTTAGAATATTTCACTGCAGTGAAAGTCTTGAAAGTTCTTATAAATGGTCTTGTGCAGGACATTATTACACACACACACATACATGTGCAGATACGTACACACTTGGAAAACATTTGCAGCAAAATGTCAACATAATTACAATTTATAATTACATACTGATATTTTCTATTTGTATCCTTCAGTAGCAATAAGAGGCAGTTTTGCCAGTAGTGGCGGCAGGAAATGCCAACGTTTAGATTTTTTTTTAGTACACAGTAAAAAATCTTGGATTAATTTTAATAGCAAAAAAGAATTAAATTTATCCCAGCATAGTATGAATATAAATGAATTTTGGTTTTACATATAAACTATTTCGGAATCAATTTAAAATTTTATTTCCAAAATAGGCTACATATGTATATGTAATTAAAACTGCTGAGTATAAAAAAATTAAACCACAACTTTTTACTACCGTGTAGAATAGAAGTGCATAGGCAGTGTTGCCAGTATACTTTTTTTTTAAATACCCACATCTTTTAAAAAATAATTCGTTTTTTCTCTACAAGTTTAAAAAAATCTCCCCTCCTAGAACATTAACGAATTATTTTTTTTTTATTGAAATTGAAAGAAACTTAACAATTTTTTTTCTTTTATTTATTGAATCTTCAAATGTGAACTAACAATAAGTATTCAAATCTTAAATCTAAATATAATTAATTAGGCCCGACCAGTGTCGGACATAGACTTAGTGAAAGTTATTAATAATATGTACATAAGTCGTGATAAGCAAAAACAAAAGTGTATTCAAGCAGTTTCTTCTGGAGTGTTGAGTATTAGAGCCCTTGCGTCCCTCTTTTTTAAGCGGATGTGTCCAGTAAAATTCAAGATATTACGAGCAAGGGGATTAGGATAGGTCTCGAGTTTTGTTATGTATTTGCCTGCGTATTTTGCGATTTCTTCAGTCACTAGTGGCATATTTAAATCACGATGTATATTTGAATTTTTAATGTACCATGGAGCCGATGTTAACAATTTGCATTAACAAATTAATTCTATTCGTGTATTAAATGTTTATATTAAAAATATGTAAGTAAAAAATTCAAATGATTTGAATTCAGTTCAGGTGCAAGAATTTTATTTTAAAACTAATTTATGTACAAGCAGCAAGTCTGTACCCCTGTTCTTTCTTCTTTCCTCTCTTTCCATTAAACTTAGACTTGCTTCAAGAAAAACTGCCTAGTCTAAAACAAGACTAAGGAAAACGTGTATATGTTATTAGATTTTCAGCAAATTTATTTATTTTCTGGAAAATTCGGTACACACCTTTATTTGTTTTTAGGAAACCAGCATTCTACACACCATAAACAATACATTAAATTTGAAATATGTATATGTATATATTTATTCTATATATATTTTATTCTATTAACGAACAATTTTATGTTTCAAGCTTGAAATGTCAATTTTAAGTTGAAAAATTTTTAATTTTTTTGACAGACCTTCATTTGTTATCGATAACTTTATTCAAGTTGTTGACATTATTTAATTTTTCTTAAGATAGCTGAACCCTTTGCACCTGTTTAATTTTCCTATTACAATATGTTTGCACTTTTCTCTAAAACTTGATAAATTAAAGAAAAATGAAGTGTCATATGGGCTTAAGGAAAAAGTGTATAATTCGATTTTCAGCAAATACATTTCTTTTAGCGTCAATTTGGCAAATTCGGTACACAGATTTATTTGTTTTTAGGAAACCAGCTTTCTACACAACACCATAAGTAATACATTAAATTTTAAATATACCCAAGTACAAATTAAGCCACGACCATTATTCCTTATGAGATCATAATCAAGACATTGCGCTATAACTTGCGCACAAAATAATTGAGACTTTGAATGTGAAAATTATGATTATATCGACTTAAGCACTATTTTCTTTTTGCCACCAGAAGTATTATATACATGAAACAAAAACAAAATTTAAATTTTAAATTAAATTTAAATTTATTATTTGACATATTGTCGGAAGTGTACATACAATAATTGAAATTTATTTGCTGTTGGCTTAGCATGTCTATATACGCATTTCATTGGCGGTTCAATCAAATCATCAGTAGACTTCAACCACAAATTTTAAACGTCACAAACCTTTTACTTTATGCATAGACTTTCAAAAACTATATGAGAATTCATAAAATATAATAAATAAATATTTTTGAAAATCACAAAAGAGAAAAAATAAGCTTAGTAGGCTTTGCAACTGATACAAAACCCAGCAAATAATTTATATTCAGGTGAAGTCATTGTTGTTGAAATTTTAAAAATATTGTGGAAATGATAAACCTTGTAATTTTGGTTGAAGAGTATAAAAATACAAAACAAAAATTAAAAAAAAATTATTTTTCAACTTAATCTCAACTCAATACACTTAGTCCAATGTTTATCCAGTTTCTGTATCCCTTCCAAAAAATAGGATTTTTCGAGGTCCTTAAAATAGGCATTTGTTTGGTCGTTGGAGCTAAATCTCTTTCCACCTAGCCATTTCTTTAGGTTTGGAAATAGAAAGTAGTCACTAGGGTATAAATCTGGGGAATATGGCGAATGCGGTACCAATAAGTAGTCCAATTCATAGAGTTTTGCCATTGAGACTGCACACGTGTGCACTCGTGCATTATTTTTTCTTGGCCATATGGGGTCGTTTGTTTTTCAAATCCCCATTAAATCGGTCTAATAAGTTGGCATAATATTCGCCGTTTATTGTTTTTCCCTTTTGAAGGTAATCGATGTGGATTATCCCGCCTGCATCCCAAAAAACTGTTGCCATCACCTTATTGGCCGACAAACTCACCTTGGCCTTCTTCGGAGCAGGTTTAGACTGCTGCTTGGTCTCGTGGAGTACAGTAATGGATCCATGTTTCATCCACAATTACAAAACTCTGTAAAAACTCATTCGGATTGCGGTTAAACAACTCCCAACAATCCTTTGAAGTTGTCACACGCTTACATTTATGGTCAATTGAGAGCAAACGTGCCACCCATCTTGCAGACAACTTTTTTAAACCCAGCTGATCATTTCAAATCGAAATCAACATCATCAACAATCACACGCACTTTTACTCTTCGATCGGCTAAAGCCATATCTTGGATTTTTTCAACATTTTCGGGTGTACTGACCTCAATTGGCCGTCCAGAACGTTTAGCGTCATTTGTACTTATGCGACCACAACGAAAGTCAGTAAACCATTTTTTTTTACCATTGAAATCGATGGTGCAGAGTCCCTATAGTATTTATCGAGCTTTTCCTTGGTTTGATTAACGGTTTTTTTCGCAACAAAAATAATGTTTAATGAACACACGAAATTCACTTTTTTCCATTTTCTTCTCAATAGGCGAGATAGTCTGTTATCAACAGCTGCCAAACACAAACTAAATGACACAGCTTGTTCAAATCTAGACAGGAGTCAACTGACAGTTGCCTCTTGACAGGAGCAGTCCTGCCATTTCAATCAAGATGCGGGAAATTCAAAAAGACACTAAATAGACACACAAATACTAAAAATGATAGGAGTTGTGAGATGAAAGAATAATTCCAGAAATGCTATTTTTGGAATTTTTAATTAAATTTTTTACATACAGAGATTGACAAATGACTGGTAAGACAGGCAGAAAGACGTACAGGTGTTCAGATCACTTTTAAATAAATCCCGAATGATGATCGAATGAAATCACAATTGAAAAAATCTACTTATAGCCAAGGGACTGGTTATAAACAAGTTTTAGCTTATTACATATTTTGTATTTGAGTGAAGGTTTTATCAGACTCTCTCTGCCCAACCAAATAAGTAAATATTTTTTATTGTAGCAGCAGTCAAAAAATTAATTAAAGTTTTTTTTTTGAAGGCCACAAATCATGTGTGAAGGGAACCAAAAAAAATATAGAAATTAGAATATTTTACGTTAAGAATTTAAAAAATTATAAAATAAAGTAGATAACGAATAAACACATGTACATAGAATGTACATACATATGTATGAATGTATTCTAGGTGTTTGTGTGTGTGTGTGTGTGTGTTTATAATGACACTATTAATTTTCCCTTTTAACATTCACAAGAAAACACCTTTAAATGAAAAGAACATTTTAAATGCATTTTGTTCAAACATACGCACACACACACACGCATACACACACAAACACACACACACACACACTCAGCCACATGTATCTACGTACTCACAGCGGATTTATGATTACGTGCCCGGGAAATTCAATGCAAGTGATGGAATATAGCAACTGTGCAATATGAAAGTACCTTTTTTATCCCATTGTACTTTTTTTTATAGCTACGCTCTTTGTGTTGCCTTGTACGAGTATTAGACTTAAATATTGGAAATCCTAACGTATCATACCTAGCGGTCTCCACTAGCCATGGACTTGGTATGGGCATCATGTCGGACATAGCAAATGGCTAATGGAGACCGCTCACATCCAACTTTCGTCCATGCTCTGACATGGATGCTCGAACATATGTATGTCTGAACAACAATGCTCGCCGTGAGATTCTCAGTCCGCAACCATTTGCAATAGAATGAATGAATGAATGAATTAAGTGAAACGGGAAGCACCGGACACTGCGACCAAAGTAGATATATTGTAACCCCTGCCAGGTGCTACAGCACCTCATCTAGACCTACTCTCCTGATGAATCTCAGGATTGCCAGTGGTTCTATAGTTGGCATTTCCCAATCCTCCAATAGCTGCTTGCCCAATTGGCTATATCTTCTGTGGCATAACGCTTCACAGTCCTTCGGAATATGCTCTAGAGTTGCATCTTCGTAATCACAGAATCTGCACAGGCTGTTACTCTCAATGCCAAGTTTGTTGAGGTGTTTTCTCAGACTACAAGATTAATGATCTAATATTTTCTACTACATTTGCAATAGAAAGAAAAGAGACAGAACAAAATTGGTAAATATTCCATCTTTATTGCACTAACGCAAAATACTTTGATATGCCTGAACATGGACATCGCACGTATTCACCACTGCAAAGAAGTTGATGATTTTTTCACAGTTGCTCTGCCGGCGTCATGTTCATGTCGTCCTTGTCGATGGCTAGTGGAGACGTAGGGTTAAGTAATATGATATAGCCCTGAGATATGCTATGAAATGTTTAATATACAAGAGTACTGCCAGGTCCATATAATACATACATATATACAGCCATGTGAAAATATCTGCTGTTTCGGAAGTTAAAATTTTCTGTATCTATCACGGCTATCGCATTGCCATTCTCAACAAAACCAACAGTTGACTTTTTTCTTGTTGTTTTACCTATAGTATTGACATTTACAGCTTTGCGTAAGTTTGGTTGAAAAAACAAACGTTGAGTACACATAACGTCATTTGGTTTCTGGTTTGATGCACAGTACATTCAAAATACATTATGTGTGCAGCAAACCAGAAACCAACCGACGATAAATGCTTATTATGTTGTAAAAGCAGAAAAAATTGGAAAAATTTTAACCATAAATATTTTTGTGCTTAAAACCTGGTAGTCTGTTCATAATTTCGTGCGAAAGTCTGTCAAACTACATGTAAAACTATTTGGTATGAAATATTAGCGAAATAAACTTGCAAAAGTAGTATGTACTCTGTTCTTAGTCCTAATTTACACTATGCAAGTCTTATTGCTAAGTTGATTAGTTTTTTAGGGGAGAGAAACGAGGGCAAAAGAAACGTTTCTGTTCCCCTCGTCTCTCTGCCCAACAAACTAATCAGCTTAGCAATAAGACTTGCATAGTGTAAATTAGGACTTATTGCGAAAAACACGTAAAATGTATCTGGCAGCATATTTTTGCATGCAAAATGTTTTTCGCCAGGAAAAATCAAGGTTGCTCAACGGTTTTCGCATATTCGAACAGAGTACCAGCCTTAATAACAGAATTTTCTTAGTATATCAGATTTCTTAAAAAAAAGGTGTTAGGTCATCCATAACGCGACCGGAGGGATTTTGCAAAAAGCGGGAAATGATCGATCAAAAAACGGCATTTCGAGGAAAATACCGCCAAAAAGCTGGACTTGCAAATTTTTTTTTTCATATATATATATTTATTTATTGTATCTTCAAAAATGAACTAACAATAAGTAATCAAATCTTAAATCTAAATATAATTATTAGGCCCTACCAGTATCGGACATAAACTTAGTGATAGTTATAAATAATACATAAGTAGTGATAATCAAAAAGAAAAAAAAAATATTTTTAAGCAGTCCCATCTGGAGTGTTGAGTATAAGAGCCCTTGTGTCCCTCTTTTTTAGGCGGCTGTGTCCAGAAAAGCTCAAAATATTACGGGCAAGCGGATTAGGATGTGACTCGAGTTTTGTTAAATATTTGCCTGCGTATTTTGAAATTTCTTCACTCACTAGTGGCATATTTATATACTTGCAAATAAATATCTTTTAGAGAACGGGATGTGTAATATGCACATCAACAGTTTAAAGTGCAACTTCTTGTTTAAAATTTCATAAGGTTGGTCATCATCAGGATAAATTCCACTTTTGGTCTCAGATATTACATTTGGCATAATATTGATGGGAAAACTCTCTCCGCAACTATTTGGCCTGGGATGGGATTATATAATGCGTAATCTTTTGCAACAACATCTTTCAGAGCAAACACTGCTACAGGAACTGCCATTGACTGAAATTTATTGTGCATGTATCTCAGGAAGCCTAATCTTAAGATTTTCCCAGGAATATATGTTGTGAATTGTTCTCAGCTCATTGCAGTTATCTACGCACGTGGCCTGCGAGTGGTCTCGCTTTATAAACTAATTTACTTAGGTCATACTGTTGCCTAATGGAAAGCACACACGCACTCACCACCTCCACATAAGTATGATTTATACTTATTTCTCTAAGTTTATCTTAACAAAACCTTAATTCATATACATATACATATGTATGTAAATATGTACTTAATCTATAAAACATACCATTAGAAAATCCTTAAAAGCTAATGTACTCGTGTATGTGTAATTTGTTTTGCGTTTATAAGGTCCTTGTTCGCCAGTCATGCCAGTTTGTCATTAGCATGAAATATAGTACTTAACCTTTTGGTTTAAAATGTTGATTATGTGAATGCAAAATAATACTCGTACAAGAGGAAAACATTTAACATCCTAAACTTATTTTTTAACTATATTGAAAAAGTGTACAACAGAACAACAGAAAATATTTTATTCTGAAGGCCATTTATTTTTTTATGTATGGGAATAGCAGTGTGATTTTTTGTTCTTTTTTGGTAGGATTTTAATTCGTACGACTCTTGACAAAATACAGTGTGTGAAGAGGTTATATACGACCATGTCACAGAGTTCAATTCCGTTCGGAGTCGGAATTCAATCCACCCAATTTTTGTAGGAGATGGTGTGTAAAAAAGAAAACTAAAATACGGAAATTTGTCAGGTGTGTCCAGACTGTGGGAGGCGGTGGTATGCTGGGGTATGCTCCGGCTAGGGTTTGACATTTTGAGGTTTATTCAATTCTGATTCCGAACGGAATTGAACTCTCTGATATGGCCGATTGTGTATAGAATCATGGATGTTCCATTATTCAATTTCATTAAAAATTCATGTCAAATAGTTTAGTTTAAATTTTTTACTCTACTTAAGAAAATCACATTAATTGATAAAAATATTTCATTCTATAAGAATTTAAAAATACAGAACTTAAGCCCTATTAAGAAATTATTTTTGATTAAAATCAATTCTAGTTCAATTAAATTTAATGTGTATCAAAATAATGCAACCTTGGTTGTTCCATATTCAAAGCCTTGCCTGCCTGGTAATCACGGCTGGTAGTCGATTTATATCGCTGCAAGAAACAGACTTTCCATTAAAGTCTGAACGAATTACTGAGCTCAGTACTTCTTATACATATGCACCTCGGGATCATTTCCGCAAATTTTATTTATATTTTTTGTGGGTTTCCACACACTCTAGTACAAATGCTTAACAATTTTAAGGACTATGTCAAGTCATCAAATAAACAAACCATTTTATATAGTCATTTAATAAATAGTTCAATTACGAAAAGTTTGCAAAATTGTATTCCTTGTTGTTAACATATGTATGTATGTATATGACTTCTTGACTTCATTCCAGGTAACGACTTAGACTCCATACGAGCCTTATTCAGTGAGAAAGAAAAAGAATTGAGTTTGGCAGTTGCTAAAGTTGAAGCTCTTACCAGACAATTGGAAGATTTACGACGAGACCGAAGATGTCCCATAAATCTTATAAATGGTGGCAGCACTACAGGTCAACCGCTCCCGCCTCAAGCATCCAGAGAATTGGAAAAGTTGAGAAGAGAACTAATGGTAAATAAAAATTCTATATTGGTTGTAAACAAAAATTATTAAAGTCCATATCATTTATACTTCTTTTTTTTGCTTACTTCAATAAGTACCGAAATCAGTTGTCATTGCAACAAGATGCTCGTCTTCACTTGCAAAGAGAAGCCTTACAACAGAGACAGGCGGAATTACGATCAGTCGATCAAAGAATTTATGAGTTGCAAACACGTTTGCAACGCAAAAAAGCCGCTAATGTACAAAATAATCAACAAAACCTGAGTCCATCACACTTAATGCATCAGGTGCAACAGCAACAACAACAAAATGCACAACAAGTACAACCGCAACAGCAACAACAACAACAACAACAGCCACCTTCTAGCCGAAATCACAATTCATACAATACAAGTAACAGCAACAGCAATAGCAATAGCAGCACCAATGTGGCAGCCAAAACAGGTGTAGCGGCACTGAAGCAACAGCTTTTGCAAAAACAAGCCAATCAAGCTGCCACCAATGGTCAAGCTTACAACAACAACAAGTTCGCTAACATTATAAATCGTGGTGAAAATCGTAATATACCACGTGGCAATGTGGCCGCCGTAGAGCCCTACATACACACGCCCCAAAAGTCCACCATTACATCGACCTCTTCCTATTTGGGTAACATTTTAAAGCATGCTGCCGCAACGGCCAACACCAATCAACAAAATCAGCTGATCCAGGATCATGCCCATATCAAGCTGAATTTGAGCCATGCAACAACAACCGCTAACCATTTAGCAGGCACCAACAGCAGTCCAAACTTCTTTACGGCCGAAAGTGATGAGTCAAAATTAGCCAAGAAAATGTTAACGGCCGCCATTACCAATAAAAATGCACTGAGTGAACAACTCAGTCAGGCCAGTACAGAACCACCCAAGGTGGATACTTCTCATCATATATATGCAGAAGTGGGACCAAAAAAGAGAGATGTGGTCAAGGAAGTAGCAGTTACTATAGACACTCAAAGCAATAACGTGCACTCGTCCCAACAACCCACCAGTAAAATACCCAAAAGTGTGGGAACCAACAATCCTGCCTCGGCTTTAATAAGTAAAATAAATAGCTCTGGCTCCAGCCATCATTCTAGTGCTACGGCGCCACCATCTCATATACCACAAAGAGAAAAATCCGATTTGGAAAAGAAACCCGATATATCAGTTGCAAGTGAAACTCTGTTAGAGAAGAACACCCACCAACTGACAGTACACAGTATGCCATTGGGAACGGCCAATAAATCGGTAGCCACCGGTGTGGCCAATGCAAGTACTTGCACTTCCACTTCCTCGTCGAACAATATCAACACATCCAGTCCAAACGAAAAATCAAAAAATGTAGCTGCTGGCAGCTTAGTAGTACCTCCGCGTAAACCCGTAAGCAGTGTGGCGCCCACCTCGGTCACCAGTGCCATACCCAAAATGATCACCTACAGTCCCAAGGTGAATAGAGTGGCGCCCAATGTAGTGTGTTCTACAACAGCACCACTCCCTAACAGCAGCAGTAACAATAACGTTAACAATAATAGTGATAGACCAGCCTTGCCACCGAAGCCTAATAAAATGTCATCTAATGAAATGAACCAAGAAGCCTCTTCTGTGAAAAAATCCCCGACAGAGCAGCAAGCTGCACCCTCCGCCGCTGCATTGTCCTTACCCCTACAAAATATTAATGATAATTTGCCCATCAAAGCAAAACCCTTGACAATACGCAAACAGCCACTTTCAGAACAACCCCGTCTTAAATCTTCCTCCAACATAACAAAACCCTCAAGTCAGCAACAGAATTCACGCAAGCCAGAGCTCAATTCAGGAAATAATTGCCTGCTCAATGAACGAAGATCCAATAACAATGAGCAGTCTTCCGAGACCAATAGTGAGGCCAACTCAACACCGCAATACTCTCCCAATCTGCAAACCCAGCAGCCGCAGCAGCAACAGCAACAGCAGCTTAGCCCTCATTCCCCCAATACCTTATCACCTCAATCTCAAAGCAGTGTCGATGAACCAGATCGTAGTGAACATTCCAATTCCACTCCGCAGCAAGATAAATCATCGCCTGATAGTCTTAAGAGAAGAATGCGCTCCATTTCGGGGGGGAACGCTGCTAGCGGTACTGGTGCCAGCAATGGCAAACCCAAACTGACGCGAAGAGTCAGTTTCGATCCTTTGGCCCTACTGCTCGATGCCAGTTTGGAGGGTGAACTGGAATTGGTTAAGAAAACCGCTATGCAAGTGGCCAATCCCAGTGCGGCCAATGATGAGGGTATCACAGCTCTACACAATGCCATTTGTGCCGGTCATTTCGATATCGTCAAGTGAGTTGTTTTACAAAATTTCTTTCTCCAAATCAAATTTTCATTAATTGATTGTCTATTCTTAAGGTTCTTGGTTGAATTCGGTTGCGATGTCAATGCTCAAGATTCGGATGGCTGGACGCCATTGCATTGTGCTGCCAGCTGCAATAATTTAGCAATGGTTAAATTTTTAGTCGAAAATGGTGCCTGTTTGTTTGCTTCGACACTGTCCGACCATGAGACGCCAGCGGAGAAGTGCGAAGAAGATGAAGAGGGTTTCGATGGTTGTTCAGAATATCTATACAGTAAGTGATTTTGAACAAAAAAAAAAAAATGTCGCTGTACACGAAAAAAGTTTAACTAGGCTCTAATGAAACCAAATAAAAAATATATGTACGTATGTATGTATGTTTATACCAGGGGTCCGTTTCTCAAATCTACAAGTTACAAATCTAAAAATAAAATACACACAAAACAACAATAAAGTTTGTAAATGTGTTGTTGTTTTGTGTGTATTTGACTTGTAAATTTGTAACTTGTAGGGTTGAGAAACGGGCCCCAGATAGATAATGACAAAAAAATATTCTAAAGCAATTACTCTTTTTAATTTTAGTAACTAACTGCTTAGTCCTAGTTTACACCATGCAAGTCTTATTGCTAAGCTGATTAGTTTGTGGGAGAGGGCGATGAGGGGAACAGAAACGTTTCCCCTCGTCAAGAATATTTCAAATTCACCTATACCGAAAAACTTAAATACTCTGCAACCATAAATAGAAAGGCACTTGTGTATTGAGTGCTTGTCATACTTATCTCGGAGTATAGTTAAATACAAAGTTATTCCGACAAATATACGCATGATACTCAGAGTATTTATTCATCATACGCCCCCCCACCCCCCCCCCCCCCACTATACATTTATGTGTACGTGATTTGGCTATTTGAAAACATTAATCGGATAATTAAGAGGTTAAATTTAGAATAGAAAGATAAGCAAACGTTTGCTTATTTTTTGAGTTAAGCAATGTATTCATGCATTTCATTGCCGCTTATGGAACTCATCATTAGACTTCAACCCAAAATACAAAAAAAATTGGGGCTTGTGTACCTGTTGTCGAAAACAACTGACTACTACTGTTGGTATGTTTATACTATTTTCCAGACCTTAGGGAACGGAAATAGATTGCCAGTGGCACAAAATTTTTCTCGAGAGCGAGTAAACAAGCCCCCATTTTTTGGTATTGTGTTAAAGTGACGTCGATGTCGACAACTGGAATAAGGGTGAATAATAATAAAAAACCCCTAATATAAATCTTCTTCTTCTTCTTCTTCTTCCTGTTGTGCTGACATACTATGTAGTATGTCAAAAAAGGTGACTTCGGACACTTAGTCCATGGTGTCACCTTTGTGGTGATAATTTTTTGTTGTTGTGTAGGAGCTTCCTTCGGTTGCTGCGAACGACCTATACCTTCATATAGGAAGTAGGAGTTTCCAAGATCCACTCCTTTGTGGTGATTGTTTTTATAATTGTTTTTGTTTTTGCATGTGGTTAATGGAAACCAACGGGATATCGCGCTGATACCGTTAACCGACGCCAACCATTAATCACATGCGGTGAGACGCAAAACTCTCGAAGGCCAATAAACAACAGTGGCCTGGTTGCATTTAAGAAATAATTGCCAACGACGCGTGATGTTGACTCGCCCAGAGCTGCTTTACGAATCTAATATAAATCTTGCAAAAAAAGTTGAAGCCTTCTGATGAGTTTCATAAGTCCTAGTTTACACTAAGCAAGTCTTATTGCTTAGCTGATTAGTTTGTAGGAGAAAGAGAGAGAGTAGAGGGGAAAAGAAACGAGTACTCAGCTTCATGTACTATCAATACGTTTTGCTTTCTCATTCGTAATGTTAAAAAAGCACACCTGCATACACAAAACTATGCATAAAAAATATGAGCTGAAAAATAAGACTTGCATTGTGTGAATGCTGTTGAAAGTTCAAAGAAAAAAAGTAATAAGCTTAGCAATAAGACTGGATTAGTGTGAACTGGAACTAAGCGGGAACAAAATGAATATAGGCGTTGCTTAACAAAAAAAGAAAAAAAAACCATTAAAAAATTTCACTTTCCATCCTTGCCATGCAGTCAGTTGAACACCGTTGCCATGTTAGCGTTTTCCATTAATTTTTTTCTGGCAGCATTCATGCTTTAAGTATATGCAAATAAAACACTCCTGTATATACTTGTGTGTATCGAATAAATACTCCAAGTCATTTTATATCGAGCCTAATTTTTGAGTTAAACGTAAGCGGCAAAAATTTAAGTTTTCAAGAGAATGTTTTTTTTTTATAATATTCAAATGTGTTTTACATAAGTAAATTATCGCTTAGGATAAAATGTTACAGCCGGTCTGTATCTTAAAAGTTATCAACAATATTGGCATTTTCACAATTCTTAACTATTGGTAGGCTCATAAAAGTTAAATTTCGAAGAAAAAAAGTGAATTTTTACGATTACATAAGCGAAAATAGGATTTGATATTTACATATGTGTATGATTATAACTGATACAGTGTATAAATTTTACTTATAGTCGATTGTGCTGCTTAATTAAAGGAATATGTATTAATTGTAAAGTTAATGGGTATGGTTTTTATTTTTCACTATACGCATTTATAGTTTTTTTTTTAAACGGCCGACATTCGAAGTTTCCTTAAAACGATACTGGGATATAATCGTCGCTTTTGATAACGAGCTGATTCGATCAAGTTTTTTCTGTTTGAGATTATGACGTTCGATAGCGAACAATACTATTACACTGCTCTATAGCGAATGTTATAATCTCAAATTTAAAAAACGTGATCGAATCAGCTCGCTGTACATATGTGTCTATTCATATCGACGTTGTAAAAGTCTGCATTCAAGTCTTATTTAACCTCTTGAGAACATGGGTGTACATATCGCTCATTTACTCAAACAACGTCATAACTAAAAAAAACTAGTTTCCAGAAAACCAGTTTAAAGTTTTCAATTTACTCACAATTTATTGGAAAAAGAAAATGAGATATTTTTAAGATTTAATTGAACTGAAGTGAATTTTAATCAGAAACAATTTCTTAATCAGGCTTGAGTTCAGTAATTTCAATTCTTATTGAATGAAATATTTTTATTAATTAATGTGAGTTTCTAAGGGCTAATAAATCAGACAAAGTTTAAACGCTGGTTTAGTTAAACTAAACTCAAATTTATATGTAGTTTAAACTCAACAGGAGTAAATCAGTGAACCATACATTATGTGTAGTTTAAAAAATAATATTGTAGCAGCACTAGAATAAATGTTAAAAAACAGCTGTTTTGCAGCAGGCTATCAATTATTTGTACAATCAAAAGGGCAAAAAAGTTAAGAAATTTTAATTAAAGGTAGCCAAATTTTACTGAGAAACGAACTATATTTATGCCTGGCGAAGTGGAATAGTATAAAACAATAATAGAGTATAAGAAAACAAGTCGAAAATGATCTGAAGAAAAAGTAGAGGCTTGGAAAAAAATTTGGGTGTTCCTTTAATGCAAAACATATGGTCTGCAAGTAAAAAACACCATATGGCCTGTATTAGTAGTTTAAACGCCCAATTTTATGCGTTTACAGATGGTTTAAATACTGTATTGATTTATAGATTTGCTGGTTTAAACACATTTTAAACCACAAATTGAGATTAACTTGCACTGATTTATTATCCCTAAAGAAGAGAAGAAAACCTAAACTAGACTTTTTTAGTTGGGAAAAATATCGATATTTTTCTGTGCAGCCACGCACTTCATCAGCACCCATGTCTATCTACTAGAGTATAGATTGTTATTAAGATCAGCTAATGGAATATGAGAAATGATTATTGTGTATACAATTACACAAATAAATACATTTGTAAGTATCACTATTCATTTTCTGTTTTTCCGTTTTTTCATTTTCTATTGAGGTTAGCATGAAGTTATATCACTCTACCTAGGTTAGGTTAGGTTAGGTTAGATTAGGTTAGGTTAGCAGACTGCTGGTGAAGAATGAAAATTTTGGGGTCCAGCTCACTTGGGTCCAATACGATGATCCCCTCGTGCTTCCTTGAAAGTAGTAGAATAAGGGGGAGACTGGGAGTATAGGGAGGATATAGATGGAAAGTTTCTGTAGATTAAGAGAGTGTAAAGGAGAGGAGAGGTGGGACAGGAGAGGGTCTAGTACATACACATGCCATAGAGGAAGGCTAACGGCCATACCAGCCGCTGCTCCTAATGCATAGGTTTCTAACTCCTCTTTCCGATAGCTCGGACAGGCTATTGAAGGATATTCTGCCAAGAAAGTGCAGACGGAAATCCCCCAAAGCAGGCCAGAAGCAGAGAAGATGCGAAATGCTTTCCTCCTCTTCCTCATCATTGCAGATGTAACAGTAATCATTATACGGGAGACCCATACGTTTAGCGTGGGTTCCAAAAGTGCAGTGGCCGGTAAGTGTGGCCAATAGATTCCTCAGGTGCTTCCTGGTGAAGCTAATGAGGTTTTTGATTCTGTTTATATTTAGCCGAGGCCAAAGGGTTCTCGATATAACGCAGGTAGGCTCACTCTACCTAAGTATGTTTAACTATTCTTGCTTATCTTTTACGATCATCACATTATTTTTACTTCGATATTTGTATGTACATTTTTTATTTGGTGATATAAGTAATCGGATGTATTTTTAAGGACGGAACTATTTCAGTCTTTTACTTAATTTTTTTACTTTGCCTATTTCTGTTATTTTAGGCATTCAAGAAAAACTTGGCATACTTCACAATGGTGAAGTGTACGCTGTATTTTCATACGAGGCCCAGAACAATGATGAACTGACATTTAATGTTAATGACCATTTAATCATTTTACGCAAAGCTGACGATGCCGAAAGTGAATGGTGGTGGGCTAAAAATGAACAAAATGAGGAGGGCTATGTGCCAAGGAATCTGTTGGGAGTAAGTGTTTATTTCGCTAATTTGATAGAAAGTTTTTACAAACTAATATTTTTTTCGTAATCTTTTAAACAAAATTCCAGCTCTATCCCAGAGTGCCACCGCAGACAACCAACTACACAGATTAGCAGTTAATAAGATTTTGTGTATTGAAAAAGAAGGGGGGACGTTTAATACAAAAGCACTATATATCAAAATTTTTGTAACTTTTTAAAATAAAACAAAACAAACACAATTATGCATTAAGAAGAAAAAAAAACTACATGTACTAGTTTCTGGAAAAAAACATTTATTATTTTAATTTTAGTAATTTTTAAAAATTAATTTCTATGAAATATCTGTATGTAATAAATACATGCATAAGTAGTTTACATAATTGTTAAAAAAAATATGACCATATACATATACGAAACTAATATAAAATAGTCTAACGTACTTTTAGAATAGCAACTGAAAATATTCCACAAAAAGAACACCAATATTTATTAATAAATGATTTAGAAAAAAATAAGTACACACAAAAAATATTGAATTTAAATTAGTTTCAGAAAACTAAATACATAACATATGTATGTACATATGTATAAGGTATGTATTTCCTTAGGTCCACTAGTACTTTAAATTGCAAAAAATAACACAATCCAAAAAAAAAATTTAATTAATTTAAAAAGTCAACACATGGAAGTACCATTTGAAAATTATTTAAATAAAAGTAATTAACTAAATCTGATTTTTTTCTTTTCTAAATAAACACATACACTGAAAGAAAAACACTTCGTAACGAGAATGAAACTATTACGTTGAACCCCTTTCATTAATACTAAGATAAGTTTCATTAATTAATTGAAACATTGATGTATTTAAAATGTTTGCTTAACTAAAAAGCTTTGTCATTAAGGGCTAATAAATCAGTCAAAGTTTAAACGCTGGCTTAGTTAAACTAAACTCAAATTTATATGTTGTTTAAACTCAACAGGAGTAAATCAGTGAACCATACTTTATGTGTAGTTTTTTAAAAATTAATATTGTCGCAGCACTAGAATAAATGTCAAAAAACAGATGTTTTGCAGCAAGTTATCAGTTCTCTGCAAAATCAAAAGGGCAAAAAAGTTAACAAATTTTAATTAAAGGTCGCCAAATTTTAATGACAAAATAAATTTTTAAATTTTTTTGGTGAAGTAGAATAGTATAAAAGAATAATAGAGTGTAAGAAAACAGGTCGAACAAGATCTGAAGAAAAAGTAGAGGCTTAGAAAAAAGTTGAGTGCTCGTTTAATGCAAAACATATGGTCTGAAAAGTAACAAAACCATATGGACTGTATTGTTAGTTTAAACACCCAATTTTATGCGTTTATAGGTTTGCTAGTTTAAACAGATTTTAAACCAAAAATAGAGATTAATTTTCATTGATTTATTAGCTCTAAATGAATCTTATCAAACAGTGAAAACAGTAAATATACATACATATATACATAGATATTATACAGTAGAAACCCGATTACAGTGTTCTGCAAAAAAAATTTGTTATCAATAAAAATGCATATGTGTTTTATATGGACATTCCTGCCTTAAGTTCAAATCTGTTTTAATTTTTTGTCTATGACGCACAGATTTTTTAAAATGGGCGTGGCAAATATTAACCCATAAACAAGGCGGTCACGCCTTATTATTATTATTATTTCAATATAACTCGTTAACGGTTTGTTCGATTTTAATAAATTAAACACTTAAAGATGCAAAATTAAGTTTTTATTTATTTTCAAAACTTTATAAAAAAAATTAAAACCGCAATTTTTTTTACATTTTTGTTACTTTTCGGAAATCTTGTTGTGCTGGAAATAAAAAAAGCTATAAGTAAAGAAAATCTGTAAAAAAATTTTGATTTTATTCACAATTTGACAAACATTGTGTAATACCCCTGCCGAAAATTTGGTGACAATTGATCCAAACGTACTCGTCCTATGACTTGAGAAAATGCGAGTGTTAGCAAAAGTACGAGGTAGTGTATTGTGAAAAAGGCATATCGTGTAAATGGTTACATATTCACAATTTTCGTGATCTTGGATCAATTTCATGGGGACTCTGTCTAGTATTGTAGTAACCGGCACTGAACATGTTCGATATGGTTGAATGCAGTACCTATCAAATAGTGTAAATATAATGTTAATTGTTCCCTCCAATGTGACTCTGGAACCAGTTCCGTAACTATACTTAAATATTAACCTAAGCTTAACTGATATTTATACTTTTGAAATACATATGAGTGGCCCTGTGGTCGAGCGGGTAGTGTGCAAGCCTGTCATGCACGAGTTTGTTGGTTCGAGAGTTTGAAAGTAAAAATAACGTGCAGTCGATAGTAATGAGTAGAATTTATCAATAATTAAGCAAAGACAGTTTGGAGTTGTTGTTAGTCAAGAATAAACGAAAGTTCTTAAACAAAGAAATATTTGTGTTATTTATTTTTAATTTTGACCAATTATAAGAACTCATACACTTAAAACCCTTAAACGTAACAATAGCGGTATTCACGGTTGGGTATTGTAGATCTTTTACATATTGTAGATTTGTTAAATCGTGGTAAATTTAAAACGCGGCAACAACAAAATGCATACATTCTTATGCCAGAACTATGCCTATACCATCTACTATACTAAAAAATTTGGTACATGTTGTAGTTGAATTTATTTACCATAGTTTGTACAAAAGAAGAACAAGCTACATCAGGGAAGGAAAATGACTTCTTGGATTTTGTACCAACTGTGAAAACAAAATGTACTTATTGGACAATGGCGGTACTATTTTTTTTTTAAATATTTACTAATAAGAATGGAAACATAAAAAATGTGTAAAATTTCAGAAGTAAATAATAAAAAGCAGACACTTAACAAAAATGTGTATAAAAATTCAGTATAAAAAATAAAAAATAACATAAAAAATATTAAATATTGCATTCATAAGGGTACATTCGTAGATTAGACTTGTTAGATTTCGCTTATTAATAGGCCTGTTATTTTCATGCACTATAAAATCTAAGTTATGCACCGTCTAAAATAAAACACACATAAATATTAAAGACAACATAGGCAAAATTAATATTATATTATAGTGAAACATTGGCATTTTTAAATTGTACCAAGCAACTGGCAGTAGTACCACGGTACCAACGAGGTCAAAAATGTACCATAAAAAGCACAATTGTACCATGATTTCCATCCGTGAGCTACATACAAATCCTCTCAGAGAGTCTCTGTATCTCTCATTGAATTGAACCAGGGAATGAAAATGACTTCTTGGATTTTGTACCAACTGTGAAAACAAAATGTACTTTTTGGACAATGACGGTACCATTTTTATTAAATATTAATTAATAAGAACGGAAACGTAAAAAATTTTATAAAAATTCAGTATAAGAAATAACATAAAAAAATATTAAATGTTGCATTAATCTGCATATTAAATGTACATTCGCAGATTAGACTTGTTAGATATCGGTTATTTTACAAATTTTGCGCATAAAAATCGCGCGATAAAACCTAAAAGACACTATTGAAGTAAAGGAGCGATATGTAGTTAACAAAAATAAATATAACCACACCCAAGGCTCATGTGCGAGGTGCTGTCAAGTTAAAAGGGTACAGTTAAAGTACTAGAAAAATTTTTTTTGTTGCAGACTCGACACCACCTGGTACATGAATTTGCCTTGACAACAACATTGCAATGAAAACAGAGAAGCTGGATCTCTAAAATAAAACACACAAAAAACTTAAAGACAACATAGGTAAAATTAATGTTACCATATAGTGCAACATGGGCATTTTTAAATTGTACCAAGTAACTCGCGGTAGTACCACGGAACCAAGTACAGTCAAATCCCGATAATTCGTAATTGCAAGGGACCGGCCATTTCTTACGAATTATAGGGGTTTTCGATTTAGCGGGATTTCGATTTAACGGGGTTAAAATAAAATAAATACGAATTAACGGGTTTTTTTCACTTTATTTACTAAAATTATAAAAAAAAACATGAAAAACAATTGTCAAAAATAAAATACAAAATAAATACATAAAATAAAATAGCTAATTCATTTACTTAGCGTAAAATACGTGTAATTTTAATAGCAAACAAAAAACAATAAAATAAAACTGACAAATTCATTTCATCATTCTTTCCATGTTTCTGTTGTTTTTATTACGAATTATAAGCGGTAGTTAGCAAACAATTACGATATATAAGAGGTAAAGAAGATTTTATTTGAAAAAAAAAATTACGAATTAGCGAGGGGACCAAAATGTATGGAAATTTTACTAATTAACGAGATTTTTTCAAGGGACCGACAGTTTATTACGAATTATCGGGAATTACGATTTATCGGGGTACGAATTATCGGGATTTGACTGTACCATAAACAGTACAATTGTACCATGATTTCCATCCGTGAATTGATGCATGTTGATATTTTTTTGTAAGTTTATTTAAGTTTTTAAAATACGAGTAGTTTGTGTAAAATAGGATTGTCAATTTAATTCCATATTTGATTTGTCCGGATGCGAACGAAAACTGCTCACAATTTTCAGAAACGAGTCACTGAAGACACTAAACGTAAACACATACATATATATGTATCGCTCATTTGCTAAAACAACGTCATAACTCAAAAAAACCCAGTTTGCCAGAAAATGAGTGTAAAGTTTTTCATTTACACACAACTCAATGGAAAAAGAAAATTTTATTTTTCTCTCAAGAGTTGAGTAAACAAGATATTTTGTACGCAATTTTTACACAATATGAAGAACGATTTGAAGATTAATTCTGCATCATTAATTCAAAAATTCCATTTTTTTTTTTTTGGTACTGATGTTCTTTGAGCAAATGAGCGATATGTATGTACATTTATTGAAAATGAAAGTAGCACAGCTTTAAGCAACTTTAGATAATTACATCCATATTCTGACAGCATAGACATTGTGTCATCATACACGAGTGTTTAGCAGAATTGTGTCCAATTTAATTATCATGTGAGTCTTAGTGCAATCTTCCTATTTTTACTACATACCTTTATATAACATCTTTATATTAGCCGTCTTTGTGTTTTATGCAACTGAGATATTTGAGGTTCTGCTGTATTTTTTTAAGTATGTCTTCTGTGTGTTTGTTTATCATTATTTCAAATCACATATGTTTGAAAATATGTAATTTTTTTTACTTCTGGGCTTGCATTCTAATGATTTAATAGGTACACGCTATTTCTTCCAACAATGACTTGTATATTTTTTGATTAGAAATACTTACAGCAGAGTAATAATAATAACAAAACTGATTAAAATAACGTCATTCAGTATCATTTAAGTAGTTGTTCAGATTACATACACTTTCGCTCACCTCGAAAGCATTCAATTTCAAACTAACATCCACTCCAGCGAGAAATAAATAAATTTACGTTTTAGTTAAAAAAAACTGTCAATTTGATGGTACTCGTATCATTAAAGTTTTGTATGTAAAAAAGTGAAAAAAAACTACAATCGTAATAAAATGGTGAATAGATTTTATAACTTAACTAAAAATATTTATCCTTATTCCAGTTGTCGATATCGATAACTAAAATATATTTATACTTATTCCAGTTGTCGACATCGACGTCACTTTAACACAACACCAAAAAATTGGGTTTTGTGTACCCGTTGTCGAAAACAACTGACTCCTGGTGGGTTATTATGTAATTCGATTCGAAACGGAAACTGTTCGAATTTGTATGTTATTAAAATTACAATTCGAACACATTTCCGTGCGATTCGGATTACATAATAACCCCCCTGTTGGCAGGTTTATGCTACTTGCTTGATCTTTGGGAACGGACAGAGAAAGAACTTCTCTGGGAAATTACAAATTTTTTTTTTTGCTGAATGACGGTTCTTCAGATAAATACTAGACAACATCGAGTTCGAAGAATCCAAAGCTCTGTTAAAAGCATGGGTTAGATTGTGTCCTCTAGAATCCTTTCGTCCGTGTTTAATGTTTGCCTTGATTATGTTACCGTAAATCCTTTGGCATTGCAGCTTGTATTCTGGAATTTTTTTGTAGCTGGGATAAATACCACACTTGTGTGATTTGTTCCCTCATGTTAAATTATTTTTTATCAAAACCGCTAATACTTCTCCAGGGGTCAGCATTAACGGCTTTTTGTCACCAGTAGTTAGAAATTTTTCTAAGTGTTACCTTATTTTAGGAAAGCAATAGCGATAGTACAATGTAAAGACTCCATATATTAATCTATTTACGCCTTCTTCTGCCCTTTCTTTCTCTTCTATGTAACGATCAACAATCAACCATCATCTTAAAAACAATAACTAAAACGTCCACTCAACTTGGTGACATTAAAAGCATTTCAAAAATTTAATGTGTTTAACAATAACCACTTCATTTCTCTGGATGCTGTGCGTATATCCTCCACAAGGAGAGGCTTCAAAAATTTTAGCAATCTACGCATTTCCTGGCAAAAGCCACTATATGATGCACGACACCATCATCAAGGAACTCATACAGAGAGGACATCAAGTCACCATGGTGACGGCCTACACTTTGCAGCATTTGAAATTGGGCGAAAATTATACGGAGATTCTGATAGAGCCCGTGTATGACTTTTGGAGTGATGGTGGGTAAGATCATGTGACATTTCCTAATACATAAATAAGAAAACAAAACTTTTGCATATTTTTAGTGATACGAGACTTTAAGGCCAATAACATTTTCGATTTAGCTAGCATGGATTTCTTTGGTTTTCTAAAAATGTTGGATCTAATTGGTTTGAAAACCACCGAACATGCCTTGAAACAAGCAAAAGTGCAGAAAATCATTAATCATCCCCAGCCGAAGGGTCAATATGATCTGCTATTATGTGAACAGTTCTATCAGGAACCATTTTTAGCCTTGTCGCACATATACGATATACCGGTGGTGACCAGCAGTACTCTAGGCTATGAAAATCATATGAGCCAAATGATGGGTGTCTTAACACCCTGGTCATTTGTGCCACATGGCTTCATGCCCTTCACCGATCACATGACTTTTATGGAACGCCTGAAAAATACGTATTATTCGTTGTCGGAAGATTTGATCAGAGAATGGGATCTGTTTCCTAAAATGGATAAAATGGTGCAGGAGCATTTCGGCCATTTAAGAGGTATTTATAAAAAATTCCAAAAAACTTCACCTAAAAATATAACAATTCCTATTTTTATTAGTTGTTATACCAACGGTTTCTCAAATGGAGAAAAATGTTTCAGTCATGCTATTAAATAGTCATACGCCACTGACTACCTCTAGGCCCACTGTAGCTGGTATGGTGCCCGTTGGAGGCATGCATATCTATCCACCCAAGAAACTGCCCCGTGATATAGAAACTTTCCTAGCTGGAGCTGAAAATGGAGCAATTTATTTCAGTTTGGGTAAGTTTTTAAACAATAGTATGCACAGTAGTCATAAAAATAATTGCAATAAATCGAGAATTTATAAACTATTTGATCGAAACGCAGCTCCGGACTGCGCACTAGAGATGATATCGGTAACGCTGTTTCTTAGCATTATGCGATACACACAACTTGTTCTCAACAATGCGTGTGTACACATACATAATAGAAAATTATATTAAAGGGCCGGCGCTCTTAATTCGGCGATGACTGTTCCAAACACACATAGTCCTAGTTTATACTATGCAAGTCTTATTGCTAATCTGATTAGTTTTTTAGGAGAGAGAGAGAGAGACGAAGGAAAAAGAAGCGTTTCTGTTCCCCTCGACACTCGCTTTTCTAACAAACTAATCAGCTTAGCAATAAGACTTGCATAGTGTAAACTAGGACATATTGTGATATTTGCATTTGAGGTAAACAGATTTAAAAGCTCTTAAATTTGTTCTTGCTTCTTTGCAAAACGAGAGCAAGCATTGTTGTAGCTGAGGTCTAGTTGTCTGTGTTTTTGGTTTCCCCTCCTTGGAAGCAACAAATTTATCATTTACCAATTTTTTTTCTATTACAGGCAGCAATGTTCAATCTAAAGATATGCCCGCCGAAAAACTGCACATGTTCCTTGAAGTTTTTGGTTCCATAACACAACGCATACTTTGGAAATTTGAAAATGAAAGTATTCCAAATCTGCCAAAGAATGTTATGATCAAAGCTTGGCTACCACAAGCTGACATCTTGGCTCATCCTAATGTTAAGATATTCATTACACATGGTGGTTTGTTTGGCACTCAGGAGGGTGTGCATTATGCCGTGCCAATGCTGGGTATGCCCATCTATTGTGATCAACATTTGAATATGCGCAAAGCGGTACAAAGTGGCATTGCCATCAGTCTGCATTTCCCCGATATAACCAAGCAGCTATTAAAGGATTCTCTCGACAAATTATTGCATGATCCCTTTTATCGTAATAACATTAATAGAATCTCTACTATATTCCATGATCGTCCGTTGAGTGCACGTGAAACTGCCATGTATTGGATAGAGTATGTCATACGGCATAAAGGAGCGACTCATTTAAGATCAGCAGGACTGGATTTGAAATGGTATCAATTCTATTTATTGGATGTTATTGCTTTTGTTGTCGCTTGCATTGCGCTGGCTTTGGTGCTGTCATGGACTGTATTACGTTTGCTATTCAATCGCAAATTTCATAGTGCGAAATCTAAAGCAGAATAGTATTAATTTGAAAGTGTAACAGCCTTATTTATAAAAATTATTAAGGCTTTATAAAGGTTTTTCAAGAAAAAAATTTTATGAAAATTTGTTTCCAAACCCCTTTCTAAAGCCTTAATAAGTTTTATAAATAAGACTGTAAAATATTTAAGGAATTGTCTAAAGGAAAACTGTTAATAAATATGTATATATGTATGTGAAAATTACATACATCAATTATATTTCAATTTATCGATCAATTCGGTTTGGTTTTTTAATACCAATCAGCTGGTGATCAGCTGATTTAAAGTTTGCTTCGCTAAATTCGCCAAAAACTATGGCAAACAACTCACAGAAAATAGTTTTGTTAAATTAAAGTTACAAACATCCAAAATCTTTTTACATACATATTTTAAATAATTTTTTCAATGATTTAAAGTTGTCCACCGGAACTAAATAAATACTCCTCACAACATTTTAAGCTTTCATACCCATTGGGATTTTCTAAAAATTTTCCAACTTATTTGGCAATTATCCCGTTTATACGCACTTCTTATTTGCAAATTAAACTGGACAGCGTTGCCATATAACTTTTTTTTATTGTAAGTTAATAACTCACGAAAACTATTTGCAAATAAGGTGTAAAATGTTGCCAATTATTTTTGTTTTGTAAGAAATGTAATACATATTTAACAATGTGTGGCAATATAATTCACAGATAGTAATGAATGCTATCTACGTATAAACGGTGAGTTCAGTATTTACAAATAGTTTTATTTGCAAATAAGATTTGCGTATAAATGAGGTAAGTGTCAAATTAAAAGCTAAAAGCGACTTTAACGGCAACTTTAGTATGAAGAACTGTCAGTTAAAGTTCACGTTAACTCTTAATCATACATTGTGAAAAGGAACGTTAATGTTATAAATAAAATCGCAAATTATACAATAACTCTTTTTGACGAGTATATTAAGAAAGACATTCACCCATTGTAGTGAAACAGTCTTTGGTGGGAATCGAACCCAAGACCCCCACACGGAGGGCCTAAAACACTATCCACTAGGCTAACGGGGCGCTCAAGTTTCTTTTATAGTGATTAAATAAAATAATATTTGAATGGTTAAAAAAATTAATTTAAAATTGTTTAAGTTACAATTGTCAACTGAGTTTTTAAAAATTGGCAAAGTTAATCAAAGTTTAAATGATAAAATTTTAATTGCAGAGAGATTTACTTTGGTGCCGAAACTCTCTTTGGTATATTTAAGCACTCAGTTTTTTTCTCTCGTTCGTTATTTCAACACTGAAAGAAATATACACTTACAAAAATTTGTTCCTGTGAATGTATGTGAAGCTTAAATAATAACATGAAAAATTGCTGCAAGAAAAATTTTAGCATCTAAAATTTTTTTATGAAAAAAATTTAATGGACTATATATATGTACATCGTCTTTTTTTCAATTTTTTATGAAAAAATTTTATCGACTATAAATCGTCCGATTCGTATGCAAACAATTATATACACCATACATCGTCTATTTTTCATGCAAAAAATTAAATGGACTGGCTATATATAAAAAATTTAATGGACTATATATACATCGTCTTTTTTTCAATTTTTTATGAAAAAATTTTATCGACTATAAATCGTCCGATTCGTATGCAAACAATTATATACACCATACATCGTCTATTTTTCATGCAAAAAATTAAATGGACTGGCTATATATACAAAATTTAATGGACTCTACATCGTCCATTTTTAAAATTTTTATAAAAAATTAAATTGACTATAATTCGTTCATTTCGTATGTAAAAACTTAAGTGGACTATATACGTCGTCTTCTTTTCGTGCAAAGAATTTAATAAACTATACATCATCCATTTTTCATGAAAAAAATTTTTTTATGAAAAAAATATAATGGACTATACATCGTCTTTTTTTAAATTTTTTATGAAAAAATTTTATCGACTATAAATCGTCCGATTCGTATGCAAACAATTATATAGACTATACATCGTCTATTTTTCATGCAAAAAATTAAATGGACTGGCTATATATAAAAAATGTAATGGACTATACATCGTCCATTTTTAAAATTTTTATAAAAAATTAAATTGACTATAATTCGTCCATTTCGTATGTAAAAACTTAAGTGGACTATATACGTCGTCTTCTTTTCGTGCAAAGAATTTAATAAACTATACATCATCCATTTTTCATGAAAAAAATTATTTTATGAAAAAAATGTAATGGACTATACATCGTCTTTTTTTAAATTTCTTATGAAAAAATTTTATCGACTATAAATCGTCCGATTCGTATGCAAACAATTATATTGACTATACATCGTCTATTTTCCATGCAAAAAATTAAATGGACTGGCTATATATGAAAAATTTAATGGACTATACATCGTCCATTTTTAAAATTTTTATAAAAAATTAAATTGACTATAATTCGTCCATTTCGTATGTAAAAACTTAAGTGGACTATATACGTCGTCTTCTTTTCGTGCAAAGAATTTAATAAACTATACATCATCCATTTTCGTGAAAAAAAATTTTTTATAAAAAAAATATAATGGACTATACATCGTCTTTTTTTCAATTTTTTATGAAAAAATTTTATCGACTATAAATTGTCCGATTCGTATGCAAACAATTATATAGACTATACATCGTCTATTTTTCATGCCAAATTAAATGGACTGGCTATATATACAAAATTTAATGGACTATACATCGTCCATTTTTAAAATTTTTATAAAAAATTAAATTGACTATAATTCGTTCATTTCGTATGTAAAAACTTAAGTGGACTATATACGTCGTCTTCTTTTCGTGCAAAGAATTTAATAAACTATACATCATCCATTTTTCATGAAAAAAATTATTTTATGAAAAAAATGTAATGGACTATACATCGTCTTTTTTTAAATTTCTTATGAAAAAATTTTATCGACTATAAATCGTCCGATTCGTATGCAAACAATTATATAGACTATACATCGTCTATTTTTCATGCAAAAAATTAAATGGACTGGCTATATATAAAAAATTTAATGGACTATACATCGTCCATTTTTAAAATTTGTATAAAAAATTAAATTGACTATAATTCGTCCATTTCGTATGTAAAAACTTAAGTGGACTATATACGTCGTCTTCTTTTCGTGCAAAGAATTTAATAAACTATACATCATCCATTTTTCATGAAAAAAATTATTTTATGAAAAAAATGTAATGGACTATACATCGTCTTTTTTTAAATTTCTTATGAAAAAATTTTATCGACTATAAATCGTCCGATTCGTATGCAAACAATTATATAGACTATACATCGTCTATTTTTCATGCAAAAAATTAAATGGACTGGCTATATATAAAAAATTTAATGGACTATACATCGTCCATTTTTAAAATTTTTATAAAAAATTAAATTGACTATAATTCGTCCATTTCGTATGTAAAAACTTAAGTGGACTATATACGTCGTCTTCTTTTCGTGCAAAGAATTTAATAAACTATACATCATCCATTTTCGTGAAAAAAAATTTTTTATAAAAAAAATATAATGGACTATACATCGTCTTTTTTTCAATTTTTTATGAAAAAATTTTATCGACTATAAATCGTCCGATTCGTATGCAAACAATTATATAGACTATACATCGTCTATTTTTCATGAAAAAAATTAAATGGACTGGCTATATATAAAAAATTTAATGGACTATACATCGTCCATTTTTAAAATTTTTATAAAAATTTAAATTGACTATAATTCGTCCATTTTGTATGTAAAAACTTCAGTGGACTATATACGTCGTCTTCTTTTCGTGCAAAGAATTTAATAAACTATACATCATCCATTTTTCATGAAAAAAATTTTTTTATGAAAAAAATTTAATGGACTATACATCGTCTTTTTTTAAATTTTTATGAAAAAATTTAATCGACTATAAATCGTCCGATTCGTATGCAAACAATTATATAGACTATACATCGTCTATTTTTCATGCAAAAAATTAAATGGACTGGCTATATATAAAAAATTTAATGGACTATACATCGTCCATTTTTAAAATTTTTATAAAAAATTAAAATGATTATAATTCATCCATTTCGTATGTAAAAACTTAAGTGGACTATACACGTCGTCTTCTTTTCGTGCAAAGAATTTAATAAACTATACATCATCCATTTTTCATGAAAAAAATTTTTTTATGAAAAAAATTTAATGGTATATACGTCGTCTTTTTTTCAATTTTTTATGAAAAAATTTTATCGACTATAAATTGTCCGATTCGTATGCAAACAATTATATAGACTATACATCGTCTATTTTTCATGCCAAATTAAATGGACTGGCTATATATACAAAATTTAATGGACTATACATCGTCCATTTTTAAAATTTTTATAAAAAATTAAATTGACTATAATTCGTTCATTTCGTATGTAAAAACTTAAGTGGACTATATACGTCGTCTTCTTTTCGTGCAAAGAATTTAATAAACTGTACATCATCCATTTTTCATGAAAAAAATTTTTTTATGAAAAAAATATAATGGACTATACATCGTCTTTTTTTCAATTTTTATGAAAAAATTGTATCGACTATAAATCGTCCGATTCGTATGCAAACAATTATATAGACTATACATCGTCTATTTTTCATGCCAAATTAAATGGACTGGCTATATATACAAAATTTAATGGACTATACATCGTCCATTTTTAAAATTTTTATAAAAAATTAAATTGACTATAATTCGTTCATTTCGTATGTAAAAACTTAAGTGGACTATACACGTCGTCTTCTTTTCGTGCAAAGAATTTAATAAACTATACATCATCCATTTTTCATGAAAAAATTTTTTTATGAAAAAAATGTAATGGACTATACGTCGTCTTTTTTTCAATTTTTTATGAAAAAATTTAATCGACTATAAATTGTCCGATTCGTATGCAAACAATTATATAGACTATACATCGTCTATTTTTCATGCCAAATTAAATGGACTGGCTATATATACAAAATTTAATGGACTATACATCGTCCATTTTTAAAATTTTTATAAAAAATTAAATTGACTATAATTCGTTCATTTCGTATGTAAAAACTTAAGTGGACTATATACGTCGTCTTCTTTTCGTGCAAAGAATTTAATAAACTATACATCATCCATTTTTCATGAAAAAAATTTTTTTATGAAAAAAATATAATGGACTATACATCGTCTTTTTTTCAATTTTTATCCAAAAATTTAATCGACTTTAAATCGTCCGATTCGTATGCAAACAATTATATTGACTATACATTGTCTATTTTTCATGCAAAAAATTAAATGGACTGGCTATATATAAAACATTTAATGGACTATACATCGTCCATTTTTAAAATTTTTATAAAAACTTAAATTGACTATAATTCGTCCATTTCGTATGTAAAAGCTTAAGTGGACTGTATACGTCGACTTCTTTTCGTGCAAGGAATTTAATAAACTATACATCATCCATTTTTCATGAAAAAAAATTTTTATGAAAAAAATTTAATTTTTTAAAAAATTTTTCAATTTTTATGAAAAAATTTAATCGATTATAAGTCGTCCGATTCGTATGCAAACAATTATATAGACTATACATCGTCTATTTTTCATGAAAAAATTAAATGGACTGGCTATATATAAAAAATTTAATGGACTATACATCGTCCATTTTTAAAATTTTTATAAAAAATTAAATTGACTATAATTCGTCCATTTCGTATGTAAAAACTTAAGTGGACTATATACGTCCTCTTCTTTTCGTGCAAAGAATTTAATAAACTATACATCATCCATTTTTCATGAAAAAAATTTTTTTATGAAAAAAATTTAATGGACTATACATCGTCTTTTTTTCAATTTTTATCCAAAAATTTAATCGACTTTAAATCGTCCGATTCGTATGCAAACAATTATATTGACTATACATTGTCTATTTTTCATGCAAAAAATTAAATGGACTGGCTATATATAAAAAATTTAATGGACTATACATCGTCCATTTTTAAAATTTTTATAAAAATTAAATTGACTATAATTCGCTCATTTCGTGTGTAAAAACTTATGTGGACTATATACGTCGACTTCTTTTTGTGCAAAGAATTTAATAAACTATACATCATCCATTTTTCATGAAAAAAAATTTTTTATGAAAAAAATATAATGGACTATACATTGTCTTTTTTTTAATTTTTTATGAAAAAATTTTGTCGACTATAAATCGTCCGATTCGTATGCAAACAATTATTTAGACTATACATCGTCTATTTTTCATGCAAAAAATTAAATGGACTGGCTATATATACAAAATTAAATGGACTATACATCGTCCATTTTTAAAATTTTTATAAAAAATTAAATTGACTATAATTCGCTCATTTCGTGTGTAAAAACTTGAGTGGACTATATACGTCGTCTTCTTTTCGTGCAAAGAATTTAATAAACTATACATCATCCATTTTTCATGAAAAAAATTTTTTTATAAAAAAAATTTAATGGACTATACATCGTCTTTTTTTAAATTTCTTATGAAAAAATTTTATCGACTATAAATCGTCCGATTCGTATGCAAACAATTATATAGACTATACATCGTCTATTTTTCCTGCAAAAATTTAAATGGACTGGCTATATATACAAAATTTAATGGACTATACATCGTCCATTTTTAAAATTTTTATAAAAAATTAAATTGACTATAATTCGCTCATTTCGTGTGTAAAAACTTGAGTGGACTATATACGTCGTCTTCTTTTCGTGCAAAGAATTTAATAAACTATACATCATCCATTTTTCAAGCAAAAAATTTTTTTTGAAAAAAATTTAATGGACTATACATCTTTTTTTTTAAATTTCTTATGAAAAAATTTTATCGACTATAAATCGTCCGATTCGTATGCAAACAATTATATAGACTATACATCGTCTATTTTTCCTGCAAAAAATTAAATGGACTGGCTATATATACAAAATTTAATGGACTATACATCGTCCATTTTTAAAATTTTTATAAAAAATTAAATTGACTATAATTCGCTCATTTCGTGTGTAAAAACTTAAGTGGACTATATACGTCGTCTTCTTTTCGTGCAAAGAATTTAATAAACTATACATCATCCATTTTTCAAGCAAAAAATTTTTTATGAAAAAAATTTAATGGACTATACATCGTCTTTTTTCAATTTTTATGAAAAAATTTAATCGACTATAAATCGTCCGATTCGTATGCAAACAATTATATTGACTATACATCGTCTATTTTTCATGCAAAAAATTAAATGGACTGGCTATATATAAAAAATTTAATGGACTATACATCGTCCATTTTTTAAATTTTTATAAAAAATTAAATTGACTATAATTCGTCCAGTTCGTATGTAAAAACTTAAGTGGACTATATACGTCGTCTTCTTTTCGTGCAAAGAATTTAATAAACTATACATCATCCATTTTTCATGAAAAAAATTTTTTTATGAAAAAAATTTAATGGATATACATCGTCTTTTTTTTCAATTTCTTATGAAAAAATTTTATCGACTATAAATCGTCCGATTCGTATGCAAACAATTATATAGACTATACATCGTCTATTTTTCCTGCAAAAAATTAAATGGACTGGCTATATATACAAAATTTAATGGACTATACATCGTCCATTTTTAAAATTTTTATAAAAAATTAAATTGACTATAATTCGTTCATTTCGTATGTAAAAACTTAAGTGGACTATATACGTCGTCTTCTTTTCGTGCAAAGAATTTAATAAACTATAGACCATCCATTTTTCATGAAAAAAATTTTTATGAAAAAAATTTAATGGACTATACATCGTCTTTTTTTAAATTTTTATGAAAAAATTTAATCGACTATAAATCGTCCGATTCGTATGCAAACAATTATATTGACTATACATCGTCTATTTTTCATGCAAAAAATTAAATGGACTGGCTTTATATAAAAAATTTAATGGACTATAATATATCGTCCATTTTTAAAATTTTTATAAAAAATTAAATTGACTATAATTCGTCCAGTTCGTATGTAAAAACTTAAGTGGACTATATACGTCGTCTTCTTTTCGTGCAAAGAATTTAATAAACTATACATCATCCATTTTTCATGAAAAAAATTTTTTTATGAAAAAAATTTAATGGACTATACATCGTCTTTTTTTAAATTTCTTATGAAAAAATTTTATCGACTATAAATCGTCCGATTCGTATGCAAACAATTATATAGACTATACATCGTCTATTTTTCCTGCAAAAAATTAAATGGACTGGCTATATATACAAAATTTAATGGACTATACATCGTCCATTTTTAAAATTTTTATAAAAAATTAAATTGACTATAATTCGCTCATTTCGTGTGTAAAAACTTAAGTGGACTATATACGTCGTCTTCTTTTCGTGCAAAGAATTTAATAAACTATACATCATCCATTTTTCATGAAAAAAAATTTTTTATGAAAAAAATTTAATGGACTATACATCGTCTTTTTTTAAATTTCTTATGAAAAAATTTTATCGACTATAAATCGTCCGATTCGTATGCAAACAATTATATAGACTATACATCGTCTATTTTTCCTGCAAAAAATTAAATGGACTGGCTATATATACAAAATTTAATGGACTATACATCGTCCATTTTTAAAATTTTTATAAAAAATTAAATTGACTATAATTCGCTCATTTCGTGTGTAAAAACTTAAGTGGACTATATACGTCGTCTTCTTTTCGTGCAAAGAATTTAATAAACTATACATCATCCATTTTTCATGCAAAAAATTTTTTATGAAAAAAATTTAATGGACTATACATCGTCTTTTTTTCAATTTTTATGAAAAAATTTAATCGACTATAAATCGTCCGATTCGTATGCAAACAATTATATTGACTATACATCGTCTATTTTTCATGCAAAAAATTAAATGGACTGGCTATATATAAAAAATTTAATGGACTATACATCGTCCATTTTTAAAATTTTTATAAAAAATTAAATTGACTATACTTCGCTCATTTCGTGTGTAAAAACTTAAGTGGACTATATACTTCGTCTTCTTTTCGTGCAAAGAATTTAATAAACTATACATCATCCATTTTTCATGAAAAAAATTTTTTTATGAAAAAAATTTAATGGATTATATATACATCGTCTTTTTTTCAATTTCTTATGAAAAAATTTTATCGACTATAAATCGTCCGATTCGTATGCAAACAATTATATAGACTATTCATCGTCTAATTTTCATGCAAAAAATTAAATGGACTGGCTATATATAAAAAATTTAATGGACTATACATCGTCCATTTTTAAAATTTTTATAAAAAATTAAATTGACTATAATTCGTCCAGTTCGTATGTAAAAACTTAAGTGGACTATATACGTCGTCTTCTTTTCGTGCAAAGAATTTAATAAACTATACATCATCCATTTTTCATGAAAAAAATTTTTTTATTAAAAAAATTTAATGGACTATACATCGTCTTTTTTTCAATTTCTTATGAAAAAATTTTATCGACTATAAATCGTCCGATTCGTATGCAAACAATTATATAGACTATACATCGTCTATTTTTCCTGCAAAAAATTAAATGGACTGGCTATATATACAAAATTTAATGGACTATACATCGTCCATTTTTAAAATTTTTATAAAAAAATAAATTGACTATAATTCGCTCATTTCGTGTGTAAAAACTTAAGTGGACTATATACGTCGTCTTCTTTTCGTGCAAAGAATTTAATAAACTATACATCATCCATTTTTCATGAAAAAAATTTTTTATGAAAAAAATTTAATGGACTATACATCGTCTTTTTTTCAATTTTTATGAAAAAATTTAATCGACTATAAATCGTCCGATTCGTATGCATACAATTATATTGACTATACATCGTCTATTTTTCATGCAAAAAATTAAATGGACTGGCTATATATACAAAATTTAATGGACTATACATCGTCCATTTTTAAAATTTTTATAAAAAATTAAATTGACTATAATTCGTCCAGTTCGTATGTAAAAACTTAAGTGGACTATATACGTCGTCTTCTTTTCGTGCAAAGAATTTAATAAACTATACATCATCCATTTTTCATGCAAAAAATTTTTTTATGAAAAAAATTTAATGGACTATACATCGTCTTTTTTTCAATTTCTTATGAAAAAATTTTATCGACTATAAATCGTCCGATTCGTATGCAAACAATTATATAGACTATACATCGTCTATTTTTCCTGCAAAAAATTAAATGGACTGGCTATATATACAAAATTTAATGGACTATACATCGTCCATTTTTAAAATTTTTATAAAAAATTAAATTGACTATAATTCGCTCATTTCGTGTGTAAAAACTTAAGTGGACTATATACGTCGTCTTCTTTTCGTGCAAAGAATTTAATAAACTATACATCATCCATTTTTCATGCAAAAAATTTTTTATGAAAAAAATTTAATGGACTATACATCGTCTTTTTTTCAATTTTTATGAAAAAATTTAATCGACTATAAATCGTCCGATTCGTATGCAAACAATTATATTGACTATACATCGTCTATTTTTCATGTAAAAAATTAAATGGACTGGCTATATATAAAAAATTTAATGGACTATACATCGTCCATTTTTAAAATTTTTATAAAAAATTAAATTGACTATAATTCGTCCATTTCGTATGTAAAAACTTAAGTGGACTATATACGTCGTCTTCTTTTCGTGAAAAGAATTTAATAAACTATACATCATCCATTTTTCATGAAAAAAAATTTTTTATGAAAAAAATTTAATGGACTATACATCGTCTTTTTTTCAATTTTTATGAAAAAATTTAATCGACTATAAATCGTCCGATTCGTATGCAAACAATTATATTGACTACACATCGTCTATTTTCCATGCAAAAAATTAAATGGACTGGCTATATATAAAAAATTTAATGGACTATACATCGTCCATTTTTACAATTTTTATAAAAACTTAAATTGACTATAATTCGTCCATTTCGTATGTGAAAACTTAAGTGGACTATATACGTCGTCTTCTTTTCGTGCAAAGAATTTAATAAACTATACATCATCCATTTTCATGAAAAAAATTTTTTTATAAAAAAAATATAATGGACTATACATCGTCTTTTTTTAAATTTTTTATGAAAAAATTTTATCGACTATAAATCGTCCGATTCGTATGCAAACAATTATATTGACTATACATCGTCTATTTTCCATGCAAAAAATTAAATGGACTGGCTATATATAAAAAATTTAATGGACTATACATCGTCCATTTTTAAAATTTTTATAAAAAATTAAATTGACTATAATTCGCTCATTTCGTGTGTAAAAACTTAAGTGGACTATATACGTCGTCTTCTTTTCGTGCAAAGAATTTAATAAACTATACATCATCCATTTTTCATGAAAAAAATTTTTTTATGAAAAAATATAATGGACTATACATCGTCTTTTTTTAAATTTTTATGAAAAAATTGTATCGACTATAAATCGTCCGATTCGTATGCAAACAATTATATTGACTATACATCGTCTATTTTCCATGCAAAAAATTAAATGGACTGGCTATATATAAAAAATTTAATGGACTATACATCGTCCATTTTTAAAATTTTTATAAAAAATTAAATTGACTATAATTCGTCCATTTCGTATGTAAAAACTTAAGTGGACTATATACGTCGTCTTCTTTTCGTGCAAAGAATTTAATAAACTATACATCATCCATTTTTCATGAAAAAAATTTTTTTATGAAAAAAATATAATGGACTATACATCGTCTTTTTTTAAATTTTTATGAAAAAAGTGTATCGACTATAAATCGTCCGATTCGTATGCAAACAATTATATTGACTATACATCGTCTATTTTCCATGCAAAAAATTAAATGGACTGGCTATATATACAAAATTTAATGGACTATACATCGTCCATTTTTAAAATATTTATAAAAAATTAAATTGACTATAATTCGCTCATTTCGTGTGTAAAAACTTGAGTGGACTATATACGTCGTCTTCTTTTCGTGCAAAGAATTTAATAAACTATACATCATCCATTTTTCATGAAAAAACTTTTTTTTGAAAAAAATTTAATGGACTATTATACATCGTCTTTTTTTCAATTTTTATGAAAAAATTTAATCGACTATAAATCGTCCGATTCGTATGCAAACAATTATATTGACTATACATCGTCTATTTTCCATGCAAAAAATTAAATGGACTGGCTATATATAAAAAATGTAATGGACTATACATCGTCCATTTTTAAAATTTTTATAAAAAATTAAATTGACTATAATTCGCTCATTTCGTGTGTAAAAACTTAAGTGGACTATATACGTCGTCTTCTTTTCGTGCAAAGAATTTAATAAACTATACATCATCCATTTTTCATGCAAAAAATTTTTTATGAAAAAAATTTAATGGACTATACATCGTCTTTTTTTCAATTTTTATGAAAAAATTTAATCGACTATAAATCGTC
Source organism: Tachina lurida (assembly GCA_944452675.1). NCBI lineage: Eukaryota > Metazoa > Arthropoda > Insecta > Diptera > Tachinidae > Tachina > Tachina lurida. The sequence continues at coordinate 121,793,657 of OX101756.1, forward strand.
CGATTCGTATGCAAACAATTATATTGACTATACATCGTCTATTTTTCATGTAAAAAATTAAATGGACTGGCTATATATAAAAAATTTAATGGACTATACATCGTCCATTTTTAAAATTTTTATAAAAAATTAAATTGACTATAATTCGTCCATTTCGTATGTAAAAACTTAAGTGGACTATATACGTCGTCTTCTTTTCGTGAAAAGAATTTAATAAACTATACATCATCCATTTTTCATGAAAAAAAATTTTTTATGAAAAAAATTTAATGGACTATATACATCGTCTTTTTTTCAATTTTTATGAAAAAATTTAATCGACTATAAATCGTCCGATTCGTATGCAAACAATTATATTGACTACACATCGTCTATTTTCCATGCAAAAAATTAAATGGACTGGCTATATATAAAAAATTTAATGGACTATACATCGTCCATTTTTACAATTTTTATAAAAACTTAAATTGACTATAATTCGTCCATTTCGTATGTGAAAACTTAAGTGGACTATATACGTCGTCTTCTTTTCGTGCAAAGAATTTAATAAACTATACATCATCCATTTTCATGAAAAAAATTTTTTTATAAAAAAAATATAATGGACTATACATCGTCTTTTTTTCAATTTTTTATGAAAAAATTTTATCGACTATAAATCGTCCGATTCGTATGCAAACAATTATATTGACTATACATCGTCTATTTTCCATGCAAAAAATTAAATGGACTGGCTATATATAAAAAATTTAATGGACTATACATCGTCCATTTTTAAAATTTTTATAAAAAATTAAATTGACTATAATTCGCTCATTTCGTGTGTAAAAACTTAAGTGGACTATATACGTCGTCTTCTTTTCGTGCAAAGAATTTAATAAACTATACATCATCCATTTTTCATGAAAAAAATTTTTTTATGAAAAAATATAATGGACTATACATCGTCTTTTTTTAAATTTTTATGAAAAAATTGTATCGACTATAAATCGTCCGATTCGTATGCAAACAATTATATTGACTATACATCGTCTATTTTCCATGCAAAAAATTAAATGGACTGGCTATATATAAAAAATTTAATGGACTATACATCGTCCATTTTTAAAATTTTTATAAAAAATTAAATTGACTATAATTCGTCCATTTCGTATGTAAAAACTTAAGTGGACTATATACGTCGTCTTCTTTTCGTGCAAAGAATTTAATAAACTATACATCATCCATTTTTCATGAAAAAAATTTTTTTATGAAAAAAATATAATGGACTATACATCGTCTTTTTTTAAATTTTTATGAAAAAATTGTATCGACTATAAATCGTCCGATTCGTATGCAAACAATTATATTGACTATACATCGTCTATTTTCCATGCAAAAAATTAAATGGACTGGCTATATATACAAAATTTAATGGACTATACATCGTCCATTTTTAAAATATTTATAAAAAATTAAATTGACTATAATTCGCTCATTTCGTGTGTAAAAACTTGAGTGGACTATATACGTCGTCTTCTTTTCGTGCAAAGAATTTAATAAACTATACATCATCCATTTTTCATGAAAAAACTTTTTTTTTGAAAAAAATTTAATGGACTATTATACATCGTCTTTTTTTCAATTTTTATGAAAAAATTTAATCGACTATAAATCGTCCGATTCGTATGCAAACAATTATATTGACTATACATCGTCTATTTTCCATGCAAAAAATTAAATGGACTGGCTATATATAAAAAATGTAATGGACTATACATCGTCCATTTTTAAAATTTTTATAAAAAATTAAATTGACTATAATTCGCTCATTTCGTGTGTAAAAACTTAAGTGGACTATATACGTCGTCTTCTTTTCGTGCAAAGAATTTAATAAACTATACATCATCCATTTTTCATGAAAAAAATTTTTTTATGAAAAAAATATAATGGACTATACATCGTCTTTTTTTAAATTTTTATGAAAAAATTGTATCGACTATAAATCGTCCGATTCGTATGCAAACAATTATATTGACTATACATCGTCTATTTTCCATGCAAAAAATTAAATGGACTGGCTATATATACAAAATTTAATGGACTATACATCGTCCATTTTTAAAATATTTATAAAAAATTAAATTGACTATAATTCGCTCATTTCGTGTGTAAAAACTTGAGTGGACTATATACGTCGTCTTCTTTTCGTGCAAAGAATTTAATAAACTATACATCATCCATTTTTCATGAAAAAACTTTTTTTTGAAAAAAATTTAATGGACTATTATACATCGTCTTTTTTTCAATTTTTATGAAAAAATTTAATCGACTATAAATCGTCCGATTCGTATGCAAACAATTATATTGACTATACATCGTCTATTTTCCATGCAAAAAATTAAATGGACTGGCTATATATAAAAAATGTAATGGACTATACATCGTCCATTTTTAAAATATTTATAAAAAATTAAATTGACTATAATTCGCTCATTTCGTGTGTAAAAACTTGAGTGGACTATATACGTCGTCTTCTTTTCGTGCAAAGAATTTAATAAACTATACATCATCCATTTTTCATGAAAAAAATTTTTTTATGAAAAAAATATAATGGACTATACATCGTCTTTTTTTCAATTTTTATGAAAAAATTGTATCGACTATAAATCGTCCGATTCGTATGCAAACAATTATATTGACTATACATCGTCTATTTTCCATGCAAAAAATTAAATGGACTGGCTATATATAAAAAATTTAATGGACTATACATCGTCCATTTTTAAAATTTTTATAAAAAATTAAATTGACTATAATTCGTCCATTTCGTATGTAAAAACTTAAGTGGACTATATACGTCGTCTTCTTTTCGTGCAAAGAATTTAATAAACTATACATCATCCATTTTTCATGAAAAAAATTTTTTTATGAAAAAAATATAATGGACTATATCGTCTTTTTTTCAATTTCTTATGAAAAAATTTTATCGACTATAAATCGTCCGATCCATTTTTCATGCAAAAAATTTTTTATGAAAAATATTTAATGGACTATAAATCGTCCGATTCGTATGCAAACAATTATATTGACTATACATCGTCTATTTTTCATGTAAAAAATTAAATGGACTGGCTATATATAAAAAATTTAATGGACTATACATCGTCTTTTTTTCAATTTTTATGAAAATATTTAATCCACTATAAATCTTCCGATTCGTATGCAAACAATTATATAGACTATACATCGTCTATTTTTCCTGCAAAAAATTAAATGGACTGGCTATATATACAAAATTTAATGGACTATACATCGTCCATTTTTAAAATTTTTATAAAAAATTAAATTGACTATAATTCGTTCATTTCGTATGTAAAAACTTGAGTGGACTATATACGTCGTCTTCTTTTCGTGCAAAGAATTTAATAAACTATAAATCATCCATTTTTCATGAAAAAAATTTTTTTTGAAAAAAATTTAATGGACTATACATCGTCTTTTTTTCAATTTTTATGAAAAAATTTAATCGACTATAAATCGTCCGATTCGTATGCAAACAATTATATTGACTATACATCGTCTATTTTTCATGTAAAAAATTAAATGGACTGGCTATATATAAAAAATTTAATGGACTATATATCGTCCATTTTTAAAATTTTTATAAAAAATTAAATTTACTATAATTCGCTCATTTCGTGTGTAAAAACTTAAGTGGACTATATACGTCGTCTTCTTTTCGTGCAAAGAATTTAATAAACTATACATCATCCATTTTTCATGAAAAAAATTTTTTTATGCAAAAAATTTAATGGACTATACATCGTCTTTTTTTCAATTTCTTATGAAAAAATTTTATCGAATATAAATCGTCCGATTCGTATGCAAACAATTATATAGACTATACATCGTCTATTTTTCCTGCAAAAAATTAAATGGACTGGCTATATATACAAAATTTAATGGACTATACATCGTCCATTTTTAAAATTTTTATAAAAAATTAAATTGACTATAATTCGTCCATTTCGTATGTAAAAACTTAAGTGGACTATATACGTCGTCTTCTTTTCGTGCAAAGAATTTAATAAACTATACATCATCCATTTTTCATGAAAAAAATTTTTTTTTAAAAAAATTTAATGGACTATACATCGTCTTTTTTTAAATTTTTATGAAAAAATTTAATCGACTATAAATCGTCCGATTCGTATGCAAACAATTATATAGACTATACATCGCATATTTTTCCTGCAAAAAATTTAATGGACTGGCTATATATACAAAATTTAATGGACTATACATCGTCCATTTTTAAAATTTTTATAAAAAATTAAATTGACTATAATTCGTCCATTTCGTATGTAAACACTTAAGTGGACTATATACGTCGTCTTCTTTTCGTGCAAAGAATTTAATAAACTATACATCATCCATTTTTCATGAAAAAAATTTTTTTATGAAAAAAATTTAATGGACTATACATCGTCTTTTTTTAAATTTCTTATGAAAAAATTTTATCGACTATAAATCGTCCGATTCGTATGCAAACAATTATATTGACTATACATCGTCTATTTTTTATGTAAAAAATTAAATGGACTGGCTATATATAAAAAATTTAATGGACTATACATCGTCCATTTTTAAAATTTTTATAAAAAATTAAATTGACTATAATTCGCTCATTTCGTGTGTAAAAACTTAAGTGGACTATATACGTCGTCTTCTTTTCGTACAAAGAATTTAATAAACTATACATCATCCATTTTTCATGCAAAAAATTTTTTATGAAAAAAATTTAATGGACTATACATCGTCTTTTTTTCAATTTTTATGAAAAAATTTAATCGACTATAAATCGTCCGATTCGTATGCAAACAATTATATTGACTATACATCGTCTATTTTTCATGTAAAAAATTAAATGGACTGGCTATATATAAAAAATTTAATGGACTATACATCGTCCATTTTTAAAATTTTTATAAAAAATTAAATTGACTATAATTCGTCCATTTCGTATGTAAAAACTTAAGTGGACTATATACGTCGTCTTCTTTTCGTGCAAAGAATTTAATAAACTATACATCATCCATTTTTCATGAAAAAAATTTTTTTTGAAAAAAATTTAATGGACTATACATCGTCTTTTTTTAAATTTTTATGAAAAAATTTAATCGACTATAAATCGTCCGATTCGTATGCAAACAATTATATAGACTATACATCGCATATTTTTCCTGCAAAAAATTTAATGGACTGGCTATATATACAAAATTTAATGGACTATACATCGTCCATTTTTAAAATTTTTATAAAAAATTAAATTGACTATAATTCGTCCATTTCGTATGTAAAAACTTAAGTGGACTATATACGTCGTCTTCTTTTCGTGCAAAGAATTTAATAAACTATACATCATCCATTTTTCATGAAAAAAATTTTTTTATGAAAAAAATTTAATGGACTACACATCGTCTTTTTTTAAATTTCTTATGAAAAAATTTTATCGACTATAAATCGTCCGATTCGTATGCAAACAATTATATTGACTATACATCGTCTATTTTTTATGTAAAAAATTAAATGGACTGGCTATATATAAAAAATTTAATGGACTATACATCGTCCATTTTTAAAATTTTTATAAAAAATTAAATTGACTATAATTCGCTCATTTCGTGTGTAAAAACTTAAGTGGACTATATACGTCGTCTTCTTTTCGTACAAAGAATTTAATAAACTATACATCATCCATTTTTCATGCAAAAAATTTTTTATGAAAAAAATTTAATGGACTATACATCGTCTTTTTTTCAATTTTTATGAAAAAATTTAATCGACTATAAATCGTCCGATTCGTATGCAAACAATTATATTGACTATACATCGTCTATTTTTCATGTAAAAAATTAAATGGACTGGCTATATATAAAAAATTTAATGGACTATACATCGTCCATTTTTTAAATTTTTATAAAAAATTAAATTGACTATAATTCGTCCATTTCGTATGTAAAAACTTAAGTGGACTATATACGTCGTCTTCTTTTCGTGCAAAGAATTTAATAAACTATACATCATCCATTTTTCATGAAAAAAATTTTTTTTTAAAAAAATTTAATGGACTATACATCGTCTTTTTTTAAATTTTTATGAAAAAATTTAATCGACTATAAATCGTCCGATTCGTATGCAAACAATTATATTGACTATACATCGTCTATTTTCCATGCAAAAAATTAAATGGACTGGCTATATATAAAAAATGTAATGGACTATACATCGTCCATTTTTAAAATTTTTATAAAAAATTAAATTGACTATAATTCGCTCATTTCGTGTGTAAAAACTTAAGTGGACTATATACGTCGTCTTCTTTTCGTGCAAAGAATTTAATAAACTATACATCATCCATTTTTCATGAAAAAAATTTTTTTATGAAAAAAATATAATGGACTATACATCGTCTTTTTTTCAATTTTTATGAAAAAATTGTATCGACTATAAATCGTCCGATTCGTATGCAAACAATTATATTGACTATACATCGTCTATTTTCCATGCAAAAAATTAAATGGACTGGCTATATATAAAAAATTTAATGGACTATACATCGTCCATTTTTAAAATTTTTATAAAAAATTAAATTGACTATAATTCGTCCATTTCGTATGTAAAAACTTAAGTGGACTATATACGTCGTCTTCTTTTCGTGCAAAGAATTTAATAAACTATACATCATCCATTTTTCATGAAAAAAATTTTTTTATGAAAAAAATATAATGGACTATAATCGTCTTTTTTTCAATTTCTTATGAAAAAATTTTATCGACTATAAATCGTCCGATCCATTTTTCATGCAAAAAATTTTTTATGAAAAATATTTAATGGACTATAAATCGTCCGATTCGTATGCAAACAATTATATTGACTATACATCGTCTATTTTTCATGTAAAAAATTAAATGGACTGGCTATATATAAAAAATTTAATGGACTATACATCGTCTTTTTTTCAATTTTTATGAAAATATTTAATCCACTATAAATCTTCCGATTCGTATGCAAACAATTATATAGACTATACATCGTCTATTTTTCCTGCAAAAAATTAAATGGACTGGCTATATATACAAAATTTAATGGACTATACATCGTCCATTTTTAAAATTTTTATAAAAAATTAAATTGACTATAATTCGCTCATTTGGATTGGCTGGCAAGAACTCCACCCAAGACGGCGAGCCCTAGCCGGTGCATACGCCAGCATACCAGCGCTGCCAACAATCTGGCCACTCGAATATAATGTGTTTGTTTTGTCTATCAAACAGCTGCTTGCTTTATACAACACCTGACGACATTACAAAAATGGCTATATATAAAAAATTTAATGGACTATATATCGTCCATTTTTAAAATTTTTATAAAAAAAATTAAATTTACTATAATTCGCTCATTTCGTGTGTAAAAACTTAAGTGGACTATATACGTCGTCTTCTTTTCGTGCAAAGAATTTAATAAACTATACATCATCCATTTTTCATGAAAAAAATTTTTTTATGCAAAAAATTTAATGGACTATACATCGTCTTTTTTTCAATTTCTTATGAAAAAATTTTATCGAATATAAATCGTCCGATTCGTATGCAAACAATTATATAGACTATACATCGTCTATTTTTCCTGCAAAAAATTAAATGGACTGGCTATATATACAAAATTTAATGGACTATACATCGTCCATTTTTAAAATTTTTATAAAAAATTAAATTGACTATAATTCGTCCATTTCGTATGTAAAAACTTAAGTGGACTATATACGTCGTGTTCTTTTCGTGCAAAGAATTTAATAAACTATACATCATCCATTTTTCATGAAAAAAATTTTTTTTGAAAAAAATTTAATGGACTATACATCGTCTTTTTTTAAATTTTTATGAAAAAATTTAATCGACTATAAATCGTCCGATTCGTATGCAAACAATTATATAGACTATACATCGCATATTTTTCCTGCAAAAAATTTAATGGACTGGCTATATATACAAAATTTAATGGACTATACATCGTCCATTTTTAAAATTTTTATAAAAAATTAAGTTGACTATAATTCGTCCATTTCGTATGTAAAAACTTAAGTGGACTATATACGTCGTCTTCTTTTCGTGCAAAGAATTTAATAAACTATACATCATCCATTTTTCATGAAAAAAATTTTTTTATGAAAAAAATTTAATGGACTATACATCGTCTTTTTTTAAATTTCTTATGAAAAAATTTTATCGACTATAAATCGTCCGATTCGTATGCAAACAATTATATTGACTATACATCGTCTATTTTTTATGTAAAAAATTAAATGGACTGGCTATATATAAAAAATTTAATGGACTATACATCGTCCATTTTTAAAATTTTTATAAAAAATTAAATTGACTATAATTCGCTCATTTCGTGTGTAAAAACTTAAGTGGACTATATACGTCGTCTTCTTTTCGTACAAAGAATTTAATAAACTATACATCATCCATTTTTCATGCAAAAAATTTAATGGACTATACATCGTCTTTTTTTAAATTTTTATGAAAAAATTTAATCGACTATAAATCGTCCGATTCGTATGCAAACAATTATATTGACTATACATCGTCTATTTTTCATGTAAAAAATTAAATGGACTGGCTATATATAAAAAATTTAATGGACTATACATCGTCCATTTTTAAAATTTTTATAAAAAATTAAATTGACTATAATTCGTCCATTTCGTATGTAAAAACTTAAGTGGACTATATACGTCGTCTTCTTTTCGTGCAAAGAATTTAATAAACTATACATCATCCATTTTTCATGAAAAAATTTTTTTTTTAAAAAAATTTAATGGACTATACATCGTCTTTTTTCAATTTTTATGAAAAAATTTAATCGACTATAAGTCGTCCGATTCGTATGCAAACAATTATATTGACTATACATCGTCTATTTTTCATGCAAAAAATTAAATGGACTGGCTATATATAAAAAATTTAATGGACTATACATCGTCCATTTTTAAAATTTTTATAAAAAATTAAATTGACTATAATTCGTCCATTTCGTATGTAAAAACTTATGTGGACTATATACGTTGTCTTCTTTTCGTGCAAAGAATTTAATAAACTATACATCATCCATTTTTCATGCAAAAAATTTTTTATGAAAAAAATTTAATGGACTATACATCGTCTTTTTTTCAATTTTTATGAAAAAATTTAATCGACTATAAATCGTCCGATTCGTATGCAAACAATTATAATGACTATACATCGTCTATTTTTAATGTAAAAAATTAAATGGACTGGCTATATATAAAAAATTTAATGGACTATACATCGTCCATTTTTAAAATTTCTATAAAAAATTAAATTGACTATAATGCGTCCATTTCGTATGTAAAAACTTAAGTGGACTATATACGTCGTCTTCTTTTCGTGCAAAGAATTTAATAAACTATACATCATCCATTTTTCATGAAAAAAATTTTTTTATGCAAAAAATTTAATGGACTATACATCGTCTTTTTTTCAATTTCTTATGAAAAAATTTTATCGAATATAAATCGTCCGATTCGTATGCAAACAATTATATAGACTATACATCGTCTATTTTTCCTGCAAAAAATTAAATGGACTGGCTATATATACAAAATTTAATGGACTATACATCGTCCATTTTTAAAATTTTTATAAAAAATTAAATTGACTATAATTCGTCCATTTCGTATGTAAAAACTTAAGTGGACTATATACGTCGTCTTCTTTTCGTGCAAAGAATTTAATAAACTAAACATCATCCATTTTCATGAAAAAAATTTTTTTATGAAAAAAATATAATGGACTATATATACATCGTCTTTTTTTCAATTTTTTATGAAACAATTTTATCGACTATAAATCGTCCGATTCGTATGCAAACAATTATATAGACTATACATCGTCTATTTTTCCTGCAAAAAATTAAATGGACTGGCTATATATACAAAATTTAATGGACTATACATCGTCCATTTTTAAAATTTTTATAAAAAATTAAATTGACTATAATTCGTCCATTTCGTATGTAAAAACTTAAGTGGACTATATACGTCGTCTTCTTTTCGTTCAAAGAATTTAATAAACTATACATCATCCATTTTTCATGAAAAAAAATTTTTTTTTTAAATTTAATGGACTATACATCGTCTTTTTTTAAATTTTTATGAAAAAATTTAATGGACTATAAATCGTCCGATTCGTATGCAAACAATTATATTGACTATACATCGTCTTTTTTTCAATTTTTATGAAAAAATTTAATCGACTATAAATCGTCCGATTCGTATGCAAACAATTATACTGACTATACATCGTCTATTTTTCATGCAAAAAATTAAATGGACTGGCTATATATAAAAAATTTAATGGACTATACATCGTCCATTTTTAAAATTTTTATAAAAAATTAAATTGACTATAATTCGTCCATTTCGTATGTAAAAACTTAAGTGGACTATATACGTTGTCAAAAATCTAAATTAGCTCCAGTTCAATCAGGAAATGCTTACTCCGCCACTCTTCCTCAAACTAGCCAACTAGTAACTTCACGTGTATCGTATGCCGATGCTGCTAAGACTAGTTCTATTCCCACACAAAATGTTCCACCGCCAAGTAATTCAACGAATGCAAACTCTAGCTTTAACTTTAGTCGTCTTGAAGCTACTATTGAGAATCTGGTGCTAACTATAAACAACTTTACAACAAATATGACTAGCATGATGCAAGAAATGCTGAGAATGCAGAATACTCTGCTTCAAGCATTAGTCAACAAACCATGAACACGTTAAAATTATGTTTCTGGAACGCAAACGGCATTCGCCAACATAAAAATGAACTTGAGCACTTCCTCACGGAAAAAAATATTGATATAATGATGGTCTCTGAGACTCACTTGACTTCGAGAAGCTGCTTTAAGATAAATGGTTACACTCTATATGATTCAAAGGACCCGAGAGGGAGAGCATGCGGTGGATCAGCAATTCTAATTAAGTCAAGACTCAAGCACTATATCCTTGAGAACGTTAGTGAAGAATATATGCAAGCTACGAATATTTTCGTAGAAAATTTTTGTTCGAATTTCGTGATATCATCAATTTACTCACCTCCCAGATTTTCAGTTACCGAAGATCAGTATGAGAAGTTCTACAAATCGCTTGGATCTTGTTTCGTGGCAGCTGGTGACTACAATGCAAAACATACGTACTGGGGCTCGCGTCTTGTTACACCTAGAGGTAGAGCGTTGTTTAATACAATTTCAAAAATGGGCTTAGATGTCATTTCGAGTGGGGAGCCTACTTACTGGCCTACTGACGTAAGAAAAATTCCAGATGTTATAGATTTTGGCGTCACGAAAAATATCCATAGGGACTTAATTCACGTAGAGGGCTCTGTAGATCTGTCCTCCGATCACTCTCCCACAATAGTTACAATTTTCAACCCATTAAGGAGTGATTTAACTAACTCATATGCGAAAACGATTAATAGGGTCAACTGGCTAGGATTCAAAAAATATATTAGTAGTCACTGCGTAGAAAACATTCAGCTAAGATCACCTGATGATATTGAATTTAATATTGCCAATCTTACCGAATATATTAAACAGGCTGCTGAACATGCCACTACTTCCTATCCGCAGACTGGCTTTAATAGAATTTATTCTACGGATATTGAACGTCTCGTATGTGAAAAAAGGAGAGCTAGAAGAGAATGGCAACAACACCGATCACCCCTAAATAAAATCAGACTTAAAGAATGTACTAAACGACTCAAAGAGCTGCTATCGTCGGAAAAGACTGCATTACTGGAAAAGTACTTAGAAGGTCTTGATGTAACGTCAACATCTAATTACTCTTTATGGCGCGCTACTAGAAATCTTAAAAGACCCGTTGATCTCAAATCACCATTGCGTACTTCGACTGGAGGCTGGGCAAGAAGCGATAGTGAGAAAGGTAACTTATTTTCTGAGCATTTAAAATCTGTATTCACTCCCAATTCATGTACGGGTGCTGCCGATTTACCGAGTGTAGTCTCTCTACCCCCTCGTCCCTTAAGGTTTAAGATGCATGAACTACAAAAAATAGTTGCTGAACTCGACCCTAAGAAAGCTCCAGGTATTGATGGCATTAGTAACAAGATGCTGATGAACTTGCCTCATATTGCAATAAGAATTTTGCTATTTATTTTTAATGCCATTTTACGAATGCAGTATTTTCCACATAACTGGAAACTTGCCAAGATTAAAATGATTCCAAAGCCAGGCAAAGATCTTACCAAGGCTGAGTCATATAGGCCTATAAGCTTACTTTCAACAATTTCAAAGCTTTTCGAAAAGCTGCTCATGACTAAATTGTCCACAATTTTAGCTGATACTGGGTGCATCCCGGACCATCAATTTGGCTTTAGAAGTCAGCATAGCACTATTGAGCAAACGCATAGATTGGTTCAAATTATAAGGAGGACTTTTGAAGAAAAGAAGTATTGTTCTGCCCTTTTTATTGATGTTTCTCAGGCATTTGACAAAGTATGGCACAAAGGCCTAGTTTTAAAATTGAAGACATACCTACCAATAAATATACAAAAGCTTTTGGAAAGTTATATTCTCGATAGAAAGTTTACTGTTGTGGAAGGAGACTTCATGAGTGTACCCGAATCTATATCTTCTGGTGTGCCACAGGGTAGTATTCTGGGGCCAGTCTTGTATCTAATATATACTTGTGATATGCCTGTGAGCAATAACATCCACACTTCTACATTTGCCGATGATACAGCCTGTTTGAGTATTCACAAAAATCCTGATGAGGCATCCCGCAATCTCCAAGCACACATTACCCAGCTTGAAATATGGTTGAACTTATGGAGAATTAGAGTCAATGAACAAAAGTGTGTTCATATAACGTTTACCCTAAGAAAAGATACCTGTTCCCCCATTCGAATCAACAATCAAAATATTCCTCAACATTCTCAAGTCAAATACCTTGGCATACACCTTGATCGAAGGCTTACATGGAAATATCATATTGACTCTAAGTTAACCCAAATGAAACTTAAATTGACTCAAATATATTGGTTAATTGGCAGAAATTCAACACTCAGCCTAGACTGCAAACTCTTGATATACAAGTCGCTTTTGAAGCCAATATGGTGCTATGGAATTCAGCTGTGGGGCACTGCTTCAGCTTCAAATGTCGAGAGAATCCAACGAAGGCAAAACAAAATTTTACGTTTGATAACATCTGCTCCATGGTACGTTAAAAACTCAAATATTCATCGTGATTTAAATATGCCACTAGTGAGTGAAGAAATTGCAAAATACGCAGGCAAATATTTAACTAAACTCGAGTCACATCCTAATCCGCTTGCCCGTAATATTTTGAGCTTTACTGGACACATCCGCTTAAAAAAGAGGGACACAAGGGCTCTTATACCCAACACTCCAGATGGGACTGCTTAAAAATACTTCTTTTTGATTATCACTACTTATGTATTATTTATAACTATCACTAAGCTTATGTCCGATATTGGTCGGGCCTAATAATTATATTTAGATTTAAGATTTGATTACTTATTGTTAGTTCATTTTTGAAGATACAATAAATAAATAAATATGTAAAAAAAAAAAAAAAAAAAAAAAATATACGTTGTCTTCTTTTCGTGCAAAGAATTTAATAAACTATACATCATCCATTTTTCATGAAAAAAATTTTTTTATGAAAAAAATATAATGGACTATACATCGTCTTTTTTTCAATTTTTTATGAAAAAATTTTATCGACTATAAATCGTCCGATTCGTATGCAAACAATTATATTGACTATACATCGTCTATTTTTCATGCAAAAAATTAAATGGACTGGCTATATATACAAAATTTAATGGACTATACATCGTCCATTTTTAAAATTTTTATAAAAAATTAAATTGACTATAATTCGTCCATTTCGTATGTAAAAACTTAAGTGGACTATATACGTCGTCTTCTTTTCGTGCAAGGAATTTAATAAACTATACATCATCCATTTTTCATGAAAAAAATTTTTTTATGAAAAAAATTTAATGGACTATACATCGTCTTTTTTCAATTTTTATGAAAAAATTTAATCGACTATAAATCGTCCGATTCGTATGCAAACAATTATATTGACTATACATCGTCTATTTTTCATGCAAAAAATTAAATGGACTGGCTATATATAAAAAATTTAATGGACTATACATCGTCCATTTTTAAAATTTTTATAAAAAATTAAATTAACTATAACTCGTCCATTTCGTATGTAAAAACTTAAGTGGACTATATACGTTGTCTTCTTTTCGTGCAAAGAATTTAATAAACTATACATCATCCATTTTTCATGAAAAAAATTTTTTTATGAAAAAAATATAATGGACTATACATCGTCTTTTTTTAAATTTTTTATGAAAAAATTTTATCGACTATAAATCGTCCGATTCGTATGCAAACAATTATATAGACTATACATCGTCTATTTTTCATGCAAAAAATTAAATGGACCGGCTATATATAAAAAATTTAATGGACTATACATCGTCCATTTTTAAAATTTGTATAAAAAATTAAATTGACTATAATTCGTCCATTTCGTATGTAAAAACTTAAGAGGACTATATACGTCGTCTTCTTTTCGTGCAAAGAATTTAATAAACTATACATCATCCATTTTTCATGAAAAAAATTTTTTTATGAAAAAAATTTAATGGACTATACATCGTCTTTTTTTAAATTTCTTATGAAAAAATTTTATCGACTATAAATCGTCCGATTCGTATGCAAACAATTATATAGACTATACATCGCATATTTTTCCTGCAAAAAATTTAATGGACTGGCTATATATACAAAATTTAATGGACTATACATTGTCCATTTTTAAAATTTTTAAGTGGGCTATATACGTCGTCTTCTTTTCGTGCAAAGAATTTAATAAACTATACATCATCCATTTTTCATGCAAAAAATTTTTTATGAAAAAAATTTAATGGACTATACATCGTCTTTTTTTCAATTTTTATGAAAAAATTTAATCGACTATAAATCGTCCGATTCGTATGCAAACAATTATATTGACTATACATCGTCTATTTTTTATGTAAAAAATTAAATGGACTGGCTATATATAAAAAATTTAATGGACTATACATCGTCCATTTTTAAAATTTTTATAAAAAATTAAATTGACTATAATTCGCTCATTTCGTATGTAAAAACTTAAGTGGACTATATACGTCGTCTTCTTTTCGTGCAAAGAATTTATTAAACTATACATCATCCATTTTTCATGAAAAAAATTTTTATGAAAAAAATTTAATGGACTATACATCGTCTTTTTTCAATTTTTATGAAAAAATTTAATCGACTATAAATCGTCCGATTCGTATGCAAACAATTATATTGACTATACATCGTCTATTTCCCATGCAAAAAATTAAATGGACTGGCTATATATAAAAAATTTAATGGACTATACATCGTCCATTTTTTAAATTTTTATAAAAACTTAAATTGACTATAATTCGTCCATTTCGTATGTAAAAACTTAAGTGGACTATATACGTCGTCTTCTTTTCGTGCAAAGAATTTAATAAACTATACATCATCCATTTTTCATGAAAAAAATTTTTTTATGAAAAAAATATAATGGACTATACATCGTCTTTTTTTCAATTTTTATGAAAAAATTTTATCGACTATAAATCGTCCGATTCGTATGCAAACAATTATATAGACTATACATCGTCTATTTTTCATGCAAAAAATTAAATGGACTGGCTATATTTACAAAATTTAATGGACTATACATCGTCCATTTTTAAAATTTTTATAAAAAATTAAATTGACTACAATTCGTCCATTTCGTATGTAAAAACTTAAGTGGACTATATACGTCGTCTTCTTTTCGTGCAAAGAATTTAATAAACTATACATCATCCATTTTTCATGAAAAAAAATTTTTTATGAAAAAAATATAATGGACTATACATCGTCTTTTTTTCAATTTTTTATGAAAAAATTTTATCGACTATAAATCGTCCGATTCGTATGCAAACAATTATATAGACTATACATCGTCTATTTTTCATGCAAAAAATTAAATGGACTGGCTATATATAAAAAATTTAATGGACTATACATCGTCCATTTTTAAAATTTGTATAAAAAATTAAATTGACTATAATTCGTCCATTTCGTATGTAAAAACTTAAGTGGACTATATACGTCGTCTTCTTTTCGTGCAAAGAATTTAATAAACTATACATCATCCATTTTTCATGAAAAAAATTTTTATGAAAAAAATTTAATGGACTATACATCGTCTTTTTTTCAATTTTTATGAAAAAATTTAATCGACTATAAATCGTCCGATTCGTATGCAAAAAATTATATGGACTATACATCGTCTATTTCCCATGCAAAAAATTAAATGGACTGGCTATATATAAAAAATTTAATGGACTATACATCGTCCATTTTTTAAATTTTTATAAAAACTTAAATTGACTATAATTCGTCCATTTCGTATGTAAAAACTTAAGTGGGCTATATACGTCGTCTTCTTTTCGTGCAAAGAATTTAATAAACTATACATCATCCATTTTCATGAAAAAATTTTTTTTATGAAAAAAATATAATGGACTATTATACATCGTCTTTTTTTCAATTTTTTATGAAAAAATTTTATCGACTATAAATCGTCCGATTCGTATGCAAACAATTATATAGACTATACATCGTCTATTTTTCATGCAAAAACTTAAATGGACTGGCTATATATAAAAAATTTAATGGACTATACATCGTCCATTTTTAAAATTTGTATAAAAAATTAAATTGACTATAATTCGTCCATTTCGTATGTAAAAACTTAAGTGGACTATATACGTCGTCTTCTTTTCGTGCAAAGAATTTAATAAACTATACATCATCCATTTTTCATGAAAAAAATTTTTTTATGAAAAAAATATAATGGACTATAATACATCGTCTTTTTTTCAATTTTTATGAAAAAATTTAATCGACTATAAATCGTCCGATTCGTATGCAAACAATTATATAGACTATACATCGCATTTTTTTCCTGCAAAAAATTTAATGGACTGGCTATATATACAAAATTTAATGGACTATACATCGTCCATTTTTAAAATTTTTATAAAAAATTAAATTGACTATAATTCGTCCATTTGGTATGTAAAAACTTAAGTGGACTATATACGTCGTCTTCTTTTCGTGCAAAGAATTTAATAAACTATACATCATCCATTTTTCATGAAAAAAATTATTTTATGAAAAAAATTTAATGGACTATACATCGTCTTTTTTTAAATTTCTTATGAAAAAATTTTATCGACTATAAATCGTCCGATTCGTATGCAAACAATTATATAGACTATACATCGTCTATTTTTCATGCAAAAAATTAAATGGACTGGCTATATATAAAAAATTTAATGGACTATACATCGTCCATTTTTAAAATTTGTATAAAAAATTAAATTGACTATAATTCGTCCATTTCGTATGTAAAAACTTAAGTGGACTATATACGTCGTCTTCTTTTCGTGCAAAGAATTTAATAAACTATACATCATCCATTTTTCATGAAAAAAATTTTTTTATGAAAAAAATATAATGGACTATACATCGTCTTTTTTTCAATTTTTATGAAAAAATTTTATCGACTATAAATCGTCCGATTCGTATGCAAACAATTATATAGACTATACATCGCATTTTTTTCCTGCAAAAAATTTAATGGACTGGCTATATATACAAAATTTAATGGACTATACATCGTCCATTTTTAAAATTTTTATAAAAAATTAAATTGACTATAATTCGCACATTTCGTATGTAAAAACTTAAGTGGACTATATACGTCGTCTTCTTTTCGTGCAAAGAATTTAATAAACTATACATCATCCATTTTTCATGAAAAAAATTTTTTTATCAAAAAAATTTTTTTATGAAAAAAATATAATGGACTATACATCGTCTTTTTTTCAATTTTTTATGAAAAAATTTTATCGACTATAAATTGTCCGATTCGTATGCAAACAATTATATAGACTCTACATCGTCTATTTTTCATGCAAAAAATTAAATGGACTGGCTATATATAAAAAATTTAATGGACTATACATCGTCCATTTTTAAAATTTTTATAAAAAATTAAATTGACTATAATTCGTCCATTTCGTATGTAAAAACTTAAGTGGACTATATACGTCGTCTTCTTTTCGTGCAAAGAATTTAATAAACTATACATCATCCATTTTTCATGAAAAAAATTATTTTATGAAAAAAATTTAATGGACTATACATCGTCTTTTTTTAAATTTCTTATGAAAACATTTTATCGACTATAAATCGTCCGATTCGTATGCAAACAATTATATAGACTATACATCGTCTATTTTTCCTGCAAAAAATTAAATGGACTGGCTATATATACAAAATTTAATGGACTATAATCGTCCATTTTTTAAATTTTTATAAAAAATTAAATTGACTATAATTCGTCCATTTCGTATGTAAAAACTTAAGTGGACTATATACGTCATCTTCTTTTCGTGCAAAGAATTTAATAAACTATACATCATCCATTTTTCATGAAAAAAATTTTTTTATGAAAAAAATTTAATGGACTATACATCGTCTTTTTTTCAATTTTTTATGAAAAAGTTTAATCGACTATAAATCGTCCGATTCGTGTGCAAATAATTATATAGACTATACATCGTCTATTTTTCATGCAAAAAATTAAATGGACTGGCTATATATACAAAATTTAATGGACTATACATCGTCCATTTTTAAATTAAAAAAAAATTAAATTGACTATAATTCGTCCATTTCGTATGTAAAAAATTAAATAGACTACATACGTCGTCTTGTTTTCATGCAAAGAATTTAATAAACTATACATCATCCATTTTTCATAACAAAAATTTTTTTTGAAAAAAATTTAATGGACTATACATCGTCTTTTTTTAAATTTTTATGAAAAAATTTAATCGACTATAAATCGTCCGATTCGTATGCAAACAATTATATAGACTATACATCGCATATTTTTCCTGCAAAAAATTTAATGGACTGGCTATATATAAAAAATTTAATGGACTATACATCGTCCATTTTTAAAATTTTTATAAAAAATTAAATTGACTATAATTCGCTCATTTCGTATGTAAAAACTCAAGTGGACTATATACGTCGTCTTCTTTTCGTGCAAACATCGTCTTTTTTAAAATTTTTATGAAAAAATTTAATCGACTATAAATCGTCCGATTCATATGCAAACAATTATATTGACTATACATCGTCTATTTTTTATGTAAAAAATTAAATGGACTGGCTATATATAAAAAATTTAATGGACTATACATCGTCCATTTTTAAAATTTTTATAAAAAATTAAATTGACTATAATTCGTCCATTTCGTATGTAAAAACTTAAGTGGACTACATACGTCGTCTTGTTTTCATGCAAAAAATTTAAAAAGCTATACATCATCCATTTTTTATGCAAAAAATTTTTTTATGGAAAATTGTATAGACTATACATCGTCTATTTTTCATGCAAAAATTTAATTGGACTGGCTATATATACAAAACTTAATGGACTTTACATCGTCCATTTTTAAAATTTATTACAAAAAAATAAATTGACTATGATATTTCGTATTTAAAAACTTAAGTGGACTATATACGTCGTCTTCTTTTCGTGCAAAAAATTTAATAAACTATACATCATCCATTTTCATGCAAAAAAAAATTTTATGAAAAAAATTTAATGGACTATACATCGTATTTTTTTCAATTTTTTATGAAAAAATTTTATCGACTATAAATCGTCCGATTCGTATGCAAAAAATTATATAGACTATACATCGTCTATTTTTCATGCCAAAAATTAAATGGACTGGCTATATATACAAAATTTAATGGACTATACATCGTCCATTTTTAACTTTTTTATAAAAAACTAAATTTACTATAATTCGTCCATTTCGTATGTAAAAACTTAAGTGAACTATATACGTCGACTTCTTTTCGTGCAAAGAATTTAATAAACTATACATCATCCATTTTTCATGAAAAAAAATTTTTATGAAAAAATTTTATCGAATATAAATCGTCCGATTCGTATGCAAACAATTATATAGACCATACATCGTCTATTTTGCATGCAAAAAATTAAATGGACTGGATATACAATACAAAATTTAATGGACTATACATCGTCCATTTTTAAATATTTTAGCTAGCATGGATTTCTTTGGTTTTCTAAAAATGTTGGATCTAATTGGTTTGAAAACCATTGAACATGCCTTGAAACAAGCAAAAGTGCAGAAAATCATTAATCATCCCCAGCCGAAGGGTCAATATGATCTGCTATTATGTGAACAGTTCTATCAGGAACCATTTTTAGCCTTGTCGCACATATACGATATACCGGTGGTGACCAGCAGTACTCTAGGCTATGAATATCATATGAGCCAAATGATGGGTGTCTTAACACCCTGGTCATTTGTGCCACATGGCTTCATGCCCTTCACCGATCACATGACTTTTATGGAACGCCTGAAAAATACGTATTATTCGTTGTCGGAAGATTTGATCAGAGAATGGGATCTGTTTCCTAAAATGGATAAAATGGTGCAGGAGCATTTCGGCCATTTAAGAGGTATTTATAAAAAATTCCAAAAAACTTCACCTAAAAATATAACAATTCCTATTTTTATTAGTTGTTATACCAACGGTTTCTCAAATGGAGAAAAATGTTTCAGTCATGCTATTAAATAGTCATACGCCACTGACTACCTCTAGGCCCACTGTAGCTGGTATGGTGCCCGTTGGAGGCATGCATATCTATCCACCCAAGAAACTGCCCCGTGATATAGAAACTTTCCTAGCTGGAGCTGAAAATGGAGCAATTTATTTCAGTTTGGGTAAGTTTTTAAACAATAGTATGCACAGTAGTCATAAAAATAATTGCAATAAATCGAGAATTTATAAACTATTTGATCGAAACGCAGCTCCGGACTGCGCACTAGAGATGATATCGGTAACGCTGTTTCTTAGCATTATGCGATACACACAACTTGTTCTCAACAATGCGTGTGTACACATACATAATAGAAAATTATATTAAAGGGGCCGGCGCTCTTAATTCGCCGATGACTGTTCCAAACACACATAGTCCTAGTTTATACTATGCAAGTCTTATTGCTAATCTGATTAGTTTTTTAGGAGAGAGAGAGAGACGAAGGAAAAAGAAGCGTTTCTGTTCCCCTCGACACTCGCTTTTCTAACAAACTAATCAGCTTAGCAATAAGACTTGCATAGTGTAAACTAGGACATATTGTGATATTTGCATTTGAGGTAAACAGATTTAAAAGCTCTTAAATTTGTTCTTGCTTCTTTGCAAAACGAGAGCAAGCATTGTTGTAGCTGAGGTCTAGTTGTCTGTGTTTTTGGTTTCCCCTCCTTGGAAGTAAAAAATTTATCATTTACCAATTTTTTTTCTATTACAGGCAGCAATGTTCAATCTAAAGATATGCCCGCCGAAAAACTGCACATGTTCCTTGAAGTTTTTGGTTCCATAACACAACGCATACTTTGGAAATTTGAAAATGAAAGTATTCCAAATCTGCCAAAGAATGTTATGATCAAAGCTTGGCTACCACAAGCTGACATCTTGGCTCATCCTAATGTTAAGATATTCATTACACATGGTGGTTTGTTTGGCACTCAGGAGGGTGTGCATTATGCCGTGCCAATGCTGGGTATGCCCATCTATTGTGATCAACATTTGAATATGCGCAAAGCGGTACAAAGTGGCATTGCCATCAGTCTGCATTTCCCCGATATAACCAAGCAGCTATTAAAGGATTCTCTCGACAAATTATTGCATGATCCCTTTTATCGTAATAACATTAATAGAATCTCTACTATATTCCATGATCGTCCGTTGAGTGCACGTGAAACTGCCATGTATTGGATAGAGTATGTCATACGGCATAAAGGAGCGACTCATTTAAGATCAGCAGGACTGGATTTGAAATGGTATCAATTCTATTTATTGGATGTTATTGCTTTTGTTGTCGCTTGCATTGCGCTGGCTTTGGTGCTGTCATGGACTGTATTACGTTTGCTATTCAATCGCAAATTTCATAGTGCGAAATCTAAAGCAGAATAGTATTAATTTGAAAGTGTAACAGCCTTATTTATAAAAATTATTAAGGCTTTATAAAGGTTTTTCAAGAAAAAAATTTTATGAAAATTTGTTTCCAAACCCCTTTCTAAAGCCTTAATAAGTTTTATAAATAAGACTGTAAAATATTTAAGGAATTGTCTAAAGGAAAACTGTTAATAAATATGTATATATGTATGTGAAAATTACATACATCAATTATATTTCAATTTATCGATCAATTCGGTTTGGTTTTTTAATACCAATCAGCTGGTGATCAGCTGATTTAAAGTTTGCTTCGCTAAATTCGCCAAAAACTATGGCAAACAACTCACAGAAAATAGTTTTGTTAAATTAAAGTTACAAACATCCAAAATCTTTTTACATACATATTTTAAATAATTTTTTCAATGATTTAAAGTTGTCCACCGGAACTAAATAAATACTCCTCACAACATTTTAAGCTTTCATACCCATTGGGATTTTCTAAAAATTTTCCAACTTATTTGGCAATTATCCCGTTTATACGCACTTCTTATTTGCAAATTAAACTGGACAGCGTTGCCATATAACTTTTTTTATTGTAAGTTACATAGCGTCTACAACTGCGACTAACTCTGATATAATATGTGAGAGAACGTCGGCAGAATAACAAAAATAAAATGCCGATATTTCTCTTCATATCAAACAAAGGACAACGTAATTTTACTTTTCTTATAACATTTCATTTTATTCAAATTCTCATCAAGTTAACATGTATTATATTAATTTTATATAATTATTTATTTTGTTTTTACTTTTTCACACAAACTTTAATCTATAAATCAATTAAACATATAAAATCCCAGAAATTTTGTAAAAACATTGTTTTTCATTTATTTTAATAAACACTCACACATGCATACTCATTTATTTTCATGTACGTGTATTTTTTTGACAGTTCATATCATAAGATTGTTGTTATAGGATTTCTTATAACAACGCTCTTATAAAAAATATTATAAGATTGACATAACACTAATTTGAAGTCTACACGTAACATAATTCTCTCTGCGATTGAATTTGACGCTCTTATCTTACATATTATGTTAGGTGGAGACCCTATGTTAATAACTCACGAAAACTATTTGCAAATAAGGTGTAAAATGTTGCCAATTATTTTTGTTTTGTAAGAAATGTAATACATATTTAACAATGTGTGGCAATATAATTCACAGATAGTAATGAATGCTATCTACGTATAAACGGTGAGTTCAGTATTTACAAATAGTTTTATTTGCAAATAAGATTTGCGTATAAATGAGGTAAGTGTCAAATTAAAAGATAACAGGGACTTTAACGGCAACTTTTGTGTGAAGAACTGTCAGTTAAAGTTCACGTTAACTCTTAATCATACATTGTGAAAAGACACGTTAATGTTATAAATAAAATTACAAATTATACAATAATTCGTTTTGACGAGCATATTAAGAAAGACATTCATTCACCCATTGTATACTACGTTTATACGCAGGGCTTATTTGCAAATAAAACTGTAAATTGTTGCCATATTATTCTCTTTATTGCAACTTACTAATTCAGAAAACTATTCATGATTAACGCACTATTTGCAAATAAATTGATTAAGGTTGCCACTCTTACAAATGTTTGATAACAAAAACAATAAATGGACAAATATTGCAACAAAAAACATTGATAGAAGCAAATAATAACAATTAAAACAAATAATTATTTGATATTTTGTGCATTTTCACTATTTTTTTGTCAACATAAGTAAGCTTTCTATAGAAGTGCTACCAAGTTTGTGTACTTTTGCTATGCCGTATAAACAGTGAGTTAATTTATTTGCAAATAATTTTATTTGCAAATAGTGCGCGTATAAACGTAGTAGTAGTGAAACAGTCTTTGGTGGGAATCGAACCCAAGACCCCCACACGGAGGGCCTAGCACACTATCCACTAGGCTAACGGGTCACTCAAGTTTGCTTTATAGTGATTAAATAAAATTAGATTTGAATGGTTAAAAAAAATTAACTTAAAATTTTTTAAGTCACAATTTTCAACTAAAAAAAGCAATTATTTGAAACCGTGTAATTTTACAGTGATTTTTAATAAAACTGTATATTCATTAGAATATAATTTACTGAAATATTTGCTTAGTTTTTAAAAATTGGCAAAGTTAATCAAAGTTTAAATGATAAAAGTTTAATTGCAGAGAGATTTACTTTGGTGGCGAAACTCTCTGTCGTATATTTAAGCACTCAGTTTTTTCTCTCGTTCGTTATTTCAACACTGAAAGAAATATACACTTACAAAAATTTCTGCATATACACTTACAAAAATGTTTTCTTGTGAATGTATGTGAAGCTTAAAAAATAACATGAAAAATTGCTGCAAGAAAAATTTTAGCATCTAAACTGGGACTTGAAATTTTCAAAAGTAAAAAATAGTAATTTTATGCACCGTGTAGTGCAATGCAAATTGACTCCCTGGGAAGTATTCTTCTCTGCTATAGGTAGTAAAAATTTTTGAGCACAATTAGCTAAAAATTTTTACATATTTACTTACCAACTAATATAACTTACCCTCGTACCATTAGCCCCATACGCCAAAAATTTAAGGTTCGCAAGCCAAAACTATGATTATTATTAAATTAATTTAAATTATTTAAGAATCCAATTTTATTTAACATAAAAAATGTTAAATGCTATAAGTGAATATTCATTCATTCATGTTTTGCAAATTGTGTAAACGGCGTGATAATTTATTAAAATTTGGAAAGCAAATTTTTATGTAGTTCTTTCCAAAATAATTATAGCGGAATTTTAAAAAAGCATTTAAAGGTTTTTATAGAATTTTAACTTGATATTGTTTTTTTTTGTCCATGCAAGAACTTAATGACTGATGACCATAGATCTCTTCGTCTTCTTTTCCTTCTTTTCATGAGTGGTGACGGTAACTTCCTCTGCAAGAAAAGAAATTCCATTATAATAAGTTCGCAATGCGTTGTGATATTTCAAGGAAATAGTTAATAAAATAAATGTGAAATTGTGTATCACCATAAATGAGTTATAAACTGTCTATGATTCTATTATAAAGCTGGCTTCTACTCTAGCAAATCTTGCGTATAACATGTCAATAGTCTCAAGACGATTGTAGAGCAATCAGTTGAATGAATATCGCCTCTTTACCTCGTATTTGTTGACTGCAAAAAGGTTTTGCATACCCTCAAGCAATCCTTGTATGCAAGGACGTCTCTACTAAAATAATTTACCTAACAAAAATACTGTGCAGCAATGCAACATGGCGTGCACCACACGAAAGAGAACTAAGCAAACACATCACTATAAAAACCAGAGCTTTAACTGTATCCACGATTTAGTGATGCAAAAGACAACAAGTCATAGGAGAAGTCAAGGCAATTTCATACCAGGAAATGTCGTTTCAGGAAATGATGTTCACCGTGTATGAATTTGCCTTGGATGAAGTACTTAAATTATGTTCATGATATATGCTTGCTTAGTCACTCCTTTTCCAACTTGCAGTCAAAGCTAACTTTTGTGAGCTTGGATTGAAGATAAACATCCCAAAACAAACAAAAACACTCAGGATGAATGCTAGCAAAGCGCTGAAATTCCTAATCCACGATATGGAAATTGATGACTTGGAGTCCTTAGGGGCTATTCACATATTCCGAGCGGGAAAGGGGGTATAAAAACTCCGAAAATTGCGTTATATAATATGTTAATCCGGTGGCTTATCAGCACTCGCATTAACAGGGTACGTAATGAATTCGTCCAACTAATCCCTGCTTAAGATTCATCCAATGTACCAAAACTGGAATTTAAAATCTAACGTGAAATCCACACTACTGTACGTATGCGAAACGGGAAATAGAACACCGCACTATACCCAATCACTTCAAGTATCTATCAACAAATACCTCCGCAAAATCTTGTGTGTATACTGACCCTCATTAATATCAAATTCCCAACTCTGGTCAGATACAACTCAGCAACCAATTTATATGGAAATAAGAAGCAAGTGATGCTGGCTTGGACACATGGAATAGAGAAGAATAGAATAGGGGAAGAATCTGGTCCAAAGACCAGTACTGCGACACCTGATGGATCTTTTGTGTCATAGATCTGTAAATTAAATTCAACCCATCTCTATAAGACTCTCCTTATGAAAGTCGGCACAGATATTGGAGAATCTCGCCTAATGTCATCTGAACATAGAAACTAAGAATGAATAACACGCCTTCTACTGTTACATAGGACGATACACTGGCAAATAATGTGTGGCGTTGTCTCGTCATCTTCCAACCATAAACGACACAAGGTTTAACGAACTTGGTTACTTTTCCACAGAGGATAGTTCAGTCCAAAGCGACTAGAAAGAAAACCGCTAACAAGCCGTAAAATATTCCTGTTGAATATTGAATAATACGGCCTGCCTTAAACCAGAAGAAGTCAGTCGCTCGAAGTGTCATCTCCTTTGATCACTTGAACACATTATCCGTAAGATGATATCACTAAAGATTCCATACATTGGAACCCTAAGAGAAAGTGCCGCATCGGACGGCCATCAAACTCCTGGAAACACCCCATCACAATCGAACTATCTAAACTACAACTACAGTGGAGCGAAGTTGAACTCGCGCTGAGTTTATTGGAATCAAGTTGTTGCGATCCTGTGCTCGCCTGGGGAAGGAAGGCACTTATGTAGTATATATATATGAATATACTCTTATGATAAAAGTAGACTTTAAGCAAACGAAAATTGTAGACATATTTATGTAGCCGTATGTAGAGGTTAGATTCAATTTAAAAAGCGACGGCGGAATAGACGAAATACAAACTGAGAGGTGCATAATATTATACTGGCTGGTCTAAAAGTTGAACTTTCAATTTTCAAGGAAACAGCAGCTGTTGACGAAGCCTGGAATAGGCCAATGAAGCAATAAAAATATCTTGTACTACAAACAAATAACCGTATTGGGTTGATATTCTTGATCAATCCTGTAGGATTCGTCGCAAGCTAAGTTAAAAAAGCTAACACGATATGCAAGTGAACTCTCCATAAGTCTTTGGTGAACAGATTTGAAAACCAGCTCAGGAATGAAAAACTCAATCCTGAAGGAACCTTTGCAACAAGCTAAACGGGTCCGGGACAAGCATACTATGCCATATACTGATCTACAGACCCACAGACCCGCCGCCCTTGACAGTATCCAGAAGACGGATGTCACTTATAGCCATCAACCAGTTTGTCCCTTATATACGAATTAGCTAAATATTGAGAGCTTGGCGAATTCCAAGAATAAACTTCTTGTAGAAAACTTTCCGTTCAATTTTAATTTAATAAAGTTTCAGTAGAACGTTAAACTCCCTATACATATATATACATATTTACTTGCTGTTAATATATTTTACTGTCTGCAATGTAATGAATTTGCTTGAGTAGGAATCATCCTCCCAACCAAGTTCTCGTCGATTTAAATACAAACCTATCGCTTATGTACATACATATAGTATATATGTATGTGTATGTATGTCTTATCAAAAGTATAAAATTGTTAATTAATTTCCTCAATATGAATAAAATACTTTTAAGACTTACCTTCGAACTTCTTTGGCAAAGACTTAATGCTCTCAATAGTTCTGATGTTCTTCTCGCCAGGCTCAATGATTTCCTCTTCATACTCTTCAACGATTTCTTCCTCTTCGGTGTCATCGGCATTGCAACAGGCTACGGGATCATAAACGGTTTTGACAGACTTCTTGACAATACCTTCAGGAGTTACGGTAGTATAGTGATATTCGGTGCCACCTTCAATCTGAATAGTTTCGACGGTGGTAACCTCACCAGGATTTTCAGACGGTACAATCTTCTTGGTGCCAGATTCCGATCTTAATTTCTTGGTCGTAGTGATATTTTTATGTTTTTCAGCATCCTTTAAGGTTTTCTTGTATTGCTTGATCTCTTCTTCGGTCAATTCGGTTTCTTCTTCCTCATACACGGTCTTGGAAGTGGTAATAGTTTTGCCAGACTCCAATTGGGTTGTATAGGTGTATTCATAACCACCAGGCACACGTTGTGTGCTCACAGTGGTAGTTTCGTTTTGATAGAAATCGGCAGGTGGTGGAGGAGCCGATCCTTTAGGTTTCTTAGTCTTCTTGGTCTTGGTGCCGGTGGTGTCCTTGCCATCTGTGACATTTCCAGAAGTAACTTGCCTAGTATTTTGTTCCGTTTGCAATGAGTTCTTGCACACGGTACGGTTATTCTCGGTGATCTCAATATTTTGGGAGCTACGACGGGTCTCCTGATAAGTAGATTGCTGCTGGATATTGGAGGTTTGCTGAATGTTTTGCAACTGTTGGTTCTTGTTCACCTTTTGGACAACCTTGCGATTGTCGGTAGAATCATTAGATTCGACAGAAGTCTTACGTGTTATAGTTTTCTTGCTGCCTGGTTGCTGCTTAGGTTGTTGGCCTTGGCCAGGGAAGGGAGTACCTTCGGGCACCGAATCAAAGAAAGTCTTAGTCTTAGTACTTCTGGTTCCGTCCTCGTTAATGGTGGTGTAAACCTCTTCGTAACCACCTTCTATAGCACGAGTCAACATGGTAGTTCTCTCATCAATACGAATTTCCTTATTCATACGGGATTGAATAATCTTCCTATTGGCCTGCTCCTTTTTCAAATCTTCCTCGCTTACGGGCTTAGGATCCCAAAAAGTTCTAGTCGAGGTCTTAACAGTGCCATTGGGCTGAGGGGTGGTAGTAACCATTTCGTAGCCACCATCGATGACACGATATTGGGTGCTGGCACCGGTCTTGTGGTCATACTCAATTTTACCATCTTCAATATCGGCGGAAGTCAAGAACTCTTTTGGGTTTACAACCAACAATCAATTGTAATAACGAAGTGCAAAGGTGTCAATAGTTGCAAAACATGTTGTGGTGTGTTTTTTGTGTTGGTGTGGTGTGGGTATGTTGGTGGTGGTGGTGTGTGTATTGTGGTGAAGTGAGTTGAAAATAAACAAAATAAGTATGTTTAACATTTTTGTTTAACTTTGAGAAATATATTTTTTAGGCTGTTGTGTTAGACGTAAGCAGTTCCAAAGCTTTAGCTTAAGCTAATAATTATTCTAAATATTCACTAATACATTTGTTTTAATGCGTTATTTATGTACATAATAATTTAAACTTTTGATATGTGACATGGAAAATTAAATAAAAAAAGAGCTGCACACTTATTGTACTTCAAGCATCCACCGATTGTGGCAATATATCTACTCCCTGATGTCCATATTTGATCAAAATCATTGGCATCAGACAAGTATAGTGCCGCAGCACTTGTAGTAATTGTTATTTTATTTTTCGCGATAGTTTTTGCTTCGTTGAACCTGTTTTATGGGAGGAAATTTTTAGCGATTTCGTTGTCTGAACATTCGTTACATTTGTAGTTTTCATCGTTACATGTGGCTTTATTGCAGCATATTGATCTGTCTCTGTTAGTGATGTGGCGTTAGTATTGTTATTTAAAATGCCATCTGAAAAGTTCAGCAAAAAAGAAATATATTTTAAGGTTAGTTTGGTAAATAAGATTAAAAAAGATTTGTGAAATGTTATTGTATGTAGCTGGCAAATTGAAGAAAGATGATAATGATTAGCCAAATGTTACAACAAGTCAAATGTATTAATAACGAATTGTGAACTCCTTTGACTTATATTTCTCAATTACAAATTACAAGGATATGAAAAATGAGAGAAGGAAATTTGAATTTTAAGAATCAGCTGTTTTGCTTAGGCTCAAATTCAGTCTTTAGTTAACCAATGAAATTGATATAATAAAAATCGTTAGTTAAACCACGACCGTTGGTTAACTATAGACTGTGAATTTGTACCTAAGTGACATTAATGATTATTTATTGAGTTACTGTGAAGCAAAAACGTGTGGTGGCAAAGTATTTTTTCATGGAATTTGTTTCACAGAACTTTTTTTGCTGCGCTATAAAAGGTAATAATTTATAAAAGTTGACGTAGCATTAATCTGTAAACCAATTTTGGCATTTTTTTAACTGATTTGCTTTTCTAGACGAATGAAAAAATTTTCATGTTTCATTGAGGTTAAGGATGTTTCTCTTTACAAATAAATTTCTTTAAATTTTGAAATAACTGAATCCATTATGGGCAGGCAGTGTCATCAAATTGCTTTCTTTGTAATATTGTTTGCCTAGTACATACTACGCTACCCTAATATAGAACGGCCCTAAATCATTATTTTTTTGAAATCGAGTATTTTGTATATTTGGATAAAAGAACAGCTAAGGTATCGAAAAATACAAAAATCCCTATTCAAAAAATTAATGAGTTAGGGCCTTTCTATATTAAGGTAACGATATGCATGTGTGTATGTATATTAGACCGTCTCGCCTTACAATATTGTTGCGAGGCAGTTTCGAAAAAAATTTTTGCCGAACGTAGGGATCGCTAAAATACATTTTTCGTTATATCTTCTGCATTTAAATTCGGATCTTAAATTGTAATACATATGTAGATGTTTTTGTCTCGAGGAGACTAATGTTTTGCTTCAATTGTCATTGACCTCAAATATCTCGTTCTAGTATTTGCCCACCAGATGTTAGGGTGGTACATAAGGGTGGTGGGAACTGAGATGTGGTGGGTAAATACTAGAACGGCATATATGAGGTCAATGGTTATTATGGCAACAAAACATCGATATATCACACTTTAAGATGCGACTATAAATGCCGAATATATGTATAAAAAAATTATTGATTTTTACTTGTGATGCCGCCCAAAATAGATCTTATAAAATCAGTTATAGTTTCCAGATTTGAAAATAAATTAAGAAATGCTTAAGCAAAACTTCAAATTATAACCAAAACCAAGAAAATTAATTAGATACGGCATCACTTAAATTGATAATCCTAAGGATGTAAAAGATAAAACTCTGTTGTTCAATGTTTTAACGCTAAACATAGAGATGATAACTTACAACAACATAGAGATGTTACACCAGCGATAACACTAAATGGAAAGAAAAAAATTGTAACATACATAAACATATGAAATAAAAAATAAATTGAAGTCAAGTCAATAATTGTTAATTCAGTATTAATTAGTTTTTTTTTTTTAATAAATGAAATATTTATTATTCATTAATGTGATTTTCTGAATAAGACTGAAAAATTTAAGTTGTAATGGTCCATGTTTAATGTCGGATCTCCGCTGCTGTTGAAGTGTATGCTATCGTTTATTGTATTCGTCCGAAAATCACATTAATTTTAAGAAAAACTGCCTGATTAAAAAATTATTCATTGACTTAAATTCACTACAGTTCGTGTAAAAATATACACAATACATAAATAAATTTAATATGAACGAAAATTAAAATGCGTTTAAAATGTTATAATTTTATTCAATTTTTAAATAAAAACATATAAATAACACTTTTCTTGCTTAAGATTTTTAAGATTATTTTTTAAATAAAAACTGAAATTATAAAAAAATATATATATACATAAATGTAAAGATGGTGAAAAAAACGAAAAAGAAGTATAAAACAAAACACACATACTCGTACACCAACAGAGACAACATTTAGCTTTAAAATAAATTAAGGTTCAATCATAAGTGCCATACCATAACAATTGCTATAACGATAAATATATTTGCTTCACCTATTAGTGCTGCCATAACCATAAACATCTGTTTATGTGCTCATTTGCTTATGCATTTGACAAGTGCAACAACAAATATGTCTAACGATTATGGCGAAAAACTAAAATTCAATCGGTTTCTATGGTTATGGCAACTCAAATACAGTGCTGCCCATAAGTTTTATTCGAACAGCTCTTTTGTATGGTTATACTCGTATTATTATGGCACGTTTAATTGAACCTTATTAAAATTATTATTTAAAAAAAACATGATTTCTTTTGTAAATGTAGGTGGAGTTTTTTTTTTATTAAAAATCTTTTTGCTTGTAAAGTTTATTTTATACCTTTTTAATTAAAATTGTATAAAAAATTGTGTGTTTTGTCTAATGTTAGATGTAAGATTTTTTCTCATTTTCTTCTTTTTTTTTAGATGAAATGTTACTACATTTTTAGAATGTATGAAAACGATTTTTTTATGTATGCATATATTTATATGATGATCAATTCTACTGATGTGTTGTTGTGTATTAATGATTTTAGGAGCTACCCGTCTTTTCATTATTGTCTGGTTTGGTTTCCAAGGTTTGTGTTATTTTTTTCCAAATATTGTCAAATGAATCACGACCAGAATAGTCAACCTGGCCCGCCTCCCAGCATTGGCGACGCATTAATTGCTCGTAAGCATCCTGCTCAGGAGTGCGTGGTTCACCCAAACGCAAATGAGATAAGGCACCAGCCAAACCAGCCTAAAAAAATGTAAAGAAGAGATAAAACAAAAGTTACAAACATAATTCTCATCAAGTAAATTTAAACAAATCCAATTCCAATTTAGTGCAACACATAACATAAACAACACCTTTCCATTAAGAAGAGAAAATACTCGTATAATCGTGTTAAGAATATTTGTATGTAGGTATTATTGTGTTCATAAAGCTAAGTGTGAGTATTAGTAGTTTTGGAGTTCTTATTAAGTAGGAATAAGATCAATAAATTGACATTACCTTCAGGAAGATTACTATAAATTGTTTTATGTATGTATGTGTGTATGTATGTAAATAAGATATGTATGTATTTATTTATGTATGAGAGGACTTCACAAATGGCATGCCACAAAATGCAAAGAATATAATAATAAATTTGTATCCCAAAATTCCAACATGATTTGATGATGCAGGAGAAGGTGAGCGAAACCGTTATTTTTGCATTGCTGAAAAGTAGTTTCGAATAAAACAGCTGATTTAAATTAATTGGCAATGCAGTGATGAAATTCAATTGTCAAGTAACGTAAACTATTTATTCAGTATGGACACTCAAGCGGTTCCCATGTATCCTAATACTTGCTTGGGGAAGATTTCCTCAATGTATTAACTATTAGAAAAAGAGTTGTATATGTACATATATATTTATATTTTCTTACAACTGATAATGCCTACGACTCTTAATTGTTGGCCTTAAAGCAGAGCGTTGGTCTCATATACACGCATTGGTATAAAACAGTGTAAGAAATGTTTCACTCGCTTCTCTGTCTGATATTTATCAAAGTATATTTAGGGGCTGCTCGTTCGGGCATACGGCGACGAAGTTCAGCAGTAACATGGAGATATCGAACTCTATCAACTCATTGAAGCACCGCAGATGTTCTTTGGATTGTAGCTATGCTATTTGTAGATAACATATACATATATGCATCCAGTGTAGCCCAGATAGGGTAATACGGCTTTTACAGTCATAACCTTTAGCTTAGTTATTGTAAGTAGAATTTATAAAACAATGATGGCTGCGTTTCACTGAAATCAGAAGAATTGTTGCACAGTACCTCCCTCATCAATAGTATACACACATTTGTACTTGATTGGTCGGTGAAACGCGGTACATATCACAAAGTACTATCGTTTTTAGTCCTAATGTTCGTATGGTATGGATAGCTTTTCCTGTCACTTGCAATGCTGGAAAATTCAAATCAAATGCCCAAAAAACAACAGCTCCCCCTATCCACCCACCACTCGGATCATTACATTTTCGAGCACTTGTGGCCGGTTTCCGGATCGTTCATGAGCCAATCTCTTAATGAAACCGCTGAAAACAATTATATAATCTTCTCGGCCAATTAACAGTATCATTTGAGAAATAATGCGAGCTACCATTCTGTTTTGGAAACAGATATTGTTGGTAAGCAGATCAACCAATTGGAACTCCAAAAACAACCATAAAACACACCAAAAGGTAATTATATTCTGATCTTTGTCTCAATTATAAAATGGCAACCCCGGTGAGAATAAAGTTGTCGTATGCCAGTTAAAAATTATAATTACACAGGCTTTGTTATGGAGATATGAGTATACTGTTTGCAAGCCTTCAGAATCAATGGCATATTGGCAGATAGACTAATCAACTGACGTGTTCTAGGCTATTGTTAAGAGAGGAGTTGGTAAAACCGCCGATAAGCCACTTTATAGAACTTACTAATCGAATTTTCTAACGAACGAATCGATCTAGAAGGCCTTGCGATCGAAGCTTGACTTTGCGAAATCCAAAACATTATTGGGTATGAACTAGATGACCTTGAGACTAATGACAGATGTATTAGCTGAAATGGTCTAATGCGAGACTGATACAACCGATTTAAGCGTGTATGAGAGATAGCTGGAAATAGTAGAACATTTGCGGGACTACAATACGATGACACATTGCTGGTTTGCGAACTCTGGGAACCAACGGTTTCATGGCAAGTAGTTGGCTTAGGTTAGGTTAGGTTGAAAAGATGGTCAATCGATATTGACCCAATCCGTTTCACAATGGCGTAAATATGGACAGTGTCTCAAGAGGTTTATATACAGCGCGCAGAATATTCTGCATTATTATATTTTTAAATACTTTAAGAGTTTAAAATCAGTATTTTGTATGTTAATTTATACTGATTTTAAATTCTCATTTAAACGAATGAGAAAGAAGCTCAACTCAAATCGTAGTTGAAACGAGAACTCAATAATCAACATGTTTTTTTATTTTTTTAATTTAAAATTACTAAACACATGCGCTCACTTCACAACAACAAAGTATGTAATTGAAAATAACTGTAAAGAAAAACAACAACAGTTATTCATTGCTTTGGCAAGTATTTTTGACCGAGTGCTGCCAAGTTAATAATTTTGTACATATTTGGAAATTTACTGGGCAGGTTAAATATTAATTTTGGGAAAAAATCTATAAAAATATTAAGCCTTGATTAAAAAATTATCGATAAAGCACAAAAATAACTTGATTTGTGTCTTAATGCCTTCAAATCAAAAAGGGTATGTATGAATTAAAACGAAGCTTCAAAGTTCCACATGCCTTACCATCAAAGAAATGATATCATTATTGCTGAAATTATTTTTTTTGGTTGTGTAACATCTTGCTGTCAAAATAGGATGCGTAATTCAACTGCTAAAGTGACGTTAGAGTTAATTCTTAGCGATTTTTTTTTACTCTTTTATGCAAATAATTTGCGTGTTCCAATAATGCTTCCGTAGTCCACTTTATCACTATTACATTACATATACGATTAATTCCACACTATTTTGCGTGAAAATCACTAGTTTGTCAGAATTTTGGGACAACTTTTATCAGAGGCTATATTACATACAACATATGACAAAACTAAGATTTTCTTTCTCAGGGAACAAACGAAACAAATAACATTATATGTATGCAGCTCTACGTGGACTTTCAGACGATGTCTTATGATCAATGATGAAGAAAGTGATGTGCTTTAAATGGAAAAGAGAAGAACATATACGACGGTATGAAGTGTAAGCTTATCTAAATATAAAATGAGTTGCTAAACATATATTACGCCCATCACAAAATCACAATGTTTTATGATTATATGTACTACGAGTATGTATGTATATGATATATGATAAGTATGCAAACATACATACATGTATGTATGTATGTATGTATTTGTATCTTTATGTTTGTATGTATATATAATATTCCAAAAATAATTAAGACATCATCAAACTATGTATTTATGTATGTATATATAACGTTGATATCGATACATTTGCTAATAGGTAAGTGCACAGGTTTGATACCTAATTTTAATTCTTTTTCTTTTTACCTCTGCTAAATTTTCTTCAATTCCATCACAAACAGTGTTATCGCCGTGTCTAGTATTATTATTGTTTTGTTCTTGGGCTACATTATATTCTGTACTACTTTGGGTGGAAGCATTATCAAAAAGTGTCGCAACTTCCGAACTCTGATTTTCCACTTCTCTGTTATATGTTTCTTGCACTATTTCAATAATTGCCACCACCTCCCCTGCAATGTTATCGTTTTCTTTGTCATCACTATTTACCGTTGCAATAACTTCACATTCACAACTACTCTGGTTAACTGTAGTTGTGTCTTTAGCCTCAGTTGCTTTTTCAAGCTCTAAATGAATTTTTGACTCTGGCATAAAATTCCAATTGTGATTTTCTTCCTGCGCAACAACATCATAATATTGTTGTTTCTCGTGCTCATTGTCATTGGTTTCAGCAATATTATCTTCAATTTCCTCATTGCATTCCTGTTCTCTATAGTAATCTTCCCAAGGATCATGATATTCGATTTTGTCATTAATATATTGCTCTTGATAAGATTCATATGGTAAACTATAATGCAAATTTGTGAGATTTTGATGTGGTTGTTGTTCATTTTGCTCGTAGTGCTGTTGTTGCAATTGTATGTCATAGTTACATTCCCATGGCTCAATGATAGTTAAAGAATATCTCTTGTGTTTCATATTATTTGCATTTTGTATATACATATACATTTAAAAGAAATAGTGTTTAGGATTCATTTTAAGCGAACATATGCAAGATGATAGAGAAAGAAAATTAAACGATATTTTTTATTTTTATTAACATTGGAAGAAAATATTGATGTAATGAATAAAAAAAAAACACAAATTATGGTAAAACGTTAATAACCGAAATGTACAAAAAGAAGACAATACATAATTGAAAATACATATATCTACAATTTCCGTAGTATATCCATAAAAATGTTACACTAAAAAGTTTTAGTTTTTAATCATTAACATATAAGTTTAGCATCTCGAAAATAAATATAAAAACTTAGGATTCGAATTAGAGTTGTGCTTATCAGCTCTATTGTCAAACATGGGGCACGAACATGACTACTAAAGCTACTTATGTACAGAGGATTGTCAGATCTTACAATATTGTCAGATCTGGCAATGTGCTGACAATGTACTGGCAATGAGAAATTGCCAGCAAAAGGTAGATTGCCAGTTCACACTACAACCGTCAAATTTGTCATAAAATCTAAGAATTTATGGCTAGACGGTTATATGACAATAAATTCATCTGACAAAATCGCCAGTGGAAAAATTGTCAGTTCAGACGGTTGTTGTTATGCGTTGCCAAACTCAAAGCACTTGTTAGAAATTGTTAAATATCAATCGTTTGTGGTAGTGTTAAATGTAAAAAGTGAAAATATAAATTATTATGGACCATAAAGACGCAACTGCAATGATTTTGGCTGCATATATTTTATTATATATTTTTTCTTTAAAATCAAGCGTGTACAGTGTTGCCCATAGAAATAATTCTCTTGCAATGACGCCATTGTCAGATGCATAAACTTCGCGCATCTGACAATATTAAAATGTCTGACAAATATCTGGCAATAATTTTGCAATGTGTTCACACGATTGTAAGATGTCAGACAATTTGTGGTCAGCTGCTAGTCTTACAATGGACTGACAATGATTTTTCTGGCAACGACGTCTGACAAAAAATTGCCAGTTCACACGGTTGTAAGAATTTTGAGCACATTTTACTGGCTATATTGTAAGATCCCACAACCGTCTGTACATAGCTTAAGTACATGAAGCATCTTGTACACACTCAGCTCTTGAGAAAATTTCCTTTTTCCGTTAAATTCAAAACTTCAGTATTTCCTCTTCTGACAATTGAACATTTTTATCATGGCTACCGAGGGAATAGTGATCCATGGTCATGGATCATGGTCAGACGTTGCAGTGATCCAATGAAAGCCCTGAAATAGCATTTAAAAGAATGCAACACAAAGGAGTGCAAGAAAAATAGCGAATCACCAAGACGGTCTTAGTCATTTTCAGAGGGGCGGCTCAGCCAAAGGACTTCCTAATGGGCCTTATTACGATTTTGGAATTTTAGATTTTTAATTTAGTACAAACTGTCAAAGATAGATTTTACAACCGTAATAAGGCAGAATATTAAAAAAAAAAAAGTTCAAAGAACACATGGTCCTTCCGAATATACAATTGTTTATTCAAAAATAAAAATCATTTACCATCTGATAAGAGTAACATTTAGAATTATGTAAGTGAGCATTGTATATCGTCGTCCGTGGGTTTAAGTGCTCTATATGCCAAAAATGCATTTTGGGTTAATCGATGTTCAAGTTTAACACAATTTTTCTAAAAAATTACTCGACATGATTTTGTGATTTTTATACCATATTGTATTTATTTTAAAAAGATGATTCTAAGTAAAAAATTTTATGTCGGGATGGCATCTGTAACGGGATATTTTCTAACGGTAATAAGAATCATGTTTGCTCTATACGCCACCTTAAGCACATTTCCTTGCAAATACATACACGTAGAGCAAAGTAGCATTAATTTATTTGTGTTAGGTAATAATTTTTGTCTGTTTCAGTTTTTTTTTGTTTTGAATTTTTTTCCTTTCAACCCTTTAGGAAGATTGAAAACTCCTTGCAAATCAAACCACACAACAGAAAAAGGGTGTGGTTTTCGGCGATCATCCTCCGTTGGATTATTTTTTATTGAAAATTGTACGCAAAGGTCGCATTGGTCTTTTATAGGCTTTTTAAAGGACAAATTAAAATTGTGGTTGAACTGATCTCTATAAAATCTTCCCGAAACGGGGTTGGAGGGTTGTTGCTCCATATTCGATTTGTTTTGAAATAAAAACTTAACTGAGCTTGGATCTAGTATATTTTAAATTTATATTTAGCTCCGCAGGAAAGTAACATATTGTACAGAAACAGGAATAGTTAAAAAAATTACTTAAAGCTTAAAAATTCTCTCTTTAAAAACTGCCAAATTGGGCTCAAAAACTTTTTCTGTATCTCCACAGATATTAGCTTCCAACAAAATTAACTGCACGTAGAGTAAAATGGCAATCAGTAATCAATTTCAAGATTTTGTGTTGAAATTTTGCTCATGGCGCAAAAAAATTTCTGCTTTCAAGGATATAGAGCAAAGTGGACATGATTTATCTCAGCAACGAGACGAGATAGACGAAAACGGATTGCAGGTTTGAAAAATTTGGGGTCGAAAACCTAAGATGACATCCTTAACTCCAAATTGTCAAAATGGCGCATAGAGCACATAAGCCCCCCGACGAAAATATATCGCTCATTTACTCAAAGAACGTCATAACCCGAAAAATCCATTTTTGAAGTTAATGATGCAGAATCAATTTTCATATCGTTCTTCATATTGTGTAAAAATTGCATACCATTATCTTGTTTACTCAACTCTAGGGAGAAAAATAAAAAATTTTAATTTTACACACAACTTAATGGTGTGTGCAAATTTAAAACTTAAAACGCGTTTTGTGGCAAAGTGATTTTTTTGAGTTATGGCGTTTTTTGAGTTAATGAGCGATATGTATGTATGTATGTATGTATGTGACGGATATTAAAAATTAGTTTTGACTTTCAGCACACAATATGATGTCCTAGAGCGGAATTTGAACTCGGTGGACACACATATGTAAATATACTATGTATATGTACAATGTACATACATACATATGTATGTAGATTGTACATACATACATATGTATGTATGTATAAGGCATTTCCATCACCTAAAATGGCGGCTTCTAATTTTTTTTACCATGAACTAAAATTTTAAATATTGTATATCTGTACATAACAAAACAAAGCTCCAACAATGTTGGCAAAAATTAATTTAATAATTTATTGTTTTCTAAATAAGACAACATTACCACACATCATGTGTATGTACATACATTCTATATAAGTAAACATACTGCAGTTTTTAAACAATATATATACATACATATGTATGTACATGTATCATCAGCTGAAATGCAAAAGCACGTAACTAACAAAAAAGTCAAAATCGAATTTTTTTATTACTAATTATGTATTGGGTATTGCATCGAAATACACGTTTCTACAAATTTACAAACCTTTACACAAAATCAGCTGAATTAAAAATGAAATTTACTTCAGTCACTTGACTAATTTTGTTTAGTTTTGTCTATTTTCTATAAAATATTAAAAAAAATGCAGTTAAGTAATTTTGCATTTCAGCTAACGATATGTAATTGTGTATAAGTAAATAAGTATGTTTAAAAATTATTTGAAATTTTGCGAAATGTGTTTTTTTTAAACAAACTGAAGAAATAAAAACAAAACAATTATTTGGCGCGAGGCCAACGGCGTTTTTAATATTCTAAAATAAAATTAAATTTCGTGTGAGTGAATGAAAATCGGTGATACTTGTGTTATAGAATGGAAATGGAAGATGTTCCAATTGTCTATATGCGTAAATGGTTTGGGTGGGGCCAACACCAAAAAAATTATAATTTTTTTTCATATATTTATAGTTATGTACATATGTATAAGCAAAGTGAAAGTGGGGTGTCGAAAATAGCAACATATGTATGTACATATGTATGT
Organism: Tachina lurida; assembly: GCA_944452675.1. Lineage (NCBI taxonomy): Eukaryota > Metazoa > Arthropoda > Insecta > Diptera > Tachinidae > Tachina > Tachina lurida. Next base: position 121,834,344 of record OX101756.1, read on the forward strand.
ATTCATATACATACATACATATATACTATATAGTATATGTATATGCATGTATATATATACTTATATAATGCAAATGATATTTATTGAAAATGCTGTAGACATGTATGTATGTCTGTCTACATGTATATACGAGTAAAAAATAATTGGAACGGTTAAACAATAAATTTAGAGGCTATACATATTTATATATGTATGTACACTGGGTGCATCTGGTGAATTAGCAAAAGTGGCAGAAGGTGCGTAACGATGTTTTTTTTACAACTTGTCAAATCTTACCTTTGGGTCAACGGCATAATTAAGTTTTCCCAGCTTGTCAGTTTGAGTGACAATAGCGAAATTTGAATATATGTAAGTTTTAATTAAAATGAAACTTTTTATCTTAGCAATATTATATGGTAAAATTCAAAACAAACGATTTTTTTTTCGTTCAGAAAAAAAGGAATACGGCATATGTATGTATGTGTATAGTGTTTTTCTCGAGTAGTAATTAGTGGGTTAAAAACAAAAAAAAAGAGGGAAGAACAAAAGATATTAAACTCAAAATTTTTCAATTTAAGATCATTCTTACGAACATTAAAAACGAAGGCAAAAAATATGTATGTAAAAGGTAACTTACCATGTGATCGTTTAAAATCGAATGAACATGACTGAAGAAAATGTCCCACCACAGCTGTATCAAATCAGTTGCATGAGCATAATCCGTGGGCACAATGGGAGTTTTGCTTTGTGAGTTGTAGTGTATTAACCAGGGTTTCATTTTGCCAGCAAAATGCAAAATCTTTATTTTATCTCTGAATTGTTTAAAGGCGGGCAAATAACAATACGAAGCATAAGCTGTAACATTGTATACGAAGGGCAAATGTTTCTTTATATCACTAGTGGCCCAGTCAGAGAAATATTGATTTAATAGGCCCTGATCACCACCGTCGAAACTGCCATTTTTCAAGCCAAAATCAACAATTTTGTCGAAAGTTTCTTGGCTAGGCCTGTAAACGAAAACTCCGGAATTGAAGCAATCTGGCCAGCTGACATCGGGAGCAGCTGATAACTCTTCACGCTCAAATAATTCATCACAGTTTTGTAAAACCTTTGAAAAGAATCGTAACAAAAATTAACACAATTAATTAATTTACAATTTTTTATTTGTACATATCGTTACCCTAATATAGAAAGGCCCTAAATAATTCTTTTTTTTGGAATTCAAGATTTTTGCATTTTTTAATACATTAGATATGTCCTTCTATCAAAATATACAAAAAACTAGATTTCAAAAAAATTATGAGTTAGGGTCTTTCTATATATAGGTAACGATATTTACATTGGGCTTTTTCGTAAATGCACCTCAGTGCTGCATAATAATTTTAGTCTAAAATAGGTTTGTCAATCATATCATTTAGATTTTTCTAAGTTACTTATCAATTGATCACATATTTTTATGCTTTATACCCAGCAAATAATTTCAAAAAAGGTAATCGCGTTTGGAATTAAGCATTTTTGGTGGAAGCTCTTCCTTACTGGACTATCAACTTAATGATTTTAACAAGGCGTGGAACTAAAATAATTGATTATTGAGAAGTACTAACTTTTTTTTTTATATGGCAATATGTTCACGTAATCTATTTAATCTAATAGAATCATTCTCCTATTATTAACTTGTAAATCATTTTTTTAAATGTTATGCAATGTGATTTGTAAGCGAGTAATGAAATTTGGCAATCAGAAAAGTAAGTCAATATATGGCAAGTAGTTCTGATATTAATGTGTAATTTTTTGCTGGGTTTATGTACAGAGTTGCACTTTCGATAATCTTGCATTGGCACTGTTCCCACTACATACTTGCAATTAACTCCATAGTCTTTGCAAAACCGCTTAAACATTAAACATATTCACCACAGTAAACTACAGACAGAATGATTATTTAGACGACAGCAAGGCAACACGGTAGGTTGTTGTCCATGCCGATTTTGTAGTTGTAGTGCAATTAAAATTATTTTGATTTTTGTTGGAGCCCGTTTAGATGAAGAGTAACATATTTTTAGAGTAGAAGTGAAAGGAAGCTTGCTTGGTAGTAAAAGTCGCACGTAATGGGAATTAAAGTGAGAGTTTTAACTAAACTAGTTAGACATATTTATGGTATTGGGTAATTAGGGATTAGTTAATTTATTAACTGGATTTAATAAGGGACTCCAAAAAGAACGTACGCGTTGTCGCAGCTAAGTCACGCTTCATCTAACCGGGCTCTCGGCGACAGTGAGCAAACACAGTGTTGCCAGTATAATACAAAATATTGAATGAATGACACCTTACAATTATTTAACAGAAACATCTCGAAATAGATGTAAAAAATAAATTAACTAATTTTTATACTTTTACGTGATATAAATACATTTGGGCACTGTCACTCCAGATTTTTGTAGGATGTGCGGGGATGAAGAGGAACCATAAACCATTGAACATATGTATCTGTCTGCAACGTCAAAGGTTACAAAAGGGAGGGGGGCGGGGGGTAAATATTACTTTTTCTGAGCAACAAAATGGAATCACAATGGACCCAATTGGGTCTCCGGGTGGAGGTGCGGTATAGCACCACCCTTCCTAACCTATATGAAATTGGCAACATTGAAATGTATACATATTTATACTTGAATATCAGGTGCTGATGATGCTGCTGCCGTCTTAAAAATAATTAAGTAGCTGATAAATCAGCCAGCGACATTTGAAGTCATGTGTGCAAGTAGTCTGCTGTGGTGAATGTGTTTAAGGCATTACAGTTTTATACATGCATTCTAGCATATTAAATTTAAATTGTGTAAAAATCGCAATACACTCACATTTTTCACTACCACACTCACGTTGTTTTTAATTTTCACTCAGATTTCAATGATATTTTCAAGAAAGTAATTTGTCAGACAGTAAAATGACAAAGATTTGTACAAATGTACATAATTATGACAAATAGTTATTATAAAGTATGCCTACTTCGTATAAATATTTCAAGAAGTTTAATATCTTATCTTCAAATATACATGAAGAGGACGCTTCAAATATACTTTTAAAACAATAATATTATTAAGATAATAACAAAAATACGTATTCCAAACTTATTGCCCTATACATTTGTGTAGGTGATAATGAACTTTCACTTTCCTATGAAAACGAACAAGAAATTTTCATGAAAGTAATTTATTTCATTAAAAGTTTTATTCATAACCCTACGTCTACACCTGATATATCTTTATGATGACAAGTGTCATATAGAAAAAAGATGATAAAAATATATCAGGTGTAGACGTAGGGTAATACGCATACAGAAATTTCAAGAAAGTACTTTCATGTGTAAATGTAGCGTAAGGTGCGGCTTAAATAAAATAGACCAGATCGTATTAGCGGTTAGAAAGCGTCAAATTGCTAGCGTTTTCGTTTGTTAGAAGACATGTTTGGCAGCTGCAAACCGAACATGTACATTTATATATCACCTTACACAGTCATGCATTTACGAATAGGCCCACTAATTCAATAAAAAAAGGCCTTACCAAAGTATCCGAGTCCAAGAAAACACATTTCTCAAACTGTGTTAAACGCCAACAGTGTAATTTAGTGAAAGTAATGCCCAGTTCTGGTCTAGCTAACAAGGCCAAATTGGCTGCATCTTGTGAGTCCATGACGTTGACTTGTTCCACAATATTGTAAACATCTTTTAATTTGTCACGCATGGATTCGGACACACCGGGTGTCACTAAAACGGCCAATTGATGTTTTGTTCCAGCTCTTCTTAAAGAGTGAGCCAATACTAAGGCACCCAAGGAATACGTGTCATTTGTGGTCAAGGTTACCCACGCAAATTCTGTAATTTTTAAAAAAATAAATAATAATTTATAAATCTTATTTATAATAATTAATCATTTTGTTTTTTAAATAACACTTCGAAATTAATTTATACCGCACATGCAGCTGCAAAGCTTTGGCGTTGTTTTTAATGGCAAAATTAATGTATTAGCTGTTAATTTATTAAATGCTTAATGATATACCATAATATACTTCTGTATGTACAAACACACATTTGTATTAATTTTTTGAAAATTTTATTTCAACGAAAACGAAAATAATGTCACAACAACGTCATTGAGCAGCATTAGAATTTTATTTCGTATATACATATGTATGTATGTAGATTGCCGACGATCTATAAATTTTATTTATTTATTTGTGCGCAATTGGGTTATTTTTAATCAATTTGTCAAATGTAATCATTATGTTGGTAAATACTGTTGTATAATATAAACAAGAGATGTTTCCATAATATTAACGAACACTGTATTTCTTCGTGAACTCACTAAAAGAGTTGCCGGCTTGTAAAAAAAAATATTAAGAGGGAAGCAACAAGTAAACGGTTGTTAAAGAGATGAATATGAAGATCTGTATGTCCATAGATATTTTTTAAAACCAATTTGTATTTTTGTAATTGGAAGTCTAATTTTTGACATATTTATGTCATTAATATGATTTACTCATTATTGAATTTACTTTTTGATGAATATTATTGACATGTGCTTGTCAACTTGTTTAAATGGTTTGCCAACAAATATTTAAAGCGTTAATTAGCTGCTCATGAGTGAACTGATATCTTTTACACTTTTGTTATTTAAAATAAAAACAATGAGTGAGAAAAATATTCCAGATTATACTTATGTACATATCGTCGGTTGGTTTCTGGTTTTCTGCAAACATAATGTATTTTGAATATACTGTGCCGCGGAATATAAACAGTTGGAATAAATCGCTCATTTATTGAAACAATGTCATAACTCTAAAAAACTAGTTTGCTAGAAGACGAGTTTAAAGTTTTAAATTTACACACTAGTTACTTAATGGAAAAATAAAATTTTATTTTGCTTTCAAGAGTTGAGTAAACAAGATATTTGTAAGAAATTTTTACACAATATGAGGAATGATATGAGGATCAATTCTGCAACGTCCATTGATTTTAGTTGTGATGTTTTGCGTTTTGTTAATTATAACAATGAACTGTGTTGCAATGCAATTATGTTATGATACAGTGTATTACAGCAAGTGAGGTACACTGCACAGCACTATAAATGGATGATGACCACTTTGTGATGTTTTAGGCATATCAGTTTTTCTTGAAGCAGTTCTCTACAAATCTCTTTTAAAACTGCTCGTTTATTTACATACAGGCGGGGTTTTGTACAATTTTCCTATTGTTTTATGTTGAAACAGAATAAGTCCGCAACTTCAAGCAAAATCGCTATCAAATTATGTAATAAAGCCCATAATAAAATCTACGGCAGTAGCTTCAAATACTCTCTAATTTATGTTTTATTTTCTTTTGTGCTTATTTTTGTTTATATGTGTAAGCATAAGAAAAAATTCTCTCAAAATAAAATAGATTTCATATCACGGCTGCTTTCTGGGGCTGCTTTTTGTGTCAATTTGTATGGAAAATGTGTTTATGCCGGTATTCTTTTTAATAATTTTAATGCAGCGAATGAAATAAGAAAAGATAATGAAAGTAACTTTTCGGTACAAGCAAGTCAGTACCCCTCTTCTTTCCTCTCTTTCTTTCTCTCTCTGCCATAAACCCAGACTTGCTTCAAGAATATGTTCAATTGAAAATAGAATGAAATCCTTTTTATTTACGAGTACTATTTTGTGTTATTTTTTGTTTGTTTTGAGTTATATTTTATACAAAGTTAAAGATAATTTAATTTAACATAAAGCTGTTGTTGAATGCTTAAGGTCGACTTTAAAAATTTCCTGTTAACTTGTAGATCACTTTAAGGTTCAAGTTTACTTGCAATAATGAAAAATTATTGATGTGTCTGATAATATCCTAACTTTAAATATTGTAAAGTTATAATAATGGACCTAAGAGAAACTTAGTTTTTCCGAAAACCCACCTTGATGATGCAGAGATTTTGGGCTATTGAAGGCCACAAAGTGTATGATTTCATTCTTACACTCATTTAGGGCCAATTTTACCAACTTTATTTAAATATTAATACAATTTAAATGTCGATCTTAATTAATTTTTGTATGGAAAAAATACTTTTAGAACTATGTCGCTTAAGCTTTTTTTTGGCGATTATGGCAGGATATAATGAAGGCTGTTTAATTTCAACATATGGGTATTTCTCCGATAAATTCCACTTTTTTGTCGCGTGCGACAGCAAGCAATTAACCTTGTATTTCTGGACAACGTGACTCGATTTTTCTTAAAATTTTACCTAACGTAGAGCTGCTGACGGCCTACACAAATATATAAAGAAGTAAAAAAAAGTTTCGTTTTCTTTGAAAAAGCAAGCATATTTGCTTGGTGTCGCACGCTACAAAAAGTTGACACTCTTGTGGACATGCCCATATAATCTTTTAAACTTAGCTCGACTGTGATCAAAACGACATTGTATGTACATATGTGAGGGAAAAGTTAAGAATAATTTTAATTTTTGGTTATATTTTGTTATTTTCTTAATTATTAATATGTAGATTAATTTGATGAGAAAAAATTTTATATATATTATTAAAAAATATATATATATATTTATTATTTGTTTTGCCAATGGTTTTACATACGGTTTTGCACAAATTGCTTTGGGTAAGAAAACACAACAAAAAATAATTTTAAAAATATTTATGGTTAAAGTTGAATTGTGTTTTACTTTTTATTTAAATCCTTTTCCCACTACTTTTATTTATATATGTATGTATGTACATGATGTTTAAGGGTTTATAATAAGTCATTTTGAAATTTTTTTTAATTTTGTTTTTATTATAAACAATTAGTTGAAATTAGCACACAAATAATTAAAACTGCAACATAATTTATTAAGTATTAAACTATAATAGAAAAAAATAAATTAAGCCACTAGGTTGTTAAGGAAGTTATAAAGCCACACATGAAAAATTAGAAAAAAAAGAAAATAAAATTAATTAATTATTTAAAGAAATAAAAAATATTAACTACCTTGTTTCTTATGAGGGGGATAAATAAATCACTAGAGATCAGTTTTGCTTTTCGTTTGATCGCGCACTAGAGCTCAGCCATGATTGTACATGTATAAATGTATGTATGTATATCCAAATTTGTATCTTCAACACCTTTCTAACTACATACATTTTTGTTAAACAACAAAATTTTCAATGCAGTTAAAATGTTTATGAACATGTTGTAGGGTATATTAAGGTGCGGTGTGTTACAGCACATGTACATATTTCTTAAATCTTAAATAATTTATTTGCTGTTTGCTTTTCAACGTGTCACAGGCTGAACGCAACAGTCATTAGAAATTTTGTGGGTGAGTGGGTGGTTTAGCGTTTGGCTTGATATGTGATTTTCTTGTTCTCTGTTTTAATTTTTTATTTATTATTTCAAAATGTTGCCTCTAATAATACTTGTGATGTGATATAAATTTATATGTATGTATATTTTTTTATTATTATTTTTGTGTTTAAAACCTAAAATAAAAGTTTATTATTTGTAGCTGTATGTGTATTGAAATTTTTTCAAGAACTTACCAGAACAAAAAGAATTTCACAATTATTTTTCTATTTTTTTTACATATTGGTTTCTTTGTGTTTAGTTTTATGGTAACTTTGTGTTTAATATTAAATGAGTAGTTTGAAAGAAAAAAATATTAAAATGATTTTTCATGTCTTCTTTTTTCTAATCACAAATCTTATTTATTAATGCGGCGTGTAATAAATTTTTCAACAAAGTCTTGTTAACAGATGTTACAAAATAAAATAAAAATTAACTAAATTTGTTAAATTTGTATATACAAATATGTATATTTGCAAATTAGAAGATGTTTACGTTATATTAACACTTAATTTGTTCACTTTCAAACATACATATGTAGGTATCAATTATATTTTTCGAAACTTGATATCGTGTAATAATACTTTAGTTACATCATATATAAAATAATAAAAGTTATTTTTTATTAAATCCTTAAAACCCGTTAAAAATACAAACAAAAAAAAATATGTCGCACTTGTTCCTCTAAAGACGGTCCCTTAAAATTTTGAAAAATTTAGCTATTTTAACTTCTTGCAAGAAAACGATATGCACTGGCCATATCTACCCACTGTAAACACTGTAAAACAAATATTGCATCACTTTCTCCACTATTTTGTAAAAAAAATATAGTTGTATCTCTCAACAACAAAATATTAAAATTTGATTTTGTTTTGAATGTAAGTGGGCTACAAGTCGAACGTTGTCGACATCGTGGGTTTTGTCCTGTGTTATATAAGGGTACATACATATGTATGTATGAACATATACATATGTATGTATGTATGTACATTAAAACATTTTTTTTCTACTGAGTATTTGTACATTTTGAGTTGAATGACCCGAAAAAGGCGCGATGTATTTTTATAGAGCATTTTCAAATGAGCAAAGTCTTTTACACACGAGACTTCGAGCTGGATTTTCCATACAATTTAAAATATAATTCTGCATAGTTAGTAAAGAAATATAGGGATGGTAACTTTGACCCTTCATTACAAAAACACATGAGCAAATTGAAATGCAATGAATCAAACCAATTCACATATTCCATTTGCAATAAAGTTTCGTATATAAGGCAGACATCTACATCAACTGACACCACACACAGTGGACCAAAACACAGAAGAACGCTGATGAGGAAGGTTTAGTGGCCTTCGAAAACGGCTGGCTGTTCCGTTCAACTGTGTGCTGTTGTCAGAATATTTACAACTAACTTTGATGTTATTTGTTCATTAATAATTATCACATGCAATTTGGCTTAAAAAGCGTTACGAACATTAGCCTGTTCAATTCATAAGAATATAGAAACAAAATATAATTCGTCACTAGATTTTGCCAAGATCTCACAAAATATCTTTTATGGATTTCAAGATTTAAGTTAATAGTGAGCACTCACTTTATGAGCCAACTGTATTTGTTACTTTTATTTGTTCTTTATTGTTATTTTATTTTTTCTACAAGAAAAATAATAAACAATTTTACTTACCTGAATATTTTAAATTAATCAAATACATTTTCTTTCACATTTTATAACACCATTGACTAAAATTAATTCATATCTGTATTGTGGCGCTTTAGTCTTTTCTAACGCAATTAATTTAAATTATCCTCTATTTTTTTGTCACATATGGCAACACAGACAGCAATTCAAGTTCAGGGCTGTTCGCTCTTTGAAAGAGCTCAGTTCAGCGTTGCCACAAACGACATTTTTACTTTTTGTATATTTTCATTTCAGTCAAAATATTTCAGCAAATCTAAAAAATGCTGATTATTCAGAAACTTTGAATGAAAAATAAGTTAACAAAAAATGATTTTTGTTTATAATATGAAGTTTGACGTTTTACTTCTGGACATGACGCTGTATTGCCAAATTGAACTTCTACAGAGAAGTATTTTTTTTAGTATATTAAGCCTGGTACTCTGTTCGAAGTTGTGAAAAATTTTAAGCAACATTGATTATTTCGCGTGAAAAATTTGACACGTAACAAGTGATGCCCATATTACTTTTTCGGAAAAAATTCTCGTATTTATTGATTTGAAGTAGGCAACACTGATCGAATTTTATTAACAAAAACATCAGCTGTCAATATTTCGTACGAAATAAATGCCCGTCACATTATTTCACAGATAGCAAAAAAATGTTGCCAGATACATTTCATACATTTTTCACTAGTTGAACAGAGTACAACTTTTGCAACATTATTTCATGAAAATTTCACGTGAACTTTTTTTGTATGGATTATGTCAGCATTTCGCGTGAAATTTTGAACAGAGGACCAGGCTTTATGCAGAAAAACATAGTTTGAGAGTTTTTGGCAGCATCAAGGCACATTAACTACAGGTACACGCATTAGCTACAACTCTGTGCTTCTCACATAGTAAGAAGGCACAAAAGTAATTGTCGAATGAATTCTTCGTTATAAATGTGTAAACAAAAAATCAGCGGATGAGCAGTATGCCTGATGCGTGTACCTGTTTGATATGCCTTGGGCAGCATCTAGGAACGCACTAGATTTTGATTTGTATAGCATGTTTTACACACATCAGCTTTTCTTCATGTAAGCCTATTCAATTCTCTTTCACACACACACACATTGGATACTGTCGTAAATTCAGCAAATTTATGCATCTATGCAGCAATTCTGCAAATTTTATTGCGTATGCGTGATCAGCTGTTGCACATGCTTTGCAGCTCCTCAACATCTGTGCACAGTTGACATTTTTGAACGAACTGCCAACAATTTTTAAGTAAGCAAGTAATTTTATTTAAGAATATCACGATAACAAAATATAAAATCTTTCTTTTAAATATTTTTCTAAGAACAGCTGACATTATACCAGTTTAGAATTAATGAAAGCCGGGATGTTAAGTCTATTTCGCGGAAAGCTTATACCACAGTAATGAATAGTTAGCATTTGCATTTCGATGGTTATTTACTTCATTTCAATTTTCCTATTCGTGAGTGCCCAATAATATTAGCCAATAACTGCTCTTTTCGACGCAAAATAACTTGCGTTTAGTTAAAGGACAAAAAAAACTTCGAAATAACATTTTACCTATAAGCTATTTGCATTGTAAATAGAGTATTGTTTATTCGAAATCAACTAAAATTAATGATAATACGCATACAATATGATCCAATATGGCCTACAATTAAAAAAAAAATTTATAGAAATATCTTAACTTATTACACGAGAATTAGTTGTACTACCTAAGGAAAATATGCTCTATTTATTGAAGGGGGAAACGGGGGGGACCACGACTTGACTTTTTACCACTTATTAGTAGTTGTGTTTTTAACTTATAAGGAAAAGTCGTGGAAGTATTTGGAACTTTTTTTATAGCTCTAGCTTAAGTAAGTTTTTCAATATATTTCATAATACAAATAGTTTACTATATCTACACTACATATAATTGTTGTTTTAATAATAACTGTAAATTAAATAAGATACTTGATACTTTAAAACATATTTAAAAAACTTTAAACTGTAAATTTATAAAAAATTGTCGAGTGTAGCAACAATAAACGCTATAGATACTGCTGACAGGTATAAGTACGTGTAACAGATAATCATACTTTGCACGCACGTACAGACTAATGTGATGCCTTAAAAAAATAAATACTTATAGGTTGATTGTGTACTGGTATATAGAACTTATTAAGTGCAATAGTGGTTATATTTAAGAAAATAAAAAATTCCATTTTTGTCGTCGTAATTCGGTTATTTGTCCCTGTGTGCAGCGATGCAAATTTAGCACGTTTCGCGCCAGATTTAGCGCGTTTTAACTATGCCAAACGCGCGTTTAATAAAAAAAATGCGCAGTTTTTAATTAGCAATTAGTAGTTACGCATTTTTGGGCACATGGCACATAGATGTAAGCCCGGGCTTTGAAGCGCAAAACTATTCGACAAATTATATGTTGTTACAAAGTTTGAAAGCTGGTTTAAACTAAAAATATTAAAATATTGATTATTATTATTATTTAGAAAGCGATTTTGTATCAAATGATTTTAGTTATTTAGGATATATGTATGTACATAATTTCGAAGAAGCAATATTACAAAATCTGAAAAAGAGTTACTAAAAAAAAATTAATTGTGTTTACCAATACATACATACATCGAATTTTATTAAAATCTAATTTAGCGCGTAGGAAAGTAGCGCGTTTTAGCTATAAATAGTTGAACATGTTGTAACTTAGCGCGTTCTAGCGCGTTTTGAGAACGGAAATAGCGCGTTTGGGCTATAAATAGTTGGCATCGCTCATCCAACTCTTGTGCAGGGTGACCGATGACATTTTTCAAAATTTGCCACCAAATAGGGGATTTATAAAAAAGGTGGGGGGGGGGTGGGCAAAATTAAACAAAAACGAGAAAACTACACTAAACTTTTTATTTTTAATGTATTTTTATATAACTCACCCTAAAAAGTGGTGGAAAAAAAATGGTAAGGAAGTCGAAAATGGGGAAAAGTGGAATAGATACATCGAAACAGTGGCAATTTGCCACTTTAGTCGGTCAAACGGCCACGCTGCTCTTGTGCGACCAATTACATACATATGTATGTATTTAAAACATACACACATACATACATACATACCTAATGCATTAAAAGGTCCGATTTTGCAAATTGATGCAGAATTCATTTACTCTCTTACAAATATTATGTACATATGTATGCATGCATGCATGTATGTAAGTATGTGCATACAGCAAGAGTTGATTTGTTCCCTACAATATCAGAAAGTACACTTTTAAATGTTAAACTTGTTGCATTAACAACATAAAAGAAAAATGCATTTGTTTCCAACTCCACAAAGAACCCCAATAAAAAATCTCTATATTTAGTTTGAAAGTTAGGAAAAAAATTCAGCTCTGAAAATTTTTTCAGCCGACTCCACCGCATCACCAAGACTTTATTCAACACAAAAAAAGTTACCAGTTTAAAAATAAAATAAGATACATATAAGGTTTTTTTGTAAATGCATGGATGAGTGTATCTCTTTAAGTTGGCTGCATAAAAATAGAACCGGAAAAATTCTTTGCAAGAGGCGTTGGTTGGCATTTCTCAGAATGAATTAAGAAAAGAAAACAGCAGAGTAAATCGCGAAAACAAAGGATAAAATAAAAAAAAAATGTGTAGGCTACTTTAAATAAGAAAAAATAAATATTTTTTTTTACCAACCCAATGACTAAATGCAACAACACATTCATCCATCCAAATTCATATTTTAGCAAATGACTAAGAATAAAAATTTTAATAATAAAAAAAATATATGATTATGAACATTAAAATTTTGTTGGATATCCGTTTTGAATGTGGGCGTTGATTTCTTTTGTTATAACTTATTAATATAATTATATGTATATATTATTATTATTATTAAAATTTAATGACAACATTTTAATACCAAAAAAACAAGGTCACATTTACCCAATGGTCTTAAAAATTTTAAAAGAATTTTGCAAAGTGTGTGGTCGGTACTTAATTTTGTACATCACACTGTACTTTCTTAATAAAAAAGTGTTGGTGTTTGAAAATCTGTAAATGGTGCATATGAATAATTATTAACACCATATTTTAAATAATTGAAGCTGAAATGGCAGTTGAGTTTAAATTTTTTTATAGGCGAATACAACTGCGGAATGTTTTAAGGTGACCATCTTAGCTGGTTTTAATTACAAAAACATGCAATTATTTGTTTGAAAGTATGTAGTAAATACATTGTATCTCCAAAAATTTTGAAGATTCGAGGGTGCATCAATAAGTCCGTGATTTTTTTTAATGAAGCACAGTTTTTTTGCAAAACAAAAATTTATTTTTAACTCAATACACTTAGTCCCACTTATTTCCAGTTTTTGTATCCTTTCCAAAAAATAGGATTTTTCAAGGTCCTTAAAATAGGCATTTGTTTGGTCAATAATTTCATCGTTGGAGCTAAATTTCTTTCCATCGAGCCATTTCTTTAGGAGGTTTGGAAATAGAAAATAGTTACTAGGGGCTAAATCTGGAGAATAGGGCGGATGAGGGAGCAATTTGAAGCCAAATTCATGGACTTTTGCCATGGAAACTGCACATGCGTTTGTGGTCGATTGTGAGCAAATGCGGCACGCATCTTGCGCAAGGCTTTATCATACCCAAGTAATCATTCAAAATAGAAACTACTGAGCCATGTGGGATACATATGCCATCAACAATCTCACGCACTTTTACTCTTCGATCGGCCAACACCATGTGGTGGATTTTTTCGACATTTTCGGGTGTACTGACCTCCAGAACGTTCAGCATCATTTGTACTTGTGCGACCACAACGAAAGTCAATAAACCACTTTTTTACCATTGAAATCGATAGTACAGAGTCCCCATAGTATGTATCGAGCTTTTTCTTAGTTTGATTGACGGTTCTTTTTCGCAAAAAATTATGTTTAATGAGCACTCGAAATTCACTTTTTTTCCATTTTTAGTAAAATACACGAGGTTGTATGTTTTGAACAACTGTTAAAGGCAAAGTAAATGACGACACTTGCCTAAAATTTGACAGTAGTCTATTAACAGGTGGAAGTTGATGGAAACAGTGTTGCAGTTCATATGACTACGAAGGAAGTTCGCAAAGTCACGGACTTATTGATTATTAGAATTGGGCAAAATTGTTCGGACCAATACGAAAGATTTAAGGAACTAGGTGCTTCATTTCGTTGATCGGTTCTTTTTTTTCATTGAACAGTGACTGGACGATGAACGAGACAATTTCTTTGAGAGTGGTTACGCTTTTTTTTTGGGCACATGGGTGCCCCTGTGGCTGAGTGGTAGCGATGTTATCCTTTCAGTCCAGAGGTCGTAGGTTCGATTCCCGCCATGTACCCGAGGTGTTTTCCGCAGACAAGCTAAACGCTTCGCGGGTTGTGTTTGTTTATAAAAAAAAATGTAAGCTCGGCCTAACTCATTTTGTTTAAGATAAGAGATTAAATTAACCTTAATCTATATTTGTGGTTTTTGGGTAGTCGATTATATAGTTTTACTAGTCTTATTCTCTGGACAGCAAGGAAAATAAAATTGAAGCATTCAAGGCATTCAGCTGAGCTATTTTTTTTTTCAAATTAAAGTTCATCCGAAACTTTAAAAATTTTTTACGAAAGAGAAATTAAAAGAAAATTTTAAAAAATTTCAATATGAAAAATATTTTATTAAAAAATTCTATGAAAACAAATTTAAAAATATGAAAAAACTAAACCAAAAAACTAACTAAAAAATTGTGAGAAGTACTAAACGTTGCAAATTTTGTTAGTGGTAGCTGCCGTGGAGAAATATTTTCAAATTTATGTGAATAATTTTTATTATTATTATGTTAAACAAATTCTATTTTTGAAGTTTTGGATAAACTAAAACCCATGGTTTTTTTCATTGTTGTATTTTTTCAGTGCTTTTGTAATCCTGGTATTACCTGAAAATTAATGTGCCTTGGAAGCATTCATTTGTGTTTCAACAATAAATTTCTCAATACAAGCCAGTAAGTAGGGGTGGAAAACTATCGATGGCACTATCGATACTATCTATGTTTTAATTCTACAATCGATTAATACTTGAAAACAATCGATAGTTTTTAGTCGCTATCGATAGTAAATGGTACACCACTAAAGGCAAACAAATGTAAATATCTTGCTTTCATAAACAAAAATAAGTGGATGATGGAAAAATTCTTTCACTGATATCACTTATGTTAATTAATTTTGTTATTTATTGAACTGACAAATAAAATTCTATATTATTTTGTTTTGTTTAAAAATATTTTATTTTGAATTTTTAGTGTAAATAAATATGTATGTACATTATACGAGAACCATACA
This sequence comes from Tachina lurida, assembly GCA_944452675.1. Classification (NCBI taxonomy): domain Eukaryota; kingdom Metazoa; phylum Arthropoda; class Insecta; order Diptera; family Tachinidae; genus Tachina; species Tachina lurida. Next base: position 121,849,725 of record OX101756.1, read on the forward strand.
ACTTCGATACTATCAAGATGGTATCGTCGATATATCGATAGTTTTTCTAACTTTCGAAAGTCTTGAATCGATATATCGAAAACTTTCGATAGTGATACTATCGATAGTTTTCCACCTCTAGCAGTAAGTGTACGTATGGAGCACAAAAAGTTAATTTTTAAAAATAAATTGTGTGTGCTGCACAAAACAGTATTTTTCACTTACGATAAAGTAATATTCACTTAATACATGAAAGTTTACAAAAATTTACGTTTACCTATTGCGGAAGCAAATACAAACGAATTCTATCAGTTATATTTTAAGAAAACTTCATGTAAACCTTCTTTTTAGTTTTTCTCCACTATTACTTTTTGGCATATGCACTAAACCAATTCGAATCAGCTAATTAGAGAAAGAAACTTAGTTAAATCTGTAACCAAAAAAAATACCCTTATTAATTATCTTCTAACCCTAAAAATTCGTATCTACAATGTAGATTCTACATGAACAGCTGGTCGCCTTAAATATATTTCCAATACACACACTAAAAAATATACCGGTCTTTTTTTCATGACTTACACAAACAACAAAAATGCCGGCATATACAATTACTTAAAGAAACGAGTACTCGCCGCACATGTGATTTTTATTTTTTTTTAATTTTATATAAATTTACCGCAATAACAATTCGAATCAATAATTCTAGGTCAACAAAATGCAATGTAATGAATACCTACATGACGTTTAAGCCACAGAAGAAAGATACGAAAGTACCTATTATGAAAGAATCAATAAATAACGAAAATAAAGTTTTCTAAACAAAAAGCAAGTGTCAAGGTAATTGAATAAATTAAAAATAATAAAAAACGGTAAATTATGACATTTTGCATATTGACAATTAAGCGAGAGTTGAGAACTAATATGTATGTATGTATGTATGTATGTATGTATGTATGTATGTATGTATAGCAACAACTGTTGTGCATAATCACACACTAATTCTTATCTAATGTTGAAATTATGTATGAGATAGGTATGTATAAGGGAATGAAAAAATTAATAAATTAAAAGTACGTATGTATGTATGCATAGTTATGAATGTATTTATGTATTTATGTGTACATTATGCATACGTATGTAAGTATGTATGCTTTGCACAACATATTCTTTCTATTCGAAAACTGCAACAATTTTAAATATGTATGTACGTACATATGTATGCATTTGATTAATCGTGTTTGGTGTACATACATGTTTTTTTTTTTGTTACTTTAATAATTTTATTTAGGGAAGCATAAATGCCAACTAAATTTTAAGAGAGAATTTTCTGTTTATTTTCATACACACACAAGCTGTTGGCGTTTGAAATCAAGGTCACATAAGGTCGCTTGAATATTTGTCTTTAAATAAAACTAAAAGCGAATTTAATTTAACAATTTTGTTTTATCATTAAATTTTTTTTTAACTTTTAATCAATTAAATGAAAATGAATCAAAGCCATAGTAGGTCATAATAGGTACTCAATTTAATTTTTATTAAAAATAAAGTTTACTTCTCGTTTTTATAAAAGCCATGATTTATTTTTTGTTTGCAATTATTGTTTAATGTGTAGGTATCTATTTATTCATAAAATTTTAGATAGGTACATAGGTATTATTTTTGCCAAGCTGCATTATTTGATTTTATTTGCAATTTTTTTTATATTTAACTTCTATTCTTTTAGCGTTTTTGCCCTCAAACAAAAAACTTACTGCTCATTTTGTTTATTTGTTAGGAAATCTATTTAGCACTTGAAAAAATTCTTAAAATTTTCACTTTTTAAAATCTTCAAGGATTTTTCTTAGGTGTGACACCACTACAAAAAAAAATATATTTATCAAATTTTATAAACGTTATAAGAATATATTTAATCAACTATTGAAAAAATATATTTCTAGTGCGAACCGTGTTAAATAGCAGGAGAGAAATGCTGTTGTTTCGTACACCAGCGGCGAGTAACTGAATAAGTATAGTGTAGATTGCTTATATGGAAAGCCAGTATCGGCAGCCTCAAAACGTCATTATGAGCAAATATCAACAACATCATCATTATCAACGATGACAAATAGTCAGAAGAGCCACCGCAGACGATAGTCGAGCATACAAATGTATACGACACAAACTATTATAATGCTCACATACATATGTACATATGTATGTAGGTATGTAAGTATGAAAGTATCTGAACGTATTTATATGAAAATATATGTACATATGTACATACAAATATTTATCCATGTATCCATACATCTCTAACCAACCAGATCCCATGAAGTATTTTCTTTTTATTCTTAAAGAAAATATGAAAAAAACATTAATGAAAAACGCTGACGTTAAGAATTTTGCGCACTGACTAAAAAAACCATACAAATTTCTCATATTGTATAATATTGCTGAATGTATATATGTATGTGTGCATACCCTCTAGCCAGCCTAGAACCATATGTCTCTATGTCAACATTATTTTCTCTAGCGACAATTGCGCTAGTTAAAATGTTGACAATTTTCCTTTTATACACAAGTAGAGATACGTTACAAATAACAGTTCTGGTGTATTTTTGGTGACATTGTCAACGAACGCGTCAATAGTTAGTTGGTTTTCTTTTTTTATTATGCTGTGGAGAGTTGCAAGCCGATCGTCGGCTAGCCACTGCATCTTCTGATTGACTGTTTAAATTTTAAAGAAATGTTTTTAGTAGAATAATATAATTTTTTTTTGTAGACGAGGGTCACTAAAATGTACTTGTGAATCTTTGGTTGAAATTTCTCCATATGGTCGTAAAAGAACTGCCTCGTCAATAGTGCTAAAGTCTACTGGTAGATTCTTGTCTTTGAAAATCTAGCAGTAGACTTTAGCACTATTGATGAGGCAGTTCTTTTACGACCATATGTAGACATTTGAACCAAAATGTTATATGTCAATACGCAATTACATTGCTGGGGTACACCTGGTCAGTAGTACTATTTACAATGTCACTAGTAAATCACTACAATTTTACTATTGACATCAAACGACAAAATATCGATATTGTAGACTAGAGCCCCTAAGCTCTACTAGTAAATCTTTGATGCCAATGTCTCCATGTGGTCCCAAAAGAACTACTTAGTCAGTAGTGGTGGATTTTCAATGACAAGCTAATGTTAAATGTCAATAGATGATTACATTGGTTGAGGTACAGCTGACCACTACAATTTCACTATTGGCATTTCCTGCAGGGTATGTATATACCCAGTTGGCCATATATCGACATTGCCATATGTGACTGTATATGTACCCTGCAGAAAATTTGGTGACAATTTAACCAAACGTTCTCGTCCTATGACTTGAGAACATGCGATTGTTACCAAAAGTAGTATATGGTGAAAAAAGACATATCGTGTAATAGGTTGCATATTCACCAAATTTACCTTATATTTGAACTAATTGATATATAAGGACATACTCGCAATTGCACCACACTGCATTGGTAATAAGGCCATATAGATTTATTCCAGAATAAATTGAGTAATAATGCCATTTTGACTTATTACTAATGACTTTATTGCAGTGTGCCGACGAAAATGCGAACATTGTGCCGATAGTGTGATCCAGGCTTAAGAGTTTACGGTAATATCTTTTATCTTTTAATTGTTTGCATTTTTAATACAACCTAAAAACATTATGCATCTTGGGCTTCAAAGGGGATCCGCGACAAAAAAATTTACAAGGGTTGCATGAATAGGAATTTTGTGGGTACCGCTGGAAAACTGGAACTGAAAACCAGTTAACCTATAGCAGATAATAGATTTTGGGAAAAAAATCAAGTTCCAAATGTATGTCGCGTTTCTGGCGGTTATGGTACGTTAAGCGTTTCTGTCGGTTATGGAATTAACATTGCCATCCACCTGTCCTTGTGGTTATATAAAAGACGTGGCAAATTGTGTACATTTGTAAGCATGTATGTATGTATGTATGTATGTATGTATGTATGTATGCATGTATGTATGTATGTATATCATGAAATAACATTTATTTTAGCCGTACTTATTTTTCTGGCAAAGTCTGTATGTGCATACGTATTTATTATTTCCAGATTTGATAATGCAAGCCCAAACGAATAGGAAGCATTAAAAAATTTGTGTTCTCAAATAAAATTGATAAAAAAATTTCTATGCATCTAACTACAGGTAATTTATATTTTTAAAGAAGATTAGCTACATTCAGTGCGACCAGACCTAAAAAAATTGCTCAGCTAAATCAGACTTCAAATAATCAGCCCCACTCTGAAAATCACGTGGTGGTTTCAAATCGCCAAACGATTCTTATCGCTTGTTGCCACTCCCTCTTGCCAAACTTTACTACTCTGGTCTTGTTTTCAGATACTTCCAACCCAAATTTATTTAGCCTTTGTTTCAGTAAATTTAAAATTTCTTATTTATTTAAAAAAAAAAGCTAAAAGAGAAATAGTACAATTTTGGTATTCCCCTTGACGATAGAGTATGTTTGGCCACGATTTTCTTATGGCAAATATGGTGCACTGTGCCGCAGTCATACTTTTCAGTACTTCACTGTATAAGAGCCATACTTTTCTTATAGAAATGATGGTTGAATGTATTACAGTCATACTTTTCTTATATAAAAGATAGACGACTATGCCACAGGCAAAAATTTTCTTACAGAAAATATGGTTGTTTAAAATCACAGCCCAACTTTTCTTATAGAAAATATGGTTGGCTGCTTCACAACCATACTTTTCTTATAGAAAAGAAGGTTGATTGTGTCAATGTCATGCTTTTCTCACATAAAATATTATTTAACGCGTCACTGACATACTTTTCTTACAGAAAATATGTTTTATTGTATCACAGCCAAAGTTTTCTTATAGAAAATATGGTTGACTGCAGGTGACGAAATTTTTTCGGAGCTTGTAACTTTTGCAAATATCAACCGATCTTAAAACTTTTTTATATCGGGGCAATCAATGTTGAGACACAAAAATAAGGCATGCTGGAAGCATTATTCTATCTCTTACAGTTTCAAAGTTATTTGACATAAAATTTTTGTTTTTTTTTAATTTTTGAACATGACTTTTGTTAATCGTTAGTACATAACTTCTTTATTATTTAGCAAAACTCGTTTTGTTTAAATGTTTTTGAAAGGGGTCTTCATTCAAATTTATATGAAAAAATCGTTTTGATATCTACAAAATTGTAGCAAGGAATAATTTTGCAAACTATGAAAAATATGAGAAAATTTTATATATTTTGTGAAAAAAAAGTATTGTTAATTTTTTTGTAATATTTAAAAAAATTATCAAGCATTTGATAAAAACTTTAATTGTTTCTAAGAGAAGAGGTCTTAAGAAAGACTGCGAAATAAATTTGAGAAATTTTCGCTAGTGCACCCTACCTCCAGCATTGGTCGAAAATTAGCATTTATTTAATTTTTTACTTTTTGGATGTAGCAAAAAAGTTGCACGTTCGTTTTTGTAAATTGTTTGGTCTTTTATTATAAACAAACTTGCTGTAAGTAACTTGTAAGAAACTCTAGACATCCTACACATAAATGTAGGCAGTAGAGGAGGAGATATTCTAAAAACAATTAAATCCCAATAAGAAAAGTTTTATAAAACTATATGTTAGGAAACATTTTAATAATTCAATAGTGCACTGAAAAAAATATTCTTATAAAATTAAATTTTCTACATTTTTTCTGCAAAAGCGTCACTTTAATACCTTTTTTTTATAGAAAAGATGGTTGACTGTGTCACAGCCATATTTTTCTTTTAGAAAAGGGTTGACTGTGTCACAACCATACATTTCTTTTCGAGTTAGTTGACTATGTCACAGATATACCTTTCTTGTAAAAAAAAATATGGTTGACTGTGTCACTGGCATACTTTTTTTAAAAGTTATACGTTACTTTAATACTTTCTTTTATAGAAAAGATGGTTGACTGTGTCACAGCCAAACTTTTCTTATAGAAAAGATGCTTGATTATATCACAGCCATACATTTTTGATTAAAAAGAATGAAACTTCAAACACAAAAACATTTTACTGAAACAGTAAAAAAAATTTTTATATCGACTTTGACTTTGTATGTATGTATGTATGTATATATGTATATATGTATGTATGTATTTAATATTTATTCATGTATGTATGTATCGCAAACGATCGATTTTGGTCAAAACATCAAGTTCGAAAATTATGTCGCTTAAGCTTTTTTGGCGGTTATGGCACGATATGATAGTCTTATGCCCCTGGAGCACATAATTTTAATTACAGCCGCTAACAGTTTTATCTTTTGTGAGTATTTGAAGGAACGTCCCTAAGCGAATAAGCCACAAAGTATACATGTGAATAATAGCTCCGAAAATCTTCAAATGGGCAGCACAAAAGAACCCATAATGTTTCCAATTAAATCAGTAAACAAAAGCAAGACCAATGTAAAAGCTGATATCAAAACTATATTTTTTGAATTCTGAGTTAAATAACAACCGTTAATACAACTAGTAATTAACAAATCTTTTACAATTCTCACTTAAATAAACAGCTGATTATGACAACACAGTTTGGCCCCACAAACATGCGCAAATGAAATGAAGTCCACCACAAGCCGGTGGAGTTATAGCTTATAGAGAATTACCAACACCTTGATATTAGATATTATCACATGTATAGCAAATATAAACAAAATACAGTATTTGATCAGGGTTGTCAGATGTTTGTTTTGTTTTTCTTCCACAAATGCATTGTTAAAAATCTCAAAAATTGCCACATTCGTTCATTGTTTATTTTATTTTATGTACATATGTACGTACATACATATTTAAGTATGAAAGTATATTAAAAAAGATAACAAGTGCAAATAAGTTAAGTGGTTAAGTTTCTTTGACAACCGCTCAGCACAAATAATAGGGATAATACCCGCAGGCATACTAGCAGGCTTAGACTTCCATTAAAGACATTCTGTCATAGATGTCGAGAGCAGCACAGAGAACAGACAACCTTCCACCTGCTCTGGGAAGGTTCAAGTCTTAGAGATACCTTAATGCAAAAAAATTAGTCTAGTTAGTACATCTCTGGATCTAGAATTTCATGCATCCTTTCATATATAAACGAGAAGAGTGGCAAGGGAATGTAGTGATGACAGCATTCAACCACGTAAAGTCATGGTTTACACACAGCAATTTCTGTTGAACAACTTTTGAGTTTGTAGAAGAGAGAGGAAAATATAACGAAGAGAAGAGCCATAATATTTTCCTCTCACGCTTACAAACTAAGAAGTTGCACAACAAAAATGTCCGTGTGTGGACCATGACAAACCTACGAACCAATAATCTCAATCCATATCAATCAATAATTTCTTTTTCAGTCTTGAATGCGCAAATAATTAATACTGTGTAGCTCATATTGGAGACAGAAAAAAATTTGGTAAATATTCCATTTCTATTGCACTACTGCAAAATACTTTGATAAGGCAGAACATGGACATTCACCACAACAAACAAGAATTTTGAATTTTTCACATTGCTCTGCTGATGTCATGTTCATATTTTGTTCATTTAACATACAAGTTCAAAATAATTTCTTTTTCATTTCGAAAAACAGAGTATAACCACAGATCGATGAGAATTTGCTATAGAAAGATCTTTCCATTGATAAATTTGCAATTAAATAAATAAAAAAAAACAATAATGGCTTCTACAAACGCTAAATTCCTAATTTCGGCTATTCGGCCTATTCTTCTATCCCCATCCATGCATCATATGCCATCTTAAATTCAAGGGAGTTTATATATTATTTATTGCTTTAAAATTTAAAGTTTATTTAGTTTAGATTTAAAGTTTAAATTATCAAAAGTATTAATACTCGAGTTATAATGTGAAACGGCCTCAACTGTTATTCGTAGTTAATTTTTTAAGAACAGGAAACTTAAATGAAAAACGACATTTTTCTTTTTACTAAAGATAATTTTTGCAGTTTTTGGTAATCAGTTTGCCAAAACATGGGAAATATCCGGCAACCCTGGAGTAAATGCTATCGTCTTCTTCCGGGCTTTTTGCGAAAAGCAACAACAACAACCTTCAACACCAAAATACATACATACATAAATGCATCGGTTCCGTATTTAGAATGAAGGAAAAGCGAAGAGATGCAAGAAAAAAAAACAAAACAAACAAATCCGCTCATTTACTATGGGATTCAACAGAATGGCACAACAAAAAGCAAAACTTTTTCCAAGGCTGTGCTTACATGAGCATGTGTGTGTACTTAAATTTACATACATATGTATGTATGCTCATAATTATATACATTGTATGTAACTGGAATGAATGGAATGTGTTATGATAACGATATGTATGCATGTATGTGTGTGTGTGCTTGAAGGGTTGATATGTTTTATTGAGAGTGTAAGGGCAAGCGAGTTTACAGAACCACCTACTTATGTCTGTAAGTAGACGAGGAAAATCAGTACGAATTGAGCAGTAGAAAAACACGGTCATACAATCAGAGCAAAGAAATCTAGCAAAATATTACATTCATTGTTAAACATGAGGCGAATAGAAACCGATGTAACATAGTGTTGTGAGTGTTTTTTTTCACGCAATAGTTTTCACTGTTTGTTTTTTTTTAGTGCATATGAGAGTTTATGAAGGAAATACATACATAATAAGAAAATAAAATTGCTGAATGTTAAAAGAAGAAATAAATAAAATACGCAACTAAAATACATACATATGTATGTATATCTCTGATAATGTTATTTGTTAAAATTACATTATCTTTTGTTATTTCTAGCAAAATAATTTACTGCGCCATCCTAAAAGTAGTCTATAATATTTGTTAAAGTAATCTTTAAATGTAGCCAAACACACTGTGAGCATTAATTGACCTTCATGGGTTATGCACGTGCGGGTGTGTGAGTGTATGTACGTAAATATGCAATACTTCTGTAGTGTGTGTATAACCAAAGAAAATATAGTAAAATTGTAAACTTAAATTGAAAACCACTAAATATTTGCGTATGAGCATTAAACAAATTTATAAATATAAAAAATAAACCAAAACTAAAAAATCTAATGAAATACATATGTATGTATGTATGTATTAATAATAATATGTAGGTATATTTATTATTTGGAATAGGCAAATGTAAAACGTAGAATACATAAGTAAAAAAGTGTCCGGATAAATTTATATGTACATACATACCTATTTACAGTTATTATAAAAACCTGCCTAATTAAATACATATAAGAACAATGTTTTTAATAAAATGCTATTACATACATTCTTTAAACAATTTAAAATTTTTATAAAAAATTAAAAAAAATAAAAAATGGTACTGAGTGAAATTTTTAAATATCTTGGGCAAATAATATCACAGACCGTCAGAGAAGTTGAGTTCAAAAAAGAGGAAAAGTTGTTAATTTTGCACAACTACTTCTACTTTTCACATTAACTTTAGATTAATTTAGAAATTGTTTATTAACTAAAAAATCATATTAAGAGATTTGGAAACTAATATATCTTTTGATGTTTTGCTGATCGATTCATAATTTTTTTAAATATTTTTGCCACGCCCCTTTTTGTTTCTTGTGCCTTACGTTGCCGGCTATTGGACAATTATAGAATTTTGCAATGCTATAAATATATATGCCAAGTCTGTTGATTTCTCATAACGATAAAATTCAAATAACACGACAACTCTTCATTACGCGAAGTTATATGCATTTTAAAGTATTAAACACATTCAGCACAGCAGGCTACCGACTACAACCGGTAAAAAATAGAATATGAAATTTAATTATTTTCACAACAACAAGTCTACACGACTACACGACCAATTTTGTTCCGTCTTTTTTCTTGTATTAAACACATTCACTCCAGCATGCTACCGACTACACGACTACAAGTGCCGCTAGCAACAATTGTACCATGTACCCAGAAACTTAATTATTTTAATAGCTGCAGCGACCTCATAAGCATCTGATATTGAAATATATACACATATTTCAGTAGTTCTACTTTAAAATACTTCAAATGTATACAAATAAAATTACTCAGGTAAAATGTTCTTATATCGCGTAAAAGTATAAAAATGAATCCATGTATACATTTATATGAGTTTTGAGATTTTCTTTCTATTAAATAATATCCAATAATTTTAAGTTATTCACTTCACATTTTTTATTATATTGGCAACACTGCTTTTGCTTATTGTCGCCAATAAAAATAGAAATTAGCCTAAGTCGATAGCCGGTAGCCTGCTGTGGTGAATGTGTTTAATACTTCTATTGCAAATGGTTGCGGACGCCAAATCTCATGGCGAAAATTTATGCTCAGACATATGTTCGGGCATTCATGCCAGAGCATGGACGAAACATGTACATGAGCGGTCTCCATTAGCCATTTGCGACCATTCATGATAGTGAAGACCGCTAGTTAATTAAAAAAAACTAAATTTGTATGTATGTATACGGATATCGCTCTCATCTCTGTTACAAATACAATTCACATATTTCTAAGTGGTTCTTTAATAAATTTTGCATAAAATTCAAGATCCTTATTAAAAATAGTCTTCAACATATAATAACTACCAAATGTAATTACAAACATATGTATGTATGTATGAAAAAAATAACAATTGTTGCGTTAAAACAGAATCTGTGAACATAAAATCGTTTAAATGATGGAGAATTCACCACCTGCGGCCTCTTCTTTAGAAAAACAAATAGATAATTTTTTAGAGCACTTCAAGCGTAGTGCATCCAAGGCCATGGAGGCAGAATGGTGTAGTATTGGTGGTGGCAGCACAAGTAACACTACCGTTAATAGTGTTGTGTGTAGTAGTGGTGGCAATGTTAGCGGAAGCACAACAACAACGACATCATTGAATACTTCAGCCACTAACAAGAGTGTCAGTGAGAGTTTTCCCACACAGACGTCAAAACATATGTGTTTTGAAAAACGTCAACATTTGCTGCAACGAACACGCAGTCGGTCAAGCTGTTGGGATTTAAATAACATGATAATAGGTAAGTTTGAAGCCAAAAAAAAGAGAAAAATATTTTCAAATATTTATGTCTCAATTAGGCCAAAGTTCGTATCACTCTGCAAGCCAATTTGGCATGTGATAGTTTACAACACCAAAGTGAATTATAAATATTCTGAAAAACACTAGCAGAACGGAACAACATGCTGTTTTCGAAGGCTGCCACGCTTTCAATATCAGCGTTCTTGTGTTTCGTCGACTGTGCGTGTGGTGTCAATTGATGCAAATTTCAGTTTTATATACTAATTTTTCAGTGCAAATTAAATATGTGAATTGTTTTGAAAGCTTTTTTGTATTGAAAGCTCGATTTTACAATCTCTAATTTACAACAGTCTTGCCATTATTGTTTGTTCTTTACTAATTATGAACATGGCTATTAATTTGCTTAGAAGGCTTTTCCACACGCAAAGTTTACTTTGCAAAGTTTTGAGTTTGCTGGAGAGAAGGAAGAAGAGGTCGCTTTATATTTTCTTTTCTCTCCAAAAAACTCAAAACTTTGCAAAGTAAGCTTTGCGTGTGTAAAAATACATCTTTTTTTGTATTTGGTTTCTCTTTTATTTTTTGATTACAGACTTTACGAACTTTATCTTAATCGAATCACAAATAAAGTTCGAACAATAATAATTACAACGAAAAAAAAGGAAGTCGGCTTATTGGCGTAAGCTTTAGATGTAAGTTAACTCCATAGGAAAAAGTACATAAGGTTTAAGTCTGGGCTAGAAGGACGTCAATTTATGTTACCACTGCAACAGGAAAATCAAGCCTCTGACTCAGACTAGCTTAGACCAGCTACGTCCAAGCCATATGCACAATGTGCAAGCTTTTACAAGAGCTTTTGTGCTTTCATAATAACAAGAGCACAAGAGAGCACAACAGCCAATAAGATCTCGGCAGCAACAACGGCTGTTTCCTACGTTGCAGTTACATTACATTACAGTCGGCTAACTGAGCTTTTAGACCATTTGCATTTGAGGTAATCATCTTTGAGGGCTCTTAAATTTGTTCTTGTTGTTGCTGCCGAGATTTTGCAAATTGTGCATATGGCTTGGACGTAGCTGGTCTAAGCTAATCTGAGTCAGAGGCTTGATTTTCCTGGTGCGGTGGTATCATAAATTGACGTCCTTGTAGCCCAGACTTAAACCTTATATACTCTTTCCTAGACCATTGAATTAGTGTCCTTTTCTATTCCGAAAGCTAACAGAAGGTACTAAGGCGTTATACTAAAATGTTAAGACTGATTGTAGATACAAAAAAAAGCTTTTTACTGTTAAGCTTGAGGACAATTCTTTCTAATTTACTTTAAAAAAACCTTGACAGTGTGTGATGACTTAATTCATAACAAAATTACCAAAAAAAATATGAAACCACGTAAGACAATATAATTTTCTTATTCATAACGAAGGATAAAGAAAATAGCATAAAAATACATATGTACATACTTTTTTACATACATACGTACATACATAAATACATATGTACATTTATGTCTTATTCCTTTTTCCTTGAACTTAATGACATCACGTCCCAAAAGACATTTGAACTCCCCCCAATTAAATTTTGTAGAAAGAAAAATAAAACAAAAAAGCCCAAGGAACTATAAAAAGTCTATTGGCTTTAAGATATTTCTTTTAAACTAAACAGAAAAATAAATAATAAAAACCAAACACTCAAAGGGGATTTAAAAGCATAAATTAATGAGTGACACACACCTTGAAGGATATAAAATATAAAAAAGAGGATGAACCCTCTAGGGCAAACAAACAAAAATGTAAAAGAAATCAAAGTATGTAAGGGAAGGGGGAGGGAGGGAGGGTGGGAGAGAGGCATGTGATAGTCGTTATGGTCCACATAATGACATGGCATAGAAACCACTGCCATTGTTGTTAACATGCTCTTATTGAGCTGCAGAAAAGAGAGTGAGAGAGAAAAAGATAGAGCTTCAAAACAGAAGGATTTAGCAAACAACTTAATTTCTTTAATATCACATAAAATCACTCGTTCTCTAAAAAAGGACTTGAAGTAGGTTAGGATGCGAACAGGATTGATATGATAAGAAATTTCTAAATTCAAAAACTTAAACGTGCATTGACGGAAATTTTTAACAAGTTTTTATTGTCAGCTTTTTGCTATTATGATATGTTTAACTTGTTGCCTATTTTGCATTCAAAAGAAATTACAGAAGAGAAATGCATTAAAATGATTATACGAGTATTGCAATTTTTTTCAAAAGTTCGTAGTCGCTTTTAGCTGAAGGGTGCAGATTTTATTTCTGCTGCTTCTGTTCTTCTTGTAATGCTTCATCAGCCTGATTTCAAAATGAAAGCCGAGTGTTTGACTGTAAATGTGCAGCTAAATGAGCACAATAACTTTGAATGAATGCAAACCAAATTGTAGTCATAAATACTAGTTCACATATTTTCACACACACACACACATACAAACACATACGTTGTCTTTGTATTCAGATGCATGTTCAAAAGTACGACGAACTACTTATTGTTGCAGGCTTAAATCATGTTTTACTAAACATGCAAGGAGTAGAGAGAAATAGCATACAGTGAAGTTCGGTTATAACGAGCTGCGAGCACAAAGAAAGCAAAAGAAACATACATATGTATATCAAATAATGATTTTTCCTCTTGAAAAATAAATCAAATGCATACTTTTGAAAACACTTTGTTATTTTTGAGCTACGAGAACAGATCTTTCAAAAGACATCACACAATAATTTGGAATTTTTTTTTTTTGGTCGTTGTAAGCATAGACATTTTCTAACAGTTTTTACCCGACTGCCAAGAAGGGTTATGTTTTCCCCGCGTTTCTTGTATATATGTATGTATGTTTGTAAATTTCTTTATTACCACGTGTCTCCCAAAACAGCTGCATGAATTTCTACAATTAAGATATATTCGTCTTAAGAACCCAAGTGTTCTTAAACAGTGGCTCAAAAGCAAACAAAAAACAAAATGGCGGATTTTTCGCGTGAAATAGTAACACGTTAAAAAAATGTACCCAACCTAAAGGAAATTAAAGGATTACAAAAATATATACATACATATTGTATATACATATGTTGTCGGGTGGTTACTGGTTTGCCGCACAGTATATTAAAAATACCTTATTACTGCGGCAAACCAGTAACCAACTGACGATATGTGATAAGTGTTGCCGGAAAACTAAAAATTTTAAAATAACAAGTTAAGTTAAGTTAAGTTAAGTTTATTTGAGACTTTAAAACAGACATACATAAAAAAAGAATTAAAAGGTCAAATTACAAGAAAACTTAAAACTATAATGTTTTGTATTAATGAATATTATTGTTTTACAGTAACAAACTTGTCTGTTTTTGTGAAAGATTTCAAACATTAAAGATTATGATGCTTGCTCCCGGCACAACATTTTTGAATAGTAGTAGAAAAGTATGTACTTAAAAACTAAACTTAAAGCTAAAAAATTATAAAAGAAAAAAAGAAAGAAAGAAAAGAAAAGAAAAAAATTACCCTCTGTGGGCACCTTGAATTTTTGAAACATAAAATTTAGGTAATAAGTTATTTACGCATGTAGTTTCATGTTCCAAAAAACCTAAGGGTGAGTAGTAGTTGGTATTAAGCCAATTGAAACCAAGGTCATTCAACCCAATCTCAGATAGATCTGAAAGACCATCTAGTCATAACTCCAAAAAAAACTAGTTTGCCAGAAAACGAGTTTAAAGTTTTCCATTTACACACAACTTAATGGAAAAAGAAAATTTTATTTTGCCTTCCAAAATTGAGTAAACAAGATACAGTGCAGACTCGATTAACGCAACCAATGGAAATTTCGGACTGTTGCGAAAACCGAGTAGAAAATTTCTATACCTGTTTTCCACTAAAAAGTTTGTTTTAAGCCAAATAAAAGGTCTATTAAAGAATCAAATGTTAACTTTTAAAATAAATACATTTGCCACAAACTTATTTAGTGGTTGCTCATTTGCTCACAATGAAAAAATTTTTTAAACTACGTTGGTTTCAAAAACAGAAGTACCACTCAAAAACTCTTTGTCATTACTAGAACAATATTTTTGTTAACATAAGTAACTTTTCTATAGAAGTGCTACCAAGTTTTTATACATTTACAATGCCGTATAAACAGGGAGTTAATTTATTTGCAAATGGTGCGCGTATAAACGCAGTAACATATGTACACTATAGTAAAAAAGAAGTTACAGTATCACATTATCATTACCGCAAACGTATACATACATATACATATCGATAAATACGATTATCGGTTCACAAAAAGTTAGTGAACTATTAATTTCCCCAACTTTAAATGAAATCTTAATGTTTCGTGGCACAAGGGTTGCATTTATGTACATATGTGGGTGTCAGTAGAGGTAATCTAACTAAAGGCTCAGTTATTCGACTGTAATGTAAAGTAACTGCAACAGTAGGAAACAGCTGATCGATATTGTTATGTGAAAAGTAATGAAAATGATTATAGAGATGTAATGTAACGTAACCTACTTTTCATATAAAAATATCGATCAGCTGTTTCCTACGTTACTTTTACATTACATTACCGTCGGATAAATGAGCCTTAACGGCTCAGTTACATTGCAGTTACATTACATTACAGTCGGGTAACTGAGCCTTAATTCTTTCTCTGATTCTTTTCTAAATTGTATGCCATTATTTTTTATTTCTATTTTGCTTTTTATTCGAAAATTTTTGGTTTTCTGCTGCAGTCCATGTCAATTCGTTATGAGTTTCAGCGGCAGGAAAGGGAGTGGAAGATACTATTTTTAAAATTCCATACCTTTGAACGAAAATATTTTTTTATACTTGCCACTGCTGCTGCTGTTTGGTTCCATTAAGGGTTGTTGTCTTACATTTTTTTCTTTTTTTTTTGTTGATTTTGCTTTTAAACATTTGAAAATATTTTGTACAATTTCATTTTTCTTTTTTTTTTCTTTTTATTTCTTCTCCCTTTGCATAAATGTTTGACGTTTGTTTTTCTTGTTAATTTATTTTGTGTGTGCAAATTTTCATTCTGTTAACGACCTTGAGTTAAACAGTTGAAATGTAACGAATTATTGAAATGAGTCATGATTGTATAAAATTATGAAAAACGAAAAAGAAAACAGCACATTCACTTATGCTTTTAAGTTTTAAACAAAACTTTGGGAAATATCAACATTAACATAATGAATCATAAGGGATAAATAAAATATCCCTGTTATATAAAATAGGAGAAATTAATTATCTTGATAAAGTAGATTGCATTATTCAAAAGGATACATGAGCAATAATGGCAATTAAAATTTTTGGTTTCTTTGTTCATTCATTTCTTAAATATCAGTCATATCATTAAGGCCGTGATACACTATCATACACAGTCGTAAGATTCATTCACTGGAAAATCGGATTGAATTCTGTCACACTCTAAAAAAATCGCAACAAAATCGCAAAAAATAGGTGCCACACTATTACACAAAAAAGATGCAATTATTAATTATTTTGCATTTCTAAAGAAATAATAACGCAAAATGTATCTATTTATCTTTAAATAAATGAAATGAATACTGTTTTCTTATCAACTGCATTACAAACTGCATCTCTGATCTAATAGAAATTATCATTTTATGAAAATTTTCATAAACTTCTGGAAATCGGACAGACTTGTCAAAAAATCTGTCACACATATCAAATTTCAATCCACACTATCATACTTTTTGAGCACGCACGATTTTTTGACAGATCGAACGACTGTGTATGATAGTGTATCACAGCCTTTGCTAATATTATAAATGTGAAAGTGAGTTATGTTGCTACGCTTTCACGCCCAAACCGGCAAATCGATTTTGAAAAGCTACATTACCAGTGTCAAACATAGCATATTTTTATCCGGTTTGGAACCGGTTTTTTATATATGGTTCGGATTTTTTCCAGGTTTGATTGTTTAATAATTTTTAAGCCCGGTTTTTATTCTTTTTTTTTCGTTATTCTATTACAATTTTTACGGTTTAAATAGTTTTCTTTTAAATTACCAGTGAGTAGCAACCAACATTCATAAATTTTAAGTCTAGTTTCCAAAATATCAGATCAACGCGAGCGGAACCGCTTTTAATAGCTAGTAAACCATAAAAACCGACAAGTTTTTATTATTAGAGCTATGCTCTTTATGCCAGACAATTATACATTTATTTTTGATTTGATTTATTTGTATGTACTTAAAACCAGATTACGAAAATAAACGAAACAAAATGTTTGATTTTGGTTTGATTCGTTCTTTGAAGTATGGGAAACAAAGACAATGAGAACGATTGCTCAATTTATTTTTGTATTGTTTTTGTACATGAGCAAAAATGTACGCAGACAGAAAAGAAAACAATGGAAACGTTTTGAAGTATTTCGGCGAATTTTACATCATGAAATTTGTTTTATGTATATACATAGCTAAAGAGCATAGTTCTAACCGCGTGTCAAAAGACACCTTCTTTCTTTTTTAAATTTGTAATAATATCCAGTCAGAAATTGCCAACCGTACAAACATTGTAGCCCTGGGAAAGCACTTTTACTCAGGGACCGTAACTGTTATAACTTTTATCGTAAAAGTCAGAAAATAAAAGTTATTTTTTGACTTTTATTTTTTCGAGCAGAAATAAAAGTTATTTTTTGACTTTTATTTTTTTGAGCAAAAATAACAGTTATTTTTGACTTTTATTTTTTCGAGCAGAAATAAAAGTTATTTTTTGACTTTTATTTTTTCTAGCAAAAATAACAGTTATTTTTGACTTTTATTTTTTCGAGCAGAAATAAAAGTTATTTTTTGACTTTTATTTTTTCGAGTAGAAATAAAAGTTATTTTTTGACTTTTATTTTTTGAGCAGAAATAAAAGTTATTTTGTGATAAATTCATTATATTTATTATAAATTTTGGCGCTTTTGCAATAGTGAATCGTTAAATTTACTTATTTAGAAAAGAATATTTGGAATATTAAATAATAATTTCTTTGTCAAAGGGGTTGAAAACACAAAAATAACTTTTATTTCTGCTCAAAAAAATAAAAGTCAAAAAATAACTTTTATTTCTACTCGAAAAAATAAAAGTCAAAAAATAACTTTTATTTCTGCTCGAAAAAATAAAAGTCAAAAATAACTGTTATTTTTGCTAGAAAAAATAAAAGTCAAAAAATAACTTTTATTTCTGCTCGAAAAAATAAAAGTCAAAAATAACTGTTATTTTTGCTCAAAAAAATAAAAGTCAAAAAATAACTTTTATTTTTGCTTGAAAAAATAAAAGTCAGATTTTTAAAAAGCATCGTATTTTCTGACAATTTGGTCCAATACTTGCAAAATGGTATACTTGGTTTCATTCTCCGACATTTCCTTGAGGTTGCTTTTTTTAATCAAAAATTCAAAAATAACAGTTATTTTCGGTCCCTGCTTTTACTCAAGCAACCCAACGTTACGGTTTACAATCCGAAAAATTATTTGCCAATGCTTTTTAATAAATTTTTATTTTTTTTTATATTTTATTTCTTTTTGTTTTTATTAATTTTTATATTAAGGTACATTAACAGAAAGTTTGTTACTAAAAATTTCTGATATTCTGAATTTATAGTTAGTTAGGCCTTTTTACATTTTAGTTAACGATATGTAAAAAAAGGAAACATTTATGGTGTACTGCGAAAATGTACGAAATGGCGAATCTAACAATGCATGTGAACATTATTTTCAAGGAATGACGTTACATACAAAATATTTTACAATAGGTACATATGTAAGTAAATTTTACAATGATTTAAATTTTAATATTAAATACGTTTAATTTTTTACCCAAGATTACCAATAAGCATTAATATATAACGTGATAAAGCAAAAAGTGCGATTAAAGAGTTAAAAATATATAAACTTAATGCAATTGACTGCACAATCGCCTATGGGCAGACGAATATTTTATTATATTCTTTTTCATCGAGTTGTACCTACTATGTACTATTTCAACCCCGTTTTCTGTAAAATTAGCTCCTTTGAGTTATCACGTTTTGGTAGTAAATGAACGATTTCTTGGTACACAAATTTAATTACGTACATAGTATAGGTATACATACTTGAATATATCGCTCATTTACTTCAATAGTGTCACAACTAAAAATACTAGTTTTGCAGAAATCGCGTTTAAGGTTTTTACAAGCTATTTATATGAAATTTTTACACAAGATAAAATACGAAATGCTGAATTATTTTGCATCATTAGCGAAAAAAACTCATTTTTTTGAGTTATGACACTATTGCATCATTAGCGAAAAAAACTCATTTTTTTGAGTTATGACACTATTGAAGTCAATGAGCGATATGTAAATATTTATGTGTATAATATATATTAGCGGTATTCGGTGTTTGATGCAAATGGCCTTGCGTAAGTGTAAATGCAAAATATCGTAGCTTTTCTTTAAAATCCAACAACAAAATACACATACAATCTAAATAGATTCTAAAGCAATGCTACGATATTTTGCATTTGCACTTATGCAAGATTATTTGCATCAAATATCAAATACCGCCATTATGTATATGTGTATGTATATTTGTTCACAAAACTTGTCTACATTTTGCTTGCAATAGACCCACTGTGTAAACGCATGTCTTCGGAACAAAATATTTATTAAATGCTAAGTAAATGCTATAATTGCTTTCTTTTTACAATATATGTATATGGAACTAGCAAGGATTGTTACGTTTTATATACCTACTTACATATTTATGTTCAAGTAATAATAATATTCATGTAACTACATTATTTCCATGGACGACGTCATTCCATGCCACCACGTTTTGTATTGAAACTTTGATTTATTAAAGAAAATTTAACTTCACACGTAATTATTTATGTACATAACTTCAAACCAAATTGTTGTCTACTTTGTTTAGTCACATTTTAATATGTTATTTATTTATACACTTTTTTTAATATAATAATTGATAATTTAATAATTCTTTCACATCAGTTTTAACTTAACGCAATTGTTGCCAACTCATTTTACGAATTGTCTAAAGTAGCGACTCTGCTTTTGTTAGTTTTTGATTTTCTACTGTGTCTTTGCGCGCATTCTCATTATTTCTCTCTTTCGTTACTTATTCGAGAGGGTTTTTTAGCAAACAGCTGTTCGCAAACAAACAAATATATACATAAGAAAATAGTTTTGTTCTTGCATGCTTATAAAAAGGCGGTAGTGAAAAATAATAATAATTTGGAATTTATTAATTGATTTTATTGCAAAAAAAAAACAAATAAGAAGAATTTAATAAAGTGCACTTCTGTAAATTAGTTAAATAAACTCGTAAAACATTTGCAGAAAGTATAGTTCCCTGAAGTATTAACAATGCCAGACAATACCTTTTGAAAACAAAATGGGTGAGCAGCTGTAAAATTATAAAACTTAATTATAGTTAATTAAACTGAAATAATATTTAACTAAAATGCAACTTGATTAAATAATTGTATAAGCAGGAAAAGAAAAAAATTCCAGTGACTCCCTTATGTCTGGGGTGTTTTCTGCTTTTCACTTTGTTGTTGGCCTAGAATTTGTATTTTTTGCTTGATTTTAGGGCAGCTCTTCAACTTCAACTTGAACTTTTGCTTTACATTCATACATATAATATTAGAGTATTTCTTTTAAGCACCTAAAATTACAAAGAAAAAATATTAATTGTTTATTACATGACTCAAAATTTAAACCGGACGTGCTGTGGATTTTAATGGATTCACTCAAAACCGAATGTAATACTTACCTTTAAATATAATTTGTGTGTGTTTGTGTATTTGTCTGCTGCCATTTACTTTAGCCAAATTGTTATGTAAATTTGTTTGATTTGTGCATTAATGAAACTCTAGAATTCGAATGCTTTAAAAAAAGTTTTTCTTTGCTGGTGTGTTTGGGAAAGTTAACAAACTGGTGACAATTGCTCGCAGCACTCTAATATTTATGCCATTCTTTGAAAAAGTTGTAAAAATGAATGCCCAGAAATTATTCCTCTGTTTTACCTATGTATGTCTCTTCAATCAGCGCACTCTTTGCGGTCCTAGAAAGCTAGCTGGAGTGAGCAGCTGCTCAGTCATATGAACTGAATAGTCCCAGAACATTCTGACGATACATACCTACATGATAAAAATATGTTTGCTGAAGAATGACTGTAACGTGAGATAGGCCACAAAGATAGCAAGCAACCCTATCACCAATCTAAGAAAGAATGTTTAGTAACAAACTTTTCTGAAATCAACCTAATAGGGTTGATCGAATCGAAAAAACAAAAACGAACCAATAAATTTAATTTTGATACCTATAAAATATAAATACAAATTTTGAACTGGCTTTCATATTTGTTTTTGAATTAGGTACATATCGATGGTCACAAATAGAAAGGTCTTAACTCGAATTTTCACGAAATTGGGGTTTTCAGTGATTCCAAACATAAAAATTTATTGCAATAGTGCAAAAAATAACGCTTTGAATTTCCTTTATATTTCCGAATGTTAAGTTGAATAAATTTTTTTAGAAATTTTGCAAGGTCTGCTGATGTGATATTTATATGTATAATGTTATACATGCCCATATACATACATATATGTGTATATATATACATATAATGGGACCATTACAAGGAATTGAATGCCACCTATTAGCTTTATTTTTTGAATGTATAGCAAAATGTGAGATAAAAATATGCATTTCTGGCCAAATTATGCATAAATATAAATTTTAATTAAAATATGCACTAACAAATCGTTGCCATTTTTACACAAATTCATTGTTTCGTAAAGATTCTACGTTTTTGCCATTATCAGTGTTAAGGAAAAAATATGCATTTGCATGAAACCCCTGTTCCCTGATAATCATGTGTATTTAACCAAATTCATTATAAAACTTTGAAATTTTTGTTATCTAGACTTAAGATGTTATGCAAATAATATGTAATTTAAGTGCAGCTTGGATGTTTTAACAGCATCTAGTAATTAAGAAAAGCTCTAAAAGATTTTAGCAATCAAACAGATTCGATGTCTACCTGCAATATCTTCAATGACTAATATTTCAGCGAGTTTTTCTTTATTATTTCGCCTATAATTACTGAAATAAAAAAAGAAAGCATACGTGTATCACTCACTCATTAACTTACGCACCTGATAATATGCAAATAATTTTTGTAATTAGTCTTCAATAAGAGCTTCTCTTTCAAACAGTTAAATAACAACTATTGCACTTAAATAAATTGTTATGAATTACAAACTGCTTAAAATTAAAATACTTGAAATCTATTAAAAAATCAAAAGAAAAATGTGCAATCTTAGAAAATTCATTAAAATATATCTTTATAAGTTTAAATGGTTGCATAAGAAAAAATTGAGTGAGTACTTTATATGACTTAAATTCGCAAAACTTATCGACCCCTTTATTGTAAGAGAGTCATAACGCAAAAAAATTTGTTTTGCAAAAAACGAATTTGAAGTTTTGCATTTACATACTAACAAACTATTCGTAAAATAAAATGTAATTTACCTCTCAAGAGGAATTTATACACATTATTAAGAACGATGTGACGATTAATTATGTAATATTAACTAAAAAACATATCTTTTGAGTTATAACTCTCTTAAAGCCAATGCTCGATATGTTTTCATATACATTTATCTTGATAACACTGTATAACTATATGTAACACATATAAAAATGTTTTATTTAACTGAACTTAAATTAGTTTTAACTTTTTAGTGCCTATATTTTAAGCCGGTTGAATTTCTTTTAAGTTTTATTTTCTTGCCGAGGAAACAGTTTATTTAAATTTTGAAGAAGTATCTTTGTTTTATTTTTAATTTTGGCTTCTGATATGATGAATCTTGCGCTTCTTAAGCTAAATGTGTTCGATGAATATTACGAAAATGCATTTGACATGATGTTTAACAGACTTCAAACAAAATACCAACATACATACATATGTGCATACACAAACATTTAAGTATCCTTAGGATTACAAAGACATTGATTGGTGTAATAAGAAACACTGATGCCGATCCGTAATGAAATATTAATACATACATACATACAAGAACTACCCTCTTGTCAACCTAGAACCATGTCAACACACTTTTCTCTAGCGACAATTGCACTAGTTGAAATGTCGACAAGTTTCCTTTTATGCGCGAGTAGAGATACGTTAGAGACAACAGTTCTAGTGTATTTCTGGTGAAATTGTCAATGAACTTGTCAATAGTTTGTTTTTCTTTTTTATTATGCTATGCAATAATGTTAAAAACTTACGTACATATGTATGTATGTATGCATTTAAGCTTGTTGCCCAACCCTTATAAAATTGTAGACGAGGGTCTAAATGTACTAGTGAATCTTTAGTTCAAATGTCTCCATATGGTCGATTACATTGGCTGAGGTACACCTATTCAGTTTTACTATTGACAATGTCACTAAAAAATCACTACAATTTTACTATTTTCATCGAGCGGGGAAATATCGATATTGTAGACTAGAGCCCCTAAAATTTACTAGTGAATCTTTGGTGCCAATGTCTCCATGTGGTCCCAAAAGAACTACTTAGTCAGTATTGCTACAGTCTAGTGGTGGACTTTCAATGACAAGCTAATGTTAAATGTCAATAGATAATTACACTGGCTGTGGTACACCTGGTCAGTAGTACTACTGACAATGTCACTAGCAAATCACTACAATTTCAATATTCGCTTTTTCTGCAGGGTAACTAAACCTATCTATACATATACATACATACATAAATAAATGTTTGTTTTCTCTTGTCCTGATTTCTATGGCATATCTTGAGCACAACTTTATTTTATTGTGTAAACAGGATTTTTTTAGACTCTCGAGCATTAGCTCTCTGTGCCTGTTTGCAGTTGTGTGTTGTTGTCGCAAGTGTCAATTTCATTTGTTAACGCTTGCTGCTGACACGTTAAGTGTTTTGGGCTTCGTGTTGTCTGCTCGCATAGTGATAAAAATACAAGCACTACAACGCTTTTAATATCCTTGGGCTTAACTCGTATGTGCACCCAGCTAGCATTTGGATGATTGAATTTTCGGTAGTCATCTTACTCACTCATTTTTGACTAGTTTTGGTGATTAAAAATTGAGTTTTCATACAGTTCATCAAAAAGATCAGTCAAATTTGTCTATTCTTTGTGATTAAAAACTGATTACAATTATTTTTATCATTTGCTTGAGTACTTCTTGACTATTCTTGGTGACCAAAATGCGATACAATTCGGTAGTCATCTTACTTACTCATTTTTGATTACTTATGGTGATTGAAAACTGAGCTTTCATACAATTCATCAAGAACAACAGTCAAATTTGTCTATTCTTTATGATTACTCTTTTACCCCCACCATTTCGCAAACATAAAAAGTGATCAGCTTGTAAACAAGTTCCCGTTAACCAACAAGTCAAAGGAAAAGCAATGCAGAAAAAATTATATATTGTATTTTGATTGCATAGTGAGAAGTCCTGTTTTTGATCGCTAAAGTGAGAATTGGTGTCTATTTTTGTAATAAAAAAGTTTTTTATTGAAAAAATTAAAAAAAGTTAATAATTATAATAAACAAAATACTAATAACTATTTAAAATAAATTAGAAAATTTAAAAAATCAAGTGAAATTATGTCAGCCAAAAAAATTAGACGCATTGCTAAAAGAGAAGCTGAAAAAATTATGTCATGCAATTTTAGTAAGTAAAATGAATTCTTGAAATTATTTTATTATTATTTTGTTTTTTAATTAATAGTATATGTATATATAACATAATTTTATTCCCCTAGACTTAAGAGCAATGAATTTAAGAAGTTATTTTATTATTTTGTTTTGTTTTGTAAATGCATAAGAATTGAATTATAATAAAAATTTTATCATAAAACTATATCAAATTATAGTCTGATTTCTATTAAAAACAGGATCAAATATTATACATAATATGATCATTAAACGATTTCAAAAATGGGTCGAAAATGAAGCAGAATGTGATCATAAAATGATTGCAAATTCAACTCAAAAGTGAACAGAAAATATTATCACACATGATAACAAATGTACATGAAAACTACATTAAAGCAGAGATCATAAATGACTATTCAGGAATAGTCACATGCAGGGTACCATTTTCTCCCGATGACAGAATCATTTATGATTAGAAAATGATTGCATATTTGATAGTTTTAATCATCTAGAATATTCAAATGTGACTATTTTTTGATCATTATTTTCACAAAATGCTGGCTGGGCATAAACATGTAAAAATGTGTGTGTGTGTGTGTGTGCAATAATTTTAGCTTTATTAAGTTATAACATAACAGATTTCTTTATATAGCAAACCTAAAAAATAGTTTGGTAAATATACATATATATGTGCATACGTACATATGTACATACATTAGGGATATAACTTTTTAACAATTTTTTAAAATATCAAAATTGGCATAGCACAGTCCGATAGAGCATAAAAAGGAACTATAAGAGAGCGTATATTCTATTTTTTCGCTAAGGTTAAAAAGTTCACACACCAACCGTGATGGAGTTTTAAAAAATTTTAATATTCATTTTGGTTAAGAAAAATTAATAATCACCCCTATCGTGAACAGGTTTTCCCTTAAAATATTTTCCCTTTTCCCCAAATTGCAATCGTGAATAATTTTTCCCCAGAAATCTGTTCCCTTTTCTGATTGTTATCGTGAATAATATTTTTCACATGGATTTTTTCACTTTTCCCTTGGTTTTGTTCACTTTTTTTTGCAAGCGAATTGAATCAATATATCGCGTAATTTCTTTATTAAACTTCCAATTAATAACTTTTAATTATAAATAATTATTTTTAGGACAATATCAGTAAATAATTAATAACAATAATTCCGTTCAGCACATTTTTTCATTGAATATGAACATCTTTGGTCCATATACTGTTAATTTTATGGCGATGGCATACATAAGAATTTTTTCCACTGCACCCAAAATATTTAAAAACACTACTTTAAACTTAAAAACATTGCATTTGAAACAAAAAATATTTGTATTTTTCACTATAAAATATAAATTTTTCTGATTTTCAATTAATTTTGAAGTTTTACAAGTCTTCTTCCCGTTTTTTACATGCACTGCGAATCGAAAGCGGGAACAAACGTTCCCATGAAGTTCCCGATAGCAAATTTCCCTTCATGGGGAATGAAAATTTCATGGGAACAAAAATTTCACATTTTATTCACGATAGGGGTGAATATGTTTATTTAAAACAAAAAATAAATAAAAAACACCGTATAAAATTATGAATATTTAATATTGCATTAAGAAGGCCTCGAAATAATTTTAAATTATGTAAAATAATATTTTTGTTAGTTCAAGTCCGTGCTTTAAGTGTTCCATAATGTCTTTCTTTGGTTTAGAAAAACCAATTGTTGCGTGAACTTTTGTTAGAAAAATTACAAAAGATTATGATTACTATGACATGGTTACTAGGACATGGTTGACCTCATGGTACTATGCCAAAAAATTGGTTATACCCCTAATGTACATACTAGGGATGTAACAAATGTCAGTTCAGCGGAAGCGAATGCGAAAAAGAACATTATCAGGTATGTTCTGTATTCCACGTGTTTTAAACATGCGGAATTGCCATAGAACTATACTATTGCAATTCCGAACGATTTAATTTCACGTGGAATACAGAACAAACCCACAAATTTTAATATTTACGAAATCGAATGCGAATGCGAAAGCGAATGCATTCAAAAATCACATGAAAATAAATTTGTATAAGAACATGAAGTTGTATTGTATACATAGATGTACTACAT
Source organism: Tachina lurida (assembly GCA_944452675.1). NCBI lineage: Eukaryota > Metazoa > Arthropoda > Insecta > Diptera > Tachinidae > Tachina > Tachina lurida. Next base: position 121,876,628 of record OX101756.1, read on the forward strand.
ACAGCATTTTATTTAAATTGAGCAAATATTAATTAATTTATTGCAAATATTAATTCTTAAAACAGAAAGATATATGAAATTATAGGTATGTATGTTTTATTCGAACTTTATATAAATATTCAGAACAAATTTAAAATAAGTACATATGAACGAGGGATCGCAAATAACGATTAAGTCCAAATTTAAACTAAAAAAATCACACTAATAAATAAGTGCTAGGTGCAAAAGGAATATACCAAGATACCCCATGTTAAATGGACTATCTATAGATGACTTTACCGATTACTTTTAGATTTTTATTTATGGCTCAGAAAATAACAGGCGTTTCTTGATTTGTATTTATTCCTCACGAAATAACAGTTACTTTTTGATTTTTATTTTGTTTTGCTCAAAAAAAAAATAAAATTTATAAACTGCATAATTAATATAGTAAAATTAATTTACCATATAAGAGTTTTTTTACAGACTCTACAGTGTGTGTGTAGAAGGGCTGTGTGCAACGGCCCAGGTGACAGGGTAGTTATTTACTTTTATTTTGTCATTATTAAAATATAAAAATTTTGAAGAAAACTCGCAGCAAATAAATGTTCTTGTTTTTAATTCAAATAATATTCATAATTAAAGGAAAGTTCCAATATTCCCGTCCCTGCTTTTTACTATGTATTAAATTTTTTTGACATTTGATTGCACAAAAAAAGTTGGCTGGTTTTACTGAATTCGCTTTGCTACTACCCAAACCAATAATAAATATTTTTATTATTTTGTACTGGTACACACACAAAAAGTTTTCTTGATTCAAATCTGATAAAATGTCAACATCAAGTCCGAGGAAACCATACTTAGAAGATAACTTCGACTCTTTTGTTGGACGCTGTAGCAGGGATGCGCTTATTAAGTCATCAAGTGGAGCTGTAATTGGGATTTTGACTTCTTCTCTTTTTCAAAAGCGCCAAGGGTGGCTCATGTGGCTGGGATTTGGTTTTGGCTTGGGATATGCCTATACCTCTTGCGAAATGCATTTTCGCTCATCGATGAAGAATATTGATTTAGAATTATCATATGACATGTAAAGTCAAGATTGTTTTAATTTAATATGACAAAATATATCAATTTGTATGTGTGTAAACATACGTATTCATATTATATATCAAGGCGAATTCATATCAGGTGATCTCAATTCAGCAGCTGATGATCAGCTGTTAATTTCTTTTGTGTCAAATCAAAACAAAACGTTCGGAAATTTTCTGATACCAGGAAATTTTACAGTAATAAATACACAAGGCGAATATTCTGAGTTGCAAATAGAGACCACCTGGTATCAATTCGTCTTGGTATATACCAAAGCACAAAGCATATTTATTACCAAAAATCAAGGCAGTGAAAATAGTCAGCTGATATGGATTCGCCTTGGGAGAAGGGTAAATTCAAGGCAAATTCATATAAGGTATACTCAGCTAAATTCGCTTTGAGAAATTTATACTTTAAATGTCAAAAAATGTACTGAAAAATGTGTGTTGACAGCCAACGATTATTCAAATTACAAGCGGCGAAAATAGTCACCTGATCCCTTGCGACCACCTAGTATGATTTCGCCTTGGGTAAATCAAGGTGAGAATGTGGGCAGCAAAGTAACCACCAACCAACCAACTGCATTCTGGCCAAAAGGGTGAATTAACATTATGAAATATGTTTGCATTTATTTAAGGAACATAATTATAATTGTGTGTCCCCAATGCACCTCAATTTTTCTTAAATCTTTTTTTATATAAATGGACATGGATTTTTTTATAAGATTGGGCAATATATTTATTTAAATTTGCTCAAACGTATTTCTATATTGTAAATTGTTTTACAGTGGTACTAAACTATCCATCACTGGTAAATGTAGAAGAGAAAACAAGCAGTACTAAAATTCGATTTTCTTTTTGAAAGAGTAACAAATGAAGAGAGGATATAATCAGGGTTACCGCTGGGAATTTTAGAAAAGTCGCACAAAAGGTCGTTTTGTGAAAATAAAGTCGCATAAAAAAGTCGTTTGAGAAAATAAAAGTTGCACCTCTTTTTTTTAACGTTTTTTATTAATAAAAAGCATAACAAAACAAAAAAAAAAAAAAACAATTGAAACAAAAGAAAAAGCTTATTGCAAAATCCATTTTTATCATATTTCACAACACATGCAGTTGCATTATACATGCTTATATATGTACCCAGCAAAAAATTACACATTACCATATAATGACTTACTTTTCTGATTACCAAATTTCATTACTCGCTTACAAATCACATTACCTAAAGTTTGAAAAAATTATATACAAGTTGCTAAATGATGAGAATAATTTTTTTAGATTAAATAGATTACGTGAACAAGTTGCCAAATAAAAAAAGTAAGTACTTCTCAAGAATCGATTATTTTAGTCTCATGCCTTGATAAAATCATTAACTTGGTAATCCAGTAAGGAATAGCTTCCACCAAAAATGCTTCATTCCAAACCCAATTACCTTTTTTGAAATTTTTTGCTGGGTATGTACATGTTTTCATGTACCCTGAAGATTTTAGTTAAAACTATTCTTTGCAACTTCTACTGAAAATTTATGAAACATTTCTTGAATACATTTTATACATGACTTGCATGTTGCAAAAAAGTGATAAAAGTGTTTCCAAATGACCAATAATCTGTGAATTGCTTTTAAATTTTGCCGACGTTATTTTGCCGATTTTTTTTTTTGATAAAAATAATCAAAAAACTTTTAATTTACTGCAAATGAACTGTTTTTTGAGAAGTTTCACAAAAAAGGGTAAAAAGTCGCAACAAAATTAAAAAAGTCGGTGACAAAAAAAAGTCTCACAAAAAGTCGCAGACCGCTAAAAAAAGGGTCAAATTGCGACTTTAGTCGGGTGAACGGTAACCCTGGATATAATGAAGGAATATTTGTTTTCTCTTTTTTGTTGGTTTTGCAAACATGATTCATGTGGCCATATTAGCTTATTTTAAGCTAAACATATTTAGCTTTTCTATTTTGGATTTAACTTTAAAATTTTCTATGATTTTGAAGTTATTTGGTTTTTTCCCCAAAATTCAGGCTTTTAAAATTTTCATTTAGCTCTTAGCTTATTTTTTTTTTAGTTTTTTTGTTAAAACTCATTAAGCTTTTTTTTAGCATTTTTTTAATCTCAATTGCAAAGTTATAAAAATTATAACGTCCCTTTTCACAATGTATGGTTAAGAGTTAACGTGAACTTTAACTGACAGTTCTTCATACAAAACTTGCAGTTAAAGTCTCTGTTATCTTTTAAACTCATTGTGAAAAGATACGTAATAGGTATATTTTTAGTAATAAATTGGAGTTATTCTGAAAAAAAAAATAAAAAGAAAAATTTCCTTAATTTAAAAAAAAAGTGCACGAAAAACAATTATTATTTATATTGTCTATGTCGAGTCGAATATGCGTCTACGAGAATTTTGTCATAGAATAAAGAAAACTTGTACAAGATTTGTTTAATCAAATACAAAATTGTCGTAGGCGAATATTCGACTCGACATACGCAATACGGGTAAATATCTGTTTGGTAGACTCTTAGCTACATTATTGTCATATGAAGTGAAGCGCTATCACCAAGTCTAAATTAGCTGTTGGCTAAAAACTGATAACACCATTTGTTGAGAGCGAACTGACTTTTTAAAACTTTGGTCACCAAAATCGCCAAACTGAGTATAGCGTTTTACTACCCTTTGGTAGTACTATCGAACCTATACTATCAATACTGTGTAGATTTTTATCTGTTGTGCAGTGTAGTTAATAAATATGTACATAATTGCATTAAAAATTGTTTAATCAGGTATATGATGAAAAAACGATTTAGACTCAAAACCAATTTGAAAACCATAAAAGTGTTTTCCATAGAGTTTTGTTAATTGTTGATAACAATTTTTTTTCACATCCCTACTACATATATTGTTTATATATTATCTTCTAGTGTGGTTTTTAAAAGTCAGTAGCCTGAATAGTAATCGCATACCTGAATATGTTTCGGAAATTTATTTGCTGGTGGTTAAGCATTGTCTATATGCATTTCAATGCTGCTTTAACAAATCGTCAGTAATGAAATGCAAATAGACATTCTTAACCATCAGCAAATAAATTTCACTTATAATAGAATTACGACAATATCGTACCTACCATGTCAAACTATCCAATATGCAAATTCGTGCTTTTCAGAATAGCGTGAAGACCCGTCCATAGTTAATTTACAGTTAGCGTATTCCTAAAAGTGCCAGGCTTAAAGTATTTCTGATTGAGTTATCTATCGTCCATGAGAATTTCAGCATTTTGAAATGGGGCATATCGTATAATTTAAGGTACCAAAATAACGAATCTAAAAAACGAATTTTTCATATTGGATAGTTTGACGTGGTGGGGACGATATGCCAAATAATAAATATCTTGAATAATATGCTTGTGTATGTATATATTTAATGTTATTTTAGCAATAAAAAACTTATTTCCAAGTGATCAAAGAAATAGAAAAAAGTTTAAATTAATTTTCTAAATCAAAATTTAATTTTTAAGCTTTTTTCAAACGTGATTTAGCTTAATGTTATTTTAAAATCTGGTCACACTGAACATAAAATACTCTGTTCTTGGGGTGCCAGATGATTTTGATAAAAGAATCTGCATTATCGCCAACTCAATTTAAAAAATCGGCAAATTAAAAAATTCCTCTATGAATATGTATGTATGTATAATAAAATATATTTTAATTTACAAAAAATAACAAAACAGAACAATTCAGCATTAACTAATGTTTTTAACATGAGAAATAGCATAAAACTCAATAAAAAGAAACGTTTTACAAATAAATTGTAGAATTAAAAAAATATTATATATGTATGTATATATGTATATACTCGTACATACATATATATATATATATATATATATATATATATATATATATATATATATATATATATATATATATATATATATTGTATTATATGGCACAGTGGAGCGGGAGTTAGGTGAACATAATTATATCAAAATTATCAAAATTTTTTTTATTGTTTTTATAAAAGAGTTGATTGAACAAATCTCTAACGACTGCAAAAATTTATTTAGCACAGTATTTTTCTTATGTTACATACTTGCGTAATTTTTGCAGTACATATCAACAGTTGTGACTGTTTATGATTTAGTGTGCGATATATACTTTAGGGTAAATTGTTCCTTCCGTAAAAAAAATTATTTCTCAGGGAACATCGAACAAAGATGGCGAACAGTGTGTTCACGTGAAATTTTGTTTTTTTTTCATACAAAATATAACATTTTGTATGTTATATGTACGTGTTTTTCATTAGTAATTAGTGGTTACGCTTTTTTGGGCACATGTGTGCCAGATGTAAACTCGGCCTTATACTAAAACAAACAAAGTTACCGTGTTTTAAGTGCATATCGAAAAAATCCCCATTTTTAGAGCAAAAATCAGCAAATCGACACTTTGATAACTTTGAGGAGGCAAAAGATTGGCAAATATGGCAAGCCTGCTCTGCTCAACTATTGCATTTTTTTCTATACGTCCATCTGCGTCTGTCTGCCTGTGCACATTGAAAACATTTCCATATGGGAGTTTGGTGATCTTTGCCGGTGAAGAAACACTAGTGTTCGTGTAATCATAGCAGAAATTCTACGATAAAATTAACTTGTAAATTCAATATGTACGAGAATGCAACATACAATGTATAAAATTAATTAAAAAAAAAAAAAACGTATAAAATAACGTGCGATATTTTCTTGGACGAGTACGGTTTTATTATGTTCCATATTATATGGATTTTCTTAAGAAAAACCAATTTGAAACGCAGTGAATTTTAAAAGTGAAAAATAAAATTAAACGAAAAGAAAAAGAAAATAAAAGTTAATTAAGAAACAAAATAAGGTGCTTAAAAATAACAAAGAAAGAAATCGTTCTTTGTGTTTCACCTTTTAAATTATAAAAATTTTATTAAAAAAAGTAAATGTAACCCATTATTATATACATATAGATATGTATATTGCAACACATTTAAAAATATACATATTTTAAAGAAAATATTGTGTTGAAATACATACATATATGTATACATACATACATACATTTATGTACGTATGTACATGTGTGAATATTTCAAAAGCGCGCAATTGCTGAAACACTGATAAAATTTCAAATATCTGAATAAAATATTGAAGTCTACTTAATACCAGTAAATTACTTTATGAACAAATGTTTGCTGATAAGGAAAAGTGCGTAAAAAATTTCTGAAAAGCAAATTAGATTTTTTTTGTCCCATTGTTGGTACAATATTTATTGCCATCGTTAACACCCCTTTTCCACATGCAAAGTTTACTTTGCAAAGTCTTAATTCTGCTGGGAGTAAGACAGAAAGTGACTGTATTGCTACCTCTGTCTTTCATACAGCTGAATTAAGGGATGTAACTAATGTGTTTATTATGGATAGCTGTCAAACTTCAGTTCTCCTGTCATTCAGCAACCAAAAATTCGCGGTTGCTAGAAGGCTCGATTATAGATGGCAATCGTACTTTAGTTGTGTTGCCAACTGCAAAAATCCTATTGATTATAGCAACTAGCGAATAACTGCTGTTTACTTTAGTTGCCAAATATTGTTTATATTGACAACCGCGAATTTTTAGTTGCTGCATAGTTTTTAAAGCAAAAATGTGTTAACTTAATATTGTAAATTTTTATTTTTTTAAATTTTGCTTGTTTTTTTTTTTGGTTTATATGCATTTCATTCTTGTTTCACGGAACTCTTCAGTAGACTTTAACCCAAAAGACTTTGAAATAAGCTAAAAAACTGATATTCCTATTTGAATTTAGCGCCTGTCGAAATGAATATTTTTTATTTTTTTATTTTTATTTTTTTTTTACATATATTTATTTATTGTTTCTTTCCTTTGGCGTAATCAGTTTTTCGATACCTCATACGGTTTTCGAGATATGGAGTGTTGAGTTTGTCGTATTTGGCATTTGCTGATGCAATCTTCAAAGAGTTCAAACTTCAAAATCAATTTACTCGAAACTATCGGAATCCACATACGACAATTAAATTTATCAGCCGACTACATGTAGCTTAGCGGGAAGTTTTAGGGATGGACTCAGTTGAGTTGATTTGATTAGAGTTTGATGCAAAATTGTATTTAAAAAAATAAATTCAACAGCGAAAAATTCGCTTCATTTAAGAGCACAAGATAGGCGGTAAAACGAAAATAAGAAACCGCGACATATGCCAAAAGTTTAATTCAATTAATAAAAAATGAAAAAACCTTAAATGTTTTATTTTGTTTTGCTTTGTTTATTTAAGATTCACGCTAAGGAAAGTGGAAAAAAATTATTTAAAATAAAACATTATTGAATGTGTGTGAGAATATCCGCGAATAGAAAGAGTAAAGGTGTTTTAAAAATATATATTTTGCCAATTCGGTGTGATTAAGAAAGAAAATAAATACAACAAATTTTTACGAAAGTAAAAAAACAAAATTAAAGTACGAGGTAGAAAGGGAAATTACCAGCTATAATACACTCGAAACAAAAAAAAAAATGTATCAAATGGGTGATTTTTTAAGAGCTTTCGGATTTGATTAAAAAAAAACACATATATGTATATATTCGTGAGATACCGGCCGATATGTTGGAGAGAGTATGCCGAAATTGGAGAAAGTGTATGAACTATTTGAGGCATAGCCGCGGTCAACATTTACATACATGGCCAATAAAATAGGTACGACATTTATAATCTGTGAAAATGCATATTTTTCGATTTTATGTAAACAAATAGTGGATCTTCGTTCATAATTGTTTCGTGCAGCATTAGACTAAATACAAATAACAAGAAAAAAGTAACATTTTAAATTAATTAACATACTATGCAAAAAAAACGCGAAATTCGCTTGGCCATAAAAATAGGTACGAAAAGTAGATCCTTAAAATAAAAGGATTTTTGAGAGATTTTGCACAAAAACATCATTGCGACAGCTAAATTACATCAGTAGCCACAAAGTCCACTATTAATTTAGATGTTATTATCTAATTTGTTGGTCATAGAAGAGATAATATTGTGACAGGTATCAATAGGGGCATCATACCATATCTTCTGTACTTTTTCCCATAATTGAGTCCTGTTTTGAATATTTTCTTGTCCAATCCTTGTTTTTAGATCTCTCCATAGATTTTTAATTGGCTTAGGATCGGTGGATTGTCTTGACCACTTGATAAGACTAACCTTATTTTGCTGAAACCAACCGCTCACTAACTTATAAGAGTGTTTGGGAGCGTAATATTGCTGGAAACACTAACATAGTGGCATTTTCTCCTCAGCATAAGGCAACATGAAATCTTCTAAAATGGTTTTGTAGACCTTAAAGTCATTGTCTCTGAAATAAGATGACGTCATTCCAAGAAAAATATCCCCAAACCATTATATTACTGCCACCATGTTTGATTATTTTTTTTCGAGTAACTTGGGTTGAATTCTTGGCCTTGGGTCTTCAGACATTTTGCCCAGCATCATTCCAAATAAATTAATTTTTGTTACACCGCTCCAGAGTATATTGCGCCATTCTTTTAGTCCCTCTGAACCACACCATGTCTTATGACGATTCGCAAAGGCTTTCATCTTCGTTAAATTCAACAAGGGAACTTTACGAGCTATTCGTACGGGAAGATTTCCATCACACTACCGATGATGAACACTTCTTGCGGAAATTTGGTTATTTATTTCAGCTGCAATCGCCTTAGATGACTTAAAAGGGTCTCGTTTCGCCAGCATGGCAATTGTTGAATCTGTACTTGGGCTGTTTTTTTTCACAGCTCCACGACTTTCTGTTACGTTTTGGTTCTCAAGGCTATTAGCGACAAGGACTGGAAAATAATATATTCAAAACAAGATGCAATTGTTGCAAAAATTGCAGGAAATATGGTATGATGCCCCTATTGACACCTATCACCATATCATCTCTTCTATGCCCAACAAATTAGATAATTACATTTAAATGAATCGTGGACTTTGTGGCTACTGATGTAATTTAGCTGTTTCAATGATGGTTTTGTGCATAATCTCTCCAAAATCCTTTTATTTGAAGGATCTACTTGTCGTACCTATTTTTATGGCCAAGCGAATTTCGCGTTTTTTCGCATTGTATGTTAATTAATTTAAAATGTTACTTTTTTATTGTTATTTTTATTTAGTCTAACGCTGCACGAAATAAATATGAACGAAGGTCCACTATTTGTTTACATAAAATCGAAAAATATGCATTTTCACGGATTATAAATGTCGTACCTATTTTATTGGCCATATGTGTATATGAAATTATCTTTAAACATTGAACTATATAGATCGATCTATCGAGTCAAATAAAGATTTCATACATTTCTCTACATTATCGGCCATGTCACAGAGTTCAATTCGGTTCGGAATAGCTCTGCCATTTTGGGCAAACAATTTGTAATCATGGTACGGTAGTTCTGAGAACGGCACCAAATCAATAATTTACGGTCATTAACACAACTGAAGTATACAGCTGCGTTATTTTCCTCTGCCCGCACTCACCGTATGCGTGTTGGTGGTTTAATGCCCAATAATGTAAATTTGGTGTGAAATTTAGTCACAAGATTCCGAATAGCTGCCTCAGAAGGTCGCCCATAAAATGAAAGAAGTGCACGATACACTTTGTGAACCGAGTATGAATTTTGATAATAAAATTCAATAATCTGAAAGCGTTGTTCGTTTGTAAGTCGATTCATGGTTAAATTTAGACTTGGGTCGAACTCGTTCACTAGTTAATTTTTGCCACAAACCAATGATCAAACCCATGTAATTTAAATGGGTTTGATCATTGATTTGTGGCAAAAATGAACTAGTGAACGAGTTCGACCCAAGTCTAGTTAAATTATAGACCAAACTGTACATGTTTAACAGCAACATGTTACACGAACACAGCTGAGCTGCCACAAATAGTGTTGCCAAAAAGAAAGTTGCTAAAAAAATCACCCTTCACTTAATTAGTCATGTGTATCTCTTAAAAAACAAAAATATATCGATTGCGATTATCAAAAATAGTTCACGTGCCAGATTATCTTAACAAATAATAAACTTTTGAATTCAATTTTACGAAAACTTAATTACTGTTGACTTTTACAATTCTCACATATTTTTTAACAAAAACTTTTGGATTAAATTATATGAAACCTTGCGTTTCATATTACCAATGAGTAAATATGTATGTGCATATGTATGTAGTTTAATTTTGATTTTAGCATAATTTGTAATAATTCAAGTTGTTGCTGATTTTGTTGTTCTTAGATTTCATTATTTATGTGATAAAGTTTCAAAAATGAAAATGAAAAAAAGAATTAAAAATTCACATGATTGTTGTTTGTCGTTATTATTTGGCATATAGACAGATGTCAGATACAGTCTGTGCCTTAACTATTATGCAGTGATTGAAAGAAGAATAAGACAAACAAAAATCACTAAGAAAGTGTGTGAATTTATCCTATTAACAGTTCTCAGATTTATGTATGATTTGTATCAAGGCGAATTGAGAAACAGCTGATCTCGTCAGTTTTGATGGTAACCAGCTGTTTGAAGCCGAATTGAACTACTTTAGACCCCAACTATCAAAATCTGTTTCTTTTTTCTAATACATTTTAAGTGGGGAAACAATTTAAAAGCGTCAGTGTGAAATACAGAGGGAGGAATATTTTCCCTTTCTGTCTTTCTCCCAGCTGAATTAAGACTTTGCAAAGTAAACTTTCCGTGTCTAAAAGGGGTATAACACATATATGAAAGTCATGATTTTCAAAGAAGTTTTACAATAGAACGTTGAATAAATCTTATAAATCCACGAAATACATCTACCTATATATATTTTTTTAATTTTGGCAGCTTATGATGTTATAGACCTTTTAGACAGGGAAAGTTTACTTTGCAAAGTCTTAATTCAGATGGGAGAAAGAGAGAAAGAGATAATATTTCTGCCTGTGTCTTTCACACAGCGGAATTAAGACTTTGCAAAGTAAACTTTGCGTGTGGAAAAGAGGTGTAATTTAATTAATATGGGTTATGTTATTTTTGGTGTGTAAAAAATTTTTCAAAATTATTTGAACAGCCATAAATAATGAAGCAGGAATTATTCAATAAGTTACTTTATTTATTATACTGAAGTTAATTGTCTCCATTTTGCTAGGAAGACAAATTGTGTAATTATTTATTTAAAAGCAAATCCAAGAAATTTTTTGTTTAGAAAAAAATTAAATATTTTTTGCAGTAGCATCATGAGCCACATTAAATTTTTTGAAACAGCGATTTCCTGATATGGTATTGTTTTAAAGAAGTTCTTGAAAGACTCTACAGTATGATTTCATGAAAGACCTATTTTTAACCGACTTCAAAAAAAGAAGGAGGTTAACAATTCGTCACTATTTTTTTTTAGGTATGTAGGTCCATAACTCGGTGCATTTTAGACCGATTGTAAAAATTTTTTTGTTGTCTGAGAGGGTATAGCTTCCCATTGGTCCCATTTGAAAAAAGTGGGCGGGGTCACGCCCACAATTTTTTAAATTTGATTTATTGATCTTCTACTTATTTGATTGCTGCGAAACCTAGCAAACATCTTTGGTTCTTGTAATTAGAAAATTCTTGAGTTGAAAAAATGGTAACCCCGCCCATTCAAATGTATTATAACATTACACGTGGTTCTACTTAACCGATTTTTACAAAACTTAGCACACACCTTGAACTCTGAAATAGACAAAATTTTCGTTTAAAAAAATGGGCGGGGTTACGCCCATTAAAATTTTATATTATATTTCACAGGGTTCTATTTCACCGATTTTTACGAAACTTGGCGCACACCCTAAACTTTAATCAACGCACAAAATTGCGTTAAAAAAGTGGGCGGGGCACGCCTATTAAACTTTAGTATAATATTTCATGTGCTTGTATTTAACCAATATTAACGAAACTTGGCACACACCCTAAGCTTTATTAAAGCAAAAAAATTGCGTTAAAAAAAGTGGGCGGGGTCACGCCTACAATTTTTTTAATTTGATTTTGTAATCTTCTACTCATTTGATTGCTGGGAAACCTAGCAAACATCTTTGGTTTTTGTAATTACAAAATTTTTAAGTTAAAAAAATGGGTGGGGCTACGCCCATTAAAATGTATTATAACATTACACGTGGTTCTACTTAACCGATTTTTACGAAACTTAGCACACACCTTGAACTCTTAAAAATACACAATCTTGTTTTAAAAAAAGGGGCGTAGCCACGCCCCATAAAATTTAACACTTAATTTCACGTGCTTTTACTTCATCGATTTTTACGAAACTGGACCATATTTCCAAATAAAGAAAGATACTTACAAATAAATTTTTTTCGAATTGACCAGAGTTTAAAAGTATTCACTAAAAAGGTAAAAATAAAACTTTAAAAAAAAAAAATTAAACCGACTTCAAAAATAAGCACTAAAAAGCAACAAATAATATAGATCTAGTTAAATAAAAGATTTTTATGTGTGTTACCTACAGTGCCGTTTGAAGTTGGTGCCAGTATTACTGGTACTAAGCACATAGGAACATGCCCGGTAAAAAAACTGCAAGTAATTTTTATGTACATATGTTTGTGCTTAGTTACCAATGTTGCTGGCACCAACTTCAAACGGCACTGTAGGTAACACACATAAAAATCTTTTATTTAACTAGATCTATATTATTTGTTGCTTTTTAGTGCTTATTTTTGAAGTCGGTTTAATTTTTTTTTAAAAAGTTTTATTAATATAAACATACATAAATTTTTTTCAGTTTTTAAGTCGATAATTTCAAAATAACTGTTTTTTTGTAGCAAATATAAATATTTTCCCCCAGTATTCAACAATTTAAATTCGCCTTGATTATATGCTATAATTCGTTATAACCGAACTCCATTGTGGATATATTATTAATAACTTATGTTTGTAAAGGAAACACTGTCATACTTTGTTCATCTTATTTTAGGGTCGCTCCCAATAAAGAACTACAAGAAAGACAAAAAAACCATACATTAATCTTTTACCAAAATAAAATATATATACATTAATTTTGTTTAGTACGGCAGATTCCACACACTTGACGGACGACTCATCATCACCAATTTGCCTGAAATCAAAAATGTTCAGTGAACTTGTTGCAAATGTTTTTTTTTTGCTGCATTTCTTTAATACACACACAAACATACACAATATGATAAAAAGGAGTTAAGAGGCTCAAACAATTTATGACCAACTTAATCGAAGATTATTGCTGAAAAATGTCTGTATTGCTGTCTCTTTGGATCGGATTTACAATATGATATTTTTGCATGAAACTTTTAATACCTGGCCAAAATAAGGCTGAATTTACATAATAGCCCAATTCACAGACTTGTGCAAATGGTCTTGTATCGTAGCATGTGCAAAATGATACTCACCACTAAGAATTGTTAAGTGGTGAGTATCAATATACTACATCATTTTGCACATGCTATGATGCAAAACCATTTGCACAAGTTTGTGCAATTGATTTTTTTCATGAAATAAAGGTACCGTACCAGGTCACACTTGGCAAAAACGTAACCACTAAATACTTATGTAAAACGTTTTATTTCAAACATCTATTTATTATCTCGAAACTGTTTCAAACAACTTATAAACAATTTCATATACATATGTAATCCGATAGTATTGGAAATCGTGTCGGAATCAAACGATTTTTAATTAGTATTTAGTGGTTACGCTTTTTTTTAGTAAATGTTGGCCAAGTGTGACCGCAACTTAACTTGCTTGATGGGAAGGAAAGGGAAGGGATGGCGAAGGCGAAGAGAGAAACTTAAAGCAGACATGGGCCAGCGATTCTACGCTTTCTAACAACTTTTGCCCACTGCCCATAGCGAGTTTTTTTTTGTTAGACCTTCTTGCTGTTTTATGCATTTTTCTACAATAACTGTTATTTGAATTAAAGCCAATTAGATAAAAAAAGAAAATGAAAATTTCAATTTTATTACATTTTTCCTGTACGAATAAAACATTTTTCTTTTTTTTAAGAAAATTATAACAAAATAAGTAATGGGAAGAATAATGAATGTGTGGACTTTCACTTTGTTGTCATTAATTTTTTGTCTTATTGTTACTGTGTCATCTTTAGTATTTATCAATTATATTCTTAGCATATTTCTTGCTATAGCGATGATTCGATTCTTCTTTTGGTTACCGCTCCAGAAGCCACTGAACTTGAAGGTTGCACCGTGGCTCCTAAGCCAAAAAAAGTGGTAATAGATATATACATACATATGTATCTTCTGAACTAGTGGTCCAAATATAGAATGATGTATCAAAAAAAGTTAGAATTTGAGATGGAAAATTTGGACACTCTGTAGTTAAGATTATAATATAACAGAGTGTCTGAAAAATACATTTTCAAAAAGCTTAGACCCTCTTCTACCTTTTTTGTTATGCATCATTTTGTATTTTTACCAATAGCTCAGAAGATATACATACATATATATTTATTAGGAACCACTGTGCTTAAGTTCCCCTATGCTTTTAATCCCCCCCATATATTTATTACCACTTTTTTTTTGGCTTAGAAACCACTGTGTGACGAACCGTGCTAAAAGACCGTGTTATTTCTAAATTCAAAGAACGCTGAAGTTTGTTTCAATTGCCTTTATTTATAAAAAAAGAAGGCATTTTAAAAATCCTAGAAAATAAATTTTTATATAATTATTATTTTAAAATTCAATATTTTGTGTTTGATTTACTTCAGTATAGGTTCTAATTAAATTTGAGATCTGAAATTCTTTTCCACGCGATTTCTCTTTACCGTCTAAACTAGAATATAGGCCACGTCATTATTTTTTTCTTATTTTATTATTGCTGCAAAGTAACTTGTAACCATTATGCGTTCGAGTAGTCAACTTATAGTTCAATGTTGGCGGGATTTTTGTTTGTGTTGGCCCGGTTCACACACACACTTCAACTTTTGTTGATCAACTCTTAATTCAGCTGTAAGAAAGACGGAGACGGAAATACAAATATCTCTTTTTTTCTTACAGCTGAATTACCAGTTGATCAACAAAAATTGAAGTGTGTGAACTGGGACTAGGTCCTAATTTACACTATGCAAGTCTTATTGCTAAGCTAATTAGTTTTTTAGGAGAGAGAGAGACGAGGGAAAAAACGTTTCTGTTCCCCTCATCTCTCTCTCCCACAAACTAATAAGCTTATCAATAAAACTTACATATTGTAAATTAGGACTAAGAGACCGCATATGCTTATTAACGGCGTGCTGTTGTAGCAGCTGTGGGTTCTTTACCTCCCCTCTAAATTAAATTATCTGTTAAATAATTTGTTGCAACTTTTAATGAATAAAAAATTCTAACTTGCTTTTTAAGTTGTTTGCGCGTAACGCATTTAAATTTTTTTAAGTCTTACTTAAGTCTTATTTATTTAAAATTATAAGTACATAATTATTTAAATGTAGGTTTCTTTTTTTTTTTTGCAAACTAATATGTACAGTGAAACCTCTCATAACCGGACACCCACTGTCGCGGTATTTTTGTTCAGTTATTAAAGATGTCCGCCTATGAGAGAGGTACAATTTTTTTGTAGGTGAAAAATTATATTAAGAGTGGACTGCCTTAACTTCTTTAGATTGGTATAATTTCAGCTGTTGGGTTTCAAAATGACTCAATATTTTTATTTGTTGTGTTATGACGTATTTAGAACAATATTTTTAAAAATGTCCGGTTATGGAAAAACTAATGAACGTCCCATCCATTATACAATATTATTCCACATGTTGTTGTACCTGTTATTGTCGTTTTGACCTATACTATGCAATAAATTGCACAATTTTTTCAAAGAAAATATTGACTAATTTTCTTGACAGTGAAAAAGTAAACAACATTGAACAATGTTGCCACTACACTACACAATTGTCTTGATTGGACAATAGAAATCAAAAGTCTTTTGATATTTGTCAATATATTGTGCCACCTTCGAATATCACATACACATTGGCGATATTATTGTACAATACGAAAAATTGCACAATTATATTGCAAGTGGATGGGCCGCTTTAGATCTTCAAAATTTTTCCGGTTTATTAGAGGTGTCCGGTTATAGGAGGTGTCCGTTATGAGAGGTTTCACTGTACTATAATTGTTCATACAGAATTATTTGCTTAAAACAAAAAACAACAAACTAATCTATTAATGAAATTTGACGTGGTCGTTGTGTACACCCAATACAAAACATGTTTCTAATTGACAATTATTAATTAATTAATTAAATAAAGAACACACTTACATATTTTAAAATACGTAATATAAAATAATTTATTTAAATACCTTAAATGACCTCGTCTAAGAATAGAATGAAAATAATACAAAAAAGTTTAAATATTCTTCATACTCTCATATGAGTGTCATTTTCAGGGCTCGGGACTTTCACACAAATGGATGCTTTTTTGGTGACAAATAAAAAGTACTAACTGCCTCATTCATACAAAATATTTCAGGTTTATTAAGCGCTTATTTAAAATATTTCCATGGGAAATTTGTCAAATAAACCTGTAATAAACCTAAAATATTTTTTATGAATTAGATCGTAATTATTTATCCGAATTATCAAATTTTAAGTAATTTGGTATCGATTTGTAGTTGCATATTTTTGCATATTTTAAATTTCTTTGCAGTTTTAACCATTTCTTAATGCATACATCAAGATTAAAAAATATAAAAAAAAATATAATTAAATTCTACAAAGAATGAGTTGTCCTTGTTATATTCAAACCATATGTTTTAAGTGAAATAACACTACTGCAATGATTCAACACCCTTTAGTAAACAAGTAAATTCCGTTGAAGAAATTATTAGAAAAGTTTACAATGCAGAAGAAATAAAAAAAAGAAAAACATCCACTATCATCATATTTTGAATAAAATTTCCGAGATACATGCATCAGGTTCAAATAACTTAAAAAGCGAACGTTCGTAGATAGAAATATCATCATTCCAAAACGCAGTCTTTCGATGCACAATAGCTTCCGATGTATTAACAGAGTTACGGCCTGGTCCACGATCTCGGCAAGAAACTTTCTATCGCTTGCTTACATATATTGAAAACAAAAGCAAATTTTCTTATATTGTTTTTGTTTTCAATATAAGTAAGCGATAGAAAATTTTTTGTTGACATCGTGGGCCAGACCAATGTTTTAAATAATAATAAAACATACAAATGAAAAATCTTTCCATATTATATTATTTTTCGTGCTTGTTTCGTAGGTAAATGCATATTTTTGTGCATATTTTTAATTTTTATTAGCATTTGTTAAGCGCTTAAAATAAATTTTTACTTGCATGAAAGTCCGAGCCCTGGTCATTATGTATGTATATTTTATTATAATTTATAGGAGAAATACAAAAGCAATTTTAATGAAATAAAACAAAAGTATAGAAAATATTTGAATGAAATTTTAAAAATAAACATCTTTTATTTGCATCTGGATTAAAATACTCAAAATTCATTATCATTCAGTCACAGTCAGTCATTTCGTTTGTCACAAATTCCCATTTACTAATGCCACAAGTTTTGCTATTACAAGTAAAATACAGAATTAAATAATTTTTGTAATAATTACTCCTCATGTCTACGAGTAGTTTTTTGTTTGTTTGTAAATAAAATAACATTTCCACTTGTATTTCAATATTTTTTTTGTGTGTGTAACTTCCATTGTTAATTGTAAAATATAAAATAGCTATTGTTGTTAGTTTGACATCATCTAATAAATACATATCGTCGGCTTAGAGTATAAACCTGCTAAATACATTTTTTTATAACATATGACATTTTAATGCTGTGCGAAAGAGAAAGAGACGATGAAACCCTACATGTCCAATAAACTTAGGACGAATAAATCAGTCAAAGCTTAAACGCTGGTTAAACTAAACTCAAATTTATATGTAGTTTAAGCTCAAGAGAAGTAAATCAGTGTAGTTTAAAAAGTAATATTCACCCTTATCGGGAATAAAAGCTCACGTAAACTGTGTTCCCTTTCCCTAAAATTGTGATCGCCAAAGTTTGCGTTGTTGTTGTATCAGTATACTATTTTCTAATTTTGTTCACCATTTTTTGTTCACAGGAAATATTTCACGTAAACAAAATGTTCGCCTTTTATTCCCGATAAGGGTGATTGTATCAGCACTAGAATAAATGTAAAAAAACAGCTGTTTTGCAGCAGGCTGTCAATTCTTTGCACAATCAAAAGCGCAAAATAGTTACAAAAAAAGTTTAATTAAAGGGCGCCAAATTTTACTGAAAAAGCAATTATATATGTATATGTTTGGCGTAGTAGAATAGTATAAAAAAATTATAGCGTGTAAGAAAACAGGTCGAACAAGATCTGAAGAAAAAGTAGAGGCTTGGAAAAAAGTTGAGTGGTCTTTTAATGCAAAACATATGGTCTGTATTGGTAGTTTAAACACCCAATTTTATGCGTTTACAGATAGTTTAAATACGGTATTGATTTATAGGTTTGCTAGTTTAAACACATTTTAAACCAAAAATAGAGATTAAATTGCACTGAAAAGATGAGTGTATAACGCATCAACATCAACTGACACCACACACAGTGAACCAAATACAATGAATGCTGATGATGAAAGTGTAGTGATCTTCGAAAACAGTTAGTTGTTCCGTTCTACTACGTGCTTATCAGAATATTTACAATTAACTTTGGTGTTATTTGTTCATTAATAGTTAGCACATGTAATTTGGCGATACGTAATCATAAATATAAACCTATTTGGTTTTGAGACCTAGTCCAGGGGTTCTTTGGAATTTAAAAATTTTAATGCTGACATTATGTCAATTTTAACTTTAGTCATCGACATAAGAGCATTATATGTATGTATATTAGAAAAGTTTTATTTCTATAACATTAATAAGATATTTTGAAGAGGTACTACTTCATATTTTCAAATAGACGAATAAATAATAGAATAATGATAAGCAAATGGTAAATTGAATAAAAAAAACCTCTAACATTTGAAAAATATTTTTGATTTCAAAAACGTTAAATATTTTATTTCATTTCAATAAAACAAAATTCAACAACAACAAAAAAACAATAGATAAAAATATTATTATTAAATAGACTGAATTTACATTATGAAATCATTCTTGAAATTTTATCTTATTTGTCAATAGGAGGCGTGAGGAAAGAGAGAGATCAAAAAAGTTGCTAAATTTACGATAGCTAAATAAAATATGAAATTTATTGTTGCTGTTCGTTAAAGATAATTTAAAAAAAAGTTTTAAATTATAGAATTAAAAAAAAAGTTTATAAACAAAAGCTTAATGCTAGGAACACAACTGGGACGAACGACGAATTTTTCGGTGCGAATTTTCGTCATAATAAATAAAACACATGTGAGCATATGAAAATGAACACAACACCGCCGTACAACGAAATTCGTCGTGCGTGACGAATTCTGAGATAGGTTTATTTCTAATTTGTACGCCGACGAACGACGAAAAAACAATTTTCTCTCTCTCTCACTCTCTGTCTTTGTACACACAACAACCCACTTTATCAAATATAAGAGAGGAATTCGCTGCGTAAATTCGTCGTTATTGTGCTTCACACGACGAATTTACGCAGCGAACTCATATCGACGAATTCGTCGAGGTGGACGAAATTCGTCGTTCGTCCCAATTGTGTTCCTAGCATAAATTAGACGTGACATAGCCATAACGCCATAGCCATAACCAAACCAAAATTCAATTGGTTTCTGTGGTGAGAGTTATGGCGAGTCTCTCTCACTCTCACTCTCACCAAAGAAATCAATTGAATTTTGGTTTGGTTATGGCTATGGCGTTGTGGCTATGTCACGTCTAATTTAAGCTTAAGGCCTTAAAAGAATATTTATAAGCCGTAGCTTACATATTATACTTATCAGAGACTTAAACTGAATTTATGTATGTACTACATCATGAAATATTTTCATGCTATTTCTTTCAATTCTCTTTTTTTAAAGCTTTCAAAAATTGTATCGTCTGTTCATATGTTGAAACTTTGAAAACAATCAACATGCAATTTTTCTTTGATTTCGTGTTTATTATTATTATAATCAGGGAAACCACAAATATGCAATTGCATGTTTTTTCTTGTGGACACGAGGATACGATATTTATCCGTTTCAGAACTTTCTATGAATTTTGGCATCGATTTGTTAATGCATATTTTTGCATATTTTACCCTTTGAGACATATTTTTGCATATTTCACTCATACACGCATATTTTTAGCATTTCGAATTTTAAAGCATATTTGACGCTGTTAGGGCATATAATGATACTATTTAGAATTTGTTTTAATTTTAATATGCTTGGTCAAATATGTTGGTCAAAGTTTTTATTTTTATTTTTCCCCGTCTAAATCTCATTTCTAATGTTTTATGCATGTAATGTATAGTGTATATATTTGGCTTATTTATTACGCCATACTATATGCATAAGTTGTTAACAAACCCAGGTAGCAAATCACGGCATTTGATACGACTCGTAATTTAAAAATATTTCCAAACTCTATTGAAATATTTTTAAATTTCGATGTCGTATCGAATGCCGTGATTTGCCCCCAGGTGCTTTGAATCAAACCAATCACTCCGCAATTATCCAACTTTTTACGATTCAATAAAAATATTGGAGCTTAATTGCAATAAAAATTTGGGTTTTGCTATTTGTGACGGACGTTGTCCCGATTACATCAGTAGAAATTGAAAGAAAATGGAAAAATGCAAATGGAAATTTAAATGTTCTAATAAAGTAGTCATCTGAAGTAGATAAATGCACAAATAAATAAATGTCAAATATAGTTTACAAACATGATTACTACTAAAGGTACGGTCACACTTGACAAACATTTGCCCCAAAAAGCGTAACCAGCAAACACTAATGAGAAATATTTTGCTTCAAACACGTGTTTATTAAGTTAATTAGTTTCGTATTTAACAAATAGGCAAAGTTAAAGAATACAATATTATTGGAAACTATAAGGTCGTAACCGTACCTTAAAACTCATTATCAGCAAACTTGTATTGCATTTTAAATAAAAGTTTGAACGTATGATGCAGAGCAGTGATGCATTTACGAACACACCCAATGTTCAATGTATAAAAGTATATTTAGATGTAACAGGCAAGGAATTTTATTTAAAAATCTAAGTCAATATTTATCCAAAATTTATTTCTTTATTAAATTTTGTATCGTTTTTATTTATTTTATATTTTGTCTTATTTTATATGCAAATGTTATCGAATTGTTGAATTGAAAATATTTTTAACCGACTTCATTTTTTATTTCCAAATAAAACAATGTTATTTTTAAGAACATATTTTTTAGTTTTTAGTGCATATTTTCAAGTTTTTAGCGCATATTGAAAGCGCATAAAACACTTTTTTAACCGCCGACCATTTGGTCTGTACGTGGACACGGATGGCTAGACCGACTGATTTAGTTTTTTCTGTTTGAAAGGTGACTTGATCGAGAAGGTTTTTAACTATGTTTGAAGAACATCGTTCCAGCTGTTTAGAAGATATCACATCTTCTCTAGATATTTCGGGGGTTTTTAAAATTTTTAATTTTTGCTATTAGAGAGCATATTTCTGGTTTCCCTGATTATACAAAAAACAATTATAATAAAATGTAATTGTGAACGAATGAGTTTATAAAAGGCAAACGTAAACAAATCTCCTACAAACACATGTCGCGCCATTTATCACACCATGATTGCTTCTTCTACCACACTTCTTGCCATGCTACAGTAAACAGGGTGAAACCGTTTCTGCAACAATTAAAACTGTGGAAAAAACAGGGATTTTTATTAATTATTATTTTTAAAAGTAACAAAAAGAAATCTAAGAAATAAAATAGAATGTAAAAAATTTTGACATACAAAAAAAAATTAATTACACATCCAAGACACATTCTTCCGGTAATAGCGATGGATCAGCTGAGATATTGTTTTTTTTTCGGTTTAAACTTGGCCGGAAACTTCAACAATTTTTAACAAAAAAGACATTAAAAATTTTTTTACAAAATTTCTAGTTGACAAATATTTTATTAAAAAAAATATTTCTAAACAAATTTAAAATAGGAAAAACTAACTAAAAACCTTTTGAAAAATTGTGAAAAGTTCTTAAAGTTTAAATTTTTTTCAGTAGTAGCCGCCCTCGAGACATTTTTTAAACTTACGGCCCTTTTCACAATGTAAAATTCAAAGCTAACAGGGACTTTAACGGGAATTTTTAATGTGAATAATTTATATTTCTATTTTGTTAAACAAATTCTATTTTTGACCTTTTTGTCTAAAACTAAATAGCCATTAATTTTTGTATTTTTGTAATCTATTCTATTGCCTAGAAATGAATGTGCCTTGTACAAATCTACAGCTGGCCAAACGATTTTACCTTGTTTATTATACCATGTTTCTTGTCTGCAAAAAAAAAAATGCATGCAAATATTTTCATAAAAACTTTCATGACGCAAACTCACTTTCATGCAAGTGGATGGATGCATGCACATGAAGTCTCAACAGTAAGTTTATTTATATTTGATGTTTTGATTGAAGAAAAATAAAAAACGAAATTTAAATAATGCAATTACAAAACGTAAAACCTTGTTTTCGGTCGACTTATTTAATCAAACGATACAATTTTATGTAGTGTGTCAGCTGGTATCTAAATCATGAAATCTATATGCCAAATGCAGGGCAATTATTGCCGTTTTCTTTTCTAGAAAAAGTGCAAAATTTTTTTAACTTTTTATTAACAAAAGCTAAATTTAAAGCCCGTAAAGGATGATACAATAATTTATAATAAACTCTCTATTTCAAGAAACCATTTTATTTTCGAATTTTCATTGAAAAGTGCAATAAAATTTAACATTTTTATTTTCTAGAAAAGAAAATGCATATTTGCGAGCAGTCAGACGTTTTTTGATTTTAAGATATGACTACTATAATCCCTGAAGGAAATGTCGATGGTGAAAATGTACTGAGTCGCTTTTGACTTTGTCACCAGTACTACTCTCTAATTAATCCCCATACAATACTTTGTGCTATAGATATTTAGCGTGTGCTTGTCATTAAAAATCTACTAGTAACACTAAAACAATTGACTAGGTAGTGACTAGATAGTTCTTATGGGAACATGGAGACTTACCAACCAGACATTTAGTGGTACATTTCTATACCTTACGTACATACAATTATATGAATATTGACAATTTGTTGCAAAAGCCACCAGAAATACACCACATTTGTTTTCTCTCTTTCTTTTATACTGACGAATAGAAAAGAAATTGTAGACTAGGTACATTGTCTACTAAAATATCGGTGTTGACATAGAGACATTTGGCCCCAGTCTGACTGCAGGGATATTATGTACTTGTGTATGTTATGTATGTATGCATGTATGAGTGTGTATCCACCCTGAAGGAAATGTCGATGGTGAAAATGTACTGAGTCGCTTTTGACTTTGTCACCAGTACTACTCTCTAAATAATCCCCATACAATACTTTGTGCTATAGATATTTAGCATGTGCTTGTCATTAAAAATCTACTAGTAACACTAAAACAATTGACTAGGTAGTGACTAGATAGTTCTTATGGGAACATGGAGACTTACCAACCAGACATTTAGTGGTACATTTCTATACCTTACGTACATACAATTATATGAATATTGACAATTTGTTGCAAAAGCCACCAGAAATACACCACATTTGTTTTCTCTCTTTCTTTTATACTGACGAATAGAAAAGAAATTGTAGACTAGGTACATTGTCTACTAAAATATCGGTGTTGACATAGAGACATTTGGCCCCAGTCTGACTGCAGGGATATTATGTACATGTGTATGTATGTATGTGTGTTTTGCCCATAGACAGACAGATGTGAATGCCTAATGTGGGTACAGCAAATATAGGGAGTGCTTCGGGTAAAAACAAATCTATAAATGGGTCACAACTGCAGCGCCACTCTATTTAAAGAAGATTTAAATTAAAATGCAAAAACAAAGAGCTACAAAATAACTGAAGCTAAGACATTCGAAAGAAATGTATCTATGTATGTACTCGTATTAGGATTTCATTTGTGTGCTGCATTTGGTTGCACTTTGTTGCACATACACAACACAAACATTTTAAATACTATTCCCGATTACCAGCCAAATTCTGTTACTTAATAATTTAAAAGACCCACCAGCAACAACAAAAAAAAAAAAGAATACTCGTAAAAGTAAAGCAAATAAAGCACAACAAGAAAATAAGAAACAAAACCCAAATGAATTAAGTTGTAACAGTTTTTGGGGCACACAGACTACTGGTTCGTACTACATACTTCTCGCAATTGTGCAGGGTGTATCGTATATCAAGCATGTTATGAATGTCGTCTCCTCTAAACAGAAGCAATAATGTGACCAACTATTAAAACAAAAAATATTTTCAAGTTTGAATACAACCGTAAGAATTAAGACATGGTGGCGCACACACATCAAGTTTGCTTGTTCAAGTTTTTATTTTATATTTTATATATACATGGTATATCTCTCTCATGTCATATACAATATCAAAACTTGAGCAAGAAATATGTAGGTATGTGTGTGAAGAAACCCATTTGAAAGTTTTTACACTCTCAGCTGCTACTGAGCGGTAGGAAGTCATAGTAAATTATTTTTAAATGTATGTTATATGTACCTTATCATTAACAAAAAAAGTACCGAAAACGGGGACCAATTTTACCTCTTATAAGTGCGAATTTTCAGATGCTGTTCAGAAAAAATTAACGCGATAAAAAGCTTTCTGCTACGTTCAATAATTTAGAAGATACATATGTCGAGTGCAAAAAAGGTACCAAAATTCAGTTTTTACACACTTTTAACCCCTAAAAGTACACATATCGAGAAAGTACCACACATGTGTCAACTTATTTTTTAGCAGCATTCGTATGCCTTTGGAATTTGGAGTCTATCTATCGTAGTTTCCGAGATATAAAGAAACCGATTTTACCCTTTTGTAACCCTTTCGCATTCGAATTTCCAAAAATCCCGTCTTAGTGGATCTATACATTGTAAGGGGAACCCACACACCAAATTTCAGCTCTATAGCTATAGTAGTTTGGGCTGGGTGATGATGAATCAGTCAGTCCCTCAATAACGTTACCCTTTTTAACCGACTTAAAAAAAAGATGGAGATTAATAATTCGTCTCTATTTTTTTGGGTGTGTTACTTCATAACTAGGTAGTACCTAGTAGGTACATTTTAGACCGATTATACAAATTTTTTTTGTTGTCTAAAAGGGTTTAGCTTCCCATTGGTCTTATTGTAAAAAAAGTGGGCGGAGACAACCCCCCAATTTTATATATATATATATATATATATATTATATATATATATATAATTATATATATCTATATATATATATATATATATATATATATATAATTTTATGATATTCTACTTATTTGATTTGAAAATTAAAAAAGTGTGCGGAGTTACGCCCATTAAAATTCATTATAATATTTCACGCGGTTCTAATTAACCGATTTTTATGAAACATACCACACATACCATAAAATAGACAAAATCTTTTATTTAAAAAATGGGCGGATTCACGCCCATTCAAATTTAATATTTTATTTTAAGTGGTTCTACTTTACCGAATTTTACAAAGCTTAACACACACCCTAAGCCCTGAAAAACACACAATCTTGCATTTAAAAAATGGGCCGAGGCACGCCCATTAAAATTTAATTTTATATTTCACGTACTTCTTATCTTCTTCTATCAGATTGAAGTCGGTTTTTTTTCGCAGAAAGAATTATAAATATATAGATTTGCATTCATTGTGATTCCAGACTTAAATATTTCATAGTATTCGAGCGTTTTTTTCAACTAAATTGTAGCGCTTTTTCATAGAATTAATGAACCGCCGCCAGATAATTTTTTGCTAAGAAGTAAATGACCTAATTACAAAAGTAAACTCAAGCCGACAGTGTGGCGATAGATAGTGGAAAAAATGTTCACTAGTGCCGCTCGTAATTTACATATAATTCACTGTTCTTTTGAAAAGTTACCGTGACCAAGCTTTCACAGATTTCAGCTAATATGAAGTGTAACAAGCAGCGCATTGCCAAAATTAATGTTTTTGGTGGCACTCACTTCATAAAAAAAGTGGTAGACCGTTATACTGTCCGGATAAATTTCAACTTAGTTGGTTCCGTTACTCTTCTTCATAGAAACAGAGTTTTTTTTTTCTTTTTAAACTGACTTGCATCTTAATTTTGTTTTGTTTTAATTTTTCAATTTGTGTTGTTATTGTTGTAGTTGCTTGAATGTAGTATTATCATGAATGAATGCTTTCATAAGAGACCACAATGAAGTGACTGACGGAGTGGGTGAGTAAGTGAGTGGTTGGTTGGTTGGCTGGTTGGGTGAATGAAGTGGTTGGTGGTGAATTTATTTATTTGTCTACTTTTATACTTAAGCAATCACTCGCATTCACATTCTCATTCAGGTTCACAATTCGTTTGCACTGCAAAAGTACTCAAAAAAGAGTTACAAACAAACAAAAATAACAACTATGATAGATACATATTTGAACGTGTGTCTTTAAAAGTATCAAATGTTTGCTTGTGGCCCTAACGCTTAAGAAGAAGGTGTTTTTTTATGGTTTAACAATTATTTTGCAGTAACAAGTACTTGGTTTTTTCTATCTGTTAATTTTTATACAAAAAGAAGTACCTGTACATTTTCTTTTTAATTAGGGCAAATTTAAATAAGCCTTTGGGGTACATACTTACACATTTACGATGGTAACAAAAGTTTAAAACTTTAATGGTTTTTAATTAAGCTGAGTGCACACTGGACAAATGTTGAAGGAAAGTATTGCGGTAAACAGTGGTCAAAAGAGGGGTTGTGAATAAAGTTTTTTATATAATACTTTTTTTTTTAAATATACATACATTTTTATAAACTAATAGTAAGAAAATTTAACAGAAAATCGCTAAAAGTACAAATTAAATCGCCAAAAATTATTTCTTGTAAATTTAATGACTGTAATTAATATACAAACATTGAAAAATTGCCACGTTTGGCGAGAAATCGTCATGTCTGACAATCCTGGTTAAAAGACCTTCACCAATATTTCTTTTCAGTATTTTCTTTTCACTATATGGCACAGTGGTGTAAAATAAAAATAAATTCAGTAAAGTGCGACTTTGACTCGCGCACGAAGGGTTCCGTACGTTGGGCTTTGAGCACTTTTTTTAATACAGTGTGTTACGTTTTTTCAGCTGAAATAATTTTTTTATTGTTTTTCGCTTTTTTCTCGTTTTAGGATTTTTTAAATTTTGGCGATTTTTTTTTTATTTGGCGATTTTTTTCATTTTGGTTATTTTTTTTGGCGATTTTTTTCATTTTGGCGATTTTTTTCATTTTGGCAATTTTTTTAATTTTGGCGATTTTTTTAATTTTGGCGATTTTTTCATTTCGGCGATTTTTTTTCATTTTGACGATTTTTTCTTTTTTTTCGATTTTTCTGGTTTTCCGCGATTTATTTTCGATTTAGAAATTTTTTTTAATTTGGTGCTTTTTTTCGTTTTGGCGATTTTTTTTTTTTTTTATTTTGGCGATTTTTTTTTCGGTTTGGCGATTTTATAATTTTAAGATTTTTTTGTTTTACCGTTTTTGAAAATTTCAAGAAGTTTGCTCTTACGGTTTCCAAGATACAGCAAGTTATCAAAATTACATAGTCAAAATTACATTAACTGATGGTACACCCTCTAATTAAAATTTTTTAAATTTTAGTGTTAATTGTTGTAGTCTGTATAAAAATACACTAACTTTAAAATTTCAAGTGCATATATGTACATACAATTGTATGTATATTACATGGGATTTTAACATTTTTCGTTGCTCGTTTTGGCACACCCTTTAATTTCCAACTCTCATGTATTTGTTGTTGTAGCGGCCAAGGGTCTACACACTCTGTCCAAATTTCAGGTCCGTAGCTCTTACGGTTCTCGAGAAAATACCCTGTGACAGACAGACGGACGGACGGACAGACGGACAGCGTAGCGAAAACAATAGAGTTCCTTTTTCACCTTTGGTGTACGGAACCCTAAAAAGTGGTAATAAGTATGGAACTTCTAAAGTGCCTGAAAATTTAAGTAATTGTAGAGGAGCAGTTAAGCTCTCAATATCATATCTTGTAAAGTATGAAACTAAAGTGTGCTGTAGTGGCACATTCAAATTTTCTTTAAGACAACTGTGTTGTGAAAAGTGTGCTGTGATAGCACAGTAAATTTTTCTACAAGAAAAGTGTGCTGTGATAGCACAGTAAATTTTTCTACAAGAAAAATGTGCTGTAAGGGCACAGTCCATTTTTCTACAAGAAAAGTGTGCTGTGGTGGCACAGTAAATTTTTTTTACAAGAAAAGTGTGCTGTGGTGGCACAGTAAATTTTTTTTACAAGAAAAGTGTGCTGTGGTGGCACAGTAAATTTTTCTACAAGAAAAGTGTGCTGTAGTGGCACAGTAAATTTTTCTACAAGAAAAGTGTGCTGTGCTGGCACAGTAAATTTTTCTACAAGAAAAGTGTGCTGTGGTGGCACAGTAAATTTTTCTACAAGAAAAATGTGCTGCAAGGGCACAGTCGATTTTCTTAAAAAAAAGTGTGCTTTAAAAATAAAATAGAATATTAAAGTTAAGATTTCAGTAGGCGAAGGTTACTGTAAGTGTCCCGCAATATATGGTAACGTTAGGAAGTTTGTGCAGGTACTTACAGAATATTTAAAAACGTGCATTAATTCAACTGTGCCACCACAGCACACTTTTCTTAAAGAGAAGGCAACTATGTTACCACAGCACACATATGTACATATATTTATATATATATATACATACATACATATGTATAAAGCCTGGATCCAACTATCGGCACAATGTAACGATTTTCGTCGGCTCACTGAAATAAAGTCAGATGTAATAAGCTAAATTTGGCCGTAGTTGCCATAGTCAACTTTTTTTTAAGAAAGCTGTTTTGTAACGGTACCTTTCTTTAAGAAAGGTGAGATGTGGTGGCATAGTCGACTTAAGCCTGGATCCCACTATCAGCACAATGTACCGATTTTCGTCGGCACACTGCAATAAAGTCATAAGTAGCAAGCCAAAATGACAGTATTACTCAATTAATTCTGGAATAAGTGTATATGGCTTTATTACCAATGCATTATGGGGAAATTATGTCCTTATATTTCAATTAGTTCAGAAATAAGCCAAATTTAGCTTATTACATCTGACTTTATTTCAGTGAGCCGACGAAAATCGTTACATTGTGCCGATAGTTGGATCCAGGCTTTATACATATGTATGTATGTATATATATATATAAATATATGTACGTATGTGTGCTGTGGTAACATAGTTGCCATAGTTCTTTAAGAAAAGTGTGCTGTGGTGGCACAGTTGAATTAATGCACGTTTTTAAATATTCTGTAAGTACCTGCACAAACTTCCTAACGTTACCATATATTGCGGAACACTTACAGTAACCTTCGCCTACTGAAATCTTAACTTTAATATTCTATTTTATTTTTAATTACTTCATTGTTTTGTATTTAACAGAGTACGAAAACAAGCAGAAGCAAACTTTTGCTTTCGTTTTGTTTAAAAAAAAAACACTAAAAACGATTGTGGAAATTAGTTTTGTTTTGTTTGTGTCCATGAGTACCAGTGATGCCAACCCAAAATTTTTCTTAGAGGTAGATTCGATGTGAAAAGAGGTAGATATACCACTTTTACTTTTAGGGTATTTTAAACAGCTTAGAAAAAGAATTTTCAACCGTTTTTTGCTTCGAATTATGAAATAAATCTTTAAAAACTTCAATTAATATTAAATAAATTTATATCAATCGAGACTAGTACAACTCTTAGTTTAAATGTTGCATAATATAAAAATATTTTTTAATTTGTTCAAATGTAATCCACTATACATATATCTCGACCAAAGAAATATTTGACTTACATCACTTTCATAATTTAGGGCACATATATATCGTCAGCTCATTATTGGTTTGGATCATACGCCAAAAAGTCAGAATGGAGAAAAACGACAAAACAATATTTATTAAACCTTAAAATAGTTGATATGTAGCAAAATTAATGCTAAATAGCTCGGAAACCATAATTAATTTCGCAAAACATGTTTTGGATTCTTAAAATATATGTATATACCCCATACCTAACTCATTTTTTAAAAAAATGGTCGGTGGGTCAAACCAATAATGGGCTGACGATATGTACCTGTTAGGGCCATTATTAGAACTTAAAGTTAGTTAAAAGTAGGATTTTGTCCGACGTATAAAACACTAGCCATTATTATAAAATTAATTTAACTTACCAGGAAGGATACATGTGCCTTTAACTTAGCGCTCATTTTAGGTTTAGCTAAAATTGTACTGATGAAAAACTTTTTATATGTCCGATAAAATCGTACTTTTAACTAACTTTAAGTTGTAATAATGGGCCTTAATGTTATTAATTTCGGTTATTAGGACACTGCATTTGTCTCAGTTAGTAATCCAATTTATTTGTTTCAGCCGCAAACGACTAAAGTGCATAACGATGTAATTGTTAATGACTTTTTACTGGACAAATTAAAAATATTTACAGACACAAGTTCTCTTTTATTTTTCTTTTAAATTAAACTTCTTTTTTTATCCAACTAATTTCCTTTAAATCAAATTTTTGTTTCTTCAATCGAATTGACCCATTAAACTAACAAATCTGTTCATTTATGTGGTCTTAAGCAGTTGCAATAAACATTAGAACTTTGTCGGTTTGTCTCTGTTCTACATTCTTGCTTTTTTCATTATCTAATAATTATGTAGTTTTTTTTTGTTGTAGTTGTTTTGCTCATTGCATTTCTGTTTTTTTTTCCTCTAATTTCCAGATAATGATGTTGAAGCGGCACAGGCTGAATCTGAAGCAAGTGTTGTGACAACCACACAATATCAGCAGCAACAACAACAACAACAACAACAACAACAACAACATCGCCAACAAACGCCACAACACCAGCAACATCAACAACTTATCAGTCATCAAATGTTAGAATCGCAATGTTCCATTAATAGTACAACTTCCATACAAACAGTCTTGCAACAATCAGTCATACACAATTCGCCAAAGCATAACGGTAACATTTCAATGCTACAACAACAATCAGTCATTAGCACGAATTCAAATTCATCCATTAATTCCCAACAAAATATTTCTTATGCCATCGAAGCTCTGCCCGGCAGTCTACGCCACATATACGGCAGTGTAAATTCGTTGTTGGAACACATCGCGCCGGCCACGATGAGCAGTGAGGGTGTCTTGAATATTGGCGATGTTGCCGATTTGTTGCATCCCCAACATGCCATCATTACGGGCGGGCGTTCGCAAGAAGGTTGTCCCCTAATAATATTCCCCGATAATAATAATTTTAATACGTTGGAGGAGGTGGATTATCAGAAGCTAATTTTGTATTTAACTTCAGTGCCATCGTACGTTACATTATATTTTATTTTATTTTTGTATGAGAACAAATATTTAAAAATACTTTTTCTTTTCTTTCCCGTTTATATGTTACAGGCTGCAAGATGCGGATTTGGGTTTTCATTTAATAATCGATCGACGCAAGGACAAATGGACTTCGGTGAAGACTGTGCTGCAGCGCATTTCGGTAAGATTATGAATTTTGTTGATTGATGAGTCGATTATGTTCAGCAAACGAACTTCAGTGAGTTGCGTTGCCAAAAAAAAGAACTCTGCTACCCAAGGCAAATTGTAAATAACAGCTGTTATTCTAAACCAAGAAACTTTCGGTTCATATATTTTGCCTTCTGATAAGCGAAAATTTTTGATTGCTGAATGGCAACCGTGCTGAGTTTTGGTTCCTTAGTCCTCGTCCTTACAGCGAAACATTTGCTGCAAAACATTTTTGTTTTCTCTTTTGAAACTGCATTCGTGTCGTGTCCACACTGCGAAGTTGAAAATAAATACTTCATTATTATTATTTGTTATTAAAACTTATTGCCCATTTAAACATTTTCAGCTATACTTTCTTGCTTTTTATTTCAGATCTATTTTCCCGGCATTATACACGTTGTTTATGTTTTGCGGCCGTCGGGTCTGTTTCAAAAAGCCATCTCTGAAGTTAGTACGAAATTTTCTAAAGACGAGTATCGCTTTCGTTTAGTCATATGTTCCTCTCTCGCCGACCTGCACGAGTACATAGTTCCCTCTCAACTAACGACCGAAATGGGAGGCACCTTAATATATTCGCACCACGAATGGATACAACAAAGAATAGTAACTTGTTTTGATATTTTTGTTTTATAGCAAAATGTGTATTTAATAAATTTGTTTTCTTTTTATACAGTCTTTGGAAAAATTCTCTAGTTTAACTCATCAAGTTTCTGCCGAACTAGACGTGTTCATTCAGGCCATACACGATACAGAATTCCCGAATTCTGTAGAAGCCACACAAAAGCTTTTGGATGATCAGGGGTCAGATTATCAAAGGCTCAAGGAGGAAATATTGGCGGCTGCCAAACATGGTGAAACTCTTTTGAACAATATCAAGTCAAACGATGAAATCAAAGAATTCTCTGAACGCACCGGCAATGTCAGCTCTATAGAACGGTAAGCTTTCATTTAAACAAAAAAATTAATCTTTAAGGCTTCATTTATCTTGCAAAAAAGGTTATCTTTAATTTTTCTAACAACTAATTTTCCATATATTTAAAATTAATTTTTATTACTAACTTAATCATTTCACAACTCCCTTTAACAAACTATGTTATAAATAATTTAGTTACCTTTCCTTTGTGACCTCATTCCTTCATCCCTCTTCATTTTCTTTTAAACTCTTTTTAAATGTTCATTATTAATTTCTAGCTCTGCACTGGTTTTGTAAAAAAAAAACAAAAATTAAATTAAACAATAAACTGCCGTAAAACTAAAATTTTTAGATTAGTTAAGTTTAACAATTTTAAAATTATACGACTTTCGGTTAAACGGTTTTTTTTTTTTGGTTACACCTTATTGTTGTCATATAAAAAATTTTTGGCATGGCTCCTCGTACATTTTTGTCCATTTTTGTTTTGTGTTTTCAGTGCTTTTGTGTGTGTTAAATATATTTTGTAGTTAAATTGAATTACATACTTATTTCCATATCATATATTATATAATAATCACAAAAGGATTGTCAGATTTTGTTCATAATTCATGTAATTTTGTTGCTTATAAATATAATGAACTGCGCTTATCGAAAATAACGGGCGAACAATTTTTTTTTCGGGTGAAATTTTTCTTTTTTGTATTTAAAAAAGCAAAATTCTACGTGAAAAATCTGTTCGTCTTTTGTTCTCGATAAGGCGGTTTAAAATTTGTGTATATTTCAAGTAGAACGGGTGAAATGGATGAATGAACCGATTATATATGTACATACATATAAAGTTTTTGTTGTAATTTTTCGCTTCCAGATAATTCAATCTATACATTTTCGTTATGATATTATTTATGGTTTGTACCTAATACAAACGGTTTAATTTTTATTATTTACCATTAGATAAACAAACGAAGTTCTTATCAGGCTGAATTTTCATGTTATTTCTTTGCTGAAAAATGAACCGGTTTGCTTTCAATTTTCCATGTAATACAAGCGCTCAGTTTCCATTTTATTTTGTAACATATGAAACGGTTCAGTTTATACAATTTTTTTTTTGAGTTTTTAAAACAAACCGATTCGTTCAAGTTTAATTTTCTTTAAACTTTTATTACAACGGTGACATACATACATATGTATATATGTATGTATGTACATATGTAGCCTTTTCCTTATGAAACGGTACAGTTTAGCAAATTTTCCCCATTTAACCGATTCGAT
This sequence comes from Tachina lurida, assembly GCA_944452675.1. NCBI lineage: Eukaryota > Metazoa > Arthropoda > Insecta > Diptera > Tachinidae > Tachina > Tachina lurida. Next base: position 121,910,700 of record OX101756.1, read on the forward strand.
TTCAGCTTCAATTAGCTTTCCGTTTTAATTCCCGGTTTACTTGTTTTTAAATGAACAATTTTCATTTTGAATAAAAAAACGACGAACTTCAATTTCTATATTATTTTTAGTTTTATAAATGAACCGATTGATTTTCAAAAGTTATGCGGCTTGAAAAATTTATATTAAACGCTATCTATGGTGCTAAACGGTAAGTTTTGGTGTGCATTTTCAACGAACCGTTTGTATATCCTGCACTTTCAAGTAATTTTTCACTGTTGTCGCGAAAATTAACCGTTTCGGAAATATTTTTAATTTAATCGGTTCAGATTAAGGCCCTTATTATGAGTTGCATTAGATTTTCGACCTTCGCTGGCTATCGAACATCTAAAATCGAATGTTGAATTCATATTAGAATCATCGAAATTGTCGTTGAGCAACGAATTTTCTATCGAGCAGAATTTAGCTTTCGCTGAGGCCCATTATTTTTATTAAATTTGATAACCCCTCAAAGTACAAATAAAGAATTGATCCTTAAAATCTACTTCATTCACATTCATAATAAGTCGTAGTTCATACCAGTCAAGTCTTATTGCTAAGTACTGGTTCATACACTTCAACTTTTTTTTTTTTAAATAACAACTCAACCGTATTTCCGTCTCTGTCTTTCTTACAGCTGAATTACGAGTTGAGCAAAAAAATGTTGAAACGTGTGAACCGGGACTAAGCTTATCACTTTTTCTTAGAACTTTCATCGGCGTTTAAACAATTCAATTCTTATTTTTGAGCTCATATTTTGTATGCATAGTTTTGTGTATGTACATATGTTTGCTTTTTTAACATTGCGAATGAGAAAGCAAAAGGTATGGACAGTACATGTAGCTGAGTATTCGTTTCTTTCCCCCTCGTATCTCTCCTACAAACTAATCAGCTTAGCAATAAGAATTTCTTAGTGTAAACTAGGACTAACGTGTGTGTTTTTGGAAAGCACAGTCAGTGTTTTGCATGATTGTTTTTCAATCGTTTAAATTTATTTGTTCACCGTTCATTAATTTGTTGTTTTTACGTAGTTTGTTTTTTTTTTAATGAAAACCAACCAGCCTGTCCCACGATGTCACCAGAAATCGTTCGAACGACAACCTGTATTGCAAAAAACAATAACATTAGAAAATTTGTTGTTGTTTTCAATATAAGTATTCGATCGAACGATGTCTATTGACATCGTGAGACGACAGGCCGTTAATATTTTCTACACACAACAGTTATATTTTCTACACACAACCTCAGTCAGTACACTTAAACTCACCAATTTCACCTTTGACATTCTACCACATGTCTACACATAATCATTTTTATTATGCCCTAACATATGCAATATATTTTCCATAATAAAAATACAACTTTTTTAGGTTTCTATTATAGAATGAAATATATCATTAGGCTGAGTTATCATCTGACATTTCATGTGTGCCATGTTCCTAAAAAAGCGTAACCACTAGTTACTAATGAAAAACTGTGATTCAGACACGTAGTTGTTAAGTTAAACAGTTTCATACATAACTAATAGATAATTTTATAGAATCCAACAATGATTGGAAACTGTTTAAATCAATAAATATGTATGTACATGTCTGAATTAAACAGTTTATCATTATTAATTAGTGGTTACGCTTTTTTTTGGCACATAACACACAGATGTAAACCCTGCCTTAGTGAACGGGATTTCCTAAAAACAAATGCAAGAAAAGTTAAACAAGACTTAGCGGGGTGAAATCCCGCATTTGTCTGCGGCATTTAATGCTGTCTCGACAGTCCAGATAATTGTTTTCTCCGCTTCCAATTTCAATGATTTCAAAAGAAGATTTCTTAGTACATTTTTTTTAAATCCTAACTATGAATTTTTCCAAGCAAATGGAGTTGAGACTATGTTATATGAATATGCCTTGTATATCCCCTGTAAGTGAATTTAATATTTTTAACTTTACACTAGATAAACATGTCCTTCCTTTGTAGCTAGAGCAGATGCGTGTGTGAACTGTTTTTTTACCAGTTATCAAATTTAGGAAGAAGTCCTACCGATACTGTAGCTCGCTATTCCCATAATATAATAAACAAGGTAAAAAATTGTTCTTGCCAAACGTATTATACAACGTAAGATACGTTTTAATATGAGAATGAATGACAACAACTCAAATAGACATCTACACCTGGCTGGACGAGTTTAGCTTGTTTATTACACCCAGGCCACATCTTAACAAAAATACAAAAGTTATCACAACTCACACACAATTTCATCCTCCTTCTCTCTAACTCTCTCTATGTCTCTTACTTTCTCTGTGACTCTCATTATAACACACAATCTTTAAATGATCATTATATCAATGTTGACATTTCATGGTTCATCATAAAAACGAAATTGTCTATATTTTCTCTCTTTCTCTCTCTCTCTAACTGAAAACAAACGCTCACTCACCCACATGCGACAAACCGTCCTATTGTTTTTTGTTTAAAATTACTAATTGCAAAAAAAAACTCATAAATGTAAATCGAATTGCTAAAAAAAACATAAAAACAAATTGAAAATCACATGACTTAAACAAATGCACGGGTTTATTGATAACAAAAAAAAATTCAAAATGAAACTCGTCTTGAACTTAAACTAATTTGCTCATAAATAATTGGAAATCATAAAAAATTATGAGTAATTATGCAGATCCAGTGCAGGGCATACGAATATAATACTATTACAACAACAACAATTCATAAAACGTCATCAAATTATTTATCACCAACAATACAAATTGAAAAAACCCCAACATTATGATGACTGTCGGGATTATCGTAGACTTTTGGTGCAGCTGGAGGAAACCGAAAGACGTTTCGATGAATTCTGGCGCACACATCGCAACCGTTTGCAGCAATGCCTGGAGTTGAGGAAGTTCGAACAGAGTTTCAGAGAACTGCAGGTAAAATGTTTAAAAATTTATAAATGCTTAAATTAAAGAGAGAAAAAAATTAAGCGATAATCTTACTCATTTTAGACACGGAAAGTTTACTTTGCAAAGTCTTAATTCAGCTGTGTGAAAGACAGAGAAAGGAATACTATCTCTTTCTGTCTTTCTCCCAGCTGAATTAAGACTTTGCAAAGTAAACTTTCCGTGTGGAAAAGGGGTGTAAGAAACAAATCTTTTGAGTTTGTTGCTTTAAGGGGGTGGGTGGGGGGAGACTCATGATAAATATATGAGAAAATATATTAAACTGCAAAACAAAAATTTCACAATATTGATTACAGTTTCAAAAAAGAATTTAAAATGTTTTACTGTATGGACGGGGAAGTTTCAGGGATGTCCCATGTTTTTTTTAAGTCTGCAATTTGCTGGGAAAACAAGTAAAAAGTCCTAATTTACACTATGCAAGTCTTATTGCTAAGCTGATTAGTTTGTGGGAGAGAGAGAGAGAGAGAGAGAGAGACGAGGGGAACAGATAAATTTCTTTTCCCCTCGTCTCTCTCCTAAGAAAAACTAATCAGCTTAGCAATAAGACTTGCAAAGTGTAAATTAGGACAAACTTTGGATTTATTTTATATTATCCATAAAAATTATCGCTTTTCAAAGAAATCCCCCCGACTCTTAATTTCACATTAACGCTTTTTCTAGATTTTATTTGACATCCGCTTGAAAACCGCCTCTGAAATGACCGAAATCGGTGAAAGTGTTGAACGTGTGGACAGTTTACTCATGGAAACTAAAGACTTTCAGACTGTGTGTGCCAATGACATTGACAAGGCTGCTGAGATTATTGCTGCCGGCCAATTACTTATCGGTTCACGCGGTGTTTATCCCTGGGAAATCGTCCAACCGAAATGTGATGAACTGCAACGTGTTTGTGATGTAATCACAGAACGTTTACAGAAACGTTTGGATATTTTGAATAAAAATCGTGAACTTATGGAGAGAGTCGAGAAGGTAGAATTAAAATTATTTTTATATTCATTAAATATTTTTATTATTATTAATATTATTTTTATTATTTTTTGCTTATAGGCTAATGAGTGGTGCGCGAATGGCGTTGAATTACTTACCTCACAGCGTATTGAAAAATGTTCATCGTCGCCTGAATTGGCCGAACAAAGTCTGCAAGAAATTCAGGCTTTCATAGCATCTGCCTCAGAATTTAAATTATCTAGTCCCAGTGAATTCAAAAAAATTTTCTTAGAAAGTACCACACCCGAAACCAAAGCTTTAGTGTCACAGGTGAGTGAGAATTTTTATTAAATATTTTATTTAGTTTCTTGCTTTCCACTTGAAAAACGAAATGTCTTTTAACTGGCCTTTTCTATTTCAACATTTTCCAATTTTTTGGGGGAAAGTCCAAGCGTATAAAAATCTATATATATATAAAACAGGATGTGTGTATGTATGTAACGTATGGACTCCAAAACGGCTGAGCCGATTTTGGTGAAATTTCTTCAGAATATTCAGGCGGGTGACACTGTGAAGTCTGATTTTTGATTTTCGGTCTGCGGGTGGAGGGGCGTGGCAAAATCCAATTTTCATATTGCACCACCAATGCCATATATATATATTTATTTTTTTTTGCGAGGTGGGGAGGGTTAGCGAAGCACACCGGGTTAAGCTAGTTTTAATACAAAAGAGAACATAAGAAGATATTTGCCTGGAGACCGTTTGCTTATGGCCGTGAGACACTATCCTACACAATCGTAAGATTTTTGGGAGAATACAACTCTGGTATGATGGAGTCTATGATTTTTTTTTTAACAATTCATTACATCAGGGCTGAATTTTTTTTGTCAGTCGTGCGATTGTGTAGGATGGTGAGTCATGCCCTGTAGATATACATAAAATATTATGCTAAATTTTAAAAGGTGTGGCTCCGCCCACTTACCTAAAAGAATGAATATGTAGTTACAGGCACCCAAAGCGGGCTTTCATTTTTCATTTCGATCGATTTTGTTTTATCTTCTCCAGATTTCGATCCAAAATCGATCATTCCGAAAAAGCGGCAATTCGAAGGTTTTCAATTTAAGTGTGGCAATATTGCTCACGAAAAATAAAACAAAAGAAGAAGAAGACAAAATACAAAAGACGGAAATTGTGAATAAAATTTTAAAATGAATACAGGTAATGCTTGGAATTTAATAACGTGAGTGAAATACGCTCAGACACGTCAACTGTCTGCCGAAAACTAGTGGCGAGGAGAATTGAGGGATACTTCAGATCCACTTTCATATGAAAAATGTGGAGGCACTTGATAAAGTTTCCTAAATTTAAATAATTAACGTACCTTTTCGCAATGTATGGTTAAAAGATAACAGAGACTTTAACTGCAAGTTTTGTATGAAGAAGTGTCAGTTAAAGTTCACGTTAACTCTGAACCATACATTGTGAAAAGGGACGTAAATAATATACAAAAAATTTTAAAAAGTTTTTCAAAAACAACTTTCTCTGCTGAAATAAAATTGTTTCAAATAGATTTTTTCGTACTTTCACATACAGAAATTTCTAGTGGTTTCATTTCGAGTAAATTCTACGTTTTTCGTTTTCTGAAGAAATTAATAACGGAATTGAAATCAATTTCGATCGAATTTGGTGTCTGTAAAAGGCCTGAATAATTTCTTGACTTTTTGAGTGAAACACAAGCTTTTGCACCCCAAAATTTGTTATTGTTGTCACAGCTCGGCTGTGTCCGGATGTCCTTCCCCATGGGAAAAACTTCCGATTGGTACAGCTGCTTCTCAGTTGACATTTCTTGACTGAATTGCCTTGAGCCGTTCTGAAGCGTAGATTCAATTGTTGTGGAAACTTCAAATTTTTTTTTTTGCATTGGCTGACACCACAAACAGTGGAGCAAACACGATATTGAAGGTGCAGCTGCTAGTGTTTGTCGGAAGAGTTAAATTTGTCCTTAGTCTAATTTAATCCTTAAACCAAAAACAAAGAAAGTTGGACAGAAATTAAAAACTAACTGAAAAAGTTTTTGCACTAACTTTAGATGTTTAGTTTATTTTTGTTAGAAAGTATAATAACTTTTAATCACTGTCCCTGACTGGTGGCACCACACTTGCGGAAGGTTAAACACGGGCAAAAATAAAAATAATATAATTTACACCCTTTTTCGTTTCATTTGTAGTGATAAGCGTCAATTTAAAATAAATGCACAGAAAGACCAGCTCATATCACTTGTGTGGCTGTGTATTTTCGTAGCGACATACTACTGGCATTTAATATTTTTTATTTATTTATTTTTTATTTTTGCTCTATCCACCAGAAGCTTAACAAACTGCTGGGCAAGATGCTGCTGTAGAAATATGACTGCGTTTTTTTTACATTTTACAAAGTGTTTAAATAAATGATTCCGCTTTTTTTTTTTTTTTTTTTTTTTTTATATAGAATTTTCTCTCTTTTTAAGAGAATAAAAATCCCTATTACATTTGTTTTACATTTAAATATCTTAAAACAAATTGAAAAAAATATATGTATAAATAATAATAATAATAACGAAAAATTGTGTTTTTTGAGGGTTCGACTTGTAAAACAAAACATTTGTTGCACAAATAAACTGCAGTGAATCATGTCAATAATTTTGCAGTTCTCAACGTTTTAGTTCATTTTGATAATCATTGGCATTGGTTTTGTAATACGGAATTAAGCGAAAACGCCAAAACATTTTACCAACAACTAAAATTATAATATAAATTGAACAAAGATAATTTAATCTTAATTCGTCTGGTTAAAAAAAAAGAAAAGAAATTAAATGTGTTTTTGTGATAAAAATTCAAAATGTTCATTTCGTATATTGAAGAGGATACCAAGAATAAACGTTGGTCTTGTCCCATACCATTTAGCAGTGTTATACGACACAGCAGTATTGAATTTGATGTGAGTTTTGAAAAACGTTTGAAAAAAATACTTTTTTTTAATTATATTGGACTGTTTGCTATTTAATTATTTTTGTTACGATTCAAGAAAATGTAACAATAATGTGTGAAAGTATAAATATTTAATTATTTGCATACAGTGGGGGTGAAAAGTTTTGCTATATACTGTTAGTTTTCGATTCAGAAGAAGATTGGAGGACCTCAAATGGTTTGGTTGCCTTCAGCTTATCTATCGATCTATCACATACATATATGTAAATAATTCTCAGTATTAAAAAAAAACATTAAAAAAGTGTGCAAAAGGAAATCTGAAATTTCAAAAAGAGAAAAAAATTAATTAATTAACTTGTGGAAAAATGAAGATTAATTTAAAAATTTACTAAGACATTTTTATCTTTGATATATACAGCAAATAAATAAATATATGTATATACATTCAGCATATATATATGTATACTGGCTGAGCGCGGCAAACGTGTTGTTACGCCCCCACCTGAATGCATACACAAAAATTCATTCAAGTCGATCCAGCCGTTTAGTTGCTGTATAGATAAATAACCTAGATACCGACTGCAGCCCCATCTGGCGGGCTCATTTGTAAATCTAAACCATCCAGGGCGCCACCCAAATGCATACAAAAAAATTCATTCAAATCGGTCCAGCCTTTTAGGTGGAGTTCAGTGACATACAAACGTACAGTAGAATTATATAAAGATATATACATACATACATATATTCAGCAAATTCAGCAAATATGTATATTCAGCAAATTCCTTCAGGAACGTAGGCTGGCTACGTAGAATCTCCATGTTTGTCTATCTGCTGCGATGTGTCTCAATTCGTTGAACGATTTTCGGTTTTCGGAAAGTATTATTCTCTCTCCTCCATGTTATTTTTGGTCTTCCCGGTTTCCTCGAACCTTGCGGCTTCCATTGCAGTACTTAATGGCAAATTTAGTTGTAGAGATTTTTTTTAGTGTATGTCCAGCCAGTTGTATTTTGCTTTTTATTTGATTGTTGCGATAAAAAATATTGAAGAAATGATGAATTTGAAAGATCTTGGATAGAAAATAACGAAAAAATTATTTTTACAAAAAAAGCTTGAATTTGAAAAAAGTAGCAAATAACCGGAAAAAATATATTTTCACAAACAAATATAAAAAGATCGATTGGTTATTCAGCAATAAATTTAAATTTTACGTAAGAATTTCAAATATCAAGGGAATTTCACGTAAATTAGGCTCGCGCACCGAAAAAAATATAATTTACTTATTTTTAATAAAAATTGTTCAACTGATGTCAACAAGACAATGACAATAGATGCAAATAAAAAAAAATTAAATATTTTGTATTTTTTATCAATCTGGAAACGCTTTGAAATGTATATATCGGAAACCATCTGCCCTTGCTCTCCCTCTTTCTTTGTATGTTTCCACTTTGTTTAACGTTTTCTTTCATTCCCTTTCTCATGTTTATTAGAAACTGTTATCTTTGCAAAGAATATGCTCTTGTTTCGACTTCGTTGGTCTTATAATGAGAGTTTTGTGAATTAACTTATATAGTAAAATTTTCGGTCACACCCGTCACAGCAAACATTTTATAATTTTAATACAACGTTTAAATACTTTCCAACAATGAAGAAGTAATGGCATTTAATGATAGAATAAAATATTATTTTCAATTATTCAGCTACTGCAGATTTTATAATTAAAATTTTGTGGATAAATTGAAACATAAAAATTTTCGGCCACCCCCGCCACATCAAAAATTTAAAGAGTTTAATAAAATTATTAATGTACGTAATAAATACTAGGTACTTTCCAGTAATGAAGAAGTAAATTGATAATATAATACAATTTTGTGAGCCTCCATTTTAATATTGGAGTAAGTAGAAAATATTTGGTCACACCCGTCATGCCAGCCGGAGCAAAGGAAGGTACTTAAATAAAATAAAGAAATAAAGAGTTGCATTTAGCTATAAAGAAAGAGATAGAGAGAGAGAAAAGAGCAGAAAAAGAAAAAATGCTAAGAAAATCATTATGTATAAAGAATCATTTGAAGAAAAAGAAGAAGAAAATTATCGAGAAAGAAAACGATAGAGCAGATAGCGGGAAAAAGAATTAAAGTCAAATTGTAATCGCTTTGAATACGTCCAAAATTTATAGATTTAAGTCTCAGCATTCATTAATAAAGGCCGTCCGTTACTAAAGTTAAAAGCAATATTCCTTGTAGTCCACCAAAAAGAACTGCTGCTGAACTGCAACTCTTGAAAGAGGTTCCTTCAGAATCTCTGATACCTTCAATAAGCACAGGGATCAAAGTTCGGGCTGGTGACATTGAAATTTTCTTCAAGTTTTCATACTAGGTCACACCCGTCATATTTTCGAAAAAGTTTTTTTTTTTAATTAAATTTTTTCGGGCAGTACATGTTCAATAAAATCAAAAAGATTTTGCACAATGCATTGCACCAAAGTTATTATCTGCGTTCTACGGAATATTTTACCGAATACAACCTAAAATTAATAATTCCCTAAGATCTTTTGAGTCACACCTCTCACGACCTTCTGATGGCCATACTGAGCAGAAATCATGTTCTTTCACAGCCTTTTTTTTAAATTATAAACTTTTTATATTTTTGAATTATAACAAAAAATCTGAGTATCATGTTCACACCCGTCACAACAGAATTAACCATCACTAATATGCCGAATTTATTGGAAAACATAAAAGAACTTTGGCTCGAAAATGTATATTAAAAGCAACAATAAAATTTAATAATATGCTTTTATTTTCGTTTTCTTTTGATAAAAACAGGAAATAAGAAATGTATACGAATGTATAATAAAAATATTTCAATGAATAAGTAAAATAATAATTAACAAATATTAAAATTAATTGTAACAATTCCAAAAAAAAAAACACCAATCATTAACTTGGCTGCACCCTGTAAGAAAAGTAAGAAAATAATTGTGTGGCAACATTCTATTCTTACCAGCGTTGTCAACTTTGAAATTTAAAAACGCACCGAAGTGCAGAAAAAAGACGCGCCATTTAATAAAAATCGCACCAACTTTAGAATTTCTTATTTATTTCAAATGTTTCTTGAATTTATCTTACATAAAACAGGATTTTACAGGATACGGGATTTTTAGAAAGAAAAAAATAAAATTTAACACAAATGAAAATAAAACTAAACAAATTTGTTTGGTGCCACCAAAAACTAAAAAAAACGCACCAAAATTAAAAACAAGCGCACCGCTCACCAAATAAGGAATTTTTCGCACAAAAAAATTTAAAAAATATCCCAAACGCACCGAGTTGACAACGCTGCTTCTTACGACTACAATTCGAGCTGAAAAAATTCAGCCAAATAAACATTTTGACTATTGAGTTCTTTTTTCAACTATGATATTCGTTGAGCTTCTCATTCCTTTCAATGAAAGTTTAACATAATATCTCTAGTTGTTCTAAGAAATTGTTGGGTAAAGGTTCCCTGATGATCTGCATTAGCAACAGATCCAGCTAGCCCCTCAATAATCAATTTCAATGTATTTTTAATAAAAAACATTTTACTGAATAAGTAAAATAATAATGTCGGATTATTAGTGCATTAACAAATATATATATTAAACTTAATAAAAATTAATTTCATTGAAATAGCAAATAGCCTAGTCCCACTTCTTTTTACTTAATTAATCATTTAATTTTCACCATACATTTTCAAAGATAATTTGTTTTTTTTTTTGTAAATGTTTAAAATGCGAATGTTTATATGATGTACATACATACATATGCAAGTAGGAGTTGCGTGCGTTTTCTGCTATAAAAGAAAAACTATATAAATATTGTGCGTTCACAAATACTTTAAAATAATATCTTACTGCTGTTGTAGCAAAAATAAAATTATGTATTTGATGTAATCTACTTGTTCTATCAAACACTATCGATCTTTCATCACACAGAATTCCATAGCAAAGAAAGAAAAAAACTTGATTTTACATAGAAATTTTAAACATCCAGGCAGCAAGACCAGTTTTAAAATTATACTGAAAATCTTTTATTACACTGTCCAGCAATGGACGAAAGCGGGCAAAGCTTTAAATTACTTTAGTTTTTCTTGTGAAACATATTTTTTTATTAAAAAGAGTCCCCAAAAATTATATTTTATAACAAGGCGGCAGCACAATTTTCTACGACAGCTGATTGGACAGTTATTATGATTATTGTCTCTCTCGCTCTCGCCCTGGTTAATAGTTAAATTCAACTAACTGTATCGCTTACCGTTATTTTTTGGAATTTTCAATTACCACGTGCAAATGTTTTTAACAACATTTATAAAAAATGTTACGAGTTGTTCTTGAATCGTTCTTTATGCTTACAAGCAAAAAGGGGAGAAAACAAAATGTCAACAAGCAAAACAACTGGCTTCGAAATGCGGTGATGCCACTTATTAATATTTTAAGTTTCCAAAGAATTTATGATTAGAGGAATTTTTTTCCGAAAAAAAAAATATTTTTCGTGAGAAATAAATTCCTAGGGAATATTCATAATGGAGCTGAAAAAATGTCAATAAGCAAAATAATTGTCTGCTTAATGCGGTGATGCCGTTTATTACTCTTGTTTGTTCCCTAAAAAGTTGTGATTGGAAGGATTTTTCTCGAGAAATGGGAATATTCACTTGTTTTTCCATCGTACACACCTAGAATATTAAAAACACATCTTTTATTAAAATTAAATTTGTTTGATTTTTAATATTTTCTTAAGCTACAAGTATTCTTATTCTATTTTTACATTCAATGGGAACTGCTACTGGGAAGAAAATTTCACGATTTAATTTTCCCTAGGAGGGGAATGAAAATTGCATCAGAACAAAATTTTCACTTCCTTTTCACGATAGACTCAATTATTTTTTTTTAATCTGCAAAAAAACCGTTCGTCATGCCCTTGGATGTTCGCTGAGCATCACATTGAGAAAACATGGTCGGGTTCGGGTCGTCTTTGCCATTGCTGCCAAAATTGAATGCAGCGTTTTTTGTTGAGCAGTGTTTTCAATGAAACTTTTAAAAATATTTAATTTAATTTCGCCTTAATGAGCTGCCACCATACAACTGCACAAATGACTGTAATATTAAATCACATATTATCGGTTATATAACTGTTTCTAGTATTATTTACCAGGAAAAAAAATCATCTTGATGATACACAGGAACAAGTTAGCAACATTTACACAACTAAAGCTATTTAAAACATTTTAAGAATATTTATGATCGAGCTCTCAAGAATTAAGTTCAATTTAGACAAACAATGTATGGCAATTGGTGGCAACAAAAATTGTCATGTCAGTAAGATGTGTTTTTTAAAATACATATTGAAAGATAGCAGTAATTTGATAGAAAAGCCATCTGATTTAACCGCAAAATTAAAAAAAAAGAGAAAGAAGGGAACTTGCTACAATTCCGCCGAATCTTATAGCGGTAAACTTTAAAGCAAACTTTAAGCATTTGAAGCTGCCATGATGACTTGATTAGGCCAAAGCTAATTGCAAATATTCTAACAAACACTTAGTAAAATTTATTTATAGTTATTTTGAACAAAATTTTGACACAAAACGTACAAAAGATAACACAAAGAAAAGAATAAACAAAAAATTACAGAAATGTATAAAGAGCAGAAAGTTAACATCGCGGTACTCTAGCAGTAAATTATTTAACATTGTGTGTTTAAAAGCTCTTAACTTTTGTGTTGAGTAAATAAAGTGTCTGATTCGATAAGAATTGTACACTTGGCGCCTTTTATTTAATTGCAAATTTTTGAATCTACAAAAACAACGTTTTTAAAAGATAAAAACGCAAAAATTCTTTTTAATTGAGTAGACGAACAAAAGCAAGTTGTTGCCACTAAGTACGCATTTTTAATAATTAAAAGTTGTCGGTATTTACAGTAGAGATCGACCGAAGGCGTTTTTTTTTGGCCGAAGCCGAAGCCGAACTTCGGCTAAAATCCTAAGCTTCGGCCAAAACCGAAGCCGAAACCGAATGTTTTAAATTTTAAAAATTATACTTACGTTTTATATGAATTAAGAAAAAAGTTTGCTTTTTTGAGATCACTGAAATAGCTGTAATATCTATTCGATACATAACAAGAAAAATAAAACAATTTTGCAATTTCTAGATTGATTTTTCATATGATCACTAACAAGAACGTCCAAATAAAAAAAAATAGAAAGCAACAAGGTTGTATTTCAAAGCAACCCTTTCAAAACGTTAAACACAGTTTCTATTGTCGGCGAGCAACGACCAATCATAATTTTATTTTTCAAGCTTGGAATGAAAAATATTCGGCTTCGGCTAATCGGCCGATTTTTGCCATAGGCCGAATGTTGGCCGATTACCAATTTTTGGCCAAAGGCCGAAGCCGAAGCCGATTAATCGGTCGAACTCTAATTTACAGCAACAATACAAAAGTTATATTATTTATTTTAAGGTACAACTGTAATAATGGAAAAAATTTAAAGATCACTTTATGGTTCAGTTTTCCTAAAGTTGCCATTAACTATTTTTGATCTTAATTACCATGAATTTGGGTTTACTAGGTTAGGTTAGCAGGTTGCTGGTAAAGATGAAAGTGAAGAATCCAGCCCACTTGGGTCCAATATTATGATACCTTTGTGCTAGCTGTAAGTAGGAAGAAAAGGGAGAATAAATGCTAAAGGAGAGACGAGAATAGGTATGTGTACACGCCAGAGGGGGAGTCATCAGGTACCAGGTCAAGTTTTTAAGTCTCATTTCTCGTATAGGCGGATAGGATGGTCTGCCAAGGAAGTAAAGACGACGATCGATCCTCCAGATCGTGACACAGGTAGAGGGGATGCATAACGCTTTATTCCTCCTCTTCATCATTGCAACTGCAGCAGTATTCATTGTACAGGAGACCCAGACGTTTAGCATGTGTTCTGACAGCGCAGTGGCCGGTGAGTGTTGCCATTCCACAGTTGGGCTCATTGCGCCATTTGCCCTGAGCTGATTTAAGAAAGGTAACTTCGAAGCTTCTCCACGAGAAGTTACGAGATTGAGACCCCACAGAGATTATCGATATCGACCTCATTGAGCTAGGTTCCCCTCTTTTCCAGGTCATCCCCATTAGCGTTGCCTAAAATAGTCGCATATCCACGCACGCACCCAATTTAATGTCATACGTGAATGCTGCGCAGGCTTATCAAAGACTTTGACGACATTCTTGGACAAGAAAAGATGTGATGTACACACGTGTGAGGGACTTAATTACATGCGGTTTCCGGTAAATGGCCGGTCTCAGGAAGAAATATTTTATTAAAAAAAAAAAATTAACTTACAGCTCTTATTGGATAACCCTTAATGGCAGTTAACAATTGTGGTGTACCGCAAAATAATTTATTGTGACAAAAACTAGTTGCATATTTGTTAAATGAAAAACAAAAAAACTGCAAATTCACGAGAACAATTGGATTTTTCAAATTATATTTGCTGAATGCTAAAGAATCACATGTTGACTTAAAGTTTGGTTTTATTATTTTCATAAAAGCTTGTCATTGGTTTTTTTTTAATTTTGTCTTTTCAAAAGAGATCAAACTATCAAATGTGTATTTGATAGACCAAATACATATATTTGGTCTAGACTAGAGTCTTTGTTGAGCATGAAACGATAATTTTCTGTAAATCGAGTCGATTTGAAATCGTACGATTTCCCAAGTTAATAACAGTCCTGCAGGCGTGTTTAAAATCATAGTGCCTGCCCAGACTTGCAATTTTTGTTGCATTTTTATTTTTTTGTGAGAAAGAGCGAGAGAGGAATACAAAATGTATGTATATATTTCTATTTCAACACTCTCCCACATATTCAAGAATTGCTGCAAAAAAAAATTGCAAGTCTGGACCGGTACATATAAGATAATTTGGTTTCAGATATGATATTTGAGAATCTATATACATAATAGAAATATTAAAAAAAAAATATTTATATTATCATTTCTTAAATCTTGCGATTTCAAATAGATTCGTTCTACAGAACCGGGCCGTATATTTTCTTTTATGTGAAATGGCTCAGTTTTGGGAAAAGTGTCCTTTTATAACTGCTTCCTTTGTTTTTCTGCGTTCGGCAGAAGATACATACATATGTATGTACAGTAAGGGACAAAATTGTTCACAGAAAAAAGGAAAATATATTCTATACAAAAAATTTTTGTTCATAATACATCTGTCAACTCTTAAAATTGTACATATTGAGTGCCATGTTGTTTAATGTTGTATGACATATCTGTTTCGGAAATACCGTTATGTTTGTATTTATTATAAAGTTAAAAAAGAAAACACGTGTGTGAACAATTTTGTCCCTTATAAAATAAGGTATACATAAAATTAGTAACTTTTTAATTACTCTTAATTGATTTTCTGTGGATTTGGTCTTAAGTAAATAAAATATGTCTAAAATTGTTTTTAAACTAAATCTTAAATAATAGTGTGCTTAGATTTAAAATTTTTATAGTGCCAATCCCTGTGAAAGCTTCTTTGAAGAAAAATATTGTCAAAGATTTAACTGAAGGGTTCACATATCATACAACTGCCCAAAATTATAAAATTTTAATTGGATTAGTAAATAAAATAGAAAAATAAAGTGATTTCAATATCTTAAGCAACAAAGCAGGTCGCCCAAAGAAACTTTCACCTGCTGGTATCTGCGTAGCTAAGCGAATGATCACAACAGGAGCGGTTAATACAGCTGTTGAGGCAAAAAAAAATCTTCAAGAAGAGTATTATATAGATGTTAGCGCTAAAAAAGTTCGGAGGAATTTACGAGCACGTGGATTCGTTGCTGGAACCAAGGCTAAAAACCATTTTTAAGTGAAAAAAATCGAAAAAAAGATTAGCCTTTGCAAAAAATATGAAAATTTTACTGTAGAAGACTGGAAACGCGTTACGTGGTCACATATGCAGCACATTAAAAATTGGAGATGGTTCAATGATATCTTGGGGTTGTTTTCGTGGTAATGAGCTTGAAATTCTTCGACGAATAAAAGGTAAAACTTGTGCTACTGACTACACAACCATTCCGAAAGATTCATATCTCCCAAGTCTGGATAAATTTGGTTTAGGACCTGGTCAGAGCGACATCTTTATGCAAGATAACGACCCTAAGCACACGGCTAAAATTAGTAAGGAGTGGCTTGTTAGCAATGGGATTAAGACTTTAGATTGGCCTCCTCAATCGCTTGATTTGAACACGATTGAACACCTGTGGTCAATATTAAAGAGGAGAATATTTTCTAAAAAAGAACCACCTAGTACTTTGGATGAGCTTTGTGATCACGCCATTGAAGCTTGGGAAGATATTGTTAAAGCTGTTCTTACAAATCTTGTGGAAAGTATGCCCAGAAGGATAAACACTGTTGAAGCCGCTCTTGGTAAACATACAAAGTATTAACAGCTAAATTAGTATGTTGCTTCTACGAGAGTCATAATTGTTCACACCTACACTCCAAAAAAAAAATTTTTTTTTATTTTTTATGAAATAAAATATTTTTAAGTTAAAGTGTTTTCTATCATATCATTGCCTATGAATTACAAAAAGTATATAATATTCAAATAAAATAATATCTACAATAATATAATTCAACATATTCTTAATAACTACTATTCTGTGAACAATTTTGTCCCTTACTGTATGTAAGTAAAAAATAAGTTCAAAACTAATCTGCTGCAGACCATTTTTTTATGGAATTTACATTGCCATTTTATTTCTGAGTCATAGATTGTACAGAATTGAAAAATATTAGCTAAGTTTGGAATGAAGTTGCAGTTTCATCTTCTTTTAAAACACCCTGTACTCTTTATTAATTTTTTCTGTTGAATTTTATTTGATAAAAACTCCAATTACCACTTTTATTGCTTTTTCCTCCGTCCGTCCATACGTTTAAAAATACTGTCACAGTGGAAATTGTGGCCGCTTTGTCAGTTGCTATTATACGAAGATAACGAAATGAAGTGTCTGTCTGTCTGTCTGATATAGTGGCAGCATTTTTGTTTGCTTAAAATTTGTTGCAGCGTAACAGAGTTGCCAGAATATAATAACTAAATTTTTTTTCAATATTCTTACGTTACGTACCTTATAAAAACGCTTATTTATTCAAATTTGAAATTTCATATCAAATAACAGTCGCACATATCGTGCCATAACCGCCAAACAAGCTTAAGCGACATAATTTTTGAACTTAATTTTTTGACCAAAATCGATTATTTGCGATGGTAAATAATCGATTTTCGTCAAAAAACGAAGTCCAAAAAATTTGTCAGTTAAGTTTTTTTTTTGGCGGTTATGGCTTGTTATACCGTTTTAATTTAATAAGAACACCTTATATGCTCAATACTGTTATTTAAAGCTTTAAAAAAATTTATAAATTACTCGCTGCTAAAATACCAACTGACCATGACTAAACTCTTTGCTGTTAAGCTGCAATTTTTGGACCTCACACTGCATAGGATATAAGCACAATAAGCATTAAGCATGCCTCCTCCATTATTCAGACACCACAGGTACCTTACAGAGATTTCACGAAATGTAGGATAATTGTGCTTTCTGTATGTCTTGCTCGGACAGTCATCAATTCCTCTTCACTGTTTCTTTCGCCTAGTATTATTTTAACGTATTTTAATTTTATACTTTGTGGCCTCATGCGCTGAGTAATTTTTTTAAGTAAAAGTTAAAAATTTAATATTTTTGAATGAACATGCTTAAAACAAGGCTGTAATCATTTGAAAATAAATGATCAAACAGAATTGCGGCATAAACACATTTTCCATACAAATTGACACAAAAAATCAGCACCAGAAAGCAGTCGATAGATAAAATTTATTTTATTTTGACAACGTTTTTTCTTATGCTCTCACATATTTTTTTTTTTTTTTTTTTTATGCATGAATTTTTATTTATTGTATCTTCATATATGAACTAACAATAAGTATTCAAATCTTAAATCTAAAAAATATAATTAGGCCCGACCAATGTCGGACATAAGCTTAGTAGTAGTTATATATAATACATATGTTAGTAGTGATAATCAAAAGGAAAAAAAAATAAAAGTATTTTCAAGAAGTCCCATCTCACATATAAATTAATATTCTCTCAACAATTCTACCATACTTTCAATAAATTTCATATATTTTGTGAACAAAACTACAAAGAAAAATAAGCACAAAAGAAAATGAAACAAAAATTAGAGAGCATATGAAGTTACTGCCGTAGATTTTATTATGGGCTTTGTTAATTTGACAGCGATTTTTCCTGAAGTTGCGGACTTATTCTGTTTAATCATTAAATTGTAATCACTCTTTTATACTAATAATAATCTTTTTCACAATCTTTTTTTAATACAACACTATACATTCGTTCACTCAATTTTGTAAAATATTATACATTTTCTATTCTATGTTTTACTATTATGCTAAAAATTTAACAACAAATATATTGCATTTGTCCCTTTTTAAGAGTACGCAAATCAGCTGATCTTAGCTTTTTTTTATAAATCACTTTCTTGAACTCTAGTATCCTCTGTAATTCACACATTTCTCAAATACAAAAGCAGAATGATTTGATGTAGAGAATCTGAAAATTTGATCTGCTGATTTCGCCGCGTAGAAAAATATTAGTTCAAACAAGTTACATATAAAAAAAAACTAAAATTGGCAACACTGTTGCCTTGACCAACCATTTCATTTGTCCGACTGGTCATTATGGCAAATATGGGTTAAACTGCCACGAGGTTGTTGAGACAAACGTGCAAGAAACTTTATTGTAACACAACAACACTTGCAGCTAATAATTTTTATTGCTGTCATTTATTGAAAAAAAAAAACATCGTGTTTTTTCATGTTGCTGCTCTTTTCCTTCAGCTTATTTATGGTGTCAAACAACGGAAATACTTTTTAAAAATTTGATGGTAGAAAAAAAAACATGTTACAATCATGAGTACGGGTAATTTTAACAGTGGCAATTTGTAATAAATTATGATTATTTTTTATGATTTGATTAGGCCAAAAATTCATCTAATAATTTTTAATTTTTAACAAATAACACCAAAGTTAATTGTAAATATTTTGACAAACACTAGCAGAACGGAACAACACGATGTGTTCGAAGGCCGCCGCACCTTCATCAACAGCGTTCTTGTGTTTGATCCACTGTGTGTGGTATCAGTTGATGCAAATTTCTAGCCTTGTATCAAACTCATTCACTAGCTCGTTTTTGGCACAAACCTATGATCAAACCCATTTAAATTACACAGGTTTGATGATTGGTTTGTGTCAAAAACGAGCTACTGAATGAGTTCGATACAAGTCTGCAAATTTCTGCTTTATACACTAATTTTTAAGTTGAAATTTCTACATCCGAAACAATTTAATAAATTCACCATATGGTGTTGGCCGGCCGCAGATTTAAAAAAGATAGAGAGAGAGAGAGAGGCGGATTGTGGAAGCCATTTGCATCTCACATGGATCAGTGGCTATCCGCTAACGCAATCGTGTGACTACTTGGCGTTATGCAATCTCAGTATGAACGACTTTTTCCGCCGATTCGTAACCGTGGACGATACGTGGTTCCACTACAACAGATCAGAGACCAAACAGCAGTTTAAATCGCCGTCAAAGAAGGCCAAAGTGGCGCCCGTTTTTTTTGTTTTGGGATGCACGATGACTACCTTCAAAAGGTTGAAACAATCAAAGACGAATATTATGCCAACTTCTTGGGTCGATTTAATAAAACTTTAAAAAACTACCACATTTAGTTAAGAAAAAATGTGTTTTAAATTAGAATAATGCAAGACTTCGCACATGTGCAGTTTCCATGGCAAAAATCCATGAATTGAATAGGAATTGTTCCCTCATCTGAACTATTCTCCGGATTTGGCCGCGAAATACTATTTCTTGTTCCCCAGCCCAAAAAAGAAATGGCTCGGCGGAAAGGGATTTGGCTCCAACGATGAAATCGTCACATAAATAAATTCCTATTTTGATGATCTCGGCAAGTCTTTTATTTTGGGAGGAATAACAAAATTACAGAAACGTTGGCCGAAGTGGTAGAGAGCTCAAAGGAGGCCACGTTGAAAAATAAAATGATTTTTTTTATTCAAAAACATGTGTTTCATTCAAAACGTCATGGAGCTATTGACCCGCTCTCGTAGCTTCATACCTCACAAACGTTTGCTCCAATTTCTGAGAAATTTAGAAGTTGCATCAAACATGTTGCAAAGCAACTTCGACTATTATTATACAAAACGTAGAAAATCGAAGTATTTCCTCCTGCAAAGAAATTCCAAACAGTTTAAATAAAAAAAATACAACTACAGAAAAGAAAAAGAAACAATTATCGTCATCATTAAATACATAAC
This sequence comes from Tachina lurida, assembly GCA_944452675.1. Lineage (NCBI taxonomy): Eukaryota > Metazoa > Arthropoda > Insecta > Diptera > Tachinidae > Tachina > Tachina lurida. The sequence continues at coordinate 121,930,993 of OX101756.1, forward strand.
AACCAAATTGGCATATGAATACAAGAAACATTGAAAGAAAGAAACAACCAACAACAAAAATCATGACCATAATTTCGAAATGCAAGTTTTATTTTGCTGCAAAAAAAAATCAGGATTAAATTAGTTTGCCTATAAATAACAAGCTCTGCATGTTTCTCTGTATCATTGCCATGAATAGAGAACAATTCCATAATAGAAAATCAACAAACAACAATGATCAAGCGATGCGCTGCGCTGCATTAGGACATACAACAACAGTATTGAGTGTGATACGAGGGGAACTACCTATATTTCGGGAACTGGCAACACTAATGGCAATAGCTAAAATCTGGCAACACCATAATAAAGTTCGACATTTCTTAGCATAAAGGTAATCACAGCATTTTAATGTACAAACAATAGCACGTTTTGTTTACAGTGAGTTCAGAAAATAGATTTGACCAAAAAAAAAAATGTAAATTTCAAGAGAAAGTTTTCGTTGAATTTTTCAAACAAATTTCGACGTGGATTATCTCAACAAGAATGTGTCGATGAAATTAATTATTTTTATGGCCAAAAAGCAGCCTAAAAACCACGGTATATCGCTGGTACAGTGAATTCAATCGTGGTCGTAGTTCCGTCTCCGACGAATTCCGTGAAGGTCGTATAAAATCGTTTGTGCCACAAAGCACCGATGCAGTGCTTGAACTGATAATGCAAGATCGTCATGTAACACATTGTGAGATCGAGCCATCCTTGTACATTAGATCAACTTCAATACGTTCGATTTTGCATGAATATTTAGTAGTAAAAAAATTTGTTTTCGTTGGATACCCCATAGTTTATTAATCGCTCAAAAAAAAATGGCTCGCGTCATATGGTGTAAGGAAGTTAATAAAAAGTTTAACCGTGAAGCTTCACAAGACGTGTATAAAATCGTGACAGGTGACGAATCATGAACATATGCCTATGAGCCGGAAACAAAACAACAATCGAACGTGTGGGTATTTCAGGACGAGCTAAATTCAACAAAAGTTGTTCGTAGAAGAAGCTCAGCGAAGCAAATGGTCGCCTGTTTTTTCGGCTGAATGGCTCATGTGTAGACTTGGGTCGAACTCGTTCACTAGTTCATTTTTGCCACAAACCAATGATCACCATGTAATTTAAATGGGTTTGATCATTGGTTTGTGGCAAAAATGAACTAGTGAACGAGTTCGACCCAAGTCTAATTCTGCGTGGTACACGACCATTTGTTTGCCAGAAGTCTTCGGAAAAATTCGTAAAACTAACCCCCGAAGACGAATCATTCGTCATCATGACAATGCGAGCTCTCACATATTTCGTCAAACAAGTGAATTTTTGAGCAGTCAAAACATCCAATTGATGACTCATCCTCCATACAGACTGACTTGGCACCCAATGACTTCTTTCTTCTTGTTCCCGAACATCAAAGACCACGCATTTTGGTCAACGATTTACGAGCGCCGAACAAGCAGTTGAAGCATTCAAAAACCATTTTTTGAAAGTGTCTCAAGAGGAATGGAAAAACTGCTATGACAAATGATTTCAAAAGTGTATTGCAAAAGTGTATTGATCTTCAAGGGAAATATTTCGAAAAACAATAAAGTCATTTTCATTCAAAAATCTTTGTTATTAATTGTTCTTTCCGAAATATAAATAGTAGCCCACGTATGTAGCTTCTGTAATCATTTTTGCACAATAGATACTTTCGTTTGGGCAACCAAAGAAGAACATAAAATTGCACAATCTATTTTATATGGCGTCAGAATGTGGTCACAATACCAGCCTGATACAAGACTGTAGACAACATTATCATAATCGCTTTACTTCAGTTGGCAATTTTTTTCTTCTTGTCTTTTCCATACAAGGAATAATTAGTTTGCATTGATTTTTCTTGGTGTGAGGGAATTTGAGTTTCTGAATGTATGTGTATGTATTCAGAACCTCTTCCCAGTTGACCAAGACTTTCGTTATTGATATCGATTTCGAATATATGTCGAACATTTATCGTGTAAAACTATCGAGAGTGACACTCAAAAATTAATCGAAAAAGATCACCTATCGCTCAGTTTTGTCCCAAAGAAACATTCGATTTCGAAGCTTCGCTAGCAATATCAAAAGTGAGCGAATATCGAACTAATTTCGATATCGTAAAAATTCAACAGAAAAAGTAAAAAAGTTATATTATTTTTTAATATATTTATTTTAACCTTACTTATTATTTTATTTATTTTTTAATTCCGTAACTTACGCTACAGGCTTTGAACTTAGTACCTCCATTCTAACAGACTAGCACACATCCACCAGGCTATCGTGGCAAATTTGTTTCTGTTTAATTATTGCACATATATAACTATGTGTTCTTATTTTATTTTTTAACTTACACTGCTGTCATGCCTCGAACTTGGTACCTCTACACTAAAAGTCTGGCACACATTCGAAAAACTATCGAGAGAAGTTCGAAGTTGGAATCTTTAGCGAACATTCGAATTTTTTTAGATTTGCGAAAAAATATTGAACAATTTTGTTTCGAAATTTCTTCGCGTTAGTGAGCATTCATTTTTATCGAATCTCAGGTCAAGTGGGTTTATATTTTTTTTATTATTATTGTTGCTCACTGAGTCATTGAAAACTTTTTGTAGAAAATCTAAAATTAAACTTTCAATGTTTAATGCAATCTCTAAATGACGCTCTTAATGATTAACGATTAGAGAGGTTAGAGAAGCGCTCCTGCAACAATTTTAAGACGAGAAATAAGTCAGAACTTAAAATGATTGCTGGGGTTAAATTAAGTTTTCAAATAAAAATTTTTGCAGTAAGTTGATTTTGACAAATGGCCTCCAAGGTCGTGTGTTTTGACATCTCTGGGTTATTTTCTTGTGGAACCACTCGAAGTCAATGATTTGTTCTGATAAACCTTGTCACGAATAACATGAACATTGTACGGCCAGCAATGCTCGAAGAAGTGGCCCAAAATTGGATGTCCAGAATGAGCTTGGTAAAGAACAGCCGCTCTGGGCTTGTACCCGAAATAATTTTAAAATGTCAATGCCATGTATTGATCTTTCGAATAAAAAAAAATTTGGATTAAAATTTAATTTTATGTGAATTTTTCTACAATTCAAAGTTTAATTGGGCTTAAAAAACACCCATTTTTGATCTGGAATATCAACGTTTAATGATACTTCCTCAACCTTTTAAAAGGTCTCAGATGTACATAATTTTAGTAACCGGCGGCAGTTTTCGTGGCGGCGCTTACGCCTTGAAACTGCCAGCGCAGGAGCTTAGTTGTTTTGAATTTGTAAAGAAAACAAAAACAGCTGTTTTAGCTTTGCAAACATTTGCACTTCTCAGTCGGCAATGGATTTTTTTGTCGCATATATGTATGTACATATGAATTAGTGTAGGAAATTTAAATTTCATATGATTGGTTGTGGTATTTGCAGAATGTAGTACATGTATATCCTAGACTTGCTACATCTGCAATATTTGCACCATCAGCTTGCAACGAAGGGTAGTTTCCGCTAGATAGAGTTTAGTTAGAAACTTGGTATTTTGGAAGAATTTTAATTTTGTTGTACAGTGTAACTACACTAAAGTCACACATGGCAACTCCGAAAAAAGACGAGAACTAGTTCCAAAGGTTTACCACTTTCATTGCATACCAATCACTACAGGTACTGAATTTAATATTCTAATGCTGTTGTTTAAATAAAAAATTTAAGTGCATACATTTCAGTTATTTGGATGACTTCCGTCCTATGACTACTATGTGTTAAATTCGTTGATGTTTCACCATAAATAGAACTATTTGGAGCTGAGTTCATCAATGCTGTAACTAATAATTTGTATTGTCATTTTTTTCGCTGGGAACTTTAGTTGAGCAAAGAGAAAGGAGAAGATAATGAAGAGAGAGCCATCATATCTTACTCTCTCGTGCATGAAGTAAAAAGTTGGTCAACCAAAATTGTCATGTGTGAACCAGGTCTTAGCACTAGAAAATGACAGTTGTTTCGTGATTGCCAGAAATCACTAGTTTAAAAACGGGGAACCCCATATAAAACTTAGTAATGGTAGAAAACTGGGAAAAATATCGTTTTTTAAGTAATTTTAACCATAATTTCCAATCTTAGTTATGTTTTAAACAAGAACTAACTTAAAAAAATGGCTAACACCACTGGATTCAGTGTACTCGAATTAGGTTTACCCATAGGGGCCCCGGCCTGTTGCAAAAAAAGTTTCCGTTTCGAGCACTGTGCTACCTGTTTGAAATTACAGCTGCTATTTTTGTTTAGTGTCGGCAATACAGTTTTCAGCACAACCAAAGCTTCTTTGTTAACCCTAATGCAACCGTTAATTTGTGTAATAGCGTTTTTTATATTCCCACAAAATTAAATAAAATCGATATAAAAAAAATATTTATAAATAAACGCTTGCCTAAAAAGAATTTTTGTTTTTGCTGGAGAATTGCTAGAATCAACCTATTTTCTGTGTAAAAAGTATAATTAACTTCTTGCACAACTGACCAAAATACAGAAGAAAAAGAAAACCTTTCAATTTGATTGCCTTCTATCGGCATAAAAAACAACCAGCAAAAATATTCTAGAGTGTGAATGTTTGTAAAAGTTTTCTCTTAATTTTAAAAATGGGTCATGGGTACAAACGAAAAATTAAAAAGATAAAAAAAAAGTAAAATGAAATGAATGAAAAATAAAACTTGTTTGAAGTTATAAATTGAACATGTTCTGGCGAAGAAGAACAAACAGAAGACTCCTGCTAGATGTGGCTTTAACGATTATTTTGGCACAAATACAATTTTGTGAAGGAGATCAACATTTTTGTTTTCTTTCCCCGGGCAGAAAATTTATTGTGCGCAACTTTTAACGGGAAATGTTGAGAAATGAAGAAATAAAAACAAGAAGAAAAAAAGGAATTTTTCGTTACCAGTTTGATTTATTAACAATTTGATCATAGAGATGCAGTTGCGCGGCCAGACTCTAATGTTGCAACTAAAATCAAAAGCATCTGTGGCATAATCGAAGTAAATGGTTATTTTGTTTTTCAAACATTAAAGTACGAGGGCAGACCAATAAGTAAGTCCTTATATTCTGTCTTTATATTCAACTACTACTCTTTTTCCTCAGATGACAGCAGTATATGCCATGCATATTTATGCAGTAAAAGGAAAATTTATTCAAATACTAAAAATTTGTTATAAAATTAATATAGATCTCAGAATTGATTTTAAATTTTGTATAATTTAATTTGCTATGGCTATATATGTATACATACATATATAGACGTGCGACCAATTAGGCTGCTTCAGCTGCAACTACATTGTGCAACAATATCAAACTTTTACCAGAATAACTGGATTGTAACATAAAATACCCAAAACGAATCGATCTTTTGAATGCGGCAAATTTGCTTCCGATCCGTTGACCCGTTCTTAAGTGTAGCTTCCAAAATGCAGGCGAGCGACTTGTCTAGTGAAAATATGTATTTGAAAAACTCTTAAATTTATGAGTGATTCCTATAAAAATTTTCTACACAAGTCAATTGCTTGTCTCAAGGGAAACGTGAGCTCCCCTGACATAAACTTTCAACACGCCAATACACGTGAAATTATACAGAATTATGTACTTAAAGCCTTATGAACTGCGCCTCTTAAAAAAATTAAACAACTTACTTACATACAACATAGTATGCTTTTTCTTGATAATGGCTGTGCTTGGTGTTGTTAATGAAAAATCATGTTTGCAACATGAATACTCCCGGTATTAAGTAGTGCACGTAACTGCAGTTGTGTAAGAGTGATTGGAAATTGAAAAACAACAAAATCTGATGAGAAGAAAAATTCTATGTCATTTCGTGCTCACTTGCATATTTTGTGCTAATAACCAATATTTATTTGCAACAAATTATGAGAAATATTTTATTTGCACATTTGCCAGCGTTTTTCTTTTTGCATCGCTAATAAAAACTATACAGCACGTGAAAATATTAAAAAAAAAATAAAATTTGTGAACCGTCATTACATTGTAAACGCCTACATAAACCTAGAAACCCGCTCCGGCCGAAGCAGATGTGTTCGATTTGAGCGGTTATATTTTCTATTGCATTTGGCGAAGGAACGTAGCAAAAGAGCCTGGTTATCCCACGTTAGATGCTTCCTTCCGTTGCTGCGAACGACTTATACCATCGTATAGGAAGCAGGAGTTTCCAAGATCCACTTTTAGATTTTTTTATGGTTTCCATAAGTTAAATCTTATTAAAAACGTTTGCGGTAATTGATTTACTTGTAGCTTCAGCTGATACACTCTTTTTGAGCAATCACAATGATTGTAATTCACAATAATGATATCCTACGTCGAATGTGGGTCATAATCAGAGCTGCCAGATTGAGCGATTTTTGCGCCGTGAAATTTAATGATTTGAGGCTTAACTCAAATTTCAATTGAAAACAATTTTGTTTTAAAGCGAAATCACGGAGATAGAAAATTAGTATGGTAAAATGCAAAAACCACTGAAAACGATAAAGAAAACTTATTAAAAATCTAATTTGCCAGGGATAGATTTTTTTTATAGATTATAAAGATAAAAAGAATTTCTTATAATATATGTATATATTAAGGTTTGTAAAAAAATGTATCTGAGAGTTTCTTATTTGTACATTCCCGAAATTCGATTCAATTTGAAAAATAAGTGTGTGTGCCAAACATTAGCAAGACTTGAATTTAAAGCTCTCAGCATAACTCACCCTCAAAATATTATCAACTTAAAAATATTTCCTTCTGCGAACTTCATCATTTTGCGGGAAAACGCGAACGACAAGAAATTAAGCAATCAAAATTATTTAACATGAAATATCGAGTATCGAATATCAATTTTGTATTATTTTCTATCAACCAGACTGCTCTCGATGGACTATTTTAATGTAAAAATTTAATTGTTAAGCGATTCTATCTAATTTTTAAACACTCAAACACAAATTGCAAAATATTTGACTTTATATAGTGTCAAAAAGGCTAAACAATTAGAAAAGTTTCAAAAGTTTTTACTTTCATAATTAGTGTTTTTATGGCAATTGTTAAAATTTAAGTTTAAAATTTTTAAACGCACTAATAATCCCAAATTATTATTTTACTTATTAAGTAAAATATTTTTTATTAAAAATACATTGAAATTGATTATTGTGGGGTTTAGCTGGATCCTATGCGCATTTCACTGTTGCTAATGCAGATCATCAGGGAATCTTTACCCAAATTTTTTAGAACAACTAGAGTTATTATGTTATAAACTTTCATTTAAACAAATGAGAAGCCTAACAACAAATAACAAAGTTGAAACAAGAACTCAATAATCAACATGTTTTTTTTTTTATTTTCTTACTTTACCATTGCTACATTGGCTGACATTTTTCAGCTTCAAATTGTAGTTGTAAGAGTATGTAAAAGAAAATAAATGTAAATAACAACAACAGCTATTAACCCTAGAATACTAACGCTATTTAATACTACGTTAATACTAACGCCACGTAAATTTTACGTACTGTAGAATTTTACATAATTTTATATTATTAGTTGTTGTTAATTATATAACAGAAATAAACTTATAATTTATTATAAAGCCATCAAAAACAATTTTAAAGGCGAAATAAAAATTCTTGCTTGGTATCAAGTCAAAACTGAAATAAAATAAATTCTCATATGTTAGTTCATATACATACATATGTATGTATATCATTAGTTCTGCTGGCTTATACAGTTTTTGTATACTTTTGTTTGATAACACGCGTTTAGAGCTTTCGTTGCAAAATTCAAAGTTATTCCAAACGTAGTCATTCTGTGAGCCTTGTTTTCTACATCTTATTTTTTTCAATATGAACTTTTCGGTGATGCTTCTTTCTGCCAATTCTTTTTCGATGTTATTTTCATCCTTTGCACCACTTCTTAACAGCGTAACTATCGCCGCTATCAAAATTCTCCTCCTCTTTATGACTAGCGTCACCAATGTTGTTGAAGTCGCTGAAGTTTAGTAATGCTGCGACATGTTTACAGTTCAGACCACGCTTGGAATTCAATGGGTTTTACTTGCATTTACAGTCACGACATGAAACAATTCTACAAAATTTATACTCTTATTACTAACGCCACGTATAATTTCCGTAAAAATATTATACTCTTAACACTAACACCACGTAAATTTTACGTATAGCCTTGTACTGATCATGTTTTTAGAACAGTTTAATGGTTAAATATGGTCTGTTTTTGGCTTGGCGTTTGTTCAAAAAGTTTCAATAAAAGCACTTGTAGAATTTGGTACTATTAGGTTGCTTGATAATTTTGTAGCAACAATATTAAAAAAAACTACACGTAAATTTTACGTGGGTTAGTATTCTAGGGTTAAAGAATAGAGTGTTGCCATACAATTCTCATTCTCAGCTGATATACATACATATTTTCAGCAATCACAGTAAGTGAAATTCACAATAGCGACATTCTTTGCGAATCCTCATCATAATAACATAGTGTCCACACCTGGTGATTTTATATTACAACTCGTAATATAACGCCGGCTGAGCAACTGTCATTTTCTCATTAATATTAGCTCAAACGGGTAGACGTTGATGACTTTATATCCTGATGAATCAAACAAATATTTCAAAAATACTTGCCAAAAATATATAATATGCGTGTTGTTTAATTTTTTAGTCACAAATAATAATTGTTCCGTCATTTTTAAACGAAAATTGTTTAATAAATAAACTTTAAATGCACAGTAACACGTAAAATGACATTTGATATCAAGATGAATCTATCAGGCCGTGAGCTATGATGATTATATCATAATTAATTAATTAGTAAATTGAGTCTATACGTGATGAATTTTCATCGTGATATCAATTTGACATTCATCATGATATAAATTCATCAGGTGTGGACACAATGTTAGGGTTGCTACCTATTTTCAACCGCTGGCATTTCGTAACAATGATTTATCAACTTTGTTGTAAAAATTTCTTTTATTAACCGCACGTTGATGTACATAATAAGTCTGAAGGTGTTATAATTTGATTGAATCAATAATTTTCTTAACTGAAAATATTATAACAGCCTGACCCACGATGACACAGCTAACATTCAATATATTATTTATGTTGAAAACAAAAACAAATTTTATTTTTTGCTATACAAATAGTCAATCGAACGTTCTCTATCGAGATCATGGGCCAGGCCGTAAATTTGTTTTATTTTTTCAAACATTTTTTCACATCTTCCATACCATAATGTTGCCATTGGCAAGTACATACTTATCTCAGGCATTGCTTTTGCATATTTTATATTTTCGATTTAACATTAAAAAAGATTTGGTTTTTTTTTTAATCAATTTAGTCAATTTAAAAGAATCACTAAGAGTTTTTTTACTTTGTGCAACACCCCGAGTTCAATAACTTTTTATACAAGTATTAAATAAAATTTAATAATATTGTAATATTTCATGCAACAATTATTTAACCTCTGCAACAGCAGACCAGACTGTATTGCAGCAGACGTAGGAATATGGTCAGTATTGCCACCAAGCATCTTCTTCAATACTTTCACTATTTGTTCATGGCATTGCCTTGACACTGGGGGATATATAATTTTTTTTTCTTACATATTTTCGCTTTTTTTCAAGTTTATACCCACATGTCATTAGAGAAGACAAACGACATGAAATTTTGTCTGTCTGGCGGACAAAACCAAAATTTTTCAACATCAAATGAAGTCCTTATGCAATATGTATTTGTTTTCCCAGAAAAATCAATGATAACCTTTAGACACACGTGCAGATGTAAAACAAATTTAAGCAAATGAAAGAAAAATAAATTCAATAAAGATACACACCTCTATTCTTGTGCCACAGCAGTGTTGCAGTAGAAGACTGCTTGCCTGCTTGCCTGCTTTCTTAGTTTCTTTACCTTGTGAACGTTTCTCATAACAGCAAATTTCGCGTTCAGGTTGCAAAGAGTGTCTCCTACACATGGTGTAAAGGATTGATTCACGGTAAAAATTTTGATGCTTTTGCTTATAACAAGGAAATCTTCATCATGAACACTCGGCAGTTCGCTTATTTGATTTCATTGAATTATTATTTAATGCTTAAAAGACAAAATAAGAAAAACGACATCTTGATTACGAGTACCTTCCTCTGACTCCTGACCAACTACATTATTTCTATTATGTAAACAATACCAAAGACATTGGAAAGCTCTAGACCAGACGTTGCAGTAAAATAAGGAGAAGAGGAAATGTCATCGCTATTAAACTAGACATTTGCCTAACATTAGTGAGTGCTAATGTTCGCTTGACTGTTTTAACTTGCTAAATGTGCTCTGCACTGCGAGAAAAATATAGATAAAATTAGCAAGACTTTAAAAATGTATTTCTAGGGTCTTTCGTTACGCACTTCCTATCTTTAAATTTAAATAAATCAAATTGTGTGTGTGGGATATCGTTAAAATTTTTCATTGGTTTGAAGGGTCTATGGATGCCATTATGTATGGAATATAACATCGTACATATGTATGTCCACCGCCTCCACGTGAGATTACCAGTCTCTTAAATCGGTCATGTAGAATGTCAAATGAGCTATTTGCCATATAGCGCCGTCCTGTTGAGACCACATGTCGTTGGAGTCCATATCATCTAATTATATAGGCAGATTGTGTAAAAATTTTCGTTACTAAACGTTTCAAATTTGTATGAAAAATAATGAAAATTTGTTTTTAAAATTTCTAAACGTAAAAAGTGTTTCTATTTACAAAATCTTGCCTATAGTAAAAAAAAAGTTGGTAATCATCGACCTATAGCACACGAAGTTGATGTAGTGATGTCCTGGCCAACGTCGTTCTGAACAAAATATGGCCCGATAACGCCACCAGCTCACAATCTACACCATGCATTGAACGCTCATATCATGTGGATTGGTATCGTAAATTATTTTTTTATTTTTTTTATGACAATTTTGATTATATTTATTCGTGATATAACGACATTTTGAATACGTAATTTTATTATTATAAGTGTGAAATGTTTGAAGGTGGCACCACTGAAATGTGTATTTACACTTAAATATCAGCTGCTTGTGATGCGACAAAAATGGTCGTATAGCCGTTTATTTATGATGGCATCAAAATATAAAATTGTTTCTATAAAAACGTGTGTATTTAATTTTCTATGTATATAATGCTTAAGTATCTATGCGAGATCGGAAGCTCTGCTCGTTGTATCGGCAACGTGTACTCATCGGTCCTGAGTACAATGCCCAGAGTAGGTCTGCTAGGAATGCCTACTGACAGGATAAAATGTGAACTAATGTTCGACAGGAGATTCAATGTCACAATTCTACCTGGGGCAGTGTGGGAGGAAAACGGTCCCACTCTGGATTCTAGAAGTTTGTGTTGGTATAGGGATGGATCCAAAAAGAGTCGTTAGAGCCGTTGGGACCAAAGTAAAAATGTCTGTGCCCATGGCCTATGATATTTCAGGCAATCACCAAATGTGTTCACTTTAATTTAAGTAGGGGTATTAAAGGCGCTCATATAGCTATACTTTCCGATAGTCAGGCAGTTCTTAAGTGCCTCCTTTCATGGTAATTCCATTCCAAGCTTGTTTTGGAGTTTTTGACTTATTACAGAAGCATCTATACAGAACAAGGTTTCCACTTACGGGATATCTATCCACAGAGGTCATCCGGGTAAATAGAAAGCAAATGAACTGGCTCCGTTTATGGTCCCAGAGCCGTTTAGTGGCGTAAGTTGGTCGAATATAAACTCTCTTAACAAAGTAGATGATACTTCGAGCGCAAAGGAAATATGGCTGATGGGGTGTTTCTTAGGGTTCAAATCTATGGATTCTTTGGTGATATCATCTTACAGAGAATGTGTCCAAGTGATCAAAGGAGATCATACTTTTTTATTTTATCTTTTATACATACAAATTACTGTTTTTATACTCGTATTTTTATGGCGAAATAAATAAAAAAATACTTCGACCGACTGACTTCTTCTGGTTTAAGGCAGGCCAAAACATTGATGCAGACATTTTCGTATAGTGGCATCCTGAAAGTCTACAGGAATGATTTACGGCTTGTTACTGGTTTTCTTTCTGGTCACTTTGGACTAAACTATTCTCAAAAGTATCCAAGCTCGTTAACCCTTGTGTGGTTTATGTTTAGAAGATAACGATACAGCGGCGCACATTCTTTGCGAGTGTTTCGTATTATGTGACAATAGATGAAGTGTTTTTCCTTCTGAGTTTCTACATTCAGATGATATTTGGCGGGCTTCTTCAATCCCTGTGCTGACTTTCAGAAAGATCTTTGACACAAAAGATTCATCAGGTGCCGCAGTGCCGGTCTTTGAACCAGATCTTTCCCCTATTCTATTCTATTTTATTCTCTTCGGTTATATTCTATTCTATTCTATTTTATTCTATTCTATTCTATTCTGTTTAATTTTATTCTATTCTATTCTATTCTATTCTATTCTATTCCATTCTATTCTATTCTATTCTATTCTATTCTATTCTATTCTATTCTATTCTATTCTATTCTATTCTATTCTATTCTATTCTATTCTATTCTATTCTATTCTATTCTATTCTATTCTATTCTATTCTATTCTATTCTATTCTATTCTATTCTATTCTATTCTATTCTATTCTATTCTATTCTATTCTATTCTATTCTATTCTATTCTATTCTATTCTATTCTATTCTATTCTATTCTATTCTATTCTATTCTATTCTATTCTATTCTATTCTATTCTATTCTATTCTATTCTATTCTATTCTATTCTATTCTATTCTATTCTATTCTATTCTATTCTATTCTATTCTATTCTATTCTATTCTATTCTATTCTATTCTATTCTATTCTATTCTATTCTATTCTATTCTATTCTATTCTATTCTATTCTATTCTATTCTATTCTATTCTATTCTATTCTATTCTATTCTATTCTATTCTATTCTATTCTATTCTATTCTATTCTATTCTATTCTATTCTATTCTATTCTATTCTATTCTATTCTATTCTATTCTATTCTATTCTATTCTATTCTATTCTATTCTATTCTATTCTATTCTATTCTATTCTATTCTATTCTATTCTATTCTATTCTATTCTATTCTATTCTATTATATTATATTATATTCTATTCTATTCTATTCTATTATATATATGCGACAAAATATTCGAAAGTTGTACCTATCGTGTTCTTGCGAAATCTTAATTAAATCTGTTATCCTCCATTAACACGAGTAATCGAACTTTTTAATTTCCGTTTTAAGTTTCCAAAAACCTCTCTCATTCGCACTAGAGTTTTTGGCAACCTTTAAAAATTTCTTTCAGTGTAGAAGTAAACTTCAAATTTGTGGATGCATCTTCTTTCCAACACAATACACCTTTAATACTTCCGTTTGTTAGCAACAAAAAGATGCATAAACTTGATGACCTTCTCATCGAAAGAAAATAAAAAAAAACATGTTTGCCAATACATATCGAATGTGTGTGTGTGTGTTTGTGTGTGTGTGTGTGTGTGTGTGTGTTTCAGCGGTTTCGGCTGTTTAATTCGAAACGTGATTTTAAATTTCAATTTGTTGAAGGAAGTTTTGGAAATTGATAAAATAAAAATAAAATAAAAAAAATGCAGCGCAACATTAAGGAAATTCATAATGCCACTGTTGGTTGTTTGCCAGCAAATGGACAGACAACAAACGCTTCGTTCGCTTGGTTAAGAGTCAAGGTAAATCATACACATGCGTCTGATCTCATGCATGCTGCTGGTAATAAAATGAAGATGCGACTAGTGTTGCTGCTGCTGCTGCTGCTGCTGATGGTAGTTGGTTGTTTGGTTTGTCTGTTGGTAGTCCATCATTGACCATTAATTTTTATGATCATTTTAGATTTGAATCGTATGGTTATTTTGTTTTATATGTTTCGTTTGCCAACACAACACAAAACAACACATTACAAACATAAAATTTAAATGTTGCTTGAAATGGCAAGTGAAATTGTAGGCTGTTAGTCACAGTCCAGCTTAATGCGAATATTGTTTAAGAGTTGTTTTTTTTTTTTAAAGCAGAATGAATAAATTGTAGAGGCGTTAATTAGAAATAAGTTTTGCTTAAAATAATTTAATGTTTTTCCATTATTTTGTTGCAAATATTTAAAAGAAAAGTGAAAATAATCACTAAAGACTGCAAAATGATTTGCTGAAATTATGCGAAAAACAAATCTTGCGACTTGCATCTGAGCCCCATAAAATGGACAGTGATCGAACGATGGTTTTTGGCAGGTGACTGTTAAGTAATTGGAAAAGGTCTAAAAAGTTAAAAGTGGATTTGTATAATCAAAAAAAAATTAAAATAAAAGATTTATTTTTAATGTCAATATTTTTAAAGTGTTTGAGAGCAATTTTTTCTAATGCATAATTAGTATGATTGAAGGGCAATTAGAAAGGTCATTTCTTATTAGTAACAGATTTATTTTTGTAGGTAATTTATGTTAAGAGGAGGAAAGTTTTCTTTTTCTGCAAAAAAAAAAAAGTTGTTATTTCTTTCTAATACTATGTAAGCCTTTGTAGCATAAAAAGTAAAAGTTTTTCGAAGACAATCACCATGACGCGCTTTAAACGGTTTTTTTTCAAATTTGACGGATCATGGCAGGTTGCTTTACCGCGTTGCCATATGCTTTCTTGCTTAAACTTAATATTTTGACATAAAGGAAAAACTTGTATTAAGTTAAGGGATTTTAAAATAAAAAAGGTAGAAAAGCTGGCCACAATTAGTTAAACAAACAATGCATACAAGGAATAAGTTTTATTATTCACGTATTTTTATGTCTGTATTTTCAATCCTTTTTCATTAGAAATTAAAAAGTTTTTATTAACATATGTGATTTTCTTCAAGAAGGCAAGAAAAGTAAATTTAGGCTGGCTGGGAAAATGCAGCATTTTTTGTGCCGCCATGTACTTCATCAGCTATGTCTCTATCTACTTGTAATTCGACCAGTTCTTAACATCATTTATTTATTTAATTTTTATGAAATGGAATACGATCATTTTTATTCTTGTATGCATGCTCAATTACACTACTGTTCTGCAAAAAAATTTGTTTTAACTAAAAATATATGTATAACATGGAAATTAGTGCCCTAAACCAAATCAAATCCGTTTTCCGTTTTTGTCTACCACGTACAGATTTTTTTAATGAGCGTGGCTAATTTTAACCCATTAACAAGGCGGTGGAAAAAAATTAAATTCAAGCAATTGAAGCTCCCGGCCGAAAGGAATGCTGCCGGGCTCGTCCACAGGTTGCAGATAGTGGAAAGCTCCGTAGATATACTGAGTAGCTGCTAATGCAGTCGCGGACAATCAGCGGTTCCGAGTGGAGAGTTTCAGAGGGTTTCAGGGTGGCGCCAGACTCCTAACAAATTCTGAGTGCCTACTATACTTGGAACGTCAAGGCGTGTAATTGGTGCCTTCAAATAGCCACCTATTGCCAGCGACTGTTCCTCATGTTAGAGGCGGCTGGAAGCGGGCGTCGGATCTTGTAACAAGCGGCTCGCTATACAAACGTGATAAAAGGCTTCTAAGCTAGCCCGCTTGCAGGCCATGCTGGCAGCCCCAGTTCCAGGAT
The DNA here is from genome assembly GCA_944452675.1 of Tachina lurida. Taxonomy (NCBI): domain Eukaryota; kingdom Metazoa; phylum Arthropoda; class Insecta; order Diptera; family Tachinidae; genus Tachina; species Tachina lurida. The sequence goes on from OX101756.1 coordinate 121,946,681, forward strand.
CGAATGCGGTAGCCCAATCAGCTGCTCATCTTAAACTATATGATTACCGAAACCTCAAGAGACAATATGCTCTTTATAGGAACTAAAGGATCTAATATATATATAAAAGAAGCTGCAAATGCACCGAAAAAAATTTGTTATTTTCTCTCTCTCTCTCTCTCTCTCTCTCTCTCTCTCTCTCTCTGTCTCTCCGAACAAAACTTTTGTTTTGAAGCAATTTGTAAATGCAGCCTTACCGTTATTTATTTCTGCTTCCATCTGTTCTGGTTATTACCAAACTGGGTCTCCAACTAAAGGTGTGTTGCAACACCACCCTTCCTAACATAACGTATTACGAAGTTACATTATTTATATGTACTTATATCTTTAACCAAACCTGACATACAGCCTTCTTGTGGGCAAACTGTATTTGATTATAGGTTACTCGCCATAACGTCAAAGCCATTACCATAGAAACCAATTGAATTTTGGGTTTTCGCTGCAACCATAAACAGCTGTTTGCAGGTTAACCATATTTTTTTAAATGAATAAACAACTGAGAATATAAACAGCTGTTTATGGCTATGGCAGCACTACTAGGTGAAGCAAATATATTTATGATTGTCACATAGCCATTATGGCACGTCCGATTGAACATAAAAATAGTAAATAGTGATCACTCTGGCGACTCATGCGGCTGTTAAAGAATTTGTAAGTGGTGGATTATTTATAGCTGCAATGAAAGTGATGTGTGTTTTGTGTCGCATTAAAAAAACAATAAAAATATTTTTCGGTCCAATTTATTTTAACATCAACTTTTCTATCGATTTACTGGTTTGATTGCAACTTTTTCATTTTTGCATTATCATCCAATTTGATTGCCTGCCAAATCAAGCAAAATAAAAAAGTATTGCTTATTGTCTCATAACATTTTTTTGTAATTTTTTTTATTTTATTACTCCTTGCCATACATTTAAAATTATTAAATTGTGTTGCAGCTTAAACGACGAACTGATGTTTCAATCTGAAGCAGCCAAACATTCGTCAATTATTAACTTGATTAATTGCAGTGATGCGTATTTTTTCTTTTCTCATTTTATTTGCCAACTCGGCAACAAACCATTTTAATTGTCTTGTTGCATCCCAATGCATTTTGATGGCAACCGAATGCTGAAATTATATTTAAAATTTTTTTGAAACTATAAACAAAAGTAGCAATTATAAGTTTTCTATTCACTTTCTATATCGTATTAAATGAGTAGAAACAAAAATAAAAAATATGGCGCGCAAATAGTTTTGTAACGCACAATGCGTTTTCATTGTTTTATGCTTCTCATTTTCAGCTTCTGGTTTTTCGGAAGCACAAAAAAAAATTATTTGCGGTTTGGCTTTTATTTTTCTAAACAATAGATTACTTTTGTAGTTCGTTTGAGAACAAATAAAAGAATTAATTATGAGCACAGCTGACAAAATCGGTGACTTTAAATAAACATGTTGATGCTTATTGAAAATGTATTGGCAACGTTTGCTATGTCAACTTCTGGTTTACATACATACATACACACAAGTGCAAAGCAATGAGAAATACAATAACAGCTGACACATTCGTCGATGCCTCACGGCTTTACCAAGTAGCATCCATACTTAAGGGCTCCGTTAAGACTCAGTTAGCCGACTGTAATGCAATGTAACTGCAACGTAGGAAACAGCTGATCGATATTTTTATATGAAAAGTAGTTTACGTTACATTCCCTCTCTATAACCATTTTCATTACTTTTCACATAATATCGATCAGCTGTTTCTTACTGTTGTTCCGTTAAGGCTCCGTTAGCCGACTTTAATGGAACGTAACTGCATCGGTAGGAAACAGCTGATCGATATTATTATGTAAAAAGTAGTAGTAGTCCCGATTAATACAAAATTTATTTAATATTTATCAAAATTTTTTAAGATTTATTTGATATTTCGAAGAAAAATTGCATATGACTTAGAGCACTTTCATTATTAAAGGCACAATTATATATAGGCACTTGAAATTTTTAAATTTTCAAAGTTAGTGTACTTTTATGCAGACTACACCAATTAACACTGAAATTTAAGAAGAAAAAAATCAATATTAAGGTTATTCTATCAGTTAATGTAATTTTGACTAATTGCTGTATTTAAAAAAAATTACGAAACGAAAAATCGGTTTAAATGAAAAATATCACTAAAATTAATAATAAATTGATCAAATGCAAAAACAAATCATCAAAAGTAAAAAATGTCGCCCAAAAACTAAAAAATCGCCAAAAACCGAAAAATCGCCAAAAATTAAAAACACCCATTATTAACTTGAGTGCAGCCGATCAAAAAATACTTGTGTGGCAACACTCTTGCTAAAGCAATATGCTAGGAACACAATTGGGACGAACGACGAATTTCGTCCACGTCGACGAATTCGTCGATAAGAGTTCGCTGCGTAAATTCGTCGTGTGAAGCACAACAACGACGAATTTACGCAGCGAATTTCGTTGTACGGCGGTGTTGTGTTCATTTTCATATGCACACATTGTTTTATTTTTTATGACGAAAGTTCGCACCGAAAAATTCGTCGTTCGTCCCAGTTGTGTTCCTAGCAATAAATAGCTGTTGTTGTTTTTTACATTTATTTTCTTTACATACTTCTTACAACTACAATTCGAGCTGAAAAAAGTCAGCCAATGTAGCAATGGTAAAGTAAGAAAATAAAAAACATGTTGATTATTGAGTTCTTGTTTCAAGTTTGATATTTGGTGAACTTCTCATTTGTTTAAATGGGAGTTTAACTTAATCACCTGTATTGTGTATGTCGAGTCAAAAAAAAAAAAAAAAGATAAAACTGTCGTAAACGAATATTCGACTCGACATACGCAATACGGGTGAATATCTCTAGTTGTTCTAAAAAAAAATTTGGGTAAAGGTTCCCTGATGATTTGCATTAGCAACACTGAAATGCGCATAGGATCCAGCTAATCCCTCAATACTCAATTTCAATGTATTTTTCATAAAAAATAAATTACTGATCAAGTAAGCTTGGGACTATTAGTGCATTACCAAATCGCCGAAACCCGAAAAAACACCAATACGACAAAAATATGACAAAACTAATAAAAGTGTCAATATTAAAAAAATCGCAAAAAACCTAAAAATTCGACTTGGCTTCCACAATTTCTCTCACTTTGCATCTGTAATCGGGCAAAACTGTACTGCTAATTTTTCAATTGCTTTGGGAGTAGAGACCTCGAACCGGCATTCAGTATCTACAAACATCTTCGGTGCTGGTATGGCCACAATGAAGTTCAGTAAACCACTTTCTTATCACTGAAATCGATAGTGAATAGTGTCGAGTATTATTTGAGTCATGTTTTTAAAAGTTTTTTGCCCTTATGCAAAAACGATTGTTAAAGTTAAAGCATGCTTTAAAACCGGTTTTGCCATAGAAAATTCGTTTGTTAAACCAACTTTAAGTTTAACAATCGTTTTTGCATAAGGGGGTTTGTCTTTACACTAGACATTTGTGGAACGTTTTGTTTGTTCTCATACACTGACCAATACTTTAATACATTACAAATAGGGTTTTATGACATTTAGTACTTTCTTCAAAATCTTGAGAATCTTGTCTTTCTATTTTTAACGTTCTTTTGAATATGTATTAAATGAGCTGTTAAAAAAGTTTGAAATTTTTCTTTTATGTTCTGATGAACATATTATCAAATTTAAATTCTTTTGTTATACGTATGTACAATATATTTTTTATTGAATTTTTCTTTTCTCTTTAAAGGTTCTCCAAAGAATTGATGATGTATCATTAATGTGTGATAAACGTATTGCTAGTTTAAAGAAACTGGCATTAAAACCACCGCGTCCCATACAAACGGTCACACCAGAACCGGCAGTACCGCTACAACCTCCAGGCGGGGCACCTCATCTATTGAGACGAAAACATAAGGTAAGTCTAAGCAAAGGATCTTGTATATTTTTTTTTTGGTGCAAAATTATAGTTATTTTGGCCTTTTATAATGCTTAGAAAATGAAATGTGTGCTACTTTAATTCAGTCAACAAAATAACAATTTAGTGATTGAGGTTATAGAAGTCATTATTGTTCCATTATGAGAAATAATTATTTCAAAAAAATTATACAGAAACAAGATTTATCATGAGTGCAAAATAGAATTATGTGCTCAGAGTACATTGTATGTAATGTGCCATTAAAATACATCTGGTTGACAGTGGGACTTGGTTAATTTTATGTCACTGCTTCTTATATGCAAACAATCAGCAACCGTTTGTGTCAACCTGTTAATGTCCGAATATAACATGCAGAGCCATCTGAAAGAACTCCAATAGGTCGCCCAATACAGTGAGTTGCAAAAGGAATTTTTTTTATAGTTTATCGATTAAAAAAAAATGAGTAAGCCGTTTATAAAAACAAATTTTTATTACTTATTTAAATACGCAGTTTCGAAATTTACTTCTTGAAAAAATACCCCCGTCTTGGCGGTACTTATTTTACCGGGTAGTAAAATTTCTGATGAAAGCTCGCCAGGTAGACTGCATGGTGGTTCCTATTTAGTGACGGATATTTTCTCTTAAAAGCACGGATATTTTCTCTTATTGACATAAAGATCAAACAGAATTGTGGCATAAACACATTTTTCATACAAAATTACACAAAAAAGTACATCCAGAAAGCAGTCGAGCGATAGAATCTATTTTATTTTGACATCGTGTTTTCTTATGTTCTCACATATAAATTAATATTCTCTCAACAATGCTACCATACTTTCAATTAATTTCATACAAAAGAGAATAAAACTAAAATTAGAGAGCACTTGAAGTTACTGCCGTAGATTTTATTATGGGCTTCTTTGTTAATTTGACAGCGATTTTTCTGAGGTTACGGACTAATTCTGTTTGATCATTTAAACTTTAGGTTTGAGATTACCCTACATTAAAAATTGCATAGAGGTTAAATAATGGAAGGTCCAGCCTCCACTAACATGCTGCACGATTGCCCAGTGCACCGTGTTAGGAACTAGGTCATATTTTTTGGGAACACCTACATAAGTACCCTATCCTTCACACATGTCTGAAGCAAGTACCCTTATATCCGGAGATCGTTATATGCCAAGATTATTCAGACACACTTGATCTCTCTTTATCATTAACTCTGAAGGGGAATAGGACCGATCTTGAAAGTGCTATCAAAGCATACATATTTTTTTGTACCCTTAATCAAAGACTTTTAAGCAAGCGTGCTGGCAAATATGGGTCTGAGATTAACTAGGGCACCTGCAGTGATTGCCTTATCCCACTCGCACTCCCAAAAGACCTCCTGTAATTTAATGTTTATAAAACGATCTTAACAGAAACCACTGCAGCTGCTGGAGAAGCTCGCCTAACATCATCTAAACACAAAACTTCAATATAATGCATGTTTCGTAAAACAATATAGTTAGAGGCAAAGGCTGCCGTTGTTTCGTCTGCTGCCAAGTATAGACAAAGGAACCAGTTTACCTATACACATTGGAATAGTCTAGTCCGAGATGAAAAGAGAAAATCTGTAATTTAATAATCCAAAATTGGATTCCTTTGAGGCAACCGCCAAAGATTTAGCTTTCAAATAAAGCCAAATTTGTCAAATTTTACAAATGAAAGCTCCATACTTCTGAAACAAACACTCTTATAATACCGATGCAATCTTTAAATTATACTAGTAACTATTTCCTAATACTGAATTGTTGCGTCTTGAGGGAGAACTATTTATATGGGTGCGTATGTTATAAAACACGAGACGAGGCATTTGAATGCATTGTTTGAAAGCTTGGCGCAGTGCCAATAGATTTTAAGCTATCAGAAAGCTGCAGTGAGAACTTAGATTGAATCCAGTCTTAAGCAGAGTTTCGCACACACACACACTTTCGTGGACACAGTGTGCTTCTTGGAATTATAAGGTTAATGGCTTGATTATGTATTGCAACCAAACTTCAGTTCGGTATCAGAGGAACAAGCCAATCGGCTTACAGCCGGCTCAAGAGCCGCCGCCGACTTTTAAAGTAACTTCAAGAAGCTGCCGATGCATGCGGCTAGCCTCGGCTCAAAATTGCAGCCGGCTAATTGTTTTTATAGTGGCAAATGTTTACCACATCTTACAAATTATGAACTTTTTTTTATAGAAATATGTTTAAAAATGTTATCAAAATCAAAACCAGCGGCTGTCAATATCAGCCGGCTTATGAGCCGCCGCCGACTATTTTTGCCTAAGCCGCCGCCGAACTTTTAAGGCGGCTTGTTTCTCTGTTCGGTATCCAAAAATTATTGGTTCTAATTACTAATGAAAAATTACATGATGTCGCCCACCAGCAAGCATTTCTTGGTTGCCAAAACGCACGATAGCTGTTATTTGCTAGATGTGGTCGGTAACACAGTTTTCAGCTGATAATAGACTCATAAGCAGGGTTGTCCCTGTTGTTCCCAGCTATTACGCCAAATTGATTTTAAAAATCGCCAAAAGTTGCCAAAATCAATTGTATGTAGTTTTTTTCTCTCTCTCTCTCTCGCTACCTGTATCTCTCTAACTTTCTCTAATGTTCTATTATTTTAAAATGACAGAATAGAACATTCTTTATTCTTTAATAAAAACTACCAGCTTTGTTTTTTTGTGTACTTCATCTCTTTCGTATGGCATAATTTTCTTCAAGTTTCTTGCAAGTTAATAATGATGGCAATAAAATGTGACCCAAATATTCACGATGCGGTCAGTGACTTTTATTTTAGCCAATAATTAAAACACAAACACAAACATAAATATTTTTAATATTTTTTTTTTATTTTTCTCTCAATGCATTACATTTTGTCAAGATTTTTGTAACATGTATTTTGTAGTTTTTAAATCATGAATTTCTTAATGGAAAATCACACAATCACATTTATTTTTTTATTATTTTTTTAAAGAGTTTAAAGCAAAATTCGAAAAATGTATGTATGTACATATTTGTTTTTCTTAAGGGCCCTGTATGAAATTTTCCCTCGTATAAATGCAGGCAGGTTGTAATATAATGCAATGCATTCGTTGCCCGCTTGATATTTCAAATGATTTATTAGTTTTTCCCAAACTAAAGAAATGTAAAGAAGGAAAAACTAAATTAAATAAAATGAAATAAAAAAAGCAGCGTCCTCATTGTCGTCGTTGGTGTAATCGTAAATTAATTTCTATGTGCGCATATTGTTTTGTTTAATAACATTTTAAGTAAAAGTGAAACTTTTCCATTTCTATTTGTAATAAAGGGTGTGCCCAAATTCAGGATTAAAATTTTAAGAGAAGTGATAAATTAAATTATAACTCCCATTAAATTTAATGAATACTAAAATAAAATAAATTATCTTATTCGATATTTGAATGCTCTAAAAAATAAAATAAAATTTATTTATTGCTATTATATATTTGTATTATAGTATGTTTCCACTGACATGATTTAGACAAATCATAATGATTTGTGCATATGGATAAATCACCTCAAAGTACATACATAGTTGATTTATTTCAAATAATGTCGAAAATATTATTTTTCGAATTCGATTTATGTATGCAACGCTGCATTGCTTTTAAAATTACAAACTCCATCCCTGGGTCATCCATCAATAGTGATTGACAATTTTAAATGTCAATTACATGTGTATAACATTCACATTACAGCTGCTGCGCCCACCTTATAAAGTACATATGTACATACGTGCAGAAATTGAATACGAAACTTCGAACAACAAATCACTCACAAGCTCGGTGGAAACACTTTGACGTGATTTATTTGAACTTAATGAATTTAAAGTCGGTAGAAACATACTATTACGCATAAAAATCGAATAAAAACAAGTTTTTAATACGACTTTTTACGAAATCGAAAGTATAGATTTATTCCTGTAGTGAGATTCACTAACTCTTTTTAACGATAATCGCATCGTTAAAATAATTATAGCGCAAATTTATCGAATTTGCTATTCAGCTGTGTCGTTATTTAAGCGACAATAATTTATGTGCTGTTATTTTATCGACAAAAATCAACAGAAAATATCAGCTGCGTAATATCGTTAAAAAGAAGTTACAGAATCACACAATCGTTATTGCAAGCGACAAAATGTATAGACAAAAATTGCGATTATTGGATCGTTAAAAATTACTGAATTGCACCACTGGGCTGTAATGCAATTTTTTTCAACGATCAAAATCTTTCATTAATTTTGTTACACCCGTTATTTTCCCTAAGCAAAAACAAAGTAACTACATATGTCGCTGGGAAAATCAGAAAAAGCCTGTGTATTTTTCTCTGCTTTTTGTAATTCTGTCAGTTATTTTTTTTTTGTACCCCAAAAAGTGTCATGGAAAAGGTGGAGTGCTTCGGTTAAAGTACATGCCCTTAGTTAAGTAGTTGTGATGCTGTAAGAAGAAAATATCGTTGTCACTTGTGCTCTGGCGAGGTTCAAAGTGGCGTAAAACAATGTTACTTGTCTATGTTTTTTCTTATTTGTCGGTTATGTCTTGTTATGTTAACATTAGAGCTGTGGATACGAACTTAACACATTTGTTAGCTGCAAACTAACATATAAAAAGTTCATATACATACATACATATGTATGAAAGTATGTATAGTTAAGTCTTTGAGGTTTTCAAGAATTTATAAAATTTCAAAAACAGTATGCTTTTTTAAGCTTTTAAAAAAGGCCCGTTTTTATGTACTGCAACAGCGCTAACGAGGTATCGTAAAGGGTTCGTTCGCTACACAGAACAAAAACAAATTTTAAAATTTTGTTGTTGCTTTCAATATAACTGCGTGACAAGAGTCGAACGTTGTCGACATCGTAGGACAGGCCCTAAATTTCTTTTCTATGTTTTATATCTTAGAAGATGCAGGAAGTACATATAAAGACTCAGTTTTTCCATATTTGTAAACCCTAAAAGTAGAAATAGCAGAAAAGTTCCAAAAAAATACATATTCACAAACAAATATTTTTTAGATAACCGTATTTTTTTTTTGCTTAGAATATTTTATCCCTAAAAATAATTTTTTATTTCAAGGCTGTAACTTTTTCATGTATGTATCAAGGCGAATTGATGCAATGTGGTCTTAATTTGCAACTGTCAGAATGTTTCCTAACGTTTTGGTTGATTTGACAGCAGGGAAATTATGTCAGCTGGTGAATTAAGATCACCTTATGTGAATTCGCCTTGGTATGTATGTACTCGTACATTAGAGTGGCCGTTAGTTGTATGGAGAATTTTTTTTGTTGATTTCTTTTATTCTCTCCCCCAAAATCGGTTCAGTTTTATGTAAAAAAAAAATGCAAAAAAATTCATAGCGATAAGTTGCGTTTCGCCCATTTATTCAAAATAATTTCCATATAAATAAAATTTTGGTATATACAATTTTTGGTATTTTGTTGGTTATTTTCTTCATTATTTTCTAAAATATTAATTTTATTTGAGAATTTTTTTTAGATTTAATTGAACTGTAGTGAATTTTAATCAGAAATAATTTCTTAATCAGGCTTAAGTTCAGTAATTTCAAATCTTATTGAATGAAATATTTTTATTAATTAATGTGAGTATCTAAAGAAGAGAAGAAAAATTAAACTAGACTTTATTAGCTGGGGAAATACCGATATTTTTCTGTGCAGCCACTTACTTCATCAGCACCCATGTCTATCTACTGGAGTAGAGATTATTATTAACTTAAATTTTCTATGAAATGGAATATGAGAATTGATCGCCAAGTGAACATATTTTTGTCACGTGCCCATGATGAATTAAGTGAGACATTTTTTAAATTTAATTGAACTGTAGTAAATTTTAATCACACATTAATTAATAAAAATATTTCATTCGGTAAGAATTGAAATGACTGAACTTAAGCCTGATTAAGAAATTATTTCCGATTAAAATAATAATTTTAGCAAAATACTTTCTTTGAAGCTAATATTGTTGACTAGAAAAGCTAAAATATTGCCATATATCATATTCTTGTAAAATTATTTTTTAAAAAGTTAGCCATATGCAAACAAATTACATTGAATAAATGGGCTTAAAGGCAACTTTGAGGGGCGGACGCAGCCCCTAAAACGCAAGTTATCGCTATGAAATTTTTTTGTATTTTTTTTTACATAAAACTGAACCAATTGGGGGGAGATAATATAAGAAATCAAAAAAAAAAAAAAAAAGTAACGTCCACTCTAATGTACATACATATGTACATACGAGTTCCTATCTAACTACTTATGTACATATATGATGGCATATGCTACATATTATGTTGTACATAAGTTTTTTTTTTATTTCCGACGACAGATATTCGTTACAGTTGTGTCTATAACATTATTTCTATTAATGTGTTTGTTAGGGATGGGCAAATGAAGAAAATGTATCGATATATATCGTATCGATATTTTTGAACAGTATCGATATATATTTTTTGAAAACATCGATATTTCGATATATCGATATTTTTGCTGCATTAACTTCGAATGCACAATTACTTACTTTAAGAAATTCAATACAAAAAAAACTATTTATGTTAAGTAATATGTAACCTACTGTAGCTCCTTAAGACTTCATTCATCTTTACTTTCTGTTGCTGCTCTGTGCTGTGCCGTTCTGGTTCTAAATTTTAAAAGTTACTTTTTCTGTAATAAATTATCAGCTGTTTCGGACCAGAATGGTCACAGTTTTCCACTAAAGTGATGAGTTTTGCATCGTCCATTGTTATTAGAGTTTTTCTTTTCCTGGACTTTTTAATTTCCCGGGAAAGTGGGAATAACTTTTCGGTTTTTATCGTTTATAAACACATGCCAAAAAAATAATACAATTTCAGTTCCCGGGCGTAATTGTTGTAAAGTTTTAGCTATAGTTCTACCATCGCATTCATAAAGTGAATAACGACATGCATCGAGGAATGTGTACGCAACATAACAGAATTAAGGAGAGAAAAACTAATGGCTTATATGTATATGATTTTTATAAACCAAAAAGAGTCAGCTGATTCGTAACAGAACAGAAAGTAAAAACAAATTCTGCCCTTAGGCTTATACCCACACAATCCAAAGTCACCTGCCGTAGTTAGGTCACGATACTCGTAAATAAGAATCGATGTATCGATATATAGGTTTTTGAAATATCGGCGATATATATCGATATTTATTTTCTCAAATATCGATATTTCGATATATCGATATTTTTTGCCCATCCCTAGTGTTTGTTATGAAAACCATTGCAGGCAACTCATTAGCAAGCAGATCTTTCAATTTAAATTTGTCTTTCAAATCACGTCTAGTTTGAAAGTGAAATTAATTAACAATAATAATAAAATAAAGAAAATTTAAACAAAACACTGTCATAAATATTTAAAATACGTAAGATAACTAGCATGCAAAACAAACTAAAGTAATATTTGATTTATCTCTGCACAATAACTAAAAGTTCAGTGCTCTTTTTATGAAAATAAAATTATGTAGATACATTTTTCCAAAAGTCAACATAAATAATTTACTTCAATATTATATTTTTAAAACTCGCTTGATGAATTTCTATTTGAATCTAGATATTGAAAATATTTTATTCATTTCATTTTATTTCTTCAGTCTTTCTAAAAATTTAGGCATGTTATTCAAAAACCTCTTCCCACATTTTGAGCTCAAAAACGAAGCAAGCAAGTGTTTGATATCTTGTTCTAAAAAATGATATGTAATACATGCTGAATTGGACTTCGCCGTTAAGTCACTATTTCAGATATCCAAACATATTTTTTGAATTTAGCATCACTTAGCGCAAAATGGCGGCATTTTTTCACATATTTCCATTTAGATGTTTTTTTAAACTTATTTTAAATTTGTATAGCTATGCTATTTATGGCGCGATACAGGAGTTAGGACGTGATTTTCGTAACAAAAATAATCGACACTATTACAGTTATAAATTTAAGTTTGCTTTGATTTCTTTGTACTTAAAAGCAGAGTACGAAAATAAACAAAACAAAGTGTTTGATTTTGTTTTGTTTCGTTCTTTGAAGGGAGTGAAACAAAAACAATGAGAACGATTGCTCAATTTATTTTTCTATTGTTTTTGCACTTGAGCATAAGCTAAGAGAACACAGCCGATAGGCTGTAAGCCGGCTAACAGCCGTCACCGGCCACAAAATACATTTATTTAATTTAAAACAATATATTAATTTAATTTAAAAGAAAAGAAATAGATGGAATCGCTTAGAAATATTTGCAGCGAATTTTAAATTATCATATAATATAATTTTATTGCATTGTTATTTAACACATTAAGTTTGTGTTATATAGCCAAGCAGCATAGCTATAACCGGGTGTACTGAGACACCTCTCTTTTTTTAATAGTGATTTGTTTTTTCAAAAGCTCATAGTTTTTCAAGCAAATCATTGGGAAATGCATGTACGAGACATACTTTCTTAATTGATCCTTTATCGCAATTGCATGCCTTTAGAATTATTTAAGCGGTTACATCATTTGACGTGAGATTAATTAATCGGAAAGTATTGTATTTTAGTTTAGCTTTGATAAATTTCGATAACTTGTATAAAACTATAGGTCCACTTCATATACATGCATATTTTATTTGATAAGTATTCCTATGACACGCTAAATTATATATGTAAATACCCATGTGCGAAGATTTTCTGTTCCGAAATATAAAAATTTTACTTTTAAAAAACTAATAGAACGACTAAGCTTAGCAAAAATTTAGAGTAATTATTCGTCAGTGCAAAACTTTTATCTGAAGTAGATTAAAGCAAATTAGAGTTGAGAAATTGTCCATCACCATGATAAATAATGATGATAGAAATTCTGATGAAAATTCAACTGATGTTAATTTATTTTGTTACTCGAAATATGATAGAAATGTTTTAATTAATAAAGGTCTCACTTTTACGTTAATTTTTGTTTGGCACATATCTAGCGCGTTATAGGAGGGTTAGCTGTAATCGTCTTGGGCGGTAAAGTAGTTTATCTTATACGCTAAAGTGAGTCTACATTTCAAACTAAATACAAAAATTTCAAAAGAACTTTATTATATGAAATACTTAATCCATGCGACAGATCTATTTACGCAATATAAATAAAACTTTCTTGTCAACTCATATCAAAAAATGTTTCTTATGTATGTACTTATTTGATTAAACGTTTAAAAGTTTTGTTTGACCTGTGATTTAAACTATTTGCCTGCATAATTCCTTTTTTTGTGTGGTCATACCTACTTCAAGTAAGATTTATTACACACAGTAGTAGTCTTCGTTACCTCCACATTTACCTACGGAAATTGTATTTATATAGTTTTAATTTTATTTTAAATTTTTATTACACATACTGCTGGTTCCGCCGTGCAAGAGAAATTCCCATAAAATGGTTTTAAGTTTTGCATATTTTAACATGATATATTTTTTTATGTTGTACGAGTATGTATGTCAAAGTAATACAGATTTATCTTGATAGTAGTAACAAGTTTTTGTTTTACTTTTCGAAAACGTTTTGTCAAAATTTATTTTAAATATCCCTCTAGTCAGCCAAGAACCATATGTCTCTATGTCAACACTCTTTTCTCTAGCGACAATTGCACTAGTTGAAATATCGACAACTTTCCTTCTATGCGCGAGTAGAGATACGTTAGAGACAGCATTTCTAGTGTATTTCTGGTGATATTGTCAATGAACGCGTCAATAGTTTGTTTTTCTTTTTTATTATGCTATGGAATAATGTTAAAAACTTACGTACATATATATGTATGTATTTAAGTTTGTTGCCCAACCCTTATAAAATTGTAGACGAGGGTCACTAAAATGTACTAATGAGTCCTTATTTCAAATGTCTCCATATGGTCGATTACATTGGCTGCGGTACACCTATTCAGTTGTACTATTGACAATGTCACTAGTAAATCACTACTATTTTACTATTGACATCGAGCGAGGAAATATCGATATTGTAGACTAGAGCCCCTAAAACTTACTAGTGAATCTTTGGTGCCAATGTCTCCATGTGGTCCCAAAAGAACTACTTTGTCAGTATTGCTACAGTCTAGTGGTGGATTTTCAATGACAAGCTAATGTTAAATGTCAATAGATGATTACATTGGCTGGGGTACACTTGGTCAGTAGTGCTACTGACAATGTCACTAATAAATCACTACAATTTCACTATTCGCATTTTCTGCAGGGATGTGTAAGCATATGTATACGAGTACCTACAAACATATGATCATATTGTTTTCATATCAGAATTGTTTTTGAAAGTTATAAAACAAAATATATTTACAATATAATTTACCTATTTGCCTACTCTCCCTCAAGCACTTGTGGATGATTTTGGTTTTGATATGGTAAAAAAGGAATAAATATCTATAGGAAAATGCTTAAAGGTTACCTATACTCATACTATTATACAAGTATAAAGGCTGCATGCTTACAATAATCGTTGGCTTTCGGCGGCGGCAGAGCAGCTTCGAGCAGGCTGCCGGCCTTCGAAAATATTCGGCGGTTAAAGTTATCGATTTATATAAGAGAAAGAAAAGAAGAGTAAAAAATGTCATACAATAAACATATTCAAAATGTAAAGCCGGTTTTAAACGAAGAAAAACACCTTAAACAACGAAGCGGCAACTCGTTTACTATGTACTTGATTTTGCAAAAATTCAACCCTGATCAGATGCTAGACACACACTTTGCGACATGCAAAGTGTAATAAAGGCTCAGTTACACGACTGTAATGTAAAGTAACTGCAACGTAGGAAACATCTGATCGATACTCTATAACCATTTGCATTACTTTAATTTGAAATTTATTTGCTGGTGTTTCAGCAACAATGAAATGCATATAGACAACGCTGAACCACCAGCAAATAAATTTCAAATTAAAATAAACTTCTGACAATATGTCGAATGATAAATTTCTTAAACATTTACATTACTTTTCACATAACAATATCGATCAGCTGTTTCCTACTGTTGCAGTTACTTTACATTGCAGTCGGGTAACTGAGCCTTAAGTCGAAATACGGCAACCACAAATAATTCAAAATATATGACTCTGTTAATGTTGACACATCCATGCTGCCAAATAAAAATAAACAATCAGTCAATCACTCCTAAATTTATTTAATTCTTTTAAAGGTTGAAAAATTTTAAAAATATACGTTTGGAAAAAACGATTAATTCAATTTAATACTTTTTTTCTATTGATAAAATTGCGTTTTTTAATTTTATTGCCGCCGACACGTAGAATTGGTAACATTGAGAGGGAGGGAGAAAAGCAATTTAAAAACAATAAATAAAAGTAAACAAAAAATTAATTAAATAATAATTTTGGAATAATTTACCAGCTAGACAAAAAAAAAATGTTAAGAGCTTGGTATAAAAAAAAGATGTGTGATCAAATGCATTTTTTTTTTTTCATTCCAAACAGTAACTAGAGAAATAATTTTATTTAAAACCAAAAAAATAATAAAAGAAAATCAGCAGGGGCAGCATAATAAGAAAAATGTATCAACACGCACGACTGCGCAATCGCAACTCAATTCGCAATAAAAATAATTAAATAAAAATCACAAAAACAAAAGATCAGCATGAAGCCGCAGTTAATTGCTGTGTTATATCTTTTTTCTATTTGTTTTTTTTTTTCGTTTTTGTTGGAAAAAAATAAAAATTAGTCATATATGAATTAATAAAAAGTACAATTACATACTTTCGTTTATTTATTTTTTTGTTTTAATAAAAAAAAAAATAACTAAAGAAGAAAGTGCGTGTGTTTAGTAAAATGTTGGAGAAAAAACTTTACTCAAAATACAATAAATTTTCGAATTCTTTACGCTAATGAACTTCATTACTATAGCTGAGTGCTTTTAGAAAACGAAAACGAAACTTCGTGTGAGAATTATTATTGTAAACAATAAATAAAATTGGTTTTTGTTTTTCAATATACATACTGACATCGAAAGTTTTCGTTCGCAAAGCCTTCTAGACGATAAAAACAGCTGATTTGCAACCTACTAAAGACTCACTTAGCCGACTGTAATGGAATGTAACTGCAACGGTAGGAAACAGCTGATCAATATTGTTATGTGAAAAGTAATGTAAAGATTCTTACATTCCGGTTACATCTCTATAACCATTTACATTACTTTTCACATAACAATATCGATCATTTGTTTCGTACCGTTGCATTTACATTCCATTACAATCGGCTAACTGAGCCTTAACAAGTGGAACCCAGAACGTAAAGGTACGGTCAAATGTTTGCCAAGTATGACCGTACCTTAAGCAATCGCACACAAAATTGTGTCCAACTATAACCGATTGGGCAAAAACAAGTGTAAAATCTAACTAAACAACAGATTTGACAGTTTTTGCATATGAAAACCGTGGTAACTGACAATTTTTTGACTGACGATATTAACATTTTAAAATAATTTTGGACGTATGACCACCGCGGCAGTTGGCGAATATGTCCAATTTGGGCCTTTTTTAGAGCAATGACTTGGCCCCACAGGAAATAATCGAGAGGTGTTAAATCATTTATTAAAAATTGTAATTGATGCTTTAAAAATCATATTCACCTTTATTCCAGTTGTCGACACATCGACGTCACTTTAACACAATACCAAAGTCGATTGTTTAATTAAAATCAAATAAAAATATGTAATTTGAACTAAAAAAATCTTTTAGTACAATTAAGGTCAAAAAAGTAAAATGTTTTAAAGTTGTTGGTACAATTTTGAAATTCTCAATGCCATCCCTGACATATATACATGCATGCATGCCGCCTCTGCAATTGTACTTTA
This sequence comes from Tachina lurida, assembly GCA_944452675.1. Classification (NCBI taxonomy): domain Eukaryota; kingdom Metazoa; phylum Arthropoda; class Insecta; order Diptera; family Tachinidae; genus Tachina; species Tachina lurida. The sequence continues at coordinate 121,963,527 of OX101756.1, forward strand.
ATAGCCCTGTAATTGTTATTTTTAATAACAAAAGACATCTGTTTTTTGACACATTTCTGTTAGTTTCTACTAGAGATGCACGCGTTTCGTGAACACGCACGACCCAACACGGAGTGTTCGTGACAAAAAATGTGATTTTGTGCGTTTTCGGGCATTTTCGTGTTGAGCAAAACTGACACGAAATACACGAAACGATTTTAGATGTAAAATATGTATGAATGAATTTACAGTAGAGAAAAACGTGAATATTTTGTATCGTCAAACACACAACAACAGCATATTTTGAGTATTAGCTGTGGTGGCAGATAGTATCAGCTGGCAGTGCCAACTTGGTGGCATATTTTGAAAAGCGACTCTTGAAAAAATCAATAAAATTTTCTGATTTTCAAATACTATACCAATATAATATAATGTTGAAAAAATTTGTCGCGTGCGTGTTCAGCGTCTTGGTATTCGTGTTCGTGTCATGTTTGTTGGAAAAATTCGACACGCGCCATTCTCTAGTTTCCACCAACAAAATGCATGTGTTTTTTGGTGTTGTAATTTTGTTGTAGTTCTGGTGGTACCTGGCATAATTGTACCATGTGGTTGGTGACTTCATTAATCTCTCTTCACAAAAATTATAATTCAATTAGGTGCAAGCGACCTCAGCTCTTGACATGCTGGTCTGCATTACAAAATATTTGAACAAATCATGACACAGTCAATGATCTTGCAGACGAGGCAGGCGGCATGTTTTCATTGTTTTAATAATTTTATATTATTTATTTTTTTCTTACTGTTTATGTAATTAAAAAAGATATATAAATTTGCATAAATAATTTCTCTTAATTATTGTTTTGTTTTGTGTGAAAGGTATTCATCCATTTATCCAGCCAGCAGCAGTAGTTATTTTTCCCACCAAAATATGTGTGTTAATAAATAATTTTTTCTTTAAATCAAAGTTAATGATCTTGTGAACTGATTAACTTTTACCATGAACAATATTATTTTGTAACAAATACGTAAATAATATGCTCTATGCGATTTATAAGGATTAAAAGTTTCGGTACTTCAGCAGTGAGATACATAATTTAATCTCAAAGAATAATTAAAAAACAAAACCTAGAAAAAAGTAAAGAAAAAAAAAATCATAAAATTTTTAAAATTTACAAAAAAATATTCATTTAATTTTAGCAGAATCTTAGAAGAATTTTTCACTGCGAATTTCGAACAAACAAAAGCTTTTAACAGCCTCCTACTATGTATTTTATACTTAAATTTGACTTTTAATTCGGCTTCACGTACATATTTTGCATACAAATATTTCCTTTACATACATCTAATCTCAGTGTCTCTATCTTTAAATGGCAACATTAATTCTCTTAAGTAATACAACGACAAAGTAAAATAGTTAATAATTGTCTTTTTAAAATAATAGTTAAATATCTCTAATCTACATTTTGCATTAAGCAATGTTTGCATCAATCATATTGAGGTTACAATCAACCCATTGCAAGTAATCGCGACGTTTCTAAATAAAATTCCAAAAGCAACACAAAAACAAATACATATTTCTTTGCATGGGTCCATATGGGAAAATTTTATAAGTTACACAGAAAGAAATATTTTCGATTAATATAGCCGTTGTGTGTATAAACTACCCTGCAGGAAATGGAACTGACACAAGACTAGTCACGTGATCGGTCTTTAAGTGATAGGGACCAGTCCGAGTTCTAACACTTCCTATGAAGCGTACCAGTCACTTTAACGTGGAGATGGCCTAGGATGGGGTTAATTAATACTTTGTATACGCCTTTTGACTTGTCACTGAACTATCACACAGTAACTTATTTGATGTTGAATAATATAAATTATTTAAAAATGTCAGTCCGACCAGCGTGACCGTTTGACCGACTAAAGTGGCAAATTGCCAATTTTTTTGTCCCTTTTTTTTTGTGTTTTATATACTACTACAAAAAAAAAATAATGTAGTTTTCTCGTTTTTTACCTTTGCACATTTTTTTTTGATAAATCCCCTTTTGGTGCCACGTTTTGATAAGCGTCATCGGTCACCCGGACACTCAACTCTTATAATGAAAACTTATAGTTTTTGTATTTATTGTTACAAATTCAATTATAATTTATTTTTGGGACTCGAACTGACAACCTTGTGAATGATAGGCTCGCACACTACCCACTCGACCACAGAGGCACTCATATTTCAAAAGTATAAACACCTGCTAAACTTAGATTAATATCCAAGTCTAGCTACGGGACTTGTTCCAGAGTGACTTGACGGTCCATTTATATCGATTCACTTTCTTTCCCACCGAACTCTTTCTTATATATGTATATACTAAACCAAAAATAAAAATAAAATATATTCGTAATACATAATACATGCACTACCGGAGTCTTTCTTATATAGATATACTAAAAAAAAAATATTCGTAGTACATATAATTTATAATATTCGTAATAGTGCCTGCCGTATTGAACTATGGATGAACTAATGGAGAATAAAAGTAAACGAAAAAAAAATGTGTTCAGGTAACATTTACCCGGCTTACGTGGAAACACCACATTAATTCTAGCGAACACAAATGAAGCTTAAATTAATTCAGATACATTGGCTGATTAACTAGTAAAAATTCAATCCTTTTAATATACTTTTGAAATCCGATATTTGAATCTATTTCTGAAAATCATGAATTTGAACTCGTATTACCAAATTTTCAACTTGGCATTTTCTGAAGGATACAAACTTTTTTGGGAGTCAAGTCCTGGACTCAGCTACAATACTAGAACGAGTCCCAATAACTAGAACGAGCATGCTGTGATGTCTGTTGAAGCTTTTTAGCTGTTAAGACGTTTGCTAATTCTCAATTACTTTATGGTAGATTTTATATAATTCCAATTTTTTTTTTTTCAAGAATTTGGTTGGACATTTTCTGATAAATTGGCATTAGCATTAACGTAATTCAGCGTATAGAAAATATTAAACAATACCTTAATATAAAAACCGCCTAACTAATTTTTTTTTTAAATCGAGATTTTGGCATTTTTCAATATATTAGATACATCACGAAAATGGTGAATATGTAACCACTTCACGATATATCTTCTTTTCTGCATAGACTACGCCCTACTTTTTTTAACACTCCCATTTTCTCAAGTCCTACGACGAGTACGCTTGGTTCAATTGTCACCAAATTTTCTGCAGGGTAATTATAAAAATAAAAAACAAATGACAATGGCAAGATTGTTTGTAAATTAGTGATGGTAATTTGAACTTTCATTACAAAAAATCTTTCAACAAATTGTTATACGATTAATCAAAACAATTCACGTATTCCATTTGCAATGAAAAAAGTTTTTATAGAAGGCTTAAATGGCATTGAACACAGTGGTAGAGTTGGGCAAAACAGTTCCTTTTCTGGTATCATTCCGGACGATCCGAAAGATTAAAGGACCTAGGTCCTTCCTTTCCTTTATCGTTCCGTATTTTTTACTTTGAACAATGAATGAACACTCGGTCTTAAACGTTTGTGTTTAATGTTTGTCAAAACAAATTAAGTACTCCTCAAGACGGTTTGCAATTACGGAACGAGGAACGATAACAAATTAACCTTCAAAAAATCCGCACCTTTCCAATTAGGGAATCGTTCCATGGAACTAGGTCGTGCCGGAACGACGCAATTCTACACAGTAGAGGTGTTCCAATTTAACTCAAAGAAGGCTTAACAGTACGAATAGACGTGCAATTTTTATTTCTGAATACAAGCAGAATGACGTCACAAAAAAGTTTGTGTTCAAACTTATTTTAAGGGGTGGCTAAACGTACATACATATGTACATATGTATAATGTTAAAACTGAAAATTTAAGTTCTCGTAGGCATACAAATGCCGCGTTTTAAGTTTTGATTTTTTAATACTTATGCCACAGGGCATATATTTTGTGCTTCTGCTTGATTTTTTCTTTGTAATAAGCTTATTCACCCTTATCGGGAATAAAAGTTCACGAGAAATTTGTTCTCTTTCCCTAAAATTGTGATCGCCAAAGTTTGCGTTGTTGTTGTGTCAGTATACTATTTTCTAATTTGTTCGCCTTTTATTCCCGATAAGGTTGATTATTTCTAGTTTCCCGCTATTATTTTCTACGAAAAAGATAATTTTGGCAGCTTGTGTTCTAACATAATTGCTCAGACTTGTGTTTGAGCAATTATTTCCAAACATGTGTTCGAACACTAACATTTACAGTTTACACGGTAATTGTTTGTGTTAGCAACAGATTTTGACAATTCGTCGTTTGGTTTCTGGTTTGCTGCAGACAAATGTATTTTGAATATACTGTACCGCAAACCAGAAACCAACCGACGTATTGCCAACACAAAAAATTTCCAAACTTATGTCTCGTGTAAACTTATGTCTACTGTAATGGATTTGAATGAAATTTAGTAGACATATAGTTATGGTCCAGATTCAAATATGTATAGGGTACTACTACTAGGGGGTAAAACCGGTAAATATTTTTACTTTTGATATTTTTTCTGTTTGTAGATAAACTTGTTATAAAAACAGTTTACAGGCCAATTTCAGTTTCTTTCTGGCTGCGAACAAAAATAAACCAAAATTAAAAACAAATAAAGTATGATATTTTTCCAAGTGTTAGGCAATAAACCTATAATATAACCCAAAAACTATTTGAAATATTTACATATCGCACACTAAATCATAAAGAGTCACAACTCAAAAAATTTCAGATTCTGAGTAGTGGCAAATAACTGTTGATACTGCACAAATGACGCAAGTATGTGACATAAAAACAAGTGTAACGGTATTTTATATTCTTCAAGAAGACTGTATTGCAAAAGAAATTGTTGAAGTCGTTATAGATTTCTTCAATTAACTGGTTTATAAAAAAGCAAAAGGATTTTTATAATTTTGAGTTGTGAGTCTTTATGATTTAGTGTGCGATATGTTTTATAAATATCTGCAAAAAACACAGAAGTATGTAATGGGTGTTTTTTATTGAGGTATAGAACTTTAAGTTGGCATCACTTTTTTAACTGGCGGCCATTTTGTCAGCTGTCAAGTGATTAATATTTATTTTGGTTTGCCATTTCATCATGAACAGGTTGACGAAAATAATGGTTCAGTTCGCGAAGTTTACCGCAAGCTCCGTCCATTTTATGGTCGACATAATCGTCCATCAGAGCAATTAATTCGGTTAACCATGGATCGTTTTCGCACTACGTTTACTCTATGTGATAATAAGCATCCGCAGAGACGTCGAACAGTGCGCACCGAAGAAACAATTGCCGCTGTAGAGCAAAGTGTTGAAGAGGACCCGAATGAATCGATTCGCCACCGTGCACAGCAATTGGAGCTTTGTCCATCAACTTTATGGAAGATTTTGAAGATTTTGAAGATTTTGAATGTGGATGAGTTGTGGTTCCAACAAGACGGCGCTACATGCCACACAGCGCACGTCACAATCGATTTATTGAAGGAAACATTCGATGAGCGCATAATTTCGCGGAATGGACATCATTGGATTATTTTCTTTGGGGATATGTGAAGTCGCTCGTCTACGCCAACAAACCAGAAACGTTAGGGGACTTGGAAGCCAACATTCGTGGCGTTATTGCCAACATACGGCCCCATATGCTCGAAAAAGTGGTTGAAAATTGGACCTGTAGAATTGGCTTTATTCGAGCCAGCCGCGGCGGCCATATGCCCGAAATCATATTTAAACATTAATGGCATAAAATTATCCTTCCAATAAAGCCAAATTGATGGGCATTAAAACGATTTTCTTGTGTTTTATTTCAATTCGAAGTTCTATACCTCTAAAAAAACACCCTTTACATACATTAAGTGACAAATAGACTTCGAACAATAGCAAAAAAACCATGAAGCCAAAAAACCTCAACACCAAAATAGAAACACACACACACACAAACACACACACACACAAACACACACAGAAAAACTTATTTGAGCTAAAGATGACAACACAAAAAAAATGTTAAAACTGTGAATGAATGCTGTTAAACTGAAAGTGGCAGGCAAGAAGAAGAAAAAACAAACAAACTTGCATCATAAGGACAAGGAAAAAAAAAGTAAAGATGCGTATATGTACATACTAGTATTTATTTATTTCTGAAATGAGTTACATACATATAAGAAAATTTACTGCTGGAAGAAAGTAAACGTTCAAATAACAACTGAATTGCTGTTAAAGTATCAACAGTTAACACGTACTACATGCATACATACTTACATACTTACATACATACATATATACATATATACAAATGTAAAAGACCATAAGTATGTGCGTATGTACATACATATGTACATTTGTATGTACGTACGGGTTTACAGTACGTTTAACTACAGTCTATTCAGTGCAATGCAATTTATACAGTGGGCGTTGGATTGTTGATTGTAAAATCATTCCCCCTTATTGTGAATGGTGTCGTCGACGTCACATCAAGGAGACAGTAAATATTGTCACTTGTCTACTCTTTATCGGCAGCAATTGGTTCTTATTGACAATCTCTTACTAATCTCTAAAACCTTGTATGTAAATTAATGTAGCATGTTAATAGTAATCGATTGTTGTCGACAAAGAGTAGACAAGTGACAATTTTTACTGTCGTCTTGATGTGACGTCGACGACGCCATTCACAATAAGGGGGATTGTTGTATGAAATTCTTGTGAAATTTTTTTATAAAACTACTAGCGGCTCCGAACTCGTTGGTCTGATATTTTTGAAACTATACTTAAAATTTATAAATTTTTTGTTATTTGTTACTCACTGATAATGTTAAAAAAAGATTAAAACGTAAAAAAGGGTATAAAAAAATTAAAAAACAGAATAAAAACAATCAAACCCGAAACGAAACTTTCCCTAACCTAAGTATAAAAAAACCGGTTCCGAACCGCATAAAAAATAGGCTATGTTTGACGCTGGTAATGTAGCTGTCCATTGGTGAAAGAATTTTGAAAACCGGTTTAGCGGTCAAAAATCCGTGCCAAATACAAAAATAAAACTGTTCCGAACCGGATAAAACATAGCCTATATTTTACGCTGGTAATGCAGCTTTCTATTGGTAAAAGAATTTTCAAAATCGGTTTTAGTGGGTTGCGCGTGAAAGCGTAGCAAAACAAACAAACAAACTCACTTTCACATTTATAGTAAAGGGTGTTTTTTTATAGAGTGACACAAGTTTAAATCATAATAAAACTAGGAAATATATTTTTAATAGCAATAAAACGGACTTTATTGGAAAGAAAATTTGATGAAATTAATGTTTAAACATGATTTCTGCCATGTGGGCGCCACCACGGCTGGCGCGTAGAAGGCGCAATCTGGAACACCAATTTTCAACAACTTTTCGCAGCATTTGCGGCCGTATTTCACGACAACTCTTCTAATGTTGATATCCAGGTGTTCAATTGTGTGTGGCTTATCACCTTAGACAAGTGACTTAACATAACCCCAATCCAATGGGGTTAAATCACACGATCTTGGTGCCCAATTAATTATTTTTTCAGCAAAAGTTTCTTTGAGTAAATCAATTGTAGCGATATACATTCATATATGTATCTGGTTTAAAAACTCTGTGAAGCCTATCCGGATATTCACACTAACCATGATTGAGGTAGAAGACTCAAATGCTTTTTTTATTACAGACATTTTTATAATGTTTAAATAAGGGACTTACATGCCGATAAGTCTGCGTATGAAAAATTAGTGGATGAAACTCAAAGGATTAGTTTCGAGGTAGACAATCAGTGTAGTGTAATACATTAAAATCAAATTTATTAAGGTACTACTCGTATATTTGTAATATACAATGAAGTCGCGATCATATCTCTATCAGGTGTATAAACAGCATCTTAATGAGATGGCGCAATATTTCTAACCTACAGTTAACCGGGCTACCGGGGCATATACGTGTGCTCGTAAGCTCTTCACAATTGTGCAGACCAGATGGTCATACGAGTTTTTACCTGCTCTACTCAAAATAAACTTGACAACGGTACAATCCCAAATGGTCCGCAATTCTGGAAGGAATCGCGACGGATCAGCTTTGTGCACTAGTGGCGGTCCCAATATGCCATGTAAAATGAGAAAACGGTTGAAATCTGTCACTGCCCGGCTTTTGGTGATCAAAGGGCGTTTCTCAAAGGCTTTACATTTCTCTGTCACCTTGAAAAAAGTATCGGAATTCGAAATAAGATCCTAATACAGCCAACTTCAAAAATTCTAAATTCTCTCTCCCTTTTTTTAAATTTTTCGCCATCTATTTAGAATACGAGTATGTAGAAGGACCTTATTTTTGGAAAACTTAATTCCGAGTGAATTACTCCCCATGGAATATTTATTTATTAGGTTGATCGCAATTTTGTTGTTTGGTCCCACTGTTGGTGTTACTCTACTTAAGTAAGTGTGATGAGTACTTCTAACCGCTACTACAGTAAAAAGAGTACTCGTACTGTTGCTGTGTTATTATTTACGGAAGTGTGTACTGACGAGTACATACATGCATATTTTGCAGTGATAAAATAAAAATAAAAAATTATAATAACACGAGTTATAATGAAAACTAAATAAATTTCTTTGTTATTTGATTTGTGGTCGAAACAATAAATTTCATTTTGATTGCCCTTTTAGCCGTTGCTTGTTTCTTTAGTTTTTTTCTTTCTCTCTACTTTTTCTTCTTGCTTTGTTTAATTTAAGCAGAACTTTATGGAGGTTATTTAATAAAATGTAATGTATAGTGTAGTATAGTATGTATTTGTGTATGCACATAGTATTAGTATGTTGTACATACTTATTTTATGTAGCAATAATAATTTAACACATTTCTTTATTTGATTTTGAAGCCGGAAAACGAAACACATCAACAGCTTATAATGCACCATTTATTTGTAATTATTATAGTTTTCACTATTTCGTAATGCGCAAACAAATAATCAAATTGTTAATAATGCTAAAGCGTACAGTGTGTTATAAAAAGTTGACTCTCTTGACAGGTTGCTGAGAGGATAAGTTTTCAGTTCACTTGTGTCCAAATAACAGGTCCCTTTGTGTTACCTTAAAGAGGCAAAGCAATAGTGCAAGTAAAAGATAAATATATATATTGAAAAGGAGCTTAATTGTATTTTCGTTTTTGCAACATTGCGTGAGTGTTTGTGTGAGTTTGTGTTACCTTTTGTAGCACCCTTACAGCGCCTCTAGTGTTAAGTAAGTGCACTGTTTAAAGCTATGTAGCCATTTTGTTCGTTATTTTACCTCGGTGACGATTCATGCTGCAAATATCGACGAAGGAGGGCGCAGCGATGTGCATTGGCATAGATACTAATGCATATCAGAATCAAAATCTATGATGTTGATATGACTGGATCTGGTTAGGAATTGAACTCGAGCTGCGGAAGGCCGCCATTAGCTTTGTAGTCGATGCACTAACTAACTTCAGCCAACAACAATCTGTAGGCTAGAGACATGCTTGTGATTATTTTGACTCACGTCACACACACCCACGCGTATAAGCATTACACTCACGCACAATTTCAAAGTTTCTTACAATCAAAATATTTTTATTTGCTCGTGCTCACGCTCGCTGAATACCAAAGTTTTCACGCACGCTCATGACAATTTTTTTTAGCAAAAATGAAGTCTGTAGGAATTTCTAAAAAAAATAATCAATAGCTACTTCTTTCCAGCGCAAAGTGGTTCAATTGCCCTTTTGTGTATATTCAATATAATGTTCTAATATTTTTCTTACGCACTGTTGTGCTTCAACAAAGTAAACGACTTTAATATGTCTGTATTTACGAGTGTGTAAAGATCATGATGCTCATCATAATACATCGTATAGTGTTAATTTGTTAAAGCCTCCACATGGATTTCGTTTAATCTAACCCTAATAGCTAAACTGTAGATATTATTGAAGATCTGTTTTTATTTCCATCTTTACAAACTGTATGCAACGAGCATTTCTTTTTTTTTTTCTTGTTTTATATCTTTATTTCTGTTACATTTTACTGTTGCAATAAGTAAAGTTTCCACTATTATTGCTTTTTTTGTCATTTCACATAAATATTGTTGCTACTACCATTTTTTCCATTATATAATAATCAGTTGTGTACATAAACTTAGCTTTTGTTTAATGACTTTTTAATGTCCAAAATGTAAAACAAACTAAAAAAATTCTCGCTTGACCATAAAGTTTGTCTAGAAATTTTATAATTTAATAAAATGAAATGGAATTGTGGTATTCGAAGAATTACTTTAACGCTACAATCAATCCAACTGTTAGAGTTTAACGCCCCTACTGTGAGGAGTTTTCGATCTTCGGCTATGCGTCGGGTAGTTTTTGGTTTGCCGCAGTAATAATGTATTTTTAATATACTGTGCGGCAAACCAGTAACCACCCGTCGAATGGTCGCAGGATTTGATAAAGCAAATGTTTATTTGGTACTTGTACGTGCTATTGTGAATTACAGTAACAATTATACGTATGTATAGCAGCTGATACTAGCAGCATGTTCTTAGAACGTGACTCGTTGCTAATAATCGATAACATAGCGTTTTTTTTTTTTCTAAGTTTAATCGGCTGAGTAGTAAGCCGCCGATAAGCCGAGTTGTTCGACGGCGGCTCTGCTTCTTAAACGAAATTGGCTGAGCGGCTAACTGCGCCGTTACAATTTGCTATTCTGGTTGTTCTATATGTATGGACTGGTGGCGCTTAAGTTTTGTCGTCTTCTACAAACTGGCTGTAAAACTACATCCATTAGAGTGGAAATTGATCACAATTACTGCCAGTTTACTGAAAACAAAAACAAATTTTGAGTGCTTTGTTTTTGCTTTCAATATAAATAGGCAGGCGAGAATTTTTACATGGCTTCTGCAAACTGGCAGTTAATTTAATTATAAATTCCTTCATCCTATATAAAATTAAGTAAAATAACTTAACCTTATCTCATATCAAAAATGGGATCTTTGTTATACTCTCGAGTAATATTCCTTCCGTGCATTTCTTATTTAAAAAAAATAATAAATTTTACCCAGAAAAAGAAAATGCAACGGGGGATATAAAAATTACCACCAAGCGTATTTAAATTTTCGACAACTTTTATTGTGAAATCTATAACAGAAAGTTGTCAAATTAAATTTAAAAATAAAAAACATTATACGTTGTCAAATGACGAACGAACGAAACGTTATCAATATGACAGCGAGAATTGTAAAATTACACGAATTTTCTGTATTTGTCAAATACAGAATACATATACTGTTCTCGAAACAAGACCGTAGCGATGAGTTTCGAAGTGTTCACCAATTTAAGTGTTCACAATTCACCGCACTTTTTCCAGTGAAAAGTTTTGGTACTAGTGTTCACTATAACTGTCAAAATAATTCTTTCTTAGTCCTAATTTACACTAGGCAAGTCTTAATACTAAGCTGATTAGTTTATGGTAGAAAGAAAGACGAAGGGAACAGAAACGTTTCTTTTCCCTCGTCTCTCTCTCCTAAAAAACTAATCAGTGCCTCGTTTCTGTAAGGAGTGTGAGAACTTTTCGAGACGAAAAAATTGTTATCATCCTGTGAAACACAGGGTGAGTAAGAAAAAAACTGTATTTGTTGATATTTTTTGTAAGTTTATATAAATTTTTATGTGAGTAACCCTGTGTAAAATAGGACAACCAATATAATTTTTTAATTTTTCTCGATGCGAGAACTTCTCACAAGTTACGGAAACGGGGTACAGCTCAGCAATAAGACTTGCATAGTGTAAATTGGGACTTACCGTTGCGGATGATACAAATCAACAAGTGAACACTAAAATTGGTGAACATTTCAAAAGTCATCATTGCGGGCGGAATCCGGTCCAAGACGTTCTTGTCAAACAAACTACGAGAACAAGACCAAAACAACGATGTGTCAAAATAAATAAACACATCGCGTAATATTAAACTGAGAAAAATATTTTGTTCTAAAAATAAAAAAGTTTTTTTTTTGTTAAGTCAGCACCAGTGTTGCCAGAATTTCTAAGGATAAAATCTACAAAATTCAACAATTTTTCACGAAAAAATCTGCAAAATCTGCATTTTATTTTTAAAATCTTCAAATCTGGATTACGTATATTTGGAGGGTAAAAATCTGCAAAATCCAGATAAATCTGCATTTCTGGCAACCTTGGTCAGCACCATCCATTGTTAAATTGACATCAAACGTTCTTGCTCACTTTCAGACTGCGGATGGTGTCAAGTTCGCTGTTTTTTCATCGAATTTTCTCCTCGCATGTGACACCATATACATTTCAGTGAACTTTAGAAAAATATCACTACATAATACTTTTAACACTGCCTGCCTGTAATAGGGTGCATAATATCATCGTTTGGAAATTTTTCTATTATAATTTTAAATGTGTTTTTTTTTGGAAAATTTTTGTTTTGCATAAATGTAAACCTTCATGTTGGCTTTCCTCATTTACACAATATCAATTCATTTTAAATAATTGCTTAGAAAATGTTTTTAAATGTACAAAAACGACAATTTTCATTACAAGCTGTTAGTCGTTTACTTGTATGAAGAAAAAGTAGAAATCATTACTTGGTCCTCTTCTTGTTTAGTGGCACTTTTATTGTCTCATAATATGAAACAATTTTAGATTAATCTCTTTGCCATCAAATAATTTTTCTTGTATCTTGCTTTTGCCACTCCAACTTGTGCTCTGCTGAAAACAATAATTAATTTATGTTTGAAAACTGCAAACTAATTTTAACCCAGTGCGGATCGTTAATAACATTTGAATTGTCAAAAAAACTTTTTTTTTTACAAATTTGCATTGCATTTTATATGTATGCATAATATTTCGTATTCAGCTAGCTGAATTTGTTTTAAGATTGTGTTGCTGTATTCAATTTTTTATGTAGTATAGTTATTCGAAAACTTAATGCCACTTAATATATTTAAAGAAAAATAAAGTTCTTGGAAAATGTGTTCGAAAATATATAAATGGATTGAAAATATAAAAAAAAATATAAATGCTAACATAAATCGCTAAAACATAATTAGCTATATGAGTGAATAGCGAATCCATAAAAATACATAATATTAACCGTTACTCATCTAGCTGAACAATAAAAATCTAACTCAGCTAAGTAAAAATTATATTCAGCTAACTGTGTTTTTTATAAAATAACTTTTAGTTACTGATTTACAAAACAATTTACTATAGTACATTAAAAATTTATTCAGCTTAATATAATGGCTGCTGAATAAAAACACATTACATATAGGATCTACGCTTTAGTTTAGTAAAAATGTTGCTGACAAATTGCATAGCGAATAAAATTCGTTAAAGCGTTATTCCAGTTGATGCATTTGTAGCAAAACTAATAGCTTAGTATTAGAAAATATTGCAAGAGATGGCAGTTTACCTTGGTAGTGCATAAAGATAAGTTTAAAACCTATTCAGCTAGCTGAATTGCATATAAGTCCTAGTTTACACTATACAAGTCTTATTGCTAAACTGATTAATTTGTTAGGTGAGTGAGTGAGCGACGAGGGGAAAAGAAACGTTTCTATTCCCAGCGATGCCAACTATTTATAGCCCAAACGCGCTATACACCTTCTCAAAACGCGCTAGAACGCGCTAAGTTGCAGCATCATCAACAATTTATAGTCAAAACGCGCTATTTTCCTACGCGCTAAATTAAATTTGAATAAAGGTCGATGTATGTATTAGTAAATACCAGTACACTTAAATTTTTTTAGTAACTCTTTTCAGATTATGCAATATTGCTTCTTCGAAATTATATCCTAAATAACTAAAATCATTTAATACAGAATCAGACTCGCATTCCAAATATTCGAAATTCTACAACTGAAGGTTAGCCGCGAATAACGTTTTAAGTGACAAAATAATAATTTTTCAGGAGAGTCAAAAAACGTATTTTAAAGCAAGATTCTTTATTTCGTTTAAATTTCTTTTCATATCTCTGCTACATTTATCAATTATTTATGACAATTTCGTTTGCATGATTTTATTAGTTACTTACAAAGTTTTCCACTGACTGACTGATTGTAATTGTATTTTGACGGCGATAAGATGCATAATTTTGGATGGTTTGATGTTTGAACAACGCAAGAGAGATATCTTAATGTTAATCTGTGAAAAAACTGTTTTTTTTTTTAAATTGTCTTTTACAACGTTATTCGCGGCTGTGCTTCAACTAATAACTTACATATGTATATAAACTGTCGAATAGTGTTGCGATTCAAATGCTTTTTGAAGTACAAAAATAATAAATGCTTAATATCTTATATACATTTTTTGGGTCACGAGTACGAGTACATATTTTTTGCTGTGAAATTTCAAAATATTTGCCAATTAAAATATTAAAATGCGTTTCTAATTCTAACCACAGTCAAGGGAATTTTATTTACAACATCTGAATCATTAATGAATTTAAACAAAAAAAAAATTTTTGGATATTAGAAAATTGTTAAATTTATAAAAAATGAAATGATATTTTTTACTTTAATCAAAACGCGCTAACTTAGCGCTTTTTTTTTTTAACGCGCTAGGAGGAAAAAAGCGCATTTGGCATATTTGAATCGCGCTAAAACTAGCGCGAAAGTCGCTAAATTGGCATCGCTGTCTATTCCCCTCGTCTCTTTCTCCCTCAAACTAATCAGCTTAGCAATAAGACTTGCATGGTGTAAACTAGGACTAACTGAATTGGATATAACTGGATTTAAGAGATATTCAGCCTGCTGAATTAGGAAAAATTTCATATCTTAACATAGCATATTATATAACCATTTCAGCTTAGTATTAAAAATGGGTTGCAATCGAGTTTTTTGTATATTTCGATAGAAGAACATTTAATGTATCGAAAAACGCAGAAATCTCGATTTCGAAAAATTGATGAGGTAGGGTCTTTCTATATTAAGGTAGCAATATATATATATGTATATATATTTACTTATTACCATACACTTTTTATAAAAAGATTATCAGGTATGTTCTGTATTCCACGTGAAATTAAAACGTGCGAAATTGCCATAGAATTGTTGTTTTAATTATGTATTTATAACAACAATGCTATGGCAATTCCGAACGCTTTAATTTCACGTGGAATACAGAACATACCCGTATATCTGTGGCAAAAAGGAAAAAGTGCTTAAGTCCAGATAAGCTGTTTTTGAGTTAACGGTACGTTCGTAATCTGCACATTCGAAAGTACCACTGGTCAAAATCTCAATCAATTTATTGTGATTTTTCAAGCAGTTATAGCACTATGACTTGCGACTTATCTTTTTTAGACTTCTTACCTCATTTGGAATAATAGCTTAAGTAAGGTTATACTTTGGTAAATTTCAACTTAAATATATTACTTATAATGTGTAGAACGATGTTTGCTTGAAAAAAATAAAGTTTAACAGAGAATTTCCCAATTTAAATGTAAAAGAAATAAATTTCTGAAAATCGACTTGAACGCCTAAAAGTGCTCTCCTGCAAAACAGTAAAATTTGACTTAAGCACTTTTTCCTTATTGCAACAGATATGTATGTATATTTCAACCGAAAAGTTTGAACATATAAAAACATGACTGAAACTTAAAGCGTTAAAGATATAAACCAATTTTTAAAGTAGTTAAAGCTACTCTCTTTCTTAAAAATTTTACTTGCATGGTCAATTATTATATAATTATGTCACACAACAAGATGTAATAGAAACATTAAAAAGTTTTTCTAGTTAATTTTTTTATTCCAAATCATAAAGTGGACTTTAATAAAGCAACTGTTTTCACAAAGTCTACATGGTTTTATGACTAATTAAAATTAAAATTATTAGCTGAATTTATATTATGAACTTTTTCATGAAATTAAAGACATGAAATCTTTTATATTTTGTAATAGCAGCGCTAGAGAAAAGCGTGACGTAGAAAGAATGGCTTAATGATCAAACAGAATTGGGGCATAAACACATTTTCCATACAAAATGACACAAAAAACTAGCCTCAGAAAGCAGTCGATAGATAGAATCTATTTTATTTTGAGAACGTTTTTTCTTATGCTCTCACATATAAATAAATATTCTCTCAAACATGTTACCATACTTTCAATAAATTTCATACATTTTGTGAACAAAACTACAAAGAAAAATAATCACAAAAGAAAATAAAACAAAAATTAGAGAGCATTTCAAGTTACTGCCGTAGATTTTATTATGGGCTTTGTTAATTTGACAGCGATTTTTCCTGAAGTTGCGGACTTATTCTGTTTGATCATTTAGCATGAATTTTTAAAGCAATTTTGGCAACTTTTTTTCAATTTATTTACATTTTTAAATGTCAGAAATTGAAACTGACATTCATTTAATTTGATAGCATGAAATTTAACCAGGTATGGGAATTTTAATTTGATGCAAAATAGTAAATACGTTTTTAACGATAAGCAATTTCGATCAACATAGTTTGCAAATTAAATTGCAATGAATTGCATATCGATGGCTTAATATAAAAAGGGCGTATCTAAATTTTTTTCGAAATCGCGTTTTTAACTTTAACTGGTAGCCAACATATAATTACAACCTCCCTCAAGTAAAATATTTATTTAATTTAAAACATTATTCTTGCATGTAAATGCTTTAGTTTTTATTCAGTTTTTTCCTTCTCCTGTAAAATGTCGAAAATTCTAGTTACGCCTTTCTTATATTAAGCCATCGATATGCATTTATCATTAAAAATAATATATGTATGTGTTTTCAGATGTTAGTTATCGCCTATTTAAAACATTTTAACAAATTAATCTAACAAACAGAATATTCCCAGACCTGTCCTGGACTCAATACAACTAAATCAATCGTATAATTAAAACACATTTTTGTATGAAATTTACCAACAGAAAATACACTATTTTGTATAATTAGACGATCATAGAAAGCATACGACATTAATGTGAACTCGCAAATTCCGTAAAATTGTAAATTCTGTCCTATTCCAAATTCACAAATATTAATATAAATATAAATTATTTCTTACTCTTGAAATAATGTTTCATAAGTTCGCTAAGAAAAACCAACACAGAAATTATAATTCCTAAAAACCAAATCAATAGCATGCCAATAAAATTTGACATGCCCAACTGTTCGGGTCCACCTTCGTCTGTACTCGCATACATGGTGGCTTCGACTTGTTTCTGCTTTTTAACATTTAAATATGCAGCCACTACACGCCATTCCCAATACTTGTCCAAACCGGCTGAATGCCACCAATAAACCAGCTGGTCGAAACGATCCAACAAGGGCCAACAACGTTTAACAAATGCCACTGTATATTGAAAGTATAAATCCTCTTTCATGATTTTCAAATGTTCAAGACCTTCAGAACTCAGGAAGTCACCGAGAGCAAAGTGTCCTGCGAAAGAAGTACATTAGTATATAAGTATTTCAATTAATGAGGATACCTCTAATGTCATGGAACATATAGACTACACCAGTCTCTCTCGTTAACCAACGTGGTTTTAAACCCATGTAACTGAATTGGATGTGATCATAGGTTTGTGTCTAAAATAGTCTTGTATCGAACTTGTTCAGTAGAGCTGGGTCCAACTCGTTCATTCGTTCATTTTTGCCACAAACCTATGATCAAACCAATGTAACTTAAATGGGTTTGGTCATAGGTTTGTAGCAAAAATGAACGAATGAACGAGTTGGACCCAGCTCTATTGTTCAGTAGTAAACTTGAATCGAACTCTTTCAGTAGCTCGTTTTTGACACGAACCTACGATACTTGTGTCCAACTGAACGAACTAGTTCAAAAAGAACTGTTGGACACAAGTCTAATTACATGGGTTTGATCACAAGTTTGTGTCAAAAACGACCGACTGAATGAGTTCGACCCAAATCTATTTGATTTGTACTCTTTCAGTAGCTCGTTTTTGACACAAACCAATGATTAAACCCAATTAAAACGGGTTCGATCATAGATTTGTGTCAAAAACAAGCTACTGAAAGAGTTTGATGAAAGTCAATTCAGTAGCTAGTTTTAGACACAAACCTACGATCAAATCCATTAGACTTGGACTCTTAACTAGTTCATTTTTGACACAAACCTATTATCCAACCAATTTGACTTACATGGGTTTGATCGTAGATTTGTGTCTACACTTTAAAAATTACTTCATTAATCAGTCATAGAAAATCACTGCACGAAAATCTTCAGAACTCAGTTCCTTTTGTAGGTGATAGAGTTGTGCCCAACAGCTCTCTTTGAACTAGTTTGAGAGCGTTCGAATCAAAAGTTGTTTCAAACCCATTTAATTTACATTGACGTTTGTGAACGGACTTGTGTTCAACAGAACGAACTAGTTCAAAAATAGCTGTTGGACACAACTCTAGTAGGTGAACATAAAAAAAATCTTACCAAATGGCAAACGTTCCAGAGCAAAAGCCATATCAAGCCGCTTTAAGGAGAATATCTCGAGCTCATCATATGCAAATGCATAGAAATTATTTAAAAGATCATTCATTCGCGGCTATAAAATATAAAGAATTAAAAATAATTGATTTGTAATATGTGACCATTTAAGGAAAATATATTTTTTCAGGAACCTACATCATCCGTATTACGCATAGCTATAGTCCAAGCATCCGAAATTCCCACCCAATCTAGTTTATAATAAAGTAAGCCGTCTATGGTATCAGCAGCCTTTTCATAACTGCAAAATAAATTTGTTTAAGGAAACTGAAAAATGGGGGTAAGAGTTGTAAAACTCTTCCGAAACCGAGCATCCTCAAAACATCTTATACGGTAATTGATGTCTTATAAGTTCTCAATTTTGCGTATGATATCTACGTAAAATTGTATGACTTGTCTTGGGAGCTGTGTGGTCTAAACAGCTGAAATTTTCTTCCCTAACTTACCTTGGTATTGTCAAAATGCTTGCCAGTCCACCACCATAGATACTTGTAATAATGATATCATTCATAAAACATGTAAAGAGAAACACTCTCACCGTATACGATTGAACATCCGAATCACTGGATTGCGAGAGAAACAGTCGTATGGTCGTAACAAAGCCGTACTTTAAACTTTCATACCAGGTACCTCGTTGCGAGTTTAAACTAATTTCAAATTTGTATGTAAAACAAAGGCATATCATTTCAATGAACAAATATGCCAAAACAGCCAACCAAAGGGTGTATTGGAAGGGCTGCAATGGTAGCAGAAAACTGGCCAGACGTCTGAAATAAATTTGTGTGCATCAAAATAAAGATTTAAATCTCATAATTTTGTTAGCTTACTTTGGGGCCGGCACTAGACATGTCACACCAGTTCGTACCAAATACATTGACATGTCCAGTTGCAAGTAAACCGAATCCCTAAAAGAGAGTAAGTGCGAGAGTTTTTGATAAATAAATTCGTTGCCTGATTTTAGTTAAGTACAACTTTGTTTGAGGTATAAAAATATATTTAGTTATTTGTTGGATTTTAAAGAACTCGTATTTACCAGAGAATGAGAATAAGTACTAAAAAAATATACTTAAGTGTTTATTTTCAATCTCAGCAACTGCATTTGCTCATAATTGTAGCACAATTAATTGTAGCTCACATATGTATTTGCTCTCAAACAACTGTGAGTATAGCCGATTCCAATATACTTAAATACAACTTAAATACTTTTGCAACTATTAAAAGAAAGACGCATGCTTACTGTGTGTATTAAGTGTCTGTCATACTTATACTCGGAGTATGCTTATACTCAGATTATGTAGATTTATTCGGACAAAATAAATATACGCATGATACTCAGAGTATTTATTCATCATACGCACACCCCCCCCCCCTTCCCCTTTGTTTTGCGTGTGTATGCTTTGGGGCATGAAAACATTAATCAGAAAATTAGGAAGTAAAATTTATAATAAAAATAACCTTTAAACAACAGATATTATTCCTGAATTTTTTTTTTCACCAAATTTGCTTCTGTAATTTGTAAATCGATAAATGTATTTCTAGTAGACTTATGCTGAACTCATTCAGTGGTTCGTTTTTGACACAAACCTATGATCGGACCTATGTAATTTAAATCAGTTGGATCATAGGTTTGCATTAATAACGACTGACTGAATGAGTTCGACCCAATTCTAATTTCTAGTCGGTATTTATTAAATCACATTTCCATCCCTGTAATGCCCTCAGTTGAGCAGCGTTGCCATTTTACGAGTTCAATTTTCTGGCAGCACTGATTCTTAAAGTTTGTGCAAATAAAATACTCCTGCATATAGTCATGTGTAGCCGGATAAATACTCAGAGTGTTTTTATACTTATATTTAAATCTTTTTTTATATTCGAGTGTACTGCTTAATTTAAGGAATGTGTATGAACATTGTCGTTTATTCTTTATGTATTCAGTTTAAACTTGTTGATTATGTTTGCGTATGAGTACTGTTTATAGTTATAACTGTACGACGCATTTATACATCGTCAAAAAATGACATCTCGTTTTGTCATTTTCCTGTCCGTTTATCCGTCCTTCCGTCCCCTGTACGTATGAAAGAAGTAACTTTGAACTGGTTTAGATGAAATTCAAAACTTATACTATATATATAATTTTTTTAAGCCAGGATGAAGGAGGGATATTTTGTCTCTTCAACACTATTCAATAAATTTTTATAAAATCATAGACACATCTGCATCTAAAGGAACACTGGCTTTATTTTTTTAATCAAAACTAGGACCAAGACTAGGTAAAGAGAGCAATTTCTGCTTTCCGAAACATTATTATGAAATTCATAACGAAGTTACATCTGCCTCTAAAAGGACACACACGCTTTATATATTTTTAAAACTAGAACCCAAGAACCGATTTTGATGAAACTTAAAATAGGTGGGTATGCTGGTAAGGCTTTATATTTTAAGGCCACAAAAAACATTCAGTTTGCACGATGTATATGTATTATGCATTAAAGTTTCTTTGAAACGTTTAGGAAGAACAATTGATCTTTGAGAATTGCACAGTGGTACGGAACCCTATGTAAGCCAATACCACTCGCACGTTGACGAATTTATAAAACACAGTAAATAGTATATTCCATTTTGACTTTTACTTTTATATGTTGTTAGTCAAAAATTAATTCCGAGCGTTGAATGTCACCCATTAAAACTTACCAAGAATACATGGATGCAATGGTGATTTCTACCATATCTTTGGCCACCATTCCCAAACTATATTCGCCAGTTAAATTTGGATAAACTTCACCCCAATCCGTGGCTTCCGCTTAAAAAAGAAAACAAAGTAAAATCCCAAGTTTTTTTTTATAACAGATTAAAAAAAAAATTGTTTCTAACTTACAACTATCAATTAAAATCGTACAGTTATAAAGTTCACAAAAAGCCATCAGCACTCGAGCCTCTGTTCCGTCTATTAGCACTGCCCCCTCGTTAGAGTTCCCATAGGCCAAATCATAAGAATTATTGTCTTTCACAATATAAGTCATCACAAAATATGGTCTATAATCGAAACCGGTGGCAATAATCTCACGTCCTTGCAAGTTTGCTATTTTGTCGGGAAATAAATTGCGATTGTATAAAAAAGTTTCATTTAGGGCATTAAATTGATCCAAGAACACCAGAGTGGATTGATTTTCCGACTTTGTTCCACAAAACTTGTTTGTTTTCAAATTGAAAATATGTGATATTAAAAGGTCCAGCGTGACCAATAAAATTGCGTCCTGATCTAGAATATTTGAAGAGCAAGTTAGTTGTTAATTCTTGACAAAGCTTAGGCAGGTATTTTATACTTTCAAAAAATGTATGTTGCTCGAAGAGATCTTCATAACTCTCATTTTGATAACCGAACACAAAGCGATTCCTTTTCGAGCGCCAGTCAGAATATCGACTGGCATTCATGAAACTTTCAATGAAGAGCAAAATATCGTCCTGAAATGCTACGAAGCTCTGAAATTTAGGTTTTTATAAGCACGTCTTTTATAATAATGTGAATAACAGATACGACTACTTATAAAAATAAAAGAAAAAATGGAAGAACTTCACTTGATAGAAATTAGCAGCCACAATTATGTAAAAACTTAAGAAAAATCCCTACGAAATCTTTCCATATCTGAGCATACAGTCTTACCTCGCAATGTGTTTTCTCAATAGCCATTGTCAATTTTTCAGTTAATTCATTATAGCCGACACCATTTTCTTCTAATCTCTGCTCCAAAACTTTAAAGTCAGCAACATCATGTTGGAAAGAGTTTTGCAAGGTTTTCAAATTGATATTGATGACCGCAAAGTATTGCAAAAAGTTGTTAATTTTCAAATCAAACTCCAACTGTGTATTCCATATCACACAAACAGTTGTTTCTTTCAAATAGAGTTGAGCTATAAAATATTGAGAATTTTAGAAAATACATATTTTAAACTTGTAGGGAGTCTTTAACTTATTGCACTTATAATCTGCGTCCAATAGATTGTGGGCAGTAACATTTCTTTTTATTTCCTTAGATTTTTCTAATCTGTTAGTTTCTTCAACGATTTGCTTTTTTGGATTTCTTAACTGATTGTAAGTAACGGTTGTTTGGCAGAAGAAATGACATTTTATACTGACTGGCTTGCTAAAAAAAAATACAGTCCATACTCTATATAACACACATTTAAGCTGCAATACAATTTAACGTATGAAATGTAGTAAAATATTCACCCTTAATGCCCGTAATTTCTACCCATAGATATCTATTAGTGTAAAGATATCTATCGTGTAAGTAAAATTTTACAAGGCAAACTCGTAGGTAAAAAGGTTAGGTAAATTATCTATGTGTAGAAATTACGGGCATAAGTCTGGTACTCTGTTCGAAGTTGTGAAAATTTTTCGGCAACATTGATTATTTCGCGTGAAAATTTTGACATATACTAAAGGCCGGGGCACAATGAAACCGTCATACGTTAAACTTCGCCTTTTTCAACTGACATTAACGCAACGACGGAGAAGTTTGGCACAATGAGCACTTCATTGACGGAAGCATTTGACCAGCTTCTATAAGTGTCGATTCTCCATTTTATTTAATAAATTCAACTTTTTGTATTTATTTCGTATATTTCTTTTGTTTAATTTTATTTTTGCTGCCACAAAACACAAAAATCTAAATCAGAACATACCAAAAAACCACCCAATATCTGTCAAACTACTCAACGTACGCAAAAAGTTAAAAGTTGACCAAATTTTGTACTTTGCGTTGACGGACACGTACTGAATGTAACCAACCTCGTAAGAAACCATGTATTTTAACTTAGCTGTCAGTTGAAAAAGGCGAAGTTTAACTCATGACGGATTCATTGTGCCTCGGCCTTAAATGTAGCCCAACTCGAGGTTTTTTTTTTAATTTTCTCGCTTTTATTACTTGAAAGTATGCAACATTGTTAAAATTCCGTGTGAAAAAAGAAAGTACGGCTCATATCGTTTCGCAGCTGAAACTAAAATGATGCCAGAGTCATTTTTCATAGAAAAACAAGCTGCCAGATAGATTTTACGTGCTTTTCCCAATAGGAACAGAGTACTGCTTTTGGGAATTTATTTCGCAAATATTTCATACCAAATACTTTTACATGTAGTTCGACAGCGTTTTGCACAAAATTGTGAACAGAGTACCACTCTTTATCGTGAACATTTTTTCGCTCGAAATATTTTGCCTTTTCGCCAAATTGCAATCGTGAATTATTTTTGCCTTATTATGAATAATGGGCCTTATCGTGGTTGTCGTTTTTCGACTTTAAATTTGACTATTTTATTTGTAGTTGATTGAAGAAAACAAACCATATTTTTCTTTAATCTAGTACAATACGCCTGACTTTTGCCGCAAAATCGCCAATCACAATAAGGGGGAATATTTTTCACAGGCATTTTCCCCCTTTCCCTTTGATATTTTTCACTTTATTTTTGCTGGCGAACTGATTTATTACATATCATAATTTCAATATTTTCCTTCGAATTAAGTATTAAAAGTTATAAATATTTGTTTTAAGGCCAATAAAGTTCTCGATTGTTAACAATAATTCCCTGCAACACCTTTTTTCATGAAGTATGAATCTCTTTAGTTCACACACAGTAAATTTTATGGCGGTGCACCGCGGAGGAAAATACTAAACAATTTGTTTCCACTGCACCTAGAATATTTAAAAAAAACACAACTTTAAAGTTTAAAAATGTTCATTTCCCAGCAAAAATTTTTCAAGATTTTGTAATGGGTAGTAGGGATGGGCAAAAAATATCGATATATCGAAATATCGATATTTGAAAAAATAAATATCGATATATATCGCCGATATTTCAAAAACCGATATATCGATACATTGATTCTAATTTACGAGTATGGGGTTTCGATATTTTTAAGAGCTCTATAAATTTTAACGCTAGGATGTTGGCATGACTGCTAGTGATGCGAACAAAAAATAGAGAAATTTCATAACAGAAAAGACGCATCTATAAGGTGACCCCACTAATCCAGCTGACGTTTATTTATTAACTAAGCTAAATGTCAAATTTGGTGTGGGTATAAGTCTCAAGGCAGAATTAGTTTTTACTTTCTGTTCTGTTACTAATCAGATGACTCTTTTTTGTTTATAGAAATCTTATACAAGCCGTTAGTTTTTCTCTTTCGTTATATTCTGTTTCGGTTCAACCTGTGAAAATCAAAAAACTGTTAAGTAATGTAATGTATATAGTAGGTGTCAGCATAAGTAAAATAAAAACCTTTCAAAATAAACTGTTATTGTGCTTTATGAATTTAAAAAAATTAAATTTTTACCAGAAAAACATAAAACTATATTGAAACACCAATGGACGGTGCAAAACTCATCACTTTAGTTTCAAATTTATTACAGAAAAAGTAACAATTAAAACTTAGACACAGAACGGCAACAGAAAGTAAAGACTAATGAAGCCTTAAGGAGCTCAATATCAACTTTGGTTTTCTTCACTATTAGAGTTCATTAAAATTTAAGTTAGATAGTTTTTCGCGACTTCTCTAAATATTAAATCAGTACATATTTCTCGTATTCTGCAACGATGAAGTTTGAAGTGTTCAACACTGAGCATTCATAAAACAATTATTAAGAGCCTTATTTATAAAAATTATTAAGGCTTTCTAAAGGCTTAATAAGGAACATTTTTTATGGAAATCTGTTTTAAAAAGCTTTGCAAAGCCTCAATAATTTGTATAAATAAGCATGTTAACATTTAAAATCGCTAACAAAATATTAAGTTCTCAAAATGAGGTCGTTTAAACTTTTTTGGCGGTTGCAACATTTGTGGGCAAAAATATCGATATATCGAAATATCGATGTTTTAAAAAAATATATATCGATGCGGTTCATAAATATCGATACGATATATATCGATACATTTTTTCCATTTGCCCATCCCTAATGGGTAGTACTCTTTTAATGCATTACAAAGTAATGAGTGGTACTTATTTATATCATTACGTGAAAGTACTTATTGTAGTACTTTCTAGTTAATAATGAAGTTTATATAGAGAAAAATTTATTACAAAATTTAAGTATTTTTGCATATTATTCAATATTCATATTCATATATTTTATTTGCAAAATTATGATTTTTACAAAATTCTATATATTTTTATTAGCAAATAAATTATTTTTCAACAATTTTAGGTAAAAAGTAATCCACAAAATAACCCATTAAATTTTGACTACGTTTAGGCAAAAAGTAATCTATTAACTTTTGGATATTTGTAGGCAAAAAGTATAGGATACCGCATACTTTTTGAACTTCTCAAACGAAAATAATGGTTATTCAGTCAAATTGTATGTACTTACGACTGAAGAGTACATACACCTTTTTGCATTCTAGTAGGCAAACTGTTTTGCTGGGTTGTAAACCTAAACCTTGTGTATTTCTTGTTATTAAACTTAAATTTGTTTGATTTTCATTTAATTTTTAAGCTTCACAAATCATCTTCCATGTTTGACATTCACTGGGACTGATAGCGTGGAAAAATGTCACGGGATAATTCACGATAGCAAATTTTCCTTGTTATTCACGATAGGGGAAGTAAAATTACGATTGCATATGTATGTGTGTGTTCTGTGCAGCGTTGCCATTTTGGTGCTTTTCGGGTATTTTTTTGGTGCTTTTTTCCTTTCTAAGTACCCGAAACTTTAATAAATACCCTTTTCAGAAACGGCGGCTATTTATAGTGCTTTTTGCAATTTCTCGCACTGCTTTTTAGTACTTTTCTAAAATCAAAATTTTTGCAACTTAAACAAGGCAAAGAAGCAAACGCTTCGACTTGTCTCAATAATTTTTTTTTAATTCCTTACTTTTGGGGGCCACACGTTCAATCTTTGCCCTTCAATTCCATTCAATTTGCAATACACTCACACTTTTTTTTACTAATGCCCATTATTTCTACAAACAGGTAGTTTACCTAAGGTTTTTACCTACGAGTTTACCTTATAAAATTTAACTTACACGATAGATATCTGTACACTAATAGATATCTATGGCTAGAAATAACGAGCATAACACAATCAAATTTTTAAATTGAAAACTAGATTGCTTTCAAATTCACCTATACATTTATATGGCAATTAAATTTTCAAATTGAACAGCTGGTCACAGCACACATTGATTGAAGCTATAAATTTGAGTTTGTCTCTTCGTCGGTGGCATTCAGAAAATTAAACTGACTACCAATTTGTGTCACAGCTATCAATTTCAAAGAATTTTGACAAAGAGTATGTGTAATGAAATTGAAAGCGATTTATTGAACGTGTGGCTGCAGCGTTATAAGAAATTTTTCTTTATATATTTTTTAAGCAACGATTTAACTATTTCAATTCCCATGCGTGAACACAGTTAAACAACAAGGATTTGCCATTTGTGCAAATTTAAGAAATAACAAAAAAGTGTCTTAGTTCTTATGAAATTAAACATTTTTCTTAAAAGTAAGTTTTGCATTAATTTTTTGTTAAATCTTATTAACTTCTTATGGTTTTCTTTAAGATGGAAAAACAAAAATAAAGAAAAACCTTGAAAGGGATATCGAGCGTTCAAAACGTGGCTTAGACAAACAAAAGATGCGTTAAAGCCACTACACATTTGATGTAATTTTAAAATAATTTCCCTTATTTATATAAAACATAAATAACATGGAATATTTAACTTAGTGCTTTTTTATTCGAAATTTTTTTAATTTTTACCCTTTTTTACCCTGATGATCCAAGAGTTGGCATCAATGGTTCTGTGTCTCAGAGTGGAAATAAATTAAATAAATGTAACGAACGAGAGAATTCTTCCAGTCGAGAAAGCGTAGAATGAATGAATAGTTGACAACATAGATTACAATCGTATAATTGCGAGCAAAACAAAACCTTAAACGTATTTTTTTAAGCGATTCATTTAGTTCTTATTACTATTTTATTTTAAACAATCACAAATGTAAAAAGCTGTACTTTAATATCACTCAAATATAAAAGCTTATATTTCAAAAAAGCGATTTCAAAAATATTCTTGTTAAAACACATGCTACACCTGCTTAACCCTACGTCTACACCTGATATATTTTTATCATAACAAATGTCAAACTTTATATTGAAAAATTAATTTTTTTTATGTTAGCTTTTTCCTATATGGAATTTGACATTTGTCATGATAAAAATATATCAGTTGTACACGTAGGGTAAGTTGAAATTTAAAAAAAATGCAAATTAATACAAATCCAGTGCACGATTTTTTTATTTATTGCGGAGATAAAGTGAAATTGTTGCTTTTCACGCTCTCTAGAATATTTATTTTAAAACTCAGCTTTCAAGTCAAAAATGTCAACGAGATATTAGAATATCAAATAAATACAAAATTCCTATTTTAGGTGAAGATTGAATGACAACGAACACCACTAACTAGTTCAATGGAATCTGCTTTCGTTCCACCCTCTAAAAATAAAAGTGATTAATTAACAAAACCAAAAATAAATAAATCATATAAAATTATTAACTGTTCTATAACGATTCATAAAAATAATAAATATTTTTGGAAGTTGTGAATCGTTCACCATAATGAATACCACGAGCATTGTAACATTCGTTGTACTTTGATTCGTCTGTACAACATACATATTCTTGCTTTCTGGCTAAATTACATTTAAATGTTTTCAAATAACTTTATTTGCTTAATAAATTATTCCTTGCTTTGTTATAGAATTAAGTTATTTTCAACTTAAAAATTATTAAAATAAACAAAATTTGTGATGTTAAAATAGAAAGAGTTTGTATAATATACATATATTAAGTATGTATGTATTTGTTTTTCACTAAAGCTGAATTCACCCTCAAGTATTTTTATTTAAATTTTTTTTTCAACAATTACATATATGTATATGATAAATTAATATTGAAACAAGTGTATGTAATTCAGCTGTAGACATGTTCTGTTTCATTCATACAAAATTAATGCAATGCATATGATAATAAGATTATCCAATTAACCAAATTGATATGAAAATTTGTCATTCAGCTAAGTAAACTTAAAAAAAAAACACGAATTATCATCAAAGTTTAAAAATTTAGAACAAATTTCAATTCAGCTGACTAAAACAATTAGCTGAATTCAAAAATGTTTGGCACTCCTATAAGGCTGCATACTTAGTTTACAAATGTTTTCAACAGGTGGACCAAATATGTAATTCAGCAAAATGGAAATGTTAAAAATAGTGTCTAACAAATAAATGTGTGTTTATTTTGCAACTAATAATGAATTAGAGCTTAGTTTATTTTATTCATGAAAAGTTCGTAGTCTAAGTCCATTCGAAGATACTGAGTTAGAATAATTTATCTGGGGTGAAACAATTCATAATTACCAAACGTATACGTAATTAATGAATTGCTTAGCTAGTTATACAATTCAGCAAAAAAAAAAATGTTATTCAGCTTGCAAAAATTAAATAAAATAGTTTTAAATTTTGATAATAATTTTAAAATTTTAATGCTGCTGGCTAAAATTATTAGCTGAATTCGTAAACATTTAGTAACTCAATACGGTGGCCTCTTTAGTTCACAAAAAATTATATTCAGCTCACTAAATATATAATTCAGCGTGATGGAAATATTAAAAATAGTGTTTAAATATTAAATAAATGTGTGGGGATTTCAAAGGTGAAATAAAATTAATCATTGAACATATTTAAGCAATGCAAAATTTGCTGTAATGAACAATTCAGCTGTGGTAAAATTTGTTTCTGCTAAAATGTAATTTTTTTCTTTCAATTACGGACGGGTTAGCTGACAAATTAAAATCATTGTGCCGACGTACATATCATTTGGCCATAAATAAAATTCAGCAAGCTTGAAATGTTACAGCAATTGTTGAAAACTACGAAATTAATAGCTCTAGATAATTTGAATTAATTTTAATCAGTAATAATTTTCTTAATCGGTTTAATTTCAGTATTTTCAATTCTTATAGAATTAAATATTTATATTAATTAATGTGATTCTTTAAACAAGATAAGAAGAATTAAACTATGTAGACTTCAGAAGGGGGAAATGATTTTAATGACCTGACTGGCATCCCTTTTAGACGCGCAAAGCTTACTATGCAAAGTCTTAATGCAGCTGTGTGAAAGACGGGTAAGAGTACTTTCTCTTTCTGTCTTTCTCCCAGCTGAATTAAAAACTGCAAAGTAAACTTTGCGTGTATAAAGGGGGTGAAGTAATTATACAATGCAGCTATGCAAAAGTGCTATTCAGCTAGTAAAATTTATTACTACATACCAAAAATGATTTTTTCAAAGCAATATATCAATTCAGCCAACAAGAATCATTTGCTGAATTGAAAAAAATGTGATACTAATGCTACAAAATGCTCAAAAATTCATGTCAGCTATTTATGAACATAATTCAGCAAGCTGAAAATGTCAAGGGATAACATTAATTCATGTTTTTGTAATGGGAAAAATTAATGAAATTAATGTATAATAAATCTGAAATAATTTTTTTATTAAAAAAAAAAAAATATTTTTATTTGAATGGATATTTATTTGATCGAATGTGGGTATGGGCAGCTACAACTTCGCTGGCAGAGAGATTTTAATATGTAAGATTACGTTGTATGGGTCTGACAGTGACCTAGAAACCTATTCACTTAGGTTCTCTTTTGTATCTCTGAAGGAAAGAAAAGATCTGCTTAAAAGTAATTAATAAGATGAATTAACTTTAAAGTAATTAAAAAAAAATGTTTATTAATAAATATTTCATTCAGCTTTATTCATTCGCTTAATCTAACAAAAACTACAAAGAAAAATATTTTTTAGAAAAAGAAATTGTACACTTCAACGAACAAGACATAAAATGCTTGAAGCAAAGACAATAGTATGGAGCTAATAATGGTTTCTTAAACGAGATATACTCGAATATTTACTTTGCAATTTTGTCACACAGCTGAACAGACATACAGGGTGTTTTTTTAGAGGTATAGAACTTCGAATTGAAATAAACACAAGAAAATCGTTTCAATGTCCATCAATTTGGCTTTATTGGAAGGATAATTTTATGCCATTAATGTTTAAATATGATTTCGGGCATGTGGCCGCCGCGGCTGGCTCGAATAAAGCCAATTCTACAGGTTCAATTTTCAACCACTTTTTCGAGCATATGGGGCCATATGTTGGCAATAACGCCACGAATGTTGGCTTCCAAGTCCCCTAACGTTTCTGATTTGTTGGCGTAGACGAGCGACTTCACATATCCCCAAAGAAAATAATCCAATGATGTCCATTCCGCGAAATTATGCGCTCATCGAATGTTTCCTTCAATAAATCGATTGTGATGTGCGCTGTGTGGCATGTAGCGCCGTCTTGTTGGAACCACAACTCATCCACATTCAAAATCTTCAAAATCTTCCATAAAGTTGATGGACAAAGCTCCAATTGCTGTGCACGGTGGCGAATCGATTCATTCGGGTCCTCTTCAACACTTTGCTCTACAGCGGGAATTGTTTCTTCGGTGCGCACTGTTCGACGTCTCTGCGGATGCGTATTATCACATAGAGTAAACGTAGTGCGAAAACGATCCATGGTTAACCGAATTAATTGCTCTGATGGACGATTATGTCGACCATAAAATGGACGGAGCTTGCGGTAAACTTCGCGAACTGAACCATTATTTTCGAAATAAATTTGCACGATTTGCAAGCGTTGTTCTTTTGTCAACCTGTTCATGATGAAATGGCAAACCAAACTAAATATTAATCACTTGACAGCTGACAAAATGGCCGCCAGTTAAAAAAGTGATGCCAACTTAAAGTTCTATACCTCAATAAAAAACACCCATTACTTTTGCAATAAACAAAAGTATAAAACAATAATTACTATTACTATTATTATTTTTTTATTTTCTTTCGTCAAATCATTAAATAAACATGTCCGTTCATTAAAAATTCCACACTGTCACATATTATAAAAACTACACGACTTCATGATATAATTAAATGTAAAAAATTTTTATCAATCAAAACTTTTTCTTTCTTTCTTTTTCAAAAAACACTCTCAATTATAAAAATAAAAATGTTGAATAATAGTTTTACACGCAACCGGTTTTACACTTGAAATAATGTTCCATGAGTTCATAAAGAAAAGCTAGCATAGAAATTGTAATCCCTACAACCCAAATCAATAGAATGCCAATGAAATTTGACATGCCCAACTTTTCTGGTCCCTCTTCTTCTGTATTCGCATACATGGTGGCCTCAACTTGCTTCTGTTTTTGAACATTTAAGTTGGCTGCAACTACACGCCATTCCCAGTACTTGTCCAAACCGGCTGAATGCCACCAGTAAATGAGCTGATCGAAGCGATCCAACATGGGCCAACAACGCTTAACAAAAGCGACAGTATATTGAAAGTATAAATCCTCTTTCATGATTTTCAAATGGTCTATAACTTCAGTAGTCAAATAGTCACCAATGGCAAAGTGTCCTGAAAAGAAGTTTGATAATTCTCTTCATCTGAATATTAAAAAAAATTAAGTAATTCTGCTAAAATCTTACCGAATGGTAGACGTTCTACGGTGAAACCCATATCAGGGCGTGTCATGGCCAATTCCTTCAGTTTGTCATCGTTGAATATGTAGAAATGACTCAAAATGCCATTTGTGCGTGCCTTAAAAAGATTTTAAAAATTCTAAAGATGGCGGAAAAATGGTGATGATATATTTATTATTTTTGTATCCAAATTTCATTTAATTTTTTTTTCACCCAGAGTAAAAAAAATTACTGAGAGTTATAAAAACATTTTGCCCAGATACACAAACTAATTATGCAATTCAGCTGTACAAAAATACTATTCAGCTAGAAAAAAAAAATTTCAAAATGTAATTTATTTTTATGGAAAATTTTAATTCAGCTAGTCTAGACCATTAGCTGAGTCTATTTTGCTTTATTTACTTTAATTAAAATATAAATCGGTGGCCTAACTAAATATATAATTCAGCAAGTTGAAAAAAGGGATATTCACCCAATAAGCAAATATGTGACATTCTCCGAGAAAAGGGACCTAGTGTGTGAAAATGAAGTTTTGAGAAAAACGCATTTAAAGTTTCGTAACGCATTATCACTTTGAACACACCTTCAGTTGGGAGAGGCGACTTGGGGTAAATAAATTTTTATCAGAAATCTAACTCATTTCATCTTATTCTACACCCTTTTAGGTACCAGAATCCACTCTTAAGTCCAAACCCGTTTTTTGACACATTAGGTCCTTTTTCTCGGAGAAGGTCACATATATATGTGTGCAGTTATGCGTTTATTTGAATGTTATATGTAATAAAATTAGTCAATAGTCATAGCTGAATTCATTACAATATATGTTTTTTTTAACAGAATACTTTCATGATATAATATATAAAGAGGTATTTCGCGAAAAAAAAGATCAATAAAATGAGCTGTCTAACAAATTATACAATTCAGCTGTACGAAAGTGTTATTCAGCTAGGGACAATATTATAGATTAATATCTTTGTTTAGTTTTACAGAAGGTTGCAAATTCAGCTCGCTAAAATCATTAGCTGAATTGGTAAAAATGTTGTATGATTGTTGTGTGTGTTTGTTAGTATCTCATGATCTCTGTTGAGCTGAAATTTTCAACACAGGCTCGCGTCAATGCCCGCCCGTTAGGTTTTTGGTTTGATTTTTACCCAATAATTCACTTTGTGGAGTAATTTGTAGTTAAAAATAAATAAAATTTTTGAGGGTGAGATAACGTTTGCTGGGATCGGCTACTATAAACATAATATAGTGGTCTAAAAGTAAGCTGAAATTATTTAAAAAGGTATATAGCCGATAAATTAACATGATTAGAAATTAGTGTGTAATGGGACCAACCAATGCTCACATCCGAATTAGTTGTGAACAAATTTTTCATGCAACAAATATCATAAAATATAACCTTGGGTAAGCCTAGTAAAATTATGATTTAAAATAAATAAAATTACATACATACATATGTTTCATAATAAGAGCATAAATTTAATGGCCTGTCTTAAGTAATTATACAATTCAGCTGTGCAGAAATGCTATTCAGCTAAAAAAAACATCATTTAATATCAAAATTGATTTTTTCAAAGTAAGATTTTAATTCAGCTAGCTAAAATCATTTGCTGAATTGAATAAAATGTGTTATATATTTCTGTAAAATTACCAAAAATGCAAATCACCTATTTATGTACATAATTGAGCAAGCTGAAAATGTTTAAAAATAAAATAAATACATGTTTTAATTTGGAAATAACATTAAGAAAAGTTTTTTTAGCTGAATTACTAACAAATTATAATTTTTGTATTATAAAAAAATTAATTTTTATGTAATATTAGGTTCTACTGGTCTGCCAGTTATTTAGAAACCAGTTCACTTATAAGTGAACTTATAGGTTCTTTTGGATACCTTTGAAATAAGAGAAGTGAATAAAAAGGACGTGTCTACCTTTTAACGAACACTGAGGCAATGTTGGTTTCTGATAAACAAGTGCGAGCCTTTAATATAACGGTCAGATAATGTTGCCAGATTTATCTTATTCTTACACATCAAAACTGGGGGCAAATTACGGC
This sequence comes from Tachina lurida, assembly GCA_944452675.1. NCBI lineage: Eukaryota > Metazoa > Arthropoda > Insecta > Diptera > Tachinidae > Tachina > Tachina lurida. The sequence goes on from OX101756.1 coordinate 121,997,667, forward strand.
ATTCCAATTCACATATTCCATTTGCAATAAAGTTTCGTATATAAGGCAGACAACTACATCAACTGACACCACACACAGTGGACCAAAACACAGAAGAACGCTGATGAGGAAGGTTTAGTGGCCTTCGAAAACGGCTGGCTGTTCCGTTCAACTATGTGTTGTTGTCAGAATATTTACAACTAACTTTGATGTTATTTGTTCATTAATAATTATCACATGTAATTTGGCTTAAAAAGTGTTACGAACAGTAGCCTATTCAATTCATAATAAATTGGACTTATTTACAAAAATGGGCCGATTATAATAAAATGTCACACTTTTCATGTAGTTTGTATTTCTTCATATTCTTCCCCCACCCCTTAAATTTTACAGAAACCATTTCCTGCAAAATGTCCATAATCAATCACTTCATCGTTGTGAAAATAAAAAAGAGATACTATTAGACTCCCCACATAACTTACATCATCCGTGTTGCGTAGGGTTAGAACCCAAGCTTCCGAGTTAGCTGCCCATTCAAGTTTGTGATATAACATTCCATCTATGGTATCAGCAGCCTTTTCATAACTGTAAAATAAATATTATTAATTTATCATTCCAAGGATCTCTCTAAACTCAGCCATTTCTGTGAAAAAAAATTCTGCCGCTACATACCTTGGTATTGTCAGAATACTTGCTAACCCACCATCGTATATACTCGAAATAATAATATCATTCATAAAACAAGCAAAAAGCAAAACTCGCACTGTGAGCGTACGTACGTTGGAGTTTCCCGATTGAGAGAGAAAAAGTTTTATAGCCGTAACATAACCGAACTTTAGACTTTGGAACCATGTACTTCCCCGCAAAGTCAGGTGTGATTCGAACTTGTGCGTCAAGCAAAGACCAATCATTTCAATAAACAAATATGCCAAAACTGCCAACCAAAGAGTGTACTGAAAGGGCTGAAATGGCAATAGCCAACTGGCTAAACGTCTGAAATAAATGCGATTTAATTTAAAGTTAATCGATTAATTGTAGTAGTCGCCAACTTACCTGGGACCTGGTACCAGACATGTTATCCCAGAGCGTACCAAATACATGGACATGTCCAACTGCAAGTAGACCGAGTCCCTGTTAGAGATGGAGACTTTCTTTAACTAATTAATTGATATTTGCAGTACGTAAATTTTGTATCTAATCAAAATTTTGTTTTAGTAACGAGGCTACACAAAGACAATTTAGTCTTTAGCCGTTTGTTCACAAATTAGCAAGTGATTGGCAAAATTTTGATTATGCATGAGGCTGTTAATATCTAGAATATAAGGTTTATGCAAAGGAATTATTAAACTATTACCAAGAATACATGGCTCCTATAGAAATTTCCGCCATATCTTTGCTCACCATACCCAAACTGAAATCTCCCGTAAAGTTCGGATAAACTTCACCCCAATCCGTGGCTTCCGCTTGCAAAGAAAAGAAAAGATTTTAAAACTTTAATATAGTTTATGAAGTTTTGCCACTTACAACTATCAATTACAACTTTACAATTATAAATTTCGCAAAAAGTCGTCAAGACCCGAGCTTCTGTACCATCTATTTGTACTGCCCCCTGGGCAGAGTCTCCATAGGCCAAATCATACGAATTATTGTCTTTTGTAACATAATTTATTACGAAATACGGCCGGTAATTAAAACCGGCTGCAACAACTTCACGTCCCCTCAAATTTATAATTTTATCGGGAAACAAAGAACGTTTGTATTTAAAAGTTCCATTTAAGGCATTAAATTGATCCAAGAACACAAGACTAGATTGCTTCTCCGACCTTGGTCCATAGTATTTATTCGTTTTCAAATTGAAAATATGTGCAGCTGACGGGTCCAGAGAGATCAATAAAATGGCATCATGATCTAGTATTTTTAAATAATAAATGAATGTATGTATGTATGTATTATTATTGTGTAAGTAAATACCTGTGAAGAATTTATATTTCTCGAAATGGTCCTCGAAACTCTGGTTAAGGTAACCGAAAACAAAACGATTTCGTTTCGAGCGCCAGACAGAATATTGACTGGCGTTTATGAAACTTTCAATGAAGGGCAGAATATCGTCTTGAAATGCTAAGAAGCTCTGAAATGGAGTTGTTCAGTAAAAGTTTTTAGAAGGGATTAAGTTCTTAAGAAATTTCTGTGCTTTCAAAATTCACAGAATAGTAATAGCTTAATATAAGAGAATCCTTAAAAATTCCAGTAAGAAATTCCGTACTGTCCAATTGGCTGTCATTTATTCAATTAATGTTGCCAAATCATCACCGATAAATATAGCGTACAACCGCAAAAATGTAGCTAAAATATGTAACTGTCTACAGCTCCAATATATCCTTAATGTTAAAAATCAAATTGTAGCACTATTTATGATCTTAATGCAGCAAAAAGCAACTATTGTTTCTAAAACTATACATTTGAAATCTGTGTGAAATTTCATTACAATCGGTTCAAGGACATGCAGACCTGTCGAATGTCCTTAATTTTAAAAGTAGCATTTTTGCTTTACTTATGTTTGAAATGTAGCTAAAATATGTAACTGCTTACAGCTACGAAATTTTATTTCAATCCGTGCAAGGATATGCCTATCTACCATATATCCTTAATGCGAAAAATCAATTTGCATCATTAGTTATTATCAGAATGCAGTTAAAATTAAGTATCGTTCCTAGAACTATACACTTGAACTGCCTGATGAATTTCGTGCAAGGACATGCATACATGTCCAATGTCCTTAATTTTAAAAGTTGAACTTTTGCTTTAGATGTGTTTTAAATGTAGCTAAAATATATAACTGCTTATAGTTACGAAATGTTGTTTCAATCGGTGCCAGGATATGCCTACCTCCCATATATCCTTAATGCTAAAAACCAAATTTAAGCTTTATTTATGATCAGAATACACCTAAAATACTTAAGTATTTATGTTATTATGCAGTTTACCTCTCTTATGAATTTTAATGTGATCAGTGCAAGGAAAAGCGTATATTATCCTTAATATTAATAATTTAATTTCCTACTACAATTATGTTTATAATGTGACAAAAATTAGTTATTCTTGCTAGAATCATGCACGTGAGCTCTGTGAGAAATTGCATTACAATCGGTACAAGGACATGATTACTTCCCTTATGTCCTTAATTTTAAGTTAAATCATAATACAGTGAAAATCCGTTATAATATGTCCTTAATGTAAAGTATGATCACAATACAGCGAAAATTAGCTACAATCTCGATTATATGTATATCTGAGCTCTTTGAGAACTTTAATTTCAATCGGTACAAGGACATTCAAGCATCTCATATATCTCTGACTGTAGAAACTTAACATTGGTTACTTTAGTTCACAAAATAAAGGAATTTAAAGTTTGTCCTTAAAAATAAATTTAAAAAACTACTCCCTTACTGTGGCAAAAAAAAAAAACAAAACGTTCATCATTTGTGTGTCGAATGAAATGGTAGTTTCGGTAGCTTAGTTCGTGGAGGAGTGCGAAATTCGAAGACCTTAAAAAGTTGGACTAAGGTGCTAAGCCACTTTCCTTTTCTTATATTTTCTCTCAAAAATTTATATCACTTCTGTTTCTTACCTCGCAATGTGTTTCCTCAATGGCCATTGTCAATTTTTCAGTAAACTCATTATAAAAGAGACCGCTGTCTGTGAGCCTCCTCTCCAGCTTTTTAAAGTCGGAAATATCTTGCACAAAAGACTTGTGTAAATTTTTCAAATTAATATTAATAATCGAATAGTATTCCAGCAAATTGTTGGTTTTTAAATCAAACTCGATCTCCGTACTCCATATCAAACAAATTGTTGTTTCTTTTAAATAGAGTTGAGCTAAAATTAAAAGAATCTTAGAAAATATTAAAAATTCTGAAGAATTTTATATTTATAACTTTAACTTATTGCACTTATAATTTGCGTCCAATAGACGGTTGAGTTAAATATTTTCATTGTAATTTTTTTAGTTGGTTTGAATTTTTGCCACACAAATGACACAATTTATGGACATTTTATATGATTTCATTGCCCTAAAAACTTTTCAGTTTGCATTGTTTCTAAAGGCTTTTGCATCAGCTTTTATTTGTTTAACAAATTGCCTTTCAGCGTTTTATTTGTGGCGAAATTAAGTAATTTTTAAGGCAAACGAAATTGTTAAAATAAACAAATTTTATGGGCTTTTTTTAAATTGAGGATAGACAGACAGGCTTTTGTTTTTTTCGATTTTAAATTATAAAAATGACTCTGCTTCTATTTATACTGATATGTATGTCCTTTTAATTTGAAAGAACAACAATGAAAAATAACCTGTGCGTATGAGCTGCACAGTAGATCCTTTTGGCTAACAAGTGAAAAGTGGCAAAGAGCATAATTATTAAAAACTATCATTTAATTTACCCCTTTTAGACACGGAAAGTTTACTTTGTAAAGTCTTAATGCAGCTGTGTGAAAGACAGAAAGAGATAGTAATGCTCCCTCTGTCTTTCACACAGCTGAAGTAAGACTTTGCGAAGTAAACTTTCCGTGTCTAATACCCCTTTTACACACGGAAAGTTATTTTGCAAAGTCTTAATTCAGCTGTGTTAAAGACAGAGGGAGGAATAATATCTCTTTCTGTCTCCCAGCTGAATTAAGACTTTGCAAAATAAACTTTCCGTGTGTAAAAGGGGTATAAGTCCTGGTTCACACTTTTCAACTTTTTTTGCTCAACTCGTAATTCAGCTGTAAGAAAAACGTAGACGGAAATACAATTATCTCTTTTTTTGTTACAGCTGATTTACGAGTTGATCAACAAAACTTGAAGTGTGCGAACCGGGACTAAAAGGGGTATATCTGTGCATACCCCTCGTCATTGATCGTAAAGTTTTTTTCGGCCTTATGTTCGAGGAAGAAGGGGAAGACATCCATCATTCGTCATCAGATTGATGTTGTCGAAGCTGAGTTTTTCTTTACATCTGTGCAGAGTTGCCAGATGTGACAATTTTATGACAGACATGTCATGAAATTGGCACCTCAAAAAACTGATTCGATCACGTTTTCCAGTTTGAGATTATGGCATTTCCTATCGTATAATGTAATGATATCGTTCGATATCGAATTCCATAATCTCGAATGATCGAATCAGCTTGTTATCGAAAGCAACGATTAGACCTCTGCTTTTAATTGCGATTATAATTTTTTGTTTCTAAATTTAAATTTTAATAATTTTTTTTTTCAAATTTAATTTAACTTCCCGCGAAAATCGAGCTTTCATCATATATCGACGTTTTGAGTTCCTGGGACTCTATGCTTACTATTTTCGCCATGATGTCCTTATAGCTTTAAAACGGGCCAACAGCACCCGTATTCTGTAACCCGTAAATTTTAAAATTTTTGGCGATGTCAGAAAACAGTAAAACTTCGGCTGGTTAGATTTCTAAGGCATTTAGGCCTGATTTAGCAATATTCGATTGAAAAGTGCATTCGTAGCCGAAAATCGATAAATCGACTTTATAGATTTTTAGCGATAGACATTTAGATTTAGCGAGTTGCACAATATCATGGTAGAAGCAAATTTGCCGCAATTCGAAAGATGTTGAGCTCATTTAGTTGTCGAAATATAGTTAATAGAATCGCGTTGGTAGATTTTGATAATTTTCGAAAATAAAATGTTTACAAAACTATTTTTGTTTAACAAATTTTAAATTACTGAGGGCGACTTTTTGAGTTCAAGATTAGAGATTAAATTAACCTTAATCTTCATTTGTGATTTTTGGGTAATCGATTATATGGTTTTACTTGCTAGTTTAAGCGGCCAATCGTGATGGTTTAATCTTATATTAATATTGACAACATACACTTGTAAAACGTATAATTTTTTGTAAAAATTATATGATAAAATAATTTAAAAACACATAAATAAATATATATATATATACTTCTAAATAATAAAATATGTCAGTTTCTTCTTCTTCCCACAAAAAATCAAAAGCGTTGATAACATGTATAACTTTTGCATTGAAAATGTTGCCACTATTTTGTTCCTCAGTATGGTAATACTACACATAATAAGAAGTTTAAACTACCACTCAAAAATATCGAACTCAATTAATTAAGATTAAGTTAATTTTCGGTTTAGCTAATTAGAGAAATAAACTAATCTTAATCACGATCCCAAAAAGTCGCCCTAAGTCCACCAAATACAAAATCTAAACAGCTCTCAACCCCAAAAAGGCTCATCGATTGCTGGCAATCGATCGATACTAAAATCGGCTGATACGTTCGAAAGTTGTCGTTGACGAAGAATTTCGAAAACATCGTCAAAGTCTTTCTTTTAGATATGCACTGATTTTTATAGTCTTAAAAAACCCAACAAATGCTTTATTTTAAATTTACAATTTTTTATTTTTACTGGACGCATATTTTTTTTTTGTAAAAGAAAGTTCTGCTTTTCTCTTTGATTTCGTCCTATAAATTCATAAAGTAGCAAAACTTTAAATAAATTTCTTATTTTTATTTTTAGCAGCTTATGATTATTTTTATGGTTTTTTTTTATTTTCCAACTGTTTAAAGTGAAAAAAAAATAAAAAAAACCTTAATGTTCGATAATATTTAATTACTGGCAATTATTTATTTTTTATAAATACATGTATGTACATACATATATATGTATATATACATATAAACATGCATAAAACTATTTGAAATTATAAATTGAAAGCATTTTATTTTATAGCATTTAAGTTCGTTTTTCTTGCTATTCTCTGTCTGTTTTTATTTTTTTTAATTTGAAACTTTGTGTTAAAGACTTTGCTTTATAAATCAGACTTAAAAATTGTTGTTGAAATTATGTTTTAATTGATTTTCTACGTGCTCAGCTTTACAGCCACTTCGTGGCCATTTCGCTGCCATAAAGGGCAGTAAAATACCAAAAAGAAAAAAAAATACTTTCTAAATTTTACATGTATTTAAATGGTTTTCTTAGTTTGTAATTTAACTTACAAGAGTATCCGCAAAATATTTTACCATAATTTTATTTAAATGATATTTAAAATTAACGACATCCGAAGAAAACGTTTATTTTTTTTTTTTTTTCAAATAAAAATACTAATTAAACTGCTACAAACGAATAAAAATCGGAAGCTTGTGATTCGAAAGTGTTGAAAGTTTGATTCATTTTCAATATATTTAACATAGGCTTGGTATGGCAGAATCTATATTCTTTCGATCAGCATGCATTAGATAAACAAGCTAAAATAATCTCAGCGCCACGGGAAAACGACCTTCGCAAAACGTACAAAGCAATTGCATCTGTAACCGCAATGTTAAAATAGTCAGTTGATTACATTGCAAAGTAATCCAAGTGTCAGTCAGTACTAGTTGCGAAATAGTCAGCTTAGAGTTAGTTTAAAGTTAGCCAAATTTCCGACAGGGTGGCCTCTCCCTGCAAATAACGCGACTAGTACATACATGCATGTAAGGACTATTCCATAAAAGACCACGACTATTACAAAACTAGTCCAAATGTATGGATAAAACATGGTAAATTTAACATTGCGATGTCCTAGGGATGGACTACATGGTCCAAATTTGCACTACATCGGACCACCCTCAAAACTACCCCATATGGAATAGTTATAGACTACTCGCATACAATTTGTAAGTGCCTAAGAAGAACGATCATAATCGTTTAAACACGAACACATATCGTACAGCATTGAATGCTTGTGCGAAAACGACATGATCCATGGCTGCATTACATGGGACCATGTTGTAACTAGTCTGTTTCATGTAGATTGGACCACGTAATACAATATTATTTGCAGGCCTTTTGGTTGGTTATTGTACATAATTACACTGTGCTACAAAAGTTGAGAAAAAAAATATTCAGGGATTCTAATGTACCAATTCTATTTTGTTGGAGTCCATGGATGACGAAAATACAGTTGGTTTTTTTATGTCACTTAATAAAGTGATTTTATAACGTTAAATGTAGTGAAAAACGGAGTTTCTTAGATTTTCAGTTTTAAACAGTTGTAACTTCTTTGTTTCCCAGCGGCTTTCTTTTAACTTTTCGTTGATTAAAAGGATGGAGTATTATCTTTCAATCAAGATATAGTTTTTGTAAATCGACTGACAAATGGCTAAGTTACAGTCGTTGAAATGTACACAAAATCCATTAAAAAAGTATTCTTTTGTTTTCCTCAGGCCATAATTTGCTTATGACTTACAAAAGAATTTTTTTTAATGGGTTTTGTGTACACTTCAACGACTGTAACTTAGCCATTTGTTAGTCGATTTACAAAAAATATACCTTGGTTGAAAGATAATATTACATCCTTTTAACCAACGAAAAGTTAAAAGGAATCCGTTGGGAAACAAAGAAGTTACAACTGTTTAAAACTGAAAATCTAAGAAACCCCGTTTTTCACTACATTTACCGTTATAAAATCACTTTATGAAGTGACCTAAAAAAACCAATGGTATTTTCGTCATCCATGGACTCCAGTAAAATAGAATTGGTACATTAGAATCCCTGAATATTTTTTGTGTATCACAGTGTTATTCTTATTGTAAAGAATAATTTATATTTATGTTTTGATTAGGCTAAAGTTCGTATCGCTTTGTAAGCCAAATTACATGTGATAATTATTAATGAACAAATAACACCAAAGTTAATTGTAAATATTCTGAGAAACACTTAGTAGAACGGAACAACTACATACTTAGCTGTTTTCGAAGGTCACTACACCTTCATCATCACCGTTCATTCATTTATTCCAATCACAAAAAGTTTTGCTATCAAACCACTGTAATATGTGCTTTATTAATTATAATAAGCAGTTGTTCAAAAAATACTTAAAACCTTAACATATTATTGTTAATATTTTTGCTGAAAATCCTGCACCTGCCATTTGAAAGATTTAAACACACATTGTCGTCGTTATGAGAAATAGGACTAAAATAAATCAAATAACATTGATCAACAACAACAACAAAAACTCTTCTGCAAATACAACTGTTATTGCAACGTGTGGTATAGAAGTTAAAGAGCTGCACAACAAATTCACTTGTAAGGTTTGAAATAAAACCAGAGCCGCTCCAATGTATACAATTTGAAGAAAACTGAGGAGAGTTAAGAAACTACGACAAAATAATGAATTAAATGCGTGTATTAGCTAATTAGATATGTAAAGTAGTTAATTATGTTTTGACCATAACTTTGTTCCCCTTAATCATAAAATGATAAAACTTAACACCTAAAGACATTCCATTTTAAATCTGGTATGAAAGTACGTCTAGGCGTGTAATCAACATCTAAAATGTTTAACCAAGGCGCGGTATAACGCGACTATTAGGGTTCCATTGAAACTCGGCACAAACATTGAACTTATATGTATATTGCTATAATTTTGCAGCGTCTTGTTACACCTAGAGGTAGAGCGTTGTTTAATACAATTTCAAAAATGGGCCTAGATGTCATTTCGAGTGGGGAGCCTACTTACTGGCCTACTGATGTAAGAAAAATTCCAGATGTTATAGATTTTGGCGTCACGAAAAATATCCATAGGGACTTAATTCACGTAGAGGGCTCTCTAGATCTGTCCTCCAATCACTCTCCCACAATAGTTACAATTTTCAACCCACTAAGGAGTGATTTAACTAACTCATATGCGAAAACGATTAATAGGGTCAACTGGCTTGGATTCAAAAAATATATTAGTAGTCACTGCGTAGAAAACATTCAGTTAAGATCACCTGATGATATTGAATTTAATATTGCCAACCTTAACGAATATATTAAACAGGCTGCTGAACATGCCACTACTTCCTATCCGCAGACTGGCTTTAATAGAATTTATTCTACGGAAATTGAACGTCTTGTATGTGAAAAAATGAGAGCTAGAAGAGAATGGCAACAACACCGATCACCCCTAAATAAAATCAGACTTAAAGAATGTACTAAACGACTCAAAGAGCTGCTATCGTCGGAAAAGACTGCATTACTGGAAAAGTATTTAGAAGGTCTTGATGTAACGTCAACATCTAATTACTCTTTATGGCGCGCTACTAGAAATCTTAAAAGACCCGTTGATCTCAAATCACCACTGCGTACTTCGACCGGAGGCTGGGCAAGAAGCGATAGTGAGAAAGGTAACTTATGTTCTGAGCATTTAAAATCTGTATTCACTCCCAATTCATGTACGGGTGCTGCCGATTTACCGAGTGTAGTCTCTCTACCCCCTCGTCCCTTAAGGTTTAAGATGCGTGAACTACAAAAAATAGTTGCTGAACTCGACCCGAAGAAAGCTCCAGGTATTGATGGCATTAGTAACAAGATGCTGATGAACTTGCCTCATATTGCAATAAGAATCTTGCTATTTATTTTTAATGCAATTTTACGAATGCAGTATTTTCCACATAACTGGAAACTTGCCAAGATTAAAATGATTCCAAAGCCAGGCAAAGATCTTACCAAGGCTGAGTCATATAGGCCTATAAGCTTACTTTCAACAATTTCAAAGCTTTTCGAAAAGCTGCTCATGACTAAATTTTCCACAAATTTTAGCTGATAGTGGGTGCATCCCGGACCATCAATTTGGCTTTAGAAGTCAGCATAGCACTATTGAGCAAACGCATAGATTGGTTCAAGTTGTAAGGAGGACATTTGATGAAAAAAAGTATTGTTCTGCCCTTTTTATTGATGTTTCTCAGGCATTTGATAAAGTATGGCACGAAGACCTAGTTTTAAAACTGAAGACATACCTACCAATAAACATACAAAAGCTTTTGGAAAGTTATATTCTCGATAGAAAGTTTACTGTTGTGGAAGGAGACTTCATGAGTGTACCCGAATCTATATCTTCTGGTGTGCCACAGGGTAGTATTCTGGGGCCAGTCTTGTATCTAATATATACTTGTGATATGCCTGTGAGCAATAACATCCACACTTCTACATTTGCCGATGATACAGCCTGTTTGAGTATTCACAAAAACCCTGATGAGGCATCCCGCAATCTCCAAGCACACATTACCCAGCTTGAAATATGGTTGAACTTATGGAGAATTAAAGTAAATGAACAAAAGTGTGTTCATATAACGTTTACCCTAAGAAAAGATACCTGTTCCCCCATTCGAATCAACAATCAAAATATTCCTCAACATTCTCAAGTGAAATACCTTGGAATACACCTTGATCGAAGGCTTACATGGAAATATCATATTGACTCTAAGTTAACCCAAATGAAACTTAAATTAACTCAAATATATTGGTTAATTGGCAGAAATTCAACACTCAGCCTAGACTGCAAACTTTTGATATACAAGTCGCTTTTGAAGCCCATATGGTGCTATGGAATTCAGCTATGGGGCACTGCTTCAGCTTCAAATATAGAGAAAATCCAACGAAGGCAAAACAAAATTTTACGTTTGATAACATCTGCTCCATGGTACATTAAAAATTCAAATATTCATCGTGATTTAAATATGCCACTAGTGAGTGCAGAAATTGAAAAATACGCAGGCAAATATTTAACAAAACTCGAGTCACATCCTAATCCGCTTGCCCGTAATATTTTGAGCTTTACTGGACACATCCGCTTAAAAAAGAGGGACACAAGGGCTCTTATACTCAACACTCCAGATGGGGCTGCTTAAAAATACTTCTTTTTTTTCCTTTTTGATTATCACTACTTATGTATTATTTGTAACTATCACTAAGTTTATGTCCGATACTGGTCGGGCCTAATAATTATATTTAGATTTAAGATTTGATTACTTATTGTTAGTTCATTTTTGAAGATACAATAAATAAATATATATATGAAAAAAAAATTATTTTGCAGTTTAAAAATTTCAAACCCACTTGTTCACGTACTTCTATCGAACGAAATAATCTTGCACTTTTAAAAGTGGGCATGGCCACATCCATAAAATTTTATACTTCTGCTTCATTTTCTTCTTCATACTAAACAAAATTTTTCACACATTGTGGGCTCTTGTAATGACACAGTCTAGAATATTTCCAAGTGGACGTGGCTACGCCACCAAATTTTAATTTTCTATTTCTCGTACTTGCGCCCAATTGATCATTTTGAAACTTGGCATGTGTGTATGCATCTATCACACTGCTAAAACCTGGTTTTACCATACAAAATGATTTTGTTAAAACCAACTTAAAACCTTTTTTTGTATGGTTTTCAAATAGGTTTTATGAAATGCAATCTTGTTTTCGCTATACTAATTCAGTGCTACTAAGTTAAAATAATCGGAAGCAGCTGATAATTAATGTTTATGACAGCTAACAAAAATAAATACCGATAGAAACACTTTCAACTTAAAAATGGATGCAGCCGCAACAATATCCAACAAATCAACGGAAATATTTTCATTGACCTCTGGGAAGTGAAAAAAAACGATATGACTGGCATCCATCTGCCAATAAAAAAGGTTTATTTCATAATGTATTTGTGTTTTTTTTTATATACATAATAACGTAATTTCCAAGCACTTCTTCACTTTGTATAAGTAGTTCTATTATATAATTCTAAAATGTTCATTTATAAAATAAAAAATAATTTCCATTTTAGAGCGCATGGAAAAATTTGTGAGTTTTTCATGCAAACAAAAACAACTGTTGTACAGTTTGTCAAATAAGTGTCATAAAAAGCATATTTCTATTTTGAACAAATTTATTAGACAACCTGTCGTTTAGAATCAGAATTGATTAAATTCGCGGTGTGTACGCAAAATCAGCTGTTTAACGTTAAAACCAGGACAGTCGGCCTTTCGATACGACTCGTAATCTAAAAATATTTCAGTAGAGTTTGCCAGCAGATTTTAACTGTAGGTGTAAAAACACTATAACAGATTTTTAGGAAATTCCGCACACATCTTATTCTCTGACAATGACAAAATCTTCCAATTGAAAAAGTGGGCGTGGTCAAATTTTTTTTTGAATATTTTACATATATCTATATAATCGATTCCTATGAAATTTTGTACACAAATGTAAGTTTACTGCAATTACCCAATATTTAATGTTTTTTTTGCATTGAAAATATTCTTTTGACAAACTGTATATGCTAAAATTGCAGATAAACGAGAAAGTATAATTTACGGCAATAAATACTAAATGCTATTATATCATTTACTACGTTCAAATGCATTTTCGGATTAAATTTTTTATGACCTCGCATCAAATTCCTAACAAGCCGATAATTCTGCATATCTTCAATATTCATATATAGTATAATAAATGGCAATAATATGGATTTACTTTTGTCAGTTTTTATTGTCCCCTAAGAACATAAAATTTCTCATACTGATTTATTTAGTTTTTATTAAGAGGGGAGGAGTTCTGGCAAAATGCCAAACAAAAAGAAAAATTAAAATGTTAATAGTAGTGCAATTAGTGTGCTAAATACAATAATCATTTATAATAATTTTGTATTATTATTATTTAAATAGAAGACGGGACTTCAACTATTAAATATAATTAATATAATTTGTTGGAAATTTTCAATGGCAGACTAAACGGCCATTATTACAGTTTATGTTTTGTGCTGCTTGGTTTGGTGAACAAAAAAAAAAGCTATAAATAAATTTTCCCACCTCGTAACAGCTTTTTTTTTTTGAATTTTTTGGCGGAAGTTTATTTGTACATAATTTTTACTAATTTTTTTTGTATTTTTTGTTACAAAAAATAAAACTCATGAAATAAGAGATTTATGTGATAAGGGGAGTTAATAGAGCTTTAAAAAATTTAACCGACTTCAAAAATAAGCACTAAAAATTTCAAAATAATTTAGATTTAGTTATATAAAACATTTTTATATGCATTGTCTACAGTGCTATTCGAAGTCCAAGCCATATGCAAACTTTTATAAAGAGTTTTTTGTGCTTTCACACCGACGAGAGTACAACATCCACAACAACAATACAGCAGTCAGCAATGCTTGCTCTTACTTTGCAATCAAACAAGAACAAATTTAAGAGCTTTCAAAGCTGTTTAACTCAAATGCAAATATCAGTGTGCTTGGACGTAGCTGTCTTAAAGAAATTATTAAAGTAGCTCTCGGCATTTAATTTTAATTAGGTGAGATTAGCTTGGTAGGCCGCTGAGAAGAGAAAATAAGTTTTAAGCTCACTTGGGTACAAATAATATGTTCCTTTGTGTTACCTGAAAGTAGGAATAGTGCAAGTACAGATGGTGAAGTGACAGATAGGTAGAGAGAAGAGAATTAATTAATTTTTTCGTATTATTTTACAACTCTGTTATTGTGCGTTTTGTTAATTTTTAAAGCATCTTTGCAGCGCCTCTGGTGTTAAATAGGCGTATTATTTAAATATATATGGCCATTTTATTAGATACTAAAGTCCTGCACAAGACCATTTATAAGAACTTTCAAGACATGAGGGAGTTTTCAAATGCTTTACTACAAACAAATCTTCTAAAACAAACGCTAAATAACACTGTTTGCAATAATTTGTTTCAGCTATTGCAGGTATAGGAATAAAGAAGAAAATACTTCGTGACTGAAACATTTGTGATGCTTGCTTCTTTCTACGCATGGGCGCGTATACAAGCGTTATGCATGTACATACACACACGCGTTGTGTGTATGCTCTTTTATTTTTCTGCGAACACACAAACGCACACATGCATTTACATTAGTTGTGTGCGCTTGCTTTAAAAAAACCTCCCTTAAACACATAATACTACCCTGCAGAAAATGTGAATAGTGAAATTGTAGTGATTTACTAGTGACATTGTCAGTAGTACTACTGACCAGGTGTATCCCAGCCAATGTAATTATCTATTGACATTTAACATTAGCTTGTCATTGAAAATCCACCACTAGACTGTAGCAATACTGACTAAGTAGTTCTTTTGGGACCACATGGAGACATTGGAACCAAAGATTCACTAGTAAATTTTAGGGGCTCCAGTCTACAATATCGATATTTCCTCGCTCCATGTCAATAGTAAAATTGTAGTGATTTACTAATGACATTGTCAATAGTACAACTGAATAGGTGTACCGCAGCCAATGTAATTGCCTATTGACATATAACATAGGGTTGTCATTGAAAATCTGCCAGTAGACTTTAGCACTATTCATTTACGACCATATGGAGACATTTGAACTAAAGAATCACTAGTACATTTTAGTGACCCTCGTCTACAATTTAATAAGGGTTGGGCCAACAAACTTAAATACATACATACCTACATACATATGTACGTAAGTTTTTAACATTATTGCATAGCATAATAAAAAAGAAAAACAAACTATTGACGCGTTCATTGGCAATATCAACAGAAATACATTGGAACTGTTGTCTCTAACGTATCTCTACTCGCGCATAAAAGGAAAATTGTCGAAATTTCAACTAGTGCAATTGTCGCTAGAGAAAAGAGTGTTGACATAGAGACATATGGTTCTAGGTTGACTAGAGGGTAGCTTACCATCTACATCTTACACACACACTCAAACGTACAATATGGAAAATAATAAGCATACACGTATCAACACTACTTTGTTGACTGTTTGTTCATAACAAGAAGTCTTGACGACATTGCTTGTTAGCACTCATATACACATACACCAATGCATCTATCGTGCTTTGCTTATAATGCGACAGCATTTATTATTGGTTTAGCATTCTACAGCCACAAGAATACATTTAAAAAACAAGACGTATTTACATTTCAAGACAATTTACGCAGGTCTCTATTAGATACACTGCTTAATGACTAGGTCTGGCCAGGATTTGAACTCGGGGCTGACGAACTCTGTCATATACCTTTTAGTTGGCACACTAACTACTTCAGCCATCAGCTGGCCCCTGCTTCAGTTCAATTAAGAATGTGAGAAAATAAGAAAAGGAAAACAAAATATATGACTAAAAACTCAACTGTTTTCTCATAATTGCTTGAAGATAAAATCACGCCGTAAAAGGTAATTTCTCAAGACTTGCAAAACACTATAAAATAGTCAACGAGATTTCAAATTGATTCTTGACTTGGAACCACTCGATTTCCTGAACAGCCCTGTATATCTTTAACCACACACCAACTACATTTCATATCTTGTTTGCCTTAAATGGTGGAGCCACCTTAAGCTCTATGCGGCCAGTTTTATAAGTCAAATTATATGAAAAACAACGTCAAGTTCTGTTTCATCATTATAGGCTTATGTTTTCTTTCGCATACAAAGAAATTAAAGGCCAAATTAAAGTAATGTGGGACCTTACGAGAGCGGATACAAATTTCTTCTTTAAATAGGTTATCCGTTAAGCAACTGCTGAAATAAATCAGATTATAAAACTTTTACTTACTTAAATCGTGTCTACACACACACAAATATCTCGCTGATTTCAGCTTAAAAAATATTACAAGCTGTTAGGTGAATGAAAAAGAAATAAAATTAAATTATTACACATGAAATGCAGAATTATCATCTGCCTGTCAACCTGACTGCACTTTTGTTTTCGTTGGTTTTTCCAGCACATCAAATTAGAAAACCAAAAATGTTTCCAATCCCACTCTGCTGCAATTGTACTCGTAGATATTAACTGATTTTCTGAACTTTTTCTAACCGCAAATGAAAATGAAATTAAGTTGATAATACCTGTAAAGAATAACATTAAATATTAGCTACAGCATAAGTTATTTATGTAGGAATGGATTTTATTTTAATCTTAATAAGCCAAGTTACTTGCCGGCAGCTAAATAGCAAACAAAAACTAAAGAAATTAATTAAGAAACTTAAAAAAAAGCACACGCGCGCATTCGACTTGAGCACAAAGTTGAACAGCAGAATTATTATGAATGCCAGTAAGTATGATGGATAGACGAACAGACAAAACCATACATATCCTAAAAAAAATTAAGAAATTCACATCATGGAAAGCAAATAAATCCATGTTGCATTGCAAACATACGCATCAGTACTGCATTCATGATGACGTAGTTGGCGTTGGTAATGATGAAGATGATAGATACGAGTACATCCACATCATCAGCGTCGTCATCCTCAGCTTACTAAGCAGCCAGTAAGTAACAAGTGTTAGTAACACTTTCGTTAATACTTCATGCAATGAGTTTAATTTTTTTCTTCCACTTCACCGAGGGTTACTATGAGTATTTTTGTTTTTCGCTTTGGCGACTTTCAAGGGCTACAGAATCACGGGGAATCAGAGCATGAATAAATACATATGTGTGTCATATTGAATGCATATTATTTAGGCTAAACAATGCCAGAACGTGCTACGCTGTTCGGATAAATAAGGAAAGCTATACAGATTCCTCATTTTGAAAAATTCGAGATCCCAATCTCATCATTAGCGAGAAAAATTATCCATTAATATCTTGAAAGTATAGCAAACGCCATGAGGAGTGCACTCCCCAACACTAAAAGTACCTTCAAATGAACTTGCAAAGATAAAGAGAACATGAGATTTTGGACAAAGTCTGTCCCTGCGCAGAAAAAAATCTCATAGGTTAATCTAACCAACGGCAATTGTCAGCTTCACAGTTACAGTGTGAATTTTTATAAAATTGTTCTGGTTAATCTAAACAAGCTGGGGTCGAATCGTCACATCCGTGAACGTACAACTTCTCACGTAAAAACAAAATTTTCGGATTATGACATACGTGAACGTACTGAAATCCCATTCAGCTTATACGATTGACGTATCACTTGATTTGTTTTCATACGATTGTCGATACGACCACGGATGTGACGATTTTTGAGCCCTGGATTTGTTATTTGCGGTTGTCTTGTACGTGACTTTTTCAACTTATGAACTCTTAACTGAAAGGGCAATATTGGTCCTGTTAAAAAATATCACTCGGACAAGATGAGTGATTGGCCCAGGTTGCCTAGTATCGCGGCAGGGCTGCTGCCTTTTCGTAACAGTTTTGTGTACTGGTAGGTTTATGGTTTGCTGAGGATAAAGATGCCCCCTTAACTCATGCCTTCCATACTTCTTTTTCCGGACTTGGGACCGGCGCCGCATGCATTTATCATGCCAGTGGCGGAGTTTGGTGCATCGGCCGGAAAAGCTAAGCTTGATAAATGGGAATTCTTCACCTTCAATGTTAGTGGTAAGAAAAGAGGTTTACTGAACTTGTTGTGGCCGTACAAGCACGGCAGATGCCGAACCTTCTGCACGCCCAGTTTAGGTCTCTAAAACCGAAACAATTGAATCAATTCAATTCCATTCGGAAGCCATAGGCATCTCGCATGGCTCAGGGTTTTCAATGTCGAACTAGCACTTGGGTATGAGAAAGCTTCACCCAAGATGGGTGCGCCAGGTTTGCTCACAATTGATCACAAATGTAGAAGTATTTGGCACTTCGATACACAACACACCAGAGACCCAACAGCAGTCAAAACAGTGGGTTTCTTGGGTTGAATCTTTAGGTTTGTCAGCCAATAAAGTCATGGGGACCGTTTTTTTTTTTTGAATGAATGCGGCATAATTCATATTGATTACTTTTGCCAACTTATTGGTTCGATTTAATGAGGATTTGCAATAAAACGACCGCATTTGGCTAAGAAAAAAAATTCTCCACCAGGACAATGCAAGGGTACACACACGTGCAGTTTTCATGGAAAAAAAAAATCCATGAAGCGGTCTATGAATCGCACACTGATCTGTTCTATTCTCTGGATTTAGCTCAGCGTTGCTATTTCTTGTTCCCAAAGCTGAAGAAATGGCTCGGAGGGAAGAGAAGACCTCGATAAATCTTGGGTCTTATCGTTGTTGGCATATTTCGACTTCCACTACGACATATTGGTCCTAGATTAAAGAACAAATGTTACGGTATTCTCTAATCTATAACAATAAAGAGGGCTCATTTTTAAAATGAGAAAAAAGTTGCCGAAACGTTGCACAAAGAGCTCATAAAAGACGATGTTGTAAAATAAAATAGGTATTTATCCAAAAATCATTTGAATTGCCCTAATAGATTAAAAAATAAAAATTTTCCCACTTGAATTTCAATTCCATATTGGTCAGATTAACCGACAAACTTGTGTGCTTCTTACTTGCAACAACGATTTACACTAACTAAAAACAAACACAACCGGCGAAGAGGTTATCTTGTATGCAGAAAACACCCAGTGTCTATGGTGGGAATCGAACCCATAACCACTGAACTGAAAGACTAGCATTGCTACCACTCAGCCGCAGGGGCACCCTAGAATGTATTAGATTTTTCTAGCCTCTGCCCATTAAGGCATTTCTAATAAGAATACATAAATAGTTCCTGCACCCACCACCAACCCTCGTATAGCAAATTTGTTCAACATTTTATTTTCTTTAGCTTCTTTCTATTATTTATATACATATAGTATTATTGTTATTCGTGTCTGAATTGTATCTTATAACTTGTGTGCATCATTTTCAGTTTAACACTCTAGTTGGAAGATTAAAACAAATAAAAAACCAAAGAAAAATATGAAAACAAACATTTGAATCTAAAATTTACTACAAATTATGCTTGACTGCACTTGTGGCCAAAGAAAAGAAATGCTAAAACAGTCGAGAAAAAAATGTGGTATGAATGAATTCCATCTTTTAGTCTACACTTTAAATTTAAGAAAACACGTAAAATACGTTTTATTTTTCCTTAAATTATCTGAAGTTTAAGGAAAGTAAAAATAGATGATGTATTTACTTTCATCTTTTTTCTTTATATATACATATATTTTTTTTTTCTTTAACTCGGAAGTATTAAACTATTAAATAGTTCCTTTTTATAAGAATTTACGAGTATTAAATGTAATTCCGATTACACTGTGCAACAAAGTCAAGTTCTTTCAAAACGAAAGGTTGTAGTTTGCATACTGTTGCACACTGTTACAGTGAATTGACATCGGAAACCAAAATAAGTTTTATTTATGTAAAATCCTGCGAGTAAAATTTTTGGAAAATATTTTAATTCTCATTAATTCAGAGTAATTCTACGCATTCGTGATCAGCTGTTGCACATAACCTGCAACTGCTGAAAGGTGGCAATTAATTTTATTTTAGAAAATAATAATAAATAAATGATAAAAATTACAATCTTCTTTTAAATTGCTTTAAAAATAAGATTGTAAAGATTGAAAAGAAAGATAAAGCGGCTATTTCTTAAAAAAAACACACACAAATTCCCTAAAAAACAGATGACAATTAAATTAAATAAAAATGTTTTTTTAGGTAATAAAAAACTTCCAAGATGATGTGTTCCACAGTCATTTTCTAATGCAACAATCTTCTTTTTCGGTAAAATTTTAAAATCAAAATATTTTCAACTGATTGTTTGCACCATAGCCATGGTGCAATTATACCAGCTGACTGCATAAGGAATTTTTGTAAGACAATGCAACAACCATATACATTATTTGTATGCGTAAAGAACAAAATCACATCAAAAACGCATTGACAGATGCATCATAAACCCAAACATAAACAAGCTTTGACATTTATCTGATATAAAGCAAGTAGAACAAAAAATTATTAGATGAAATAGCGCTGACATCTGCAAAGTCACAAAGTCCACACTTCCAAGTTTTCTCATTTTTTAGTGAAAAGGAGCTATAGAGGAATGCAAAATGTATATATGTATTTATTTCAACACTCTCTTGAATTGCTGCAACAAATATTCCAAGCCTTGACTACAGCCTTCTGCACCTTAGTCTTGTTTTAGACCTGAACTGCCCAAAGTAGCACCAGAGTGCCGAACAACAATCGGCTTCTTATACAAATGAATGCACATACACAAATACATTTCTCTCTGTGTGCAGCTCTGCTTTAAGGCTTAGTTACCCGACTGTAATGTAATGTAACTCCAACGTAGGAAACAGCTGATCGATATTTTCATATGAAAAGCAGTTTACGTTACATTACATCTCTATAACCATTTGCATTACTTTTCACATAACAATATCGATCAGCTGTTTCCTACTGTTGCAGTTACTTTACATTACAGTCGGGTAACTGAGCCCTTAGACTCGTCAGTTTTTCTTGAAGTAGTTCTCTTCAAATCTCTTTTAAAAATGCTCGTTTGTTTACACATAGAAGGTTTCTTGTTAAATTTTCCTATTGTTTTAATGCAGCGAATGAAATAACAAGAGGGAATTGAAGTAGCTTTTCGGTACAAGCAAGTCAGTACACCTCTTTTCTTTCTTCCTTCCTCTCTCTCTCCCATAAACTCAGACTTGGTTCAAGAAAAACTGCCGAGTCTAAAATATGACTTACTGCATCAGAAAATAAATTAGTGCGCCATTTACAGAAGTTTGCTTACAGAACGTTTGATACTGAACAGTGCTGCCAAGTTATGGCGTTTAGTTTGTACTTGCTGTTCCGTTCTGAATCAGCTGTTTTATTTCTGTTCAATTAAAAATCTGTATATGTTGTTTGTTTTTCGTTCTGTTCTGTTGCGGACAAATCGGTTGAAAATAGAATTCAACGTTAAGTGCCAGCCAAAAGTGTGTATGTATTAGTTTGTTGTGATATTGGCAAACTCTAAACTAAATGGCGCAATCCTTTTGAATGTTGTTGTTTTATTTTTAACCGCCGGCCAAAAAAGGGGTGTTATTTATTTTTTAGTTTATGTCTGTGTATCTGTGTGTTCGTACGAGTCCACATACAAACCAAACGGGTGGAGCAATTTTGATTTAGTTTTTACTGTCTGAAAGGTGATTTGATCGAATAGGTTCTTAGCTATGCCTTAAGGAAAACGATCCAGCCGCTTAGAAGATATCACATCTTTTCCAGATATATTCGGGGGTTTTTAAATTTATAATTTTTGTTATTATTTTACGCACTACCAAGAAGAAAAACAAACAAATGCAAACGTTTCCTGTTCCATTTGCTTTCGTGTACTGTGTTTAGAAAATTTTCAACAACATGTCAAGAATGCGATGGTGAATGTGGGAAATCTGTTGTGCTCTGATTTCGTCGGGATGGGACAACACAATACAATAACCAATTAGCGATTGAATCCAGTTTTGCTTTTACAACATATGTACATAAAACACTACACTCTTATCAAAATCATTTTTAAAAGAATCTAATAAATGCGTAGACATTAAATAGCGGTTCGAAAACAAAGCCCAATTTTGCCTTCGTTAAGGCAATTCATGATTTCGTATATTCATATTCGTACGTTCAAATACGTAGGCTTTCAACATGCATTAAAATGCGAGTGCGCTTCTGTATTGATATGCAAATTGCATTCAAATCCAATCACATTTGGTTTTTTTTCGTTCAACAGTCATGGTCAGCCTAAACGCTGGTGGTAGTCCAGCTTGTTTGGGTAGATTTATTGATCTTATCGCTGGACCAGTGTTGCCAATTTTTTTCTAGAGCTTATCCCCAATTTTTGATTTGTCATCCCCAAATTGATTTTTTTTTAACCAAATTTTTTCTTTTGTGAAAAAAATAAAAAAAATTTAAATGACAAAAATAACATATTTACTTAATAAAATGCATATTGTATGTATACATTCTTATTAATTTTAATATTTACATTCATATTAATTTAATTTCTACTTATAAAACTTGTAAAGAAAAAATTACACATAGTTTAATATACACAATAATAAAAAAATTTTTAACTAAAGTTTATCAGCCTCAAACTTTGCTGTACATAGTACTTGTATTAAAAAAGCTTTAAGCTGTCTTTACATGGTAATACAATTTATTACGACATGTCAAAAAATGCTGTAGAATATACAAAATCTTATCGTGTAAACGCAAAAAAAAGGAGAGAATACGGATAGAAAATGTGACAAGCCATTTTAAACCATTTTAGAAACTTAAGTATTCTCATCACACCAGAGGTGTATTTCAAAGTAAACATTGGCAATGTATTGAAGGTGTTAACACTTTTGCAGAAGCAACCAAAACCAACTCAGGAAATTTTCACGTTGTTTTTGTAAATACTGTACAACTGCAACCATCAATTAGCTGATGGTACAGAAAAACCAAACAAACAATAAATAAACCTATAAAAAAATAATATTTGTACTGTTTAAAAAAAATTGAAAAAATTTTTATTTTAACCCGCACTGGGCCTATCAAGGATGACATTGCATTTTTAATTCTTCCTGCCAACTCTGCAGCACTGGCATTCAGTTCAAATATTTTTAATTTTATATTCTTTCGTACAATAATATATACACTGTAGACCCTATCTCCTAAATCAGTTCGAACTGTATTTTTCTTTTCTTTTTGTTTTTGTTTTTATTTATACTTCGATTAGAAGATTAACTTCTTTCATACAATTTAAAAAATTATCAGTGAAACCTTTACTCTTAAGATGAAAGTTTTTTTTGTACTATCAGTGAAGATGACTTAGCATCATTTAAAACGACGGAATATTTAATGACACGAAATAGGGATCGAAATGACGTATATGAAACCGGACTATTGCTTTATTAATATTTTTTTATTTTCTTACTAATTTTTACTTTCGGGTTCAGGCTTTCAATATTTAATTATGAAATAGGGAATTTTACTTTTCTATTTAATTAAAATAGGACTGGCAATGTTGCTAACGAACCGGGCTATTGTTTTAATACTTTTCAACGTTTATTTTTGACTTTTTGGATACAGGCTTTCAATATTTAATACGCTATCCGTAATTTTACTTTTTGTTTATTTAAGATAGGTGTGACGAGGGTGCTAATGAACCGGGCTATTGTGGCTCCAATGTGAGCTGAACTTTGATGCTCTTAACGGGTAGTCCGTAAGTGGAGGGCATTGGTCACGGGGCTGGGGTTTTGGTTGGGCCCATGTCCTGTGCCAAGTCCCCACTCACTTATCTTACCTTACGGACTGATTGCCCGCAAGCAGCCTAAATTTACAACACGAAATTTCGGTTTCTGATTTGTTTGTGTGTTAAACAAAACCGATAAAACAAAGAAGGAATACAATATTAAATTTTATGACTTACAATACATTAGTTGACTGGGTGGTTGAGCCCGCTGCTGCTGCCTGAAAACTTTGATGGTGGTCGCAATTCGCTACTATGGAGGTGGATGGCGGATGTAATTATTGCTGTTAGATGACGAGTGTCCTTATTGCTGTAGGATGGCTGCTGTAATTCTTGCTGTTGGATGACGGGTGTCCTTATTGCTGTAGGATGGCTGCTGCAATTCTAGCTGTTGGTGTGATGAAACGCTGTCAGTTAACTTTAGCTGTTGTTTTGGTGGATGGTTGATTTCATTTTTGCTGCTGCTGGTGTTTTTAGTCCTTTAACTGGCCTGATGATTCCAGATGGCGAACTGTCTGGTTGCATTGTTTTAATCCAAAAGAACTTTAAAATGCCGGAAACAAAAAAGGCAGCCATCGCGATCCTCCGCCATTGTACACTCACTGCAGCCTACTTCGCTCGGCCGGGTTGTATTTTTGTGTTTCATTTGTTCTGGAAGCACACTCCTGTCATCCCCACTACCTAAATTCATGTTTTACACGGGCCAATATTTTCCCTGTTTCTCTACCGGGTAGTTCGAATCGGACCATTGACTAATAGGTGGGCACGGTACATATTTTGTAGTAAAATTGCATTGAAATAATAAAATGTTTTCTCCAATATTCAGTTTTATTAGTACACATCTTTTTTTTTGCCATTTTCCATTCTTTTTTATTAATTCAACAGTTCAATATCTGTGCTTGCATTCTACTTATAGTATCAGTGTAAACATGCAAAATACCTACAACAGACTTTTGCTCTCTTTTTTTAACACAGATAGGATTTCATAATATTTCGTAATACTTTGTATTACCGTGTAAAGACACCTTTAGAATTTCAGCAGAAGGATTAAATTTGTCACAACAAATTGAATTATTTTTGAAGTGTTTGTGTTTAAGTCATATTACATTTTGTTACGTATTTTTGTTTTGGTAGTGTTCATTATTGGTTAATCTGCCTTGATACTTCTTCTTTATTCGAAAGCATTCACTATGAATAGTAACACACATTTTTAGACTTGCCAGACGCATATTTCTTAGTTCAAAAATCATTCTTGTTATTACCATCAGTTATAAAAAAAAATCCCCAATACGAAATTTTCATCCCCAATCGCGAAAAAAAAATCTCCATTTCGGGGACAAATCCCCTAACTGGCAACACTGCGCTTCGACTTTGTTGTGATGAGCATAATTATCTTAATCGTAAAACTCCCCACCAATTGGTTACTTTTTTATACGAGCATATGTATATTTTATATTAAATAAATGTCTTAAGGTCATGTGTTTGTTTGTTATTTTAATAATATAATTCGATTGAAGGTTTATGTTACCCACTAACTAACTAAACACACAACTTTTTGTATATCAGCTGCATTTATTTATTTTTAAAATTTTCAAATGCAAAAAAAAAAAATTAAAAATACATGTATGTATGCATTTAAATTTATAAGCAATGCTTTTTGTTTATTTTCAGGTATGTAACTTACATATATGCAAGAGTTTTATGCCAGTATCGATTTGTAGGTAAGTTTAAGAAACCAAAAAGAAGTGAAGACTTGTTTGGTTGGATTTAAAGTTTAAAATAGTTTTTAATCTGCATAACACGCCAAACACATTAGTAAGTAATTAAGGGAAATTGTTTTGTTTTAATATAAAGTTTTTAAATTTTAAAGGCCTTCAATTTAGAAATGATTTTAGTTACATCTGCATTTACATTTAGGTCTTTGTAATCTTATATTAGTAGCGATGACAACGAAGCAAGTACTTAACTGTTTACTCATACAATTTGTAAAATTTCTTACTCCAAAATTGTGAATTGAAAAGGAATTAATGAACACTTTTACAAATTTGGTGAGTAAATAGTTTTCGAGTTCCTTGTGAACTCCACTATTGTTTTATTTTAAAGTAAATTAACAACACAATTGATCGGTACTTTAGAAGTTAAAATACAAAACACAAATTATTACTTTTATAAAACTGCTGCGAACGGAGTAGTTTTCTTAGAACATCAAATTGACGAATTTCCAATACTAGCAGCTATTGCTGCAAAAAGTATCGGCGGCTGGAAGCAGGTTTGAAAGGGAGAGAAAGCGTGCTCTCATTGATTAACCTCACAATCAGTGTTACCAAAATATATATTTAAAATTACACCTCGTAGGAGCCAAAATTACCCGATTTCAAAGGAATTACACCCAATATTAAAATAAATATTTGACATATTTCAAAAAACTTGTTTAAGGTCTACTTATGATTTGGTATCAGGCCCAGTGAAATGCAACTCAAATTTTCTCAAAATGAGTTTCCGATGGCAAAAAACTCTACTATATAATGTGCATCTGTAATATAAATTTCGAATCAAAAAAAAATATTTTTTCTTGTTTTGTATCAATTTTTTATGTGTTTTAACATCCAAACTCACAAGAAAACATGTGAAAACGATGTGAAAGCCAGAACACAAACGATTTATTATATAAAACAAACGAATTTCAAATTACCCCTAAATTACACCTGAGAGCAGTTACCCACGCGCTACACATGCACATAAAAATTACACCTGATTCGGGTAATTACCCGCGATTCGGCAACACTGCTCACAATAAAGAAAACTAAATGTTTCCTCAATATATTGCCTTATGTTTCTCCAATATGAATATTTAAAATATTCTATATCTGGTACATTTTCCTTATAGAAGATTGGTTGTCTGATTTTAATAACTCTGGATAGTGTAGCAAATAATGTACCAGCATTTCATCATCTATCATGTAAGCTGCACTTTTGTTATATCTTTAACAACACCCAATCGAGCCACGTGAGTTTTAATCTCTGCATGTCCGGCTATTAGGTTTGAAAATCTCCTAATGTTGCTCTTTTTAGTCTTAGAATCTTTTATGCCTTTTCTCTGTTTGTGGGTTCCCTGAGAACTTCTATCACTCTTCCAAAAGTATATTTCTACCAATCTCTGATGTGTTGTTTTTGAAAAAGTGATGCTATTCAATGTATTTGTATTCC
The DNA here is from genome assembly GCA_944452675.1 of Tachina lurida. Classification (NCBI taxonomy): domain Eukaryota; kingdom Metazoa; phylum Arthropoda; class Insecta; order Diptera; family Tachinidae; genus Tachina; species Tachina lurida. Next base: position 122,024,650 of record OX101756.1, read on the forward strand.
ATGATGACCCTATCATCGCTAGCTTACCCCCCGACCCCTTCGTTTCCATTTCCAGCGATAGCTTGATGTTCTGGAATCCATATTGGGCCTTATTACGATTTGTTGGGGATGATAACCCCCATTTATGAAATAGAAGACACAGTCAATGGGTAAAAAAACCTGTTGGAAGATTGGAAATTGCCAATACTAGAATGGCAGATGTTTCCCTGCATTTACGGCCTTATCTCACGGTGGTTTAAACACCGGATGTAGATTGGACGCCAACCATAGACCCATGCACCCATAGAAAGCACCATATGACTCACCAAGAACACATAGGTTGCAATCTTCGATAATAGTAGTTATCGCTGTACTACGTCAAGTACTTTGCTGGTTTTACACTAGAAAGTCAAGACTATTCTCCCAGCGATTTTGGTGGCAACCAACAGCCACAAAGTATGATTCTCCAAGTTCTCACGCCGTGAGTATAGTTTCTTACACACACATTGTCGGCACAGCTCAACCACTCATCAGAGCCGGACGTATGCCTGTGCCGCCAACAATCCAGTGCCTACTCCAAGCTGCTCAACATCCTCCCTTTAACCCCTTGGAGTAGGACGAAATTGACCTTTTGGCAAAGGATCCTGGCTACACACTCCCAAACTCCTAGAGCAGCCTTGCTATCGGGCAACCGGCACCCATCTGGTTATACCTCGAAGTTCTACCCCGAAAGGCTTCACCTTTATCGTCTTTTGAACTCAGGGCAGTTCCATGCACCTGATTGACATAAAAGACCTGTTTCCTTTTATAAATATGTGCACATCCGTTGCTCTGTTGCCAGAGATTGGGTAGTAACACATAAGTTCTATAGGTAATGCAACAAAGGTACGTTAACGGAAAAAGCCACATTACCCCAGTTGGGGCCCCGGGATTGCCAACACCCGTGATCTACTATAGATGCCGGGTAGACAAGTCCCAATTTTTCGGTATTCTATTGACGTTACGTCAATGTTGGCATCTGGAATAAGGGTGAATAATTGGGACTTCTCTACTCACTTTCGAGAAAAATGTACTATTGACAGTCTATTTCTGTTCTCTAAGGTATAGAAAATAGCATGAGCCAGCCTGTCAATTGCAGTCAGTTGTTTTCTACAACGTGTGGACAATCTCCAATTTTTTGGCATTGTATTGACGTGACATCGATGTTAATAACTGGAATAAGGGTGAATGTGTCGTCTTTGGATGTATACACCATTTGGAACCAATTGTTCTTCTGGAAAAGTACCAACCTTTATGAGCCTTAAATGTTCTACTGTGTGTATGATCTACCCAATATCGTCTCCAATAAAGTGTCACACTTATGCCGACTACACACTATGGCATTTTGTGACATCGCAATAGTGTATACTGGAGGCAACGTTTTTATCATTTACGTGTGTGGCATTGTTTTTGATATAAAAAACACAATGGGAGCGGTGTTGCACAAATTTTGAAAATGACAACACAAGAAATGCCAAATTTGTACTCGGCATTAGATATTTGACCTTTGTAGTTGTTTGTATTGCTTTATTTTTAATTACTGTAGATTCAAAAATAAGAATTTTCCGCTTCTTGGTGAACCAACATTTCTGTTTTATCCAGGTTCCATTTCCCAGTTATAATATATGTTGAGATCTTCTAAAGCCCTTTCACATAATATTCTAAGGCGTTTTCCCCTTTCGACTCAATAAGTTGACATAATATTCGTCGTATATTGTTTTGGTATTTTGAAGGTAGTCAATCTGACTGAGTTATGCCGCGTGCATCCCAAAAAGCGATCTCCATGACAATTGGCTGAAAATCATACCTTGGCCTTTGACGCCGATTCACACTGAAGAACTCACTGTTTTGACTGCTGTTTGGTCTGTAGTGTGTTGTGGTGGATCCACGTTTTGTACACGGTTACGAAACGGCGCTAAAAATTATTCCATCGGTCATATTGCGGTTGAACAACGTCAAACAATCGTGGCACCCATCTTGCAGAGAATTCAAAATTTAAACCAGCGAGCCATTTGAAATGCCTATGCGCTCCACAAACTCTCTCACTTTAAATCTCCGATCGGCTAAAAGCATATCGTGAATTTTTTCCATTGTTTCTGAGGTAGGGACCTGTACTAGGCGTCCAGAAGCTTCGGTATCTTCTGTGGTTGTACGGCCATAACGAATGCAGTAACCACTCTTTTACAAATGAAATTTATATACGAGTATTTATCAAGCTTAGCCTTGGTTTAAGTGATGGTTTTTTTTTTGGTGAAAGAATTTTTTTTCCATTTGTTTCTCAAATCATACGGTAGTGTGATATCAATGTCTGTCAAACCCAATCACTAAATGATTCATCCTATTGAAATTTTGTTGTTTGTCATACAAGTTGTCGACCGAACGAAACAAATTCTGGTGACATCGTGGGACAGCTCGTAATACTTTCCACGTTTTCTACCGTTCCTTATGATCTTGCTCGCCCCGATCTTGGGTTTTCCTCTAATATTACAGAATCTTCTACGCCTAACAGTCTAAAAGATGCGGTCACGCTAACGATTGACATAACCGGAAAGCGCCTCAGACTGTAAACTTTCTTATGAGACACTGTATGCTTACTCGCAGCATCTTGTTAAATTGGTATTTGATTGTGTCTATTGCATCCATTAAATATGGGAGAACGTACTTACGTTTAAAATTTAGTTGTTTAAGCATTCGGGAGATACATAGATAAGTTTGTTCGGGAAAAAAGTTTGGGAATCCCTGCTGCTAGTCATATGCATCATCCACTTGTGTGTAAAGTAAAATTTTTGAGAAGTAATAAAACAAATATTAAATGGAAATATTCAAATCCCCTGAAATGGTGCTTCAACTATTTTTGTGGCAGAGTTGTTTTTGTTGTTGTTGTTGTTGTTGTTGTTGTAAACAGAGTGTTAGAAGTGGTGGCAAGATTAACGTCCACTCTTGAACAAAAAAAAACGTGTTTGCTTAGAATTCATAATATGTATTAAAAAATTACTTCTGCGCAAACGCTTGTTGGCTGCAACATATTCGATCCAACTTGTTGGTACCATTCGATCGTGCTTATGTTTTATGCAGTGGAATGAATAATGTTTACCAAGTTTTGTGGCTTAAACTCAACAGTTTAAGACGAACTTGTGACGGTTAAACATTGTGCTAGCGGATAAAGATTTTTTTTTTATTTTTAAAAACGAACGCGTACGGATTGATATTTAACAAAACAATTTACATATAATCATGTGCATATGAAGAAAGTATATTGTTATTAAGTTTCAATAGTGTCAAAATTTTTTTTTTATATTAATCATACCGTAAAAGAAATATTAGACCATTCGAATATTATGTAAATGTGTTAATTTATTAATATTGGAATATACAAACATATCATGTGTTCACATGTACTACATACATGATTGATTGTGTTTGATTTGATGAAAAGAAAAAAATAATAATGCAAATAAATTTAAAAAAAAACTTTGGCAGGAAAATGATAAAAAAAATTGTGTCTTGTACACGAAATTTGTATAAATGAAAGTATTAAATAATTTAATTGTATTGATAATAAAGTTTACCAAGGTTAAGCAAAGCCAAGTGTTTATTGTTGAAATTGAAAGAAGGAAAAAAACACAAACATGGAAAACAATTATGGAAAATTTCAAATGTTTAATTGAGTGGAAAAATGCAAAGAAATGGTTTAAAAAATTCATTAATGCAGTCATTAAATTGTGAAAATTGTGCATAACAATTAATTAATTGGATAATGGATTTGAAATAATAAAATATGCTAATCCGATATGTGTTACTTAAAAATTCTTGAGATAATGGAAAAATTATCAAAATATTAGTTTAATTTAAATTTAAAAAAAGATAAAGCAATAAAATAGTGGATTTAAAATATATGAAAAATTTTTAATGAACTAAATGAGAACTGCAAAAAATTTAAGAACTGCTTAAAGCACAAAAGCTGATGAAATTTACTAAATTAAAGTTTCCATAACTGTAGCCAAGTGGAGTGGTTTGTAAAAGTTTCCAAATTTTTAAACCAAATGGGAAAAAAATACAAAATTTCAGTTTTCGGATTTTTGTTCTGAATTGTTAAAAAAAGAAGTTGATTCAAAAAAGCTGATCAAATTTAAATTTACCTTAAAACTTAAAAAAATAAAAAATTAAATAAAAATAAAAAATACTTTCAAATTAAAAAAAACACATTGTAAGGCAAACCAGAATTATAAATTAAAAGAGAATTATCAGTAACAAATTTCAACGAATACCATGATTAAAAACTCAAATTCGAATTAAACCTAAAAACTTGCTGAATTATAAAATTTTAATTGAACGCCATAACGAAAAGTAAAAATAAGTACAAAAACTTACGATACACTTTCGATTTAAAAAAAAAACTTAATGAAATGCAATGACTAACAAAACGAAAATTTTCAAAACTCACATGCAACAAATGGACTTGAGAACTATTCCTGTCCCTAACCACCTTAAGTTTAATATTCAACAGAAAAATTGAAGCGATATACGGGTAAGCAAAATGCATCGCATACAACGAAAACTCTCCAGTGAAACGCTGGCCAGTATCGGCATGGATAGCACACTAGACTCACGCATGTCGAGTGCGGAAGTGCCACAAATGGAATTGTTAAAGGTGAACTATGTGCATCAGTGCAAAGAAGCCCTTATGACCAAGACGGGTTCCGTGCCCAGTTATAATTTTATGGATTACAAAAAGTGTCCACCTCCTGCCGTGCCGCCAGTTAATCGCAAAAATATAGCTCGAGTCACTGTTAATCGCTCAGAAGCACCCAATAAACCTTTGCCGCCGCCACCTTTGTCCACCATAGAATCTTGGCAGTTTCTGCAAAATTCTAAAAGAACCGCCAATTCGCCACCAAAATTTATGAAACCGCCCTTCGTGAATGCAAATAAAATAGACTGTTCACCCAGATTTTCTACTGCACCGTATGATACAGCCAACGAATTGGAAGCAATCAACCAAACGGGCGAAGATGCTGTTAAATCCAATAGTTGGAACTATCACAATAAAATGTCTACCTGTGATATACGACGTGATATGGTTAGAGCTGGTATAAAATCCAGAGCTGATCGTATAGCACGTATTGAGCGCACCGACTGCGAGCATAGTAAAAAAGAAGTAAGAGAAATAGCAGAGAAACCGCCCACTCGTGAGCCTGCCATAGAAAGAAATGCCGATAGTAATGTTACACCCAAAGAGGCTGTAGCCAAGATCAATCAAATGTTTGAGGCTCAAAAACAAATTAAAAACTTTCCACCACAGCCCAATCGGCCGGCGCCAGTGCCACACAAAGAACCTAATCACCGACTTAAACCCACAAACTCCACAAAAGATCACGTACAAGTAAAAATCTCCGAGAGTGCAAGCAACGATTGTTCCGAATGTTCACAATGTTCGCTGGAAAATTCCCACACAAATTCTTCCTGCTCAGATAACTGTTCCCTTGCCAGTCAGGAGACAGTGCAGTATCGTCGCAGTGAGTCTAAGGAGAGTGAGTTAGTATCTCGTATACCCAAACCTATATACGACAAACAAACATCCCGTTTAAGCACGCAAAGCAATAAACAAATTCTCGAAAGGGAACAACTAAAGAGAACAGAAAGAATACAAAAGTCTAAATCCATCGAGAAAATCAGCAGTCTGGATTTGGTAAAGCATCCAGCCGAGGTACGCCGCTCATTGGTTATAGATCAACAGCTGTTAAGGAACACTAGACTTTCCGCGGTTAATTATCAAAAAACCAAATTGGAAAGAGTTCACATACGCAAGAAACGCCAGCCTCTTTTAATTATCAATCAATTAAATGATCCCATGCTAAGGCAAACCGATGAAGTGCTAGGACAACGCAGATCAACTTGTGGCTATAAAAACTGCAACTTTGACAACTGCCCCATGTCTAAGGCGGATCATGAAAACAGAATGAGACCTTATGAGGATGAATGCAGCAAAATGAAACGTTTATCTTTGGAAAGTAATTCGGATTCTGGTGTTTCGTCTGCGCACGACTTTAAGGAGGACAAACAAATTGTGGCCCAAGTAAAAAACGTCGATAAGTGCTCGGATGTTCAAAAGCCACTTATATCCGAGCACTTTGAAAAATTGGACCCTGAAAATTGCAAAAACTTTAAAGAGTTTGAATGCAGCAAACCAGCAGCAAAAGATCAAAATGAGCCCGGCAAGAACACGGCTTCACAAGTGAAAATATTGGCCAGCACATTTAACAGTCATTATAATAATGTCGATCCAAACGATGTAAATAACTTTGCCAAGAAGAATCTGATCAAAGCAACTACAAATGAGGCTTTGAAGAACTCTACTACCACCAAACAGTGCAATTTGGAAAATGAACAAAGATTAAAAATTCAGAATAATTTGCCACCCGGAGACAGAAAGACGTCTACCATCCACATTAAAATAGCAGATGATTGGGTAAAGGAAGAGGGCGCAGAGCTTCAGGAAGACTATATAGAATGTGATTCGTTAATGGTTAGCGAGAAACCCGTAAGAAAACCCATCAATTGCAATGAGAATGCCGTCAAAATTTTTATAAGAAGCAACCAACTAACCAACGATTTATGTCGTTCTTCCTGTGCCTCGGCCAATTCTTTTGTGTCACAGACTTCGGTATGCACCCAGGACTCTACAAACTCTTCAAGTTCTTTGAACAGCTGTTCGGCTTCGTCAGCTTCTTCATCGGGCTGTGGTAGCTCCCAAGCGGACAATCAGTCATTGTCCGACTCGGAAAGAGATTGTTGCTGCCAGTTGTCTAATTCAGCGGGTGTATTTTTTAATCGTCCCTGCTCAGCTTTAAGTCAAGATCCCCAAAGACTTTGTACAGGCTCTCCCATCTCCTCGACAGATGCTGCAAGTGACATCAGTAGTTGTGTGACTTGTTCGACAAATCCCACAACGGTCATATCTTCTTTAGTTACCACCACCAATGTTGCAACTCAGTGTTGCAACACCAGTAATGGTGTATTTTGGAATAACTCGTATGTCTCAATGGACGGTATGGACGATAATAATCTACTTCCTTGTTGCTGCAGTGTATCGTCATGCGATGAGGATAGCTGTTCCTACTATCAAGAAGAGCAGCGTAACAAGAGGCGCTCATTGCCCGGAAAAGGAAGAACCGAAATTGTCGACATAAAAAGATGTAGTCTTGGGGGTGGGGGTGGTGGTGTTGGTGGTGGTGGTGGTGTTGGTGGCAAAGAGAATAAGAATATGGAACTCTTTCATTCATATAAAAAGTTCGAAACGCGAAATCTTTCCTATCAATCACAACTTCCCATACACCAGCAACATGCAATAAAAAGTAATGTACGCAACAGTAGCGCAGAGGAGATTTTAATACGTAATCAATTGTTAAGAAAGGTAAGTAAGTTAACGGTAGTAATTAAATATTATTTAGAGTTGTAGGCAACATGTAAGAAAAACATAATTATCTACTCTATTGAAGCGGAAGCCCACTTTTACCATTAGACAGGCATACATACACACCGACATTTTTATAACATCATGTGCCGCAAATATTTGCTAATAAAGCAAAACAAAAACAAAAGAGTTGAATGGAGTTGTTTTTGTTTCCGTTTCACTTGTTATCGTTATCAATCAAGTCTTCGCAAAAGATTACAAAAACCAAAATCAAACTTGATTTTTGTTTTCTGTCATTGCTTTAAAATACATTTTTTTCTGGAATAACTTATTTGAATATTTCCACACTCATGGTAGTTAAGAAAAGAAAGAGCCTTCCTATAGTTGTAGGATTTTTATAGGAAGTAAAAAATAAAGTAATAGTGATCAGGTACATTCTCATTTATTGAGCGCTTGTGTGGTAGAGGGCAGAGGGGAAGTGTTTATATCTGTCTACACTTGGCAAGATTCAAAGAATAAAATATCTTGACCTCATAACTGAAGGCGAGAAGATAACCTTCTACGTAGACAGCCAGGCAGCGCTAAAAGGTTTGAGGGGACACAATATCAAATTAAAACTAGTTCGTGACTGTAAGAGAGCCCTCAACTTGCTTATGGTCAAATATAGTGTTAGGCTATTTTGGATTCCTGGTCACAGTAGTGCTCAGGGAAATGAAATTGTTGATAAGCTGACAAAAATAGTGTCGGCGTTAGATGAGGGGATATGTGACATATCGGTAATATTACCGATAAGTCATTACTGCAGGGAACTCAGTAATTGGGTGGAGAGCAGGACCAACCGCTCATGGCGAAGTAGAGAGGGCTATGTGACCAAAACTTGACTCAGGAAGATCCAAACTGTTACTGGACATGAATAGGAAGACGATGCGAGTCGTGATAGGCGCGCTGACTGGTCACTGCTCGGTCAGAGCAAAGCCCAGCATTTGGGAAATTGGTACTTCCGATTTCTGTAGGGTATGCAGGAATGAAGAGGAACCATTGAACATATTATCTGCCATTGAGCGATGCTCCAACGAAATAGGCTTCGATGGCTGAGCAAACATTTCCATGAGAGCATTAGTAATACTGGTAAATGTAAATTGGAGGCTACCGGGGTCTTCATCATCGGAATTCAGTGGCTTAATGACAGATAATTGAGACACTTCTGGTTACAATTGGGGGTTAAAAATTATTATTTACGGGTGTCAACAGAAGGGAATCACAATATAACCAATTGGGTAACCGAGTGGAGCTGTATTATAGCATCAAACTTCCTAACCTAACATCATCGACACCATGAGATCAACTGCTCAAAGAGCGGGGTGATTTAAGACATGGATGTATAACGGGATACACGTCCTGAGAATGCAAACTCACCGTATGACTTCTCAGCGCGCCTTGGATTTTCATACCGGTCCAGCATCCCTGGTATTCTCTAGGGATATTGACCCTTAGGTTACCCGACACCTGTACCTTCTTGCAAGCACAAATCTGTCAATAGACATTGAAAATGCATTGCGGACTTGTCGATGTTATTGTTTGCAGTCTGACCGCTTTTAGAGCTCTCGATTCCAAGGTGATGAAAAAAAAAAAGTATGTGGTCGTGCATCTAGTCTTTGGACTTGCTTGAATCACACTACTTCGGGATAGTTTTAAGTGTCAGGGAACGAAGGGAGAGAGATCTCAAACTTACTCCCTTTGTTGAGCTCAAAAATGAGATCCATGGAAGAGCTCGGAAAGAGATGACACCTGGGTGGTCCAGAATAGCCACTTAAAAAATATCTAAAACAATTTGAGCCTCACTGGATGAGTCCGTGGGAGGTAATCGCCTGCACTCCTGATTGGCTCTATAATGAAAGAGAGTGCAATCTGACAAGCTCTTCTTTCTGGACACTAAAGGAACTGCGTCGACGATGAAGAAGAAGAATAATTTCAATACTTTCTATATGAGCAAGAGCTTTTGTATATGCCTTATGGAAATGCTATTGACCAATCGATTGTTAGTTTTTTTTTTTTAAGTTGAGGATCATTCTCACGATCCTTACTCGCACTAGTGACGGGTTATGATTTTGTCATAAGTTAAAAAATATATCAGATCAATAGATGCTTCGTGCCATATTTTATATCAAAGTGGAGAAAGTTTCAAATTATATTGGGGACCTTAAGTACATTAGTGCGCCTTTGTGCCACTCAACATTGACAGCGGATACAAATCCTGATGTAACATTAGACCACCCTTCTTCATCGTTATCGTGTATCATAATCATCGGCGGATACTAAACATAGCTTCAAAAAAATTTAATACGTCTCCTTGACATCAGAAGCTCTGAAGCGACACTACCCGAAAAAACAAAAGACGTTTAAAAGCTGAGCTGTAAAAAGAAAATTTTATTCTAATATAAAAAAAAATTACATATAAAAAACTGTCATTGAAAAAAGTTACGAATGAAACTTCCAGAGCTAAATTCTCGCTAAGGTTTTTATAAATTTCCATCACTTTGTGAATTTTAAAGCAAATAATTTTTTTTTTGTTGTCGGCCCAGTGTGCAAGGTGTTAACTTCTAAGTGACGTGTAGTTTACACAATTTGTATGTTTGTTCGCTATAAATTTCACATGCAAACAAAACTGAATAGATAGATGGAAAGAAAAAAGCAAAAGCATATGCATAAGCTATAACTATTTAATAAATTGAGAAGTATTATATTTATTTGTTTTATTTATTGCTTGTCATTCATAACTCCGTTATTACTCGTATTCATTGGGGACAAGTGACCAACCACAACCCAACCGATCTTTTGTTCATAACAACAAATATTTTGTTATGCGCGTTTTTCGAAAAAACTTGATTGAACATCCAATTTCAACTCAAAGAATAAATTTTGACTTAAAACTGGTTAATGCCGTTTAAAATAATAAATATTCCAAAATTTTGCTGCACCGCAATTTAATATGTTCAGTTGACAACACTGAGTTAAATGTACTGGAAAGTTAACAGCAACAGAATAAAATTTTAACACACTATAGTGTGCATGAATATGTGTGCGAACCTTACATCATTTTACGAGGGGGGGGGGGGGGTGGGGTGTGTAAATAGCTGCAAGGCGAACTCATACCAGGTGAGCTCATTTCAGCAGATGATGATCAGCTGCTAGTTTCCCTGAATTCAAACCAATTATTTTTTACAACTTAAAATTTTACACTAACAAATATGCATTTTAATATGGCACGTCTGATTGAACCTTTATGTTCAGAGTTGTTTCAAATTTTTGGGATTGCCAGGAATGCATCGGATACAAATGTGTGCCATTCTTAAACATAAAATTAGATGGAAAAATAAATAAAATAATAGTGAGCTAGCTATTATTAGAATCATTCAGCAAGTTGACTAAATTTACTAATGAAGAAATTATGTTGCCCTAAAACTACCGAATTAAAATTTTTTATTAATAATAAAAAAAAAACTATTGTTTGCGTCTCACAAACCCAATAAATATAATAAAAAAAAGTAAAAATCAAAAATCAAAGTTGTTATTAAGCAGATAGCATTAACTCTTTTGGGATTTGTAAGATGGCAATTCATTTTAAAAATATTACTTTAGGAAAGAGGAACTAAGCAATAATAGCAGCCACATATCAAATGAAATGGCATACACCAGCATCAACTCCATTTACACTTCCAACAACTCGTGACGTTGCAGTGTTCATATTATTGTGATGGATGACAATGAATCAGTTATAAAATCTGTGACTGAACAAGTTGTTATTTGTCTGGCATTTTTTTAGAAAAAAATACATAAAAATAACACAAAGTAAAAATATACTTTTCATACAACTCGTAATTGATATTCATCACAAGCAAGCACCGAATTTTTTTATTTTATAATCAAAAATTTTTGAAGCCTCTTCAAAAAATGTTTTGCAAATTTAATTGATTCGAAATATTAAAATGCAAAAATCATTTGGATTTATTATTTTACTTCAGATTATACATATTGTTGCTAATTTGTATGTATTTAAATTTAAACCACACAGTTTGAGTGGAGGAGACTTTAAATGACATTTAATGACACCAAAAAAAAAATACAAGTACTGTAGGAATTTAAACAGAGTTATACAACTTGCACAACTACATACATAAGTATGTATTTATAACAAGTGTCTGTTAAGGATTTTATATTTCAATTTAAAATCGTGTTCACAATGCTTTCTAATCTTCAACGAATATGCAAATCGCTGTAATTTTGTATTATCCAACGCTGCTGTCAAAATCTATGTTAGTGTATCAAAGCTGATGTAAACCAAACAGGAAATTATGGGGAAATTTTTTTTTTTTTATTTTTTGTGTCTTCAATAAATAACAAAGAGACGACATGATCTTAAATATAAAATAAGTAAATATTTTGTTTTATGCAAACTACTGGATATAAACAATATACATAAATAAATGAAAAAATAAAGTTAATTTACACTCACTCGTTCACACTGTGGATCTAATTAAAACGCTTCACACATAAAAAGTTAAAAAATAAATCTCAAAATTGCTTCCTTTTTCTCGCGTGTCTTTTTTTTATTGTTTCAAGTTTGTAGTTCAAGCTTTTACTTATTTGCTATTTTATATGCAGGTCGGTCTGTCTGCACATGATGTACATACATATGTATGTATGTACATTCGATTGCAATTGTAATCATTTCAGCAACATCGTAATCTCCGTGCTAATTGATTTATATAATTATCCATAAGTACCCTATCGGAGAATGTGTGGTTGGCTACAAAAATAGTTAACTTATAGTTAACTTTTCGTAGACTGACTAAAAGCTAGCTGCAAAATCATCCAGAACAAACCCAAAATTAATTCTTAAGTTGAGTACGTAATCGAATTTGATGAGAGCCAACAAATTTATTCTCATCCACATACTTTAAAACTCATTTCAGTTTTATATTAACATTTTGCTGTTGTTATTTATATATGGCAGCTTAGCCGAGTGGTAGCGCGTTGAGTACACAACGTGTGATGTTACATGTTCGAACCCCAGAAAAAGTTTTTAATTTACTGACTACCAGGCGATTTAAAAAAAGTCAACTTTAAGTTAGCTGAAAGTAGTGCAGAGTGAGACAATTGACTACCGCCTAAGACATCGCAATGTTAAAATAGTCAGTTGATTACATTGCAAAGTAATCCAAGTGTCAGTCAGTACTAGTTGCAAAATAGATAGCTTAAAGTTAGTTTAAAGTTAGCCAAATTTCCGACAGGGTAGTAAAGGAAATCGGTGAAGAAAACTTAATGTATAATAAAGTTTTTATTTCATTTTTCTTATAAAAAATATCGAAAACAATTTTTAGTTTAGAAATTATTATCGATAACATTTTTAATATATCTAGCCCTTTTTTCGATTTTATCGTAAGCGACATGTTATCGGAAATAGACTTTTTTACTGAAATTAAAATTGTATGGGCCTACACATAGTTTAGAATTATCAAAATGGCAAAATTGTGGATAACTTGCTGTACAATTTTATCGTAATCGACAATTTACGTACAAAAACAAATTTGAATATTTAAAAAAAAACTTCTGAAAAATTTAATTTTTGTCGCTTACGATAAAATCGAAAATAAGGCTCGATATGTATGTATGTATGTATAAACCCTGTATATATATAGAGCTCTGCTAAGACACTAATAGAGCTCTGTTAAATCGCAAGGTTTGTTTCAAGGGTTATAAATCTATAGAAGCACAAACTTGAAATTCCGACGATTCCGACAGAAAATAATGCAGTGATAATTTTGAAACTCCTTAGAGGTAGCTGGGTCCAACTAGTTCATTCGTTAATTTTTGCCACAAAATGAAACGAATGAAAGAGTTGGACCCAGCTCTAAAACTGTTCATGACATGTTAATAATGAGAATTGTACTCTACAAATTAGCTGCACTACCAGCGTGACACTTCATCTCAAAACGGGTGTAACGAAGCACACACGGGATTTGGATAGTTAAGCAATAACTACACTTAAAACATATTTGGATTGAATTGTTATCACTTAAATTTTAATCAAAATCCAATAAGAGATTGAAAATTTCAAAAGCGGAATGTCTGGTCAGGTTACCCGTAACAGAATTCCCTAGCACCATAAAGGTTTCAAAAGTATATTAAAAGTTTACCATCTAGACTGAGGATTTAATTTCAACCAATCAGCCAATGTATCGTGAGTTAATTTAAGTTTCATTTGTGTTAGCTTACACAGAAAAAAGTATTCACCAATTAATATTTTCAATTAAAAATTTAATCGATTCAATTAAATTTTTAATTGTATTTATTAATTTGAGTGGAAAAACTTAATTAATATTATCAAATTGTTTATAGGTGAAAATTTAATTAATTTTTTAATTGATATTACAAATATTTTAATTAATATTACAAAATCATTCATATTACTTTTTTGTGTGTAGAGAGCCATGTTTCCATGTAAGCTGTCGATCAGGGTGTATACCGTGGTATTTCACTTGTGAATGTTGAGGAACAACTCTCTCTTTCTCTCTCTCTCTCTCTCTCTCCCCTCATAGGGTAAATGTTTCCTGAACACACTTTTGTTCGTTCACTTTTATTCTCCATAACTTCATCCATAGTTCAATAGGGAACTATTACTAATATTACGAGTATATGTATTACGAATATTTTTTTTGGTTTATTTTGTCTATATAAGAAAGACTCCTCTGGGACATGTATTATGTACTACGAATATTTTTTTTTTTTTTTTGTTGAGTGTGTATATATATATCTACATATAAGAAAGACTTCGCTGGGACATCTGTGCACTATGAAGGTTAAACAATGAATCAATATAAATAGAATACCAAGTCACTCTGGAACAAGTTCCGTAACTATACTTAGATATTAACCTAAGCTTAACTGGTACGTATTTATACTTTTGAAATATGAGTGCCCCTATGATCGGGCAGATAGTGTGCAAGCCTGTCATGCCGTAGGTTGATAGTTCGAATATAAAAAATTGTTTCATTGAAAAATAAAAATAATAAAAAAAAAGTTCAAGTTTGCGTTGTTACAGTTACATAAATGTCAGAATGACATTTATATATAATTTATATTCTACACGGAATAGGCCCCTATAAGATAGTTAAGTGATAAGTCACAAGGTGCATACAAAGTATCAATTAACCCCATCCTAGGTCATCCCCATGGAAACGTGACTGGTCCACTTCATGGGAAGTGTTAGAACTCGGACTGGTACCTATCACTTGGGGATCGGTCACGTGGCTAGTCTTGTGTCAGTTCCATTTCCTGCAGGGAAATATTGCTGATAATAAATTTGCATTTAAGAACTATTAGAAAGTATTCGCAAAAAGTTAATAGAAAATATTGATATCGATTATTTTCTTATAAAACTCATTGCTACTGATAAAAACTTTTCGTATAGAAATATCCATTACAGTTTTTCGTACAGAAAATATCGAACACTATTTTCGATTTAATCGTAAGCGACATTTAAGCCGCGAAACATGGAAATTTAACAATGTTGCATACTTTCAAGCAATAAAAGTGAGAAATCTATAAAAAAAAAAACAAATTTTTCACGCGAAATAATCAATGTTGCTGAAAAATTTTCACAACTTTGAACAGAGTACCAGGCTTTAGAAAAATATAAACTTTTTTATTGTTATTAAAATTTTACGGGCTTATCCATAAGTAGTTTCAAGCTCGACTTAAATGTTGCATGTGGTTTTGAATTTAGGTTTTGCGTATTTATTGTTAGAATAGCCAATACCTCGTTAATGTGATAATTAAATTATTTTTTTCAAGCTTTCAATCTAACTGAAATGCCAACACGAAATATTTCGCAATAAAATTGATTTATTCATTAATTTTATGGAAACGATTCAATGCATACAACTTCTGTTGTACAAGCTGTATGCGATACACAGCAAACACTTGTTCATTTTGGACTTATTGGTTGTAGGCATTGTTTGAATTTTGTCCGTCCAGCCTTGGTTGCTTTTAGCGAACAACGAACGCATTTTTAAATCAAGTTCGTGCGTTTACAAAGAGGAACTATTTTTAATAAATGTAATCCTATTTATCGTCTTGATTTCGCTGTTTTTTGTTTTCAAATGTATTAATAACTTTCTTTAAAAAAGAAATATCTGTTTTTTTTTAGTTACAAAATATTGCACTAATGTTATACACAAATTATAAAAATATTATTTGGTGAGTGGTTATTTTGAATAAAAAGTCGTAATAATATAAACAATTATGCAACTTTTTTCGGTATAAATTATCACATGTTGCGGTTTGAAGGTGGAAATTCAGTAGTGGGTAGTTGAAATCGAATGTTTAGAAATTGTTCAAGGAAATAATTGTGATTTTCTATATTTATTTAAAAGGTTTCCCGAATTTATGAAGTACATATGTATATATGTATATGCAAACATTTGCTTATGATTTACTTAAAGCACACTGCAAGGAGCTTTTTTCTTATATATTTTCTTATAAGTATTTTGAATTACCAAAAATTTATAAGAACAGATCTCTCTGCTTATGAAACTTCTTAAATTTCGGTACGAACAGCCATACCTAAACAAAAGCGGTAAGCTATATAAAGGGTGTTTTTTTTATAGTGTCACAAATTTGAGTTGGCATCACTGCTTTATTTGAACACCTATTTAACAGCTGATAATTGCTTAGTTTGCTTTGAAATTTTATTATGAATTGACTTACACCAGAGCAACGCGTACAAATTGTTGAAATTTTGAAAATTTGGAAAAATTTAACAATTTTATTTTCCGATGAAGCTCATTTCTGGTAGAATGGGTATGTAAATAAGCCGAATTGTCGCATTTGGAGTGAGGAGAATCCGCAAGCTTTTGTCGAAACACCATTACATCCACAGAAAATTACTTTTTGGTGTGCCTTATGGGCTTGCGGAGTCATTGGGCCATATGTCTTCAAAAAACGATGATGGTCAGAATGTTACTGTCAATGGTGAACCGCATAGGAGCATGATTCGAAAGTTTTTCGTACCTCAATTACGTGGCATTAATCTTGCCATACAGCGGGCGCTACAATTGATTTACTCAAAGAAACTTTTGATGAAAAAATAATTTCACCTAATGGCGCAATTAATTGGCCACTAAATCGTGTGATTTAACCCATCGGATTATTTTCTTTGGGGTTATGTTAAGTCACTTGTCTACGTCGATAAACTACAAACAATTGAACACCTGCAAATTAACATTCGAAGAGTTATCGGTGAAATACGGCCGCAAATGCTGCTGGTGTACCAGATAGCGCCTTCTACGCGCCAGCCGTGGCGGCCACATGACATAAATCAGTTTTTGTTCAATTTTCTTTTGAACCTGCATTTGCATTCATACACACCGTCAAGTTTGTTTTATCAAGTCTTATCAATTTGCGTTGTAGTAGTACGGTCATGTCTGTACCCCTTTCCATTCTCTTTTCCTCTATCTCCTAAAAACTCAAGACTTGACGAGTCAGACCTGACGTGTGTGAAAGGGGGCTTAAACATTAATTTCATAAAATTTTCTTTCCAATAAAGCCCGTTTCATTGATATTAAAAATATATTTCCTTGTTTTATTATGATTTAAACTTGTGTCACTCTATAAAAAAACACCCTTTATGTGTTTTATGGCGCTTAGCGTTAACGCTCAAGTTCCATACCTGAATAAGAGCGTCAGCGTTGTCATCTTGCTTATGGAAATAAAACCGCTAGAATGACATAAAAATAGCTAAAATGCCATTACTTTTTAACAATAACAAAAACAGTTTTTAAGCAGCCAACTTCACTACTTAACGGGGTTTCAAACTGCAAAGCGTTGCCGTATCGTTATTTCGGTTTGCTTCATACAAATTGTATGGGTATGAGAATTTTGTACACTCGCTTGCTGTTTTTGTTTAGGCATGGCTGTGAGGGAAACCGACATAACAACCCCTTAATGGAAAGACATCAAGATGTGATTCTGAGATAAAATACACCCCAAGGAAGTTTGTTTGACAAATAAGGTACTATTATACTTTTTATAAAATATTTTTAAGGGAAAACACAAGCCAAAAATCTCAATGACACAATTTTGGTTAAACACTTTTTTACGTTTTGTTGTTGGCACTGATATTTTTGGCACGAGTTTTGTTCATAGATTCCGCAAGAAAGACATTCACGACTTCAAAATAACTACTTACATATAAAATAAATATAGATATTATAAATGTATGTATGGATATAATTTTATAAATCTTATTAAGACTTAAGTAATATGATAAAGCATGAGAACTGGCAGACAGACCGATAACCAATTTCGATATTTGGTAACACAATATTTCAACTGGTGTTTCCAGCATTCATTCCCTCCCACCAGTTATGAGATAACCGCCACATAAGTTTTTTTTTTAATGTACATGAATTACTTTAAAAACCTAGATGTCGTGCTTATTATTTTTTTTTTAATTACTTTGTTTTCCACATTTTATTTTGGCTTTAAACCACAACAATTGTTTTGGTTTTTGTTAAATTTTGTTTAATTAAAATCCAACTTGAATGTTTAACAACAATAGAAAATTAAACTCACAATTAAATTAAAATGTATTTGGTCATTTGTTCAGGGTTGGTTGAATTTTGGTCAACTGGTTAATTAGTGACAGCAGACATGACTGTGACTGACTGTTCATTTCACTGTTTTGGAGGGATCACATTTTTATAATGACAAATTTTATTTTATTTTTACTGTGTTTTTTTTTCTATCTATCTGTTGGCCTGTCGATTTGAGTTGCTTTTAAAAAAAAAACCAAAAACGAACTAAAGGAGAAAAAATTTGGGCAATACACATACTATGTTACAATTTTTCAATATATGTACATACTCGTATTTTTTTAATTTATTAATACACTGTTTTTTTAAATTAATTAATACACTGTTTTTTTAAATAGACTTGTGACTAAAACAAAATAAGAATTTTTATGTTGGAAATATAATTTTGTTTTAGTTTAACTAAACATAACATACAATATAGTAAACATAAGTTTAAAATTTTTAGAAATGTAACCTGTAGTTATGTCGAATGTTTTTGTGGAACGGTGCAAATTTTGTTATAACCGCTTAAGGCCGTGATACACTATCATTCAAAGTCGTACGATTTACGAAAAAATGCAACCTTGGTGTGATGAATTGTTATTGTCTTTTGAAAATTTTCTTAAACTTCATCATACCAGGGTTGTACTTTTGCGTAGATCGCACGACTTTGTATGACAGTGTATCACGGCCTTTAAGGGTACTATTTTGCCTCGTTTTTTCTCATTCCAAATGAACGAATGTAATTTTGCAGATATTGTGTTAAAGTGATGTCGATGTCGACAACTGGAATAAGGTTGATTATTTCGATGTCCTTGAATAGGCTGTGTATGTATTTGTAGCATTTAATAAATAAATACTTAAAATTTAAAAATACTAATAGTTGAAAATGTTTACTGGTCTCACCGAATTCATTACTAAAAAATTTTACTGTATTTGAAAACGTTGCACTAAATAAATTGTAAGGCCTTAAGACAGTATCAGCTTTAGCCTAGAGTTGCTCTAACAGCTGTCAAAATAGACAGTCAACTTTGTATGTATGTATGTAGTTATGTGAAAAATCTTGCCAAGAAAAATATAAAAAAACAACTATCACTTCAGCGCCTATATTTTAATATTACAAAATAATAAAATAAAATAAAAAAAGGAAAAGTAGATAAGTATGTATGTTAAAATAAACTAAAACTTAATAATTATACAATTTATAGAGTAACTTTGATGAAATAAAGCTCAAACAGAAATGAAAGTATGTATATCTGCCATTCTCTTTATACCGACTACACTAAAACCCAAATATATTTTTAAATGTGCATATTTGCATATTTTTGTGCTTAATGCATATTTTCGAAATTTTCGGCGCATATTTAATAAGTTTTTACTAAAAATTTTGTAATATATATGAAATATAAAAAAAATTAAGTTGTGTTTCGTTGAATAATTTAGTTAGACTCCAATTCACTTTATCTATTCTCTATTAAGTGGAAAAATTAAATTAGACTAAAGGGAAAATGCATAATATTTCAGTGCCGTCCGTCACGCATGTCGTCAACACTACCCACATCCATCCATTTGGTCAAGTTTAAATACGAGTGGAACAATCCAGGCAAATGATAAGAGATTAACTAATATTTTACCACACAGTTAATAGTTGTTATTTATGGTAAATAATTAGTTTCATATCAGCAGAGTGTTGGAAAAGTTTGTGCGTCTATAAAGTAGGTCACCACACTAAGCCAACATAAAACGGTCTTATCTGGATGATTATCTTTTTGAGAGCAAATATCTTAAAAGCTCTTACCTAGTTGATTCTCATTTTTATATTTCAATTTTTCTTTTTTATTTTAACGTCACAGATTTTAAAATAATGTAAATTGTATGTACGACAAATTAAGATAAATATTGTATTTTTCGTAACACTTAATGGATGCTGGAATAAAATTATATAATTATATGTATATATTATTTAAGCCTTTCTATTCCAAAAATTAGCACGAATAAAGGCTATAGGCATTGCACTTCTTTTTATCTTTTTGTATTGCTGTAAATTACTATAAAATTTAATAAATATATTATATCTTATGTGACCTTCTAAGTTTATTTTGTTATATTTATTAAGCTCCAGCTGGTTCATTATAAAATTAATTACGTATCATTTTATAATAAACGCTCTCGAGCTTAATAAATATAACAAAATAAAGTATTTGTTTTAATTAAAAATAGAGCTTTATGGCTGGATTATACATGACAAACGAACTTCAGTTGCCTTGTCAATTGGCAACGCAATTGAAATTATCCTATTACAATTTGATGAAACCTATTTTGTAATGACACTTGAAAAAAGTAACAAACCAAAAAAGTTTGTCTTAAGTGGAACAAAAATAATCCAATTAACAGGCAAGTGGGCAACTATTTGGGACAAACAACAATGCCAAGACTGTTGCAAATTAGAGATGGTAAAATTGAGCTTTCATTGCCTGCAACAGATTCCCATATTTTATATGTGTATGTATTTTATTAAAGGAACTGTTAAATAAATTCAGTAAAGTGCGACTTTGACTCCCGCACGAAGGGTTCCGGACGGACACTAGATATGTAATACTATACAAACTTTAGCTTTTATAATATGTACATATGTATGTAGTTTTGAATTTTTTTTTTTCGTTTTTTGAGATTTTTCGGTTTTGAGCGTTTTTTTTTAGTTTTGGCGTTTTTTTGAGGTTTTGGTGATTTTTGTTTAGTTTAAACGATTTTTTTACTTTTGGAGCTTTGTTGTGGCAACTTTTTTCGGTTTTTGGCATTTTTTTTTTCCCCCGTTGTGGCAACTTTTTTCGGTTTTTGGCATTTTTTTTTTTCATTTTAGAGACTTATTTCATTTTAGCGATTTTTTTAGTTTTGGCGCTTTTTTCTCGTTTTGACGATTTTTTTTTCGGTTTTTGAAATTTTTTTTTTCTTTTTGACGACTATTTTTTTCATTTTGGCGATTTTTTCGGTTTTTAACAAATTATTTTAGTTTTTAGAAATTTCTTTTTTACTATGGCACTTTTTCGCTTTGGCGATTTTTTTTCGGTTTGGCGATATTATAATTTTGGGATTTTTTAGTTTTACCGTTTTTGAAAATTTCTTACGGTTTCCAAGATACAGCAAAGTTATCAAAATTACATAGTCAAAATTACATTAACTGATAGAACAGCCTTTAATTTAGATTGTTTTAAATTTTAGTGTTAATTATTGTAGTCTGTATAAAAATACTTTAACTTTACTAATTTCATTATTTATAATTTTTTGTGGCTCGCTTTGGATCACCCTTTAATTTTTAAATCTCATGTATTTATTATTGTAGTGGCCAAAGTTCTGCATAATCTGTCAAAATTTCAATTCCGTAGCTTTTACGGTTCTCGAGAAAATAGCCTGTCACGGACAGACGGACAGCGTAGCGAAAACAATAGGGTTCCTTTTCACCTTCGGTGCACGGAACCCTAAAAAGATGATTTTTGGAAAATATGATTTTCAGAACAGGAATTATTTGTAATAAAACATTTTGATGAGTTAAATTTTAGGAAATGCTTATTTAAAACTACTAACAACTACGAGTGGAAAGTATTCTGTTAATTTTGCTAGAGAAATTCGGTCTTGCCGTGCTCTTCCCCCTTCTGTTCGTTCTTTCTTCCTTATAATAGATATATATATATATATATATGTACTTATAAATATATAGACATATCGTCATATACATAAATTCAAAAGGGCATAACTTACAAAAAGTTCAAAATCGTTCCTTGATTGATTTTTATCCTAGTATGTATGCTCAAAAATATCGAAGTTATTAACGAAATTCAAAAGACTACTGAGAACTTAATACACTAAAAGTTATGTGTTTTGCTTCTTCTGTAAATTATTTTGAATGTAACTTACGCCTTTTACATTCTGCAAAATATTTGAAATTTTACCTTCCCCTTAACGTTGACTCTTAATTGTTTTAACAATTTCTCTTGAACTTGTTTGCATTTTCTTATTTCAAATTGTTTTTTATTATTCATATTACGGGTGTGCCAAAATTAACGCAAGATTTGAATTTGTCGCCATTTGTGCAGTAAAGTTTTGGCAACCCTAAACCATTCTACAGCTGACAGTTTAAGGTTAGTAAAAAAAATTGAGCTTTACACGGTCGAACAACGTGTCGTCATTATTAAACAATATTTCAAAAGTAATAAAAGCTTGGCGGGCGTAGTTCGCGGAATACTCTTTTAACTTCGTCAACGGGGAAGAACTTATTTGAAAATTTCAGAGAGACTTAAGCCGTTGGAGACGTCAAACACACTGGTCGTGCCAAAACAAGCCGTTTTAATGTCAATATCGAAGAGGTGCGGGAGAGTGTCGGTCAAGCAGTTACTGTTACTGGTGCTCGATATCGCGACATTATTTCTGCTGATATTGATGTGGCCAATATGTGGTTTCAACAAGACGGTGGCATGAGCCATTTCCAGGACGTGTACTCTCCTGTTTTGGTAATCAAAATTGGCCCCCTAGATCACGTGATTGACTTAACACCATTAAATTTCTTTTTATGGGGTTATTTGAAATCACAGATCTTTGTCAACCAGCCCACATTAAAGGAGGGGGTTCAACGCTGCATCAACGAAATTCAGCCACTTTTATGCAAAATGGTTGTGGAAAATTTCGACAAACGAATGCATATGTGCATGCAAATCCATGGAGGACATTTCCCGATGTTTTATTCCATAAACAACCCTATCCTATTTACTTTATGATTGAATAAAAAATAACAACCAAAAGACTAAAAAATATTTAATTAAAATCTTGCGTTAATTTTGGGACACCCTTGCTTGTAACTTATTAAATAAAATTCATAAAAACCCAAAGTTCAAATTAAATATTTAGTTCAAAATATTGCCAGTATAAATAAGCTTAAATCTTAATTTTTATAACTATAAAAAAAAACAAGTTTAGTTTTTTTATATTTAATTTCCATTTCTATATTCATACATACATATGTATGTATTAACTTTCGTCTTAATTGTCCAAAAATTCTCAGTGCATGACAGACTGACTGACTGTCTTTTGGCTGGTGTTCAAGAAAAAAAAGGTGTGCGTTAAATTCGGTTAGAATTAAGCGAAAGTGTTTTAACAACAAGGTGTTGTTGTTGTTTCACTTTAAAACAAAGTTGGCCAAGACAAAACATTTCCAACTTAACTATAATAACTCTCACACACAAAGAATTATGTAGATACATATGTATCTACAAAATTTGTTTAAACAAAATACAATTTAATATAAAATGTGTACATATGTATGCCTGTATATAAATATATACCCTGCAGGAAATGAGAATAGTGAAATTCTACTGATTAGTGATGTAACGAATGTCAATTTTTGATATTCGCGAATACGAATACGAATATTTGAAACGATATTCGCGAATACGAATACTAATGTTGTATGTGAAATTTTTAGACATTAAATTGGGGTTATATCTATGCCTGCAATATGAAATACTAAGAAAATTTTTATGAAAAAGGACTTCATACTCCTGTTGGCATACTTTAAAGTTAATAAAAACTACCCAAAATTTTAATGATCGTAATTAAATAATATTTGAAAATGATACGAAGAACAAAATTTCTATAAAAAATTTAATGGATTTGTACAAACTAGTATTTAAATTTCGTTTAGGATTTATGCATTTATTTATTTAATTTCTTTGGAAAAATATTCGTATTCGCCTGAATTTGGCGAACACGTAAACGGATACGAATATCTAAGAATGGCCGAATATTCGACAGTTCGAATACGAATACGTACTACTGACCAGTGGCCCGTTTCTCAAAACTACAAATTACAAATCTACAAGTAAAATACATACAAAGCAACAACACTTTTACAAATTTTATTGTTGTTTTGTGTGTATTTTATTTGTAGATTTTTAATTTGTAGTTTTGAGAAACGGGCCCCAGGTGTACCCCAGCCCATGTAATCATCTATTGACATTTAACATTAGCTTGTCATTGGAAATCCACCATTGGAGTGTAGCACTACTGACTAACTAATTCTTTTGGGACCACATGGTGACATTGGCACCAAAGATTCACTATTAAATTTTAGAATTGATACAGTCAATCAAAAGTGGCAGCGGCTAGCCGACGCACTGTGGCGCCTTTTCCCAAAAACCGTGGCAAAAATACAAAATTTGATGACAAAATTTTGTAAAATGAATGAACACATCGTATAAAGACCATTTTACTGATCAGAATTCAAAAACGTTTTTCTTAATTGGATAAGAATTATAGCTGGTGTAGCTGCTTAAAGTCGACAGTTTTTTAGAAAGTGAAAAAAAAATGATTTTGAAAGAAAAAAAAACATTTTAGAATTGAAGTGTCAGAAATATTGCCATGTGATCACTACTTTTTTGGTATTGTTTTAAAGGTATATTTATTCTTTATTAAAAAAAGTAAGAAAATGTCCACCAGATACCCTACTTTTTTGGCAGTTGCCGTTTTTCAGACACCCTATATTTAGGTAATTTTTACAAATAAAATAGAGAATATCTAAAAATGGGCAAAAATGGTCACGCCCATATTTTCTTAGCATATTTACTACACAGTACTTTAAATAATTAAGCTAAATTGGGCCACAAAAAATGACAGGTTTTCTTGAAATTTGAAGAAAGATGTTACAATCTTATAGCCAGCGCTGCCACAGGTAAGATATTTTTACAACCAAAATTAAAAAAAAAAAATTGCCAAATAAGGAAAAAAGCTACCAAAATTTTAATATTTTTTATATTTTATGTTATCTTACAGCACAAAAATTTAAATATAAGTGGAACTGATTGACATCTTTTTGTTAATGTATGCATATGTGCCTACTTATAAATATGTATGTAGCCTTATTTCATTGAAACACATATAATCGTATAGAAAGATCAAATCTTAGTTTTCTTTTTTTACAAAAATAAGAGAAAAAGAACTTGTACTTTATGGTATAAAATGTATTTTATTACTAAAAGATAAAAAATTATTTTATATATGTAACAAAGATGCGTTCCAAATATGAAAAGAAATTATTCTCTCTATAAAATTGTTTTCACTGCATCACTTCTTACTAATATTTATTGCTTCTCGTTAATACGAAATTTTCGCAGTGACTTTTTTCCTACATTTTTCTTTAATTCTCTTTTAAGTTGATAGCCTTTGTACACCATTCGTCAATAAAGTCTTCAAAAGTCACCATAAAGTCATAGTATGAATCCCATATAAATGATAAACAATATTTTGCTGTGTTAATCAGGTAGGCATAATTATTACAATTTGTTCATTTATTTAAATTTAAGAACACATTATGAAAATAGGCAGGTAGTTTTAAAACTTGGTTTTTATACTAAGTAAAATAAAAACTGCAGTTGTATATAATCCAGTTAATTGTGGCCTAGATTTATGTTTCGCAAATCAGGTAGTTCGAACCTTTTTATTTTTGGGCGTAAATTAATCTGCAATTGTGTAATGCAATCATTTAAGGTTTTACTTTGCAAAAGTAGTGATCAGTACCAGAACTCATAATGTCATTTCAAAATTCGGAATTGTTCGAGTTATTTAGAAAATCACATAATGAAAATGTATTTAATTTGTCTATTGTGGAAAAATTACACGGTTCACCAGGATACCACGAAAAGGATGTTAAAAACAAAATTCACTTCGTTTTGTTGGATATTCGTAGAAAATAGCTTGCCTCAAACCGTAAGACAAAAACCTTTATGGAAAAGTACTCAGACTGGCTAAATGGAGTAACAACTTTTGAAAACATCGAAAAACCGCATACATCCTTGGACAGCAGAAAAGGAAGGCCTGCTAAAACTATAAACGAGTGTTCAGAGTACACAAAAAAACGTAAACTTCAAAATGCTACAAAAGATATATCTACATCGAATTTGTCAGAAGCATTATGTCTTAAGTACGTAAAAGATAAAGATAAATCAAGGTCTGATATTACAAAAGCTGTGGAGCTTGCCAGCCCATATCGACTACGAAGGATTAAAGAAAGTATTCCAAATCCTCCGAATGCATTACCCACAAAGTATAGCATAGAAGAAGCCTTAGCGTTATTTATGGACTTGGGATTGTCAAAGGAGAAATATATTTAAAATTTATATTTATATTTAAAAGTTACTGAAGTATAAGCAGAAATCGATCAAAATGTTAATGACTATTTTGAAGAAAACTAACAATTAAAAAAATTAATAAAAATAACTCAATATCATATTATAATATATCATACTATAAAATAATATTATAAGTTAACATTAGTATTAAAAATATTTCGATAATTTTTATCTGTAATATAAATAAAAAGAGTTATATTAATATAACATGTTATATTAGAGTAGCATTTTTTTCTAGACTTCCCTATGAGAATGTCATTTAAAGTACAAAAAGTTGTATTTTAAATGTTTGAGAAATTTTAAAAATATCATTACTTCATAATATATGATTTTTGCGACAAGAAAGGTCAAAGGTGTCATCGAGTCCAATGCCTATCACAATAGGGGAACACTTATTTTGATCCTAAAAGATTTAAAAATCAAGTGTTTTTTCCCCATTACAAATTTCTTGGTAACTTCAAAAATTATGATGTTTTCAACAAAAAAACCACGGCACTGCGGCACTGTGCCTGCACAAAGCTATGGCCAATAATGATACTCATTTTTATTAAAATATCTTTCTTACCTTAAAAGTTATGATGTTTGTAATAAAAACAGTCGAAAGCAGACACTGCACAGTGCCGCGCCTAACCTATGACCGTGCAAATCATGTATATTAAAGCTAAGGGAGTTTCCTTTCAAATGCTTTTTAAAATTTTTAAATATCTTTATCAGTTCAAAAGTTATGATTTTTGCAACGAAAAAAGTCAAAAGGCCCCACTGTGCGACGATCGGCTTGCAACTCTGCTATTGATTGTACAGCATAATAAAAAAAGAAAACATACTATTGACGCGTTCGTTGACAATGTCACCAGAAATACACTAGAACTGTTGTCTTTAACGTATCTACATATACTCGCGCCTTTATCCTAGCCTAGTCGATATTTTAAGTAGTGAAATTGTCGCTAGAGAAAAAGAGTGCTGACATAGAGACATATGGTTCTAGGCTGACTAGAGGGTACATATGTATATGAATATGCACATGTACATATGCATACATATATATATGTACATATCGTTACATTAATATAGCAAGGCCCTAACTCATTATTTTTTTGCAATCGAAATTTTTGCATTTTTCGATACATTAGATGTTCCTCTAACGAAATATACAAAAAACTCGATTTCATGAAAATAATCAGTTAGGGCCTTTCTATATTAAGATAACGATATGTCCTATGTATATATGTACGAATATCTGTAGATAATTTAAACAAAAAAAGAACCGTTTTTATTGTTATGAGATTGTTTAAAAAAAGGTCGTCGTTTTGGATTTTTTTGTGTTTTACGCATCAAAAGTCTTATAACTATTTTCTAAAGAATTTGTATACGCCTATTTATAGCGATTTCTTTTCCAGTTCATAGTTTTTAGGCTAATCAAAACCAAACATGGACATAAATAAAATATACTAAAAGTGTAAAACCCAAAAAAAAATAATTGTTTCTTAAGTATAACAAAAACAAGCTAATTTAACAGGCATGTGCATGGCAAGACTGTTGTAAATTTGAGATGAAAAAAAATTTAGCCTTCAGTACAAAAATGCTTTCAGCAAATTGTAATACTAGGAACCAAAACAATTCTCATATTCCATTTGCACTGAAAAGTATGTATACATATGTACATATAAAGCTGACCACACACCGTCAAACAAACACAAGAACACTGATGATGAAGGTGTGGCGGGCGGCCTTCGAAAACAGCATGTTGTTCCGTTCTGTTAATGTTTTTCATAATATTTAAAATTAACTTTGGTGTTGTTTGTTCCTTAAAAATTATCACATGTAATCTCCCTTCCTCAAAATACGAACTTTAGCCTAATCAAAACCAATAATAGAAAAAAAATAAAATTTGAGTTGTGACACTATTGAAGTAAATGTGCGATATGTATTAGAGTGGGTAAATTTTTTTTGTCAACAGGCGTCTAGCAAAAATGAAATCTATACAAAATTCTAGGAATATTACCCTCAGAAACTAGGTGTCTAAAATCAAAACTTAGCTCCCGCCGTGAGGCATCAAAATTCAAGGTTTTCGTTGTTTAAAAACACTTATAGCCAAATAACAAAAGTAAAATTTTGAAAATTTTGATGCCTCTGGCATAACTACTGTTATTGCAAAATCTTGAATCATCATACGTTCAAGTTAGCGAAATATAGCGACTTCAAAATGAGAAAATTTAGCAAAATCCGACTTGACAAAATTATGCATGTTATATATTTAAAACTACTTACGTTAGATGTTCCATTTAGGTGTCATGGTAAAGAGCAGAAAAGGGCCAAAGGTCAAACTTTACTGACTTTATGTTACCGGGCAATTTTCTCAAGAAATTGTATTTTTTAAACTTCTTAAAAAAATATATGTATGTTGACTCGTGTCATCTTATCTTTACTGTGGCTGTTAGCCAAAAACTGATGACACTCTTTTCAGAGGGCGCACTGATTTTCGAAATCTTTAGAGGCCGGTAAAAAAAATTGGTCACCAAAATCGCCAAACTGACTAGGGTTTTACTATCCTTTGGTACTGTAAAGACCGTGTGGATTTTTCACTGTTGCCCAGTGTACTCAACCAGAAAAGTTTCAACTATCTTTTGTCTTATAAATTCTTTTATATTTTGGTAAACCAAAGATTCATATCGTTGGTCACAAGTAGAAAGGCCCTAACTCAAATATTTGTAACTTTACAGAAGAAGATAAACACCTAATAATAAATTATTTGCTGGGTTTTGTATAAGTTTCTAAGCCTACTATGCTTATTTTTCTTTTGTGATTTTCAAAAATATTATTATTTGTGAATTCTCAAATAGTTTTTGAAAGTCTGTGCATAAGATAAGTGGTTTGTGACTGTTCAAAATGTGTGGTTGAAGTCTACTGACGATTTGTTACAGCAACAACGAAATGCATATAGACATCGCTGAACCACCAGCAAATAAATTTCAAATTAAAATAAACTTATGACAATATGTCGAATAATAAATTTCTTAAATAAACAATACAACTAAAGGATGTTTTTTATAGAGTGACACAAGTTTAAATCACAACAGCCTTATTTATAAAACTTTATAAATAATAAGGCTTAATAAGAAAAATTTTGTATGAAAAATTATTTTAAAAACCCTTTATAAAGCCTTAATAATTTTTATAAATAAGGCCGTAATAAAACAAGAAAATATATTTTTAATATCAATGAAACGGGCTTTATTGGAAAGGACATTTTATGAAATTAATGTTTAAATATGTTTTCTGCTATGCGGCTGGCGCGTAGAAGGCGCAATCTGGTACACCAACGTATTGTGGCGATAACTCTTCGAATTCTTATTTCCAGGTGTTCAATTGCTTGTGGTTTAACGACGTAGAGAAGTGACTTGACATAACCCCAAAGAAAATAGTCCAATGGGGTTAAATCACACGATCTTGGTGGCCAATTAATTGGGCCATTACGTAAAATTATTTTTTCATCAAAAGTTTCTTTGAGTAAACCAATTGTAGCGCCCGCTGTGTGGCATGTGACTCCGTCCTGTTGAAAACATATATCAGCAAGATTAATGCCACGTAATTGAGTTACGAACAAATTTTGAATCATGTTCCTATACCGTTCACCTTTGACAGTAACATTCTGACCATCATCGTTTTTTGAAGACATATGGTTCAATGACGCCGCCAGCCCATAAGGCACACCAAACAGTAACTTTCTGTGGATGTAATGGTGTTGCGACAAAAACTTGTAGATTCTCCCCACTCCAAATGCGACAATTCTGCTTATTTACGTACCCATTCAACCAGAAATGGGCTTAATCGGAAAATAAAATTGTTAAATTATTCCAAATTTTAAAAATGTCAACAATTTGCACGCGTTGCTCTGGTGTAAATCAATTCATAATAAAATTTCAAAGCAAACTAAGCAACTATCAGCTGTTAAATGGGTGCTCAAATAAAACAGTGATGCCAACTCAAAGTTGTGACACTCTAAAAGAAACACCTGCAACTGCTTGTAAACGCGTTATTTTTTGCACTATTGCAATAAATTGTTTGTGACGAGTTGTATTTGTGTGAAATATATTGGAATCACTGAAAACTCGAATTTCGTGAAAATACGAGTTAGGCCCTTTCTAATTGTGAACATTGATCTGTACATACATACAAATGCATATAAAGTTTAATGAACATATTAAAGATAACTTGAATTTTATCGATTTTTATAGTATTTGTATAATACATATGTACATACATACATATGTAACTAAAGGGTGTTTTTTATTGAGGTATAGAACTTTAAGTTGGCATCACTTTTTTAACTGGCGGCCATTTTGTCAGCTGTCAAGTGATTAATATTTAGTTTGGTTTGCCATTTCATCATGAACAGGTTGACAAAAGAACAACGCTTGCAAATCGTGCAAATTTATTTCGAAAATAATGGTTCAGTTCGCGAAGTTTACCGCAAGCTCCGTCCATTTTATGGTCGACATAATCGTCCATCAGAGCAATTAATTCGGTTAACCATGGATCGTTTTCGCACTACGTTTACTCTATGTGATAATACGCATCCGCAGAGACGTCGACCAGTACGCACCGAAGAAACAATTGCCGCTGTAGAGCAAAGTGTTGAAGAGGACCCGAATGAATCGATTCGCCACCGTGCACAGCAATTGGAGCTTTGTCCATCAACTTTATGGAAGATTTTGAAGATTTTGAATGTGGATGAGTTGTGGTTCCAACAAGACGGCGCTACATGCCACACAGCGCACGTCACAATCGATTTATTGAAGGAAACATTCGATGAGCGCATAATTTCGCGGAATGGACCTGTCAATTGGCCACCAAGATCGTGTGATTTGACACCATTGGATTATTTTCTTTGGGGATATGTGAAGTCGCTCGTCTACGCCAACAAACCAGAAACGTTAGGGGACTTGGAAGCCAACATTCGTGGCGTTATTGCCAACATACGGCCCCATATGCTCGAAAAAGTGGTTGAAAATTGGACCTGTAGAATTGGCTTTATTCGAGTCAGCCGCGGCGGCCACATGCCCGAAATCATATTTAAACATTAATGGCATAAAATTATCCTTCCAATAAAGCCAAATTGATGGACATTAAACCGATTTTCTTGTGTTTTATTTCAATTCGAAGTTCTATACCTCTAAAAAACACCCTTTATGTATGTATGTTAATATAAATCAAACTTTTCCCCACATCTTATAGTTCTAAATTTTTTTTATTATTATGTAAATCTGCATATTTGAAAAGAATAATATTGATGAACATGAACAATAATACATACTTTTAAGCGTCGATCAAATAATAATATTATGTTTCCAAATTCATTTATTTTAATTTTTTTCAGACTGATGTTATACACGAACTGCGTCCGCGGTCTATGGATGGTGTTATTGATTCGGGTGTATCATTAAATGGTGACAGCAGTTGTGGCCCTGATTCCAGCGACCATCTACAAAATCAACAGGTATGTATGTATTTATTTGTGTGTTCAAAAAATAAAGAAACACAAAAATTAGGTCAAAATTTTAATATTTATTAAACTGGATTGCTTTTGGTACGAGTATCATAAGCAAAGATAACGGCATTTTCGAAGAATGTTGTTTTGTTATTAAGGCTGAGTTAACATCTGGCATTTCATGTGTTCCATGTACCCAAAAAAAGCGTAACCACCAATGAATTACCAATGAAGAGCTGTTTGATTCAGACACGTAGTTATTAAGTTAAACAGTTTCATATCGATGGTCACAAGTAGAAAGGCCCTAACTCAAATCACTGTAACTTTACAGGAGAAGGTGAAAACAAATAATAAACAGCATAAGTGCTTGTACAACTGCTTTGTAAAACTTCTTGTAAAAGCTTTATTTTTTTATTCTATTGCAATAAATTTTTGTGACGAGGTGTACTTGGGTGAAATTTATTGGAATCACTGAAAAACTCGATTTCGTAGAAATACGAGTTAGGGCCTTTCTAGTTGTGACCATCGATATATAACTAATAGACAATTTTATAGAATCCAACATGATTGGAAACTGTTTAAATCAATAAATGCATGTCTGAATCAAACAGTTTTTCATTAGTAATTAGTGGTTACGCTTTTTTGGGCAGATGTCACACAGATGTCAACCCTGCCTAAGACACGTCCCGCTTTATGCTGAGCACACATTTGCCATTTATTTTGTTGTAATTTTCAAGATGTGTGCAACGCCGTTCTGTCACAAAATGCCACGATGTGTACTCAGCATAAGTGTAAATGCAAAATATCGTTGCTTTTCTTTGGATTGTGTGTGTATTTTGTTGTTGCATTTTAAAGAAAAGTTGCAATATTATGCAAGACCATTTGCATTAGATACCGAATACCGCTATTATGTTTTTTATTTGCAACGCAATGCCACAAAATGAAAAGTATCGGAAATAACAAACGTTGCCGCGTCGCGATGTCTTCAAATGCTGTAATGTGTACTCAGCATAAGTTTGAAATTAATTAATTACTTAAATTGTTTTATGAGTTATGACGTTGTTCAAGTAAATGATCGATATGTATGTATGTATGTAAATGCAATTGAAACCACTTTACCTTTTTTTCCTTTTATCATGTAGGACTCTGAGGCCAGACGTTTGAAACGTGGTCATGTTCTGAGTGAACTTTTAGAAACGGAAAGAATCTACGTCACCGAAATGAGTTCAATACTAAAGGTAAGTTTAAAAACTCGGTGGTCTCTTATTAGCAACTAACAATATAATAAGCAAATTTCTGAAATATATTTATTTTTTTGCACACAATCAAAAAATTATAATAGAGAACCTGTAAATTAATTGCAAATTACAATTTGATATAAACAAATCATCAAACCATGAAACTTTATTTTTTTTTTTTTGCTAAAAGAAACAAACAAAATCTTAAACTATTGTAAAAAAAATATAGAAAATACTACTACTACTTGCTTACTTACTGTCTTAATAACGAAATAATTCAAAAAGATTATTACAGTGGTCAGTGAACTACTTATGGCACACTCGTAATACTTCGTACAAATTGGCTTGTTGGAGGGGGAAATCGAGAAAAAAATATACTTATTTTATTAATAAAATTCTAAACGGTAAAAAATGCAAGTTAAATAAAATTTGTTAAAGCCAATATGGGGAATGAATGCTACCGAAACTAAGTAATACTATGACCACAAATGAGAGGGAATATATTTGAGAAATAAATTTGCAGAAATTGGAAGCGAATTAAATACTTTTGAGCTTCAGTGAGCGGAAATTGAGCACTTTGAGATGTTTAAGGTTGACGTTTGTCAGTAAATTATTTTATTTGTAAAAAACTACGAACAATTATTTTTTTATTTG
The DNA here is from genome assembly GCA_944452675.1 of Tachina lurida. NCBI lineage: Eukaryota > Metazoa > Arthropoda > Insecta > Diptera > Tachinidae > Tachina > Tachina lurida. Next base: position 122,058,270 of record OX101756.1, read on the forward strand.
GTTTATTATTTTTAAACACAACACAAAGTTGCCACAGCTATCAAAAAACGCACTGAACATAATCCATTTACGTGTTTAAGGAAGGGTTAAAATCTAAAACATCTCATTCGAGATGTTTAACAAAACAAGTCAATGTATGATAAAACATCTCAAAATCGTCATGTTTAAGCAGTTAAACACGAATGAGACGTTGTAACACATAAGTGTGAACATAGTAAAGGATTTTTTGTTAGAGTGTCACAACTTTGAGTTGGCATCACTGTTTTATTTGAGCACCCATTTAACAGCTGATAGTTGATTTTTGTTTAGTTTGCTTTGAAAATTCTTTATGAATCGACTTACACCCAGAGCAACGCGTGCAAATTGTTAAAATTTTGAAAATTTTAAAAAATCTAAAAATTTTATTTTTTGATGAAGCCCATTTCTGGTTGGATGGGTACGTAAATAAGCGGGGGGCAAATCACGGCATTCGATACGACTCGTAATTTGAAAATATTTCCATATAAACTCTATTGAAATATTTTTAAATTACGAGTCGTATCGAATGCTGTGATTTGCCCCAGAATTGTCACATTTGAAGTGAGGAGAATCCACAAGCTTTTGTCGAAGCACCATTACATCCACAGAAAATTACTGTTTGGTGCGCTTTATGGGCTGGCGGAGTCATTGGCCCATATGTCTTCAAAAACGATGATGGGCAGAATCTTACTGTCAATGGTGAACGGTATAGGAACATGATTCGAAATTTATTCGCACCTCAATTACGTGGCATTAATCTTGCTGATATGTGGTTCCAACAGGACGGGCGCTACAATTGATTTTCTCAAAGAAACTTGATGAAAAAATAATTTCACGTAATGGCCCAATTAATTCGCCACCAAGGTCGTGTGATTTAACCCCATTGGATTATTTTCTTTGGAGTGATGCTAAGTCACTTGTCTACGTCGATAAACCACAAACAATTGAACATCTGGAAATGAAATCAAAATTCGAACAGTTATCGGCGAAATATGGCCGCAAATGCTGCGAAAAGTTGTTGAAAATTGGTGTTCCAGATTGTGCCTTCTACGCGCCAGCCGTGGCGTCCACATGGCAGAAATCATATTTAAACATTAATTGCATAAAATTTTCTTTCCAATAAAGCCCGTTTCATTGATATTAAAAATATATTTCCTTGTTTTATAATGATTTAAACTTGTGTCACTCTATAAAAAACACCCTTAATAAGAAATAATTATGATGACGCGAGAGCTGATTTTGAGCCAGGGATGGAAAAGTTGATAAAAAAAAATTTTGCACTATTTGAAAGTCCAAAAAAAATTGTAAATTTTAAAAAATAAACAAATAAAGCAATAATTTTCAGCAACATATTGTGCTATTTTCACAAAAAATAAATAAAGTCCCACATCAACCTACACCCATTATAATTTTCTTAGGTTGTTTTAACTAAAAAATTTGTTATTTTGCAACAAGAATTTACACCAACACTAGCGATTCAGTAACTTTTTTAAATTGATTATTACAACCAGAAATATCACAACAATATTTGGCACTAGACGTTGTAAATAAAAACTCCAACAATAATTTACTTTAAGTTTAAATTTTTTTTAAACGCACTAATAATCCCAAATTATTATTTTACTTATTAAGTAAAATATTTTTTTATTAAAAATACATTGAAATTGATTATTGAGGGGTTTAGCTGGATCCTATGCGCATTTCACTGTTGCTAATGCAGATCATCAGGGAACCTTTACCCAAATTTCTTAGAACAACTAGAGTTATTATGTTATAAACTTTCATTTAAGGGGCCCATACACTACAACAGCATGCATGCGCAATCCAGTGTTTGTGCCAGCGGTTGGGTCGTGTATGGGCATTTTGTGTGATTGTACGTTTTGCTGTAGTGATGTCAAACAGAGTTTGATATTTTGCTTATGGTACCAGCTTGCTGGTATTGTGTATGGTGAAATTAGCTCAGTTGAGTGAAGTTATCAAGAAGTAAATATGCATTTAAAAATCGTAATAAAATAATTTGTTTCAATGGAAAATGGTATTTGAGCACTTGAGTTATGCATAGCTGCTAATATTAACAAAACATCAATAAAAATTTCAGCAAAAACTGTGTCACTATTTATAACCTCCCTTCGTGAATTTTTTTAAAAAGTGAATATTGTACCAGCTTGCTGGTATGTTATGTGTTTCGAATATGATTGCTCAATAGCTTGATTGCGCGTGCATGCTGTTGTAGTGTATGGGCCGCTTTAAACAAATGAGAAGCCTAACAACAAATAACAAAGTTGAAACAAGAACTCAATAATCAACATGTTTTTATTTTTCATAGCTATGCTATTTATGTCACGACACAGGAGTTAGGACGAGATTTTCGTAACAAAAATAATCGACACTATTACAGTTATAAATTTATTTTTGTTTTGATTTCTTTGTACTCAAAACCAGAGTACGAAAATATACGAAAGAAATTGATTTATTTTGTTGTGTTTCGTTCTTTGAAGTGAGTGAAAACAAAACAAAAACAATGAGAAGGATTGCTCAATTTGTTTTTGACTCGCAATAACGCCATATCCAGAGTTTTGGTTTGGCTATGCATATGGCATTATGGCTATACCACGTCTAATTGCACCTATGAGCTGGCTACCAGCATCCGCCAGCCACAAACAATACAATAAAAATAAATGGAAACGTTTTGAAATATTTACGGCGAATTTGACATCATCGTATAATATAATTTTATTACATTGTTATTTAACACATTAAGTTTGTTTTATATAGCTAAGCAGCATAGCTATAACCGGGTGTTCTAAGAGACCTCTCTTATTTTTATTTTCTTACTTTACCATTGCTACATTGGCTGACTTTTTTCAGCTTCAAATTGTAGTTGTAAGAGTATGTAAAAGAAAATAAATGTAAATAACAACAACAGCTATTAAAGAATAGAGTGCTGCCACACAAGTATTTTTTTTTTGATCGGGAGCAGTCAATAATTTACTTTAAATGTAAACTTAACAGCTAAAATTGGTTAGATTAACCTTCAGAATTTTTTTCTTCTGTGTAGGGTTTTAGAAAACTGGTAACTTGTAATTTCAGTTCACAAATATTACTTCAATTACTGTTTGCAAATTTTTCTTGCAAAGAACATAAATTTTTGTTGAATAAAATGCAATATATTGCAATGGTTAACCTTCCCTCAAGTAAAATCGTATTGTTTTCTTTTCATTTAGAGAAATACTCTGCACATGAATGCCTACCAATATTAATTAGTGCATTAAATACTTTTGATGAAACAAAATACAAAAACAATATAGAATACATTTATTAAATTAAAGAAGAAGAAGAAAAGGTATTTGAAAATAATCAAGATGATTTATGAAAAGACAGTTAAAGAAAAGACGGACTTGTTGAGAGTTTGTGCATAAGAAAGTTTAACATTCGCGAATTTCCATTCAAGGCAAACAGTCGATTTTGTTTAAAAGAAAATTTTACGGTCAGTCGGTGTTAGAATAATGCGTTACGGTGGCTACGATTTACAAAAAGCTTCGAAAGCTTCAGCTCCCAGCCATCAAGGATCGTTTCGTTTGAAAAAAGTTCAAAATACAGCCTGTCAGATAATGGGAAAGTTCAATACCAAGCTACATGATTCCATTAAAAAATTATATATAAACAAAGCCGCCAATTTAGAGGCATCGCGTAACTCTCCCTTGTCATTTCGTGGCTCATTATTCGATTCGGAAAATTCGTCGGGTTGTATAAGACGTGTCGGTTCGGTGCGCTATGATGAAAATGATTTTCGTCCTCATTTCGATATGAAAGAGTGTAAAGATTATCATAATTATATATTCGGTACAAATGCGTATAACTTTTCAGCCCGCAACATTTTGAATGGCAAATCGACCATTAAGATCTTAAATACTTTTAAGGAGATTGAGGAAAGTAATTCACTAGAATCGATAAAGTCGGCCAAAAACAGTTTGCAACGTTTAAAAGAGGAAAGAAAAACTATATTCAAGGAATTGTTAGAACTTTCAAGTTGTGACGAGTCCTTGGAATATCGTTTGGTGAAAGACTATTTGGAGTGCAATTCATATTCGGAAATTGAAAATGACATAGAATTCAAGGATTACTTGCAAAGGAAAAACTATACGGATATATTGTCATATCTGAATGAGTGCCAGGAACCGAAAAGTTTCACCTCCATATCTTCTTCGGTGGCTAGAGCTCAGTCGGCTATGGGTAAAGGTTCCTTGAACAGTTTGAAATTGTTGTCTACACCCAAGTCCTTGAAAGAGCCCAAAAAGACCCCCGAAGTGGAATCACATGTTTGTCATGCCTGCCGCTCTTCTTTGCAAACGTTTACAACTTCCAATCACACAACTTTAAAAGCTCCCAAGCTTAGAGATGCAGAAGATAAGCCCAAGACCAATATATTTTCGACTTCATATAGAGAGATTTTGAAATTTTGCCATGAGTTCTTTGAGGAAAGCTTTAAGGAGAATAATTTTGAAATGCCTAAATTTACCTTCAACGAGTTCAAAGAGCAAAAATATGAGCAAATCCTTAAGGACTTCGTAAGCCAACAGGATTATGATACAGTTGAGGAGTATGTTGAGGATAAATTTGGTAAATTTATAGAACATGAATTGGGTGCTTATTGTAAAGACTTGAAATCAACTGCAGCAGCCAGCAACTCTGATATTTGCGATGAAAATATTTCAGATTGTGTAAAGTTTAGCATTTTTAAAACTAAACAAAAAAATTTTTTTTATTTTATTTTAATATGTAATTTTTTCTTATTTTTAGGGTTACTGCGATCAAATGCACTCGGAGGAAATGATACATTTGGTACCGGCCAGTCTGCAGGGCAAAGAAGACATATTGTTTGGCAACTTGCATGAACTCTACACATTTCACAATGATATTTTTCTCAAGGACTTGGAAAACTGTATATCGACCACGGAACTGGTTGCTCTCTGTTTTGTACAAAGGGTAAGTGTTCTTTCAACGAGCTGAGCTGACTGAAGTGGTGATTGCTTAAAATTAAATTCTGTTCTTTGCAGCGTGATACTTTTTATCGTTTATACTCTTTTTACTGCCAAAATATACCGCGCTCGGATCGTTTGCGTGAAACTCTAGTTGATACTCATCTATTTTTACAAGAATGCCAAAAACGTTTAGGTCACAAGCTGCCGCTGGCGGCCTATTTATTAAAACCTGTGCAGCGTATTACCAAATATCAATTGTTACTTAAAGATCTTTTACGTTTTAGTGATAGTGGCAGTTGTACCAAAGAATTACAAAAAGCTTTGGACTGCATGCTAATTGTTTTGAAATGTGTCAATGATTCTATGCATCAAGTGGCTATAACGGGATTTCCGGTAAGTCAAAACTTGACACATGTTTTCTCTTCATTTAGAAAATACTGACGGTTTTATGTTTTCTAATTCCGACAGACCGATTTGTCTCAACAAGGCGAGCTATTGTTGCAAGATTCATTTCAGGTTTGGTCTGAATCGAAAAAGGACTTACGTCTGCGCATAAAACCTCAACAAAGACATATATTTTTATATCAAAAATCTATGTTGTTTTGTAAGCAAACTTCGAAACCGGGCCACAATAAGAGCACCTATCAGTTCAAGCATTACTTAAAGGTAAGTGAGATTTTCATGGCAAATAACTGTAATACAAGCCACACACACACACACACACACTGTTGTGTATTTCAGCTCAAACTATACAACACTGTATACAACACCTAGACAACTTGCCAAGAAATTTAGGCTTGGGTCGAACTCGTTCACTAGTTAATTTCTAATAGAGCTGGGTCCAACTCGTTCGGTCGTTCATTTTAGACACAGACCTATGATCAAACCCATGCAATTTAAATAGGTTTTTATTACTGATTTGTGTATAAAAATTACATGGGTTTTATCATCGGTTTGTGATAAAAATTAACTAGTGAACCAGTTCTAAAAAAATCAAATATTTTTAACATTTCGTACAACCGAGACACAACTTTAATCAACGATCCCACATACTTAACAATCTCATACACAACCTTCTCATATTGTACCAACGGGCGCAAAGTGTATGGCTTGCAGTTCATCGTAAATGTCTGGGATTTTGATAACGATGAAAAGGAAACTGCAACTCATCTTCTAGGACATTATTTTCTACTGTAGAATTGTTGCCTTTACCTCTCACAGAGAAAATACTTCAGTTATCAGCTGATTTTCGCGTTGACAAACTTTTGTCGTTATATACATGTATATCGTCCGTTGGTTTCTGATTTGCGGCACAGTATATTCAAAATACATTGTGTCTGCAGCAAACCAGAAACCAACCGACGATATATACTCAGATTTCCTTAACGCCTTATTCAGCAGACACAAGGACTGCGGGTCTCAATGCATACTCATTTATTTTTTTATTGGCGGCCAAGGCCTTCCATATTTTCTTACTCAAGGGGACTGATTGAAGGCTTACCTTAAGGCCTTCTTTAGCAGCTCAGCAATTGTTGCTATAATCACAAAATAATAAAATCAATAACTTCCAAAAGAATGGAATTGATAATGTATATCGAATTTTTTAGAAATGAGTGTGAAAGTCTTATAGGAGACCTAACTGAGAAGGTAGGGAAGAACGAGTATCGAATCTTAAATAAGGTCCAAGAAGCGCTTCAAAAAGGCCTCTTTAGTGAATGCCTCCTGATTGTTACACCTGGGTATATAATACACAATAGCGTGTAAAGCGAAATAAAACTATAAATCTTGTCTTCTGATTTGATTAAAGGGTGTGATAGATGACCGTTTTACTAGATTGTAAAACGGCAAATGACGATATGAAAACTTTATATAAAATACGAGTAGCAACCCTTTCAATATTACATTAACGAATAATTAAAAAAAAATTTGTGTATATAATATAAAGGGCGTTCATTTGATTCTATAGATGTCACAAATTGGTTTAACCGAATCCGTACGCGGCGATACAAAACGTTTTGAAGTTTGGTTACAAGGCCGCCAAGAAGTTCACACCCTGCAAGCGCCCACAATTGAAATCAAAAACAAATGGGTGGCGGAAATCAAGCGCGTGCTGCTCAATCAATTGGAAGAATTAAAAGGTGAAAAAATCAAACAATACGGTTTAAATCACAGGGGCCTGCGACAAACCACCTCCTGGGATACGCCCAATATAATAACGGCACAGCGAACGATCAGCTGTGACGCCTCTTCCGAATCATCCAATCGCAATTCGAATTGTAGTAGTAGCGATGATAATTGTATAATATCTGGCCTGCCCATAAGTAGCAATATGTCGATGACTTCGGCCACAAGCACCACTGACAAAGAACATAATGAAGCCTGTGGCTGGAGTTCAGATTATTCGAATAGCGAAGATGAAATGTCCATGATCGAAGACAACAGCACACCGGTAAGTTAGTAATATAGTTTAGCCATTCAAAAGTATTCATTTTATTTGATTAATTTACAAAAAAAAAAGAAAATTATCCAAATCAAATTGGTATTGGTTATTTTTAGTTGTCCTTGTCTAAATTTATTTTCTTTAAGTTCTGTTTTAACCGTTTTAATTTTGTTTTGTTTCTATTTTATTTCCTTATTTCCATTTATTTTTAAATGTTTTAATTCATTTGTCTTATTTTTTCCATATTTTTGGGTTTCTTCTTTTATTTCCATGCACCAAATCAATTAAAATATTAAAAAAAAATTAAAAAAAACACTTCATACCAATAACTTAAACAAATCCTTTATTGTTTAAATTCCGTTGAACAAAATAAAAAATAAATAAAATAACAACTCTCAATGTTAAAAACCAACCGTCCTTTATTTCCGAATTTCGTAAATGTAAAAAATAATCACCAAAAACAAAATAATAAAACAAAACCCGAATTAAAAAATCGAAACCGAAAATGGTGTGGTGTCGTGTGTGAAATATGACCACTACTGGGTATTGAAATGTTTATATGTATGTATATGTGTGTGCGTGTGTAAACCTTAGCGTTTCATAAACTTCCTAGCACCATGGTCTACCACCATTAATAATACTACAACTAGCAGTCATCATCATAATCATCAACAGCACGACAGTGGTTCTTATCCACGCAACAGCAAATCAAATTCCAAATTTTATGTTTCGGTTGAGCACTAAATTAATTCAAAATCAGATACTCGTATAAAACATAAACGAACAACTAAACCACAAGTCTCTTTAATAAGAAATTAAACCAAAACTCTTTCTCCCTCCCCCCACTCCCCAGTGCAATAAGTAATAATAATCAAATCATGAAATAAATTTAAAAATAAATTATACAAAATAAAATTAAGTTGACAGAAGATAAAAAAAAATAGTAATATATAAAAATTCAAATACAATTTCACTTCAAATTGTTATAAATGAAACAAAGTTGCAAAAATCAAAAAATAAAAAAAAAATAAAACAAAATATATAAACTAATTTAATCTGCACCGAAAAGTAGTTAAAATAAATGTAAAAATTTCTTAGCAGTATTTATTTAGTAATTAATAATAATGAAGCTGAAATTAGTCAAGCCATTTATTTTAAAATGTTATACAATTTTCAGATTTGTATATATTCATATTTTTTTTTAATATGAAAATAAAAATTATTTTAAGATTTAAAGAAAAATCGCAAAAAAAAAAAAGCCAAACTGAAAATTCTAATTATGAAATTTAATTAAAATCTAGGAACTTAGTTCACACTGAGACGACAAATGGTAATAGAAATACAACTCTGCTTGATAAACATTCTATGAGGGAAAACTTTAAGATGCTCGCAATACAATTCCATAGATACATTCACCCTTATTCCAGTTGCCAACGTCGACGACACTTCAATGCAATACCAAACAAAAATTGGGTCCTGTCTAACCCTTGTCGAAAACTATTGATTGCTATCGACAGGCTCATGCTATTTTCTAGACCTTAGGCAACAGAAATAGACTGTCAACACCACTCGAGAGCGAGTAGACAAGCATCAATTTTTTGGTATTGTATTGACGTGACGTCGATGTTGCCAACTGGAATAAGGGTAATTATTCTATTTCTTATATATCCAGCATATTTTCGCATGTGTTACTTTGTCAGTAAAATGTTTTTTATTAAATTTAAAAAATTTATTTTGTTGTGGCCTACGTACGTCTAGATCATACATGTTAAATAATGATTAGATAATGCTAATGATTGCTAATTAACCTTCTTTTGTGAAACTCTCTAATTCATTAAACAATTAGAATTAGTTCAACGAATTCCCATTAGATAATTGAAATTTTTATTCCAATGGTAAAACTAATTGCAATTAGTTGCCATTAGCAAAAAAAATTGGTTTAACCTTACAATTAGAAATCTAATTGAATTCTGATAATGCAATTAGATATTCAATAATTCGAATTAGAATCAATTATTTTAAAAGAAATTGCACTGTTTTGCAACACACCGCTTACGTCTTCAGGCCCTGTGGAGCGACTATTTTCCTTTCGCGGGCATTATTAATAGTCCAAAGCGAGGTCGCTTGACGGACTTTTCTTTTGAAAATTCCTTATTGCTGAAAGCGAATATACCCGGTCCTTGTAGTTATTAAACAGTTAGTACGTACGTTAAATAGTTGTGCATGTATGTATGTAATATATGTAGTAGATATTATGTACATATATACATATTATGTATATATGTGTGTGAAATTCATATTATGAATATTTTAGTTTTTTTTTGGTTTTTGAAAATATCAAAATAATTGATTCTAATTCGAGCTAATTGAATATCTAATTGCATTAGCAGAATTCAATTAGATTTCTAATTGTAAAGGTAAACCAATTTTTTTTGCTAATGGCAACTAGTTTTACCATTGGAATAAAAATTTCAATTATCTAATGGGAATTAGTTGAACTTATTCTAATTGTTTGATGAATTAGAGAATATAAACCAATTGCATCAATTGCTAATTCTAATTGGAATTTAACATGTATGATCTAGATGAATTTCGTTGCTGCTTATCAGTATACTTTAAGCAAAATTCAAAAAATCTTACAAAACTTGGGGTTTTATAGACAAACTCTCAATAGATTACTGAGAATTACAAAACTGCAATCATGATAGGTTAAGAAACTTCGACACGAGTTGAATAAAAATAGAATATTTTTTATTAAAATTACCTTTAAATTGCTTTATTCCCTTTTACGTAAGTGAATCTTACAATATGGTCAGTAAAATGTGCAAAAAATACGCATTGTCCGCTTACAAAAAGCTGTCAGACAGCTGACAGTGGTGTCAATAAATTTCGTTGCCATTGTCTAATTATATGACAACTATTTATCGGACATTTTATTATTGGCGTCATTGTCATATAAGATATGGTAACTTCAGCTATAATACATACATTAGGTGTGTTCATTTACTTGCCTAGCAGAAACTTGAAACGAGAGAGCAAGGCAGAAATTTACAAAATTACTCTCACAGATACGAAAAAGTAAATGAACGTTTTACTTGAAAAAAAAAACTTGCAAGAAAATTTAATTAATGTCAGTACCATGAATGGAAATATACATGATACTTACGATTGTACTTTTTCTAATGCATTTTGGATAAACTTGTTTGATAATATTTTAAATTACAAAATTTAAAAAAATCGACATTTAATATGAAATACTTTGCACAGCTTCATGTATTATTTACTATTTTTATGCATTTTGCATTATTTTTTAATTCTGTTGTTCTATTAACAAATACAAAAAACCCATTTTCCATCTCTGATCAGATAATAAAATTGAATTTATGTGGCTTAATGAAAGAAAAACGATAAATTAAGAAAATATGCTTTCTTTCTACATACGTATGTATGTATATGTACGAGGGCGGTTCGGAAACTTCTTAGCCTAGCACAAAAAGCGCGGTATAAGCAGAAAAAAGTTAAGTGTTTTGGAAACTTCCATCTCTGCTATGAACACATGTTAAATTTTGTTTCGATCTGGCAACTCCTTCATATAGAAACAGGTGTTCACAAAAGACGCATCCGCGATTTTTTAACAATGGAAAAATTAGAAATGCGTGGTGTCATTAAATATTTACATAAAAAAGGTTTATCGGGACAAGAAATTCATAATGATATGGTGAATGTGTTAGGTGAAAGTGCTCCTTCATATGCAACAGTAAAAAATTGGGTTGCTGAATTTAAACGTGGTCGTACAAGCACTGAACATGAACCACGTAGTGGACGTCAAAAAAAACAGCAACAACAACAGAAATTGTAGCCAAAGTGCATGATATGGTATAAAATGATCGACGAATAAAAGTGCGTGAAATAGCTAATATCATGGGCATCTCAAATGATCGAGTCCATTTAATTTTGCATGAAGAACTACAGATGAAAAAGCTTTCTGCAAGATGGGTGCCGCATTTGTTAACAGTCGACCAAAAACGCATAAGAATGAACATTTCTCAAGCTTGTTTGGATCGTTTTAAGCGAAATAAAATGGATTTTAAGCGTCGTTTCATAACTGTTGATGAGACATGGATCCACCACTATACTCCAGAGACAAAAGAACAATCCAAACAATGGACTGAAGCTGGAGGAAGTGCCCCAAAGAAGGCAAAAACAATTCAATCAACTGGTAAGGTTATGGCAACGGTTTTTTGGGACTTCAAATGTATTTTATTGATTGACTATCTGCAAAAGGGTAAAACAATAAATTCTGAGTACTATTGCAACCTTTTGGATCAATTAAATGTACAAATTCGAGAAAAACGTCCTGGCTTACAACAAAAAAATAATTTTTCATCAAGACAACGCACCAGCGCACAAGAGTGTTTTAACAATGGCTAAAATCACTATTTTGAAGACCTTGAGGAAAACTATTTTAATCAAGGGATAGAATTGCTAGAAAAGCGTTGGACTAAGTGTATTGAAGTTTCAGGAGATTATATTGAAAAATAAAAATATTTTTGAAAAACTAACTATTCTCTTTCATTGATAGGCTAAGAAGTTTCCGAACCGCCCTCGTACATGCTTTTTTAATAAAGAAATTCACATTTTTTTTTTTTTTGAGTTTTTCCTTTTTCATTTGAAATCAAAGTACACAACAGGTGGTTGGATAATCCTTGCACGTAAAAATTTTACTAGCGTCATAATACCAAGTAAAAATCCGGTCCATCGGAGTGTTGCTGCAAATGCAAATGAGTGTATTTTATTACTAGCTTGATAAACAAATACAACAATATTCTGTATTTGCAGTTTTGCAAGACCGTTTGCTTCAAACACTAAACTCCGCTAATGTGTATCTTTATAATTTTGTTATTTTAAATGAATAAAGCAGAATACATAAAAACAGTGCCAATGGTCTGGAACATATGACATTGTTCTATGCAAAAGGAGTTTGCGTTTAGGAAGGCAGCCAGCCAATGAATTTTTTTCTGTCTCAGTGTGATAAAAATAGTGTGGAGCTCGTTTAATCCAAAAATACATAATTACATACATACATATGTACATACAATCATATAAGCATATGTAAGTATGTACGTGTAAATGTAATACACTGTTTTTTATTTAACTTAATTGAATTAACCCAACATTTAAAGCACATTTACTGCAAATTAATTAACACCTCCCAAATTGATTTCATTTCTTGTATTTGGTTCGAAATACAATTTTTTTTTTTTTTTTTATTTCTAAAAGTTTTCTGTTTCCAAATTGTTGTTTTAATAAAAACAAAAATAAACAATATTTACCCAAATCTATTGAAGGAATTTTATCAAAATTCATTAGTTTTAATGTCATACACAACTAACGTATTTTGTTTTAATACATATATGTACATACATATGTTGTTGAAAACAAAATTATAATATCACTGCTTTTGTCTCTCTCTATCTCTCTCTCTCTCTCTGTGTGTCACTCTATGAACAAAAAAAAATTGCTATTTATTGCTACTACTTTTTCTATAATCTGCTACTTGTAATTTGTATTCTTTCCATCACTTGTATCATCGAAAAAATCTCACCTTTGCATCAATAACGATTAATTTTGCAAATTAATTAAAGGCATAAAATAAAAAAATAAAATAAACAAAAAATTATTAATTTTAAATGTCATCGTAATTATTTGTACAATATTTCATGGAGTCCAGTCAATTATTCATTTATCGTCTACGTAAGTTTTAGTTTTTAGCCAAATAATTAAAAATAATACAATAATAATTAGTTAATTAGTTTAATGTTAAGTGTTAAGTGTTGGCCGTTTATTTTAATCAAACTGACACTAATAATTTAATTAATCCAGCAAGCAATTAATCAAACAAACTATTAAGCAGTTAATCAATCACTAATCTCTCTCTCTCTATCTGTCTCTCTCACGCTCACTTTACCCGTTACTTTCTACAAGGTTTTTTTTTTTTGTTATTTAGAACTAAAATTAAAAATATGTAATCAATTGTATAATAAAGCAAACTGCTGCAAATGATCTTAAACAAAAAAAAACTTCACAAAAACCCAAATCACAAACTATAAAATAATAATGTAAACATAATAATAAATTAACAACTTTATTATAAATATAATAAGATTTGTGTTGTAAATACTAAAGATCTTATTTATAAAAAATATTTTTGATTTATAGGAGATTTATAAAACAATTTTTCATGCAAAAAAATTTTTTTTATAAAGCCTTGGTAAAACAAAATTATTTTAATTATGAATAAGGCAGTTAAAGGATTACAAAAATAGGCCGGAAAGTTCGAAATTAGGCAACACTTTGCATTACCTTTCTCTTTGTATGGGAATATAACATCATTATTAGCAGCGTGACCGTTTGACCGACTAAAGTGGGAAATTGTCACTTTTTCGATTGCCTTGCCACTTTTTGTCCCCCTTTTTTTAAAGTGAATTATATAATAATACATTAAGAATAAAAAGTTTGGTGTATTTGTCTTTTTTATTTTTAGTGTTGCCCCTTTTTGTGATAAATCCCCTATTTTGTGCCACTTTTTCAAAAATATCATCGGTCACCCTGATTATTAGATCATTGATAGTAAGGCTACTACTACTGTCATACATATACATAAGTATTAAAATACAGCACTCCCTCGATAATTCATTGAAGTTTCTAGATAGTTTGAAATATTTTGCATTGAATACGAAAAATTTTAAATTCAATGAATAATGACGGTACGAAGGTCAGAAATTAAAAATTAGGAATTCTATTGAATACATGCTTTAGCTTTTACCTTAGTCTTGGTTATTTGAATTCCAATTACTACTTCAACCAGGGTTGCCGTTGAAAATTTCGAAAAAGTGTCATAAAAAGAGTATTTAAGAAAAAAAGGGTAATTTAAAGTAAAAAAAGGCTCAAGTTTTTTGTGTACAAAAAAAAATAACATTTATTTCAATTTAAAAAAAAAACAAACACGAATTTTAACAATTAATTAAATACATTAGACTAAAATAAAATTAATTAACATACTTTAATTATAAATCAATGTTAAAACTCAAAAAACGATTCACAGGTATATTCAATATAAGTCATATTATCAAAAAAGAAGTTACTTTAACAAAAACTTTTGATAATGTTTATCACTTTTTAGAAATACTTATTCTACATTTTGTAATTAATTCTTTACTTGAAGTCCATTCTTACAGCTCTGATTCGGGCAAATTGAGGCAGAAAAGAATGGACTCACAAGTTTCTTTTTAAGTTTGTCTGTGAGTTTATTTTTAGTCAGTGATAGTTTTGAAACAATTCGTTCAGAGGAAGCACTGCTACGAATACATATGTAACGAATTCATATAAATATTTTTTCATCAAATCTATTTTTCAAATTTCCTATCTCGAACCAAAATTTGTCTGCGTAAGTTGTCTTACGTAAATCTTCATGCGGTTTGCTGTTTATATTGCTTTCTAGCAATTTAAACTTATTGAAAAAAGTTTCTGGTTCGACAATTATGTCTTTGAACTCAGAAACAATTTCAAAATAATTTATGCCTTGTTTGGAATTTACAAAAACCGGGTCAACATATTCCATGTATAAAAGTGTACTGAAAACTTTCATGAGGATTATTTTAACTTTATGTAACTCATTTTCAAAAAGTGGCATATTAAAATGATATAAAGGGATAAATTAAAAAAGGGTCATAAAAAGTGTCATTGGTACGAAAAAGGGGCAACGCTGACTTCAACACTCCTTTTTGTTTTGCTCCTTATATAAGGTAGTCAATGAGAAAAAATTGAGCGTAGCTTAAATCGAGATACCACTGTAGGTAGTTACACACATAATTAAGAATTTAAAATTCAAAATTTTTCACGAACGATGAGATTTTTTTTTTTTGACGAAACAAATTTAACATTAACAAACTAAAAATAACAATATTTAATACATAATACCTTTTTTAACTTTTCACATTTGTAAGAAATTGTTCTTAACCTTCCACACCTGGCAAAATGGTTTTGTAAACACCTTAAATAATGTTTGATCGAATTTCACCTAAAGGCACTTGATAAATTAATTCACCACCCCCGCTCCAAACAGAATACAAAAAACACCAAAAACCCAACTCCCACTCCCACTCCCTTCACTGTTAGTCCGTTAACATTTCAACATAGTTAATTAACACAACCATAATTTTATTAGTTTCATTATTTGACGTGCTTGTTTTTAAATATTGATTTAAATATTTTGCTTGAGTTCTTAAAATTAAATAATATTTATTTTTTAGTTAAGTTGAAAATAAATCAAATGAACATATGATACGAGTATTAACACTAAATTAAGAATACTAAATGCATTTAAAGTACCTAAAGCTTAAAGAAAATCATTAGCTTGTTATTGATATATGTACATACATACATACATAAATAGATATATGATAATATTTAAAAAATATACATATATAGACCTATTAATGCTTAATGCTTTTACTAATAAAGGCCATAAAACTTTTTTCTCTACATCTTTATACAAAAAAAAAATAAATAAATAAAAAATAAACATCATATTCGTATATTCAAATGCATTTGTACATTAAAACAAACAAAAAATATGCATCAAACTGAATACATACAAACATACATACATGCGTATAGGGTAGTAAATTCGTAGCCCTGGCCGATTATGTGGCTGTGGGACATTCTGAGGTCTCAATGCGAGAAGGGGACAATGTTGAATTGCTTAAGGTGGGCTGTGCGGGATGGTGGTATGTGCGTATATTAGGTAAATTTTTATTTAGTATAAAGTATAAATAATTAAACATGTTATAATCTTTAGGTTGCCTTATATAAATTAAAATTTAATAATAGCAATAATAAATTTTATTTTGGTTTCATACTCAAATCTAGATACCAATTCAGAGGGTTGGACCCCTGCCGCATATTTGGAATCGATCAATCGAAAATCATCTCGATCATCAAGCCGCAACCAAGAACGCTTAAATTTATATACAAAGTCAAATGATTAACTCTTTATTATTTTATAGCCAATTAGATTTATGATATTTATATACATACATAATAACTAGCACTTACATATGTACTTCTAGCCTACAACTTAAAAAGAAAAATTATTATTACAAAACGAGAAATCATTATGAATTAAAATTACTTCATATACGAGTAAGTACGAGTATACATATGTACAGTAAACTATTGGAAACTTAAAATTAAATGCTTAAATTGTATGTATATTTAATGCACGCTTTAACATTGATGGTCCAACTTTATAGTGAAATGGATCAAGCAATATTTATTAAATTAGCACTTAGTATTATGTATATGTATATTTGCCTTTCTTGAAATCAACTAAAGAAGCTTAAAGTTTTTACTCTTTATAAAGAATTAAAATGAAATCAAAACAAACAAAACGACCAGGGCCTTAAAATAGGTGGGGAGGGAAAAAGAAATATAACAAAAATTTGCACTTTCGATTATGGATGGCAACCGAACTTTATTTGCCTTCTCAACTGGCAACGCAATCGAAAATAAAAGTAGTATTATATATTGCAACTTTGTCCAGTTGCCTGAAAGTCTCGGTGCACACACGTCAACTTTTTTTTAACAACTTTTAATTCAGCTGGTAGAAAAAAAGAGACATTTACATTTCCTTCTCCGCCTTTCTTACAGTTGAATTAAGAGTTGATCAAAAAAAGTTGACGTGTGTGAACCGGGACGTAATAACAACAACTGGTAATGCAACTAAAGTTCAGTTGGCATCCCTAGACGAGTCATTAACCCTTATTCCAGTTGTCGACATCGACGTCTAAGGTCTATAAAATAGCATAAACATGCCAACAGAAGTCAGTTGGTTTCGACAACGGGTACACCACCAGCTCCAATTTTTTGGTATTTTGTTAAAGTGACGTCGATGTCGACAATATAAGGGTGATTAGTTTGATAGTTAGTTTATTGAAAACTTTATTCTTTAATTTATAACACCAAATTTATTTCGTAATCTATTTAAAAAGTTGTTTTAGGATTGAAATGTTTATGTGCGCTTTGGACTGACTCACTCACTCACGGTTGTCAACTTTTCTCTTTCTACATTTTATAATTTTAATTTTCTCGAATTTTGTTTTGATTTTATATTAAAATTAGAGAAAATTATAATTAAAAATCGGTCAAAAAATTAGAAGAATTATTTTATAATTTTAACATTTGATGTTTGTTTTGCTTAGTCGTCGACTAAATCAATAAAATATATAAAACATTTGAGGGGCTTGAAAGCAAAAGGATGCAAGTGTCAAAACTAATAATTAATTTCTTAAGCTTTCTATAAAAATTCCAACCTGCGTGATAACCTCAAACTGAACTCGATTGCCAGAAAGTTTCGCTTCAAGCAACAACTTAACAGGAAAAAATCTTTGAAGCTTAATTACTCAGACTTTTCTTTTTTTGCACTTGTAACCGCTATTGATCCGTAAATGTACACTACAAATAATAATTCGCATATTTGTTTTCCGTTCTTTCTCGAAAGTAATATTATGGCCGAAAACAAACTCGACAAATTTTGTTAGTAACAATTACATTTAATATTTTAGTTTCGAACGCTTCTCACAAGTTTAAAACAATTAGTCCAGAATATTTGAGATTTCGAAAAAATTTAGCTTGTTCTGTCCTCTTTAACTTGCGAAAAAATAATTATTTTTATATTGTTGCACAGTGTTATAAATTTTTAATTGCTTCCTAGTCTGTAAAATATACAATTAATCTTAAATCTAAACTAATTTATATATTTTTAGTAAAAGAAAAAACAAAATGAAATCAAAAATTTAATACATACGTAATAATAATTTAAATTCGAAAACAATACATATGAAATAAATATATTAAAAAATTAATTTTATATCACTAACATTAAAATTTTGTTTGAAAAAAAAAACAAAATACATTGTATAAAAGAATTGTTATACTTTATTTAGTTTGTAATAGTAGTTGCAAATTTTGTTTTAAGTTTCATTAAAATTAAGTGTAATCAAGGAAATAGTGGATGGAGTAAAACTGATTTTAACACTTTTAAGGTCATTATTACAATTTGGCGTTAGTTAAAGTTTTTCATTATAACAATTTCACTTTAACCTAGTCTAAGCGGTAAGTTAAAGGCAAGTTCATTCATCCTACCAGGGGCGTGTTTCCCAAAACTTGCAAAATAGTTGTTGAAATATATTCAGGAAGACATAAAGATCATAGTGTCATAATGCTTTAAAATGTTTTTTTAAATAAGATAAAAACATTATATTAAAATAATTTAAAACATTATGGCAATGTGACCTTTATGTCTACCGTTTAAATCCCCCAAGTGAAAAACTTTTTATACCTCCGATAAACAATAACAATGTAGCAATGGCCTTTAGAAGCGTTGAATTTATTTTGAACTACAACTCAAATCAAATATGTATTGTAGTAGATGTTATTTTAATTTTAAGAACACACAAATTGAAGCTTTTTTAAAAAGCTTTTAGTAATACATGGTACATACATACGTATATTATTTTAAAGTCATATTTATTATTATGTTTATTATTAAAAATAAAATTAATAATAATAATTATGTTTTTCGCAGTTAATTTGAATACACAAATCAATCATTAGTTTATTAATTGTAAAAAGCAATATGTAATATCATCATTATAGTACGAGTATTTATGAACTCATTGAATATACAATAAATCAAATGAATAAATAAATTTGTTAAAATATTAAGAAAAATATCTTCAGACTTCCTACATAAAGATTAAGGTATGTATGTATGTAAATATCGTTACCTTAATATAGAAAAGCCCTAACTCATTGTTTGCTTGCAATCGAACTTTTTGCATTTGACATTTTACAAAAAACTCGGTTAAAAAAATAATTAGGACCTCTATATATTAAGGTAACGATATGTAGGTGAATTACGACGTTGTTAGCGTCATTATCACAGTTTTCTGCTTTTGATTCCGAAAATGATCTTGGTTTTATTAAAACTTGCTTAATTTTAATCAAACTCGATTTTGAATTTTTTGTTAGTTGCACCTTTTTTCATTTTAGCTAACGATATTTTCCATTCCAATAATATTGAAAATAATAGGCCTAATTACGAGGGTCGTATTTCGACTACGACTACGATGAGTACTAGACTAAAGAACACTGCGGCATTTTTTTTTTCTTTAATCTAGTACTAAATAGATTTAGTTGGAGTCAAAATACGACACTCGTGATTAGGCCTAATGTTCCATTCTGTTGGAAATATTAAAAACGGCACAGCATTAAAAGTTTATTTTTCTTTTATAAATATTGGTGATATCCAACGTACTCGTATGCTTACTAGAAAATGGAAATACACTAGCAGTTCTGCAAACACAAATGCGATATTATTATTTTGAAATTTAACATTTTCCTTGAATATCGTGTTTCGTCAATAGAAATGGGATTATATAAAGGAAAAAATAAACAAAATTAATGTTGCTTACTACGACGATGAGGTTATTAAAGTTTTTTTTAAATAAATTAAAAACTATCACACCGCTTTTTAAGTTTTGCCTTATTTATATAAAATATTTTCAAGAATGCCACAATTGCACCTCGTTTCTGTAAATTGTGAGAAGTTTTCGCATCGAGAAATATTAAATAATTACACAGATTGTTAAATAAACTTACAAAAATAATGCATAAATAGAGTTTATTTTCAAACTACAAATTGCATATTATTAATTACATGAAAAATATGAGAGCATACTTTAAGGCTTTTACTTTATCAGGTGTTCAAGTTGGCAAAAATATTTATTAAAATTCTTCAATTGGCGGCATGTCTCTTAAGTCTTTGCGACCATCTACCCAAAAAATTGTATGACGAAATTTGAAAGACTTAAGACAGCAACACACAATTAATGAATTTTTGGAATTTTCAAGTTTTTTCCATTTATCTCGGAAACGCGTGGCCGAAAATGGCCGTTTGACCCTATACGTACGAATTCCACCCGCTCAATCCGAAAATCACCATTAAATTTTGATTCGACCGAATTTTCATATTTTTCGAGTTTGGGTCTTAAGTCTTTTGTGATATTTCTTTGCACGCAGCAGCAGCATGAACATCAAGACTTAAGACACATACATGAAAATGGGACAATTAAAAGGAAATCAGCCTGAAGTTGAATCTTTTTTTCTGGTTATTTTCACGTTCAGCGTCGACATGCAATTTTTAAATTGCTTTAAAATTTTTGAAATTTATGTATGTATGTATTTAAAACGTTAATTCAGAATTTGCTTAGGAAAATAATTGATTTTTGCTTCTTTAATTAAGATATTAAGTAAGTACGATAGTACAAATATATCGCGAATAGAAAAAATAAAGGCCTAAATTTTAATCAGCTTTAAAAAAGTTAAATAAATGGCACAAAAATTTTAGAATAAAGAATAAAGTATTTTTTTCTTCGCCTTTAACTTGTAAAATAAAAGCTTAGTAGATTTTTTTATCAGTCAAGCCTATTGCGATGAGGTGTGCAATCAAGACAAACGCCACCGAACTTCTCGGGGATATGAATAACGGTGGCTGAGCAGCATTTTAAAAACTAAGATGAGAAATCGAAATAATTCAAAATTCATCACAACTTTTCCCACGAATCGTTTTCAAATCGTTTGATTTCCATTCCATACCTGGGGTAGACCTGTAAATTGAAAGGAAAGAAAATGCTTTCGAATTTGCATGTAATTATTAATCCAACTACAAGATTTTCGAAATAATAGACTTTACTAATTATTTTGTTGTTTGTATATATATTTATTTTTTAACGAATATATGTATACCCCAGTAATTAACTACAGAATTTTGTTTTTTAACTATTTAATACTAAAATTAAATATGTAAAGAAAAATTTAGGTTTATCTGCCAAAAAGTCGAAAAAGGGGCAAGTTAAATTTGTTTTCAACATAAAGGGGAAAAAATTAATTAATTTGTCTTTAACAAAAGGTATTGCAAATGTTTACGGCCTTGCTCATGATGTCGACAAGAAATTTTCTTTCGCTTATTTATATTGAAAACAAAAACAAAATAAGAAAATTTCTTGTCGACATCGTGGGCCAGGCAGTTAATCGTATAAGCATGCATGTATGAAATTAGTTAAAATAAACATTATTTAGTAGTTTTTGATTTCATTTTTGTAAATTTTTTTATGGGCCAGGCTTGTTTTTCTAACAATACTAAACTTAAATAAACAAAAAAAAAATATTGATAAAAATAAAAACAAATTAATGTAGATTAATAAGTTGTATGAATCAACGAATTCAATCCTATGCACTTACATATTTACATACATACATACATACATGTAATATACTTATGCTGTGATTGAATACGACGATGCATATATCTCGTTAATTTGTCTTGCAAATTAACTTAAAAAAGGATAAAGAAAAAATACTTTGAAAACAGACATTTTATATGCACATAGTTTGTTCAAATTAAAATTATTTTTAGTTGTTTTTAATAACTAGGATCAACTCAATGACAATCTTAAGGAATGTAGAATTTTTCTTACAATTAAAAAAAAAACTCGAACGAAAAATGGCATGCGTTACTTGGGAAAATAATAATACACAAAAAAAACTAAAATCGACTCGTTTAAAATAATTATTAAAAATACATGTTTTTGATTTAAAGTAAAGAAATTTTACAAGCGCCCGTTTTGGAAAATAACCTCTTGATAAACAACGCAGGCAGACGACTCATCCACAAAAAATTTTATGGAAATCACTTAAAATAATTAATGCTTTTCATATATGTATATATTTCTATACAAGTCGACAATATAGGTTGCACAAACAGGTGATATAAAAATGTTCGTTTGGAAATTTATATCTAAGCAAAATGTACAATAAAAAGAACTTAAAATTGTTTTTGTTTTTAATACAAATTCCCAAGCAAACGTTTTTATTTTATTTACAAAACCAGGCAGTAAGATTTCTTATTTTAAAATTAATTATGATGATCGTCATTGTATGTCTTTTTTCCAAATAATTCTGCATATGACTGTAAAAGAGGTAATAGCAACTAAATAAAGTTTGTTAAACGCCAGCATTCTTGTTATAGTTTGTCAAAACATGCAGAGTATATAATTCGATTTTTTTTACGACTACCAAAAATCAAATATAATGACGATGTTGTTGCCTTTTGTAAAAATGTTGCACTGCAGGTTGGTAAGTAAAAAATAATAATGTGTATTTTACAATATTACTGCGAGATGTTTTTTATACATGTACATATTCAATTGGCAGTTGCTCTACTGTTGATATAAAATTGTTGGGCAGAGAGTAAAAGAGTCAAAACATAAATACAGGCAGCAATCCAGCAGTTGTAGGCATTCTGAAATAAATGAGTTAGTAAACATGAATATTTTGAAATACATAATCACCCTTATTCCATTTGTCGACATCGCCGTCACTTTAACACAATACCAAAAAATTGGGGCTTGTTTACTCGCTCTCGAGAATAATTTTGTGATAATGGCAATATATTTCCGTTCCCTTAATTTTAGTAAATGGCATTACCCTGCCAACAGGGGTAAGTTGTTTTCGAGAACGGGTATACAAGCCCCAATTTTTAAGTATTGTGTTAAAGTGACGTCGATGTCGACAAATGGAATAAGGGTGAATATTAATGAAATGTGTCTCCGACAAAATTTAATTAAATAAGTGCAAATCTAATAAGTAAATAAAATCCAAATTTAGAAAGAGAACCTGGTTTGAGACAAAATCAGAAACGGAAAGCCGTGAAAAGTCCTTGAAAGTCCATTAAAAAAATTCAATCACCGGGGCACTTTTATAGACTTTTGTTTCTACTTTCAAAAACATATACATATGTATATAGTCGTTATCAAGAAGTCAACAAAAGTTATTTGAAAAATAACAGCAATTTTTTAAAAACATTCGATATTCATTGTTAATATAAACACGGATTTTCAAAGATAATAAAAACGACATCGTAATGTGCTGGCCACCCCCACAAAAGGGTGATTATTACACTTGCTGCTTCAATTTGTAATAATTATTGTAACTTTTTCTATAAAACTAAAACTATAGGCATCCTATCGTATTGCTGAAATTTGTTGTATCATTTAAAATTTTAGACAAATTGACTTCAAATTGGGGGAACACTTTTCCGTCAACCCACGCCAAATCTGGTTGATGAACTATCGTTTTAGGCTATGCGCCATATTCAGTGTTCTCTTGAACTTTGATTTCACATAAGCAAATGAATAACTCAAGTCTGCAAGGCGAAAAGATATGCAATATGTGCAGCGAATTAACAAAAAAAAAAACTATTCCCAGATATATTTCAAGGCCATACATATGTATGTATACATATACATACATAAATATGTATGTATAAAACTTTTAAAAGCAATTAAGCTATCTAAATAATAATCATGGCTTTATAAACTTTCATACCTGATTATAAGCAGCATTGGCGTCAGCATAGAAGGCATCCAAGCTCTTATAGTCTTCGCCAATGGGTAAATCTTCAATCAAAGCTACACTGTGTATGTAAAAGAACAATCCCATCAAGACCTAAATAGAAACGATATTAAATAAATTAACGTTTTATGATCAAGATAATTTTATTTGAGACTTCTATTAAAAAGTGCCTTGTATGCACTTTCCTGCTGCTTGGAGTCATCCGTATGCACTTTCCTGATGCTACACATAGATATGTAGTATGTATGTATGTGCATACAAGTATGTGGGTATGTACGCCATTGTCTGGTCTTTTAGTAACCAAATTTTTTATTTACTCACCAATTGAATAATACCCCAAACGGAGATAATCAAGCCACAAAGGGATAGTTTAGGACCACAGATTTTCATTTTGTTCTTTTCTTTAAATTTATGTCAGCGAATTTCGATAGTTTTTTAAATTTTCCAACAGGAAAACTTCTTTCTTTACAATTTTTCTTTTTTTCGCGAAGAAAATGTCAGTAGTCAGGTGGAAATCATGTGACAGTTGCTCTCTGCTTCCATTCGACTGAAGCTAGTGGTGGAACCATAGTTGCCAGATGAAATAGGGATTAATTCGTCAAATTTCGATCGAAAAATCGTCAAAGTAATTTTAGGAAAACTGATCAGTTTGATCAGTTACTACCTTCAAATCAAAGCAATTACAATTACTTAGTTTTAAATTATCCTAAGTATACAAAATTGCTTAGAGAAGATATAACCGACCGATGTCTTACTTTGGTTTTGTTTACTCGTCCACTAAAGAATCTTTTTTCTACTTATATTTGCTGAAGATTGTGGTAAAAGTAAAATAAAATTAAGTTTAATATATCTGTGGCAAAAAGGAAAAAGTGCTTAAGTCGAGATAAGCAGATTTTGTATTAATGTGCATATTCGAAAGTACCCCTGTGCCCATGTTCTGTAACTCCCGCGTCGAGAAAGTTTTCGATGGAATTGTGTGAAATGAAACAAAAATGCCATAAATTGAAACAAACAGCTGTTTTTCTCACTAAACTGTGTCTGTAACTTTTTTTGGCGAGTAAAACCTGTCACGTAAGGAAATTATTCGACATTCTACAGAAAAAGTGTGTCTGTAAAATTTTCGTGAGAAAAGTTTCCGCTTTGTACTGTCAAATATACTCACAAATAAAAACGAAAAAAAAACATGTTCAAAATGCAAAATGCAATTATCAAAAAACAAACAAACACAACATAGGAACAGGTGGTATCAACCTAGTGTCTACATCACATGAAATTACAACATGATTGTCGAACATATAGGTAATTGTTGACAACTATTGCAACGTATTTTTGATAGTTTCTACTATTGTTGTTAACATATTTATTGCAAGGTTTGATGGAAGGTGTTGTATGACAATTCTGATATTAATTTTCCAAAATTTTTCGCTAATTCTACCAAGGCATTCTAATCAGCTACCACCACAAACCCAACTGATTTATGTTTGCATGAGAGAAAAATGTCAAATTTCACCTAAAAGCTGCATAAAGTGTGTGTAAGCGTGTTTTGTTTAAAAAAACACAAACAATTTAACACAAATCTGTTTGTTTTACCAACACAAGGCTTATTTCTCAGGTCCTGATGATATTCTGTGTTTTCGTGTTTAAGCTGTCAAAAGTTGTTTGCACCATATATATCAGTTCATGTTTGTTTGTGTTTCTGAGTTACATAGACCTAATAAATAGGCCTTGTATCAACATAATGCGTCCGGTTTTTTAATTGTAAATTTGTTGTACCAAATTGGTGGTATTTGATTTAGATGCATTAATGAGCCTCGGTTTATTCTAAAGAAAAAACAGCTGAGGTATTTAGGTAAATGTGCCTTTAATGCATGAGCTGAGCTTTTAAACTAATGTGCCTTCCGTCATGCTAACTAGAGGTTACAATTTCACGTGTAAAAATATGTATGAATGCATGTGTGTGTAACATAAAAAAGCTTTAATAATTTAGTTGTTGTTATATTGTTACTGTCAAAAATTAAGATTTGGGATATAAATTGTTTATTTTTCTGATTTTATTTTTAAATTCCTAAAAATTCTAATTGTTCTAATGACAAGTCGTCGGAAAATGCCACAAACGTGTCACAATGTTTATCACGAACGACAAACTCGTCAGCTTTGTGCTCTACACGCATTAAATAATTTATTTCAATGTAAGTTTTTCTTATTAATTTGCCGATATATGAACTTACTCATGCAATTTCTTCTATTAGCTCGTCAGGCATTTACCAAAGAACAATTAGACCAAATTTGCACTAATCTAAATCCAAATGTTTGGTTAAATCCTCATCGATCAATGTTGGGTTTGGGTAACTATGACATTAATGTAATAATGCAGGCTCTTCAGCTTCGAAACTGTGAGGCGGCTTGGTTTGATAAACGAAAGTGAGTTAATAAACCATTTTTTTGTCAACTCTAATTCAGATATTTTTAAAGGGACCCCGAATGCATAGATTTAAGTGCAATTTTGGGTTTTATCCTGAACGTACCTTCGGATTACAAATTTGGTTTAATAACATTACCTTTGCACAAAAGACATTGGATAGCAGTACGGGAAATATGTGGAAAGTACTATAATTTAGATTCTAAGTTACATATGCCTGAGTGCATAGGAACAGAGCAACAGTTATTTTCCTATCTTAGGCAGCAATTAAATGCCAATGATCGTGAATTATTTGTAATAATTGAATCTAATGTCAATGATGGGGAAGCTCCAAAGAAATGGCTAAAAGATGCTAGCAATTCCTCATTATATGATGCTCCGTCCTGCACTATGAATGGCCATACATCATGATTTGTGTGCCCTTAACTCTAAAGTGTTTGGTAGGTTGTAATATCATTTTTTTTTATTGTTATGAAAAGAAGACTCCATCTAGTCTATAAAAAAAACAGTAGCAAAAACACAAACTCAGTCTACAAGACTTGTAAAGTTACATCTATTGAGATGGGTTGCTGTTTGTATAAATTATTAGTAGTTAAGTTTTTTTTATTATTGAGCACAAAAATTTATTCCAAAAGATACGTATGCAATAAAAATGTACAAAACTTAAAAACAAAAAAAGTGTAATCGAATTAGACTAGTTGTGTTATCACTTTACACTAATATTTCACAAGAAATAGGTATGTAAGTAGTAATTAAGAGGATATTGGCCTGTCGCTGTAACTTGTTATATAAATATTTTTTATTATTTTACATAAATACTTCAGTTTGGGGAGAACGAAATGATTTTAAGTAATAGTCCTATGTGAACGTATGTAATCATACCTTTTGCCAAAAACTAATACCACAACTGAACAAGTTCGTTTAAATAGATTTTTTATTCATTACCAAAAGTTTCTTGGTTCACTAAATTTGCATTTGTTTTATTTCGTAGCAAATATATATTAATAACATAATGAATAAAATACTTGGTTAATTTAATAATGCATTAAACCTTTATTATTAAAAGGTATGTCAAATTGGAATGTGATTGTAAAATAGTTGTGTATACTCGTAATATTACAAACAAGTTTCTTTCGTATTGAACACTATATTAATTGTAAGGACATATGTATGTACCTATATACATATGTATGTATGTATCTATATTAAATTTATATAAAATTCGATAAAAAAAGAATATATACTTAAAATCTACATCAAACGGACAAAACAAGAACGTGTGTTGGACGGATATGTGTCGAAGATAATACATTTTACTTACACGTGGTAGAATGTTTCAAAATTCATTATATGTCGGTTTGTATACCACCACCAACAATTGCAATCGACGGAGCA
Organism: Tachina lurida; assembly: GCA_944452675.1. NCBI lineage: Eukaryota > Metazoa > Arthropoda > Insecta > Diptera > Tachinidae > Tachina > Tachina lurida. The sequence continues at coordinate 122,086,060 of OX101756.1, forward strand.
CTGGGTGCATGACGACCGGGAGGGGGGCGTCTTGGCCTGCTTGTTTCCGGAGCATAAGAGGGTGCAGGTTGTTCGACTTGCTGCTGCTGAATTTGTTGCTGCGCAACATGTTGATAATAATCAACATCCCCACCGTATTCACTGATAGCTTCACGGGTACTAATTTCATTTAGACGCTTGTAACGCTCTCGTCTGGCTTCAATCATGTATAAAACTCCACCTGGCAAAAGAAATACTGCACCAATAACTCCCAATGCAAAGGACCAGCCCATATCATTATTTTGCCAATGAGGCATCCAATCACGGGAATCACCATATGCTCCAAATATTGTAACTGCTAAAAAGCCAAAAAAGGATGCTACGACTTGACAAGAACCAATCGTCAACAACAGAAATACATAACGATCATCGTCTCTTGATGTACGCAGAAGAGCCAACGTAAGTGGCAGGGCTATTAAGCACATAATAAAACAAAGCGTTGCAAGCACTTGCACGGCTATATAGAATCTGGGTAGCAGAAAATCATGTATAATGTAGTATTCTTCCTCAAATACCCACATGCAGCCTTTGAAAATCGTGTCATAAAATCTGTGTATATCTCGAAAGCCATTAAAGCACACTTCCCAGAGTCCCAAATTTGTAAATCTGGGACTTTTCAAACGTCCGTCCGTAACCAGCCAGTATGGTGTTGAATATGCAATAATAAAGAATAAAAATGCTACAGCTGAGATTCCAACAGCTATTCGTGTGTTTCGATTGCTAGCCCCCATTATATTTTCCAAAATTTTTAACTATGCATACGATTTCCAACAAATTTTATTAAACTTCTCAAACTACTCCACGCCCAAAGAAAACAAATCACTAAAATATTATAAATGATATGTTCAGGGCTGCCAGAAGATTTTGCTGAAAAATTGCACTTTTTTAAAAAATCATCGGCATTTTCGGCATAATAATTTCGAAAATCGTCAAGATAATCGGCATGACTTTTTCATTAATTTTTATTAATTAGACAAAAATAACAATCATATGTAATTTCACGTATTTTATAAAATGATAATACATAATTATTAACGTGTGTCAAAATTAATAAAAATTTAAAAACTTTAGACTTCAACCACAATTTCCAAAAGCTTACGAAACTCCAAAATCTCAATACATTGTTGGCTGAGCAACTTTTCCAAACAAATTATTAATAAATATATTGAATTTAAAACAAATAAATTATTTTTAAAAATCTGGCTGCTCGATGTAATAGTACGATTCCACTATGAGCAAAACTAGTTGTTTTTCTCAGAATATTTCGAAGTGTTTCCATTGGGGTTTTGTTTGTTTTGGTTCTACGAATTCTAGTGCCATCAACTTATTATTGCCCCATGGCATTCATAAAGTGAATAACGAAACTCATCGAGGAATGTGTACATATTAAAGTCCTGCACAAGACCATTTATAAGAACTTTCAAGACATGAGGGATTTTTCAAATGCTTTACTACAGCGAAGTCTTATAAAAAGAACGCTAAGCAACACTGTTTGCAAGAACTTGTTTCAGTTATTGCAAGTATAGGAGTAAAGAAGAAAATACTTCGTGACTGAAAAATTTGTGATGCTTGCTTCTTTCTACGCATGGGCGCGTATACAAGCGTCATGCATGTACATACACACACACGTTGTGTGTATGCTCTTTTATTTTTCTGCACACAAACAAACGTTCACATGCATTTACATTAGTTGTGTGCGCTTGCTTAAAAAAACCTCTCTTAAACACATAATAGCTTACCATCTACATCTTACACACACACTCAAACGTACAATATGGAAAATAACAAGCATACACGTATCAACACTACTTTGGTGACTGTTTGTTCATAACAAGAAGTCTTGACGACATTGCTTGTTAGCACTCATATACACGCACACAAATGCATCTATCGTGCTTTGCTTATAATGCGACAGCATTTATTATTGGTTTAGCATTCTACAGCCACGAGAATATATTTAAAAAACAAGACGTATTTACATTTCAAGACTATTTACGTAGGTCTATAGTACATATGTACAAACTAAAGTTGCCATAATAAAAGCAAAAAAAAAATCCCGCACAAATTTCCCAGCATTTCTTTCCCGGAAAATTTTTCCCGACAAATCTCGTATGAAAGACACTAATTACACACAAGTTTAATGTGCCTTGATCCCATGTGCTTAGTGTTCGAAAATTCTTAGCACCAAGTGTACTGAGTAGTCGGTGTTATCAACTTCGTATACCTGGCTATTCAATACTCGTACATCTCTATTAAAAACTTGTTTGTCTGCTAAAAATGCAAAACCAAGCGTATATTTGCAGAAATTTTATTTTAAGTCTATAATAAATAATTAAAATAAAGTCATAAAATATTAAAGATTTTAAAGAGTTCTAAGGCGAGCATTTTTGATGTAACAAAAGACACTATTTTATACTGACACATTGTTGCAGCAAATACAAGAGATTTGTTTACTGTATATCGTTAGCTGAAGGAGCCTTAAATTGTGTGGAAGCAGTAGAAATCATGTCGGCTCCGGAAATTGAAGTTGTAAATATAAATAATTTTGAAAAAATACAGAATTTCTTGAACGATTCAGCCTACAAAGAAATACTGGAAAACAGTGAAAACTACAATACTCGTTTATGCATAGAACGACGCTTGCGAATGCCCTTCCTAGATCCACAGACAGGCGTAGCACAGACTCACTGTGCTCTATTTGTTAAACAAAAACAACGTATGCCTGGTTTTCGTGAGGGACAAATATATACATATCCATCGAATCGATGGCGTAAACCTAAAAGACAATATTTACTTAACCATCACCATGGCTATCGTCACTATCAATATCGCGAATCCCATAATCATCACCATCATTACCCTGCTTCAACGGGAGCTGGTACATCAGGTCGAGATCACAGTGAAAATGCAGGTCAGTTTTATACATAAAAAAAATTAATTAAAATCGATATGAAAGAAGATTATAATATAATTTTTCTTAATGTTCTGATTTGGGTGGGTTTTTATATGTTTTATATAATTTGTATGTGCCACCCCAAAAGAGTGCAATAGTGTGTGTGTTTTGGTAGGATGATGGGTTGCTTGGCTTGTGCATTTTTATATTTCTTTTGTTGTGATTTATATTCTTACGACTGTTTTTCCTACATAATTTACATTTTTTTAAAGTATTTACTATATAAAAATTCTGTATCTTTAAGTTTGCCATGTAGCATTTTTTATATAGGTACGTATATAAATTGTACATAAATATACGTATACGTATGTATATGAATGTAAAACAGAATTATACACTTTTCTGTTTGTTTCTTATAATCTTGAAATATTTACTTCTCAAATGTAAACATTGGCCCAAGTACAAGTACATACATATATATGTATGTACATATCGCTCATTTACTCAACAACGTCATAACTAAAAAAAAAACCAGTTTGCCAGAAAACGAGTTTGAAGTTTTCAATTCACGTATAACTTAATGGAACGAGAAAATTTAATTTTGCTCTCAAGAGTAGCGTAAACAAGATATTTGTATGAAATTTTTACACAATTTCAAGAACAATATGCGGATTAATTCTGCGTCACAAAATAAATTTTTTGAGTTATGACGTTGTTTGAGTAAATGTACGATGTGTATTACAATTAGGGCTATTATTAAAACTTAAAATTAGTTAAAAGCAACATTTTATCGGACGTATAAAAAGTGAACGCTGAGCTAAAGTTTATACCACCCGGAAAATTTAATTAAGTTTGTAATTAACCAATTTTATACGTTCGCTAAAATCCCAATTTTAACTAACTTTAAGTTGTAATAATGGTCATTAGTGTTCAGGTTACTGCACTTCTACTTTAATTCTTTCTCAACTTTTTCGAGATAAATACATACATACATACATATGTAAAATTTTTAGCTTTAACTGCCGATGGCAATTCGATGAGTGCCTCGGGTGATAATGATAGTAAAGACTCACATGCAAATGCCGAAAAGGATGGATGGTTCCATGAAGAAATGGAAATGTCCTACCACCATCATGTTGATGACTTCGAAGATGATTTTGAATCTGACAATGACTTTGATGAGTCGTACAGTGCGAGAGGAAAACGTAAGCGAGGAGGAGGTGGAACCCGTTGGCGTAAAGGAAATACCTCTGTGGACGGTACACCGAAGAGAGGTCGCAAAGGTGGCGGTGAGTGCACAACAACATTATTACATACGCAAATATTATATTTATATATCTGTGGCAATAAGGAAAAAGTGCTTAAGTCATATTTTACTGTTTTGCAGGAGAGCACTTTTAAGCGTTCAAGTCGATTTTCAGAAATTTATTTCTTTTACAGTTAAATTGGGAAATTCTCTATGAACCTTTATTTTTTTAATCAAACATCGTTCTACACACAAACATTTAAGTTGAAATATACCAAAGTATAACTTTAATTAAGCTATTATTCCAAATTAAATTATAAGTCTAAAAAAGATAAGTCGCAAGTAATTTTGCTATAACTTCCTGAAAAATCAGACAAATTAATTAAGATTTTGACCAGGGGTACTTTCGAATATGCAAATTACAGAGGTACCGTTAACTCAAATCAGCTTATCTCGACTTAAGCAGATATTATACATATGTACATATACATACATATTAATTAAGAAATTAAACGGATTTCATAAATTAGTTGAACATAAAATTTGGCTGAGGATTAAATCTTACAATCAAAGCAATCAGAAATTTATTACATATAAGCTTATGTTTCTACATACATATGTATATACATACATATCCGATATGTGGCTACACTAAATCACAAACAGTCGCAACTCAAAATTATCAAAACGGATATGATTGAACAAATCTGAACGAAATTGAATAAATCTCAAACGACCACAAACATTTCTTTTGCAGTCTTGTTGAAGAATATAAAATACCGGTATACCTGTTTTTATGTAAAGTGCAGGAAAAAAAAGTTTTAAAATCAAGAAGAAATAATTTAATTTTAAAAAGAAACGTTTGCATAATAGAGCTAATTAACTTGGTTAATTTTGTTAAAATGAATGGAACGAATTTTTGCTTAATAATTATCAACGCAAAATATTAGATTTTTTTGTTTGATTCAACGATTTAATATGTCATATAATTTAAATTTTATAGGCACTCGCCGTCGTGGCGGTTCTAATGTCGAAGGTGATGGAATTGGGGAACCTACTCGTCGTCGACGTGGTGGAGGTGCTGGTTCTAGCTCTGCTGCAGGTAATACATCTGCTGCTGCAGCCGCTGCTGCTGCCGCGGTAGCTGCTGCTGCAAGTGCTGCAGCCACAAACATGAATCATTCCAATTCAGCATCTCCCATAACAAATACCGATGATTCCTCTCAACCAGGTTTAACATTACCATCAAGTAATAATCCCTCAGCGGCAACGACATCAACAACTACATCAATACCACCACAAATAGATAATTCATCATCAAGTCATGCTACAGACGCCTCAATGGGCTTACCAACCGATAGTAACTCCTCTAGTGCTGTTGCTGCAGCACCACCAGCGGCTACAGCTGCTGCTGCTGCCGTTGTAGCGGCTGCAGCTGCCACGGCCACGGTCACTGCCACTGCAACTGCATCCGCAACGACTTCTGCCAGCACTTCGGTTGCTGCTCCTGCTGGTAGCGTCGCAAGCCCACAAAAGACTGGTGCCAAAACTAAAGTTCGTTCGAGTGATCGGGAAGTTGCACAGCCATCACCATATTGTGATTTTTGCTTGGGCGATCAACGGGAAAACAAGAAAACAAATTTGCCCGAAATATTGGTGTCTTGCTCTGACTGCGGCCGTTCTGGTCATCCTTCTTGCTTGCAATTCACTCCGAATATGATAATATCTGTTAAACGTTATCGTTGGCAGTGTATTGAATGCAAATATTGCTCCATTTGTGGTACTTCCGATAATGATGATCAGTTGCTGTTTTGCGATGATTGTGACCGTGGTTATCACATGTATTGCTTATCGCCACCACTGGTTACACCGCCTGAAGGTTCTTGGAGTTGCAAATTATGTTTGGAAGAATTTCACAAAAGCGATAATAACTAATGCATTTACTTTAATAAGCATAAAAGTTGACATATGAAATGATATTCATTTTTTATTATACATTTTGGTCTTTTGTACACTTAATTTTAAGTTGTATTAAGTTAAAGAAAAAAAAATGAGTCTGACTGTAAACGTTTTTATACAGATTCCATGGCAGCTTTGTAAAGGTATAAATACAAATTTATTTTCAAGCAAAATTTGTATGCCCTATAAAACAGATTTGCATATGTTGTCCTTTTAGCGAAAGGAAAGTATTTCCTTGAAGTATTCTTATATTTTTTACCAATATACATACATATGTTAATTTATTAATTTTTGTCCCCATTAAAATCGTTTTCCTTTTTCGTTTTTTCTGAATACATATGCGTGTATGCAATCGTGTGTTCTTTTTATATTTTATTTTATACACATACATACATACATACTTTGTGCTTTTCTCTAATTTAAATAAAGCAATATCGCTATTAATGAAATCTTCTTGTAATTTCAATTCAAATGTAATAAAGATCTAAGATTTAAATATTTAATGTGACTTTTAATTTTTATGCGAACTCCTAGAAGTTTCTTCGTTTTAAGCGTCTTTTTGCCTGGTTTAATGAAAAGTTATAAGGAATATGTTCACAACTGTTTTTGGTGATTTACGTGACTACTTACTTGATCTTGTTCCGTCTTCAAATGACATTTTTGCATTTGCATCTTTCCAGACTCGTATATCTTATATATCACAACATTATTTTCAAATTTCACGCATTTACTGAAATTTGATATCATTGATTTTGAATTAATTTTGCTAAATTTTCTTTTGTCATTGCCAATTATATTATTGTTTCGTTTGTTATCCATATACATAATTTAAAAAAAATGAAGTATGTACATATATTTTTCTTGTATTAAAATCCAATTTCGAAAACGGAAAACTTGTTGAAAGACATATTTAACCCATTCTTGAACATTGCACAAAAGGTCAGCTAGAAAAAAGACAGGGTAACCAAGTGTCCAGGTTTCTCGGAAAGGAGAGGCATTGAAATGTAGATGACGCTATATCACACAAATCAGCTAAGTAAATTTTTTCTTTTCTCATAAGAGGAATTAAGGTTATAAATCGCTTAAAGTTATTTATTTACATATGTCGATGTTACGTTATAGCGTACATATTAGCTAAAAAATTTTCTGAATATAATATTATAACTTAGTTATATTACCAGGGCTAGTCACACAAATGAATATGCACTTCGACTTATGTGTACCTTCGTATAGGATATATGTATGTATCATGACTCATATACATACTTACATACATATGTACATGGTCTCCACCAGTTATAGGAGTATTATGTGGAGTCCACCTGAACAAAAAAAAAAAACACTAATACTGCCACAGTTTGTCATCCAAAAACAATTTTAAATAAAAAGTTTCTCGAATAGGAACGAGAACGACAATTGAAACAATACGGAATGCGAACGTAAAACAATCATAGGCCATTTAACATAAACAAGCCTGATTGTATTTGAAAAAAAGTTAAAATTACGTGAGAGTTGTTTTCCAGCCCAAAGATAGTTTACGGCTATATTCATTGTTTTTCGCACATTTCATCGGTCTATTGGACTGCAATAAGTTAATATTGATATGTATTTGCAAAAAGCGTAAAAAAGTTTTGCAAGTCACTAATACATACCACAAAAAAAATACATTTCTTTTTCCTCAGTTATGTTTTCTCTAACAACTATATACGAGTACGATAATTTTCTGATTCGAAAAATTGTGATCACCCTGTGAAATAATCATTGTCTTGCCTACACTATTTAGTTTCCTATACATGCAATTTGTTTCCTGCCCTTTCCACGATTTCCTGTTATTAAAGCTGCTTACGCATACGGATTCGGCTGGTTAGGTTTCACGCTCTCGCTCACTCTCCTACACGAGTACACATGCACACAAACACACGTTTTAGAACAGTTGATTTTTGACAAGCATTAGCGACCAGTATCACATTTTTTAGTTTACGCGCAATTTTTGTACTGTTCGGACGTTTAGCAGAAGTGTCAAGGAAAATTAATAGTTTTAACTAAAATAGTGTCGAAAATCCATTATTATATTAATTTTGTTTTTATATCCGTACATAATAGTTTTTGTTAAGAAAAATCAACATAAAATTTAAGCAAAAAACGTGCAAGTTGTTAAAATTGATATTATGTTGATGAGCCAGCCGGTCGTAGTTTCTCTTTGGTGTGGCCATTCGTTGCGTTGTATGTAATAAGAATGAAAGTGTTAAAACACAATTGTGTATTTTTGCTTGTGCTGTTTGTTTTTTTGTATATGCAAATGCATGTGTGTATGTATGTACGTACATTTGTACATACATGATGGCGTTAAATGTAATTGTATGGTGGAAATGCATAATTGAAGTATGCATGCATATATGTACATACATATGTATGTATATATTTATGTATGCAATCAGAAATGTTAGTGTTTCTACTTATTAGAAAAATAAATGAAATTAAAAGAAAAATAAGTGCAATAATGAATAAAAAAATTAAAAAAATAATTAAATAATATAAAGGAAATAAGAAATTAATATACCTAATATGTATTTATGTACGCAAAAAATTAATATAATACATGTATAGTACATGCATACATATATACATAAATGTACATATACATATGTATATGTATGTATATTTATATAACTACATGTTAACAAGGTAAGTTGTTTTTATTTTATTTTGTCAGAAATTGTAAATAACTGTTTAAGAATATTGTGTTCTTTATAACTACTGCCGCGTTTCTGTAGCAAGTATAATAGCTTTTCGAGTCGAAAAAAATTATTAACATTCTGTGAAACGAATTAAGGTGTCTTCTTAACCTTAATTTTTTAATCTTTTCTTTTATATCTAAGTTTATTTCAGTTTTTATTTGAATTAATCTGGGGAAAATGGGACATTTTATAATGATATTTCTCGATACGAAAAATGTTCACACGTTACAGAAACGGGACACAGAATAAATAGCACGAAAAGTTGTTAGAAAAAGTACCTATGCAAAATGGCATAAAAAACTTACGAAATTTCAAAAGAATTGCACTAAAAGCGAAAGCTACAAGAGGTGCCTAAGCCAAACAATTTTAATTCAATGAAATAAAATTTTTTTTCTTATTTTGCGCGTGTTTTTGCAACAGTTTCTTAATTTATTTTGTAATTATAACTTATTATAATCGTTAGTTATGGAAATTGAATAGAAAATTGGTCTAATATTTACATGTACATTTTGTGAATAGTGAAACAATAGATTTAGTGGATCGATTAAGATATAAGTAATCCCTTTACCGGAACAATGTTTATAGGCAAGCAATTTTTTTTTTACAAAAATCATAGTTTTTCTTGCATAAAATCGAAACTATTTGTTCTAGGAACCTGATTCGAGTCTTATTTGGTAAAAAACATGTATTTTAACTAATTTGGTCTCAAATAATATTTTTGCTAAAACTGTTATTTTTAGCAGTATTTAACATTTATAGGAACAGGTCATGGTGAATATCCTCCAATGTGAATTTCAATGCAAATATCTAAGAACATTACAATAATCGATTATTGTATTAACATCCAAAAGAAATTTCTGTGCAATTTCACAGAATTCTTCATTAACACGAGTGCTTTTAAAAGTTTACACATACTCAGAAAATTGAGTGATTTACATGACCGAAACTTTTTTATGTTGCGGAACTTGTGATATTTCTAAAGAAGGTGTTAATTACTAAGCAATGAGTTCTTCATGCAGTGCAGTAATTATTTACCTTATTTAAACCATCAATTTGCTATTCAGTCATTGTAAGACTTTTCATCATGCAGAAAGCAATTGTTAGGGCAGTAATAATAATAATAATAATTGTGCTTTATTGTATTTTAAATCAAAATTCATCACTTTGCGATTCCAGCCTATTGAGAAATAAAAGATTTTTAATATTTCCCAGGCAGGCACCAACAAGACATCAGGTTAGTTTTATATACATATATATGTATACATATCACTCATTTACTTCAATATTGTCATAACTCGAAAAACTAGTTTTGCAGAAAACGTAAGATAAATACGTAACGCCGAACTATTTTGCATTAGTAACTCACTATTGAGTTATGACACTATTGAAGTAAATGAGAGATATGTATATTTTTACAATATTATTAATATTAAGTAGACGTCTACTTTAGTTTATTGGTGGCATAGGCATACCAGTTGATTTGCCTTATGAGTCCTTGACTATTGGTCATGTGTTGAAAGCTGAATTTTGGTTGCCATATAATGAGACTGTATTTCGTGAAAATCCCTATTTTCCCGAATACAAGAATGATAAACTTTATAATAATTTAACGAAAAATCAAAGTCCTAATTTTGTTAATGCAAGGAGGTCATTGCGAAATGAAGAGAGAAAATCGAAGTTGCGTTGGGATATATACGATATATTAATACATCGTTTGGATGGGTGAGTGTATTATCAAATTATTTTCTATAGACCCCTTCTAGACACGCAAAGTTTGCTTTGCAAAGTCTTAATTCTGCTGGGTTAAAGACAGAGGGAGGGATACTTTATCTTGCTGTCTTCATCCCATCTGAATTAAGACTTTGCAAAATAAACTTTGCATGTCTAAAAATGGTCTGATGTGTGTATTGTGTTTTTTTTTATAAACAGTTATGGCTACAAGGGGCAAGAATGTCTATTACGGGCCATTTGCGAGGCAAATGCTTTACAATTTATGCGAAATTTTGATGTTTATGGTGAATTAATGCACATCTTCTTTAGGTATTGCAAAAAATATATAAAAATAAGCATACATATTTAATATGTACATATCGCTCATTTACTCAAAGAACATCATAACTCAAAAAATGGATTTTTTGAGTTAATGATGCACAATTAATCATCATATTGTTCATACCAATATCTTGTTTACTCAACTCTTGGGAGAAAAATAAAATTTTCTTTTTCCATTAAGTTGTGTGTAAATTTAAAACTTAAAACGCGTTTTCTGGCAAAGTGGTTTTATTTTGAGTTATGACGTTCTTTGAGTAAATGGGCGATATTTTCATATGTATATATTTTTAATAACACAAACGTTTTAGCCCGTCCACATCTAGCGATTCCAAGACTGCTGATGCGCAAAATTTTATGCAAGCTGAAAAATTGGGTTCATCTGGGGACTCCTGTGTATCGTACGACTGTAGCTTATCAATTTTGGATTTAATTTCAAAAGTTTTAAAAGTCAGTTAAATATTATTTTTAATACTTCATAAAATACTTATGTACACAAATATAAACCACAAAAACAGCAGTGGACATATCGAGCCTTTGCTTCAATAGAGTCATAGCACGAAAAACGATTTTGAAGTTTTGAATTTTTAATAACTTTATGGAAAAAAATTTTATTCTTCTCTAAAGAGTTGAGAAATACCTGCAGCCAGATTCAACATTATTGATTTAAATTTCAGTTTGTAGCAAAAAAATACAAAGGAACAAGTTAATTTTTTTGCAACCAACTTGAAAATGAGACAAAGTTGGAATATGAAATCGATTCGTTTTCTGTCACACCAAAAACAATTTTCTACGTTTTGAGCATACGATTTCATTTCAAATCGAACCGATTTCAATCACATACCTGCTTGCATTTTCATTATCTGGACATTAATTTGTGTTCAAGTTAAAGGAAAAATGTCTTAAATTTTTAAAAATCTCAAAAATTCCGAGCAGCTTTATTTATAAAGCCGGTGCACTAGAGAGAGAGAGAGAGAGAGAGAGTTTCAACTTGAGTTGTGTAAAGAATATTTCAATTCGAATGTAAAAATGGGAATTCTCATTTTATTTTGTTAGGTAAGTAATTCTTAACAGTGTTTAGTGTTAAGGCCGGGGCACAATGAATCCGTCATGCGTTAAACTTCGCCTTTTTCAACTGACAGCTAAGTTGAAATACATGGTTTCTTATGAGCTCGTTTATATTCAGTACGTGGCCGTCAACGCAAAGTACAAAATTTGGTCAACTTTTAACTTTTTGCGTACGTTGAGTAGCTTGACAGATATTAAGTGCGTTCGAGAACTCAAAAATTTGTACAAATTTGTACTATTTTTTACTGGATTGCGTTCGCGTACACAAAATCCAGTAAATGAGAGGCGATTTGAGAGCGAAAAATGACAGTTAATTTACTGAATAAATGCAAATTTTTACTGGACAAATTTTTGCCAGTAAAATCCAGTAAAATGAAACCATATGTTTTTTAAATAGAAACAAACAAAAGCAAAGGGAAACAAAATTTTTTGTTTTTTGATGAAATTTTAAAAATAACAAAAAACAAGTGTATTAAGTTATAAACAATGTTACGTTTATTTAAGTTTGATGCCAGAAAAGTATTAGGGGCTGTTATGTATTCTACGCGAAATTAAAACGTGCGGAATTTTCATACAATTGTTGGAAATATGTATGTATGTATGTATTCATAACAACAATTTCCGAAAGATGTTTTTAAACGTGAATAAAGTTAATAGATTTTTATAGTTAAATTTTTGTTTATACATATCGTCGGACGGTTAGTGGTTCCCCGCATGGAACATTTAAAAAAATTTACTTATTGATCGATTATATGTACATATGATTAATGTGTAGTTGTCTTAAATTTGTTTTCAGTTTTTCGATATCTTGAATATATCAGGATATATATTATTTATTTAAGCAGCTCTAGGGCGAAGAACAGCATTTGGCGTCATCGTAATTATTTCTTAAGTGCGGTCAGGCTTAGTTCTGTTGTTAGGCCTTCGAGAGTTTTCGTCTCGCTCCCACTGGTTGACTGATCTGCCACGGATAACCGTGTAATCTTGCGGTTTTTTGTGGAATTTCTTTAAAAACCACGTTGCTACTTCCTATGTAAAGGCATAGGTCGTATAGTCAGTAACGGAAATTCTGTTAATAACATCTTGGGCATATGGTCTAGTTACTCCGCCCATATTCGTGCAACACGATACTATGCAAACTTACTTTGGATAGTATGTTTAATAAATAAATAAATATATCAGGATATATAAAGTTTCCCATTTTATATTTCTCTTAATAAATGCACTCATTGGACCTACTTGAAAGGAAGTGAACAATATTGTTAGCGTGATTGCTTTAAGCGGCAACAAACATTTTTGTCTTATTCTGCACATCCTAATCACTTTTCACGTTGAGCGTAAAAAGCATAGAAACTTTAACGGCCTGACCCGCGATGTCGACAAGAAAAATTTCCAATCCAGTAACTTTTGCATCTGAGTACACAAAAACTATACAATATTATTGCTTCTGTGAAGCAAAATCATGGCTTTTTGGAAGTTGAGTTCTCATCTCGCACAAAAAAAAAACTCCTTATTCATGCGCAACAGCAAGTGATTCTCTAACATTGTCTCCCTTACGAAAACGCTTCTAGGAAGCAGTAATTTTAGCTGGGTACTCGACGATATGTATGTACGAGGGTGGTTCGGAAACTTCTTAGCCTAGCACAAAAAGCGCGGTATAAACAGAAAAAAGTTAAGTGTTTTGGAAACTTCCATCTCTGCTATGAACACATGTTAAATTTTGTTTCGATCTGGCAACTCCTTCATATAGAAACAGGTGTTCACAAAAGACGCATCCGCGATTTTTTAACAATAGAAAAATTAGAAATGCGTGGTGTCATTAAATATTTACATAAAAAAGGTTTATCGGGACAAGAAATTCATAATGATAGGGTGAATGTGTTAGGTGAAAGTGCTCCTTCATATGCAACAGTAAAAAATTGGGTTGCTGAATTTAAACGTGGTCGTACAAGCATTGAAGATGAACCACGTAGTGGACGTCCAAAAACAGCAACAACAACAGAAATTGTAGCCAAAGTGCATGATATGGTATTAAATGATCGACGAATAAAAGTGCGTGAAATAGCTAATATCATGGGCATCTCAAATGATCGAGTCCATTTAATTTTGCATGAAGAACTACAGATGAAAAAGCTTTCTGCAAGATGGGAGCCGCATTTGTTAACAGTCGACCAAAAACGCATAAGAATGAACATTTCTCAAGCTTGTTTGGATCGTTTTAAGCGAAATAAAATGGATTGTAAGCCTCGTTTCATAACTGTTGATGAGACATGGATCAACCACTATACTCCAGAGACAAAAGAACAATCCAAACAATGGACTGAAGCTGGAGGAATTGCCCCAAAGAAGGCAAAAACAATTCAATCGGCTGGTAAGGTTATGGCAACGGTTTTTGGGACTTCAAAGGTATTTTATTGATTGACTATCTGCAAAAGGGTAAAACAATAAATTCTGAGTACTATTGCAACCTTTTGGATCAATTAAATGTACAAATTCGATAAAAAGTCCTGGCTTACAACACAAAAAAATAATTTTTCATCAAGACAACGCACCAGCGCACAAGAGTGTTTTAACAATGGCTAAAATCAACGAATTAAAGTACGAGTTGCTTGACCACCCACCTTATTCTCCTGATTTGGCTCCCAATGACTTTTACCTGTTCCCAAATCTAAAAAAATTCCTTGCTGGCAAGCGTTTTACCTCAAATGAAGATGCAATTAAAGTTGTAAACCACTATTTTGAAGACCTTGAGGAAAACTATTTTAATCAAGGGATAGAATTGTAGGAAAGCGTTGGACTAAGTGTATTGAAGTTTCAGTAGATTATATTGAAAAATAAAAATATTTTTGAAAAACTAACTATTCTCTTTCATTGATAGGCTAAGAAGTTTCCGAACCGCCCTCGTATATATGTGCATATGTATGTAAAGTTTGGTATATTCCCTGCAGATAATGTGACTAGTCCATACATATATGTATGTAAATACTCCAAAGAGGAGTAGGAATAATCCAAAACTACTCCAAATATATGAAAAAAGGCGGTTGATGTTTGCATTACATCGGACTAACCCCAAAACTGCTCCATATAGAAAAGTTATAGACTACGATCATAATCGTTTAAACACTAACACTTATCGTGCAGCATTGAACGCTTGTGTGAAAACAATATGACTCATGACTGCATTACATGGGACCATGATGTAACTAGTCTGTTTCATCCAGATTGCACCACGTATTCCAATATATGCAGGGTTTTTTTTTTTGCATATACATACATACATATGTATAATTTTTTTAGCGCCAAAATTGTCAATCAGCTGTTGTATACATTTTACTGCCACCTTCTCCGTAGTTGCGTTAATGTCATTTGAAAAAGGTGAAGTTTAACGTATGACGGATTCATTGTGCCCTGGCCAGTAATAAATAAGAATTTAATAATCTAGTCCTGAAATTTGAGTCAATAAAATAACTTATATACAGGGCAAGTTTTTTGTGGCACAAAGTCTGGTTCAAAATGGTTGGCAAAAAACTCTGACATTTAAAAACTACTTCTAGTTTGCAAAAAAAGTATTTTATGGCAAGGTGGACTAAAATGGCTTTTAATTTAATTTAAAACTTGCCCTGCTTATATACGAGTAAAATTCACATAATGACTTCTTCTCCAACTGTTAAAGCATGTCTTTAAATTTTGATGGCGATCGGTATAGATAAATTTGCGGGGTATTTTCATATTTTCAGTTAAAACTTTTAACTTAAAATTATAATTATTTATGTATGTATATAAATTTTTAAAGAGTTCTACTAAAATTTCTTTATATTGCCTCAATATTATAAAAAAAAGTGAGTCTTAGAATCTATGCTCCACATACCGAATTTAAAAAAATTAAATTAATATTAAATTTAATTCTTATGACCTTTTAATCAATTTCACTTTCACCTCATCTTTGGTGCGAATAATAATTCCACTTTTAAACTTAAATTTTTCGGGATCCACTAGAGGTAACAGTTTGAAGTTCTTAATGACATGCACCAGACACGTTTTCATTTCAAGCATGGCAAATTTTTGGCCTAAATAGGAAAAGAGAGGGAAAGACAGAGAAAGATTGGTTGAAAAAGCTATTAAAACTTTTTTTTTTTATAAAAAATATAATTTTCTGCTCTGAATCAACCCACTAAAATCTTATTACATACATATATTACAAAAACACGTTTATTTGTTATGGGTGAACTCTTCAATGCCCCAACAGATTTTCGCCTTCCACCCCACAAAATATTTGTAAAAGACCGGTGCGTGTTTTTATATATATTCTACCCCGGTAAATGCTACGCCCCTTTCAGAAATAGTGATTCGTCCGACAGATGGTGCAATTTTTAGTTTTTTTGTGTTTTTGCACCGTAACTCAAGAACTACTGAACCGATTTTGACCAAACTTCATATACATGCTCTATAGGGCGTGAGTAGTGTTTCTGTGTAGTTTGAAGTTCGTCCGACAGATGGCGCCATATTTAGTTTTTTTTTGTGATTTTGCACCGTAACTCAAGAACTACTGCACCGATTTAGACCAAACTTTATATACATGCTCTATAGGGCGTGAGTAGTGTTTCTGTGTAGTTTGAAGTTCGTCCGACAGATGGCCCAATATTTAGTTTATTTTGTGTTTTTGCACCGTAACTCAAGAACTACTACTCCGATTTCGACCAAACTTTATATACATGCTTTATGGGCCGTGAGGAGCGTTTCTGTGTAGTTTAAAGTTCGTCCGGCAGATGGTGCAATATTTAGTTTATTCGTGGGCAAAATCCAATTTTCATATTGTACCACCAATGCCATATACAACACTAATGTTTGCTTAGGGCCAGCAACGCGGACCGGGGTCAGCTAGTATGTAATAAATTTCTTTTCATGCAATCTGGAACTAGTTGCCAAAACGAGACCAGGTTTTTCTAGTAATTATTATTATTTTTTTTTTCGCGTATGAAACTTTAACAATATGTATGTATTACTAAAACATTAAGCAACTTACCAATACAATTCCTTTGGCCAGCACTGAATGGCGAAAATGCATACGGATGCCTATTAGCAGAATTTTCGGGTGTAAATCTTTCCGGATCAAATGTGTTCGGGTTTTCAAAATGCTTCGGATTGCGTTGTATATCGAAGATATGTATTGATATAAATGTATTGGCTGGTAATATTAAACCGTTTGCCAATTGTGTTTCCTGCACATTTTCACGCATTATGACCGGCACCGAAGGATATAAACGCATTGTTTCTTTCAAAAAATATTCCATGTACTTAAGTTGATTTAATTTGGATATATCCAAATTACTCAAATCGTCTATATTTTCTATGATTTCCTGATAACAACGTTCCTGAACTTGTGGATACAGCGATAGGTTCATGAGGCTAAAAGTTAAACCCATCGAAGTGGTATCGAAGCCTTCAAACATAAACGTATCGACTTCTTCGCATATACCGGCATGATCTATTAGAGCTTCTTTTTCGGCTCTCAGCAGTGTATCCAACATGGCGTAGCGTTTCTTCTTAAAACTTAAAAAATAATATATGTATGTAATATGTTTAAATATATGGATACGATTTATTTATTTACTTAATGGGTAGTATGAATAAAAAAAGTATTTGCTTTTTACTTGAAAGTTTGTTTAAAAAAACAAAAAACACACACATAGTTGGGGTTTTAAAACAAATTTTTAAGTAAAAAGCAAATACTTTTTTTTATTCATACTACCCAATGTATCTTACCAAAATTCTTCATTTTCATTTGCTTGTTCGTTTGTTTGACTTTTCAAGTCGCTTTCAAAAAACTGTCTTCTTTTCTTGATTATATCACTGGAAAAATCGTGTGCTATTTTCAAGGCCGGTATGTATTTATGCTCTTCCAGAAGTTTGTATATGGGGTCTATAAATAAATGCGGTGTGTTCACTCGCTTATTGAAGCAATCTTCTATAACTTTGAAACTCGCACGATACTCGTCGGCATTCGAGCATTCATCCAATTTAACACCCAAAGCAGTTTCTAAAAATTTAATTATTTGATAATTTTTTAAAAAAATTTTTCTTTAAGTGTAGCTTTAAGAGAAAATGCCACGTCCATTTAATATCGTAATATATGTATGTGCTTCCAACCAACTGGTTCCTTTGAAATTATGCTCTTACCATAATACACTTTTGAGGAAAAAAGGAAAGGATTGTTTTTTGATTCTTATGGAATTTTGCACACAAAATTGTATATTTACTTTATTATTATTTTTAACCCCCGACAAAAAAAGGGGTGTTATAAGTTTGTAGTGTGTCTGTGTATCTATCTGTGTGTCTGTCCGTGTCCACGTACAGACCAAACGGCTGCACCGATTTCGATTTAGTTTTTCCTGTTTGAAAGGTGACTTGATCGAGAAGGTTCTTAACTATTCTTGAAGAAAATCGGTCCAGCCGCTTATCACATCTTTTCTAGATATATCGGGGGTTTTTAAAATTTTTAATATTTGAGACATTTTTTTAGATTTAGTTGAACTGTAGTGAATTTTAA
Source organism: Tachina lurida (assembly GCA_944452675.1). Classification (NCBI taxonomy): domain Eukaryota; kingdom Metazoa; phylum Arthropoda; class Insecta; order Diptera; family Tachinidae; genus Tachina; species Tachina lurida. Next base: position 122,104,599 of record OX101756.1, read on the forward strand.
TCAGAATTAATTTCTTAATCAGGCTTGAGTTCAGTAATTTCAATTCTTATTGAATGAAATATTTTTATTAATTAATGTGAGTATCTAAAGAAGAGAAGAAAAATTAAACTAGACTTTATTAGCTGGGGGAAATAATTTTTGTTATTAACTTTGTAGTGCTTATGTTTGAAGTTGGTTTAATTTTTATTTTAATATTTTTTTCTTGAATTTTTAGTGCCTATTTTATGTTTCTAGGGGCGTGGTCATGCCCAATTCGGCAAATATTAGTGGCCGCATCTTTTCTAAACTCAAGAGCTCAAGGTGTTTGCCAAGTTTCTTAAAAATCGGTCACGTAGAAGCCCGTGACATATAATATTAATCTTTAATGGCCATGTCCCCGCCCCACTTCTTTAAGCACAAAATTATGTCATTCTAAGAGGGGAAACTCTTTACCAATTTTCGTGGGAACCGCACAAGTAGAAGTTCATATAATTTAGTACTAAACTTTCATGGGCGTGGACCGTCCTCTTTTTTGAACACAAAATTTAGTATTTTTCAGAGCTCAAGCTATGTGCCAAGCTACGTAAAACTATTTAAAATAGAAGCACGTGAAATATAACATTACATTTTAATGGGCGTGGCTCTGCCCACTATTTTTAATGCAATATTGTGTATTTTTAAAAGTTAAAGGTGTGAGCTAAGTTTTGTAAAAATCTGCTAAGTACAAGCAAGTGAAATATAATATTAAATTTTAATGGGTGTAGCCTCGCCTACTCTTTTGAATGCAGTATTGTTTGTCTCTTTTTTAGAGATTAGGGTGTCTGCTAAGTTTTGTAAAAATCGGTCATATAGAAGCACGTAAAATATAAAGTTTTAATGGGCGTAGCTCCGCCCACTCTTTTCAACTGCGAGATTTTGGCGTTACGAGAGCCTAATGTGTTTGCTAAGAAGTTTCGTAGCAGTCGAATAAGTAAGATATCATAGAATCAAAGAAAAAAAATTAGTGGGCATATTCCCGCCCACATTTTTTTACAATAGGACCAAATGGAAGTTATGCAATCCCACAAAAAAATTTATTTTTGCAATCGGTCTAAATGGTATTGAGTTATGAGGTAACATAACCAAAAAAAAAAAAAAAATACAGATGAATTGATAACATCCTCCTTTTTTTAAAGTCGGTTAAAAAGAAGCAGCGTGTGGCCTTGGAAATAGCTCCGATGCTGCCAAATACTATTTCGAAAATATCTGAAACCTCACAATATTTTTTAGGGCTTATCACACATATATTTAAAATAATTATTATCTAAAAGGGGATAAGAGAGGTGAAAATGTATTTTTTGTTTATTAAAAAATTTTGTATTAATTTTATGCCGTTGATATATTTATCTCGTTAGCTAAAATGCAAAAAGGCATAAAAAAAAAATTAAAATCGAGATTTTGGTTGATTATTATGAATGCCAATAAACTACATGTCTTGACAAAATTTTACACACTTCTGTGATTAAAAATGGATAACTAGTTTTATGGGGTTTTCCTATTGATTATAACCATCCCATCATCCCCTAAAAAGATTTAAGCTATTTTCCAATTAGTTTTTGATTTAGCCCTTCCATTATAAAAACTTTGTATTTTTTTTTTTGACGAAATTGATTAAAGTTTTGTTCGCGTTTCCACTTATTTTTCTTCATATTATAGTTGTCTCTTTTCTAATAAGTTAAAACAAAATAAAAATTCCTCTTTTTCCCCATTTCAGTAGCCAATATAAATATACTTTGCAAATGAACATGATCAAATCTGAAAATGCATGTGTGAGCTTTTGACTTATGGAATTGTGTCTTTTATTAACAAAATACTTATAATTGCTTGTTTTTGTAGAAATGAATATATGTATGTACATATCGCTCATTTACTCAAAGAACGTCATAACTCAAAAAAATAATAATTTTCCTGAAAACGAGTTTGAAGTTTTCAATTTACACACAACTTAATGGTTAAATAACTCAAAAATTCCATTTTTTGAGTTATGACGTTCTTTGAGTAAATGAGCAATATGTATGTATGTACATATGTGTGTACCTGTATTATTGTATCATGGGAATTTATATTGAACTATAATAAAATTATAATTGTTTTTGTTTGCAAGAACAGGTAGTAAATTAATTGTTTGATTGTTCAGGGGGTCTACTCTGTAATTCGAAACGAAAGCAAATGCTTTCGAATTGTAATGTTAATAGTATACAAATTCGAAAGGTTTTTCTTTCGTTTCGAAATACAGAGTAGAATCCCAGATCAACATCTCTACTTACCACATACAACGTTTAAGGTAAATTTTGGTATTATTTCATCCAAGAGCACTACTTCTGTATCTAATTTTTCCAACTCTTCGACAAACTTTTCACTTTCTTCTCTAACAAAAAAAAAAAAAAAAAAACGCAGTATTTAAACATTACTTACATATGAACATTGGCGTAGCTAAACAAGTTCCTGCGTGTGGGGGGGGGTAATTTTCCTGAGTAATATTAAAATAGATAATCACAGGCAATTTTTAAATAATTTTAGGGGGCCCCCAGGATGTCTTTCTACGCCAATGCATATGAAATACTAAAAGTTACATACTTGAATATTTGCTCAAACTCTGTTAAAATATTGAAATGAAATGCACTTGTTAACATTTTACGTCTAGCATGCCATTTCTTATCCGTTGATATTAAGAGGCCTTCGCCAAGCGCCGGTTTCAAAAAGTCATACACAAATCCTTTTTTTATAAGTTTTGTATCGGTAGCAATAATTTCCCACAATTCGGCTTCGATAACATTGAGAATAGTTTTGCCGAAAACATATTGCACATAGTTATTCTTCATTAGCATTGCACTATTACGGGCATAGTTAAAAGTTCCCACTAAGAAAAATAAATTAAAATTAAATATGTACAATAAAAAAAATCAACTGCCAGTTGAGTGAAGCCAATCAAAAATTTTTGTATGCCTATTTAAAGTTAAGACTGTTTTTATTTTACGATTGTCTTCGATAAACTCGGCAACAGTTTCTGCTTTCAATCTCCTTTACCATAGTCCAAACCAACAGCATCGAAAGTATTGCCAAATATTGTTTTTCCCGGCAAGGTGGGCGCAATATTTTCCACTGCACTGCCATCTATAGTTTTTAATTTTGGGGCAAAAAATGCCAAAATATGATAACTTTTATTTAGTTTTAACAACAAAACTAATATAATTAAACCAACTGCCAAAGTGAAAAATATCATTTCAATTGAATATATTACGTTAGAATATATTTTGCGAGTGATTAAAATAATTTTATTACTGAGTAATTTTACGTTTCAATAGATAGGAATGCTTTCATGAAACTAAACGACTTGACTTGTTTAACAAACAGTTTAGGCTAATAGGTATAATGTAGTATTACAGATACAGATACATACTTATTAGAGTTTCTACGCGGGAAAAAAATACCGGGAATTCCCGGGAATTATTTTTTTACAATTCCCGGGAAATTTTCAACGGGAATTTTCGGGAATTTAATATATACGTTTTTGGACTTTGCCTTATTTACATTACTGTTCGTTGTTTTATTACTTAGAAATACAACTCTGCAACGATGCATAATATAAGCATGAAAGTAGATGTAATAGAGGTTTACGAGGTGACTCCAACAATTTGAAGCGTTACGAAATATTTTCAACCTAAAAAGTCTTTATAGGATATACGAGTAGTTCCAGTATCTAGATTGGCATATGTAGATAGAATTTCCATCCATGCTATAACTCAAAGCATATGAATTTATTTGTTTTAGTTTTCTTTTTTTAATATTGTTGTTCATGAAGTGAACGAATAAAGTTGTTATGTTTTTAATTTGAATGTTGTATATTTTTTCATAAAATTATATTTTTTATTGAGGTCATTTAATTCAATTCATATGTTTTTGAAATTCCCGGGAATTCCCGGGAATAAAACATTTTACTTCTCGATTCCCGGGAATTGGAAAAGGACGGGAAATTAGAAACCCTAATACTTATATAAATACATATGTATGTATATATGTATATACTCTATTAAATGTATGTACATTGTATCTGCAACAGACCTACACTCGAATACATATGTATGTAGAAATTATTATAAATATATTTTATATCAATTTTGTTTTAAGAAAAATTCTAAAAGATTTTTTTTACTTTTATGTATGTATGTATGTAGAAATTTTTATAAATATATTTTATATCAATTTTGTTTTAAGAAAAATTCTAACAGATTTTTTTACTTTTTTACATATGTAACAGACTTTGTCAGTTTGCTTATTTTTCGATCTATTGAGTAGATTTGTTTATTTTTAGCATTTTTAAAAATACATACCGTTACCTTAATATAGAAAGAGCCTAACTCATTATTATTATTTTTTTTTTTTAAATCGAGATTTTTGCATGATTCGATACATTAGATGTTCTGCTATCGAAATACTCGTATACAAAAAACTAAATTTCAAAATAAATAATGAGTAATGTCCTTTCTATATTAAGGTAACGATACATATGTAGTTTCAAAAACTAGTTATTAACTAATTATTTATATTTCACTATTTTTTTCCATGGTACAATAAATAAAATTTATCGCTCATTTACTTGAACAACGTCATAATTCTATAAATTCGATTTTTTATACTACTACGTTTATACGCAGGGCTTATTTGCAAATAAAACAGTAAATTGTTGCCATATTATTGCTTTTATTGCGACTTACTAATTCAGAAAACTATTCACGATTAACGGACCATTTGCAAATAAAATGCTTAAGGTTGCCACGCTTACAAATGTTTGATAACAAAAAACAATAAATGGATAAATATTGCAACAAAAAACATTGATAGAAGCAAATAATGACGATTAAAATAAACAATTATTTGATATTTTGTACATTTACACTATTTTTTTGTCAACATAACGAAGTTTGGTTTCTGGTTTGCTGCAGACATAATGTATTTTGAATATACTGAGCCGCAAACAAGAAACCAACCGACGATAAGTAAGTTTTCTATAGAAGTGCTACCAAGTTTGTGTACTTTTGCTATGCCGTACAAACAGTGAGTTAATTTATTTGCAAATAATTATATTTGGGAATAGTGCGCGTATAAACGTAGTATTTATTAATAATGTTATTCACATTGTGTAAACTCAACTCTTGAGAGGAAAATGCAATTTTTTCCATTATGTTATGCTTAAACTCGTTTTCTGTAAAACTAATAAAAACGATATATTTTATCTGAGACATCTTTTTAGATTTAATTGAACTGTAGTGAATTTTAATCAGAAATAATCTCTTAATCAGGCTTAAGTTCATTAATTTCAATTCTTACCGAATGATATGTATATTTTTATTAATTAATGTGACTTTCTAAAGAGGAGAAGAAAAATTTAACTAGACTTCATTAGCTGGGGGAAATGCCGATATTTTTCTGTGCAAGTTGTCGATCGAACGTTTTCCTGCTCATTTACTCAAACAATGTCATAACTCAAAAAATGGAGTTTTTAAATATTTTGTTTACTCAACTCTTGAATGCACAATAAAATTTTCTTTTCCCATTTAGTTGTGTGTAAATTGAAAACTTAAAACTCGTTTACTGGCAAACTAATTTTTTTTAGCTATGACTTTGCTTGAGTAAATGAGCGATATGTAAGCAAAAATTAACTGATTTTATTATTCGAGTGTATCGACTTTAAAAGCTATTGCGATGATACTTAACATATGTTACTGTACACAAGCTCGTTCTTATAATCTATTTCAGATAAGAGTTGACATATTTTGTTAAAACATTAAATAATGACATTGCGTATAATGTAGAGAACAAAATTAAATGACTTTGCCAAAAATATTTTAATAGTAAGTAATCAGAAAAAAGTTAATTACAAATAGGTATCTGATGAAAGGATAGTTAAAAAAATCTGTAACTAACAAAAGTGCAAATATTCTAAGAAAAATTCAATACAATACATACATACATACATACATATACATACATATGTACTGCAATGAGGAAATACATCTTAATTGTTTTGCATTTGCTGTCTTTTTAAAACATATTAACTTGAAATTACTTATTTACTTAATACACTTTTATTAACAAGTTTTATTAAAAATAAAAAGCAACCTGCAGTACATGAATCATTTACTTGAATATGCCTGTACATACATATGTATGTATATACATACATATATACATATGTATGTATGTATGTTTAACTTAAGGGTTCTTCACATTTAAGCTTTGATAATTTAATAGTATTACACACTTTCAAGCAGATGTTGAAATGTGCAAGTTGTTTTGCAGTTTGTATTTATTTTAGCCGTATATATGTACATATGTAGATGGTACAGTGGATTCGGTTGATAAATGAGGCTGTAAGTGTAGAAATAAAACTTTAACTGCGATCAATCGCTCTGAAATTCATATCGTGTGCACTTTCAGGTGTAGAAAAATAATAATGTTGATATGTAACGCAATGCCTCACAACGGGAAATATAGGAAATGAAAACGTTGCCACTAGTACACACTATTGCGATGTCTCAATGTGGCATAATGTGTACTCAGCATTACAAATAGTCATGTTTTACACTTGGCAGTTTTTCTTGAAGCAGTTCTCTTCAATTCTCTATTAAAACTGCCCATTTGTTTACACTCAGACGGTTTCTTGTTCAATTTTCGTATTGTTTTAATGCAGCGAATGAAATAACAAAACAGAATTGAACTAACTTTTCTGTACAGGCAAGTCAGTATCCCTCTTCTTTCTTCTTTCCTTTCTCTCCTATAAACTCAGACTTGCTTCAAGTAAAACTGCCGAGTGTAAAACATTACATAGGTAAAAACGTTTTCGTTCGTTATTTTTAACAACGTATTCACTTATCATTTTCAAAAAACAGGCTGTCATTTACAAAAAATGAAAACAACTTTAAAATGCGAAAACAAAATCGCTTCAACAGCTCATTTAATTTATTTAACTCTGTTGATTTAGTATATACATATGTAGTATGTATTTGCTATTTCTTTCTCAGCATAAATGTGAAGTATTAAAAAATGATATATGTATGTGTACCAAATTTAATTTGTAAATGTGACCAAACTTTAGTCCTGTGACCATTAAGAGGAACCAACATCTTATGTATATCATTCGAAATTATATCGGTAGAAACCTCAAATTTAAGCGAAATTATTGGCCCTTAAGTTTTTTAAAAATATTCATAAAAAACAATTGAAGACAAAATGAAAAACACGATTTGTAAAAGTTGTTGCTAAAGTCGGAGAGGACTCGAATCCCAAAATAAGAAATCAATTTGCAGAAATCAAGAAATGTTTCGAAACTATGCTGAGGGATTGATATATGTACATATGTAATATATTTAGCCCAATTCTCTGGGCAACAATTCGGGAGTTATTTTTTTCCGAGAATAAGAGTAAAAACCTCCTATTCTAAATAGATGGGGAGAGATATAAAAAGTAAGAGAGAATTTCGAATTTTCGAAGTCGGCTATTTTAGGTCTGTTCATTTACTTTCCCAGCAGAAACTAGCAACGAGAGTAAATCAGAAATTTACAAAATTACTGTTCCAGATACGAAAAAGTAAATGAACGCTTTACTTGTAAAAACTTCGCCCATATTTGTGCAACCATATTCCGCAAATTTTGCAATTTAAAAATTGGTTTTGAATTTGGCAATTGTATGTCTCAATTTTTTTACTTATGAACTTCTTTTGAAATTATCTTTTTTAAAGTCACTATAGCAAGCAAGCATTTCTAATTTAAAACTTATTTCGTTTATGTTTTTTATGATAAAACATAACTTCGAAAAAAAGCAAAACGTTTTCGAACTGTAGCGATTTGAAAACTCTGCGTATTATAGAACACTCTCGTATGTTCGATACATTCTTCGTTCTCACTTAAAAACACAAAGTGTTTTTGAAATGAAGCCAAACTTTTCGTACCAAATGTAATATTAAACAAATGTCTACATTGGAAATATATTTTTGAGCTAATACGTAGCATGAATAAAAAAAGTATTTGCTTTTTAATTTTTAAATAAAAAGCAAATACATTTTTTTATTCATACTATCTAATGTTTTTACTTACCGTCAGTGTGACCAGATTTTAAAATAATATTAAGCTAAATCACGTTTGAAAAAAAGCTAAAATAAGCTAAAAAGTTACATTTTAGGCTAGAAAATAAAGCTAAACTTTTTTCCACTTCTTTGATCACTTTTCAATAGTTTCTTATTGCTAAACTAACGTTAAATATTACACAAACATATTTTTTTATTATACATATAGAATATTTGCTTAATGAAATTATTTATTAATTATTATACAGTATTTACCGCTTATATGCACTTCGTAATTTGCTCGACATTTAGTGCTTATAAGCGGGATATGCATTTACCAAAACTCGGTTATATGCATTTGCAATGCATGTAGAAAAACTCGTTTAGTTGCATCGGTGGTGCTTATATAAAAAAGATGTTATATATGTATTTAGTAGTACTTGCACCAGAATTTCAGAAATGTAATTGTAAAAACAGAATATGCATGCGCATTGCTAGTTTGTTTTGTATTTTTAAACATTTTTATTGAGAGCAATCAATTTGAAACAAAAATAACTTAAAATAAGAGTAATTCAATTTCATTGAAATAAATGCGTATGAATATATACATATACATGTTATAATTTTGTTGAGATCAATGCTTTGACTTTAAAATTATATTTCACCTTAAATACAGTCGGTTTTTAATTAATTATTTAAAAAATATTTAATTTAAAGTTAAAAGTTGAAGATTTGAATGCAATTCATTTAATTTGTTGTAAATGCTCTTAGCTGAAAATAATTTTTTTTTCGAAAAAGTTCGTTATTATTGTTTATTTATGATGAAAAATTTAAACAGTGCATATATGAGAATTTTTTACATGCAATTTCTCAAAATCCTATATAATTTTGGTGCATAAAAGCGAGAAATGCATATAAGCGAAATGCATATATTAAAAAATAATGCGTGTATTTTATATACAAAAGAAATATTGTTCAAGTTCGGCTGCATATAAACGATAAATGCTTATAACCGGCGTGCATATAAGCGGTAAATACTGTATTTTAGATTTAATGAAGAACAAAACAAAAATCTCCCCAAAATAATCTTAAAAAGTTTTTAAAAATGTAAAAACATTTTATTTAAGGTAAAGCATGGATCACACTATCTGCGCAATGTACCGAGTTTCGTCAGATCAGTGAAATAAAGTCATAAGTAAAGATTTTGCTCTAATTTATCGACTACTTGAAATACAAGGACATAATTGCGCCACACTGCATTGGTAATAAGCCCATATAGACTTATTCCAGAATTAATTGAGTAATAATGCCATTTTGGCTTATTACTTATGACTTTATTGAGGTGGCCCGACGAAAATCAGTACATAGTGTTATCCCTTAAGACTATTTCAGGTTTTTGTTTTAAGTTAATTGATGCCGCTGAATGAACGTTCAACTCAAGTCAAATAATTTTATACCCAAAAAACTCAAAAAGTGTTTTGGCCACTAATATGAATTTAACTTTTTCCATTGGAATTCTAACCATTCTGCCATTATCTACTATTTTTCTTCTTTCCATTTCTGTTATAAAATTGTCGTATAATTTACATTTTGTATTTTTTGTAAACTATTTTACAATGCTAAAAAATTATAATTTTTATAAGTTGTGTATGTTTTTAATATATTTTTAGAGAACACGCAATTTAGACTAAAAAAAGGCTAAAAAAGCTAAATGAGTTTTTAAAAAAAGCTAAAAAATAAGCTAAGAGCTAAATGAAAATTTTAAGGCTAAATCTGAAACAAATAAGCTAAATTTAGCTCAAAATAAGCTAATATGGTCACGCTGCTTACCGTGCAAAAATTTAATAGAGGCTCATAATTATGAAAGTGTCATATATTTTTTTGGTTCGATATATTTAAATAATTTTTATTGTGCATAAACACGTTGCTGTTCTTCCACTTGGCTGTGTATGCAATGATGCTTAATTTCACTGCACATGAAGTGAGATTATAACAAATTTAACCAAGTTTACTTAAAAGTGATGCAGTATAGCTTAATTATATTTTTGAAGAAAACAAAATGGACAGGGATACAAACTTGCATTTATAAACAATTAATTATGTTTTGTCATTCGTTAGTATAATTTTACAATAGATTAAAACAGAGTTTTAATCTGGAATTTTTTTAGTATTGCAGTAATGCTCATGATAGTCAAAGAAAATGAAATCCTAATGAAAGCTAACAATTAAAATACGTAGATACATATGTATATTATTACTTTAATGAGAAAATGTACAATTCTTAATATTTATTATAATCTTAACGAGATGTAAAAGTCCCTCCATACAAATTTATTTGGTTGGAAAATGTTTGTTTCTTATTGTTGCATCTTTTCCATCAAATGTTATTGATTCATAGAAAAATTTTCGATTTACACGACATTGAACACCGCACTTGGTCGAGCCACAATTTTCACATTCATACCAACAGCCAGGGCAGTCATCGTCCATACAATCGCAAACATCCAGGCCATTGTGACGTATATTTCCAAATTCATCATACAAGCTGCGGTTGTTAGTTGTTGGTTTGCGTTTTAATTTGCGCTTTTCTCGATTTGATTTGTCCGGCTCGAAATCATCAAGAAATTTTAATTCATCACAACGTTCCCGGAGTCTACGCTCGGCATGCAACTTGCGTGGTCTTTCTCGAAGAGACATACGCATGCCAGTTCCCTCGGAGTTTTCGGAGTCATCCATTATGGTTTTATTGTTCTTAAGATATCTACAAATCTTATTTTAAATTATATAAAAATTTTACTAAAATTGTTTTTTCTCCAAGAAAAATAAACAATTTGATATAGCTACGACCAGTGATGAGACCATAATAATGTGGCCGGTTTTGGTGAGATTTTAATCAAATTGTACTTTATTATTGTGATGTGTAATTAATACAAATTTTTTAAGTTCTACCGCAAAATATTTATTATTATTAGCATAAACATAATGAGAAATCTCCTTCTGGCTTATATTGGATTTCATTCAAAGTCTTGTTTGTATGTACTAAAATTTCTGGATGCATACATCGTCATTTGGTTTTTGGTTTGCTGCACACATAACGTATTTTGAATATACTGTGACGCAAACCACAAACCAGCCCACGACATGTATTGTGATACATTTTATCTTGCAGCCTTAAAAAGATATTACCAAGTGCCATCACTGAATCATAATAATCATTTTAGTACTGCCAGACAAAATATAATCTGTGCTGCCAGATGTAAGCAAGTTATAACTATCCCTATATATAGCTATAGCTATTTATATATTCACAGCTATATATGTATATATTATTTTGTATTAAGCTTTTAATTAATTAAGAACTTTTTTTCATTCATCTTGCCATTTTCTCAACAAACTAACATATACTTACATCACTCTATTTGCAATGTGCTTACAACTTAAATTATAAAACTACGTTAGGACTATATAAAAGTTTAATTAACTCGATTCTCGATTTCATTTGCTTTTTATAGACTTAAGGTGATTATATTGCCAATTTCAATCTCTTTGGCTAATAATCATCATAAAAAATAATAAATGGCTTTGTGCCATTTAGGTAGCAGTAGATTCACAAAAAAAAAAACACATTACTCCTTTACTTGTTCATTACCATATACTAGAATACGTTACCTTCATATAGAAAGATCCTAACTCATAATTTTTTTGAAATCGAGTTCTTTGCATTTCTCAATGCATTCGATGTTCTTTTATCGAAATATACAAAAATCTCGATTTCAAAAAATAATGAGTTAGGTCCTTTCTATATTAAGGTAAGGATACATAATCTGTTACATAATTTGTTATTGATTGAAATTAAAATAGTTTTGAGTCACTATAAATTGTTATTAAAGGGCGTTTCACACTATAATACAAGTATTAATACTTTTGTTGAAAATGAAACTCTGACATGTTGAGTTGTTATTGTCTTTTGAAATTTTTGAAACAGAACTTAGATTAGAGATGCATTTTCCTCAAAAGTATTAATACTTGTATTATAGTGTGAAACGGCCTTAAGTGCGTAAACATTTGTTTTATACATATTCCAAATTATCAAGCTTAATCATGTCGTCTGTTGGTTTCTGGTTTGCTGCAGACATAAGAATATACTGTGCCGCAAACCAGAAAACAACCAACGATGTGTTAATTGACAATTTTTATTGCACAAATGAATGCAGTCCACAAGGGTTCCGGGATTAGACATTACAAAATCCCCAAACCCTGGGAATCAGGAAAACCGATTCGCTTGAGTACATATGGCCATTCCGTTATACATTATCAAATACTCTGGCAACTATAATAAGCATATGACATTTCCATGAGACTCTCTCATAAAAAGATAAATTTTGTTTTTACAATTTTTCCATGTTCCGATTTGAATTTTTCTGATTTAGTTTTGAAGCGATATACTTGTTAAAATTGACCAGAAAAAGGTAAGTAAATGCAATAATTAACTAATCAGGGCATTGTATAATTTGAAGTTTCATTGAGCCGTATATAAAGTTAAATGAACACAAGGAAAGCAGTGCCAGAAAAATAAAATGATTTTATGCCTGGCATGTCGCGCTGATGTAATAGTGTGTGTATTTAGTGGAATTTGAAATATTAAATTGGAAATAAAAATAAATAATAGACAAAAAAAAAACAAGTAAAAAGAATATTATAGAAAGTTTTTGTTTTATAGAAATAAGAACTAGGAAACGGAAATTGTACACAAGTGAAAGTTGTGGCAAACAAACGAGCAGAAAAATGTTGAAGCGCTTGCAATTCATTAAGCCGGTTATTGACCAGAACATACGGCAGAAACTTTTCTATTCAAAAGTAATCAATACTGGTCAGGATATTCGACCAGCTGCAAAGGGTAAAAATAATTTGGAAACACCCACTGTTATCACACAACTGGATCGCAAATTTAAAGAAGGGCAACAGTACGAAGGATTTGAGTGTGTACGTACTGAACATGTTTCAGAGTTCGGAATAATGTCTTATACGTTCCGTCATTTGGTAACCGGTACGGAATTGTGGTATTTGGATCGTAATGACGCCAACAATGTATTTTCGGTCAACTTTCGCACAACGCCATTCGATTCGACTGGCCTGCCTCATATATTGGAACATAGTGTCTTGTGTGGCTCAAAGAAATATCCAATAAGGGACCCCTTCTTCAAAATGCTTAATCGCTCGGTAGCAACATTTATGAATGCAATGACTGGTCCGGACTATACAATGTACCCGTTCTCTTCTATGAACGAGACGGACTTTCGAAATTTGCAAAAAATTTATTTAGATGCTGTCTTCAGGTGAGTCAATCTCCTGCCCTTTTCTTATATTTTCACAATAAAACATATCGGTCTATAGTTAGCTTTAAATACTCCATAAGTTTTAGCGTTGATTCATACAAATATCGTTCCTTTGCTGCTTTCAAAGTCATATCTCAAAAACATGATTTTGGAGCTCTTCATGTAGAATACTTCGGCTTATATTATTTTTATTTGTTTAACAATTTTATACAGATATCATTTACCTTATGAGAGAAGAAAATTTAAATCTTAATATCTTGCAGTTGTAGTGTAAATTTAAAACTAGCTTTTTTGTTTTATGACTAAAACAATTTTTGTATCTCTAAAACAATTTTTGTATATACTTTTAGACCGAATTTAGAATATCTTGATTTTCTGCAAGAAGGCTGGCGTCTTGAACATTCCAATTTAAAGGAAAGAGAATCGGAATATGTCATTAAGGGTGTGGTGTACAATGAAATGAAAGGAGCCTTTTCAGAAAATGCTTCCGTATTTGGTCAAAACCTGCTCAATAATCTATTGCCGGATCATACGTACGGCTACGTTTCAGGTGGCAATCCCTTAGAAATACCCAAATTAACACATGGCAATCTAGTCGATTTTCATCGTAAATATTATCACCCCAGCAATGCCCGCATTTATACTTATGGCTCCTTTGATTTAAAAAAGACGTTAAATTATATTAACGAGGAATATTTGAACGAATATGAACACATTGATAACTCGTACAGTCGTATACCAAATCAGCCAAGGTGGAATTCGCCACGCAATGTGCACATATCGAGTCGTTTTGACAATATGGGAGCTTCCTTTGATAAACAAAATCAAATAGCTATTGCTCTTTTAATGTCTGATGTAACAAATATACAGGAAACATTTGTATTGTATGTTTTGTCGGAGCTGTTGGTGAGAGGACCTAACTCGCCCTTCTATCGCAATTTAATAGAACCCAATTTCTCGGGTGGTTACAATCAGACAACTGGATTTGATCCCCAAATAAAGGACACTTTCTTCTGTGTGGGCTTACAGGATTTGAAAGTGGATGATTTCGGTAGAGTACAGGAATTGTATGATGCCACTATAAAGGAGGTAATGCAAAAGGGTTTCGATAAGCAACACATTGAAAGTGTTTTGCACAACATTGAGTTGTCACTTAAACACCAGTCGTCGCAATTCGGTCTAGGCCTTTTATTCAATTCGACTCCATTGTGGAATCATGAAGGTGATGTAGTAGAAAATTTAAGAGTTTCCAATATGATTTCTAAATTTCGTTCCGAATTGCAACAAGACCCCCAATATTTGCAAAAGAAAGTTGGCCAGTATTTCGCTAACAATACTCACAGATTGACATTGACCATGTCGCCGGATGACAGTTATGAAGAGAATTTTAAAACGGCTGAATTGGAATTGCTTAAACAAAAGATCATGTCTTTGGATCATGAAAAGAGAACTAAAATCTATGAGAATGGCTTGAAATTAGAAGAAGCACAAAAGGCCATACCAAATGTTGATATTTTGCCTTGTCTCAAGTTAACAGATGTTCAGGAAGCTGCTAAACTTGAACCCATCGAGGTAGTGAAGGTTAAGCAAGTGCCAACACAGGTGTGTAATGTTCAAACGAATGAAATTTCCTATTTCAAGTGCTACTTTGACGGCACATATTTGACACAAGACGAAATACTGCTGATACCACTCTTCTGCAACACTATCAACGATATGGGGACTGAGAATTACGACTACCGGGAATTCGATAAACTCGTGCTCTCCAAGACTGCAGGCATTAACTTCAAACTACACTTTGCTGAAAATATTTACGACAGCAAAACTTATAATTTGGGAGTTCTTATGACCACTCACGCCTTGGATAAAAATGTGTCAGCTATGTTCGATTTGAGCAAAGAGCTTTTAATGAATTACCGAATGGACGATGAGGAACGTGTCAAGATGTTAATTGACAATTATATGTCTAGTATAGCGGTTGGTATAGCCAATTCTGGTCATTTGTATGCCATGCAATCATGTGCTGGCTTGGTAACTGATTCTGCCAGATTGAAGTCCCTATTGGCCGGAGTTGAACACATAGAACACATGAAACAGTACGTTAAAAATCACAGCACTCAACAAATAATGGACAATTTGAAATTACTGGGCAATAAATTATTCAACAAGAAGGCAATGCGTACCGCCGTTAATATATCTGATGAATTTTATCCCAAATTCGTAGAACATTTTGAACAGTTCCTTAACGATTTGCCGGAGCATCCGGTAGAAAAAATCGAAAATAAAGTACAGCTCTTAGAGCCAAGCTGTCAACATTTTATTATGAATATACCAGTGAATTACTGTTCTAAGGCCATGTTTACCGTGCCCTATACGCACCGTGATCATCCTACTCTTAGAGTTTTGGCTAAACTAGTTTCGGCAAAATATCTGCTACCGGTTGTTAGAGAACAAAATGGCGCTTATGGTGCTGGTGCCAAACTGGGATCTGATGGTATTTTCAGCTTCTTCAGTTACCGTGATCCGAATTCAACGAAAACTCTGGATGCCTTCGATAACACATATCAGTGGTTGCAAGAGAACAGTTCGCAAACTAATGAGCAGTCTTTGTTTGAAGCCAAATTGGGTGTGTTGCAACAGTTAGATGCTCCCGTAGCACCTGGCAATTTGGGCATAGATTTCTTTTTGTATGGTGTTTCGCACGAAATGTTTTTAAAATATCGTTCTCGTATGCTGGCCGTAACAATGAACGAATTGCAACAAGTTGTTGAGAAATACTTTAAATCGCCGCCTGCCTATTATGGCAAATGTATATTGGGACCGGAAAATAAAAATCTTGAAACAATTACCAAATTGAAGTGGAAAACTATTCAATAAATTTGATTAAACAAAACCCATTGAAATTTAGTATTTTACGATCGCTTCGTTTAAACTTTCATTTTACTTTCACTTTTCTGTATATGTATTTTCTTTTTTATATCTATTTGTTATTTAATGTGTTTTATACTTAAAAAAAATACTATATCTCATTTCATGGTGAGTTTATATGCAAATGCGCATGATTCTGATATTAAATATGTTCATGTAATTCCTTAACACTAAATGATTTAAAATTGTTTTTTTTAATGTATTATTTCCTTTTTATTTTTAACTTTAAACGTAATTTTGTAAATTACACTTGTTGCATCTGCAAATGAATTTGGAAAATTTTCAAATCTAATCTATAGTTCTTCAGAAGAACAAAAGAAACCGATAAATAAATTTGTTAATTGTTAAGCTACTTTTAGATTGCGAACGCAAAGCAAAATAAAACGAATTAAATAAACACTTTGAAATATTCAATAATAATAAATACAATACAATTAATAACGAATTTTCTGTGGTGTTTTATTTTTGCAGGTGTTATGAGCGGGAAGCCAGAAAGTTGTGAGTGTATATATTTTTTAGAGAAATGCATAGAATAAACGTTTCAGAAATTTTTTAAGAATTTGGCATCGATTTGTTGAAAGCTATAAAGGAACGAAAAATTAGAATTGCTTTCAAATAATATACAAATAAAATATGTAATTAAAACTGGATATCAGTTTTTTTTTTGGTACCACAAAAAAAAACTCGTAATGAAATAACTCCCAATAAAATAATTTCCAACCAAATTGAAATATGTAGGTACATATGTAAGTCTCAATCACAAAAAATTTAATAAGTGAAATAATTTGAAGAATTTTAGTTTGTTGGTTAAGCAACGTCTATGCATTTCGTTTCAGCTTTTCTGCGAGTGAACATCAATAAAAAAAATTCTCGAGAAAAGCTAATAAACTCGGTATGTTTATAGAAAACTCTCAAATGTGACTGAAAATTACGTACACAAACATAATAATAAATAGGAAAAAATCCCGAATACTGCCCAAAGGTCGGCTATTTAGGAAATCTTTAGTAGGCAGCAGCCTTGTGTGTGATACCGTGATACCATAGAAGCGAGAAAAGGTGCTGATGCAGACGGACGACGTCACACACACTTTTGTCCTATTGGCTATAAGTTTTCAACTTATAGCAAGTAATAAGGGAAAAATAAAATAGTAAAAATTAAAAATTTTGAAAACCCCCGTATACTCGTATATCTAGAAAAGATGTGATATCTTCTAAACGGCTGAACCGTTTTTCTTAAAACAAAGCTAAGAACCTTCTCGATCAAGTCACCTCTCAAACAGAAAAAACTAAATCAAAATCGGTCCAGCCGTTTGGTCTGTACGTGGACTCATACAGACACACAGACACACACTACAAACTACAAACTTATAACACCCCTTTTTTTGGTCAGGGTTTCAAAGATAAATTCAATGATTTTCATTACATTGGAAGATATTTCATAATGAAATAAATTCCAATTTGTGTGGAAAAATCGTTGGGGGTTGTTTCATTTCTGTGCTGGAATTAAAGGTCATTCACATATTACGTAACGCTATTTTCGAGCAATGGGCGCATTCATAAGACGTAGCTGTTGAGCTCAACAGTTGTAAAATTGTTGGCAACTGTTGGCCCCAAAAGTTACTTCTTAGAAACGGCTTGATGGATATGATATAATTTTATATCTTTATTTCGTTATTTTATCGCATTTGTAATGTAAAATTTAACACATAAGTATTTGCTCCTGCTACCTAACAAAGCATATAAAAGGCATAACTATATTCGATAAGCTGTTCAGGCTGAGCAAAACATGTTGACTATAGGTAGTGAAAAAATTTTATGATGGAAAATGACTAAACTGTTGAGTGGAGCGGAACTACTCAACTATGGGTTTCTAAGACAAACACTCAACGGTTGCGCAACAGCTACGTCTTATGAATGCACCCAATGTTAGGAAAAAGCTGATCGATCGATTGTTATGTGAAAAGTAGGTTTCGTTACATTACATCTGTATAACCATTTTCATTACTTTTCACAAAACAATATCGATCAACTGTTTCCTACTATTGCAGTTACATTCCATTACAGTCGGCTAACTGAGCCTTAACGCTTTTTAAAAAATTTTCAGTATAAATTGCATAAACCATAACAAATCAATCTAGATATTAAAGCTTTTTCTTCCCTCTAGAGATGAGGTTACAAATTATTACATTTTTTTACCAAGATGAAAATGAATTTCTTGAGATATGATTGTGTTGCAATAAATCTGCGGCAAAACGAAAAAAAGTGCTTAAGTCGAGATAAGCTGATTTTGAGTTAATGGCACCCCCTGTAATCTCCATATTTGAAAGTACCGCTTGGCAAAATCTCAACTATTTCGGGTGACAACTTGCGCTATGATTACAGCTAAGCGTTTTTCAACTTATAATGTCATAGGGAATAAAAGCTTAATTAAGCTTATAGGTATATTTAAAATTTAATGTATTATCTATAATTTATAGAATAATGTTTTTCTAAAAAATTTAATACCGAATACCGAATTTGCCAACTTAACTGTAAAAGAAAAAAATTTCTGAAAATTGATTTGAAAGCTTAAAAGTGCTCTACTGCAAAACAGTAAAATATGACTCTAGCACTTTTTCCTTATTGCCAGCAGCGTGACCGTTTGACCGACTAAAGTGGCAAATTGCCACTTTTTCGATATATCGATTCCACTTTTCGACTTTTTCGACTTCCTTGCCACTTTTTTCCTCCTTTTTTTAGGGTAAATTATATAAAAATAGATTAAAAATAAAAAGTTTAGTGTAGTTTTCTCGTTAATTTTGTCCCTTTCTTTTATAAATCCCCTATTTGGTTCCACTTTTTGAAAAATTTCATGGGTCACCCTGATTGCCACAGCAATTAGGTATAGATATGCTTGGACGAAATAATTGACTGTCCACTCGTTTTTTAAATTAGGCGTATGAGTATTATACGACTTAAATAGTATGGTGCTCATACGTCTCCATTTATAACCGAGTGAATGATCCATAAATTTGATTGAACAACGGCATAACTTTAAAAATGTGTATACTACTCAGCTCTTGATAGAAAAATAAAATTTTCTTTTTCCTATAAGTTGAAAACTTTAAACTCCTTTTCTGTAAAATTAGTTCTTTAGTCATAGTCAAAGTCATAGTTCAAGTAAATGAGCGATATAGTTTTGAAATATGTTCAGATACTCGCTCGTATGACATTTGCAGCTGCGATTTGAACTCCCAAAAAAAGTGTACTATAAATTGCAGTCGCGAATTCAAATCGCAAAAGATATTGAAGTGAAGTGATGTATTTAGGTTAAAGTATACTTAGGGCTAATAAATCTGTCAATGATTATAGTATGTATTTTATTTTTAAATCCTATTTAAACACAAAATTAAATGAAACTTAAATAGCCAACATTGTACATTTAAGTGTTGTTTAAGTCTTACAAACATACCATAAGTTGTGTGCATGTGTGTGTTTTTTGAAGGTATGTACATGAACATCATGTGGTCGTATTAAAAAGAATTTCGTTTAATTTTCTTTTTGTATCATAAAATGTGTTTATTGTTATTGCACTTTTCTGCATATTGATAAATCAACTTTCTTAGTTATGTATATTGAACAGCTGTTCTTTGAAAAGCTTTCCATAATAATTGGAAATCTTGTAGTGATACCGTATTTTCAACGTAATTTGATAATAACTTTAATTAGCCACTAAAAAAATAAGGTGTATTTAAATACATTTTTTTTTTGAAAATTAACTTAAACAATATTTAAATATTCACTGATTTATTAGCCATTAAACTAATAATTCGCGTAGGATCTCCAGCTAACCCCTCAATAATCCATTTCAATGCATTATTAATAAAAAATATTTTACTGAATAAGTAAAATAATAATTTCAGATTATTAATTAATGCGTTAACAAATTTCTAACTTAATTGTAACAATTTCCAAAAAAACATCCAATTAATAACTTGACTGCTACCGTTCAAAAATACTTCTGTGGCAACACTCTTTCATGAAAGAGCAAGAACGAGCAAAGTTGTTGTTTTTTTTACATTTATTTTCATTACATACTTCTTGGAACTACAAGGTGTGCCAATATAGTAACGGTAAAGTAAGAAATGAAAAACATGTTGATTATTGAGCTCTTGTTCCAAATATGATATAACGTCGGCTGGTTTCTGGTTTGCGGCAAAGTATATTTAAAATACATTATGTCTGCAGCAAACCAGAAACCAAAGTACATTTGTGTATGGAAAATGCTCTCTCCCATCTGCATCTAAGATATTATTGCGAATGTCGTCGTCGACGTCATATCCAGACGACAGTAAAGCTTAAATTAGACGTGACATAGCCATAACGCCATAGCCATAACCAAACCAAAATTCAATTGGCTTCTATGGTGAGAGTCATGGCGAGTCTCTCTCACTCTCACTCTCACCATAGAAATCAATTGAATTTTGGTTTGGTTATGGCTATGGCGTTATGGCTATGTCACGTCTAATTTAAGCTTAAAAATTTTTGTCCGGACAAATTTTTTTTCATATGTAGTTTGACGTTTCTCTTTTTGAGAGAGAGAGAAGAAGAGAACATATTTTGTTCGGAACATTTTCTACTTGAATTGGTTTAATTTTAATTTTTGTCCGGACAAAATCGAACTGAACTGCCAACTTTTTTAATTTTTTCAGCCAAAGTTGAACTGAGCTGCCACATCATGTTATATGAATAATAAAAGCACAGAGTGTACTTGTATTTGTTACAATAGAAGTAAATAAAATTTAAGAAAAACATATCCAAATGTATGGAGTTGAACGAAACCATTGCAGTAAACAATTAAAAAGATGTGTATGACACAGTAAATTGTAATCATTTGCCGCTGTGCTGCCACTTGCAAAATTAATACGCATCGTTTACACACGTATTTCATATGGTAGCTTTGATTTTCCAGACAAAATGTTCGAAATGGATGAATCGTCTTGCAAAAAACTCTCAGTAAAAAAAAATTTTCTCCAAACAAAATTTTTGTTCCGAAACAATGGGTGAATTCACCTTAAGTTAATTAGTTTTTAACAAATAGGTAAAGCTAAAGAATACAATATTATTGGAAACTATTGAACTTATAAACACGCGTCTGAATCAAAAGATTTCTCATTAGTATTTGCTGGTTACGCTTTTTTGGGCAAATGTTTGCCAAGTGTGATCGTACCTTTAGAGATTTGTAAGAGATTTTCAATAAAAGCCAAATGTTGCCGATAAAGAAAAGACATGTGACAATATTTACTGTCGTCTTGATGTGACGTCGACGACGCCATTCACAATAAGGGGGATTATTTTTAACCGACTTCAAAAAAAGGAAGAGGCTAACAATTCGTCTCTATTTTTTTTTTGTTAAAATATAGTTGCAACACGTTTTGCAACACATTTTTCCATTACCTCAAGCAGAATGTTAAAATTTAAGACCTGTAGTGTTCCTCTAACCCCCATTCTGGTTATATTAGAAGAGATCAGATTTTAATCCATCTGTCTAAAGCTTAAGAGCTTAAGATATAACAATACAATAACATTTTCTAAAATGTTCTTTCAGCGATGTCCCTGCCGAATGGTTTTAACGATTCACGTGAATATTTTCGTCAAGCAAACGAGTTTTTGAAAAATAATTCATGGATTTATAGAGAATCAAATACGGAGTTCATAAAATCCGGCGTGTTAGAGGAAATGCCACAAGAGTTTCGCGATTACTTTCTCACTACTGAAACTGAAGAACTAAATAAGTTTCCTTATGTCCATGAGCCTTTAGCAAATTTGAATGTGAAAGCTTTAATTGAGTTTCGTCAAAAACTAGCTGAGCTAATACCCTCGGAAGCCTACAATGAACCAAACTGTAGTATTGAAAAACCAATGAAAACGGAAAATCTAAGAAAAATGAATATTAAAAAACAGCATGAAATCCAAAGATTAGCAGCAGCAGTAGTTAAAGAAATAAAACATCATATTGAGGGGGTTGGTGGCAGGCAGCAAAAAACAGTTCTCATAGATTTTGGTTCTGGTTTGGGTTACTTAAGTGAACTTTTATATAAACTAAATAAAAATCTTTTGATATTGGGCCTGGAAGCTGATAGCTATCGTGTGCAAGCCGCTGAGAAACGTATCAAGTCTTACATGCCAACTGCCATCAATTTTATACAATACCGACAGCATTTCATTACAGAAAACTCTAAAGATTTCATTGTAAAAACAGCAGAGGAAGTTTTTAAATTGAATTATCAACAAACAACCACAAAGATGGTTATAATTGGTTTACATGCATGTGCTGATTTAACTATAACTTCTATGCAACTTTTCCTCCAACTGCCACAAGTTGCACACCTAATCATTATGCCATGTTGTTATCACAAGCTGCAGGTATGTGAAAATGTTGCTGCTGTTGCCGATACTCATACTTCTTCGAGTGCAAATTTAAAGTTTAGAAATTTTCCCATAAGTGAAAGTCTGAAACAAGTGCTTTCAGAGAATATGGACAAGAACAATTATGATGCAACTAATGAAGCTTTTAGCAGATATTTAAACCGTCCCTTTTTACGTCTGGCCTGCCAGCAAACTTTAAAACGTTGGAGCAACTGTTCGGATTCAGAGCATCAAGCACATGGCAGTGAAATGTATTTGAGGGCTGTGGCAGAATTGTTAAAACAAGAGGAAAATGTTGATATGGATTTGACGATTGTTAAACGTAAAGAAGAAAAAATTGTTCCAACTTCTTTGACTGACGAAAATGTAACAAGTTTTGAAACTTTTTGTCGTGTTTATGCTTTGAAAAGCAAGATATCAAATGAAATTGTGGACTGGTCAGAAAGGCATAAAAAGAAATTTTCTCAAATTAACGAAAAATATACGAATGGTGGTGCCAAAATAGCGGAGGGCTTAACGTGCCTGCAAACATCCATGCAGGTAAGTGCATTTTGCAGCCATACATAAATTGTTTTTAAACAAGCACTATATGACTTTTTCGGACGCTCTTAAAGGTCACAACTTTCGAGTTGTAGGACTAATCTCAACACGATTTTTTTCTCTAAACTACTTTCAAGTTGTTCCTCTTTCTTTCCCTCCTATAATTTAGAAACTATGTGAAAATTTGGTGCTCTATGATCGCCTGTGTTTTATGGAGGAGACTTCATTAAAAATGAATTTGAAAATCAGTGTGCGTTATGAAAAACTCATGGATGAGGAATTGTCTCCAAGGTGTTATGTTTTGGTTGCCGAAAAATTATAATTGTTAAGACTTTAATAATAATAATAATATGTATATCATATCATAATTCAATTTAAGATAGTTAATAATAAAATTAAAATAATTTTGCAACAGAAGCTTATTTTATTATTACGATTAAAAGTTTGTTGATTAAAATTTATTTTCATTTATTCAAAAAACTTTATGATTGATATTTATTTTCATATACAAATCGTCAGCTGAAATGTAAAACCACGTGACTAAAAAAATTGTTGTGGTGAAGGATGACATAGCAGCGTCATGTCGGCGGAAAGTGAAAAGAAAATTGCGGGGTAGTGAAGGTCGAACGTAATGAGAATTGAAGCGATCATTTTAACTCATCTCTTTTACATATTTCTTTCCCTCGTATTTTTGTTATCATAAGTTCAAGCAGTGTTGCCAGTTAGACCTATTTTATGGTATTGGGAAATTAGTGATTAGTTTAATTATAACATGTATGCAAAAAAAAACAGTTATAGTACACAAATTAAAAACAAATAAAGTAAGAAGAGAAAAAGAATTATTGTGCTTTGGTGGTAAATTAAAAAGTAAAAGTAATATGTGGACATATTAGTTCTATATTTCCCAAAATAATAATAGTAATAATAGAAATGCATCGAAACACTTGTCCCTATAAATTTTTAAACCTTCATCTTAATAATACGCCGATCTAAAAATTAAAATAAAGAAACTTTACTTCACTTCAATAAATCGGTTTTGTTTTTTTCTCTCTTCTGTAAATTTCAAAAAGTGTATGATGTGATTTTGCATTTTAGCTAACGAACCGAAGGTTCTGGGTTCAATCCCTGTATCCAACACCACGCATTTTTCTGTTGTTCATTAGTGTTGTAGGAAAGTTCAAGTGATGAAGGCATAGTCACTGGTCACTGAACTATACCTACTTCAGCAGATACTAATCCTAATGTAACATCAGAGCGCCCTCCTTCTTTGTGTAGCAGAATCATCGGCGAAGTAAAATAACCAATAAAATGGCTAATAAGCACAGCTTCAAAAAATTAATACGCCTCATTTAACATCAGAGGCGCAGCAAGACTGCATTATTAAAAACGTGCAAAAAGCAGAGTTGTAAAAGAATGAAGCTTTCCTCTATCTCTTCCTTCACCACCTGTCTTCTCTATCACTATCCATTTCCTATAGAAGGTAATTCCTAGTAATAGTAGTAGGCATTAATTGCCTTAGTGTTACTTCTCTTTACACATAATTCTTCTAGAGTTGCGGAATTTGGAGATAACTTAGGATCAGGCTTGAAAAAAAATCTAAATTGGATTTTTAAGAGATGATATTATTCAAATGACGGCCCTATGCTGCTTGTAGGAGTTAAAAAGAATAAATATATATAATATATATTATTCAAATATTCCCTTCGATAAAATTAATGACAATTGACAATTTGACTATTTTTGGCTGATACCAAAGCCGAAACATATTAATCGGTCGGTGTAGGTACACCATGATTGTTTCACGCTCTTTAAACAGTTAATAATATATAAGGGCATCATCTATTATGAACTCTTAAAAGCTGATTACGATATATGTATGTATGTTTGCCTAAAAATCCTCAAAATACCACAAGTTCATCCAATACCAATACGGCAACACCGAAAATGTGAAAAGTACAACAGCGGCAACATTAAATATCAAACAGAAATTGATATTTCTACCGGAGTTTCACCTTCAAAGTTAAGATACCTTTTTTTGTCCAGTCGAGTCTCAGCAATCACACAAGATCTATGTATGTATGTATGTATACATGTGTATGTACAGAAACTCCATCAATCAATGAAAAAATACTGCGCATTTCACAGTTGAAAACAAAAAAGAAAAGTTGCGATAATCGAGTCACAAAATTGTCTAGAGTACAACATCGGTGCTCATCGAGAGAAATGTATTTGTGTGGGTATATTAATATGTATCAAAACCAGCGATGCCAACTATTTATAACCCAAACCTTTACCTTTCTAAAAACGCGCTAGAACGCGCTAAGTTACAGCATTGTCAACTATTTATAGCCAAAACGCGCTAGTGTCCTACGCGCTAAATTAAATTTTAATAAAAGTCGATGTATGTATTAGTAAACGCAATTAATTTTTTTTAGTAACCTTTTTTCAGATTTTGCAATATTAATTCTTCGAAATTATATCCTAAATAACTAAAATCATTTAATATAGAATCAGAATCGCCTTCCAAATAATCGAAATCCTTAGTTGTTATTTTAATTTTATTTGTTTAACTTTGTAACAACTTATATAAATTGTCGTATAGTTTTGCAATTCAAATGCTTTTTGTACTTCAGCTAGAATAGATGCTTAATAAATTATATACACGAGTACGAGTACATATTTTTAATTGTGAAATTTCAAATTCAAATTTTCCATTTACAGTATTAAAATGCGTTTTTAATGCCAACCACAGTCAAGGGAATTTTAATTGTGACAGCTGAATCATTAATCATTTTAAAAGTTTTTAAAGCAGTTTTGGATACTAGAAAATTGTTAAATTTATAAAAAAAAAATATGTAAAAAAAGATATTGAGCTGAAATGATGTTATTGACTTTATTCAAAACGCCTTAATTTAGTACGTTTTTTATTAAATTGGTATCGCTAACAAGAACCCATTAAAGCTCGGCTCGTCGGTGTCGGTGTTAACTACATTGGTATAATAGGCGAGGAGTTACGGTACTCAAATGTTGCTTAAGGCGAGGTCGTATTGAGCGTTGCTGTCAGTTTTGAAGAAATCAATTCGAAATTAAAAAAAAACTACTTATGCAGCTATTCCTGAAAACCACAGACATACTCCCATTTATGCTTAGTAATTCACTGATGGGAGTTCAAAATTCGGCAGAGCATGATATAATATTCTAATTTTGATTTAAAATAACACACAATGAATTGTTTTCTTTTAATTTGCTTTATTTTTGCATTTGCCCTTTATTTTTTAATTGCATACTTTTGTGTCTTCTATTTATCAGCTTTTAAATACAGTGGAGGCTAGAAAAAGTTAAGTCGTAGAAAAGTTAAGTATATGGAAAAGTTAAGCAGCTTTTATTCACCATTGGTGACTTCAAAAAGTTAAGTAATTCTCAACTTTTCTGAGACAATTTTTGTATATATAGTTTTTTTCTCTTTCTAAGATGATCTCAACTTTTGTATGTAAATCCTCGAATACATATTTATATATATAGTGAGTCATATACGCCTGTATAAATGCAAAAATAAAACCGTTACCGTTATATATATTTTTTTTGTGAACTTTATATGCATAATGTAGTTGCTTTCATCAGTTGGTTGTAAAAGAAATTAGTCGTAGAATTTGTTTTGTTCTGATTGCAACAATGTTAGCAGCAGGGAAGCAAAAAAGGTTGTCAGTCGGCGAAAAATGCAAGATTTAAAAAAAAAATTAGATGAAGGCATTCAAAACAGTAATAAATATGTATGTATGTATACATGTATATACATACATATGTACATATAATTCTAATTGACAATTAAAAAATAAATAAACAATGTACAAATACACATATAACCTCTTGAAATTTTCATACTACGGAAAAGTTAAGATTTCGGAAAAGTTCATCACCCCCAACTTTTTTGAGCCTCCACTGTACATATAATATGTACGAGTACTTTTTTAATTTTTGCATTAGTCTTTTGTTTTGCTCATTTATGTTACACAATTTTTTATTATTTAAATTTTAATTAATATTTGTATAGTTAATAAATATCTAACAATATAAATGATTATATTTAAATAAATGAATATTCGGGAAATTTGCCTCTAACAAAGCCTCTAAAGGAATTTGTCATGCCATGCTACGTAGTACGTACAAATGTATTTCATTATGTTCGTATTTCATAGAATATTTATTGAAGTTTATTCATACATAAAAACATTTCTTTTTTTTTGTAAATTAAATATTATTCTATTATAATGCGTTAAATTAGTTGGTTTTTTTTTACTATGTACAAGAATACAAAAGCAATGTTTTGTAAAAGAGAATGAAAATTAAAAAAAGAGAATTACTGCACTAGAATCAAAATTTATCCAGCCCTGTGTTTGTGGTGTTAATTGTTTTACATAATTTTTAATTAAATTTCAATTCTAGTTTCGCCTTATGCAATAGTTATACATATTTAATTTTATAATAATACGAGTAGTTTAATGTTTTAAAACATTCATGTATTTTATAAATATACATAGAAATATTTATGAAGAGTTTTTATTTTATTTTATTTATTATTTGATGATATTCGTTATATCTTGTTTTTTTTTACAAAATTTTGTTGAAAGGAAAGTCAATATTGCATGTGTGTACATGTGTGTGTGTGTGTGTATGAATGTGTATGTGTACAAGTATTTGCATACTATCTCTTTATGAAGCTGTTCTGCTATTCTGGAAAGTATATGTATGTACATTTTATTCTTCATTATTTTCATCAACATCATTATCGTTATCAACATTCTCATCATCAGTGTCATCATTGCGGTCGTTTTTAAGAAAAGCGGCATCAGTAGTATCACTTGCATCATTGTTATCATTAATTACAGAATTTGTTAAATAAAACATTGTCTTACTGTAAATAGACAGTGGTGTAGAAAAAAATCGCATTATATTAATAATATTTATTATAATAGCATTAAATATTTTAAATACCCTTCAACCTTAACTGCAATTTAATCAGGCTAAAGCCCAAGAAAATTATACTTGGTGTTTTTTTCTTTGGGAACTGTTACAATTAAGTTTGACATTAGTTAACGCACTAATAATCCCAAATTATTATTTTACTTATTCAGTAATATATTTTTTTTATTAAAAATACATACATATGTATGTAGATGGAAAATTATAGGTAGTTATTCTGTCAAACACTAGCATAACCCTCATCATCAGCATTCACGTGTTTGGCCCATTGCGTGTGGTGTCACTTACAGAACATTTCAGTGCACGGATGGAAATCATGGTACAATTGTACTTTTTATGGT
Organism: Tachina lurida; assembly: GCA_944452675.1. Taxonomy (NCBI): domain Eukaryota; kingdom Metazoa; phylum Arthropoda; class Insecta; order Diptera; family Tachinidae; genus Tachina; species Tachina lurida. The sequence goes on from OX101756.1 coordinate 122,133,212, forward strand.
ACATTTTTGACCTCGTTGGTACCGTCGTACTACCGCGAGTTACTGGGTACAATTTAAAAATGCCTATGTTGTCTTTAATTTTTTTTTGTGTGTGTTTTATTTTAGACGGCCAGCTTCTCTGTTTTTGTTGCAATGCTGTTGTCAAGGCAAATTCATGAACCAGGTGGTGTTAAGTCTACAACAAAAACATCTGTCTAGTACTTAAACTGTACCAGTTAACTTGACAGCACCTCGTACATGAACTCGCCTTGGCTGTGGTTATATTTATTTTGTTAACTACATATCGCTCCTTTACTTCAATAGTGTGTTTTAGGTTTTATCGCGCATTTTTTATGCGCATAACTTAGCTTTTATAGTGCATGAAAATAACATGCCTGTTAATAAGCAAAATTTGTAAAATAACCGATCTCTAACAAGTCAAATCTACGAATGTACCGTTATGAATATAATATTTTATTTTTTTATGTTATTTTTCATTTTTTTTACTAAATTTTTACACACATTTTTTGTTAAGTTTCTGCTTTTTATTACTTACTTCTGAATTTTTACACATTTCTTTTACGTTTCCGTTCTTATTAATAAATATTAAAAAAAATTGTGCCGTCATTGTCCAAAAAGTACATTTTGCTTTCACAGTTGGTACAAAATCCAAGAAGTCATTTTCCTTCCCTGTTTCAGTGTTATATATTTAATTTTTTTTCAATGCAAATATAATACCTGAATTGTTTTCTTTAAATTTTGAGTTTCTTTAAATTTTTTTTTGTAAAATGAGATCAAAATTTTAACATTACCGAAATAGTCTTGCCATTTTAAATTAGTAATAGTAAATTAAATTAAACAGATAAACATTAAATACGATATTAAGCTTTCATTCGTTTGTTAAATCTTGCAACCCTGTTATAATTTGAAATGTATTTAATTAGTGCTGCCCACTTAGAGAAATGTACTTGAGTATTTAATTTGTGTATGTTCAAGACCAAAAAACAATGCTCTATCAAGATGCTTTGTTGAAATGAAATTGTTAATTATTTTTTTATGAATTGAACACATTAACGACAGCAGGCTACCGACCACAACCTGTCAAATATAGAATACATATGTATGTGTAGGAAGACGTATCTAACTAGGTGGTAGCCCTATTTTATGTAGTAATTTTGTGCTTTATATCTGACGAATGTCAAAAACTTCTTTTTGGTTTGGTTTTGGTACAATTAGTTTTGTGCTTTTGACGATACTCAGTTATTTACACAACTATGTTTTGCCGTATTTTTGTACATCAAATTAGTTGCCTGGTATAATTTCATTGTGGTATATGAACATTACCATTTTCTGGACAACACGACTACATATACATATATATATATATATATTTCATATGCTTATAACTTCAAATAAGATGGGTGCACATAAATGATATTGTATAAAATCGAACAATACCCACAAGCTCTTAGCCAAAGTGTTGGGTTCAAATATGTGACCTTTATCTCATAACCTTCTTCTGAAGCCTAAATTGAGATATGATTCGAAATAAAAATGAAATTCTTTGTTCTAACTAGAACCTATGTAAGTGCCCAAAACTGAGAACGCCGATTTCACCTGATAGGCAACTCGTCGTTAAGGTCTTGAAGCATAATGGCTATCAACCATAACTTTATTTAAACATTTGTCCATGTTGAAGGGTATTCAATATTCATTATATATTTCACAATCTCTCTTACGACACACAAAAAGGAAAAAAGGAAATAAAATTGTCATGTTCTCTAACCTTTTAACTTACATGCTGTTACAACGGTAATAATTTTGTAATCCAGTATAAACACAAGACATGTAGGCGTAGGGTGGCAAGGATGTTGATGGCGATGATGATGATGAAGTTTGATGTGGCAGCACATGATTTGTATTGAAATCATCGTTAAACTGTTGCTGCTGCTGTTGTTGTTGTTGTTGTTGTTGTGGTATGGGCTTACTGCTCAATTGTGTTCCAGTTGAGATTTCTGAAATCAAAGCTTGTTCATACGGTGTCGATAACAATGGCACGAGTATAGAATTATCATTTATATTTTTGTTATTATCTGTATTGATTTTTTGTAAAAAATCCATACCCGCTCTTTTGCCGTAACGCGAACTCAAGAAAAATCTATCGTTACGTGGTACAACATTTAAGCGGCGTGTCTTTGAGGTGGCAAACACAGATGAACCTGATGATGTTGAACCCGATCTGCCATAACGACTGCCAACAAAGAATGATGGTCGTTTGTGAAATGTTAACGCATCTACTTGAATTACGTGGCAGTTAGAAATGGAAACAGAAATCGAAAGGAGAAATAAATGTAAGGAAAACATGTTAAAAAAAGCTAAGTTCTTGTTTTCAGAAAAAAAAAAATTAATAGAGTTTGGCTTTTAATTACAAGCTAGTTGGTTATTTGATAAGTTTTATAAATAGTAAATAGGTACTCGTATTTTAGTTTTTACATTTTTGCTTCAAATTTTAGTTTGTTTGTGTAATTTCACAAAAATAAATTTTTAATTTAAAATTAAACATACATACTTACATATGTACTTATTTAACCTAGAAATGGTACGTACAGTGGGTTCATTCTAAGAAATTATGTTAATAAATTTGTATTTTATTACAATGGTATTAAGCAAGATGCTATAAAAGTTTCTAAGCTTTCCAAAAAGTTAATTTTTTGTTCTTAAGTAAAGCTATAGGATGTCAACTACTTTGGGTTCTTGAAATTACAATGTAGTTAAGAATATATTTATCAAGGCGAATTCAGTATCAGATGATAATCAGCTGCTGATGCCAAATTGAGCAATTTGAACCAAAATGTCAAAATTTGCTTGGACATCTTTTGACAGATTGATTTTGTAGCACAGTCAACTACATGTTGTTTTTTGTGTTGTTAAATTGTTGTAGGGAAGAGATCACCTGATACTGAATACGCCTTGATATTTATGTATCGCCATAATTTTTGCGTTGCGTGTAAAAAATGTAGTCAGGTGGGGGGAGGGTTCCCAGTACAGAAATGATTATACCATACATAATTCAAATGAAATAATTTTCAATTAGCATTTTGTGGAAAAAATATTTTATCTAATTTGAGACAAAAAAGAAATGTGTTACCAAGATGTACATTAACGTTTTAATTAATAAATATTACTAAAATGACCATTAAATCATTTTCTTTCAGTATTGGAGTTATGCTACTTTCTTTAATAGCATATGCATATTTGAGAACATATACAAACAGTCATATAAAAAAATATATAAAAGAAATACATACATATCTACATAAGTATGTACTTCCTACTTACCTTGTTTTGTGTCTGTGGGATTATCAATAAATTGATCTGTGGGCTCCAAACTACATTTAACCACCATAAAACAGAATGAAAGCAATAAAATTGTTGACTGCCAAAAGACTTTCACATAAACCATTTCGAGTAGTCGAAATATGTGTGTGTATATGTAAATACAAGAATTTAGTATGAAGAAGTCAAAGTCCTTAAAACCAAAATGGGCTTAACCGTTGAAGCGGCTGGCAGCAAGACTGCAATAAAAATTAATATATTTATATGCAACATTTAAAGGAGATTTAAAGACGGATAAATATTTGTATTCATGTGTGTGTACCCAGCAAAAAATTTCAAAAAAGGTAATCGGGTTCGGAATTAAGCATTTTTGGTGGAAGCTGTTCCTTACTGGATTACCAACTTAATGATTTTAACAAGGCGTGAGACTAAAATAATCGATTCTTGAGAAATACTTACTTTTTTTATTTGGCAATTTGTTCATGTAATCTATTTAATCTAAAAAAAATGATTCTCCCCATTTAGCAACTTGTACATAATTTTTTTAAATTTTAGGTAATGTGATTTGTAAGCGACTAATGAAATTTGGTAATCAGAAAAGTAAGTCATTATATGGCAAGTAGTTCTGATGGTAATGTGTAATTTTTTGCTGGGTATGTGTACACTTTAAAATATTAAAAATTGCTTAAATCTATAATATTAATAAATAAGGTAATATTTCATAATGCCCACGAACATTAAAGATAAGCCAATCGAATATAAGTTTAGGGAGTTAGAGGCAGTAAAAGTTACTACTACAATACATATCGCTCATTTACTCAAATAACGTCATAAGTAAAAAAAAACTAGTATGCCAGAAAACGGGTTTGAAGTTTTTCTTTTTTTCTTTTTTCTCAAGAGAAATTCTTCACAATACGAAAAACGATATGAGGATTAATTCTGCATCACTAACTCAAAAATTCCACTTTTTGAGTTATGACGAATGCGGAGGTATAAATATTTCTTTGATTATTACAAGTTATTTTTAACCTAAAAGTTATCGATAAGCTAATAGTGGGCTTATCTTACCGTTAACTTTAAGTATTTGATGCTGCCATATTTTCTGCTGAGCATAAGGCAACTTCAACAACAGTTTTTTTTTTGTCAGAAATACAAATTTGAATTATTTTAAATTTTGAACTGAAGCTATTTTAAAGAAATCAGAATAAGTCCCAGTCCAGACTTGCAATTTTTGTTGCAGCAACTTTTTATTTTTTAGCGCAAAAGAGCGAGAGAGGAATACAAAAAGTATATATTTCTATTTCAACACTCTCACACATATTCAAGAATTGCTGCAACAAAAATTGCAAGCCTGGACCGACACTAACACAAATCAAAATAATAGAAATACGTAGTGCTGCCACAATACAATAAATTCAGTAAAGTGCGACTTTGACTCGCGCACGAAGGGTTCCGTACGTTGGCTTTGATAATTTTTTTAATACAGTTTTTTTTACGTTTTTTCAGCTGAAATAATTTTTTTTTATTATTTTTCGCTTTTTTCTCGTTTTGGCGATTTTTTTAATTTTGGCGATTTTTTTTTTAATTTTGGCGATTTTTTTAATTTTGGCGATTTTTTTCATTTTGGCGATTTTTTTCATTTTGGCGATTTTTTTTTCATTTTGGCAATTTTTTTAATTTTGGCGATTTTTTTAATTTTGGCGATTTTTTCATTTTGGCGATTTTTTTTTCATTTTGACGATTTTTTCATTTTGGCGATTTTTCCGGTTTTTCGCGATTTATTTTCGATTTAGAAATTTTTTTTAATTTGGTGCTTTTTTTCGTTTTGGCGATTTTTTTTCGGTTTGGCGATTTTATAGTTTTGAGATTTTTTTGTTTTACCGTTTTTGAAAATTTCAAGAAGTTTGCTCTTACGGTTTCCAAGATACAGCAAGTTATCAAAATTACATAGTCAAAATTACATTAACTGATGGTACACCCTCTAATTAAAATTTTTTAAATTTTAGTGTTAATTGTTGTAGTCTGTATAAAAATACACTAACTTTATAAATTTCAAGTGCATATACATACAATTGTATGTATATTACATGGGATTTTAACATTTTTCGTTGCTCGTTTTGGCACACCCTTTAATTTCCAACTCTCATGTATTTGTTGTTGTAGCGGCCAAGGGTCTACACACTCTGTCCAAATTTCAGGTCCGTAGCTCTTACGGTTCTCGAGAAAATACCCTGTGACAGACAGACGGACAGACGGACAGACGGACAGACGGACAGACGGACAGACGGCCAGACGGACAGACGGACAGCGTAGCGAAAACAATAGGGTTCCTTTTTCACCTTTGGTGTACGGAACCCTAAAAATTATAATCTTTATATATACGGTCAATTGTACTAATGGAAATATCTCTTTTATACACGCAAAGTGTACTTTGCAAAGTCTTAAATTGGCAGACAGATGGAGGAATACTATCTCTTCCTGTCTTTCTCCCAGCTGAATTAAGACTGCCAAAGTGAAAGTTTACTACGTGTCTAAAAGGGGTAAAACATGGAAAAGCTACTTTTTGATTCACTTTAGCTAAAGCTAACTTTAAGTTGTAATAATGATATTGAACAATACAAATACAACAACAAAATATATGTATAGTAACTTAGTCTAACCCATGAACCCCGCCCCACCATCCTATCAAGGCACACCAAATTTTTTATAATGAAATGCATTCTTATGATTTGAATTACATTTTTTTTATATATTTTGACACTTATTCGAAATTGGGTTCTGAGAAATAAAAATGTTTTCAGGCCATGATTAAGTGACTTCGAAACGATTTTAAACATATACTTTTCTATCAAAACTACCCAACGTGACGTATAGATTCTGGCACTAGTTTGAAAAAAATTACTTTGGTGAAAGGTAGTTGCCATTAGATGTTAGATGTAGCAACCTTGTAAGATGTGTGTTTTAATTTTCTTGGCGGGATGCTGTTTATGCCCTATGCTCCTTATAGGAACTAAAGGATCAAATATATACATACATAGTATATGTGTACAAATATATGTATATGCTGCTTAGTATTTTTTGAGCCAGCAAAAATAAGAAAATATAAAATTTTTATGAAAGAAGTTTGCTGCGCAAGTGAAATATTAGTTTGGGGAAAAATTGCCAACAATTCCCCAAAAACAAAAACACAAACTATTAACTTGACAGCACCCGTTCAAAAATACTAATGCGGCAACACTTTAAAGAAATGTTTCTTCCACTTGTTTTCACATACATATGTACATACATCTGAAACCATGATTCGAGTTGAAAAAAAGCCAGCCAATGTAGTGATGATAAAGTAAGAAAATAAAAAACATGTTGATCATTGAGATCTTATTTCAACTATGATATTAGTTGAGCCTCTCTCATTTGTTTAAGTGAAAGTTTAATATAATTTTTGTGTAAGGGAACCTTTATGACGATCTGCATTAGCAACATTGAAATTCACATACCCAGGTAGCATTTTGTATCATAATCCAATCGTTTCCGAATCAGCTTGACGGCGGCTCATTTTTCGATCATAAATGATACTCCCGTTGTGAGAAAATGGTACCCTACAGATGAATCATACCAAAGAATCAGTTATGATACGATTTGCTGATTGTTTTTGAGTAATTTTCATATTAAATCATTTAAATCACCTTTTTGCGGTTTGCATGATGTTCCTCTATTTTCAAGAAATCATTATTTGATCATATAGATAAATCATAAGTGAATCCTCTTTCAATCGCCCAAGTGATAAATCACTTTTTAATCATCAAAAGCGATCTGTAGAGAATCATATAAGATATTTCTGCCAAAAATGATCACCCAAATGCTAGCTGGGTAGGATCTAGTTAACCTCTCAATAATCAATTTCAATGTATTTTAATGGCCGTGGTACACTTTCCTACACAATCGCACGATTTACTAAAAAATACAACCCTGATCTGATGAATTGTTATTATCTTTTGAACATTTTCATAGACTTCATTATACCAGGGTTGTATTTGTTAGTAAATCGTGCGATTGTGTAGGATAGTGTATCACAGCCTTAAGAAGCAATTATGGCCCCTATTATGATTTAGAACTAAATTAATAGTTGAGTTGTAGTTTCCAACGGCCTTATGTACAATCAAAAATTGTCATGAAGTTAGCAAAAGTGACAAAACTGAACTACGTGTTGACGAGTTCCTCTATACAATTTTACATTAAAAATCACCGCATAATGTAATTTCAATACGCGATTATATCCTAGCATAATTTTCAAATTGTATGGCAAAATACGTTAAGACCATGTTCAATTTTGCCATTTATGCTAACTTCATGCCAGTTTTTGATTATACATAAGGCCGCAAATTTTTATTATGGATTACAACTTTTTTCACCATGAGACAACTGCTTTTTATCAGTTGTAGTTTGGGTTTTATTTCGAATGTTGTATTAGTTTTGCTCCAGTATTCCAGACGCCAACCAATCCCATTTATCAACCAATATTGTTGCTATGCTCATAAAACATGCAATCTAAAAAAATAATACAAGACCAAAACTAAAAATATTTTTAATGGATATTATGGTTTTAAAAAACATAGCGTAGATAAGAACCTTTTATTTTCTAGAATTGTTTCGAAGACAACTAAAATTAGTTGTAATACGGAATACCAAAAACAGTTATGTTGTTTTAAAGTTAAGTTGTTACAATTACAACTAAGCTTAGTTGAGTTGTAAACCGTAATAGGGGCATAATATTTTCTTCTATGAATGAGTCTGCTCCTTCGCTTAAGACTATAAAATATTGGAAGGCAGAGCTTAAACGTGCTGCCAAGGCGTATAACCTACTGCTCAACCAATTGAGGTGTCCTTGCCAGAAACGGTTAAGAAAATCTACAAAATATTATTGGATGATGGTCATCTGAAGCTGAGTAAGCTAGCTGCAGTCATCGGCATACCAAAAAGTGCTATATACGAGTATGAAGATGTGAGAAAGGTGTAAGCAAGATGAATTTAATATTTATGTAATAGTTCGTAAGCAATTTGTATTTTTACAATGTATTTTTGCTCCTATATATATTTTATGTTGCATTTTCTTTCGATCCAGAAATTTCACACTCATTAAGCTGGAATCATTAATGAAAATTGAAAATAATCTCACTCACTCTGCACACACTCTCATCACCACCTGCTTAATGTGTTGTTTTTGGTTGTGGCCACTTATTGTGGCCAACAAACTTGAAGTTCTGCTCAAAATACACAATTCCTATGGAAATGTATGCATGCAAACATATTATAAACTCAAGTATAACAAACCGTCTCACACTCAATAAATACCTGCTTTTCGTTTAACTATCATTTTGCTTTAATGGAATTGCTTTGATAAGCAATTGCTGCCTGCATTGGCTTTCATAATGGGACAGACAACAATAAAAGAGCAGTACAGCCAGCAGACAACCAGATGGATAATGAAATAATAAAAACTTCAATGTAATTACTACTGGCAATTATGAGACAAAGTTAATTTTTTTGTTTCTTTTAAAAGAAACATAAAATGTAGGTTGATGTTGATGTTGATGTTGCTTGGCGCAACCTACTGCAAATTATGTTGTTATGAGTGGAAAAAAGGGTTCACAATGGTCAAGTATTGGCAATCAGGCTTAAAAGAAGGACACGTGCAGCTTATAAGGAAACAAAAATTAACAACATTTACAAAGTTTAATGGAAGGTGGTATACAAATATTTATGCACTTGAATCGATACATTGATTTTTAAAAAGTACATATCGTTCATTTACTTCAATAGTGTCATAACTCAAAAAAACCAGTTTTGCAGAAAACGCGTTTTAAGTTTTCAATTTGCATACAACTCAAGGAAGACATGAAAAAATATTTTTCTCCCAGGAAGTGATGGTGCAAACTGTTTATATGAAGATAAAATACGAAATTTTAGAAATATTAAAGTATACTCTTTATGATGACTATGATTATGAGCCGATGTTTATGAAATATTTAATTGTAACAACAATGCCACAACAATTTATTTTCTCCTTTTGTGTGTAAGCAACTTAAAGCGCTATAAAGTAAATATTATTGCGAAATGTCTAGACCATGGTAAAATTGTAATTGTACTATGGTCTAGACTACCCGCAGCCTACTTTTCTTATGTTCAAAAATCGTTTAAATTAAGTTTTATGTATATCTCCCCAAATCATTTAAGTTGACAAAATAAGCCGACAGTTTATCTAAATCAAAAAAACTTTAATGTGATTTTTTGGCCATTTCAATTAATTAAAAAGACATTAACGATCAGAAAGATTCTTTGCAAAAACACAAACGAGAGAGAGCAGAGTATTTGAAAAAAATAATTAAAATTAACTATTAGCCATAAATCAGGTATTGAAAGCCATGAATACTCTTTAATATTCACAAAGTGTTATCCACTGTTTTTTTAAAGGCATTTTAAATTAATTGAAATTTACCTAACATTTAATAAACATTAAAAATTAGGAGTGAATTTGCAGACAGAAAATAATTTCGTTTGGTTTATATTCTTAAATGTATTTAAAAGAACAAAATACTTAAGTACAACATAACCTAAATATTATGTATGAAACTATTTTATATTTCTAATGATTCTGTTTAATTTAGACACTCCTCATAAAGGAATGAAAAATAACTTAACACTAAATATGCGTGGCACTTAACTGGTTTCTATTTTTTTTTATTTTAAGTTTTCATTATATCTATTCCCACAACAAACTCTTCATTTTCACACTTGCTGAGCTTACAGTGATGTTCAAAATAGAAGTTAACAAACTTCAGTTGAAAAACACTTTAACTTCACATATTAATAACTTGTGGGTTACACGATCAAGTTTTTCTTTTCAAGTTTCAATACACTCACACTGTTTTACTAATACAGCAATACTTTTTAAAACTTTTAGCGAACTTGCTTGAAAACTTTCTATACAGCTTGTGTTTCAATTTACGGGAAATAAAACGGTATATTACATTTTTCTTGGCGATGCCACCTGGATAAACGAACTTGCTTTTAACTGGCGTGATCTCAATTCAGCAGCTGAAGATCAGCTGTTAGTGTCAAATCAAAGCAAAATGCTCAGAAATTTTCTGACAGCAGGAAATTTTACACTAACAAATATAAAGGCAAATATGTAGAGTTGCAAAACGAGACCACCTGGTACCAAATTTGCCTTGATCGCAGCTATCAATTCACATGAACTTTGTCGCGATGTATGAGTTAAAAACTTGTAAGAAAAACTTGAACCTGTGGCTGATATATTAAGTGCCCAAGACCCAGATTTTGTAACGGTGAATCTTAAAGTGTTCACCAATTTCGGTGTTCACTTTTAATTTGTGCGTCCGCAATGATGAGAATGAAGTGTTTTGACAGTTATAGTGAACACTAGAGTAAAAAATATTCACTGGAAAAAGTGCGCGTGAATTGTGAACACTCAAATTGGTGAACACATAATAATTCATCAATGCGAGATCCAGCCCTAAATAAACTCATAAATAACATAGTTGTGTGCGAGCAGTCGTATTTTTTCGGCTGCATGCATGCGGTATTGGCAGCGATTGTTGAAAAAATAGGTTAGGTTGAAAAAAGGCCAAGCAATGTTTATCTAATCCATTGGGAATTACACTTTTGCTCTTAGAGAATATAACTCGTATTATTTTCACTTGTTAACAGTCTTGTGAATTCGTATACTAGAATACATACTATTAATTTGTATTTTCTAAATTTCAACTTGAACAGGTGTAGCATGTGTTTTAACAACTGATCTCACAAGAAAACATGTGAAAACCATGTGAAAGCCAGAACATAGACGTATATGATAGTTAATTAATTGTATTGTATTGTATTTTCAGAACTTAATTCTTCAAGTTTTATTTTTACCATTTTTAATATTAGGTGTGTTTTATTCGAAACTTAATTTTAAGCAGTTATAGCTATAACTACTTAATAAGTTTATACACACTTAAATTTGTTCTGAATATTTATATAAACTTTGATTAAAACATACCTATTATAAGAATCAAGCTTAAAAAATTAAATAGATTATTATTATATTTTATAATAATAAATCTTGTTTGTTGTAGATTTTTTTTGTAAAAAAAATTGTGAAGAACTCCAAAAATTTTTAGAAGGGCAGAGATAACTTGTTGTTGTTTGTACATCCTAAATATATTGATAGTGATATAAAGTAGAAATATTAGAACTAATAATGGATATAAGACAAATGTCTATATCTGTGAATATTATCCATTTTTTTCAGCAAAACATCGGTTATCAAGGGTCGCAAGTCTGACTACAAAATGCACCAACAGTAAATTTGTTATCTGCGAATATATAAATATTGTTTTAGATTTTACAAGCTGTATTTATTTGAAAATAAATTTTTGCAAACAGAATTCGTTGTTCGCAAATGAAAAGTGCATATCATGGAATATCATCATATGACAGCTAGTTTTCATCCTCAGCTCGAATTTGCCCACTCTTGCTACATATGTAAATATGTACATATATTCCAAATAAAGTAGTTTGAAATACATACGGTAATTTTATTATATTCAAACTGAAAATAACAAGTTAAATAAGCCGAAATAGAAAAAAACGATCAATTAAAAATTAAAATAAACTTCGCACGTTCATATCAACAGATTACTTTAAAATTACAGCTAAATTTATGTATATCAACAAATAAACGCATGTTTTTTAAAATCATAATAGTTACGGTTTTTACAGTTTGTATTTTGTTAACATTTCTGGCAACACTGCTTGGCTGACTTATTTAATATATTTGTTAAGTGTGCGTGTGTGTTTATGTATATCGTTTAATTTTAACTACTGATGCTCCCACATTCTATCACACACTCTTAAATATGCTTGCATTAAATATAAACAAACTAACAGTAATTTTTTTATATCATTATCAAGTCATGTCAGGTAAAAAATCTCTAGTGTATTGTAGACAACCAACAACTACACGATTTAAAAAGAGACACAAAAATTTCCGTTAAATTTAAATGACTTCATTGATATGAATATGTTTTGGGTATTTGTGTGCGTGTGTGTACATTTTGTTGTAGTATTATTAATGTGAAATTAATTAAATACATACCTACATAGTTAAAGCAAATGTAATTATGTTAAATTAGTTTAAACGGTTAGTAAAATAAAGAGAAAAGTGGGATAGGGCAGAATAACATATTTATGTACATACATTCGTATATTACATATTCCCAGAAATGAGTGAGGACTGTCGCTTTCTACTGGGAATAATTATGCGCAATAATTTTAAAATTAAATTAATTAAAATACCTAATTTTTTAAAGTAATAATAAAACGAAATAAAAACTTCAGCTTTATTTATAAAAATTATTAAGATTTTTTTAAAAGAAAATTTTTTTCTGAAAATTTGTCTTAAAAATCCTTTATAAAGGCTTAATAATTTTTATAATAAGCCTGTATAATTTCAAAACAAATCTGCTTTAAAAAGTAATGTTTTTGTTTTTTTCCTTTTGTTGTGTAATTTTTTATATTCTTACATTCAACTGACATACATATATACATTCGAAATCATGACAAAATTGCAAAATCCAAAGCACAGTTGCGCTATGTCGCATTTCAACTTAAAGCCTAAAGCACTGCTTGCCAATTTTTATTAGCTAATTTTTTTATTATAACCGACCTAGGTTATGTTAGGTTAGGTTAGGTTAGGTTAGGAAGGGTGGTGCCTACCGCACCTCCACTCGGAGACCCAACTGGGTCCATTGTGATTCCCTTCTATTGCCCATTACTGGTAATATTTACCCTTCCCATTTTAAGCCAGAAGAGACCCTATTATCCTAGTTTACACTTACCGACATCAGTGATGCTTTCATGGAAACGTCTGCTCAGCCATCTAAGCCTATGACGTTGCAGCTTTGGGCAGTGACAGATAATATGTTCAATGGTTTCTAACAACATAAAAATTTTAAATCCTCTTTGTTTGGCTTATTCCGGTTTGTTCAGATTGCATATAATATTATTGAATGAGTGTTTCGATACCAATATATAGAAATTGCCTGCCTGCGAGTAAGTTTATTTGCTAAACACTTTTTTAAATTCTTGCAGAATTTTCTTAAGTATTGATGATGCTGCTTAAGGCCGTTTCACACTATAATACAAGTATTAATACTTTTGTGGAAAATGCAACTCTGACATGTTGAGATGTTCTTGTCTTTTGAAATTTATGAAACAGAAATTAGATTACGGATCAAAAGTATTATTAATACTTGTATTATAGTGTGAAACGGCCTTTAGGCAGAACACGTTTGTTGAAAAAAAATTTTATGATTTTTTTTAATAAACTAAGTAATTTGTCGAACTAAACTATGTATTTACTAATTATATTCTACAGTTTAACAAATTATAAAAAATCTGAACATTTATGGAATTTATTAAACAAAAAGCCTAAATAGCTAAAAAAAAGTAAGACTGCTTTCCAGGAAAGAAAAGGCCATGAGACCATTTTTTTTTAAATTGCAAGTGCAAAAATAATTATGATAAATCTTTAATATAATGTTCTTAGAAGTCCCTTTAAGATACTTCAGTGGCAGGTGTGTTATAAATAACAACAAAGTAACTGCTGCTGTCAGAGATTTTGTAATCCATTTAAAACCCCATTGTAAGCACTAAAAATAATCAATTAGTTAAAATTAACCATGTTGATGTACTATATTAAAACTTTTAAATGATTCGCTTTTAATAATCTAAACAACTAATTAACTTTGGTTGAACTTTGATGAAAACTTCTCAAAAACAAGCAGGGAAAATAATTATTACAGCAGAGTTATAAGTTTAAAAATATAATGTAACCCTTAATAATAAATTCGGGTTATAAATAAGCAAGTAAAAATGTTACTACAAAATAAACAAGAAAAAAAAGAATTACAAAAAAGTTGTAACTGCTGCACATACATAAATTGGGCAATAAAGAATTTAAATTGGTGTAACAAGTCACAAACACAAGCCAAACAAATTGTGATGACAATTACTACGTGACCTCAGTTCCACACATCCCAACACACGTACATATTTATTTCAAAAGAAATACGTACATTTTAATATATATATTCATGTATTTATGAATGTGTGAACTTATATCAGGGAGTTGAAGTTGTAAAAACATTTTTGATAAAAAATACTTAAAAACATATGTAGAAAGAAATCAAATTTGTTTGTTTTTTCTTATATTTCACATGAAAAAGAAATTGATGTCTTTATTTTATGGTATTCACTGGCGTAGCTAGGAACTTTCTTTAGAGGAAGGGGAAAGTTTGCAAACTGTTATTTTATTTTCTTTTAAGAAACTTGAATTAAATTTAGTCATACATTCAATTAAATGTATTATGATTTTAAATGGCAATGAGGGGTGGGCTATGGAGTAAATTAGCTGTCAAATAATGAAATATCAATAATTGAGCAACCATACGTTGACATTTGAAAACTTTGCTGCTAAAATAGGTTTCACAAAGCTCAGAAGTAGTGCTTGAAGCACAAGTATCTTAAGAATAAAGTGACTGTATGGAAAAAAAAAAAAGCACCGTGACCGAGAATTTTAATTTTTTTTTTGACATTACAAATTTTTTATTTCGGCAAGAAATAGAAAATCAACTTTGTCTTCAATCCAGCTTAAAACAATAGTTTTAATTAAAAGGCCTTAGAACGAAGTGTGTTTTCACGCGTGTGATGGCGTGAGCTTGAGTGACAAACTATTTTTTTTTGTTTTAAGCTTAAAAATGTTCGACAATTTTGATTTATTGTCACTTTATGGAGTGTTTTGTGTGTAATTTCAAATAACGATTTATAGTGCATTTACACTTGCACAAAATCTAGCAGATTTTAATTAATATCTTTATGAAAATCTATACCGTTCACAACAACTTTTTTTAAATTTGTGAAGTTTTTTTTTGCAGCTAAAACAAAGCCCTTTAACTAAAAAATTTCTAAACCTACAACCAAACAACTTCAATGTAGCCAATTCATACACCTTTTTAAGCAGACCGTAGCTAATTCACTCATCTTTTTTATAAATATGTATGTTGTGCAGGGTAGTAAAAAATAAACAAAAATATTAGATTTTGATTAAATTTGCTACAAATCTACTGCTAAAATAGATTTTGTTTTGTATGGGAAATATAGTAAAAAGCAGCAAGATTTAGCTCGAAATCTTGTAAGTACTAGATTTCGAAACAATGTAAATGCCCTATTAGTGTAGTAAAGATTGACATAATAAAAATTTATTGTTTTTGAAAATTTAGTAAATTGAAAATAATGTGGAAAGTTGGTGTATTAATAATATTAGTCAAAAGTTGTCACGCGTGAGAGGGCGTGAGGAATTGCTTGATGAGGTCTACAACATCGCTTCATTACAAGAGTACAAGGCATGTATAAATTTTCGTTGAAACTGGTTGGGTATGTTAATTCGCCCTTATAGATCCTATGCCGAAGTGATACGTCGACGCCTGTGGCTGGCTGTATTATTAGATATTGTGTTTGTCCTCAATAAAGCATTTATTGTACATTTCATAATTTGAGGGTAATATTCACAGTATTGGTGTTATAAAATAATTTAAATAAACTTTTTGCTACTTGTGTTTTAAACACTTTTACATAATCAAGTGTAAAGAAGGTGCTTGCAAGCATGTACAAATCAACCATGCACACACATGTACTTATGTATGTATGTATACTATTACTACACACTGTCAGAAAACAAATGTTATTGTTAAACATTTTTTTCTACTTCTAAAATACCCTACCCCATTAATTTAAATTTGGAATGGCTTTGCAGCAGGCCAATGAAATCAGCTGTTTTCCAGAGGAGAGAGGCAGATAGAGAGAGAGAGAGAGAGTCTGTTAAAATTATTGTTCTGCGGAAGTTTATAATAATCAGTCACAAATATATCGTCGGTTGGTTTCTGGTTTGCGGCACAATATATTCAAAATACATTAGGTCTGCAGCAAACCAGAAACCAACCGACGATATGAGGAGGTGCATAGTGTTGTTGTTAAACGCAGAAAAACAAATTAATTTAATTTTAATTAACTTACAGATCATTATAATTCAAGCAAAGTGCTCTTACTTAACCTAATCTAAAACTGGGTTTTTTTAAGTCACTTGTTTTTTCCTCCAAATCGTAGATTAATCGTAGTTCTAATTATTACGTCATTAGCTAGACAAATGTTTATATACCACAAACAAAAGATTTTTTTATTTAAAACAACAGAAAATAATGTGAAATAATATGCTAACGTCTGGGGGTATATAAAAGAGAAATAAAATTTTAGATTTCTTTCTTCATACCCAGCAAACATATAAAATAAGTAATAAAACAAGGAATAGTTTGCCGCCTAAAGCTAAATCGAAAGAAAGGGCTTGACATTATAAGTAATTAATCCAATGTCGTAGGCACAATTTATAAAAGAAATTTAATAATGTGCTTTTTTCATTGAACTTTATTTAGTTTAAGCCAGATTGCAAAGTGGGGCAGCTACGATGATCCAAGTTTTCCTAACTAAAGAGCAAATTAGAAGTTGAAGTGTCTTTTAGTACTTTTGCTAAATTGTTGTTTCATTTCTTAAAATCTTATATTATGTTAACTGGGCAAAAACATTGCATAAATATTTGTAACAAAATAACTTAGAAAAGACCATATAAAATAAGCATTTATGACACATGTGAGTGAGCCAATAAATTTTTCATTTAAATGACAATTTTATATTCATGCAATAGTGGGAGAGTTTTTTTTTTCTTCAAAATTTTGGAAACTTTTACACTTTGGCAATTTGTCTCAAGGTATGTAAAACCTATTTAAGTTATTTGCAAATTTCCTAAAAAAAAACATAAAAATAAAATTTAGCATTTACTTTCATACAAGCCTGAATACATATGTACATACATACATACATATGTATGTATTTAACAATCTGTTTTCCGCATGATTAACAACATGTTGTGTATTCTTGTATGTATGTACATACATACAAACACACATACTTACGTATATAAAATCTATAAAGAAAATACCGTTCTTACGTGCGTGGGCATGTCGCCCATACAATACCAGCCCGTTAAATATTTGTTAACGACAGTTTAAATTGGGCGTTCTGATCGTTTCAATAAATTATAAGTCATAAATACTCACTCCCCGCTAAAGTTAAATATCCGTGTAATCTGTGTGTGTGCTTTTTAGGGTTCCGTACACCAAAGGTGAAATGGAACCCTATTGTTTTCGCTACGCTGTCCGTCTGGCCGTCTGTCCGTCTGTCCGTCTGTCCGTCTGTCCGTCCGTCCGTCCGTCCGTCTGTCCGTCACAGGGTATTTTCTCGAGAACCGTAAGAGCTACGGACCTGAAATTTGGACACAGTGTGTAGACCCTTGGCCGCTACAACAACAAATACATGAGAGTTGGAAATTAAAGGGTGTGCCAAAACGAGCAACGACAAATGTTAAAATCTCATGTAATATACATACAATTGTATGTATATGCACTTGAAATTTGTAAAGTTAGTGAATTTTTATACACACTACAACAATTAACACTAAAATTTAAAAAAATTTTAATTAAAGGGTGTACCATCAGTTAATGTAATTTCGAAACCGTAAGAGCAAACTTCTTGAAATTTTCAAAACCGGTAAATCAAAAAAAATCTCAAAATTATAAAATCGCCAAACCGAAAAAAATCGCCAAAATCAAAAAAAAAAATCGCCAAAACGAAAAAAAGCTCCAAATTAAAAAAAAATTCTAAATCGAAAATAAATCGCAAAAAACCGGAAAAATCGCCAAAATGAAAAAATCGCCAAAATGAAAAAAATCGCCAAAATGAAAAAATCGCCAAAATTAAATAAATCGCCAAAATGAAAAAAAATTGCCAAAATAAAAAAAAATCGCCAAAATGAAAAAAATCGCCAGAATGAAAAATATTGCCTAAATTAAAAAAAAATCGCCAAAACGAGAAAAAAGCAAAAAATAATAAAAAAAAAATTATTTCAGCTGAAAAAACGTAAAAACAACACTATTAAAAAAATGCTCAAAGCCAACGTACGGAACCCTTCGTGCGCGAGTCAAAGTCGCACTTTACTGAATTTATTTATGTTACCAACTTTTACACCAGTAACTGTATCTTGTACGTAATACCTTTAAGTAAATTAGTGATAACCGTTATTTTCAATAATGTTAATAACATGTCCCCATCATTATCATCATTCAGATTTACAAAACAAATAATAAAATTAGCCAACATAATATAATAGATTAAAAAAAATATATCGATATCACTAACTAATAAGTTCATCTATAAATAGAAAATACGATAAATACCTTGTTTGTCTAAATAGGCCTTACACAGTAAGGCTAACATAATAAAAATTCAATTAGACCTGCCGTAATCTTAAACATACAAAGCAGCTGTTCGATCCAAACTTATGGGCAACACTCTATTTCATTATAGTTAACTTGCCATAACGCCATAGCCATAATCATAACCATAGAATTCAATTGAATTTTGGTATCTCGCCGTAACCACAAACAGCTGTTTGCTGATTATTTAGTTTGTCTCATGCTTTTACTTTTTCATTTGCTGGATTGTTTGGTATTTTTTTACTTATTTTAGTATCTTTTTTTTACTAAATTTACATATGTAATACATATTTAAATTTAATTGAACTAGAATGAGTTTTAATTAGATATAATTTCTTAGGTCCTATTTCACCAACTTATTTAAATATCAATTCATATTTAAAAGTAATTTTTCCATACAAAAATTAATGAAAATCGACATTTAAATATGAATCGATATTTCAATAGTATTGATGAAATAGGGCTCTCAATAAGGCTTACGTTCAGTATTTTCAACTCTTATAGACTGCAATTTCTTATTAATCACAAATGCTTTTCCCAGTGCTAAATCAATAATTATATACACAATATAATCATTTCTCACATACAATTGCAGTTTCTGACAAACTCTAAACACTAAGCCAGAAGTTGTTTATTTTACCATTTTTTGTGATTTTGCCCACTGTAAGGGGCTAATGGTTTCATTGTAATTGGGTCACAGTCAAATTGCTAATTATGATTTATTGTAAATTTAAGTGTTTTGGTAATGACAATTTTGTGCTTCCCCAAATTAACAAAAAAAAATGCAGATAGTGACTAAACACACTAAATATCCAACTAAAAGGCTATTGGAATTTTTATACTAAACGTTGCTAATATATTTATATGTATATATATATATATATATATATATATGTATATATATATTTCACGTAAGCATAATTCTTTCCCATATCGCTCATTTACTCCAGCAACATCATACTCAAAAAATAAATTTTTTTTAATTATTATGTAAAAATTTCATACAAATATCTTTCTTAGTCAACTCTTGTAAGCAAAATAAAATTTTCTTCTTCCATTGAGTTGTGTATAAATTGAAAATTTTAAACTCGTTTTTTATCAAACTAGCTTTTTTATAGCTATGATATTTATGTTACGACACAGAAGCTAGAACGTGATTTTCGTAACAAAAATAATCGACACTATTACACTCATAAATTAATTTTTTTTGGTTTGATTTTATTTTAATTAAAACCAGAGTGCGAGAGTTCTTTTATAGCTATGCTATTTATGTCACAAAACAGGAGCTAGACCGTAATTTTCGTAACAAAAAAAAAATCGACACTATTACACTCATAAATTTATTGTTTTGGTTTGATTTTATTTTACTTAAAATAAAAATAAATGAAACAAATTGTTTGATTTTGTTTTGTTTCGTTCTTTGAAGTGAGTGAAACAAAAACAAAACAAAAACAAAGAGAAGTATTGCTCAATTTATTTTTGTATTGTGTTTGCACATAAGCACAAACCAGAGAACACAGCTGATTGGCTGCAAGCATGACACAAGCAACAATACATTAATTTAATCGTATGCCGCTAGAAAAGAAAATCATG
Organism: Tachina lurida; assembly: GCA_944452675.1. Taxonomy (NCBI): domain Eukaryota; kingdom Metazoa; phylum Arthropoda; class Insecta; order Diptera; family Tachinidae; genus Tachina; species Tachina lurida. The sequence goes on from OX101756.1 coordinate 122,153,563, forward strand.
AGAATATGTATATGCGGCGAATTTGACATCATCATATAATGTTATTGCAGTATTATTTAACACACTAGATTTTGTTTTATTTAGCTAAGCAGCATAGCTATAACCGGGTGTACTCAGGCACCTCTCTTCTTTTTTTTTTTTTTGAGTTATGACGTTGTTTAAGTAAATGAGCGACATATAAAAAGTGAAAAAATTGCCAAAGCACACAGGTTGTCTTTATCCATAAATGATGATCAGAAAAAATATTTATTGGAACTTAAAGGTAATAGAAATTGTTATTATTACTTGGATTTCACTAATTTTAGTGGCAGAGGATTTTGGATGACAGACAGCCTTGACCTTATTTTCAATAAGCATTAGCAAATTTTTCAACGTATGATTGATATTTATTGACTCTTAAAGTTTATGTTACTCATACGCACAGAAAAAACTTGATTTTGTATTCAATTATTTAATTAAAAAAATCAAATAATTGGGGTATTCCAGCGAAAGTGTCATAGTGTCATATTGTTTTACAAATTTTCGTTTGTTAAAAAAAATCAAAAGCAGAAACAAGTGTATTAAAATAATTTAAAACATTATGATTAAGTGTCATAAGACTATCGTTTGTATCTCCCAAATGTTTGTTAAAAAAATCTATAATAATTTTTTGTTTAAACGCCTTATATTGTTTAAAACAATATTTAAAGAAAAATAGTTTGCGACAAATTAGAAGTTATTTGGAAGTACATATTAGCTTGGCCCGGCAAACGTTGTCTTACCCTCTTATTATTTTTTAACTACAAATTACTCCACACAGTGGTCACTTGTTGTGTCAAAAATAAAACAAAAACCTACCAGGTGTTGAACCGAACCTGTGTTGAAAATTCAGTTCTTATAGCTCCAGCGATCACGCTTTACGAACAATCACACACTACGATTTTATATAGATAATATAAATAGATATAGTTTTTGGAAGTTATTAACTTACAATAAAAAAGTTATCCGTCAATCCTTTTCACTTTTATTTGTAAATAAGAAGTGCTTATACACAAATTATGATGGATATACAAAAATTGCAAAAATAAATTTTTAAAAGAAATTGTGAATTTTAAACTAATACGTGCGTGTGCTGTATTCTAAGACCCAACAAAGCTCATAAGCTTTTGAGAAACCAATACAAGTTTTTAAACAATAAATTATGACGATTTTATTTCGTTTTGAAGTTTGATATTTTTTTGCTTACAGTAAGTGTAATAGTTACCACAATCACATGTTAGACAAGACGTCGGGTGGTTACTGGCTTGCCGCACAGTATATTCAAAATACATTATTACTGCGGCATACCAATAAACACCCGATGAAGAGTTAATTTTTTTCTGAGCTTTAGCAAATATATTTACATATGTATATGTATATTTGTGTGCAAATATCATTGAAACTGTTGCACGCAGGAAGTTTCAGGGATGGTCTGCAGAGGTCAACGAACATTTTTTATATATATTTTTTCTTAATTCATAAAAATTATAACGCTAGCTTTATTTAGAAAAGCCTGACAGAACTTACAAAAGGATCAAATGCCAAACGAACTGTCTGTAGTATTGCGCTAATGAATATATTAACGCTTGAGCCACGCTACCAAAGTACGGGGACTTCTTTGAAAATCAGTCATTAATTCAAGAAACATATCGATGGCTTAATATAAAAAAAGGCGTAACTCAAATTTTCAAAATTTTTAAGGGAGAAGCAAAAAACTGAAGAAATAGAAAGAAATAGCTTTTAAGTTGCCATAAGTCCTTGATTTTGAACTGTAACGTACTAAGATCTTCAAGGATGATGCAATTATACGTTGTCTGCCAGAAAACATTAAAAACGCGATTTCGAAAAAAAAATGAGATACGCCCTTGTTATATTAAGCCATCGATATAGAATACTTAATGATTTTTATGCCCCAGGCTGTAGATAGATTTCATGCCATGTACTCTCGAATTGATGCAATAACACCAACATGTATGTACTGAAGAGAATATTCCCACTGTAAACGAAAGTGTGGAAGGATCCAAAATGATCGACCTTGACCTACATACGTTTAAGATACAGCTAAGTAGTACAGGAATTAAGGTCACAAGACCATCACATGAGTCAATCTTTCGCCGATTGGGCTCTAGAGAAGTTGAAAACTGGTTCGATGATCTATCGCAAAAATGAGTTCAGCTAGGAGTTTAAGTTTTATTATAATGGGTTTAGGTTAGTTAGGTTAGGTTAGCAGACTGCTGGTGAAGAATGAAATTTAGGGGTCCAGCTCACTTGGGTCTAATACGAGGATCCCTTTGTGCTGCCTGTAAGTTGAAAGTAGTAGAATAAGGGGAGACAGGGAATATAAGGAGGATATAAATGGAAAGTTTCTTTAGAATAAGAGAGAGGGGGAGAGGAGAGGAGAGGTGGGACAGGAGAGGGTCTAGTACATACACATGCCATAGAGGAAGGCTAACGACCATACCAGCCGCTACTCCTAATGTATAGACTTAGGTTTCTGAGTCCTATTTCCGATAACTCGGACAGGGCTATTGAAGGATATTCTGCCAAGGAAGTGCATATGGAGATCCTACAAAGCAGGCCAGAAGCAGAGAAGATGCGAAATGATTTCCTACTCTTCTTCATCATTGCAACTGTAGCAGTAATCATTATACGGGAGACCGATACGTTTAGCGTGGCTTCCAAAAGTGCAGTGACCGGTTAGTGTGGCCAAGAGATTCCTCATGTGCTTCCTGATGAAGCTAATGAGGTTTTTGGTTCTGTTGATATTTAGGCGAGGCCAAAGGGTTCTCGATATAACACAGGTAGGCTCATTGCGCCATCTTTCCTGAGTTGAATTTAGGGCAGTATCGAAGCGCCTCTAGCATGGACTTGCTAATAAACCAAAATGCCGCATATGGAGTGACATTAATCCACAACAGACCCTACATATTCCATTGCATACAGAAAATTACCCTTTTTGGTGCGGTGTTCAGACGCCAGTGGCATCGCATTTCTGCACAAATGAAGCTGAATCTAGCATTACTCTACCGCACCATAATTTATGATTTTCTGCTGGAAAATATGGATTAACCGGGCGAGATATAGTTTCAACACGGTGGAATTACGTGCCAAACGGCAATACCAACCATCGACTGTAAATTTGCCTCCGAGGTCGTTTGATTTCCTGTGAGACTACGTGATATCACTCTCTTATGCTGATAAGCCAGCAATAATTGCTATAAAAAAACTTACTAATATTGCGCTTCGTCAAGAATAGTCTTAGTGGCCATATTCCCGAAATAGTTTTACGATGTTAATGTTAAAACTACATACATACATATGTATATATGAAAATATGAATGCTTAAGAACACAGCTCAATGACCCCTGTATGTACATATTTTCCAACATAGTAGTTCATAACTATCAATTTGAGCGCTTAGGAAAAAGGACGTTTCATCCTTCAATTATTTTCCAACTGTTGCATTGTAGCTAACACTTGTATTCAATCACTTCAAAATATCTATAACTCTATATACAGTTGGTATTAACAATATCAACTTTTTATTTTAAATAAAGAGCAAAAATGCAACATTAAACACTATAGAAAAAAAAGAAGCAAAAACAAACTGAGATGGTTTGCAGTAACAATACTCGTAGTTTTTAAAGTAAGTCTTGGCTTATCTATACAATTCTATTGCATATAAAACTCCCCTTGGGCTTTACGATGGCATTGTTAATACATATTTTTATTTTTCAAAACCTATTTTCTACTTGTAAAGCCACAGGCGAAGAAGTTTTTCCATTACTTCTTTTAAAAATTTTTAACGAAAACTATAGCTTATGCATATTATTTGATGGGAAAGTGATAAAAAAATGTAGCGACACAATATGATGATGTTTTAACAACTTGTAGAGAATCAATATTTATTCAAGTTTTAAATAAAATAAAGTATTAATAAATGTAGCAATGTGTTATAATCAGTTAAATCGACTTAAGCAAAGAACATATCAAATATAATCTGATTATGTCACGAAAGTTATCTAGATTTAGCATGGCTATAACTTGGCCAAAAATTTTTAGCAATAAATTAGAAGTCCTTGCAAGTCCTTCTGAAAAAAGTGAAAAAATATTGTTTCCTTAATTTTTGCAAAAAAAAAAAAAAAGTGCACGAAGAAATTGTTTTTTTTTTTTGCATTATACCTTAACAAGATTTGTTTGGTAGATTCTTAGCTATATTTCTGCCACATACAATTTAGAGCTATCACCATGTTTGCATTAGTTGTTGGCCAAAAACTGATGACACTACATTTTGAGGCCGCAGTGATTTTCGAAATTTTTGGGAGCCCATAAAAAAAATTTACCACCAAAATCGCCAAACTGAGTATAGGATTTTACTACCCTTTAGTACTACTATTGAACCTATACTGTCCAGTCCGTGAGCTTTTCCATTTGTTTCGTTTGTTGCATCAATCATTAATAGTTTGCTTAATTTTTTTGCTATTCGAGTTCTAAACTTAGACTCATAGTTCAGGAATTTCTTGTTTGTGCCTTAACAAAATCCTTTCATAAATTTTAAAGTTAACGATTGAACGCTAAAGAATATATATAGTTTAAAACGTTTGCACTCTAATGCTCAGTCAACTAACAAAACGTCTAAACGTCCATCTAAAACAATTTAATATTAAAAATGAAATTAATAAATATTATTTTTAAAAGGGTTCATGATCTATCTGTTAATGGATGAGAGTACTTTTTATTTATTTAATGTTTAAAAGAACATAAAATAGTTTATACATACATATGTATGTATTATAAATATTAAGTATGAAGTGGTGAATTTATTTTTTAAGAAATGATATATCCTTGCACTATGTACAAGCACATCGCCCGTTTACTTCAATAGTATGTTAACTCAAAAAAGCATTTTTTTAATAAATAATGCAAAATAGTACGGCTATTCATATATTATATTGTGTAAAAATTTTATATACATAAATAGTTTGTACTGGGAAAAAAATATATGTATGTTCATGTCTGCATTGGGTTAGGTTAGGTAGGGGTTGCAGTCAGAAACCCGGACTTACTTAGACCATTTTGGTCCATTATGATACCACGGAGGCTCTGCTTATGCGCAGTACCCACCGTCAAACCAACCAGAGCACAATATAAAGCTATTAATACGTTGCAATTCAACACTAGCAACGTCAGAAAGTTCCCTGAACTCAAGAGCGCCCATTGTAGTCAATCTCTTTCTTGCAAGTCCAGGACAGTGACAAAGAAAGTGTTCTGCACTTTCCTCCTCCTCCTCCTCCTCCTCCTCCTCCTCCTCCTCCTCCTCCTTCTGCATTGAGTTGTATGTAAAATGAAAACTTATTTATTTATTACTGCAAAACTAGTTTTTTTTTAGTTGTGACGATAAGTATATAATATTTTAAACGTAATATTAATAATCTTATGAGAATGGTTTGTGAGTGCGATTTCAAACTCTAAAGTATTCTTTATCCTTATACTTCGAATTTTAAGTGCAGTTTCCACAATGCAAGCAAGCGACTTGTCTAGAAAAAATATATGAAAAACACTCGAAATTTTCTACACAAGTCGCATTCTGGAAACTATATATAAATCAGATTCTAAAGCCTAAATCCCACTATCGGCACAATGTGCTGATTTTCGTCGGCTCACTGAAATAAAGCTATAAATTAAGCTAAATTGGACGTATTTTTCAACTGATTGAAATATAAGGACACAATTGCCCCACACTGCATTAGTAATTGAGCCATATAGACTTATTACGGAATTAATTGAGAAATAAGGCAATTTTGGTTTATTACTGACGACTTTATTGCAGTGAGCCGACGAAAATCGATACATTGTGCCTATAGTGGAATCCCGGCTTAATAGCAAGGTCTTGTAGTTTGATAGTTTAAATTCATATTTTTTATGAGATCGATAAATAAATATATATGTATATTTTACACTACAGTGCCCTCTGGATAACGTCAACTAATTAAAAACAACTAGTGTTGACGTTTGTCAAATTGTTGACGTTTATAAATGTACAAATTTAAAAACAAAATACTATTGATACTGTATTTTAAAAGCATTTTTATCTATATAAGAGTAACGTTACTGACTGACATAACTATCATCGTACGTCCCAAACGACTATAGCTGGAGAGCTGGAAAACTGCGACAGATAGACGTACTTTTTTGTACATTTTTGTTATTTTGTAGTAAATTCAAAATATTTGTTTTTTCTTGCATTCCATTGCAATGGAAGCACTTTCGCTCATTTTAAGAGAACAAGAAAGCAACTGAACAGGCAATACAATATTTAGCTACATACCTATATGGGGAACCCCCAAGTTCACAACTAATTTAATTTATATTAAAGCAAAAATGTTGCTTTATTTAGAGTTGTTGTTGTAGAGATTTGTGATTTGGTTGACGTTTTAGAGTAGACAATGGGCGCATTCATAAAACGTAGTTGTTGCGCAACCGTTGAGTGTTTGTCTTAGAAACGCATAGTTGAGCAGTTCCACTCCACGCAACAGTTGGCTGAGTGGTAGCGATGCTAGCCTCTCAGGCCAGAGGTCATGGGTTCTATTCCCGCCATTTTTCTGCAGACAAGCTGATTGCTTCACGGGTTGTGTTTGTTAAAAAAAAAGAAAAATAATAATTAAAATTACCTAAAATTAATAGGCATGGGCCTGTGGCAAAAATTAAATAAATATACTTAATAGTAACAAACCAAAAAAGTTTGTCTTAAGTAGAACAAAAAATAAGCAAATTAACTAACATCTGCATAATTAGTAAAGAACAAACGACAATGGCAATGACTGTCTTAAATTTAGAGATGGCAAAATTGAGTTTTCATTACAAAAAAAGCTTTTAGAAAATTGAAATACAATGAATCAAAACAATTCACATATTCAATTTACAAAAATGGCTGAGTATACAAAGCAGAAATTTATATCAACTGACACCATACACAGTGGACCAAACACAAAGAACGCTGATGATGAAGTGGTAGTGGCCTACGAAAACAGCTAGTTGTTCCGTTCTACTACGTGTGTGTCAGAATATTTATAATTAACTTTGGTGTTATTTATTCAGATGTAACTTGGCTTACAAAGCGATAAGAACCTTAGCCTGATCAAATCATAAAATATTTTCGCTACTTATAGCCAACATGTTGTGCTTAGCCTGAGCAGCTGATCGAACAGAAATATGCCGTTTATACTATAATGCAACGCCGTTTTGTTAGGTGGCGGCAGCAAATATTTGTTAAATTTTACATTACAAATGCGTCTAGTAAGTCCTCGTCCAGACTTGCAATTTTTGTTGCTGCAATTTTTTAAAATTCTGCTTTGTATAAGTATCCACATTAGGAAATTCTAGTTTTGCAATTACTAAACTAAAAAATTTTATTTCACAACAAATTTGCCTGAAAAATTAGCAACTCTTTTTGAGTTTTTGTTACATTTTGTGTTTTTCATACATATGAACATATAAAATAAAATAAAACGTCAAATACGCCCACAAACTTTAAATTAACAACTGCGAATTTCAAAACAAAAGGGAATTGCCGAGCACATGAAACTGTGTACCCCTCCCCAATGTTCTCACCCCTCTCACCAATAAACTCAAGAATTGCTGCAAAGAAAATTGCAAGTATGGATGAGAACTAAGTCCCAGTCCAGACTTGCAATTTTTGTTGCAGCAACTTTTTATTTTTTTCAAGAATTGCTGCAACGAAAATTGCAAGTATGGATGAGAACTAAGTCCCAGTCCAGCCTTGCAATTTTTGTTGCAGCAACTTTTTATTTTTTAGTGCAAAAGAGCGAGAGAGGAATACAAAAAGTATATACTTGTATTTCAACACTCTCACACATATTTAAGAATTGCTGCAACAAAAATTGCAAGTGTGGACCGGCACTAACGAAATTAGCTATAAAATTAAATTGTTAATTTCATTAAATATGTATATCGAGCGTTATTTTCGACTTTATTGTAAGCGACATGTTATCGAAAATGGACTTTTTTATTGAAATTAAAATTTTATAGACCTAGGACTTAAGAATTATCAAAATGTCAAAATAGTTGATAACTTTTAATTTACGTGCAAAAACATATTTGAATATTAAAAAAAAAAAGAAACTTCTCCTGAAAAATTTAATTTTTATCGCTTACGATTAAATTGAAAATAAGACTCGATATGTATGTATGTATGTTTATTATGCTGTGTGTTTATATATATTATATTTATATTACTTATTAATTCACTATTGCGTTTAGAGAGTTTTTGAGAACAAAGTCAGCTTAGCGTTAAAATAAAAGTATTACAAGTACAGGATTCTTATTTTATTGCACTCTTGTGCAAACACAGAATATTTATTTTACGGTGCAAATTTTAGAATAAAAATGGAAAGTTCCTGCTTTGTGTGGTCCATACTTTTTAGCAAAACTAATTTATTTAGCTAATTTAAACTATTTCCTTTGTCCCTCTTCTATTCCTTTTCAATTGTTTGCATTCATCAGCTGTTCATGTTGCAGTATATCCATCAAACCATTTCTAACGAGCAACTGATTTTGGGGCCAACAGTTGCCAACGGGTTCACAACAATTGAGCTCAACAGCTAGATCTTATGAATGCTTCCAATGTTGTGTACCCCTGGGACTGAGTGATAGCGATGCTAGCCTCTCAATCCAGAGGTCGTGGGTTCGATTCCTGCCATATACCCAAGCTAATCGCTGCGCAGGTTGAGTTTGTTAAAAAAAAAGTATTGACGTTTTGGGATGTTGATGAAATTAAGTGTTAATGCTATCCCTAGCGCACTTTATCTTAAATATTTCCTTTAACACGCGCAATATTTTACTTGTAAATAATAAAATGGGACGATTTCGTCTTCGGATTAGCTAATTAGGGAAGGAAGTTAAGTTTAATCGCTCTCTATATGTGCTATATTCGGATGTGCCCTTTCCTATGGAAATTTATTCGTCCATTTCTAAGGCTACTTGAATGCGCTAATACGAGTACATATAAGTTTAAAGTTTTGTCAGCTCTTACCACAATAATATCCATATCCAATATGAATTAAATAAGTAGCATAATGATACTTATGCAAGCAACGTAAAAAATGGAGGCCCTATGCTCCGATATGAGTTAAGCTGCTGCAAGAAAACTTTCATCATCTGAACAAGGCTTTACTTGCTAAAACTAATTTTTTATATATCTAATCTCCTTATTTCATATGAGTATAAGTAAAAAGATTAATTTGTTATTACATAGTTAGCCGTCGGCAAATGTTTATAAGAGAACTGTTGTGATTAATGCTTGAGCTGTATGTGTTGCGAAAGTTTATTTCACTTCTAACGATATGTTGCTCAGGTATCTACGCTGCAGCATTTGCTTCTTCATTTATTATTGCACAATTGCAGTCCCAAGCAAGTTCAACTTTGAAACTTTATAGTGAGGAGTCAAATATGTTGTTAAATTAGAGTCTTAACTCTTAAAAAAGGTAAATTTATAAAAAATACAATTAAAAGCAGAATTTAAAAATAATGACTGCCATATTCTTAGAAGGTTCACAAGACAACAGCCTAGCCCACGATAGAAAATTGTCGATCGATTATTTATATTGAAAAAAAGTAGGCCCTATCTCTCTAACAAAAAACTCAAATATGTTTTTGTTTCCAACGTTAGTTTCCGATCGAAATGTTTGTTTGTATTTGCAGAGCAACAGGTCCATAATTTTCTTTTTTTATTGTTGTTTTCAATACAAGTTGTCGATCGAACGTATTATAAATTTTTAAAATTTTCACCCTGTTTCCACCAGGCAGGCGGCCGACTCGACTAAAAAAATTATATGAAAAGTTCTCAAACAAATGAGTGCTTTTCATATAAAATTTCTACTTGAGTCGATCGTCCGGATTGTATTTTATTGTTGTTTCAATATTAATTATCAAATGAAAATTTGTATTTTATTTACAAGAAAATGCAGTAAAGATATTTTTTTTTGTATATAAGGTTCGAAAGTTCTATTTTTCTTTTGTTTAAAAATTTGTTTAAATTAAATAATTATTAATTAGTACAAGACAAAAATAAAAAAAATAAATTGTTTATATTAAAATGCATATTAGGATATTTAATATTTTTCAAATATTTTCCGTTTGTTGTATCTTTAAAGAGATTAAAAATGTATTCACTTCTCTTAATTTATTTTTTTTTTATTTTTATTATTTTCTTTCAGTTGTATTAAGAAAGGGATATGAAAATGAATCAAATCAATCCAACTCACATTGTTTAAATAAAATTTTTAAAAACACTTGTTTGTCAGCGACACTTGACACCTGTAGCGGTCTTCTTTTAACCAAAATTATAAGTTTTAGTAATCCTTTTTTCTATCACACACTGGGATACTGTATTCGTTTGAAATGAACAAAACTGAATGACGAATATCCTGTTTGAGGTATTGCCTTTTATATTGTCAAACAAATTCGTTTCATTGTATCGTTTATCAGTATGGGTATGTGTGTGTGCGCGATTCTGTGCTTGTTGAATGTTTGTTGAAAGTGCGCTTGCAAGCTAAACGTTACAAAAAAAAAAAAACAAGTAAACGCATATACACTCATATACACACACAAACTCACACACTCACACACCTGCATATATTCACACTAACTTAACGCAGGAACAGTCACTACATACACACATACATAAATAAATACATATGTATGTACATACAAACACATTTTGATTGTTGATTGTAACAAGTGTTGAACGCAAACGCAAAAAAGCAACAGGCGACAGTTACAGAGCTTTCGCCCGTTTAAATGAATGAATGAAAGAAAAACAAAAGGTGTTGAATATATTTTTTGTTTGCTTATTTTTTTTATAAATTGTGCGTTTGCTAAAAAATCATGCATTAAATGTGGGAATTTGTTTGTGTTTTAAGCCTGGTACTCTGTTCAACATTTCACGCAAAATGCTGCCAAAGTACATATGTATGTACATACATATAAAAAAATTTGCACAAATTGTTCTTGAAAATATGTTGCAAAATAGTATTCTGTTTACCTTGGAAAAACATTTGAAATGTATCTTCAACATTTTAAGTTTTCATGGGAAATAATATGAGTGGCACTTGCTTCGAATGTAATTTACAACAAACACATGGAGTGTTTCTACAAACATAAGAAATTGTAGCATAGTTTCAAGCGCCAGTTAATATTGTTTACATGTCAAATTTTTCGTACGAATTAAGCAGTGTTGATAAACGTTTTTCACATTTTAGAAAACAGAGTACTTACTATCCTTTAGTAGATGATAATGAAGTGTTACTGCAAAATGTTGATAAAACATTTACGAAAATATGTTTGTGTTGGTGTTTTTGCTTTTGTTTTTGTTTTTTTTTGTTTCTCAAATAACATACATTCATACATACACATATTCATGCAAACATGCATGAATTTAACATAAATCAGTGGGTGTCGGTGACGTATGATTGATGGCGAGTTTTCACTATAATATGTTATGTATAAGCATCATGGAAGAGAAAGATCACTTTTTCTACAGTGTTGCCAGCTAGTCTATTTTAGAATTTGCCTATTTTAGCATTTTTCATCTTCTTATAGGATTTTTTTTCTCATGTCTTCTTTTCTACAAAAAAAAAATATCATCTAAAAAGGGCAATTTAAAGATCGTATCTTAAAAATGTTTTGACCTCTAAAAGAGTAGTATGTTTTATTATCAAAAAATCGCCCTCACTAACTGTGAAAGCCATTGCACTTTACAACCGCTATAAATCGATTGATAGTGCCCTGTAAATTGTATAACTAAAGTGATTGCAAGATAATTTATACATGTATTGTTCAACATTAAACGTGACATTTTTTGTATAGAACAGAAAACACCATACATATTTGTAATTTTTTATTATATAATCTTTATCCATAAGTTATATTTTCTTACATAAAATGAGAACAATAATATTTTAATAGATACGCTCGTCTTAATGTAATAAGAAGATCTTAATTACTTCTGCTTAAATAACAAAACTTTTTAACTATTCGATTTCACATATTTGCAAGAATTTTTTCCGATATTTACATAGCTAATACAGCGAGGGTCTATAAATAACAAACTTAAACCAAATAAGCTAAAGTTTTGTTTTATTACAAGGCACATTAAAACATATCTATGTCCCATTAGCTTAAAAGCCCACCAGCTACTGTTTTGCTTACAATAGGTTTTTCAAAGCTCACCAGAGGAGTCATCTCGCTCAGTCGGAATTACGGCAACATCCGCTAACATTTTTAACAGTAGTCATCATAATTTTTACTATACTGATGCTCTTCTTTTATTATTGAATCTACTGTAGTAATGCCAATTTTTAGAAATCAATAAGCATATCACGAATAAAAAGTGCAAAAAGAACTAGTTACCAATCGCTACAATCTTTCTTTCCCTGATTACGGAAATCATTTTTTGTGCTGAAGCAAATTTAAATTATTCATTCCATTTCTGTTATATTTTTCCACGATATCATTTCAACCGTGCCGGTATTGCCATAATATTGATTAATGTAAAAACGTAACGAAAATATAAAACCAGCGTTTGAAAGTGCTTCCATTTTCTATTTCATTTGCTTGGACTGTACTGTGACTGCCAAAAGTTTTCAAGCCGACAGCAAGACGAAAGCACAAACACACTGTGAGGTTAAAGGGAAAAAATTTAATATAACTGTTGCTGTGCTGTGAAGATCTTCGCAGCTAAAGCCAAAGCAACATCAACAGCACACAAAATTCGACTGTTTGTTTTGCTGTCTCTTTGTTTTAGCAACGCTAAACTTTTTAAACATCAACAAACAAACGATAATTCATAGCTTCGGCAGTTATAGCATAAAAAGGACCACGAACTATTGAAACTGTGCTTTGACTGAACTGTTTGAAATTTAGAATTTAAAGCAACAGAACAGTCATCAGCAACATGCAATGTAGCTATCCTGTGACTTAATTGCAGACATTTGCGCAGCACAGCCAGCAACAAAACAACAACAAAACAACAACAACAAAATAAATAAACTTTTCGCAGCACAACAAAATCAGATTTCTTAGAGCTGTTGCTGTTTGGCTGGCAGGTTTTCAAACACTGGCTAAAACTAAATTTATTTTGTATATTTGGTCTACTGATGAGTTCCATAAGCAGGAACGAAATGTATATGGAACTTGCTTAACCAAAAAACAAGCAAAAGGTAAAAAAAATGCAAATAGAAACAATTATTCTTTTTGTGTTAAAATCCATATCAAAACTATGCTAGCAACTGATTTCTGAAAAATAAAACTGAAATAAGCAGAAAATTTATCTTTTTCAGAAAGTGCTCCTGACGACTTCTTTTTAAAATTGCAGAATTAGGAAAGTGTGCCATTAATAATGGAAAACATTATCATCCAATTGGCCGCCACGGCTACGCTTGCGTGACTATTGCTCTTTTGATTATTCAAAATATATCTCTTTTTTTTATCGAATAATGATTTTATTCTTAAAGATGCTGACAACACTAATTGAGTTATATATAATTGAAAACTTAAAATCAGCGTTTTTCAAAGCAGTGCCCGGTTAACTGATTAGAGGGCATTTATCTATTTTATGTATAAATTATGCGTAAAATTGGGCGCAAGCTAGAAATCGACACACGTCTGCATTGCTTTAAATTAATTTTCTGCAAATCTTGATTTTTTGAGTTATGACTATGTTACCACAAAGGAGCGATATCTATGTATGGCAATCAATTACATCAGAAGATATTTTTAAAACAAAATCTAATCAAGTTTAGTTTTTCTTTTACATATTTGACTTATTTGCACTAATATTACTTTTATGTATTTTTAATAAGAAACAATTAAAAAGTCATAAAAATGAAGCAGATACACTCTTGCTGCACTTGTTGATTGTTTTTCTTTTTATGTTTTGCTAAAGAAAAGTTGTGTCTCATATTTAATTGTTAAGTGATAAACAACACACACACACACACACACCAACAACAACATTATTACTGAACTTTGATTTGCTGGCAAGTGCTTGGATATGATTAAATTAGTATATGTGTGATTGTGCAGGTTTATATACATATGTACATATATGCATGTGTTTGTACTCGTATGCCAAGAAATTCCTTTTCCCAACACACATTTATGTTCGACCATAAACTGCGAATTATTTCAAACTTTTAACGACTAACGTACCTTTTCACAATGTATGGTTATAAGATAACAGAGACTTTAACTGCAAGTTTTGTATGAAGAACTGTCACGTTAACTCTTAACCATACATTGTGAAAAGGGACGTAAATGTCAAATGAATACATATATGTATGTACTTTGGTATTGTGATATAAAATATTGTTGTTGTTATTACTCAATGAGCAACTAATTGTAAAAAGGTAATAGATAATTAAAATTGAATTAAATTAAAATCAAATAAAGCTGCTTGTTTTGTAAAAATTTTCGTCTTAAGCCTTAAAACTTATTCAGGGCAATTATGTAAAAAATTCCGCAGGAAATTTCTCCCAGGGAACAATTCCAACTAATAGCAAATGATAGGGAAAACAAAAAATTCTGATTGGAAAAGGGGGAAATTTCCCGCGGAATTGTTTACATAATTGCTCTGATTATGTTTATACATATATTGTAAAGTTTTTATTTCAAAATTTGATTTGTAGTATACTGACGAGTTACAGTAACTAAAAAACAACCAAAAATGCCTAATACATTAAAGACAAAATGTTAAATAAATGTACCTCAAGTGCGGAACTCTTTTATAAAAAAATTTTTCGATATATTTTTTTCTTTTAATTTCAAACGAAGCAAATCGTTTGTCCAATAGAGGACAATTTTAGGTTCTGAAATTTTTTTTTTCATTTTTGGCTGTTGTACCCTTTCAATCAAAGATTTTGTGTTTGCTGTGTTTGTTGAAAATAAATGACAAAGCAATAATATGGAAACACACAATGGCTTAGGGAATCATTATTACAAAACATTAAACAAACAGTGCACTCAATTTTTTGTAAAAAATAAAGAAAATAAAAGTGCGAAAATTTAATAAGTAAAAATATTTTCCTAATGGCAACACTCCAAGCAATCAAGATTTATGAAAAGAGAAATAATATATGGCAACACTTTCAGTGAGTTAAGCCTTAAAACACTTAAACACGTGTTTATAAATCATGAATAAAAAAAACAAGATTGCTCATTGCGCAGGTCCGTTATTTTGCATGCTTGTGTGACGTAGTCATAGAATATGTATGTGTTGTAAACAAAGTACATTTGTATATGGAAAGTGCTCTCTCTCACGCTTTTTACAACAAACACTCATTTGTATTCGATGATGAGTGCGCAATTTTGTTTTTTTTTTTTTATTAATTTTTATAAACAGCGATTACAGCAGTTTTACAAAAAATTAAAAAAAAAAGAGTTTTTGAAAAATATTTGAAAACGAAATGCAATGGAAATCCAAGCTAAATATGTATAACGGCCTGTCCCGCGATGTCACCAGAAATCGTTCGATCGACAACTTGTATTGCAAACAACAATAACATTAGAAAATTTGTTGTTGTTTTCAATATATGTAAGTATTCGATCGAACTATTTCTGATGACATCGTGGGACAGGCCGTAAGTTATTTAAAGTGATGAGTGTTGTATTTATCTACTTTACAATGAACATAATCTAGATATGTATATTTGGGCATAAGCTTGCATTGATGTAAAAAACGTAAACGTGTTCGTCAAAGTGTATGTTAAATGTAAATAGTTATAACTCGCAAGCACTTTAAGACAAAGTCCTACGATTTTAGTTTTATTTTTAAATTTTTGGAAAATTGTTATTTTTATTTATTTATTTTCATGCTATAACCTGCATATGTGAAAAATAAAAACGGTCTTAGAGTTTTATTCAAACCTGTGCCAAAAACAATGTTCTTGAGACCAGAGTGCTGTGTTAGACACGCAAAGTTTACTTTGCAAATTCTTAGTTCACCTGGGTGAAAGACAGAGGGAGAAATACTTTCTCATTCTGTCTTCCTCCAGCTGAAGTAAGACTTTGCAAGTAAACTTTGTGTGTCTAAAAGGGGTGAAATAATATTAATATAACAATATATTATATTATAATAATATAATAATATATTTTCAAAGAAACTTGATATTTTTTTTAATTTTACTCTTATCCTCAATATAATATGATCTAACTTAAAAGATGGCTACAAATATATGCAAACATATGTACATATCTAAACTATTGATCTATTGATATTTAAAGTAAATTCTATTAATCAGAGAAAAGGGCATGCATTTCCATGAACTTTCTTCTAGTTACCATTTCGACCCGAAATTCACCTGCTTAAACCACTGTGAGACCTAACAAACATTGACATGTGGGCAGTAATTTTTTTTTTTTATTAAATAATAAACAAACAACTGTTAAGTTTTTTTGTATAAACATTTATTTCTACATATTTATGTAAGTGTTCCTTTTACAATGAACAATGTGTGAGTTTAGGTAGAAAATCATTTTTCCTATAGTTTTATAATTTAATTAGATGCGCTGAATTAAGTATTTGTAGACAATCATAATTTTTATTATTTTTTTCCTGCTTAAATAATTGCTGCAGGAAGGAAGGAAGGAAATTGATAATTTTAATTGAAGGATATCTTTCTATGACATTAAATTAAAATAGCAAAGAAAAGCGAAAAGGTAGTGGGAGAATATTAGATGAAGGTGTTTGTTTGTTTATAAAATGGGTTAACATCGAAAAGAGTCTGTATTGAGCATATTTAATTATGAAAATGTAAAAGTATTAGACATTTTTCAAAATAATGCGGGTTACATTCATTAAACAGTTTAATTACGCCTATTTCTATTTCTCATTTAAAATAAAGTTTTTATCAATTTTTTTTTGCAGTGATTTAGAAAAAAAAACCAAACAACTTTAGAAATATGATTTGCTATCGATGACTATCGATTTGCATGTGTGTGGCTTGGAGTTAAAAATGAATACAGAAGAATTCGTCATATCGTATTTTATTTTGTGTAAACATTTCGCACTTATGTCCTGTAAGCTCACCTTTTGAGTGAAGAACATTTTTCAATATATTCATTACATTTTAAGTACATTGAAAACTTTAAACCCAATTTCTGCAAAATTAGCCTTTTCGAGTTATGGTCATGTTGCAAGTTGCAAAGGAGTTGTGTATATCGTTACCTTAATATAGAAAGGCCCTAAATCATTATTTTTTTTAACATTTCGACATCTAATATATCCAAAAATGCTAAAATCTCGATTTAAGATAAATAATGAGTTATAGTATGTTTCCACCGACTTTAAATCAAATAGGTTTAAGTAAATCACTTCAAAGTGTTTCCATCGAACTTGTGAGTGAATTGTTGTTCGAATTTTCGTACTCAATTTATACAAGTGCTTTATAAGGTGGGCGCGGCAGCTGTAATGTGAATTTTATTCACATCTGGTTGACATTTAAAATTTATTAAATATTCCTTAATGTAGTTTTTTCGAAATTGTCAATCACTATTGATGGATGACCCAGGAATGGAGTTTGTAATTTTAAAAGCAAGGCAGGGTTGCATACAAAAATCGAGTTCGAAAAATAGTATTTTCTACATTATTTAAAATAAATCAACCACTTTGAGGTGATTTATCCATATGCAAAATGTATGGTAAATCATGTAGAAATTAACATGATTTGCACAAATCATCATGATTTGTATAAATCATGCCGGTGGAAACATACTATTAGCTCCTTTCTATATTAAGGTAACGATATGTAGTTGGAATGAGTTTTTAGATTTTAGAAAGGATCAGTTAACACAATTCGCTAAAACGTACATGCATACAATTCCTCCCCCAAAATGTTATTATATCATTCAGTGAATTAATTGTGTTAGATCAATTAATAAGCACTTGAAGCTTTACGTTCTCGTTCATCTTATCGCATACATGTTACCCCATTAACGACTCAGATAATGAGAATTTAATAAACGAAACAAAACTTCCAAAAAAATATTGATTTTAAAGAATTTAATTGGAATTGTTGTAAAAGGAATTTTGATTAGATAATCACAATTGATTTAATGCATATTATATTTATATTTATATTTATTTTATATTTATTTACCAAATATGTTACAGTTCAAAAAAAATATAATTTACAAATAAACATACGAGTAACTTAAAAACAAAAGGTCGGAGAAAAAATAGTGCTATAGTTTATATGCATAAGCAGCAACGAAATGCATATAGACTAGCATATTTGTTTAAAAACAATATAAAATTCTTATGCGGTGAATTAACATTTTCTTTTAGTGAAAAATGTTTCATATAACTAAATTTTTGAGAAGATGATAAAGCAGCTCATCCGCTGACTCATTGAAATATCGATGTAATGTAGGGTGCATTTAATTATTCTTGTGATGCTGCAATGGAATGTCCTCAAACAATAATTAATGAACTTGTTCCCGAAATCTGCATGTTTCTACGAACAATACGTTCTTCACAGAGCACATTTTTTGTAACAAATTGGCCAGTAGACAACACTAGGCAGAACTCGCTTTTTAGCCGTAAGTCTCATATGTA
The DNA here is from genome assembly GCA_944452675.1 of Tachina lurida. NCBI lineage: Eukaryota > Metazoa > Arthropoda > Insecta > Diptera > Tachinidae > Tachina > Tachina lurida. Next base: position 122,172,212 of record OX101756.1, read on the forward strand.
GCATTCAGTGTAGTTTATCCTCTACCCTACAGTCTATTTTCCTAGTTTTAGCATAAAGCATTGCATGAGTAGAGGTCATACTCCAATCTTTTTAAAAGTTGGAATCTATTAATTAAAAATCAAATCAATTTTCTCTAAAATAACAAACAAAACCGAAAAAACAATAGGCTTATTTCGGCGTTTTGAAAGTTTACTTATAAGGTTAAACTACTCCACTTCCAAAATTTTACATTCTTCTATTTTTCCATGAAACAAAGGCCGGATATTCAACTTTAACTTATTTTATCCTCAAAATGAAATACTTATTTCAAATTTATAACGGACTAAAAATTAAATAAGTATGGCTATCCATAAGTTAAATTAACTTTATCGTATATATTGACAGCCAGATGTCACAGCTTCCGAGCATAGTGTCACTCATAAAAACAAAATATTTACAATTCTACCAACCCTTTAATAAAATAAAATTCTTTTTGTCAAAAAATTTTAATTTCTAAAAGGTATATATTATACTAAAGTATATACATATTACAGTAATGGTATAATAGGAAAAGGTATAAAAGTATTATATAGTGGCCGTATTCGATGTTTGATGCAAATGTTCTTGCGTTAGTGCAAATGCAAAATATCGTAGCTTTTCTTTAAAATCCAACAACAAAATACACACACAATCCAAAGAAAAGTACGATATTTTGCATTTGCACTAACGCACTCACATTTGCATCAAACATCGAATACCGCCAGTATAATATAATAATAATATGGTATAATGGTATAATATTGTTATCTGTTACATTAATTCTACTGTCGTAGCGTTGCACTAGCCTGACTAGCTCATTGCGGCTTCTCTACATGGGCGTAGTTCTCAACCCTATCCGCTGCCCTATGTATGTTACAAATACAAAAAAAAATTCAAATATGACACTCGATGAGTGATAAAGCACGATACGTGTTTAGTTAAACTCTTATTGGTATTGAGATTTTGGGGCTTAATAAGCATTTGGAAATTGTGGTTGAAGTCTAATTTTCTTAAATTTTTATTTATTTTGACACGTTCATAATTATGTATTATCATTTTATAAAATAGTGAAATTACATATGATTGTTATTTTTGTCTAATTAATAAAAATTAATGAGAAACTCATGCAGATTTTCTTGACGATTTTCGAAATTAATATGACGAAAATGTCGATGATTTTTCAAAAAAGTGCAGATTTTTCAGTAGAATATTCTGGCAGCCCTGAGTGTCACTCATCAAAACAAAAAATTTACAGTTCTACCAACCCTTTAATAAAATAATTTTTTTTGTCAAAAAATTGCAACTTCTTTGTGCAGGGAGATCTTTTTCACAGGTAAAAAATCATTAATTTTCTCAAACATCCATGTGAAAAATAATTAAAAAATATGTTGAATACAAGTTTAATCGAAATCTAAATCATACGAAATAAAAATTTAAAATCAAGTGTTAAAGAAACAGCTCAATAGTTGCAAATACAAAGCAGCTTGAAGTTTGACCCCCTCAAGCAAAATAAAGCATTAAAATGATTGTTTAAAATTCCAAGTACTACATGTATACATATTAATGAAAGTGAAGTGTGTAACTAAAAGCTTGTGTATAATAAAATGAGTTCTTTCATTATGAATTTAATCAAGTATACTCGCTTTTCAATTTTAGTATATAAAATAAAATGCCGGAACTTACCGAAATCCAAGCTGATGCTCCAACTACCTCTACTGCTCCCGCTGAGGCTAAGCCAGTTGATGATGTACGCGTAGAAGATGATGGCAGTGATAGTGACTCAGAGGACACCATTCCCGAGTTGGAAGATGCCGGTGCTGGTACTACCCAATTGGGTGGTGGTGCCACCGGTTTGCCTATTGACCTTGTGTCAAAGGCCAAACAATCTCGCGGTGAAAAGAAAGCTCGCAAGCTTATGCTCAAATTGGGTTTGAAACAAATCCAGGGTGTCAACCGTGTCACCATCCGCAAATCTAAAAACATTTTGTTCGTCATCAACAATCCTGATGTATACTGTTGTAACTATAATTTATATAATATAGCAACGTTTCAATTGTCTGTCAATTCTATAAAATATATAATTAACATTCATTCATTGTTTTTCCAATCATAAATATAGTTCTTAATAAATAATTAATTATATTACATAAAACCAAAAACCAGTGTTATATATTAAAACACAACAGTTTGGCGACGAGGATAAAGCAAAGCGTAATTTGTTAAATCTTAGATATAAAAAAAAAAAAAACATGGATGAAAAACAATTTGCAGAATTTATGCAAATGCAGCAGACAATGGTGTCTCACATTTTACAAATGGGGCCATCGACGTCGAGTGCAATGCGGGATCACAGTATTAACACATCCTTAGTTCCAAATTTTGAGTCCTTCGATGAAACGAAGGAAATGTACAAAAACTACATACAACGTTTTAAAAATTATATCGCAATGAAGAACATAAGTTCAAATCAGGATTACTGTGCAAAATTATTACTGAATTCGATTGGTGCTAGCAAATTTAGTATGATTTCAGCATTGGCCGCACCGAAGACTCCCAATGAACTCAAGTACGAAGAGTTGCTAAGCATGTTGGAAACACATTTATCTCCAAAAAGAAATGTATTAGTGTCTCAACATCAATTTCTTTCGAAGTATCAGTCTGACAGTCAGTCCATAGCAGAATATGTTGCAATTTTACGTACAGATATAAGCGAATGTGAATTTGTATCATCGTGTGAGTGTAGTTCTTCAGTTGCTGATCTGTTTTTGAGAGCACAATTCATTCGAGGTATAAATGACAATTATATCCGAGAGAGACTTTTACAGTCAAATACCTCAAAGTTCGATGAAATTGTGTCAAAAGCGATATCTATCGAAGCTGCTAAAGTAGATGCCAAGGAACTTTCCGGTCAAAATACAAACAACACACCAGAAGTAAATAAAGTGTTCACAAACGCAAAGCCAAATCGTTTCAATAAAAATTTTCAGAATGCAAGATCACAAAATAAAAATGTAAATTACCAACAACTGGGAATAGCAGGCCTTTGTCTCCGATGTGGAAAAAATAATCATTTCGCAAAAGATTGTCGAACAGATAAATCAAATTTAAAGTGCAGCTCTTGTAATAAAAATGGCCATGTGGCAAAAGTTTGTATTTCTACACTGTTAGCAAACAGCACCAACGTTATTTCTGAAGTCTTGGAGGAACAAACTGAACAACCAGAATATGGTGTCTACAATGTTGTGAACGTTTACCGAAACAGTAGGCATTCCGACTCAGATCGCTATTATGTAAACGTGCAAATAGAGGGGAAACCTGTTATATTCGAAGTCGATTCCGGCTCTAAATATACCTTGATACCCCAGAGTAAATTCAATGAATTACAATTGTGTAATAAATTGTCACCGTCTCATTTAACATTTAGTACATATTTACATGAAAAATTTGTATCAGATGGAAGAATAAAAGTCAACGTAAAATACAACAGTACATCGATTAAAGATGATATGTATATTGTTCCTGATGGTTGTGCGGCCCTTATAGGAAGGTCTTGGATACGTGGTCTTAAAATTAATTTAACAGATTTAGATAAAATAAACTCGACAGTGAACTCTACAAATGTTTTAAACAAATCACATGAAATCGATCGCCTAAGATCAGAATTTACTAGCGTGTTTGAGGAGAAAATTGGATGTATTCCAGGCTACTGCGTTTCACTAAATTTACGTAAAAATGCAACTCCGGTTTATACAAAAGAACGTTCAATTCCTTATTCTTTAACTGAGCGTGTTAATAAGGAACTGGAAACATTAGAGAAAGCAGGTATCATCACGAAAACGTCACATAGTGACTGGGGTTCACCCCTGGTTGTCATTCCAAAAGCCGATGGTGGCGTACGTCTATGTGTAGACTACAAGGTAGGGGTTAACCAACGTCTGATAGATTCACACTACCCTATAAGGAAAATAGATCACATATTTAATAGTCTTAGCGGCTCGAGATATTTTTGCCGATTAGATCTGTATAAGGCGTACTTACATGTACCTGTGGACGAGAATTCAAGCATTGTTCAGACAATTTCAACACATAAGGGAACATATCGTATGAACAGGTTGTCATTTGGCATCAAGACGGCTCCAGCTGAATTTAACAGGATAATAGATCAAATTTTACGCGATGTTCCAAAAACTGAATCTTATTTCGACGATATTGTCATACATGGAGAATCGATGGCCGAATGCAAAGAAAATTTGAGAAAATGTTTATCACAACTAAACAAATTTGATCTACATCTAAATGTTTCTAAGTGTTCATTTTTCGAAGAAACAATCGAATTCTTGGGGCACATAATCGAATATAATAGTGTAAAGAAATCCAGTTCGAAGATAAAATCAATTTTAGAAATACCAGTACCCAAATCAGTTGATGAATTGAGACGTTTTCTGGGCATGGTGACGTATTACGCGAGGTTCATTCCAAATACATCAACGATAACAGCGCCAATGCGATACCTTTTACGGGGAAATTCAAAATTTGTCTGGACATCGCAATGCCAGAAAGCTTTCGATACATTAAAGAAAGAAATAGCAAGTGATCGTGTGTTGATACCGTATAGTCCAAATTTACCAATACAGCTTACGTGTGATGCCAGTCCCAAGGGTATAGCATGTGTTTTATCGCATTTAGTCAGTGGTAATGAAAAACCAATTGCTTTTGCGTCCAGAGCTTTAACAACAGCAGAGCAAAACTATTCACAATTAGATCGCGAAGCCTTAGCCATCATTTTCGCTGTCCAACGTTTCCACGAGTATGTTTTTGGCCGACCTTTCAAATTAGTCACAGATAACCAACCACTATCAAGAATTTTTCACCAGAATTCGAAGCTTCCACAAATGACTTCATCTAGATTACAACGTTATGCTGCATTCTTAACAGGATACAATTATGAAGTAATATCAAAGAAAAGCGAGGAAATCGCTCATGTCGACTGTCTTTCAAGGGCAACCGTGTGTTCAACATCTTCTATACAAAATTCAATAGATCAGGAAGTACATTTAGTTTTCAACTCAACAATAAATCAGATTAATTCAAGATTATTAAATTTTAAAACAGTTCAAGAGGAAACAAGAAAAGATGCAATTCTTTCGAAAATACTACATGATCTACGCACAAACACAAATATTGAATCTGAATTTACAATAGATTCCGATATTCTATTTAGAGGACAACGTGTAGTAATTCCGACATCTTTACAACAAATAGTTCTTCACGAGTTACACCACACTCACGTGGGAATTACAAAAATGAAACAGTTAGCCAGAAGATATGTTTATTGGCTATCTGTAGACAAGGACATAGAAAAATATGTACGCTCTTGTTCTTCATGTGCTTTGATTCAAAACAGCCCTCCTAAAATTTCACTTCATCCATGGGAAGAGCCAGAAAATAATTGGCAACGTGTGCATATGGACTATGCCGGGCCATATCAAGGTCATTATTTTTTGGTGGTGGTGGATTCGAAATCAAAATGGGCAGAAGTAGGAGTTTGCTCAACCGCACCATCATCTTCGTTAACGATCGATATTCTTCAAACAATATTTTCGAGGAATGGGTACCCAGATGTATTAGTATCAGATAATGCCACAATTTTTACGAGTAGTGAATTCACAACCTTTTGTAGCGAAGCGGGGATTTTTCAAAAATATATTGCTCCTGGCCATCCAGCGACGAACGGCTTAGCTGAAAGAAATGTTCAAACGCTAAAAAAACGTTTAGCAGCTATGACAGATGAAAAAACACCAATCCAAAAGAAAATCAAGCAAATTATGTTCCGATATAGAGCTACTCCTCTCCAGAACGGTAAAACTCCAGCAGAACAATATTTAGGACGTCAAATTCGAATCCGCTTAGACGCAATAAAGCCCATAACTACAAACCAGTCAACGACCCCCTGTTTACCTTCGAGACAGTTAAATGTAGGAGACAGAGTCCAAGCGCGTTATTATACGGCGAACAAAGAGCAGTGGAGGTTTGGTAAGATTACTAAAAAAATGGGTTATTTGCATTATATTGTACAGTTGGACAATGGATACTTATTTAAACGGCATATAGATCAGCTTCGGTTAACCGGTGTTCATCAGAATTTAGACACAAACCTTGTACCTAAAGAAACCCCTGAATGCAATAGTCAGGTTGTAAATCAAGAAGATCAGCAAGCTCTTTTATATCAGTCGGTTCTTATACCTTCCGGATTGTCAACTAACGTAAATTGTTCCAGTAACGATTCTCCAATATCAACTAACATAAATTGTTCTAATAATCAATATCCACTAACAGAAGAAATTGCAGCAGAACCAACAACTGCGGCTCAAAGTACTGATTTTCAAACACAACAGTTGTCCCGTAAAGAAATTGCAACAGAACCAACAACTGCGGCTCAAAGTACTGATCTGCAAACACAACAGTTGTCCCGTAAAACAACCAGGCAACGCAGGCTGCCTAAGCATTTGCAAGACTATATCATTGGTGATGAAATGGGAAGCCAAGATTAAGTGTGGGAGAATTGTTGTAACTATAATTTATATAATATAGCAACGTTTCAATTGTCTGTCAATTCTATAAAATATATAATTAACATTCATTCATTGTTTTTCCAATCATAAATATAGTTCTTAATAAATAATTAATTATATTACATAAAACCAAAAACCAGTGTTATATATTAAAACACAACATATACAAAAACCCCCACAGTGATACATACATTGTATTCGGTGAAGCCAAAATTGAGGATTTGTCTCAACAAGCCCAAGTTGCTGCTGCTGAGAAATTCAAGACTCCCGAAGCCGCCGGAGTTGCCGACACTATTGGTACAACGTCCTCCGTCGCACCCATTGCCGAAGAAGATGAAGAAGAAGTCGACGAGACTGGTGTCGATGAAAAGGACATAGAACTTGTCATTAATCAGGCCAATACTACCCGCGCTAAGGCTATTAAAGCACTCAAGAACAATAACAATGATATTGTTAATGCTATTATGGAACTGACGATGCTTTAAGTTTTATTTTCTTATCGATCTTATAATACTAAGCCCCCCAAGTTTTAAAATAGAGAGTAGAGTTTAAAGGCCTGCATTTTAAGTTTAGTACCCGCCTCGGCAAGAACTGCAACACCTTAATCACATTTTTATTATAATCTTGAAAGAAAACTTTCGTTACACTTTCAAAAAGCAGAACTTGTCTTTCGAGTATATGTAATTACTCGGTTTCGAAATGCTATTTTTTTTTTTTTGGTTTAATTACTGCTATAATAGACTTGAAATTATAACACTTCGTATATAAACTCTTTGTTTGTTATATTGCAAAGACAAGTTTAAAAAGACAAATTTAAAGTTTTGTGTAAGAATAAAACGTTTTATTTGAGATAACACGGAAATTAAAAAGAAGATGTATTCAAAACAAATGTGTTTTTCTAATAGATACATATGTATGTTGAGATAATGAGCAAAAATGGTTTTTAATATCGACGGGGGGTCTACGCTGTAAATCAGAAAATCTACCATTATATTGAAATCGCCGCAAATGAAAAACTCGATTTAAAAACTAGTAAAAAATAAATGTGAATTCGGTTTAGAGAACACCAAAACTTTTTTCTCGTTTTAAAAACGAGAAATATGCTCGAATTCGGTTTACAGAACAGGACCGATTATGGCAAAAGATTAAAAAAGTACACTTTTATAAAGTTTCAGAAACTCTTTAGAATTATATTGAAATCGCCGCAAATGAAAAAACCAAATTAACAATTCCTGGAATACATACCGGTTTTAATTTCCAAGAATACCCTTTAGATTCAAATAAAAATATAAATACATAATTATATTTTATTTTAAAATAAACTTATTTAATTTTAGATTAATTACATTCCTTTATGCATGTACAAAAACCAAACCTTAAAACATATTTAAGTATCTGGATACTGTTTTAAAGTCATTTGCAGACATAATTTTGTTCATTTGGATAATTTCAGAATATCGATTTAAACATTAAAATGCTATAAAATATGTACACATACGCATATTAGGATTCTAATTTTAGCAGACGAGCTTGACTTCTGGATTGTAAATGCATATTAGCCGGTACTTGCATCCAAGGTTCACCATCTGCCTGCATGGGGCAAATACTTTTGACAACCATCTTTAGGCGAGAAAAGGAAAACATGCGACAACGCATTTTTCTGCAGTAAAATGAAAAAATATTTACCCTAATTTGTTTAGCTTGACCAATTCTAACAGGCTTACTAATGCCTACTTGCAATTGGGCAATATGAAATGAAGAGACAATGCCAAACACTTCCATAGCACCGTCAGAAAATGAGTTTACAATTTTAACAGAATCATCAGCGTTGCTTAATTCTAAAAAAGTTTTCAAAGAAATAATAAATAAAAAAAGTTCCATTAGAAGTTGGAAATCGTGAAACATACCACACAATTTACAGCCAGCTCCCCATGAGTCTATATTTAGGAAGACTATCGATTGCAATTCTGGTAATTCAACCAATTCATTATCTAAATATAAATCGATATTTTTTTCTATGCCTTCGCAGTCACGTTGTACTATTTGCTGAGTCCCAAAACCAAAGTATATCAACTTTGAAAGCAAACAAATGTTTAAATATTAAATTATAAATTGAAATATTTGTCCAATTCTCAACTATTTTATGAGTCCATATGTTGTTTGGTTATTTTCATCTACATCTATGTAAATAAAAATTTTTCTGAACAACATAGAGCTCACAAATATACATTGGGTTGTGAATTAGACAATTGTATTAGTTTACCTTGTTAAATATACGACTACTTAATACATAAAACTTTGATTCCCTAGTCTTATGGAAGTTATAAGTGACCAACGCATCCACGCCCACACTGAAATAGTTGTAAACGTGCACAGTCTTTAGGGGTGGTCTTTGTATTGGCAAACGGTAATGTAATTTTTCGATTTGTAAATCAAAACGATCAAGATTTATGGAGCGAGCTTTTTTAATCTGCAATTATGGCAATAATTTTTACGTAAATTTCAAATATGTAATATCAAACTTACATTTCTCAAGATTTGTATGGGGTCCAAGTTAGATGGCGGTTCAGCTCCCCAGCCCAACACACGTGATAGGTCATTTCCAGTGCCGAGCGGCATTATGGAAACAGCAGGTATCGGCTTTAAAATAAATATATTGGCGGTATTCGATGTTTGATGCAAATGTGCTTGCGTTAGTGCAAATGCAAAATATCGTAGCTTTTCTTTGGATTGTGTGTGTATTTTGTTGTTAGATTTTAAAGAAAAGCTATGATATTTTGCATTTGCACGAACGCAATAACATTTGCATCAAACATCGAATACCGCCATTGAAAATACTTTTGGCGAGTTTTTTCCTTTTAAAACTTTCTTCAAAATAAAACAGGAAATATGTATGTATGTACGAGTATATGAAAAAATTCTCATTATTAAAAATAAATTTTGTTCTAGTAGAAAAAAGTAAATGCAATAAGTGCAAAACGTAAAATTTAATTTTGAAAAATTACAACATTCAGCCTGTTGTGAAATTGTTAGCGAAAATGTTGGTGACAGATTTTTTTAAACGATAAACAAGAACATTTCAATTCGAAAACTTAACTTTATAAACAGGAATTCAGAAATATTTGACTAATGGGCCTAATTATCACTAAAGTAATGCACCTAAAATTAGGAAATAATACATTTATGTATATGGGCACTTCCAAAAAAAAGTCCACCATGACGGACAAATTTAAAGTTCACCAACAGATTTGTTTTCTTGGGGAAAAAGATTTTTTAATCTAGAAGCTTGGAAAATAAGTGTATATCAGTCCAAGTCCTAACAAAAAAGTTTTGTATAAAAATACTTGGCCAATTCGCAGAGTTAAGCAATTTTGTTAGTCAAGTCAAACCCCACTTCTGTTTTTTGTAACGTAACGCCAGGTCATATTTTGCGAATATCTTGAAATCCTTAGGTGTGATTGTTATAATTTTTTCACTGAATATAGACCTATTTAATCACTTCTCAAATGTAAGAAAAAATTTTTTCAAACACAATTTTAAAACTTTTTTTTTCAACCTTTTGTCGTGCAAATGGCATGTAACGCCAGAATGAAATTACCCATATATAAATAACTTCACTTATTACCTTTATACTTAGAGTGTATATCATATTTAAAACCCATCCAACAGTGCCGTCACCACCTGCAACCAAAACTCGACAGGGCCGTGGACTAGCCTTGGCAGCCCATTGCATAGCATCTTGCGGGCCACGTGAACCTAGCTCCATAACTTGCAAAGGATGCAAATATCCACGTAGTAGGGATAAAACATCTGAACCGGTATTGCTACCTGACTTTGTATTGGCAATAACAATTAACGGTTCCCAATTCTCAATAGTCGGTGGTTTTATACCAGCCAAATGTAAGCGAACAGATTCACGTGTACGTGCCGCCACTATACAATAGGGAGGAAATATCATATCGCGAAATTCACCAAGATCACATTCTCCACGCATATCAATGGATTTATAACATTTATTATGATAGCATCGATGACACCAAGCACAACGCCACCCGCTCAAGCCAACCTCTTCGACATCATCACCACACGCAGCGCATACTGCACTCAAAGGAAGATTGCCCTTGACCCACAAGTGGCGCATAGATTTTTCATTTTTCATCCATTTCTCTTTGCATTTGAATATTTTATCCGCTTTACGGTTGCAAGCACGCGATGTGTGTGAGCTAATGCCACAGCAATCACAGAAAACACCAGCAGAAGGTGTTAATAAAATTTCGCATACGTTGCAATAACATGCCTAAAAAAACGCATACATATATGTACATACATAAGTAATCAATAGAATTATACATTTATGTATTCATTATGCGTTAGTAATTGCGACAGGCTATCTTAACACTCACCCTATCCAATATTTTAATAGATTTCCAGCTATGCTTGCTTTTGCCTGGTATGCATATAACATCTTCAATCAACAGACTGCGACAAAATACAAATAAGGCGCCCAATGCAAATAAGGAACCAATTAAGGCTTCAGGACTTAACTCAATTGCTGCCAATTCCATTACTACAATCATAACCTTTTGTTATTACCACAGTCGTTCACACTTTTTCTGATCTCAGCTTATTATCAATTAATCTTTAAGGCCATAGCAACCATTTTCGTTTTAATCATAATTATTGTATATTTTTTTAGTGTGTATTTTAAATCTACAGATAAAATCAATAGCCCTTTGGTAGAACGCAATTGCAACAACATGTCAAATGTTTTTATTTTTGTTTTGTTGTAACAACAAAATGCCAGACGATAAAAAATGTGCATGCATTTTGAAGCACTTGCCACAGGGCTCTCAGCATCCGAGATTTTCCCCTTATCCTCGGGATTTCTTGCTAATCTCCTGAGTTTGTACGGGGAAAATATCATAGTCCGCTGAGGATTTTTTAATATTAGACATGTTATAAAGCTAGTTATTTTGCCTGAGCATTTGTTCCACTTAAGTATATTCCATACATGCAAGTCCGAAAATATTTAATCTTTATCTAATATTCTTTTATGACAGCTTTGATCAAACTATCCGAACAATAATATATTTGAATGAAACATGATAATGAATTTCGATTCGGAGGCTCTTAGTATATTAATAGTTAGTTGCTTTTTCTTTTCAAGCTGGGTATATTCAGTAGCAAGAAAGTACTGAGAAATTTTTGGGGATAAGCAGTTCAAAATTGGGGAAATGTAAAAACTACCACATATTTGGGGTTCCAACATTTTGGAAAACACCAAGTAATATGGCATCATTATAGTACTTGTTATATCAACCATGTCCAACAGATGTCAATTATTTTATCATGATTCTCTCTCTCTCTCTGTAGGGACTCCACGTGCATTTTGCTACACTCTTGGGATAGAATATTTTAGTTTTTCTTGAATTTTTCAAAAATAATTTAATAATTTTGCACAAAAAAATATGGGACGTAAAGCAGAATACAGTGAAAAACCCAAAAAGGGACCCGGACGTAAAGCACGTAAACAAGGTCCGCCAACGTTTCTCAAGAAAACATTTGGTACGTACAAATTAAATACGTTGTGGGGGAAAATTATAAACTTGTTTTTTCATAGCTCCATTGGAAGATGAAGACACAAAGTTGTCACATCGTCAAAAACAGCGTTTGGCCAAGAGAGCTCAAAATAAGTCCATCATAAAACAAAAACAGAAATTAGCTAAGGAAAATAAGAAGAACAAGCAAAAACAAAAAGAATATCATAGTGAAAGTGAAGAGGAGGCAGAAATTTTAAATGATAGTGCACAAGATTCTGAAGCAGATTTAAGTGAAGCTGAGGAACAAGTGGTGATTAAGAAAAAGACTAGCAAGACAAAAGGTTTTACTGATGACAATCGAGAGTGGCTAAAGCCAAAACAAAGGAAAAATGGTAAAAAGGGTATCACTGAAGAGGAGGAAGATGAAGAGGACGACAACGATGAAGAAATCGAAAGCGATGATGTTGAGGGTGAGGTGGAAGAAGAAGAAGATGAGGAATCTGAAGAAAGTGACGATGGTGAAGAAGACGAGGAAGATGAAATAGAAGCATCGGATGACGATGATGAGGTAAAACTAGGAAAACTTGACGATTTGTCTGGCGATGAAGAAGCTAACTCTGATGATGATTTTGATATTTCTGGTGATGAAGGTGATAATGATGATGAAGGTGACGATGATGAAAGTGATATCGATGAAGATGATGATTTACTACCAATTGAAAAACAAAATAAGAAATTAAAGAGGCGTGAAGCAAAGGAAGCCAAATTGGCTGCCGAAGAAATGCAAATGTCTGTCGACCAACAAGATGTATTCCAATTTCCTGATCCAGAAGAAGATCAAGAGCTAACTCTCCAAGAAGTTCAACAGCGTATCAAAGATGTTACTTTAGTATTATCCGATTTTAGTAAATATCGTGACCCCAATCATCCTCGGAGTGACTATACGGAATTGTTGAAAAAAGACTTGTGTCTTTATTACAGTTACAATGACTTCCTTATGGGAAAAGTAATGGACATGTTCCCTTTGTCGGAACTCATGGAATATCTAGAAGCCTCTGAAGTACCTCGTCCGCTAACAATTAGAACAAATACTTTAAAGACAAGAAGAAGGGATTTGGCTGCGGCTTTAATTAATAGAGGAGTTAATTTAGATCCCTTGGGTAAATGGACAAAAGTAGGTTTAGTTATATACAACTCTCAAGTTCCTTTGGGTGCTACACCTGAATATTTGGCTGGCCATTATATGATTCAAGGTGCCTCTTCCATGTTGCCTGTTATGGCTTTAGCGCCACATGAAAATGAACGTATTCTAGACATGTGCTCAGCTCCAGGAGGCAAAGGTTCTCATATCGCTGCAATTATGAAAAATACTGGTGTCTTGTTTGCTAATGACTTTAACAAGGATCGTATTAAAGCTGTTGTAGCTAATTTCCATCGTTTGGGTGTGGTAAACTCGATTATTTCTTGTGAAGATGGTTGCAAGTTTAGACAGGTAATGACTGGGTTCGATAGGATTCTATTGGATGCACCATGCACGGGCACTGGTGTAGTTTCGAAAGATCCTAGTGTAAAGACCACAAAGTCTGCAGTGGATGTTCAAAGATGTTACAATCTGCAACGTAAGCTTTTGCTCACCGCTATAGATTGCACAGATGCCAGGTCGGCCACTGGAGGCTATATAGTTTATTCCACATGTTCTGTCTTGCCCGAAGAAAATGAATGGGTTATTGATTATGTTTTGAAGAAGAGGAATGTTAAACTCGTACCTACTGGCTTAGATTTTGGAGTGGAAGGTTTTACTAAGTTTAGGCAATACCGATTCCATCCTTCTCTAAACCTGACCAGGCGTTATTATCCCCATACCCACAATATGGATGGCTTCTTTGTAGCCAAATTGAAAAAGTTTTCCAACACAATTCCTGTGAGCTTAGAACAGCAAGAAGAAGATGAAAAGCAGTTGGATGAAGGTATTGTCACATCCTCGGAAGGCAAAGTTACTCTATTAAATGTTGAAAACGAAGCGGATAATGAAATTGGTGTTGATGATCCCAAGGGACGTAAGACAGGTAAACGAGCAGGTAAGCCAACTTTAAGTGGCTATGAGTTGGATGTTAAAAAGAGAAAAATGGAACAAAGTAAAACCAAATATATAGCGAAAGTATTCGAACCACCTGTTAAGGTAGAAAAAAAGAAAACGGAATCGCAACCAAAAGGAAGCAATAACAAAAAACAAGATGGTGATAAAAACGCTAAGGTGGAAAAGGAAAAGGCACAGAAAGTCCAACAACAAAAGGCGGAAAAAAAGAAAACCCAATCACAACCAAAAGGAAACAATAACAAAAAACCAGTTAGTGATACAAATTCTAAGTTGGAAAAGGAAAAGTCACAGGAAGTCCCACAAAAAGGGGATAAAAACACTAAAAAAATTGGAAAGAAATCTAAAAATCAACAAGGCTTGGAAGTAAAAGCAGCAAAGCCGGGAAAATTTGTAATGAAAATTAACAGCGAAGAGCTAGATAATGTAGAAAAGATACAAAAGCAGTCCAATAAGAAAGTTATCAAAGTCCAGGCAAATAATCAACAAGTCGCAAATGGTCAGTTCAATATGAAAGTCATCAAAGTCCAGGCAAATAATCAGCAAGCAACAAACGGCCAGACCAAACAATTCAAAAAAAAATTTAATCAAGAGAAATCCTTAAACAACTCTGAAGACATGGACGAAGTCGCTCCCCTTTTAGAAGGAAAGCCCATTAAAAAACAAAATCAATTCAAACAGAAATCAAAACAAATTGGCAAACTAAACCAGAATAAACATAAGAAGCAAAAATAAAGAAATTGGCAAAGATATAAATTTGTAATATAGATTTTTAACTTTTTTCTTACAAATAAATAACATGTTAAACTTATACATAAATATATAATAACATTTTTACGTTAAATTAATGTAAAACCCAAATAAAAATGATATACAATATACCTTTTTTTTTGCAAAAAGGTATAAAATAAAAGTTATTTAAAAAAATTTTAATAAATCAAATTTAAATTTAACAAAAAAAGTACGTACAACAACGATAAAGTTTTATTTGTGAAATTTATTTACAGTATAAATGGTAAAATGTTTACCTCTTTCAATAAACTAAACTTGTTATAGAATTAAAAGCAAAAGGTTTCTGTTCAGACTTGTTATAACGGTCAATACTAACTGAAAATATAGACAGTATTGAGAAAAGTTTAATATATTTTGTTTGACAGTTGACGGTTTCTTATACAAGGCTTTATAGCGATAAGTCGTGGAAAACGGGACAGCAAATAAAAATCAATAGATTTTTGTAGTTACATACATATGTACATATGTATGTATGTATGTATTTTGCAAAGTAAAGAAATTTTGGCATCGCCATTAAGGATGGTTTAGCTAGCCTCACCATAAACTATGGCCCATGAACTCATCCAAAAAGGTAGCTGAAGTTATCATATTGGATGGTGGTTATGGTTACTAGAATATAATTTTATGTAATTGTTTCTTACCTCACTTTTATTACATATTATAAAAACGAAAACAAGACCACAATTTGCAACGAGTCCTTGTTTTTACAACGTTTAATTGTTAAAAAAACTATAATCAAATAGTTCATTCAAGGCAATTTTTTAAATAAAACAATATGCTCTGTATTAAAAAATTATGTCCAGAGTTTGAAACTTCAATGTATGTATGTATGTATGAATACATCCATGTTTTGACGGAAACACTTTTCCCGCCAATTAAAATTTACCCGAGTTTTGCACATTTGAGGTAAATATAAAAACTGGCAGCATTCTTCGCAAGTCTGGCAGCATAGATCGCACGTACCACTTTCAGTTCAACCGATTTTTAAATTTTTTCCGTACGAGTACTTCAGTTCCTAAAAAACTTTCTTGTCGTTATTTATAGAAAATATATGTATGTACTGTAAAACAAGTGGTCTTTTAATTGGTCCTAAGGAAATTCAGTATAATTTATTTATTTATTTATTATGCCTTTATGCCACATGTGTGGCGATTTTCTTACAAAGCATCTGGCACCACTAAAAGCAGAAGTGTGTATGCGGGAAAGAATGTATAAACAAAATAAACCTTAATAAAGTGCCGTTACTTCTAATTGCTAATCAAACAATCCAATAAAAATATAGTTTAAAAATTAAAATATATCTGTGATTAAAATCATACTTTTTTATAAAATTACGCCCTGCGAAAGACATTATTCTTTGAAAATTCTGGTGTTAAGTGTTATAAATGCTAGTGGCTATAATATACATGCATACATACATATATAGGTATGTACATACATATGTAGTCTGTGGTGTGTAATAGGTATGTACATTGTTTACAGAACTTTGAGACTGTGTTTGAGACTTACATATATTTGTTTTTAATAAAAGTTGAGCATCATCCTCGGGGATGTCATAGTACGCGTATTTCAAGATAGATAGATAGTACGCAAAACGACTTTACTATGGACCATATTTTCTTATTATCATTAACCTTGGAAATGTGTGAGAGGACGTATACATATATGTATGTATGTATGTACATACATACTTATGTAAATTATGTGTAAAAATTATGTAAGTATGTATGTACATAGTGCATACAGTGCACAAGATATACGGCCATATCACGGAGTTCAATTCCGTTCGGAAACGGAATTCAATCCACCCCATTTTTGTAGCAGATGGTGTCTAAAAAAGGAAACTAAAATACGGAAATTTGTCAGGTGTGTCAAGACTGTTGGGGGCGTTTGTATGCTTTGTCCTTTTTAAGTTGTGACTGTTTATGATTTAGTGTGCGATATGTACATATGTTGTACATAGATTTCTTTATTTTAAAATTACAGCAAAATTTAATTGCTATCTACGATGTTTTCTAAGCATTTCTTATGATAACTTAAATTTATAATCTCCATATATTACACTTTTCAGCTGGATTTTCTTTGGCCACCCTGGAGCATCGAAACACTTCTGCAAACTCTTGCATATTTATCACCATCTGTCGCACTCTTACATCATCACGATCGTGACCAATGGCACTAGGCAAAGAACCACAGAAAAATTGGGCAAAATTAATGAAAAATAACTTTCCCCAAGAAGCATCATCGTGCTTATAGTCTATGGCATTTTTGAATATTTGCCGATTAAATGCCTGCCAGACCAATTGTAAACCGTTAACATCAGCCATTCTCTCATTGAGGGAGACTGCAGGAGAGTATTTAACTAAACAGTCAACGGCTGACACATACGACGATTTTCGTGAAAGTTGAATACCCATTAAATTTTCATTTCCCCACGCATCAAAGCTTAGACCATGACTATCGAACGCGTGCGATAATTCGTGGGCCATAATCCAGCCCACTAGGGAAAATTGCAGAAGGGGATGCTGGGTATAATGATAGAAGGGTAATTGCAAAAATATCATAGGCACCACTAACATGTTACGTTGATGTATGAAATAGGGAGCAGTACGTAGCTGAGATATGTCATCGTTGATGTAATCTTGATCAAGATCAAGTGGTTCGACTGTTGATCCGAATAGTACCTGATGTTGTTGCATAGTGCGAAACGTTAACATTTCTAAATGATTGTGATAGAAGTTGTGTTCGTAAAGTTGTACCATGGAGTAGTAATGATTGATATTACGGAGACGTAAAGGTAAGTTGCCAATTTTTAACTGCATTCGATTTAATTTATTCTCGAGATAGCGAAGTTCTTGTACAGATAAAGAAAACTTATTCGCTTTTATGATTTTATAAAATTCATATTTTAGTAGAGAAAATATAGTTTGTAAATTTTCTTCATCTTCAAGGCGAGTTTTATACACAAATTTATTGTATACATAATTAACACCCACAGGAAACATAACATTTGTGTGGAGCAGACATTCACGTTCTGTTGTTAGTGGACGTATGTCCATCAAATATTGACAAAATCTAATTAAAGTATAAGTACCGACTATATATTTGGGCGTTTGCTGTAACAGAACTTCCAAATGCTGAAAATATTTAAAATTTCCCGAAAATTCAATGGGTGTTTGAGGCAATGCTACTTGATTCAATAGCAGTTCGAAATATAAAGACCAGTCAATGCTATTTATTAAATAAGGTAAATCTTGTAGGGAGATAAAGTAGTATTGTGTATTTTCATTATTTTTGCTAAGATCTTGCAGCTTTTTATCGAATTCGAATATTTCATTGGCCAGTTTCAAGTAACTTTTAGTATTTATGTGGCCAAATATCAAGTCAAACTCTGTCATTATTTGTAAAACTTTGTACTTATTTGCAAAATTTGTTTTAGCTTGGGGAATTTTGAGTTGCACTACATTTAGTTGAGAATTGTTGTAGGCCAATCCCACTGACTCTTGTAGGAATAGTTGTTTAAAACCATACTTTCGTAAATGTGACACAGCTCTTAACCAGTCAAAAGTTTGCCAAGTGCTTTCATCTTGCTGAAATACTTTACTCCACTTAAAACTAGCACCAAATATTTTTTGTACCGGAAGTTCTTTCAAATAGAAACTCATATGTAAGTTATGTTTTTTCATAGATTTACAAGACAAGAAATATTTCCTTAGTTGGTCCACTAGTGGCTCTATATCTAGATCAGCAGTATGTAGCTCTTCTAGGCTCTTAATTAAATTATCGGCATAATAATTGGCCATGGCTCCGAAATTGTCCATATGATCATAATACGGTGCTGAAGTCCATGAGCCACAAGCATAATTCCAAAAGTGTTCGCATGGCTGTGTTGTATTTTCCATATTCTCCCTTATTATATCTAACAAATGTACATTCAAATTCTCTAGACAATGTGGTTCTCTGGAGCAACGCATCACTTGCACATGATCACTTCTTACGCTTATCAACATTTTAATAATTTGATAAAGAATTATAAAATATATTTTTGTTGATTTCATTTTTGTATAAGCTAGCTCTTTTCGGTTTAGTCACCGTATTCGTTTCGTTAACCTTTTGTTTGCAAAAGATCTTTCAATACTGTTAAATAATCAAACTTCATACAAGACTAGGTTTGTTTTATAATCAAGAAAAATTTAAATCTTTTTATTATAATATTTGAGATACGCTTCTAATTAAATATTAAATATTAAATTTGTTTTTTTTTTGGTGCCATGAGGTGGCATTTCACATAATACCGGCATGAATATTAGATTATAATCGACAACAAATAACAATATGTATGTATGTATACATACATATATGAAGAATATCACATGAGTTTTTGAATTATGATGATTAATATATTAAAATATGTGAAAAGTAAGGTACTTAAGAAATTAACTAAAATTATTTCTATAAATATATGTCTTATACTAAAACAGGCAATTTCAATAAAAATTAGGCTCCCCAGCATACCATGTTTGCTTTAAAACTTCTAATGTTTTGAATTTTTTTTGGTTTGGATTTGAAAATTTCAAATACATAGTTTGGAAAATTTTTATAGAATTTTTGAAAGATTTTTTAAAGATTTGTTCTAAAATTAGTTAACATTTTGTCTGATATTTGCTCTTCTTTCCGATTATTTTTGAAAACTTTTTCCTATCAGCAATTACTGCGAGTTTTCTTTGCTGATAGCGAATATACTTTTAATAATGATTGAAGAAGTGTATACTATATAATTCAATCTACATCGCTGAAACGAATGCAATTGTATTGTTGTATTGAATGCAAATTGTATTGAAAATTTTAATTTGGTAATGTGTTGAAAATTGAATTCACTCAAGTTTATCGTGTTATGTCATTGTAATTTTTTTTTTGATTTTTAATCGACTGCAAAAACGAGAGGAAAAATATTTTGTATGTCCTCTTATTCTGTAATTCGCTAAAGTTAAAGTTAAGTTAAAATTTCGCTGGATTAAATGCTTATAAGCCATTGCTGAAACGTTTGAAAATTTCATTCAGATATTTCATTAGCGATAGAGATTTTGCTTTAGCGAGTTACAGAAAAGGGTGCCAGGACACTTACGTCCTTTACGAAAGTATAGGCGGAAGTAAAACTTCTGGAGAAGGCTGTTATTTGGATGAAATACATATACTGGGGATATACATATGTATGCTATAAACACAATTAGGACGAACGACGAATTTCGTTCACGTTGACGAATTCGTTGATAAGAATTCGCTAAGTAAATTTGTCGTATGAAGCTCAATAACGACGAATTTACTCACCGAATTCTGCTCTCATAATTTATAAAGTTGGTTATTGTGTATGCAAAGAGAGAGAGAAAATTGTTTTTTCGTCGTTTGTCGGCGTACAAAATAGAAATGAACCTATCTGAGAGTTCGTCGCACACGACGAATTTCGTTCTACGGCGGTGTTGTGTTCATTTTCATATGCGCAAATGTGTTTTATTTTGTATGACGAAAGTTCGCACCGAAATATTCGTCGTTCGTCCCAGTTGTGTTTCTAGCAATACATATGTTCATACTGCTGTTTGCCATTTAATTTTTTTTTTATAAATTTTTATAAATAAAAAATAGTTTAGCAGTTACAAATATCCAACTGCTTTTGAAAAATCGACAAAATCCCATAACTTTAAGCTTTCATTAGGTAGTTTTTAATAAACGGAACAAAAACATGGATTAAAAAAAACCAGCGCAATTTTTATTCCACATGAGCTTTTAAATACCAAAAACATAGAATAATACCCAATAATTTTCATTCCACAAAAGCTTTGAAATACTCTTATACTATACTTGCAATCTAATATTAACAATAAAAAAGCTTGTAAAGTATTTATCCGTAAAATTTCTTACACTTACGATCCACTACAAAACGTTATCCTCCGGCTAAAAAAGCAACAAGTAAAAACAAAAACAACAACCGGTAAAAATATTAACTTGCTCCACATTCTTCACACAAAAGCTTTTTCTATAACGAAAATGTGTTTTTGTGTTTGTATGAAAACTTTTGAATATAGTGGGGTCGTCGTCGACGTTTGTTGTTCTTTCAGTCATCTAACAGAGTTCTTTGTTTTCGTTTAGCAAGCCGAAGTGTGCGTAGAACTCTCGCCGAGAACTATTCAATTGGCGGCAGTGTAAAAGTGTCTAACGATAAAAATAAAATAAAAAACTATAACTGCTATAAAAAAATTATGTGCATGCAGTAATGCAACAAGTTTATTTTTGCGTGTTCTCCATTTCCTTTCTTTAAATAGTGGTAAGAGCACATTGAAAAATGGCGCGGTTTTTATTAGATTGGTAAAATAAAGTGCTGCTGAAAATCAATAAATCATCTTAAATAAATTTTATCGAAACATTTTATAAAAATATATAAATGAATTAAATATGTACATACATACATACATATATATCGCACACTAAATCATAAAGAGTCACAACTCAAAAAATTTCAGACGCTGAGTAGTTGCAAACAACTGTTGATACTGCACAAATGACGCAAGTATGTGACATAAAAACAAGCATAACGGTATTTTATATTCTTCAAGAAGACTGTATTGCAAAAGAAATTGTTGAGGTCCTTATAGATTTCTTCAATTAACTGATTTATAAAAAAAAAGAAAAGGCACTTTTATAATTTTGAGTTGTGACTCTTTAAGATTTAGTGTGCGATATGTACACATAAAAAGAATCTTAAAGAAATTGAAACAAGTTTTTATTGCTCTAAAAAATATTTGTTGTCTATGGATGCATATAAAATGTGTGCTAATTTTCAGTTAAGCTGCTATACCCACAAGTTTTGAGATGCAAAAATGAATTAATGGGTATATTGAATAATTAATTAAATTATCAATATTTATTACATTATAACTCATGTGATACCTAACGCACATACATAAATATATATGTACATATTTATGTATATACTATGTGATGCATAAAATGTACATACATATGTACATAAATGCTAAGAAAGAGCAAGCAAAATTAATCAAAATATAGTTTATATGTATGTATGTATGTACATCTGTACATAGCATATACATACATATGTATGTATGTATGTATATTGGGCAAAATATTTTTAATATTAAAGAAATAAACAAAACAGATTCATTCTCAGACCTCATCGTATGTCTCCTGTAAACGGGTGGTTTCATTGAAAACTAACAAATTAATTAGCTGGAAGGTTGTCTGCAAGCAGCACATTAAATAAAAGGTAAATAAAGTTGTATGTTGTAGCTTAATAGTTTTTATAAAATTTTTCTTGTACGATTGAAATTAAAATTGGGAAACTCCATTTGAGACAACGTCTTTTATTGAGAGTGGCGTTGAGTGAAGTAGTTAGCACGTTGACTACAAAACCGAAGGTCCTGCGTTCGAGCCCGAACCCATATTTTCCTGATATGCATTAGTATTATACCGGCTTCAGTGGCTAATAATCCTAATGTAACATCAGAGCGCCCTCTTTCGTCGGTATTGTGTAGCAGAATGATCGGCGAAGTAAAATAACCAATAAAATGGCTACTAAGCACAGCTTTGAAAATTTAATACACCTCATTGACACCAGAGGCGCTGCAATAACAAGAAATCAACACCTAGTAATAGTAGTAGGCAGTGATGGTATCTCTACGAAGAGCAAAAGCACATTAAGCTGTTGCAAAAAGGGTAAAAAGCGCAAAAAATACGAAAAAGAGGGTAAAAAAGCACCAAAATTTTATTTTTAATTTTAATACATTAAGCCAGTTAAAAAACGGAGAGTTTGAGGGTGTAAAACCTCATAATATAATGCGATCGATATTCACCCTTATTCCAGTTGTCAGCATTGACAGCACGTCAATACGATACCAAAAAATTAGGACTTGGCTATCCGTTGTTTAAAACAACTGACTGCTATTGACAACCTCATGCTGTCAATTGTTCTAGGATGATTAAATATTTGTGTAAACTTTAACAAATGCTTATTGCGTATTACCATCAATCAAATATTATGCAGAGAATTATGTGGCACTTTCCAGTTACTTCCGTTTTCTATTTTGCAAAAAAAAAAATTTCAATTTTTTAATCCCAATTATGAAAAGTTTTCTAAATGGTTTTAACATAGTTTCCGTTGTTGTCATCAACAAAAAAGCACTGTAAATACACTTTTATGAAGAGGCAAAAAGTACCAAAAAATACCCAAAACGCACCAAAATACCATCACCCATATTTAAATTTAATTAGTCTGCAGTTTGTATTTTGAAGAAGTGTATTTTTTCGATTTTTATTTTGATGATGAATTTTTTTTTTTGGAAAGATCTCTTACCCCAAAAATCTGCCTTCCGCTCTGAGGAGTCATAAATGTATAAGGACGTATTGTAAAGCAAATTACTCTAAACGGAGACAGTTATTTTCTTGATGGTGTGTTATACGGAACAGTTGTAAACTGAGATACAGCTGAGCTCTTCAGTGACTTTTATAAAAGAGGAAAGGCAATAGCTCCCGCACAGCTGTAGAGTTCTTTGAATATTGTTGGGGCCTTAGGTATGATAAGATGTCAGCTAATAAGTCGCATATAGCTCCTATAAGTAGTTTGCTTATAGAAAATCTTAACTTAGGATTGATGGCGCCCTGCCATTAATATTTTAATATTAATATTACTGCAAATAAAATCAATAAGACCATAACTGATATTTTACTGAGGACAAACGTCATCATAAAATTTTGTCATATTTCAAGTGTCATTTGTGCTACTGCAGCAATCAATTCACAGTCTTGTGCAAATAGTCTTGCATCGTAGCATATGCGAAATGGTATAGTATATTGATACTCACCACTTAACAATTCTTAGTGGTGAGTATCAATATACTACACCATTTGCACAAGATTGTGAATTGCGCTATTGTTTAATTTTCGCAGGATTATATTCATGTTATTTTTGGGCTGTTTTGTAAACGACAATGAAAGTGAAACTTTTAATAAACTAATGAATGAATGGTATGAGAAAAATTCGTAAAAGTATGTTCAACAAATAGAAAAAATTTACGGCAAATATGTAGTTAATTAAATGGTTTTTATAATAACTATG
Organism: Tachina lurida; assembly: GCA_944452675.1. Taxonomy (NCBI): domain Eukaryota; kingdom Metazoa; phylum Arthropoda; class Insecta; order Diptera; family Tachinidae; genus Tachina; species Tachina lurida. The sequence continues at coordinate 122,196,357 of OX101756.1, forward strand.
GTCACAAACATGGTCAAGTGCGAAGAGCTCAATTAATATTTATTATAGACATCCTTTAGCAGTTACAAATATGTATTTTGAAACAATATACATATGTACATAGATACATACATATCGTCAGCTAAAATGCAAAAAGGCGTAACTAACAAAAAATGAGGCTTTTATTAACAAAAAACAAGGAGATGTAACTACAAGTTTGTTTAGTTTTTGTTTCAGTTTTTTGCTTCTCCTGTAAAACAATATTTTTTTTTAGTTACGCCATTTTGCATTTTAGCTAGCGATATGCACATATGTATGTTCATTTGTACAGAATTGTATTTTGTTTTAGTTGTAATTTATTGTCACTTTTATTTTTCTGACTTGATAAAATGGTATGAATAAATAATTAAAAGAAAAACAAAACAAATAAATAATGCAAAAATAGTTGTATAAATAATGAAGTGATATGTTCTTTTAATTATGAACATTCGCTAGACAAATTAATATTTTTTTATACACGGTTATGAAAATCAATTTATTGTACATATTGGGTAAAGTTGATAAAAAATAAGCATTTGATTTTTACTTAAAAATTTTTTTAAAAACCTAAAATATGTATTTATGTGTTTTTTTTTTAATTTTTAAGTAAAAAGGAAATGTTTTTTTTATATTAACTTTACTAGCCATTGCCTTGTTTCTGTAACGAATGTTGGAACTTTTCGAGTCGAAAAAATTGTTATCAACTTGTAAATAAATTCAGTAAAGTGCGACTTTGACTCGCGCACGAAGGGTTCCGTACGTTGGGCTTTGAGCATTTTTTAATAGTGTTTTTTCCGTTTTTTCAGCTGAAATAATTTTTTTTTTTATTATTTTTCGCTTTTTTCTCGTTTTGGCGATTTTTTTAATTTTGGCGATTTTTTTTAATTTTAGCGATTTTTTTAATTTTGGCGATTTTTTTATTTTGGCGATTTTTTTTTATTTTGGCGATATACATACATACATACAATTGTATGTATATTACATGGGATTTTAAAATTTTTCGTTGCTCGTTTTGGCACACCCTTTAATTTCCAACTCTCATGTATTTGTTGTTGTAGCGGCCAAGGATCCCATGTAATATACATACTATTGTATGTATATTAGATGGGATTTTAAAATTTTTCGTTGCTCGTTTTGGCACACCCTTTAATTTCCAACTCTCATGTATTTGTTGTTGTAGCGGCCAAGGGTCCCATGTAATATACATACATACATACAATTGTATGTATATTAGATGGGATTTTAACATTTTTCGTTGCTCGTTTTGGCACACCCTTTAGTTTCCAACTCTCATGTATTTGTTGTTGTAGCGGCCAAGGGTCCCATGTAATATACATACACACATACAATTGTATGTAAATTACATGGGATTTTAAAATTTTTCGTTGCTCGTTTTGGCACACCCTTTAATTTCCAACTCTCATGTATTTGTTGTTGTAGCGGCCAAGGGTCTCATGTAATATACATATATACAATTGTATGTATATTACATGGGATTTTAAAATTTTTCGTTGCTCGTTTTGGCACACCCTTTAATTTCCAACTCTCATGTATTTGTTGTTGTAGCGGCCAAGGGTCCCATGTAATATACATACATACATACAATTGTATGTATATTACATGGGATTTTAACATTTTTCATTGCTCGTTTTGGCACACCCTTTAATTTCCAACTCTCATGTATTTGTTGTTGTAGCGGCCAAGGGTCTACACACTGTGTCCAAATTTCAGGTCCGTAGCTCTTACGGTTCTCGAGAAAATACCCTGTGACGGACAGACGGACAGACGGACAGACGGACAGACGGACAGACGGACAGCGTAGCGAAAACAATAGGGTTCCATTTTCACCTTTGGTGTACGGAACCCTAAAAACAGGATGAGCAAGAAATAAACAAAATTTTTTTTAAATTTTTTTGTATGTTTATTTAAGATTTTATATGAGTAGCCCCAAGGTGTATCTAACTAGGTGGCAGCACTACTTCAGCTGATAATTTTTTGCTTATGTGCTTTGTAGCTGAAGAATGTCAAAAACTTCGATTTTGTTTTGGTTTTGGTACAATTATTTTTGTGCTTTTGACATTCTTCGGTTCTTTACACAACTATGGTTGCCGTATTTTTCTATAACAAATTCTTACGCAGTCACCTGTATAATTATACTAGACTTGGGTCGAACTCATTCAGTCGGTCGTTTTTGACACATTAAAATTACATGGGTTTGATCATTGGTTTGTGTCAAAAACGACCGACTGAATGAGTTCGACCCAAGTCTAAATTACACCATGAGTAACCCTTTGTAAAATAGGGCAACCAAAATAATTATTTAATTTTTCTCCATGTGAAAACTTCTCGTGCGTTACAGAAAGGGAGCAATGATTTTAAGTCAGTATTGAATCTCAATATCTTTAGTTCTTTAACATATTTTTTTTTTAATTTCTGATACTTTTTTCTATAGAAAAAATTTTGTTCATATTTTGACAAAAAAAAAATTTCAATATTCTGAAAATTTTTTCTTTAGAAAAAAATGGTTCAGATTCTGACAATTGCTCATGTTCTAAAAATTTTTTCTATAGAAAAAAATTGCTCATATTCTTACAATATTGTCTATAGAAAAAATGTTCTCAGATCCTGAAAATATTTGCTTTAGGAAAAAATTGTTCATATTCTGACAATTTGGTCTATAAAAAAAATTTCTCAGATCCTTATAAAGTTTTGTATGAAAAAAAATTTCTCAAAATCTGTACAAGTTTTTCTATAGAAAAAAATTGCTGAATCCAAAAATTTTTTCTATAGAAAAAATTGTAAGAATCTGAAAAAAATTTTTTCTATTGTCAGAATATGAACAATTGTTTCCTAAAGCAAACATTTTCAGGATCTGAGAATATTTTTTCTATAGACAATATTGTAAGAATATGAGCAATTTTTTCTGTAGAAAATTTTTTTAGAACATGAGCAATTATCGGAATCTGAACAATATTTTTCTTACAATTTTTTGTATAGAAAACAATTGTTCTGATAATTTTTTCTTTAGGAAAAAATAATTGTTCAGATTCTGACAATTTTTTCTTTATAAAAAAATTATAGAAAAAAAAATTATAGAAATATAGAAAATTAATTTCTCAGATTCTGAGCAAGTTTTTGATTAAAAATTTTTAAAAAGGTTAAAGGTTATGATATGAAGGCCTTTAAATGGATTTGCGTTGTACTGGTATGTATTAAATTGCACAATATGTATGTATGTATGTAACTAAGTATTTACAGTTCTTTAAATTTTATTAACTTTTTTTTATGAATATATGTACATAATTATATAAGCTTATTATAATTCATGGATTACGATTATTGGAAAAATTATTTGCAAATATTTTGTATGTTTTACTCATTAAAAAGTGATTCGGCATATGCATTTGATTAGTTTGCAAATTATTTTTGAATAATTCCAGGTAAACTACAAAATTCAAGTACAAATGTGTGTATGTTTGTATATACATATGTATATACATACAGTGGTATCCCGGTTTAACGAGCGATATAATGTTTGGCCGATTTGTTAAATCCATAATTTTACTTTCATCCACAGTTTTTTCTCATATAAAAGTAGATATATTTTTTATGTACGTACAGTAAACAAAAACTTTGACAATTAATCGAATATTAATGTTGTATATGTGCCCTTAATTATGAAAGTGGTCTAAGTCATATATTTCTTTGGTCGAGAAATTTCGTAGATTTCATCTGAACAAATCAAAAAATATTTTTATATTATGCAACATCTTATTTAATATTTATTAAATACTTATTGAAGTATTTAATTAAACTATTTTTTTGAGCTTTAGGTCTATTTGTGTTATGTTTTATTACTTCAATATTTCGTTAACCTTCGGTTAACTTCTTCAGGATATAGTAGATTGTTTCTGATTTTTCTGTTTTTTCTTTTTCCTTTTTTTTCAATTATGTATACAATTTTCAAATAACAAAGTGTGTCATAAAAAATATTAAAAAAAAAAATTTTTGAAGTTTTTTTTTTGGATTTATTTGATATTTCGAAGCACTAGGGCGGCTTGATTTAAAAATCGCACAAATTACAAGGAAAATCGTATTCTAGGGATCAAAATAAGAAACTTTGCCGAAGGAACCGTACCTCTAAAATGTATTTTGATGACCCGACTTTTCCTCTGAAAGGTAAAATTTTCTTGAAGGGTCCAATTTTGAAAAATCTGACTTTGACCCATTTAGAGTTCCTCAATCGAGTCAAAATGTATGACCGACTCCCACTAATTTTGGAGGGGCGACCCACCTATGCCAGTGGCACACCTCCCGAAACCACCCCTGGGGGTTCCCAATACAAATATTTCAAAAAATCACAAATGTTTGTATATTTGAATTTTTGTGTAGTTACGTCCGTTTGCATTTTAGGTGACTATATGTATTTACATCATTTTCTGTGGAACAGAAAATATTATTATTCGTTTATATATACATACATATGTAGTTGTGAAGGGTTGGTTACACTTTTCTAAAATATCTTTACTAATAAAGTTTCGTGCCATTGGTATAAAAATAAATTTAATTCTTGGCAAAAATATATGCATACACCCAGAGAAAAAAGAGCCTAAAATCAATAAAAACCACATTGAGTTAATAAGAAACATTAACGAAAGTCTAGTCATGTTGAAATTTCTTATTTCAATATGGAAAAATATTAATTTACAGTATTAATTTATTGATTTTATTTATTTTTGAGTATCTCTAAATACATTTTCTATTATATTGAAAATTATTGAATTAATGTTACGGGTTCTTATTTTTAAGTTGCAGCTTTTCCCTGAGTGTATGCGCGTCTTCTGACTGCATTTCTAAGTTGGCCGTGAGAGTATCAAATGTGTTGCGGGAGTACTACCGTAGTTTTTCATGTCAAATATTATCAAAAAAAAAAGTACGATCGTATCAACTTTCCCATCACTGATTTACATTTATTTTCTCATATTTTTATTTCTTCTGGACAATTTGTTAGAAAATTCGTCATATCGAGTACACAACTTTTTGGTTTGTTCCTTATATAGTTAAAGTACTCACCATGGTGTTGTTATACAGGTGACTGCGTAAAAATTTGTTATATGTGCAAAAATACGGCAACAATAGCTGTGTAAAGCGAATTGGTTAAATCGACTATTCGTTAAACCGTTATAGCACTGTATTTCTATAACGTTTATAATTCTGCTCGCATATACTCGAATGCATATACAGCAAAATGCAATTATTATTTACATTTAATAATTAAATGTCATTACGAAAATATTTGTTGTAAAATTAATTTTTTATACTGTTTGAGGGTTCGGTGTATTAGAATTTTTTTTTGCCTTGCAGGGTAAATATTTATAATCGGTATTGTTATTGTTACGGACCAAATGGTACCCATAAAATTAATATATCGGATATAGCAAAAATGCCTTAAAAATAGCTAAAGGTGCAATTAGACGTGCCATAGCCATAATGCCATAACCATAACCAAAACAAAACTCAATTGGTTTCTATAGTAATGGATATGACATTATGGCGAGTCACGTATAATCAAATACAGTGTTGCCCGTTAGTTTGGTTCGAACGGCTGTTTTTTATGGTTATGGTTATGTCATGTCTGATTGCACCTTAATACGGAGTACACATTATGGCATTTTGTGACATTGCAACAGCATGTACTAGTGGCAACGCTTATCATTTCCGATATTTTTCGTTGTGTGATATTGCTTTCCATATAAAAAAAACATAATAGCCCAATTCACAATCTTGTGCAAATGGTCTTGCATCGTTGCCTGTGCAAAATGGTATAGTATATTGATACTCACCACTTAACAATTCTTAGTGGTGAGTATCAATACTATAGCATTTTGCACATGCAACGGCGCAAGACCATTTGCACAAGATTGTGAATTGGGCTAATGTGAACGGCGTTGCACACATTCTGAATATGACACCACAAATTACAACAAAAGAAATGCCAGTTATGTACTCAGATACACACATAGCACTTTTTTAAGCAAGTTTTGAGTTCATGTGAAAGAGAGGAGAATATAGTGAATAGGGCAGCGCCCATAAAATAAATAATAGCTCAAATAAAATTTGCGTTGTGCAAATCAAGTCTAAGAAAATTAATATACATAATATTTAATTTAACCTTTCAATCTCTTTTATGTGGCTACTTTTTGCAGTGATATTGAGGGACTTCACAATAAGTATCTTAAAATTTAAATGCGGAAACATTGTGCCATTTTAAAATTTTCATTGTTAGCAAGCAACGATATAAAACACAGTATATCTAATCTAATATTTAATATTTGTTTGATATATTTTCATCAACTGCAGCTGTGCTGACACTTTTAACTTATTTAGTTTAACATCACCATATTGCCATATTGAAAATGACGTGCTTTCCTGACTTTTAAGTTTGACACTTGGTAATAAATTTGATTTACACACAAAAAAAGCTACAAATTTGCCAACCCATATTAAGGAATTAAAATGTAAACCAAGGTGTATCTAACTAGGTGGCAGCGCTACTTCAGCTGATAGTTTTTTGCTCTATGTGCTTTGTAGCTGAAGAATGTCAAAAACTTCGATTTTGTTTTGGTTTTGGTACAATTATTTTTGTGCTTTTGACATTCTTCGGTTCTTTACACACCTATGGTTGCTGTATTTTTGTATAACAAATCCTTACGCAGTCACCTGTATAATTACACCATGATGTAAACGTTGCACTGTTAAGACATATTTTAAAACGCTACTGTGAACTCCCTAATTGTTTTTAAAATATATTTTGAGTCGCATATGAATATTGTGGATATTACACACGGCATGACAAACATTTACATATATTCCCCAGTGACGGTTTTACAAATTTGTATTTTTGTGAAAGACTACAAATAAATAGATATTTAATACAAATTCTAAAAAAGAATAATATGCATAACTATGTATAATAAACATATGTATGCATGTATTTATTTGTACGTATTAATTATTTGTGTACATAATTGAACATTGGTCTGGCAAATATTTATGATTACTAGTATTTAGGCATACAGTGACCTAAACTAAAAAAAAGATTTTATAATAATAATACAGTCGGCGTGAAAACTGAGCTTTTACCATTTAGCATTCATTTTCCATACAAAGGAAATTGATTATATACATAATTTTCTATGCACCCTCTTTTGAACTGGAGTTTTCTTAATATGAAACCAAGGCGAATTGACACAAGGTGGTCTTAGATTGCAACTCTACGTATTCGCCTTGTATATTTGTTAGTGAAAAATTTCCTGCTGTCAGAATATTTCCTAACGTTTTGGTTGATTTGACAGCAGAGAAGCTATGTCAGCTGGTGATTTAAGACCACCTTATGTGAAATCGCCTTGTATGAAACTTATTGAAGAAGAATGAAAATGTCAATAACGTCATAACGCCACAAATGAATTTGCAAATAAATATGAAAAAAAAAAATTAAAATCGCATAAAAAATATTTACATAGAAAAAAAAAATATTCAGTTAAAATCTTAATTGATTCAATAAAACTTTTAATTGATGTAATCAAACTTTTACTTGATTCAATCAAACTTTTAATTGATTCAATTCAGCTTTTAATTGGTTGAACTAAACTTTTAGTTAATTCAATTGAACTTTTAATTGGTTCAGTTAAAATTTTAATTGATTAAATTTAATTTTTAATTGACTCGGCCAAACTTTAAGTTAATGAAATTAAATTTTCTTATTGCTTTAATAAATTTAAGTGTAATAGCAAAATTGATAGTATTAATTTTTTACTACTAGAGCAAACTTTTAATTTATTTGTAAGTTTTAATTTACATACACAAGATACGTTTGTGCGAGCACGATGTATAAAAATATGCTAAATAGCATATTTTGTGCTATATTATTAGCAGTAGCGCTTTCCAGTGTAAAACAAAAATTATTAATTAAAGAAACTTTTACTTAGCTTATTTAATTTGTAGAAATTCTTGTTAACGACGTCAAATTAATGTTGTTGAGTATTAAAATAAACATGCTCACTCATTGTTATAATATTACATATGTAGCTAGTGTGTTTCTTAGCATATTCGATCCATCCAGACTTCGTGGAGTTTCGACACACATTTATTGTCAGCGTTACCGTTGTGCAACTAAAATCGCATTTTGCCCTCTTTTACGACTGCCTTGCCACTTGTTATGCCCCTTAGTTTTAAATCTCCTTTTTGTATAATTTGCATTATTTTGTGCCCCTTTTGCCCCTTTTTGTTGAAAGTCAACTTTCGTTATTATTTTGACAATAAATGTACGCAGAATCGTACAAATTCTACCACATTCGACAATGTGTATTTCATATGCCGTCGGATGGTTACTGGTTTGCAGCACAGTATATTAAGCATACATTATTACTGCGGCAAACCAATAACCACCCGACGATTTGTCAAACTTCATATAAAAACATACAACAAAAGTTAAATTTATTTTTTGGCAACTGTCAGTATGGCGCAATATTATTTTCTGTGGGAGTACATGGAGTCTTTACATTTGTGTAATATTTTTATAAATAATGCTTTTGATTTAAGTTCTGATGAAATTAGTTCATCAGGAGAGCCTATTATCTCGAAAAAAAAACAGTAAAATAAAAACAAAAAATATCGATTTTTGGAGGAAAGTGGCTATCGCTGAAATGAAGCTTCATTTAAGGATGATAAGTTACAACCATTTGGGCAAATTGGGCAAATTAAACGCAAAAATATATCCAGATTCAGCAGTTTGCAAAGTCGGTGAGTTACACCTTATTTTTGCATCTTTATAAAACAAAATTTAAAAAAAACATAAAGCATAAACATAAATTAGCATTACTAAAAAAATTATCAAATATACTGAAAGTAGACACTTGTCAGTCCGTGCTGTCTGCTTTAAATTTATTTCAAAACGATTTGGAAGAATGTAGTCCAAGTGCAGAACTTATTAATAAATACAGAATCGAATTTTCAAAGTTTTATCACTTTAAACTTTAAATGGTAAATTTTTTGAGTTATGCTGATTTTTAAGTAAATAAATGATGTGAGCCATGTCCCAAAAATGTATTTATGTTCTTGCAGTCTCTAATTAAGTACTGGAGCAAATTACGGCATTCGATATCGTAAGAAATTTCCATTTAATTTCTATTAGAATTTCGTTCGATATCAAATGCCGCAAATTGACCACTGTTTTATTATTATCAAAGGTTTTATAATTTTTTTGTATACTTAGTAGCTTCTTTCGATACTACGTTTATACTCGTTTTATTTCCAAAAAAAACTGCATTGGCAAATACTCAACTAACTGTTTAAGGGTATTATAGAAATATATTCACAGTCGTCAAATAAGCAATTATAAAAATAAAAATTTCTTTTTCTGCATACACACATCTCATATCCAGTAAGTTTGAATTTTTACTTGCAAATAACACGTGCGTATAAACGTAGTATATGAGTTCTGAGAAATATGAGAAATTTGTTTTTATTGTTTATTTTAAATAAAAATAGCTTAATAAATAGGCTTGTTTCCTTAATATATCTTGACTTTGAAGTTGCCCCCTTTTTTTCTTAGAAATCCCCTTTTTGTTCCCATTTTTTGAATATTTTCAACGGTAACGCTGTTTATTGTTTTTACAGCTGACGAAGTTAATCACTATTATTATTGAGTGATAAGCGTGATAAAGAAAATGCTAATTTTCCCCTACTCTGGAAATGACCCACTGTGTGCACTTTTTTGCTCTTCTAGGGAAATATGTAATACAAATCCCGTTCGTTTCTTAAAAATAACTTTGAAAATACTTAAAGGAAAAAAATTTAACTAAAATGGAAAAAACAAGAATACATTATGGTAAATTGCAAAGAAAATTTTATTTATTTATTCTGGAATATGTTGTTTTAGAAAGCTGGATACCGAACAAGATTATTTTTTTCATTAATCACCTAAATAAGTCTTGTTTAAATCTGTTTCATGACCTAAAACTGAATGATTGATTGAAAATAAGTCTCCTGAGTAAATTTGTATTAATTTGGAAATAAATTAATCCAAACTTTAATTGATATGTAAGTAAAACACGAAATTCATATGAGATTCTAAATCATAAATTAGCAAATTACTGGAGTTAGCAATATGCCAGGAATTGCAGATGTGGATTAGGAAGAAGCCCTTTTCTTTTTGAATAAGAGAATACTTAAGTTATGGACAGGAGGGAATTACAGGAAATTTTATTTAAATAAAACAATAAATCGATTTCATAAGATATAAAGTTGGTAACATTTTATTAAGTGAGATTTTGGCCACTATTTGGCAGAATATTACAAAACGAACGATAAGTTGCATTACAATAAACTTGGCGCTTTCGTCTCACGGCAGTTTCATATAAGGTATACTCAGGTGAATTCGCTTTGAGAAATTTATACTTTAAATGTCAAAAAAAAAAATGTATGTTGACATCCAACGTATATTCAAATTACAAGCGGCGAAAATAGTCACCTGATCCCTTGCGACCAGCGTTACCATATATATTTTTTAAAAAACTTCCTAAATCTGAAAAAAAACTTTTTTTCCAAAACAAAAACTTTTTTTCTACAAAAGTACCAAAATTTTAAAAGAAAACAGCTGATCGATATTGTTATATGAAAAGTAATGAAAATGGTTAGGCTAACTGACCCTTTAGACAATGTTGCAGTAATAAGGGAGTGAGAAAATATGAGATCGTTTTATTGTATAGAAACATCACTTAATATTTTCATTCAATATACTGCAAAAGTTCAATTATGGACATATTTATAAAAAAAAACTTGAAAAAACTTTATATTTTCAAAAAACTTGTTGGCATCTCAAAAAAAAGGGAAAACTTGACAAATGGTAACGCTGCTTGCGACCACCTAGTATGGATTCGCCTTGCTTTCGTCTAAGAGAAAAATTTATAATTCACAGTAATTATAACATAGAAACAGGGATGGGAATGTCAAACAAGCAACTATTTTAGTAATGATAATGATTATGAATTTGCATTACACTGGGTCTTCACGTAGCAATATCTATTGAGGCAATTGTCAAATTTGATTGCGTCCATGAAATTTCCTACGTGTAGACAGCGATTGTCATAAGTGTCAATCCATTGAGCAATGATTGCTGTGCTGATTGCTCGAGCAATTATTGCCAAGCAATATGCTGTCACTTTTGTTGTATTATTGATTAATTTTTGCAAAACAATGAAATGGAGGAAAATATAAAAGTACATCATCCGAAAACATAAAATAAGAAAAACTAAACATAAATTTTTCGTATTTTTGCATTGGAAATATATATTTAAGGCAATACAAGCCCTAAGAATGTGTAAGAACTGTGGAAAAAATTGCCGTACATGTTCGCCACATCAAGCAAGAAGCAAAAAAAAAAATGATTATTCTGCCAACGTTATTGCTTGTTCTCAGCAATGAAATTGCTACGTGAGGACCCAGTGTTATGTACATATAAGAAACTTCTAGAATATACAAGTAAACTTGTTTAGATATGTTTACATATTTCGATTATAATAAGTATTTGTTGAAACATTTTAAGTCCTCATTTATATAAAAACGAGCTGACCCCGACAAACGCTGTCTTACTTCCAATTAATTAAATAATTTACCTACAAACTAAGGCCGGGTTTACATCTGTGTTAGGTTAGGTTAGGTTAGCAGGCTGCTTGCTGGTAAGGAAGGGTGAAATTGAGAGTCCAGCTCACTTGGGTTCAATACAATGATCCCTTTGTGGTACCTGTGTGGTGAAGAGAAGATAGTGAGAGAGGGTGATAGGGAAGAAAGGATAGTCATAGAGAAGACAGGTGGTGAAGGAAGAGATAGAGGAAAGCGTCATTCTTTTACAACTCTGCTTTTTTATGCACGTTTCTTTGCAGTGTTGACCAGTGACTATGCCTTCATCACTTGAACTTTCTTACAACAACTGATACAAAGGGACACTAATTCACATCATAAAAATGCATGGTGTTGTTATTTATTCACTGTTGGATATTGGGCTCTAACCGAGGACCTTCGGTTTTGTAGTCAACGTGCTAACTACTTCTCCTTTGCTGTAGATCTCAATACTTGGGACTTAACACCTCGTTGGACTTTCTCCACAAAGCAACCCTGCCGTCCGAGTTAAAAATATAAAATTTTAACTCATCTACAAACAAAACATTTTTCGAAAATTAAAATTGTTTCATCAAATAGTTGCGATCGAACTCGAGTCTTTAAAGTTACGGTCGCACTTGGCAAACATTTGCAAAAAAAAAAAAAAAACAAACGTAACTTCTAAGCATTATGTTTGAAACTGTTTTAACTTAATCCAAAAAATCTTTCATTAGATTTCAGTGGTTACTCCTTTTTGAGCAAATATTTCCAAAGTCTGACCGTAACTTAACCCTGCAGGAAATGAAACTAACCGAGTTCTAACACTTCCTATGAAGTGGACCAGTCACTTTTCCATGGGAATGGCTTAGGAGGGGGTTAATTGATACTTTGTATGTACCTTATCACTAAACTATCTTATAGGGACCTATTCCATGTAAAATATAAATTATATATAAATGTCATTCCGACATTTATGTAACTGTAACAACGCGAACTTGAACTTATTTTATTATTTGAATTTTTCAGTAAAAAAATATTTTTATATTCAAACTATCAACCTACGGCATGGCAGGCTTGCACACTACCTACCCGATCATAGGGGCACTCATATTTCAAAAGTATAAATACGTACCAGTTAAGCTTAGGTTAATATCTAAGTATAGTTAGGGGACTTGTTCCAGAGTGACTTGGCAGTCTATTTATATTGATTCATTGTTTAACCTTTACAGTGAACAGATGTCCCAGCGAAGTCTTTCTTATATATATACTCAACAAAAAAAAAAAAAAAAATATTCGTAATACATAATTCATGCCCCAGCGGAGTGTTTCTTATAAAACAAACTAACCAAAAAAAAAATATTCGTAGTACATATAATATATAATATTCGTAATATTATCCTATTGAACTATGGATGAAGTTATGGAAGTGAACGAACAAAAGTGTGTTCAGGTAACATTTACCCTAGACATAAAGAGAGATAGAGAGAGAGAGAGAGTTGTTCCTCAACATTCACAAGTGAAATACCTTGGTATACACCTTCATCGACGGCTTACATGAAAACATGACTCTCTAAGCTAACACAAATGAAACTTAAATTAACTCAGATACAACATTGGCTGATTAGCTAAAATTAAATTCTGAGTCTACTCGTAGATGGTAAACTTTTGATATACTTTTGAAACTTTTATGGTGCTACGAAATTCAGTTACAAGTAGATAACCCGACCAGACATCCCACTTCTGAAATTTCCAATCTCTTATTAGATTTTTATTAAAATGTAAGTGATAAAAATTCAATCCAAATATTTTTTAAATTCAGTTATTGCTTAACTATCCAAATCCCTGTGTGCTTCGTTACACCCGTTTTGAGATGAAGTGCCACGTCACGCTTGTAGTGCAGTTAATTTGTAGAATACAATTCTCATTATTAACAAGTCACGAAGTGTTTCAAAATTATCACTGCATTATTTTCTGTAGGAATCGTTGGAATTTCAAGTTTGTGCTTGTATAGATTTATAACCCTTGACACAAACCTTGCGCTTTACCAGAACTCTATTAGTGTCCTAACAGAGCTCTGTTAAGCTATAATGCATTTCGAAAGGATTTTTACAAAAATTAAGGCCACCGAGTCGGAAAAAAGTAATGCAAATTTATTGACAAGGTGCTCCTCCTCATCCTCCTCCTCCTTTATTATTGCCCATGAATCTATTCCTGAATTTGAACTAGATATTCGACCCTTTTCTGTAAACCGATCGATTTGAAACCACACGTTTTTAGAAAACTAACTCCGACAATAGAAATATTTTATTGGATTTTTTTAAATTATTATTATTTTAGATTTCCAAAATATCATATTGGAAAGAAAATTATTGTGTATAATTTTAAACACGTCTGCAGGATCATTATTAATTTTTTAAAAACGAAAAATTTACACGGATTCGGTTTACAGAACCGGGACGATTGCCAAGTTTTTAACTTGGCATTTTCTGAGCCAATGTTGGCGGATAATATTGGTCATTGATTCATGTCCCAGTAGCACCTCTAAAAACGTGCATACTCAGAATTTCTTGAAGTTTTCAGAAGTTCTTCAAAAAACTTTAAATTTACCCTACCTACATATATATATTAACATTTTCTCATGTTAGAAACTGTGAAAACTGTGTATCTTAACTACATACCGCATCTGGCCACGTTAGCTATGGGGCACTGCTTCAGCTTCCAATGTAGAGAAAATCCAACGAAAAAAATACATATTTATACTATTTGATAGGTCCTGGACTCAGCCACATCAAACATGTTCAGTGCCATTTGCTACTATACTAGAACGAGTGTCAATTAGAGTTTTTCTTTTCCCGGACTTTTTCATTTCCCGGGAAAGCGGGAAAGATTTCTCGGTTTCCCGGGAAATCCCGGGAATTCCCGCCCAGTACAAAACAATACGAAATATTTTTAAATTTAATCTATTTCAACAAAAACAAATTATAATTAATGATATCGATTAACTAATAACGTTTTATACACACATTAGTCAAAAAATAATACCGTTTCCGTTCTTTACATAATAGTAATACATAGATACCAATATTATAAAAAAGAAATTATACGTGTATTATTAAAAAAAAATATTACAAAATATCCCCCTTATGAAAAAATAATTTTTAAACTTAAAGTTGGTTTAACAAACGAATTTTGTATGGAAAAATCAGTTTTAATATTAATTTAATGCTGTTATTTACTAAATAGAATCTCTAATTATTTGTATTTTTTAACCGACTTCAAAAAAAGAAGGAGGTTAACAATTCGTCACTATTTTTTTTTAGGTATGTAGGTCCATAACTCGGTGCATTTTAGACCGATTGTAAAAATTTTTTTGTTGTCTGAGAGGGTATAGCTTCCCATTGGTCCCATTTGAAAAAAGTGGGCGGGGTCACGCCCACAATTTTTTAAATTTGATTTATTGATCTTCTACTTATTTGATTGCTGCGAAACCTAGCAAACATCTTTGGTTCTTGTAATTAGAAAATTCTTGAGTTGAAAAAATGGGCGGGGCTACGCCCATTCAAATGTATTATAACATTACACGTGGTTCTACTTAACCGATTTTTACAAAACTTAGCACACACCTTGAACTCTAAAATAGACAAAATTTTCTTTTAAAAAAATGGGCGGGGTTACGCCCACTAAAATTTTATATTATATTTCACAGAGTTCTATTTCACCGATTTTTACGAAACTTGGCACACACCTTGAACTTTTAAAAATACACAATCGTGTTAAAAAAAAATGGGCGGGGTCACGCCCATTAAAATTTTATATTATATTTCACAGGGTTCTATTTAACCGCTTTTTACGAAACTTGGCACACACCCTAAGCTTTAATAAAGCCACGAAATTCCGTAAAAAAAAGTGGGCGGGGTCACGCCTACAATTTTTTAAATTTGATTTTGTAATCTTGTACTCATTTGATTGCTGCGAAACCTAACAAACATCTTTGGTTTTTGTAATTACAAAATTTGTAAGTTTAAAAAATGGGTGGGGCTACGCCCATTAAAATGTATTATAACATTACACGTGGTTCTACTTAACCGATTTTTACGAAACTTAGCACACACCTTGAACTCTTTAAAATACACAATCTTGTTTTAAGAAAAGGGGCGTAGCCACGCCCCATAAAATTTAACACTAAATTTCACGTGCTTTTACTTCATCGATTTTTACGAAACTGGACTATATTTCTAAATAAAGAAAGATACTCACAAATAAATTCTTTTTGAATTGACTAGAGCTCAAAAGTATGCACTAAAAAGGTAAAAATAAAACTTAAAAAAAAAAAATTAAACCGACTTCAAAAATAAGCACTAAAAAGCAACAAATAATATAGATCTAGTTAAATAAAAGATTTTTATATATGTTACCTACAGTGCCGTTTGAAGTTGGTGCCAGTAATACTGGTACTAAGCACATAGGAACATGCCCGGTAAAAAAACTGCAAGTAGTTTTTATGTACATATGTATCTGCTTAGTTACCAATGTTGCTGGCACCAACTTCAAACGGCACTGTAGGTAACATATATAAAAATCTTTTATTTAACTAGATCTATATTATTTGTTGCTTTTTAGTGCTTATTTTTGAAGTCGGTTTAATTTTTTTTTTAAAAGTTTTATTTTATTTCCTTGCTGAATTGTTCTAGAATTAAATTTTGAACGTCGCGTTCTGCTTTTTCCAAATAAAGGCATATAAATCTCAGAACGCATGCGCGCCAGATGTAAACTCGGCCGTAGTTGTTGTAAAGCTTTAGCTATTGTGATATTGCCATCACCTTATTATTGCACCATTGCATACATAAAGGAATGTGTAAATACAAATTAAGATGTCATAACATAATCAAAAAATCCCGAGAATTCCCGCACAAATTTCCCGGGATTTCTTTCCCGGAAAATGTGCGGGATCCCGGGAAATTTATCCCGGGAAATCCCGTATGAAAAACACTAGTGCCAATTCAAGAAAAAGGTTAATATGTAACCATTTACATGAACTCCCTACTTTTGTTAACACTCCCATTTTCTCAAGTCATAGGATGAGTACGCTTGGTTCAATTGTCACCGAATTTTCTGCAGGGTCCTTACATAGCAGAGAACAGAAATGAGTAGTGAAAAAGTGAGTAGAGTTGAATCATGACTTATAATTTCTTGTACTTATGCGCACTCATACTTATTGCAATATTGTCTATGAATCATATTCACTCGGAAGTTTGAAGTGCGCATCGAACTCATACTTAGCAACATTTATGACGTTGTTGATTTCGGCTCTCCTTAGCTCAATGCCTATGGACGATGCAAAATAAGTATGATTCACAATGAGAACCTCGCATACGAACATTAAAGTTATCATTATAAGGTTATGTGTTTGGCTGCGATCGTAAATGCATCACTGCGCTGCAAATGGAAATTTAAATGTTGTAAACTGGTTCATTGAAGTATATAACGCAAAAATAAGTGTCAAATATAGTGTACAAACACGATTATTACTACAACAGACTGTCAGCGAATTTGTATTACATTTTAAATAAAAGTTTGCACGTATAATGCAGAGCAGTGATGCATTTACGAACACAGCCTTTCTCTGTTGCTTTTTTTTTTTTGCTTTTTTTACAGGAATTGTAAAACAACCCTAATTACTACTATTGTATACTACTTGCAAACTGTTTAATGAATAAACTTTTAAATAAACATACATCCATGCATGGGTTGAGTGAGCTGAATCAATGTGAGTAGTATAAGTATTTTCCTGAGATTAGAAATCAAACTGAGGTGATTTATGAGTGTCATTGTGGTATGACTATAATGCCGACGTCGCATTCATACTTATTTCAACCTATACTTATAAATCAATGTCATCGTGAGTATGCGTAAATCAAAGTAGTTGAGTTTAAATGATATCAACTCACTTATGTATATTTAAAATTTCATGAATCAGTATGAATAGCCAATAGACGATTCATTGCCGATCACTGTTACATGGTATAATTAATTTATATTTCTTCTTATTGAAATATTCTTTTTGTGACATTTTGTTTTTATTGGACACTGTATTACTGGAAATATTCAATAAAAACAATATTGTTTTGTCATTGTCTGTTTCCACATTCATATACAGAAACATATTTGTTCACAAATCGGGGAGCCATGATATTTTTTCTTTCACACTTCATGTGAAAACTTTTAAGTAGCGAAAAGCACACGCTTTTCATAAAAGTGGGAAAAGTGTTACATGCCAAAAAAAAATATATGGAAATCACGTGATTTTAGAACGCTTAACTGAGCTTTGTTTGTTTAACTACTAAACCAACAGCTTCATGGGCTCCTTATTAATTTTAAAATTAAGTACTTTAAAGAAAGCATGTACATTAGGGATATAACTTTTGGAAAAATTTTTAAAATACATATAAAAATTGGCATAGTACACACAGTTCGATAGAGCATAAAAAACTATAAGGAAACGTATATTTATTTTTCCGCTAAGGTCAAAAAAGTTCACACACCAAGCGCGATGGAGTTTTGAAACTTTTTAATTTTCTTTTCGGTTAAGAAAAATTAATAATATATTTATTTAAAATAAAAAATAAATCAAAAAAAACACCGTATAGTATTATGAATATTCAATATTGCAGTAAGAAGGCCTCGAAATAATTTTAGATTATGTAAAATAATATTTTTCTTAGTTCAAGTCCATGCTTTAAGTGTTCCAAAATGTCTCTGTTTGGTTTAGAGAAACCAATTGGTGCGTGAAGTTTTTTGAGAAAAATTACAAATGATTATGATTTTCGTGGTTACTAAGGACATGCTTGACCTCATGGTACTATGCCAAAAAAATTGGTTATACCCCTAATGTACAATATGTATGTATGAAAATACAAATTTAAAATTTTCAAAGACAATAATTCTTCTCTAGAAGTGTTTTATTTGTTTTCCCCATTCTTTTTAGTTCATTACATATATGTACATACATACATATGTACATATGTATGCATGTATGTAATGGGTGTTTTTTATTGAGGTATAGAACTCTAAGTTGGCATCACTTTTTTAACTGGCGGCCATTTTGTCAGCTGTCAAGTGATTAATATTTAGTTTGGTTTGCCATTTCATCATGAACAGGTTGACAAAAGAACAACGCTTGCAAATCGTGCAAATTTATTTCGAAAATAATGGTTCAGTTCGCGAAGTTTACCGCAAGCTCCGTCCATTTTATGGTCGACATAATCGTCCATCAGAGCAATTAATTCGGTTAACCATGGATCGTTTTCGCACTACGTTTACTCTATGTGATAATATGCATCCGCAGAGACGTCGAACAGTGCGCACCGAAGAAACAATTGCCGCTGTAGAGCAAAGTGTTGAAGAGGACCCGAATGAATCGATTCGCCACCGTGCACAGCAATTGGAGCTTTGTCCATCAACTTTATGGAAGATTTTGAATGTGGATGAGTTGTGGTTCCAACAAGACGGCGCTACATGCCACACAGCGCACGTCACAATGGATTTATTGAAGGAAACATTCGATGAGCGCATAATTTCGCGAAATGGACCTGTCAATTGGCCACCAAGATCGTGTGATTTGACACCATTGGATTATTTTCTTTGGGGATATGTGAAGTCGCTCGTCTACGCCAACAAACCAGAAACGTTAGGGGACTTGGAAGCCAACATTCGTGGCGTTATTGCCAACATACGGCCCCATATGCTCGAAAAAGTGGTTGAAAATTGGACCTGTGGAATTGGCTTTATTCGAGCCAGCCGCGGCGGCCACATGCCCGAAATCATATTTAAACATTAATGGCATAAAATTATCCTTCCAATAAAGCCAAATTGATGGACATTAAAACGATTTTCTTTTGTTTTATTTCAATTTGAAGCTCTATACCTCTAAAAAAACACCCTGTATATCCATATATAATTAATCGTTGTTGACTTACAGTGTTCATAAATATGTACATATGTATGTATGTATGTATATATGTATTCACATTTATTTGTTAATACATATTTGTTTAACCATTTAATTGTTTTATCTGTATGAAAAAGTGTCAATGTACTTTCTTCTGAAATACCAAATTTGTTCTTGAATTTTTCGTATGTTGATTTTTACAAGTACATACATACAAATATTTTCCTATTGTTTGTTGTAGACAACAATTGAATATAATACAAAAGTAACAGCAGCAGCAAGCAACCATGTCATCAACATCTTATTCCAATTAGTGTAATTTAATAAGTGAACAAAGAACATGAGGGAATGAATTGATGAGCCTATTTGTGGATGTAGTATTTGTTGTAAATAAATTATTGTACTCGTCGCACCAGTATTAATTTGACATGCACTAAGCGAAGTAATTATAGGTAAAGTGTTTGGTTTTTGGATAAAATAAAAGTTTTCCAAAATAAATTTAACCGACTTCAAAAATAGACACTAAGAAGTTAAAAATAAAACTACATTATTAAGATCTACATATCGCTCATTTACTTCAATAGTGTCACCAGGGTGAACGATGACATTTTTCCAAAAGTGGCACCAAAAAAGGATTTATCAAAAAAAAGGGGCAAAATTAAAAAAAAAAAAAAACGAGAAAACCACATTAGTTTTTTTTAAATGTATTTTTATAGAATTCACTCTAAAAATGGGAGAAAAAAAGTGGCAAGGCAGTCAAAAAAGTGGCAATTTGCCACTTCAGTCGGTCAAACGGTCACGCTGAGTGTCACAACTCAAAAAAGCCAGTTGTGCAGAAAACGCGTTTTAAGTTTTCAATTTGCATACAACTCAATGAAGACATGAAAAAATATTCTTCTCTCAGGAAGTGATGGCACAAGCTGTTTACATGAAATTTTTATACAAAATAAAATACGAAATGCCACATTATTCTGCATTATTAACTCAAAA
This sequence comes from Tachina lurida, assembly GCA_944452675.1. Lineage (NCBI taxonomy): Eukaryota > Metazoa > Arthropoda > Insecta > Diptera > Tachinidae > Tachina > Tachina lurida. Next base: position 122,216,971 of record OX101756.1, read on the forward strand.
AATTAGTTTTTATGACACTATTGAAGAAAATGAGCGAAATGTAGCTCAATTTTGCCACTTTAGTATAAGTGGCATGATCATTTAGAATAATATAAAAAGTGAACCGGTTCATTTCAAATAATAAAACAATTAAAGCGCTTCATTTAGAATATTATAAAAAACCGGTTCATATAGAATAGCGTGAAAAGCCAACCGGTTTATTTAAAAAAAATGTGCTAAGAGAACCGGTTCGTTTAGAATATTGTGAAAAGAGAAACGGTTCATTTAGCATTGTGATTGCAATGTGAACAGTTCATTTAGAATAGGGTGAAAAGTGAACCGGTTCATATAGAATAATGTGAAAAGTGTACCGGTTTATTTCGAATAGTGTGAAATCTAAACCAGCTCATATAGAATAGTGTGAAAAGTGTACCGGTTCATTTCGAATAGTGTGCAATCTAAACCAGCTCATTTAGAATAGTGTGAAAAGTGAACCGGTTCATTTGAATTGTGTGAAAAGTCAACTTTTTTTAGGGTAGTGTGAAAAGTAAACCAGCTCATTTAGAATAGTGTGAAAAGTGTACCGGTTCATTTCGAATAGTGTGCAATCTAAACCAGCTCATTTAGAATAGTGTGAAAAGTGAACCGGTTCATTTGAATTGTGTGAAAAGTCAACTTTTTTTAGGGTAGTGTGAAAAGTAAACCGATTTATTAAGAATAGTGTGAAAAGTGAGTGAACCGGTTCATGTAGAAGAGCGTGAAATCTAAACAAGTTCATTTGGAATAGTGTGAAAAGTGAACCGGTTCATTTAGCATATGGAGAAAGTTGCACCGGTTCATTTATAATAGTGTGAAATGTAAACCGGTTCATTTGAATAATGTGAAAAGTGAACCGGTTCATTTAGAATAGTATGAGAAGTGAACCAGTTTACTCAGAATAGTGTGAAAAGTAAACCGGTTTATTTAGAATAGTGTGAAAAGTCAACCTTTTTATTTAGGGTAGTGTGAAAAGCGGTTTGCGCTTTATTAAGAATAACGTGAAAAGTGAGTGAACCCTTTCATATAGAAGAGGATGAAATCTAAACTAGTTCATTTAGAATAGTGTGAATAGTGAACCGGTTCACTTAGAATATGGAGAAAAGTGAACCGGTTCATTTAGAATTGTTTGAAAAGTGAAGCGGTTCACTTGGAGCAGTTTGAATAGTCAAAAGGTTCATTGAAAATAGTGAACCGGTTGATTTAAGATAGTGTGATCATTGAACCGGTTCATATAGCATAGTGATAAAAGTAAACCGGGAATTAGAATAGTGGGCATATTTAACCGGTTCGTTTAGAATTGTGTGCAAAGCGAGCATACCAAGTTTTATAAATGAAAAAAAAAAAACAAACGCAAGCACAAACACAAAATTCATGTTTCACATTATTTGAAGTGAATTGATTTAATTACCCCACGACTGCCAAATATATCTACTGAATTTATTAAAGCACGGAATTTTTATTTTATTGTTTAAAAAACAAATAGTTTTCAAATAGAATGAAACGTGTTGGACAGTAAATATTTAAATAAAACAAAAAAATCAATAAAAAAAATCGAATAAATTATTATTGGATAAGAAAATGCTTTTATTGGGAAACAAATCAATAAATCGACTAAATGAAAATTTTCCCATAAAATCAACACTATTTGGATTCGTTTTTTATGTTAAAATAAATATACATACGAGTACTTTCTACAACCCAGACGGTCGACTTGAGTATAAAATTTATATGGAAGGCACTCATATTTTTGAATGATTTTCATACAAATTTTCTGAACGAATCGTCTGTCTGACTTGTGGAAACTGCACAATAATGTATTGTTTTGAAAATAATGTTTTTCGATTCCAACTTTTAAAATCAATCAACTTCTAAGGCTATATCAACAAAAATATTCAATTTGTTTTCTTCTAATTTTTATTTTCTTTTATTTATTTTTATATTTTAATTTAAACAATTGTTTTCTTCTGTAAGTGCGTACGCGAATGATTTTGTTTAATTAACATTTTTTTACAATTTTACTTTGAAATTGTGTTGACCATAAAATTTTGCTGGCATGATCAAATTCATAAATATGATATTAATGTTTTTTTTGTAAGAAGAAATTTATTTTTATGGTGATGATGGATGTTACAGTGTCTTTTTTTAAAATTTGTTAATACTTAAACGTCGTGAATCAGCGAAAAACATAGAGTTATAAAAAAACCATTTATTTCGCGCCACAGTTGATGACGCAAGAATTTGATAAATGGAAATGATTGTTTATTTTCATATACATACATATAAAAAGGGATGGGAAAAATAGTCTTGAGAAAATTTAAAATTTGACTAAGGAATGGCCACATTCAAGCACAGGCACACAGATACAACAACACGTAGTGTAATTTACTCAATAAACATTCGATAAATAAATATAGAGCAACAATTAAAAGTACAGCAGTTCGCCTTGTGCTCAAAATTCGACCAAATCTATTTCTTAGAACTTTTTTCTGTATGTTTTATTTATTAAACGCGACTACCACGCGATGAGTTTGAGAACATATCTTGGTGCAGGCATGAGAAAAAGAACAGTCACGCACATTAAATAATTAATAAAATTAAATGACTACATTAAATTAAATTCATGTTGTTACAACTGGAAATAACTTTGTTTCTACATGATTTTTCATTTTGATTTAACCGTACTCAAAAGTTAAATCAACATGAAGTTGATTTGAAGTTATTTCAATAAGAAAAATTTTTTCTTTTTCATATTACTGTAAAAATCAAGTTGAATTAACATGATAAAACATATGAATGCAAAATTGTTACTGGCAAATTTTAAATTAAACCTGTTTCCGCAGATTTAAATGCAAAATTTGTTGGTGTGTATGTATGGTTCATATCTCAGAACGAGTTTTTGGCGGTATCTCGTCTACTTGATTCCCGTAATACTTTGACATTATTGTGCCTGTAATAGCTACTGTTGCTCGCAATGGAAAACTAATGCAGTTGTACCCTCGTAAGCTCCAAGGAATCGGGCGCTTGGAGATCGCGTAACAGTTGCAATCTCCAAATTAATCTTCCCATTTAATATAAAACTAGATTATGAGGACTGTAGTGTGAATCATAAATTTTGATTGTGCGCTATTTTCCCATTATCTATCTCAGAAACAGCGAATTTGTTTTTATAAATTTTTATTTTAGATGATACTCGTATTTTACATCAGTTGTGTGTGCTATCCATTTCCTATTTGTTTTTCATAATCCCTTTTAAATGTTTCACTAAAATGCCAACTTTTGTTGTTTAGTTGTGTGTGTGTGTGTGTGTGTGTGTGTGTGTGTGTGTTTTAGCCACATCAGTTAGTTGTCTTTCCTATTTCAATCAGCAATTGCGAGCAGCATATACATATTTCTTTTTTTTGGTTGATTCAGTTTCTTTTTTAACGTTTTCTCTAATGTTTTTATCTGTTGTATACATTTCATAACTGAAAAAGATTTTATTTCATAAATAAACAAAAAAATAATTTTAACTTTAAATAATTCTCGCAAATAATGCTGTTCAAAGCTTTGGCAGTTAAACAGAAGTTTTTTTTTTGTATGTTTTGTTCCTTGGCCCATTAAGACAAGTGTAACATGTGTTTGGACCACTGTTTTCGATTTTGCTAAAAGAAAATATTTTTTTTTATTAAAGTTCACCATAGTAAAATTGTAATTGTATGTAATTACAAAGTAAAATTCATTATTTCGCTTAATTTTCCAAATAATATACATATATCTTAATATATATAAAAATCAAAAACACGTTTATTTGTTACGCCCCTTTCAGAAATAGTGATTCGTCCGACAGATGGCGCAATTTTTAGTTTTTTTGTGTTTTTGCACCGTAACTCAAGAACTACTGAACCGATTTTGACCAAACTTCATACACATGCTCTATGGGGCGTGAGGAGTGTTTCTGTGAAGTTTGAAGTTCGTCCGACAGATGGCCCAATATTAAGTTATATACAACATATACATATACATCACTAATGTTTGCTTAGGGCCAGCAACGTGGACCGGGGTCAGCTAGTAATTATATATAATTTTATTTTTCGGAGAAATAAAAACATAATCACATGTTACTAATGATAATGGGATCGATCAATAATTTTAACTTGTGGCCAGCTTTTTTAATAACATTTAAAAAAAATTCCTTGATTTGGCCAAATACGAGTACAATACTCGTAAAGTGAGTAAGAAAATAATGACAAGTAAATATTTTCTTTAATTAGCAAAAGTGACATACGAGTATTTCCGAGAAGAAAATATGATGCTCATACATCAGTTTTCGCTGCTTCTGCTTAATACTACGAAATATGTAGATATCTAATACTATAAAGCAGATAATAAAACTACTAGTATAATAAAAATAAAATAATGATTACAGCGACTGAAATATGCATAAATCTATGATTTTCAAAATACCTGCAAACTGTACCCAAAATTGGAGCAAACTAAAATGAGCTTTTCATATAATGCTTACAAAAATTAACCGGTTCATTTATATGTAGTAAATAGAATATTGCGAGAAAAAAACGTTTAATTAAGGACAGTGAAAGAAATTAAACGTGTAAATAGTGCCGAATGAATTAATTGAGGTAGAATAAGTAACCGCTTCACCAAACGTATTATTGTATTATTATTATTACCTTTTCCATTTAGAATATTGCTAGAAGTGAAGCGGTCCATTTAGAATGGTTTTAAAAATGAAACGTTTCGTTTCGAATAGAACAGTGTTAAAAATCAACCGGTTCATATGAAATAGTGTGAAAAATTACGAAAAATGAAGAGCTTCATTTAGAATAGCGTGAAAAATGAACCGGTTCACTTAGAATAGCGTAAAAAATGAACCGGTTCATTCAAAATAGCATGAAAAATGAACCGGTTCATTTAAAATAGCATGAAAAATTAACCGGTTCACTTAAAATGGCATGAAAAATGAACCGGTTCATTCAAAATAGCATGAAAAATGAACCGGTTCATATAAAATGGCATGAAAAATGGACTGGTTCGTTTTAAATAGCTTGGAAAATGAAGCGGTTCATTTGCAATAGCGTGAAAAATGAAGCGGCTCATTTGTAATAGCATGAAAAATTAACCGGTTCACTTTAAATAGCTTGGAAAATGAAGCGGTTCATTTGTAATAGCGTGAAAAATGAAGCGGTTCATATGTAATAGCGTGAAAAATGAAGCGGTTAATTTAGAACAGCGTGAAAAATGAATCGTGTTATTTTGAATAGTGTTAGAAAATTAACCGATTCATTTAGAATATTCAAAATGAACCGTTTAACTTGGAATAGTAATTAAAATGAACCGATTCATTTATAATAATGTGAAAAATAAACCGTTTTTGAGTCTAGCGTGAAAAAATAAGTGGTGCATTAAAATATTACGTAACTCGGTTCGAAATGTTACTGATTCATCATGTTAATGAACTGGTAAAATTAGATGATGCCAAATTTTATATATGTAAACAGAAAACTATATAAAATATTTACTGATAGAAAAATAAATTTTAGAACGTTCGGAAACAAATTTTCGAAGGTCGTAGTACATAATTAAATTTGTACGTTTTCCGTAAATTTTTCTATTCGGAGCGAATTACATCATCAGATGTCCACTTTTTGAGGTCATGGGAATCTACTCTGTCTCTTTTTACAATGATATACTCAGCGATGCCAACTATTTATAACCCAAACGCGCTGTAGCCCTTCTCAAAACGCGCTAGAACGCGCTAAGTTACAGCATTATCAACAATTTATAGTCAAAACGCGCTGTTTTCCTACGCGCTAAATTAAATTTTAATAAAAGTCGATGTATGTATTAGTAAATACGAATACAATTCATTTTTTTAGTAACTCTTTTTCAGATTTTGCAATATTGCTTCCTCGAAATTATATCCTAAATACCTAAAATCATTTAATACAGAATCAGACTCGCCTTCCAAATATTCTAAGTTTTTATTTTAATTTTATTTGTCAAACTTTGTAACAACTTATATAAATTGTCGAATAGTGTTGCGATTCAAATGCGTTTTGAAGTACAAAAAGAATAGATGCTTAATAAGTTATATACATTTTTTGGGTCACGATTGCGAGTACTTATTTTTTACTGTGAAATTTCAAAATATTTCCCATTTACAATATTAAAATGCGTTTTAAATTCTATCCACAGTCAAGCTGCAATGATGCCCTGCTTTGTAGGATATCCGTCTGTACTTCCTTGGCAGAATATCCTGCAATAGCTTGTCCGAGCTATCGGAAATAGGACTTAGAAACCTAAGGCTATACTTTAGGAGCAGCGGCTGGTATGGCCGCTAGCCTTCGTCTATGGCATGTGTATGTACTAGACCCTCTCCTGTCCCACTTCTTCTCTCCTTTACTCACTCTTATTCTACAGAAACTCTCCATCTATATTCTCTCCATCTATATCCTCCCTATACTCCCGGTCTCCCCCTTATTCTTACACTTTCAACTTACAGGCAGCACAAAGGGATCATCGTATTGGACCCAAGTGAGGTAGACCCCTTAAATTTTCATTCTTCACTAGCAGCCTGCTAACCTAACCTAACAGTGAAGGGAATTTTATTTGCAACATCTGAATCATTAACGAATTTAAACAAAAAGTTATATTTTTGATATTAGACAAATGTTAAATTTACACAAAAAAGTAAAAAGATTTTGAAATGAAATGATATTTTTGACTTTAATCAAATCGCGCTAATTTAGCGCTTTTTTTATTAAACGCGCTAAGACGAAAAACAGCGCGTTTGGCATAGTTAAAACGCGCTAAAACTAGCGCGAAAGGCGCTAAATTGGCATCGCTGGATATACTTATGGATTTAGTGTGTGTATGTGTGAAAATGTGAATGTGTGTGTATGCATGTAAACCTTTCATAAATTAATAATGGCTTAACCAATCGGAACCAAATTTGCGGCATTGGATTTTCAGAATTTTCGAAAAAAGGTATTTTAAAATAAATTTTAAAATTCTAAACCGATTGAATCGAAAATCCAATCAGCTCTTTAACTCAAAAACGAACATTGGCGGCTGAAAATTTTATTAAAATTTATTAAGAAAAAAGTTCGAAATTTAATAACTCCATAACTCATTTGATCTTAGTCTTTTAAATGATTCGATAAAAGTCGTTGTTTAAAAATCTATGGATTTTCCAGCGAAAGCCAGTCTGGCCAGTACTTTAGAAGTTATTTGTGTATGTATGTAGTATATATTATCTTTTAACTTGCAATTGGTTATACTGTGAAATGCTTGTTAGATGGAAGATCATAATCTTAAATAATATTAACCCATTTACGCCCCCCGTACTCACATAATTCAGTTCTTTGGATATAGAAGAAGGAATACGCAAAAGGGGACGACCGAAATTCCGTTGGAAAGCCCAAAGCCAGCGTAAGAAATTGTATAAAAAGAGCAAAACTAAGGCGCCTGGAACTCTCTTCTTAGTTCGGCTAATGATCCACATGGCTTGCTATAAATGGCCAACTAAGTAAGTAAAGAAAGATCTTGAAAATAGTTAAATTAGTGGCGATTTTTCAACTTCCAAGCATTGCCAGAGATGACGATCATGTTCACAAGGCACTTTTCCATGATATTCTAGCGAAAGTTAAAAAGTTTGAATGTTTAAACAACAATGATTGGGATATAAGTCCTGAATAATGCCATTTTCCAACTGCTCAAGAGGCCAATAGGCTCTAAGGAATGACGCATATGATGGTCTCGTGGTCTTAATTCCTACACCGGCTGGATCTTAAACGGGAGTAGGCCGAAATTGTCAATGCAGGCGATGATCAGATAGATCCCCAATTCCTGCGATCATTTTGTATCTTCTTCCACATTTTCGTTTACAGTGGCGATATTATGTTCAATATGCACATTCCTTCATCTAGAGAGTATATGGTATGAAATCTATCCACAGTTCGAAGTATGACTTACTCAGAGCAACTAATATAAGCACCATAAACATTACGAAATCGTCTATTGTGGAAGCATGATTCTATTCATGATGATTTGACAGTATATAGTGATCATAAACGTCGCAAAGGGTGGCATTGTCTGAAGTACTAACATATTGACTACAAAACCGCAGGTCCTGGGTTCGACCCCGGCATTCAACAGTCATTAAAATAACAACATATAGAATTTTTCTGATGTACATTAGTGTCCCTTTGTATCAGTTGTTGCAGGAAAGTTCAAGTGATGAAGGCATAGTCACTGGTCACTGAACTATACCAACTTCAGCAGATACTAATCCCAATGTAACATCAGAGCGCCCGCCTTCCTTGTGTAACAGAATCATGGGCGAAGTAAAATAACCAATAAAATGGCTACTAAGCTAAATACAGCTTCAAGAAATTTAATACTGCGTTATTAAAAAAAAACGAGCAAAAAAGCAGAGTTGTAAAAGAATGAAGCTTTCCTCTATCTCTTCCTTCACCATCTGTCTTCTCTATCACTATCCCTTTCCTAAAGACAGTAACACTTAGTAATAGTACTCGTAGTAGGCATTCATTGCCTGAGAATTACTTCTCTTAAAAAAAAAGAAGTGAGCTCAATATGACAGCTACTTGACAGTAAGTTATATGGGGCTTAATAAAACAGCCTTTAAGGGGTTAAAATATTCTATGATTAATGAATACAACGACGTATTGCAGCAGAAAATATATTAAATCAAATTTTTTATGTGTTTTCTTCAATTTGTCTCTAATTTCAAGATTGCTATACGATTTCGTCGCTAATAAAGATGTCACTCACTCCAAACTTATGATTTTTTTCCTACAGAATTTGGTTTTATTATGTTCTTTTTTCTTCACTTGCCACAAATAATTGCCGGTAATCTTATCTTTGGGGATTAAATTGTTTATTTTTGTTACTGTTCATTTCAAATTTTTTATTTTGCTTAAAAACATAGGAGTAGAAAGGCCATTGTGGGGGGGGGGGGGTGATGTTGCCCCCTCCTAGAATTATTAAAAATTGCTTGTTATTATTTCTTTTATTATTACTCATGAAAATCACCAGTCATCATAATGCCCCCCTAGAAAAAATGTATAACTACGCCAAGGTACAAAATTAAAAACGAATTTTTTACTGTGCTAAGAAAATTAACTTTTATTTTCATTTTAGTCTATTAAACGCGAGAGAATCTGTTTGAACCTTGAAAATAATAACAAAAAGATTTTTATATAATTATTGTTATTGAGTATAAAAATACAAGTAGCATCAGTGATATTTGAATGACGTGGCAAAGTATTTACATATGTATATATATCGACATATTCCATGTTTCTTGCATTTTTAATGAAGATAGCAAAGGATTAACGAACGGCCTTATGTATAAGAGAAAAAAACTAGCAAGAATTTAGCATAAGTGGCAAAATTGAATATCATTTTAACGAGTTTTGTCATATAATTTTACATAAAAAATGACGCTAAGATTTAATAGTGGGTTAAAACTACATTATGTGACGATTTTTAATGTCAAATTGTATAGAGGATTTTGTTAGCACCATGACAGTTTTTTCTTATACATAAGGCCGTAAGCCTTTAATTTAGTGGAAAGTGACAAGAATGACCCAAAAACTTGTGAAGAATGGAGTGCAAAAACACAGCGTCAAAGTTACGCGTCTAATTAAAAATGTAATGATAATAATGTGTCATCTTATGCGTAAAATAAAATATGATTAAGGAAATATTGTAATTCTTGATAATTACATTTGATTTAAAATCCTGCAAAGCTCCTTTAAATCAGTGCAAAGTGTTTTGAAAGGGATAAAAAAATGTGCCGATAAGGATAAATACACATTTTTATAAAGTTTGAGATAAAGGAAAAAAGTACTTTTTTATAATAGCACCAGCACCACCTACTCATACAAAACATTGTGTTAGCTGCCTTTTGAAAATAGTACTGTTGATAAAATTATTTAAAAAAATGCTTATTTTAATGTACTTATTATATTGTTTTGGATTAAGTGAATTTTTCCGACTTCACCGCTTTTGGTACATTTTTTATCCCCTAAAAATACCCAAATTTAATTAAAAGTAGCTTATAACAAAATAAATCATTCGTCAAACATCAAAAGGTACCAAAAAGAGCTATAATTCTTACCCTTTATATATTCGAGTTCTCAAAAAGTACTTTGGAAGATACATAAATCGTCGCCTCAGAATAGGTTTAGCCCATATGCCACAAAGTTGGAGTGGAGAAAAACAACAAAGAAGGTTTACATGAACTTTTCTCAAAATATACCCGATGGATTTCTTTTATATTTGCATCAATGCTTTCGATACATGCTTTGAAGACAAATCGTCAGCCCATTATTGGTTTGGAGCACACGCCAAAAAGTCCGAATGGAGAAAAACAACAAAACAATATTTATTAAACCTTGAAATAGTTGATATGGAGCAAAATTAATGCTAAATATCTCGGAAACCATAATTAATTTCGCAAAACCTGTTTTGGATTCAGAAAGGGGATACTCAAAAGATATATACCCCATACCTAACTCATTTTTTTTTAATGGTCGGTGGGTCAAACCAATAATGGGCTGAAGTTAATATTACTTAACTTATAGAAGTTAATATTACTTTACTGTAAAAGTAAAAATACGTTTTGTGCTCCATACACCACTTTTCTTAATTTGTTTTCAAAAAGTAGCTTTTTGTGCTCCATACATATAGTTAACTGCTGTGATGTTGCTTTTGCTTAACACTGACGCCACCTTCTTTTTTTATTATTAATTTCTTATAGAAATGAAGCAAAACAAGAATTAACTTTACTTCAGACGTTTTTGTATGAAGAATTTAACGCAATAGCCACACAGTGGCGTGTACAGCACAATAATACTTATTAAAGCTAAAAATAGTGGATATGGAGCAAAATGAATGCTTAATATCTCAGAAATTATAATAAATTTCGTGAAACACGGTTTTGAATCAAATATTCAAAATATATATATTCCATACCTAACTAATTTTTTTTAAAGAATGGTCGGTGGAGCAAAACTATTCTGGGTGGACGAATTTACCTTGTTTTACATTCGTTAAATAAAATGCTTGAACATAATACGAGTATATATTTATCGAATTGTAGTGGTTATGTCTGAAATATTTTTGCTTGACACCTATAATATTTATAATCAATTTTAAGAAATGCAGCTTACATCTATATATGTGACAGCGTAAAAAAAATCGATTTTCACTTTTTTTTTGATGTGGACAACATCTGAGCATCGAATGAGACCGATCCCATGCCTCAAAAGTGTTCCCTCCCAGAGATATGCGCGTTTTATGAAATTGAAGTCGACGATTCTAAGGTTATGTGAAAAAATTTTCGTACTAACAGAGTGATATTTACGATTTAAAAGAATTATAAATGAGTATTTATTATAATTCACAATTAATAATTTCAGAAAATAAACCTGGATTCGAAAAAACGCGAGCAAAATTGATATCAAACTCATGGAAACAGCGCGCTAGGTAGAAAACAGTAAAAACCAACTACACAAAAAACAAGAGGTAGGGACGACCTACGCGCGTTTTTAAGGTTGACCAACACGTTCCTGACGTCATGAGATGTGTCGCTTTCAAATGAGACCAATACCAACACGCTCAGTGATGGTACACCAAAGATACACGTATTTAAATCTTTAAAATGGCTCTCCTGAACAAAACCGGTTTTTACCCTTAGGTCCCTTTCTATTTTGCGCGTCACATATATAAATTCGTAGTATGTGTTTGTTCCTAACGCATGATCTGTGGAACCATAAGAGATTTGGAGCTGAAATTTTCAACACAGGTTCGGTTTAATACCCGGTAGGTTTTTATTTTATTTTTGACCAAAAAACTGTGCATTGTGTGGAGTAATTTGTAGTTTAAAAATTAATTGTGGGTAAGACAACGTTTGCCGGGCTCAACTAGTATAAAATAAAATAATATAATAAAATAGAAATTAATTGATAATAGCTAAATAGTTATAGGCGGTTTTTTAAACAAATAAATTTTTAACTAGGGCAAGTTTTATATTTTTTTTTTGTTATTTGTTTAATTAAAAAAAAATAATTTAAATATCTGATAAGACCTTATACGTGCAAAGGAGAAGCAGCTACACATACATACTTCTTGCTACATTTCATCAAAAATATTTTTCTAGAATTCACATTTTCACAATTTATCAAAATATTGATGATGTCAGCGGAGTATAGCAAAGCAGAGCATCTGATCTGATTTTAATTAATATAATCGTTTCCACATCACTTACAGCCTTATGTATAACTACAAATTGACATGAAGTTAACAAGAATTTTAATTTAACAATATACATAAGTACACACACAGACAAATTTCATATTAAAATCTACGACAGTGTCCCGCAAAATAAAATATGTTTGTGGTGGTGAGAAAAATGAGAGTAAAATATATTTACACTTGAAGAAAACAGTTTTGTAATTTAAGATACATGCTGTGGTTATTCATTGTTTGAATATTTTTTGTAAATAAGCAATTTAATAAAAACTTAAGTAAAAGGTAAAAAATAATAGTCCATTCAACAATGTAGTCTACAAATTCCAAATTAAATTTATTCGCAGCGCTGTGAAAGCTATTAAAATGCCTTTTTAAACTATCTTCCCTATTATTTTTAAGTGTTTCATAGCATAAAATGCATTGCTTATTGCTAAAAGCATTTTTTATCACAAAATGTTTCTTAGCTTACATAATTATTTATTTTTTTTTTTGCTATAGAAATTTATTAAATTGAACTTAAATTTCGTTCCGTGTGTTCAAAAAAACTAAAGAAAAAACCAGGAAAAAATTAATACATGCGTGCACAACATCATTCGTCGCTTGCTCAGTGACGACTAAATGAAAGAGCATAAGCATGTATGTGATTTTCATCAGCACAATTGTGCTATGGCTTGCGGGTTACTGATCTACGAGAACAAGGTTAATTTAAGGTTTTCATATGTGTTTCATGTTAATTCAACGTGATTTACAGTAATATGCAAAGAAAATTTTTAATTTTAATATCTCAATGTAGGCCACATAAGATGCGGCACAGCGCAGTACATACTACATATCATTGTCATTTCATCAGTTGCCTTTTTCAGTTCGCCATGTTGCTGCATTGAAAATTTGAGAATTTTTAGTTCTTCACTTTGAAATTGAAACCGATATCAAAAGCAAACATTTTAAAGTAAATAAAATGGTAAAAAAGGTAAAATAGTGAAAGTTTGATTGAATGTTTTTTTTTTCACGCACAAGTGGGTGACATTTTCAAGGCTGCAGCTGCAGGTAAAATGTAAGAAAATAAATATTTTATAAGAAAATCTGTGCCACTGCGAGCGCGTGCTACTCCATTGATAACTAAAGAAATAAAATGGTTATGGCAATTGTAAGGGAATATTTATGTTCAATAAGCAAAATGGAAATAATTTCGTACACGTTACTTAATCATAGTGATTGAAAAATCACTTGTCAGTACACTGTGACTAAATAGCGGGTCTTCCCATAGGGACTTTGATAGAGGTCATATTGTTGAAGCTACATCTGTCGGGTTGGCTTTCATTTATTCACTCAGTTTTGCCAAATCACTTTTAACAGATATACATAGATAAAACTATTTTATGAAAATGCGTGTTTTGTTCGGGCAACTTTTCATGCGCTTTTTCCATTTTAAGATCGGGGATCATCCAATTTTGGCTGTGGCTATGGCGCCAAAATTGGATGATATGGATACCAGTTACATGAGGTTTCAACAGTACGGCTCTACATGTAACACAACTTATATTACATTAAACTTGAGGCACGAACAATTTCAGGGCCTGAGCATGTACTTGAAATTTCAGCTGCACGATGTCATATCACACACAATATGTCATCGTTAGGCACTGATGTCCGACCGCCTAACCTGGGGTAATAACCCCAGGTTATAATAATATAATTATTTTTGGAATCGAACGAATATGCTTTTAAATTAAAATATTAATAATACAAAGTCTAACAAAATTTCTCTTCGAATCGAACTTCACAATAGTCACACTCAAGTTCGGCCAAATATTCTGAATTCGGCCGAAGAGAGGCCGACTTATTTAATGCACAATAGAAAACTACTTTGATATCGTACTATAACTGTCAAAATAGCTTAAGCGACATAATTTTCGAACCTCATTTTTTGAGCAAAATCGATTATTTGCGATCATAAATAGTCGATTCTCGTCAAAAAAACGAAGTCCAAGAAATGTGTCGCTTAAGCTATTTTAGCGGTTATGGCTCGATATTTTGGAGGTCAACTTATCTACGAGTATTAAACAGAGCAAATACTTCGTTTATAAATATTATATATATTATATTATACACAAGTTCAGTGCGCAAGTCTAAGCTTGTGGCACACACTATACAAGTAAACTGTACAGTTTTTATTTTAAACCAATAAGTGAAGAAGATAACATGCGCAAATAGTGCTCTATTTTATTAATTGCTGTGGCAAAGAAAAGTAGGCGCGTGTGGTGTAAAAAGGGGTACACGAATCGTGAAAAAATAGGCCAGAAAAACTGAACGTTTGCAACATACTCGTACACTACACAAATTCACTTTACAGTTTTACAAACTTGAGCAAATCTCAAAATCGTTTTTATATTTAGTCAGTTCACTGCGTAAATAGCACAACCAACCCCATACACTACACAAACGTACTGTACAGTGACAGACTTGTGCATTGAACTTGTGTAATGTACAGGCGGCATAAGCAACGTCTATGTATATACATATGTATATGCATTTATTTTAAGGAAAATATGAATATGTTCAAAATCAATGAAAAATATTTGCTGTGAATTTAAATGTTCGTTTGGGGCTTTCTAGCCTGCTATTTTCATGCATGTAATTCTCAATAACATTTTGAGAGCTTTTCTATAAACATGTACATTTTTTCAAGTTTTTCCAAGAATGAAACTAAATAAAAAAGTTTTTAATTTTAATATTTTTAATTATAGAAGAACAAGAAACTATCATTTACCGATTTATGGTTGAACTTCAGGCAGGCAACTTGCACTTATTTTTACAAGGAAAACTCATTATGCAGAGTTCTGCTGAGAAATGTATTATATAGATAAATGGATAAGATAAGATCTGATATAAAGACCAGAGTCGCGGTACCTGATGGGTCTTTTGCATCACATGTCAATAAATAATCCAAAGCGATAAACTCACATAGAATATGTAAAGTTTTCTCATCTTCCTCCATGCACAAGCTACACAAAGTTGAGGGAGCATGATAAATTTCCACAAGGGATAGTTTAGTTTATAGTTTGCAAACAGAAAGTAACAAGCCACTGGTAATTTCTGTCGGAATCTAGGACATTATGCGAGAAGGGTTCCAATACAGCCTTAGCTTGCCCCACTCCAGTATAATCAAACCAAATTTT
Source organism: Tachina lurida (assembly GCA_944452675.1). Taxonomy (NCBI): domain Eukaryota; kingdom Metazoa; phylum Arthropoda; class Insecta; order Diptera; family Tachinidae; genus Tachina; species Tachina lurida. The sequence continues at coordinate 122,232,444 of OX101756.1, forward strand.
CCTTGCTGTCATTCTCTCTAATTAGTGAATTGTCCCACGAAAAATTGACGTCAAGGATAGGTCCTGGGCCCATAAGAGGAGCACTAGTAGATCACTTAGCCAATTCATTAGCGGCGGTTTTTTCTTCAGTTTTTATTTTAGCTTGCAATGGGTATTTTTAACATAGAGGCGGATACCAGCTTGAGATCGTATTTTTGTTGTTGAAACAGCAGAGTTTGACGAAAATTGTTCCTTTTTCGGGTGGAGTGAAAGCGTTTGAGTTCCTTCCTTTATTCTAATTTCGTCGCTTAATTTCTGGCGCAAAGAATATAAGGGGTGATTTTTTTTTTGATAAAAAAAAACGCATAAAATTTAAAGAAATGTATGAAATCTTTATTTAAGGCGGTAGAATGATCTATATAGTTCAATGTTTAAAGATGATTTCATGTAAACTTTGACCGCGGATATGTCTGAAATGGTTTATAAGCTGGGTCAAATTTTGGCATAATTTCTCCATCATATCGGTAGTATCTCACGAATAAATCCTTAAACATTATCCTCCAGCGTGCTTGTCCCTATAGACATGAGCCTCAACCTAGTTCCACAAAAAATAGCCTAAAGGCGTTAAATTGCACGATCTAGGCGGGACCACGTGAAATAAACTGTTCACCGAACTCGTCTCTCAATTAGGCCATTGTTTCGCGTGATGTGTGGCATGTGGCACCGTCTTGCTGAAACCACATGTTAGCCAAGTCCAGCTCTTCTTGGGCAAAAAAAAAAAAATAACAGAAGCCCAATTGCTGCGAATGGAGCCGAATCTATAATTCACGGTCATTAACAACACTGGCAGATACAGCTGCGATGTGCTCCCCTGTCCGCACTCTACGTATGGGTGTTGGTGTTTTAATGTTCAACAATGTAATTTTGATACGAAATGTAAACACAACATTCGGAATAGCTGCCTCACAAGGTCGCCCAAATTTATAGACCAAACTGAACATGTTTAACAGCAACATGATATACGAAAACAGCTGAGCTGCCAATCACAGTGCTGCCAAAAACAAAATTTGCTAAAAAAATCACTCTGTACTTGCGAATGATAAACGTTGACTTTGACTCTTTCCGCTATAATTGAAATACATACTTTTCTTGGCCATTTTTAACTAATATTTATTAGAAAGTAATATTTTTCTTCTGCAATTTTTTTTTAATAAAATCAGACTATTTGCAATGAATTAAAAATAAAGGCAAAGTGGTTCCTAATCATATGAACCGAAACCTTTTAAATTATTTAATAAACGAATTATGTTGCATTTAATTGATACATATATAAAAATTTAATTATTACGTATACATATACACATGAATCTTCAATAATTTTTTATTTTTTTTTTTATTCTTTATAAATTAATTTATCTCTTTTATTTATTTTTATTTAATTTTAGCTACAAAACAGCGTCAACAGAAAAGATAATTGTATAACAGCAACAAAAAACTGCAAACAAGCCGTTGAAATTGAATTTGATTCAAGGTAAAACTTCAAACGAAATACAATTTAAAATTGCTTCTTGCTTGTTGTTGTGTTGCATGCGTCGTTAACTGCCAATATTTATTTGACACACACACACACACTAACACACACACACACACACATGCACTCACACACACAAACAAAATTCCAAAAGGTAGCCGCTGTATTTCATTAAAAAATCAACCTTAAAATTCACATCTAAAATACAAAATTTTGCTTCTACATAACTATAACAACACAATATGGATCCACCAGATTTACGTGCATTAGTCGACAGTTTAACAGATGGCAGAGCAACCGATCTGTCTAAAGTATTTGCCAACTTTTCAACGGAATTTCTGCAACAGGCAAACTCGCTAATGGCAGCAACGGCTGGAGCCAGTAATAACGACCTTGCCTTCGACAAGGATACGGATGCATTATTACATTTGGGGAATATTAAAGTAGCGGCAGCATTGGCGCTGAGTAACACTGATACGCTGGTTAATAGAACTCTTGAAAATCAGTGTTTGCGGCAACAGCAGCAGTATGAACGGGTGAGTCTACAGAAATATAATCGTAAATTGGAATGATAAAGGATATAATATATAATGTTAATAGGACACTAGAAAACAATATAAGAAACATTAGCACATATGTACGTGTACATATTAACATATTTTTGATATTTTAATATTTTAAAACTTCATTAAAATAAAGAGGCGGAAAAACGGCTAATTTAGAATATCCTTAAAAATTGACCGCTTCAATTAGAAAAGAGAGAAAAGGGAAAGAAATGATTTAGAATATCATGGAAAGTGAAAGATTTCATTTAGAATTTCCTTTGAAAAATTAAGGTATTCAGTTATAATACTCGTGACATGAAAACTTAATATAGACGGTCCCGTTCCAAAACATGCTAAGTCGACATAGCATGTTTTGCTGGGAATTGCATTTCTGAATTCATCGTTTATAGAAAAACTCCCTTTTTTAATGTTTTAAGTACACTTAGCATAATTTAGTTTGGAATTAAGTAGTCAAAAACAAATTAATTAACATTTTTCTCCAAACTAAAACATGCTACATATGTACATATACATATGTATGTACTTAGATGACCGTTGCAGGTGAGAAAGGACCACCAGAAAGATGCCAAGTATACTTACTTAGAGGACTAGGTAATAGATTTGTGTAAAATCTTAAGTATTCTAATAGCTAATAAATCAGTGAATGTTTAAATATAGTTTGAGTTAATTTTCATTAAAAATTAAAATGTGTTTAAATACACTTTCATTTTTTCAGTGGTTAATTAAAGTTATTATCAAATTAAGTTGAAAGTACGGTAGCACTACAATATTATGGAAAGCTTTCCAAAAAACAGCTGTTCAATATAAACAAGAAAGTTGATTTATCAATTTGCAGAAAAGTGAAATAGCAAAAAACACATTTTATGATACAAAAAGAGCATCAGAATGCATTTTTCTATTTATATATTTAATGATATGAAAATATGTGTTACATTTGTTGTACATTTGCGAAAATTAAACGAAATTCATTTTAATACGACCACATGATGTTCATGCACGTACCTTCAAAAACACACACATGCACAAAACATATGGTGTGTTTGTAAAATTTAAACAACACTTAAATCTACAGTGTTGGCTGTTTAAATTTGATTTAATTGTGCAGTGAGAAACAAATTTTTGTGTTTAAATAAGATTTAAAAATAAAATACAAATAATCATTGACTGATTTATTAGCCCTAAGGCACTTTTAACTATGATCTACAACAAATTTACAACAAAGTTCAAATAAACTAACAAAATTCTACTGCAATTATTATATGGGGTCTGTTCGTAAATACATCAATGCGCTGCAAATGGAAATTTAAATGTTGCATTTTAAATAAAAGTTTGCACGCATGATGCAGAGCAGTGATGCATTTACAAACACACCCATGATTACAAAATGTCTCAAGTTTCTATCTCATAATGCGAATATGATTCATAGACAACATTGCAATAAGTATGAGTGCGCACAAGTATAAAGGCTCAATCAGACGTGACATAACCATAGCCATAGAAAACAGCCGTTCGAACCAAACAAATGGGCCACACTGTATTTGATTATACGTGACTTGCCATAACGCCATAACTCTCACCATTGAAACCAATTGAATTTTGGTTTGGTTATGGCTATGTGACGTCTAATTTAAGCTTAATAAATTATAAGTCATGATTCAACTCTATTCACCTTTTCAGTACTCATTGCTGTTCTCTGATATGTACATACATATGTATGTACGTACAGATAATGAAAACATAAAAAGAATAGTGTGAATGTATGATGTATTTGTGTATATGCGTGTTTCTGCAAAGGATAACATTGTAGTCTTCATGTTATTTATTTACACTTATTAATTTTTCATCAACATTATTAAGCCAGCGGGAAAAAGAAGGGGTATAAAATGCCTTCTAAAAGGCCTGAGTACTCCTTCTTTTGGATGTACAAGGCCTGTTCGATTTCATACATATTGCGGGGTAGGTATACCGCTCTCCTCGCTTCTTTCAGCTGATATCCTGAAAGGCCTTAAAATTAAAGGCTTTAAAAAAAGAGCCAAAGTCTTCTATGAATTAACACAACACAACACAACCCGCGAAGCGATTAGCTTGTCTGCGGTATTAAAAGCATGAATTTGTTTGCTTGTGTTTTGGAAAACACAAAAAAAAAATACAAAACAAAAAATGTTACTCCTTCTCGTCTCCCTTCTTAAAGAAGAAAATGTGGAATGTGTATCCCATCTTTTATGCGGAAAAGTCGAGGCCTGCTATAAGGCGTTTTTTGAAGTTAGATAAGTATGGAAATCGAAAAAATGTCTGAACAGGCCTTTAATAAGGCCTGAAGTAAGAAAGTCTTCTGACTTTCCCCGCATTGTGCATATGTATGTGTGTGTAGCACGTATATATGTATATACCCAGGTATCATTTTGTATCATAATCCAATCCTTTCCGAATCAGCTTGACGGGAAAAATAACCGTATATGAGCTAATTTTTCGATCATAAATGATACTCCCGTTGTGAGAAAATGGTACCCTACAGATGAATCATACCAAAGAATCAGTTATGATACGATTTGCTGATTATTTTTGAGCAATTTTCATATTAAATCATTTAAATCACCTTTTTGCGGTTTGCATGATGTTCCTCTATTTTCAAGAAATCATTATTTGATCATATAGATGAATCATAAGTGAATCCTCTTTCAATCGCCCAAGTGATAAATCACTTTTTAATCATCAAAAGCGATCTGTAGAGAATCATATAAGATATTTCTGTCAAAAATGATCACCCAAATGCTAGCTGGGTAAGCACATGCATACATACAAATATCTAGTGCATACCCAGCTAGCATTTTGTATCATAATCGAAACTTTTCCGAATCAGCTTGAAGGGAAAAATAACCGCATACGAGCTCATTTTTCGATCATAAATGTTACTCCCGTTGTGAGAAAATGGTACCCTACAGATGAATCATATTAAAGAATCATTTATGATACGATTTGCTGATTAATTATTGAGCAATTTTCTGGTAGTGTTATATGTATCATGAAATCACCTTTTGGCGGTTTCTTTGCATTTTGTTTCTCTATTTTCAAGAAATCAAAGTTTGGTCATACAGATGAATCATAAGTGAATCCTTCTTCAATCACCTAAGTGATAAATCAGTTTTTAATCATCAAAAGTGATCTCAGGAGAATCAAAAAGAGATTTATGCAAAAAATGATCAGCCAAATGCTAGCTGGGTATAAGTCTGTATGGAACGGAAGGAAGAAACAGACATTCACATCTTAAACTCAAACATTTTACTCATGTACGCAGAAATACTTTTAAAATTATTATTTTTGGCAATTTTGAATAATACATATTTGAAATGGATTTAATTTGAATTGCAATTTTAAGAATAATCTTTAAATATTCATTACAAACATATTTTTTGCCACCGTGCTTTTAGGAAAATACGTTATCAGTAAATCTCCCCCCAATAACGTTAGGTAATAAAATATCGATTTTCATACTAAACTTATTTCAAATCAGCTAAAAAGCACGCCCACTTCTTTCAATTAATAAACTTTGTTAGGCTTAAATTAGACGTGACATAGCCATAACGCCAAAGCCATAATCAAACCAAAATTCAAGGTACTTTCTTAGGACCTAAAAATATGAAATAAATCCCAACCGATTTTAATGAAATAACTCCAAAATGTTAAATTAGTCGCAAAAATAGAAATGAAATAATTCTCTGTTGTTGAGTGAGGCCCATTTCATGATGAGGCAGTGTATACACATTCTTCTATCTACATATATGTATCTAGATCTATTCTGTGCTCTGCGAAATATCGCATAAAATAGAAGTTTTATTGTCACCAACAAATATCGCTAATTTATTTCAATAGTGCCATAACTCAAAAAATTAGCGTTTTGAGTTAATAATGCGTATTTTATCTTGTGTAGAAATTTCATATAAATACCTTGTACTACCACCTCCTGAGAAAATAATATATTTTCGTCTTCATTGAGTTGTATGTAAATTGTAAACTTTAAATGCTTTTTCTCCAAAACTAAATTAATTTTTTCTTTTGAGTTATGACACTACTGAAATAAATGAGCGATATGTACATACATATGTATGTATGTACATGTGTAAATTAGGGTGGCAATGAAATGTATGGAATTTATTTAATTTATTTAAGCAAAAGCTGTGCGGATTATTATGATACTCACGTGGTGAAAATCTTAGGTAAATCGGGTAGCTCCCTGTCGTGCCACATCGAGGTCAAAATCCCAATTTTTTAAAATGAACCAAAATTAGACTCAATTTACATGAAATGATATTTCAGTACGCAGATCCCAAAATTTGGGCCAAATCGGACAACAAATTTCAAATTTTATAAAATTTACCAAAATTAAGCTAAATTTACATAAAATAATATTTCAGTAAGAGTAAGCCAAAATTTGAGCCGAATCGACAACTGTTAGGCTTGACCGCTAGAGGTCCAAAAAAGCTTAATTTGTATAAAATAATATTTTGGAGAATTCTAAGACGAATGATTTAACAAATTATTTTTTTAACCAACGTTTGAAAAATAATCATAACATAATAGCTATGACCAGGTGCGGATACAAGGGTGGACGTGATATTACCCCGCTCCCCCCCCCCCCAAATAACAAAGTTAGTAAATTTCTATAGAGTTTCTAAGAGAAGTTTTGAAAATAGCATGTTTCAGAAACATTTTCACATACGCTTACTGAAAAATATTTTTATACAAATTGAGTTTTTTTTTGAAACTCTAGCGGCCAAGTTTTACAGTTGTCGCATTCGGCTCAACCCGATTTTGCTAAAATTTTCCCCACGTCAGCTTAAGGATCAAGTATATACCAAAATAATCCACACCGCTTTTTACAGAACTCCAAAACCACCATTGCCACCCTAATGTACATATTGCGAATTTCAATTGTCATTGAGAAAAGTTGGAAAAAGCAGGACTTTTGTGTATGAAGAACTTTGGCTAACATCAACAACGTTCATGCATTTGTTACCTTCATTTCTAATAATTTTTCATTACGACAAGTAACAAAGAAACAAATACTTACATACATATAATGATTTTTCATTAAAATTTACTTCTTAGCAATTAAAGACTTTTCAAAGTATTGCTCAACTTATTTTTTGTATCCATGGTAAAATTATACAAGGTACCTGCACGACTACAACAAAATTACAACAGCAAAAAACACATGCATTTTGTTGGTATAAACAAGCAGATATGTGTCAGAAAAAGATATCTTTTGTTTTTAAAAATAACAAATACAGGGTAATTAAAGTACAATTGCAGACGCAGCATTCGTGCATAGTTTCAGTGTTGCCAATATGTGTGTAATTGCAAAGAGTGTGTAATTTCTATTCCACTGGCAACACTGTAATCATTTTATTCACAACATATACACTAACATTTTTGTAGCTTCTCTGTAGTAAATAAAATAATCGGTTGACAAAAAACACTAACTATAAATTAATTATTTTGCAAGTGACTACAAATTGATTTAAATCTCATGCAGATATCAACCAAACATATTGCACAGAAGCACACGTAAGAAATAAATAAAAGCAAAATAAGTAAATGAAAAGAAAATAAAAAAACCAAGGAAGCATGCCATGAAGTGAGATGTCAAATGTTTGTGTTGAAAAAAAACTAAATAATTCCAATACTAATATGTATAATAATTTCTATGAGCAGGATAAACTTATGTATGTATTTTTGTTTTAAATATAAAAATACTAATTATTTCTATATATTAAAATATATATTGTATATATGTATATGATATGATATATATATACATACATATATGTATGTATATATTTATTTAACTTTAATATTAATTGACTTCAAAGTGGTTGAAAAATAAGTAGTTAGTAGCCAATTTAAAAGTCATGCAGAGATGGCCAATTGACTACCGCCTACAAGGAAAAAAGTCACTTAATCAACTAGATGTGGTTATTAAAAAACCAGTTTGAAGTTACTTATAAATGGGTTTGAGTTCCTATAGGGTTTTTAACAAAGTTTGACAACTTTTTGTATTGTAATTATATATTAACAGGCTGGGCTTGTGCATGTACCTGGTATAATTGTACCATGTTTGTATCATTTGGCTGCTCTTATCACACAACAAACAGTCACGTTTTGTTTTTCACTGAATCGTACTCACTATGGTTTCCTTTAAATATCTATCGTCATTAGTTGGAAGCAAGATTTCTCGGAAGCTGAATGAGAATTACTTAATTTGCTCATATTATATTTTTCTTTTGCAAAATTATTCCAACAGACTGCCGGCGTGCTAACCAGCAATTTGAGTTTAGTTTCCTGCCCCGTATCGTTTGACTCTGTGCTTTGTTGGCCACGTACAGCTGCTGACTCTTGGGCCATGCTGCCGTGTTTTGATGAATTCAAAGGCGTTCACTACGATAGCTCACGTAAGTCTTATGTACATACTTATGTATTTGTAAAATAAGAAACGGAAAATTAAAAAAATAACACGAATTATACGGCTTATTCATAAACATTTTTTTTTATCGATTTATAAAATGTTTATGAAACAGATTTCCATACAGAATTTGTTTTATTATTGTTCGAACTTTATTTGTTTGGCTCTGTAAGCCAAATTATTGTGTTATTATTACACTGTGTGATAAATTTTTATGAAATCGAAATACCTGGGACGTGTTACTATTTTTCTGTTAGGTATTATCAAGCATAAGAATAATATGTATTTGAAATTTTCCAAACACCTCCAAAATCTTGAGTTACGGGTAAAAGACTGGTTTTTCGTACCCGTAGGCACTTATCAACCTCAAACTAAGTTAAATATCAACCGATTTTAAATTTATAAATGGATTTAGAAAGAAGAGGCTAAGACCTTTTGAACCATATGTATATCTTGTTTTAGTAAATTTCGCCAAATATAATTTTTTCGGTTTTTTTTCGACACTTTTCTACTTTGAGCTCGTTCTTGGGCAGTATTTTTGTACTGGAACCATACTGTTTATAACTTTATTTATAAAAAATAATTCGCAGGTTTGTTTTAAAAAAATTCTTCCAAAATGACTGAGTTATTAAACATTTTATTAGAAAAATTTTTGTTAAAAAACTACCTGCATGATGTATTTCGCGTTCTATTTATACGCTTTCTGTGTATTTAAGCTTCCAGGATGATAAGGTATAATTTAATAAGCATATATCAACACGGAGTACAAAATTGGCAGAACAGTGGTCGCCAAACTTTTTTCTTTCAGAACCACATTTTTCACATATATGTATGTATATAGTATCTTCTTTCTAGATCCATTTATAAATTTAAAATCGATTGATTAGTTAGAGGTTGATAAGTGCCTACGGGTAGGAAAACCCGGTTTTTTTATACCAGTAATTCAAGATTTTGTAGGTGTTTGGAAAATTTCAAATACAGATTGTTGCTGTACTAGACAATATCTACCAGAAAAATAGTAACACTTCGCAGGTATTTTTTTTTTGTCACACTCTTTTATTTTATTATGAATAAGGCAGTCAGTATATCTGTGGCAAAAAGGAAAAAGTGCTTAAGTCGAGATAAGCTGATTTTGAGTTAATAGTACCTCTGTAATCTGCATATTTGAAAGTACACCTGGTCAAAATCTTAATTAGTTTGTCTGATTTTTCAGGAAGTTATAGCAAAATTATTTGCGACTTATCTTTTTTAGACTTCTAATCTCATTTGGAATAAAAGATTAATTAAGGTAATACTTTAGTATATTTCAACTTAAATATACTATTTACAGTGTGTAGAACGACGTTTGCTTAAAAAAATAAAGGTTAACAGAGAATTTCCCAACTTAACTGTAAAAGAAATAAATTTCTGAAAATCGTTTTGAACGCTTAAAAGTGCTCTCCTGCAAAACGGTAAAATATGACTTAAACAGTTTTTCCTTATTGCCACATATATTATGAATAAAGTAGTATATCGTTAGCTGAAATGCAAAATCACATAACTACACTTTTTTAAATTTTATAGCAGTGAGAAAATTTATGCAAGTAACTGAAGTAAAGTTTCTTTATTTTCATTTTTAATTCGGATGATTGTTATGATACACCGAAAGAATTTTGCTTCATAAGTCCAATGAAACAATTTCATTAAAACTTTTTCACAAATCTAATGATAATTTCACAAATCCAATGAAAATTTCATGAAAATTGTGAAAGAATTTCATTGAAATTGTTTCGTTGGTATTTTGGTTTCGTAAGAATATTTTATTGGATTTATGACAACAATATTTTCTAATTAATAAGAAACCCCTTTATATTTAAGTTATTTCATTATTTTCATGAAATTATTTTATTGTTTCGCACTGCATTAATTACACTGTTAAATAAATTTGATGAAGTTTTCAATAAAATAGTTTTGACGAAACTGGTTTCATTAATCCAACGAAGCGTGACGTTGATTGAATTTTAATGAAATTTTCATTAGATTAATGTCCAAATTCATGGAATTTATGCCCAAAATTCTTTCAGTGTAGAGGTTTGTGAATTTGTAGGGACATGTGTTTCGATGTAATACGCAAAATTTTGAATTTTTGTTAGTTACATGGTTTTGTATTTCAGCTGACGATAGATAGATAAATTAGAAGTTTTAGTGGGATCAGTTGTTAGCGCAATAAAATTGAAACACCGTTTTGAGCATCAACTACAAATACAAAATTAAATAAATATTGTGTATGATACCATATTTTTTTTATAATGTGAAAAATTAATCGACATCTGTCAATTCACACGAATTTTAACAAGCAGCGTATGAGAACATCTTCAAAGCTATTTATTTAAAGTATGTATAGCTGCAGTACTACACTGCTATTATCGATTAAATCAAGTTTATAAGTTACTTTTTCTTAAAAATGCCATTTTTCATAAAAATTTCTGTTGAATTGGCAATAGAAAACATTTTAGATCCATTACTATTATTTTAAACACAGTTGTACATGCTCGTATATTATTAAATGCAATTACTGCTGCCATGTTAATGCTCTCTAATTAACTTCTTACTCGTATCATTCTTTATTTTATCTCTCTCATTAAAAAAAACTTTTTTTTTTTAGAAAATGCAACACGTTTTTGTTTTCCCAATGGCACATGGGATAATTACTCCAACTATGACAAATGTCATCATGCGGTCGAAATGCCAGCTGTACCAGATTTTTCACCATCCATTGAATTGCCCGCTTACATCTACTGTTGCGGTTATTTTATAAGTTTTGCTGCTTTAATTTTAGCTTTAATTGTCTTTTTATGCTTCAAGTAAGTGAGAGAAAAAGTATTTACCACATAAATATGTTGTATAGTGCATTCGTAACAATAATTTATCAGCAATGAAATTACAATTTTCAAATTAAACTGTGGTTCTTGCTTTGTTTGTCTTTTGCAGAGACTTAAAATGCCTTCGAAATACAATTCATGCGAATTTATTTTTAACATACATACTCTCAGCATTATTGTGGATTTTAACATTATTTTTGCAAGTGGTAAGTGAACTTAAATCGTTCAGTTTGGTATCAAAACGGATCTCTTGAAACTTTAATTTTATAGAAGACGTCAACAACGCTACCATAATATGGTGTGTTTCTTATATTATAAGAAACAATCCGCGATTTTGTCGAGCACCATATATTGCTGCACGTATAAATCAAGTTTTAGAGCTATGCTCTTTATGCCACGACACAGGAGCTAGTACATGATTTTCGTAACAAAAATAATCGACACTATTACAGTTATAAATTAATTTTTGTTTTTATTTCTTCGTACTTAAAATCAGAGTACGAAAATAAACGAAAAAAAAATGTTTGATTTTGTTTGGTTTCGTTCTTTGAAGTGAGTGAAATAAAATTAAAACAAAAACATTGGGAACGATTGTTCAATTTGTTTTTGTATTGTTTTTTAACATGTGCACAAACAATACATTCGGCCATGTCACAGAGTTTAATTCCGTTCGGAAACGGAATTGAATCCACTTCAATATCTCGACCCCTAGCCGGAGTATACCCCACAATACCAGCGCATCCAACAGTCTGGACACACCTGACAAATATCCATATTTTAGTTTTCTTATTTAGACACCATCTCCTACAAAAATGGTGTGGATTGCATTCCATTTCCGAACGGAATTGAACTCGTACACAGCTGGAAAATAATGTGTAGTTTCCACAATGCAAGCAAGCGACTTGTCTAGAAAATTTGTATAGGAAAATGCAAAATAAATTTGTTGACGTCACAAATCAAATATAATTTTTTTTGTCAATCAGAAATGGAGACGATCAAGTAATTAGCCGTCAAATAAAAAAAAACTTTTTTATTTTCATCAAAAACTGACGACAACGCATGCGTGTAGCCGAAAAAACACGACTACACACACACACAGACACAAACACAACTATGTGATTGATGACTTTATTTGACCGTCTCATGGGCACTTAAAACATTAAGAACACTTAATTACATATTTATACATACATACATGTTGCTCATTTACTTCAATAATGCCACAACTCAAAGATTAAAATTTTCGATTTAATAATAATGCAGAATTAATTCTCATATTTTTATTTACATCGTGTAAAAATTTCATACAAATATCTTGCGTTTTCAACTCTTGAGAAAAAATTAAAAATTTCTTTATCCATTAAGTTGTGTGTAAATTGAAAACTTCGTTTCGTTTGTTCTTCTGAGTTAGTTATGAAGTTGTTCTAGTAAATATGTAAGTGATATGTTCTTCAAACCATTAGAATTTTGATTCTCTTGGAAATAGTGCTCTTAAAACTATAGATATAATCAAGGCAATAATGTTATGAAATTAACTTTGATTGATTTATTATATTGTAAATATTCTTTATACAGATGACAGATCATGCGAGTCCAGCTGGTTGCATTACACTAGTCATGATGTTTCATTATTTTAATTTAACAAATTTCTTTTGGATGTTTGTCGAAGGTAAATAAATATATGTACATTTGCATATACATACACGCAAAGAAAAGATATGGTTGTAAAATGGTTGAGAAAACAATATTATGTTGTCTGAAACAAATGTGTGGTCGTTGAAAACTAGTTATTGTTATTTTAAACATTAATTTCGTTACGATAAACAGAGTAATGTTTGAATTTAATAATTACATTATTATATTCATAGAAAGTGCGATATGGTTAGAGTTTAAAAATTTAGTTTTGTTAAAAATTTATGACTACAATATAATTTGTATTATTGTGTAAAAATAATATGATGCAAATAACAATATAATGTTATCCAAAATCATACTATGTTAAGTTTTAAAAAAAATCTTTTTCAGAAACATCTTCTGTCAGTTCAGTGTTTCGTTTGGAAGTTATCGGTAATGAACGCTTGGTGTTAAATAAATAAAAAAAGTATAAACAAAAGGGTAGATAAATAAAAATAATAAATATATGATTAAAAAACAAAATATTATTATTACGTAAAAAAAAATAGTATGGTCGTATTTAACAATATTATTATAATATAAGAACATGGTATGGTAAGTCTCAATTATATTTTAGTCACATCTTACAATAGTGTTGTCTTATTTACAATAATAAGATTAGGTATAACAAAGTTAATTGTTTTTGTAGATAATATTATTATTAACTCAGAAAATAATATTATTTAAACTTTGCTTTTCCATTGACAATAATATGATTTGACTACAACCATATAATTCAATCATAGTATGTTGCTGTTTGATTATGGTTACCTCAACCATATTTTTTCTTTGCGTGTACATATTCCGGTTTGCTTACGTTCGTTAACATCATTAAATATTTATTTAATGGCTTAATTTCTAAACATAATACTTACATACATACGAGTATATTCATGCATTTGTCCCTTTTTTCTTTTCTTAACTTTTCTTTGCATATCCTTAGGTCTTTATTTATACACTCTGGTAGTACAAACATTTTCTAGTGATAATTTGGGATTCCTGCAATACGCTTTAATTGGCTGGGGTAAATATGAACACTTACTTCATTGTATTTATTTTCTATTAACTATTATTGTCTTTCATTCTTAATAGTTTTGGCATTACTTAATTCAATATTAACAATGAAACACCCAAAAAGTAATTAAAATAATATATATATTTTTGTTTTTATTATTTTCGTGTATGTAAAGGTTGCCCGGCGCTAATAATTTTTGCTTGGTCTATTGCCAAAATTTATGCACCACCTTTGGACAGCGGCAGTTTCAATGGGGTAAGTCGTAAGTAATCTTTAATTATAATACTGCCAATTACTATTTAATTGGAAACAAAGAAATAGTTAACATGGAAACGAAGCTACTCGTATTAAAAATATTGACATAGAAATAGGAGATTTCCAGAATATCAATTTTAATTATGACAGGGCATATTAACGTGGCGTTCAAAGTCGTATATGACTCCAAGCAAGGCACATCAATCAGGTACCTGCATTTCTACAACAAATATTACAACAGCAATAATCACATGTACATGTATTGTTGCTATACGAGTAAATTACCATCTTACTTTTCAAAACAGGGTAGCATCGTTAGATTGTATGTTTATTATAAGAAATTTCAAACACCATACAAAACTGAATATTCGTTAGATGCTTATGGATATACAAATAAAAGCATGTTTTAAGGCTTATACCTACACAATCCAAATTTGACATTTGGCTTGTTATAATGACATAAGTCACCTGGTGTAGTGCTGCCACATAATAAATGCGCCTTGACTCCAAGGATTATAAACAAATGCCAATTAACGATTCGATTTAATGTCTCTGAACCAGTGAAGCGCATGCCATACCACAATTGTGGAGAAAAAAATCACACACATGCTTATGATCTTTCATTTAGTCGTCACTGAGAATGCGACGAATGATGTTATGCACGCATGTACGAATTTGTTCCTGGTTTTTTGCTTATTTTTTTGAGCACACGAAACGAAATTAAAGTTCAAATTTAATAAATTTGTACAGCAAAAAAAAAAAAAAAAATAAATAATTATGGAAGCTAAGAAATATTTTGTGATAAAAAATACTATGAAACATTTAAAAATAATAGGGAATACGGTTTAAAAAGACATTTTAATAGTTTTCACAATGCTGTGAATAAATTTAATTTGGACTATAACCCTGCAAATAATATTGGACTACGTAGTGCAATCTACATGAAACAGACTAGTTACAACATGGTTCCATGTAATGCAGCCATGGATCATGTCGTTTTAGCACAATCATTCAATGCTGTACGATATGTGTTCGTGTTTAAACGATTATGATCGTTCTTCTCAGGCACTTACAAATTGTATGCGAGTGGTCTATAACTAATCCATATGGGGTAGTTTGGGGAGTAGTGCAAATTTGAGCCATGTGGGCCATCCCTAGGACATCGTAATGTTAAATCGACCATGTTTTATCCATACATTTGGACCAGTTTTGTAATAGTCCTGGTATTTTATGGAGTAGTCCTTACATGTATGTATGGACTAGTTGCGTTATTTGCAGGGAATTGGACACTAGTTCTATGCACTACGACGCTAGCATACTCTGTCTCTTTCTGTCTGTCTAAACCATTAATAAAAATAAAGTTATCTTCCTTAAACTCAATGAATCGAACCAATGCATGTTCTCTTAATCAAAAACAATTTTCTTCGTCTAAAATAATACTTTTTGCAAGTCGGTAATGAACCAGTGCATATTCTTTGATTTTAAAGTGTTTTGGTGCTTAATTTTCATCACTTTGATAATCACGACTTTATTCGGATTTAGGAAATCATTAAACATGAATTCACTTCTTTTAATAATTAAAGCTTAAATTAGACGTGACATAGCCATAACGCCATAGCCATAACCAAAGCAAAATTCAATTGGTTTCTATGGTGAGAGTTATGGCGAGTCTCTCTCAATCTCACTCTCACTATATAAATCAATTGAATTTTGGTTTGGTTATGGCTATAGCGTTATATTATATCACGTCTAATTTAAGCTTAAGAAAGCGTGAAAATGAAAAACTTTTTGAACTACTTTATTTTTTTTTTTGAGAAATATTTGGCCTTCGTCTTTCTGAATTTTTTAAATTTTGAGAAACCTGCTTTGCTTTAAATTCTTTCTGCTGTTGACAACAACTTTGCAAGTATGTACTTTCACTTCCCTTTACACATTTTTGAACAATAAAATATTTATAAACAATCAATAGCACAAAGTTAACTTTCGTTTTGTTTTGTGAAATGAAATCAATCGCATAAAGTTTTTGTTCGCACTTTGAAGTGTTTCATTAAAACTTTTTGTTTATTGTTGGCGTCTACACAAAATGCTTCCTTTTTTCCACAAGGAAAAGAAAACGATAGTGATTTCATTAGTTTTCATAACTTTAATGCTTTCAATTTATATAAATAAAAGCTTTAAAACGAATCAGAATCGAGATAAAACTCAACTGCGGTTAAACAAAAAGTATAAATAATTATTTGCAATAAAACACAATAAAAAGTTAAACGTTTTAAAGTTAATTTTATTTAAAGAGAAAAGTTAAGTTATAAATAACTCATAGTTTTTTTAGAGAAAACTTTTTTGGGTTTTGTTTTTAGTTCTTCCATGAAATTTTTTTATATTCAGTTACTCCTTTTTTTCAATTTGTCAATTCAATGTGATAAGACTTGCTTAGTTTATTTGCATTTTAAATTGTATTAATAACTTTACTTTGAGTTTAAATTTTGTCATGTTGCAAGTAGAATTGAGAATTTAAAAATCTTGAAAAAAAAATCCAAAACTACGCATAAAAATAGAATCAAATGCCACAGCCTATATGTAGATGTTCAAACATTTGCATTCCTTAAGGCTTTTTGGATATACAATTCCATTGTACGGAAGGTATAGCATCCACGTAAACATTTTGTATGGCGTTTGTCGCGAACACGTGATATTGACATGGTAAAATCTATTACACTGCTTAATAAAATCAAACTTTTCCGAAAATACCCGTAATAAGATTTTAACAATTGATTCTGGTAGAGGAGACCAAAGCTTAAGGGCCGTACAAAATAATAATAATAATTTGTGTTTTAGGTAGAGATGGGCTCGTGTCGTGTTTTTTTTCGTTACCCGAACATGGACAACCAAACACGAATTGTTCGTGATAAAAGATCTGATTTCGCGCGTGTTCGGGTCGTTTCGTGTTGAGCAAAATTGAAACGAAAAACACGAAACGATTTTAGATGTAAAATATTTATGAATGAATTTCCAGTAAAGAAAAATTGTAATACTTTGTATCGTCAAACACACAACACCAGCATATTTGTTGATATTGTATGGGCCTCTTAAGCTTAAAGCTCTCTACGTAAAGCGATATTATTAGCTGTGGTGACACGAGAGATATGCGTGTGTGTATTCATTTGTATAAGAAGCCGTTTGATGTTCGGCACTCTGATGCTACTTTGGGCAGCTCAGCAAGTTAAGTTTAGCCTTAAATAATAAATGCCAATATTCTATTTTTATTTAACGCTAAGTCATCAACAAATATTTCTTTTAAATTAAATAGTAAATCATTAAGATAGAGTCTGCAAAACTACAGCAAAATCTTTTATTGGGTATGCATCAGTGATCTGCATGATCATGAATCAAACGGCATAATTTTGCATTTTCTAAAATGAATATTGTGCTAGCACTTAACATTAAAATAATGACTAATGCTATTGCATGATTCATATCAATGACACTGTTGTCAATAAATGCATGCCACTGCTTGCAATCTCTATTCATTCATATGATTCACTACAGCAACGAATCAGTATGATTGTTTTGAATACTTCTTAAAATGAAATAGCTGGCCCCATTTTATTTTATAAATTGTTTTAATACGAGAAAAACTATTAATTAATACGCCATGTTTTATTAACTTAAGACTTCATCTAGTCAACATGCTTTTGTGAGTTATTTGATTTCTATACAAAACAATCAAAGAACAGTAAGAATTTTTATTGATTTTTACTAACAACACTTAAAAAAGAGTGAGTTAATGACAGTCAGTTGTTAGAGAGGCAATACTGTAAGCAATATCATTAGTACATACTGATCTTAAAAAGCAAAACATGGTATGCATGTATAAATCACGAGTATTGCTCGGAACACAATTGGGACGAACGACGAATTTCGTCCACGTCGACGAATTCGTCGATAAGAGTTCGCTGCGTAAATTCGTCGTTTGAAGCACAACAACGACGAATTTACGCAGCGAATTCCTCTCTTATATTTGATAAAGTTGGTTGTTGTGTGTACAAAGACAGAGAGTGAGAGAGAGAAAATTGTTTTTTCGTCGTTCGTTGGCGTACAAATTAGAAATAAATCTATCTCAGAATTCGTCACGCACGACGAATTTCGTTGTACGGCGGTGTTGTGTTCATTTTCATATGCACACATGTGTTTTATTTTTTATGACGAAAACTCGCACCGAAAAATTCGTCGTTCGTCCCAGTTGTGTTCCTAGCATATATAGCAGTAAATTTTTGATAAAAAGTTGCCCTATTTGGGCTTTTGAAAAATCGTCAATTTGAAGGAAGAAATCGTCAAATCGTCACATCTGGCAGCCGTAAAACTGATTTATACTTTTGTTGGCCACAATGGCAAGAATAGTGATGCCAATGTTATACAAAATGTTGAATGAATGATAACTTAAAAATAATTTGAGCTACTTTTTAGGACAAAGTTAATTTCAGTCAAAGTTTTGTACCGATATGGCTGAAATTTGGAATTTAAAAGTTTTTCATGAGTACGCACCGCGGGGTTTTTTTTTTTATTTTTGTAATAGTGGAAATTTTTAGAGCTGTCAACATATAAAAAAAGTAAAAAAAACTAGATATCTCGAAAATGAACGGACAATTTTTTTTAAATTCGGCATGATGAAAATACGCCAAGGGACTAACAAAATAGCGTATAAGTCAAAAGCTTGGAAAAACCGTTCATTTTCCGTATGCCTTTGATTCAACGAAGCCAAATCTGGATGTCTGAAAGAAAATAATATAAATAAAAAATCGAAAAATAAAAAAAATTTAACTCAGAATTATTTTCTTAACACTTTTTGATGTTTAATCCCCTGTTTCTACAATCCAGAGGGCCGACTTGAGCATAAAATTTATATGACAAGCGCTAATTTTTTTTGAGTGATTTTCATACAAATGTTCTAGACGAGTCGTCTGCCTGATTTGTAGAAACTACAAAAAAGTTATTTATTTGAGTTTAAGTTAGAATTATTATTTCTTTTTAATAAAAGCCAAAATATTTTGTTTTTTTTTCTATAATTACTTACTATCACCTCTGTTCTACATATTATGCAAGATTTTTCTTGCTAAAAAAGTTTCATATGCTGTTTCCACAAGTCAGGCTCGTCTCGTCTAGAAAATTTGTATGAAAATCACTCTAAAAGATGAGTGCTTTCCATACAAATTTTATAGTCAAGAATTACACTTTTTATGCTGCACTGAGCACGTTGCTTGTAAATGTCAACTTAGACTGTCCATAAATCGCGTAATATTTGTTTTTTACAAAAACCAAGTATGCAGTTATTTACTTCTATATATTCTTAATCGATCTTCATTAACAAAAACATTATTATTGGTAGTGCAAAAATTATTTTTGGCCAATATTTCGGCCAAATTTAATCCACTGTGCAGTGGATAGATACACTGTCGTATATCGTTTTTTGTGTTTAGAGGAAGAAATACAAAATATGATGGTGTTAGCAGAAAAAAAATGCGATGTAGTGCAAATCGAAGTCTGTGGTTAAGTGCGATGTAGTAAAGGGAAGTAAACGTCCCGGTATATTTACATTGAATAATTCAGCATTGTGAATAAAGACAGTTGTTTGAACCTACCACTCTCGAAATCAGATTTTTTGTCACAAGCAATTTGTGCTGACTCGTGCGTATTCGTTTCATGAAAAAACACGACACGCGCCCATCTCTATGAGTAAATGATGTATTCTAATTTCATTAAAATTGTGTACAAGTGACCTTGATTTTATTTGCAATTACAAACTTGAATAAATAAACATTTTTAAAAGGTAAAAACTGTTACATTACACTATAAAAATAATTTTGTTTTGGCTCATCGTGCACTTTCTTTCGACTATGGCCCTTTAGGTAGAGACTGGCGACACAACTGTATTGAACATGTAAAAGACATGTTTAGGGGGATAAGCTGGACCTTTTTTTTATTTTGTTGGAATATTTGTTTATGTGTTATGTGTATGTGGGTTTAAAAAGGAGCTAACAGCAAATTAAATACAATTGAATCTTAATAAAACGCATTTCAGTTATCGCAAAAAGGAACACATGTACAAATACAAACAGACATACATACCCAGCTAGCATTTGGGTGATAGTTTTTTGCAGAAATCTCTTATATGATTCTCCCCAGATCACTTTTGATGATTAACAACTGATTTATCATCAATATGATCAAATTTTTATTTATTGAAAATAGAGGAACAAAATGCAAAGTAACAGCAAAAAGGTGATTTAATGATTTAATACTACCAGAAAATTACTCAAAAATTAATCAGCAAATCGTATCATAAATGATTCCTTGGTATGATTCATCTGTAGGGTACCATTTTCTCACAACGGGAATACTCCCGTTATGATCGAAAAATGAGCTCATATGCGGTTATTTTTCCCGCCAAGCTCGATTATGATACAAAATGCTAGCTGGGTATGTACGTACCAATAAAATCAATGTTAAACTTGAATACGTGCAGACCTTCATTTTGTAACCATTACTGTGTTTTAGCATAAAAAATTCGCTTGTAATTGAGTAGTTTGGTATTCACAAGGGCATAGTATCACATAAAGTATTAAAATACATATACACTGCCCATCGCATGATTAGAATCGCTTAAATTTCTGTTTTTAGTACGCAGAATTTTTTTAAATTTTGCTGACTGTTAAAATTTTACTACCATCGCAAGGAACATTTTCATAAGATTAGAAACAAGTTTAATGCAGATGTATTTTAAAGGCCCTTTTCCAAAAAAAAAAAAGACAAAATATAACAAATTTTCCGTTCATATGATTATAAACCACTGCATTTTCAAATTGTTTTGCAAGTAGTAGTCGGATTTTATTTATGAGTTAAACTATTAAAGAAGAAAAATATTACTTTCTAATAAATATTAGTGAAAAAATGTGCAAAGGCGTTGGCTGATTTTTCTAATGTAAATGTAATGTTATGCTTACCTCTCAACAGCAAAAATTTTTCGAGATTTTGTAATGGGTAGTAGTCTTGTAATAGCTTACAAAGTAATGAACCACTCATTACTTGTTTATCTAAATATTTTATGTGCATAATAATGATTGTCCTTTAATGAATAAAATAAGAACTTATTTATATCATTATGTGAAAGTACAAGTACTTATTGTAGTACTTTCCAGTTAATAATGAAAGATATCTAGAGAAAAATTTATTTATCGTGAAAATGAGCTTCGAAAACAATAAAATAACTTTGGTTTTACATTCACCTGGCCATAATTTTTGTGACAATTCACATGACCTTCAATATATGTATATATTATAGGCATAGGTAAAAAAAAAAACTAAAAATATATATCGTACTAAAAACAATAATTTAAGGGACTGTCCCACGATGTCGACAGCATGTGATCGACTTGTCGCACACTTATATTCAAAACAAAAACAAATTTTAAAACTTTGTTGTTGTTTCCAATGTAAAGCTGCCCTTACATGGTAATACAATGTATTACGACATGTCAAAAAATGCTGTAGAATGTACAAAATCTTATCATTTAAACGCAAAATGTAATGAGTAGGAGAGAATACGGATAGAAAATTTGACAAGCGGTCGGTAAAAGTTTCGTTTTCTAAACCATTTTAGAAATTTAAGTATTCTCATCACACCAGAGGTGTATTTCAAAGTAAACATTGGCAGCACTAATGGTACTTATTGAAGGTGTTAATACGTTTGCAGAAGCAACCAAAATCAACTCAGGAAATTTTCATGTTGTTTTTGTAAATATTGTACAACTGCAACCATCAAGTAGCTGATGGTACAAGCAAAACCAAACAAACAATAAGCAAACCTATAAACAAATTATATTTTGTGGTAAAATTACATTGAAATAATAAAATGTTTTCTCCAATATTCACTTTTATTAGTACACATCTTTTTTTTTGCAATTTTGCAATTTTCCAATTTTTATTATTAACTCAACAGCTCAATATCTCTGCTTGCATTTGCCTTATAGTATCAGTGTAAACATGAAAAATACCTAAACAGACTCTTGTTCTCTTTTTTTTAACACGGAGAGGATTTCATAATATTTTGATTCTACAAAGTCGTAATAATTTGTATTACCGTGTAAAGACACCTTAACTGTGCGACAAGTCGAACGTTGTCGACGTCGTGGAACAGACCCTAAGTGATTCTAATCATCCAGGGTTGTCAGATTTTTTCTGGCCTATTTCGCCAAATTGATTTTAAAAATCGCCAAAAGCCGCCAAAATCAATTGTATGTAGTTTTTCTTAATAAATATTTGATAATAAATTTGATTTTATATAAAACTTTTTTTAATATACATTTTTACAAAATAATCGTATAAAAATTTAGCAGAAAATCGCCAAAAAATATTTTTGTTACAAGTTTTTCTCATCCAAATTCAAATCGAAGTAATTAATATAATTAATAAAGGGTGTTTTTTTAGAGGTATAGAACTTCGAATTGAAATAAAACACAAGAAAATCGTTTTAATGTCCATCAATTTGGCTTTATTGGAAGGATAATTTTATGCCATTAATGTTTAAATATGATTTCGGGCATGTGGCCGCCGCGGCTGGCTCGAATAAAGCCAATTCTACAGGTCCAATTTTCAACCACTTTTTCGAGCATATGGGGCCGTATGTTGGCAATAACGCCACGAATGTTGGCTTCCAAGTCCCCTAACGTTTCTGACTTCACATATCCCCAAAGAAAATAATCCAATGGTGTCAAATCACACGATCTTGGTGGCCAATTGACAGGTCCATTCCGCGAAATTATGCGCTCATCGAATGTTTCCTTCAATAAATCGATTGTGACGTGCGCTGTGTGGCATGTAGCGCCGTCTTGTTGGAACCACAACTCATCCACATTCAAAATCTTCAAAATCTTCCATAAAGTTGATGGACAAAGCTCCAATTGCTGTGCACGGTGGCGAATCGATTCATTCGGGTCCTCTTCAACACTTTGCTCTACAGCGGCAATTGTTTCTTCGGTGCGCACTGTTCGACGTCTCTGCGGATGCGTATTATCACATAGAGTAAACGTAGTGCGAAAACGATCCATGGTTAACCGAATTAATTGCTCTGATGGACGATTACGTCGACCATAAAATGGACGGAGCTTGCGGTAAACTTCGCGAACTGAACCATTATTTTCGAAATAAATTTGCACGATTTGCAAGCGTTGTTCTTTTGTCAACCTGTTTATGATGAAATGGCAAACCAAACTAAATATTAATCACTTGACAGCTGACAAAATGGCCGCCAGTTAAAAAAGTGATGCCAACTTAAAGTTCTATACCTCAATAAAAAACACCCTTTATAAGAAAAATCATCAAAATCCAGCCGATTTTATTTCTTGCAAACGAGTTTTGGTGGGATTTATTTTTTTAAGCTACTCCTTCAACAAACTAATTTTGCTGAATTACAAAAATTTTGAGTTTCAATTTTGTTAAAAAATAGCCACAAAAATCGCCAACAAATTTATTTATCGCCAGAAAAATCGCCATGTCGCCAAACCAAAAATTTAGACGCCAAACAAGTTGAAACATCGCCACGTTCGGCGAGAAATCGCCATATCTGACAGCCCTGTAATCATCTGATCGGGAGTGTATGTGTATTTGTGTATATCTGTGTATGGATTTTTCAATTACGTACATACATACATATGTACATATTGTGTTGCCCCATTTACAAAATCATTTTTATTTTTTTTTTATATCGATGCCTGCTTTAACATACTAGTATGCTAAGTTTTCAATACAGGACGAGTTAAAAATAGAAATGATTTTATTATTATCTGTTGTTACTAGGGATGCCAAACGGGAAATCCCGATCCCGGAAATCCCGGGATTTTTGGGATTTGGCAAATCCCGAATCCCGGGATTTGTAAGATTCAATCCCGGGATTTCTTTTTCGGGATTTCTTAGCAATTTTTATATAAAAAACTTAATAGATTAAAATTTTCATTGATTTTATTGTATTTTTTTATAATATTTAAAAGTCTCATACAATTTTATACGTGCAGTTTTAACAATTTAATGACTATTCGTGGCATATTTCTTATAAATTAACAACAAGTGCAAAATAAATTACGGTAATTTTCATCAAAGGTGATACAATATACAACTAAGAATTATTTTGAAAACGAAAAGAAGCATATGAGCTTTGGAAGGAAAATAACATTTGGAAAATTCAATAAGTTTTACAAATTTATTGCGTCTTATTCTATATTATAAGGCCAATTATGAATAAAATTCCATGAAAAATTTTGCTCGGGGAATAATTTCAAACAGTAGCAAATAATAGGGAAAACAAAAAAAAATTATGGAAAAGGGAGACATTTCTTGCGGAAATTTATTCATAATTGCAGTGTATAACTCTGTATATCGACTCCTCAACCCTTATCCACTTTTCGGTAACAATTGAGTACTACTGATAGCTCCTTACAATTGAACTAGAAAATAAAAAGTCGGGTTGACATAAAAGCGAGAAATATTTACAGAATAATGCGTACTATTTTGTCTAAAAAATTGCTCTAGTGTGAATGTATGTTTTTTACATTGCAGTTCAAAATTATTTTCGTTAGACCGTTTAGGTCGTTTTTAACACAAACCTATGACCTCTTTAAATTACATGGGTTTGATCAAAGGTTTGTGTCAAAAATGACCGACTGAATGACTTCGACTCAATTATATTTTTATTCGAGTTGCAGAGTAGAAGGACAGCACACTAATAAACCATACTCCTCTTAGCGAACTTAGGACTACATATGTATCTGTTGAACTTGCAGAAAACAACTTATGTATGAATTTAAAATTTTTCAGTAGAACAAAAATACTGTTCAAGTGCTCAGGCAAACTTTTAGTGGCATATTCATAAAAAATATTTTAGGCTTATTAAGCGCTTATTTGACGTATTTCTTTGGGAAATTTGTCAAATAAACCTGTAATAAACCTAAATTTTTTTTATGAATACGGCGGTTAATGTATGTGCCTACAAAAATGTGATCATTAGACGTAATTTATAGAATTTGATTAGAATTGTGTATACATTTCTTTTAATTTTTCGACATGTTCAGCCTTATTATCGTTGTCATAGTAGTGACGAAATCGATTAAAAAAATAGGCAATGCCTGGTATATGTAACAACCGTAATAGCTACTAGTTGGTCAATCGCAATTAAAAAAACCTTAATAGATATATTTAAAAACACAATAATTTTTTTGCAGCTTATTTGTATGAAAGTGCATCTAAAATTTTCGTAAATCAACTTAAGCGATAGTGCTAAAAGTCCACAGATATGTACATTCGTTTTGATTTAGATTATAGAAAAACATTTATATTGAAAGCAAAAACAAGTTTTCATATTTAGTTATTGTTTTCAGTATAAATTCTCTAACATCAACTTAAAAATAGATGACAAAAATTCTTTCGATTTTTATTTCATACTAGTATTAAAATATTGTTAACTTTAAAAAAGACAAATGTTTAATGATATATTATCAACATAAAAACTTTTAAAATGCATAAAATTTGTTATTAAAGTAATATTTATTAAAAAAAATTATTTATTTTACCAAAAAATTTTAAATCCCGAAATCTCGAAAATCCCGGAATCCCGAAAAATCCCGGGATCCCGAAAATCCCGCGATCCCGAATATCCCGGGATTTTCGGGATCGGGATTTATAAATCCCGAATCCCGGGATTTCTAAAAATCGATCCCGATTGGCATCCCTAGTTGTTACATTAATGTTTTGTTTTAATTAAACTGTGGTCAAGTTTTTAATTTTAATTACATTTTTGTACATTAAAAACAATATGCAATGAGTTTAAAATGTAATACATACTTCTACAATGCAATTTGTAATTTTCCACGTGCTTACTTGTATACATACATACATACACACACATCCATATGTATTATCTGCGTATAAAAACCAAAAATAAATTTCCACCTGTATAACATGGCTGGTGCATGCAAATTCTCATTATGATTGTCTTTTCCATAAAAATGGTTTTTAATTTTCTGAGTTTATGAGATATGAAAAGCATTATTTTGTCTTATTTCTAAAGTAGCTGCATCATGTACACATTTATATAGAAACACACATATGAACATTAGCCTGTAGGAAGTGTTAATAGTGAATCAGTAATGACGCACTATTGTCTTTATCAGCAGTACTACTGACGAATTATACCTAAAGGCTCAGTTAGCCGACTGTATTGTAATGTAGCTGCAACGTTGGAAACAGCTGATATTATTTATAAGAACTTAAATTTTGCTTAACGCCACTTTTACTTTCAACCAACCAATAAAACATTAAGAAGAAGCATAGTTTTGTGTATCTGACACACAATGTTTTCAACGCATCAATAGAAAATATTAGTGTGTAGACGCTTCGTTGACAATGTTGCCAAAAAATTCACCAAAATAGTCAGTACACAAAATTTGTGACTTAGAGACTCTTAACCCCAACCCTCCTACAGGGACGTTACTTAGACACACACACACACACACAAGCGCACTTATTTGCTTGTGCGCACTCACATATGTACATGCATGCATGCATATTAGTTTATGCATGTCATAGATGCCTTTCAGGTTGTCATTCATTAATGTGGGGAGTTTCATAGAAAGACCAAGCAAATCTAGCTACGCACATCTAGTGGTGCAAATACAATTTGAATATAATCTAAACAAATGATATATTGAATATATCATAAAAAATGTATATGTATATTTTAATAAACAAAAACAAATGTGTGTTAGCACAATTTAAATCAAAAGGGCACAGTTGGCGTAAACAAATTACATATTACTATCAATAAAGTTTTTACAATGGAGTGAATTGCATCAATTACATTTTTAATTGCATCAATTAAATTTTTCATTGAATCAATTATAATAATTTTTTTAGTTGTATCAATTAAACATTTAATTGAATCAAGCAAATGAAAAATTAAATAGGGATTTATCCCTAAGTCCTAATCCCTGTTTTTGCCGGATTTTACAGCGCAAAGTTGTACGAAAAATACCAATATTTTATTACCAGAAAATAAAGCAGAAGTTATACTCCTCCATGGCTCAGTATAACAATTTTCACAATCACGTGACCGTAAAGCCAGTGCGTTTGGTTAAAATCAATTTAATCTTATGTCACACACATATGTATACTTATCCTTCAACAAAACTTCCCAGCTATTCATACATACAATACAATGAACTGTTTATGATTATGGTTTTAATTCATGTTGTTTACAAAATTGTAGTGATGCATACTGCTGAATATAAATTACATTATTTATGCAATAAATGAAGGCTTCTTAGCATACGACCACGTGCCTTACAGGTTTAGTTTATTATTATTATTATTATTACTTTTTTATTTTCATGTATTTTTAACTTGTTTCTTTTCTTTTTCTAACGACAAAGTCGCAAAAAGGTTAAATACGTTAAGTAACCTCAAGGCTGAAAGGATGAAAATCATGTAGCAGCAACATAAAAAATATATAACTATGGTGTTGCAAATACAGAAAAAAAGACAAATTCAATGTTTTGTTGCATGCGCTATGCATAAATATTTCTTTTATTTACTTGCTATTGTAAGCCAATAAACCAGAATCATGATTTGAAATAAATTTTTTTTGTGGAAGTATGTTACTAAAAACTATATAACTAATCTTTATTTATATTAAAAAATTTTATACACAATCGTTATTTCACAAACATTTATTGACTTTGGGCATGTTCTGAGAATTAAAGCTCTACTTTAATTCTATACTCCACAATTGCAAAAATGTTTTAAATATTTCACCCACTTCAGAAAAAAATAGGTACCAAAAATAAAAAGTTATTTAGAATAATGCCATGGACACTTTCCATGGCAAAAATCCATGAAGTGGGCTGCGAATTGCACCCTCATCTGCCCTATTTACCGGATTTAGCCTCAAGTGACTTTTTCTTGTTTTTAAACCTGAAGGAATGGCTCGGAGACATTAAGCAGCGTTGCATAAAGTGTATAGATATCAAAGAATCTGTGTTTCATACAAAAAGTATTTGTTACTTAAAAGTAGATAGTAATTCACACGTTCACAAGAAAGCAACAGCTTCGTTACCTGTACTCGTATGAAATACATTAGCATTATGTTTAAGACGGCTCTAGACTACTTTTTCAGTCTCACTCATATCCACAACCTCTACCACCACTCAACCAGGGTGGCTGTGTTGCCAGACTTAAATTTTTGCTATTATATGAAGAAAACTCTCATCCAGGCATGGTTCATCATTTGTACTGAAAATGTGGTCTAGAACCGTCTTAAACGTACTACTTACATTTTTTTTTATTTCAGCTGGATATTGAATGTGCTTGGATGCGTGAGGCTCACATTGACTGGATATTTCAAGGTCCTGCTTCTTTGGTCTTAATTCTTAATTTAATATTCCTGATACGAATTATGTGGGTAAGCTTTCAAACAAACAACATTTAAATGTTCAATATTTGGCAAATATTAATTACACTGCACTGTGGGGTCAGAATTAAAAAAAATGTTTTGGAAAAAATAAATAAATAAATGAACCTATCTCAACGTTCTAAAATTTTACGCGTGTATAGCAAAGAAACAACAACTTTATGCCGCTAGTTGCATTAAGCGATATATTTAATTTTGACATCTTTACGAAATAAATTTTTATATAATGAAGTCCACGGATTTGGTAAATTAAAATGACTTACAAGCAAGAAAAAAGCGATGCTTGGCTGTCAAAAAAGAAATTAATTAACCTCCTTGCTTTCTTGACAGCCAAGCAGCGATTTTTACTTGTTTGTAAATCATTTTGATTTTAAGCAATATATGACAGAAAAGCTTATTTATTTCCTATTATTGAACCTTAATTATATTTGTGGCGTTTATTTGCAGGTTTTGATAACAAAACTGCGTTCTGCCAATACCTTGGAGACGAGGCAATATCGTAAAGCTTCAAAAGCCTTATTGGTATTGATACCTTTGTTTGGTATCACATATCTATTGGTACTTGTCGGACCGGAACAAGGCATTAGTCGAAATTTGTTTGAAATTGCAAGAGCTTTTCTAATCAGTACTCAAGTAAGTATATTTAAAAAAAAAAACAAGTAGTAAAGGGTGCCCTGAAACTCATGCAAGATTTATATTAAAAGGAATTTATATACGAACTGTATTTGCTTTATTGAAACATAGCATTGTTAGTATAGACTTATATAAGGCCTTTTTTACTGGAATAATAATGCTGTTATCAAATAATTTCAAGCCAGGAAGTTACTTTATTAGAATGATAAACTGATGGTATTAGTTATTTCAGAGATGCTGAACAGCTCACGATATTTTTAAAGTTTGCGTCAGAGTATTACTTTAAAGAGGGAAAGGGTACTTAAGTTCCCCTTCTTTTGCTCCCGTTACAGCAAATGGCTGATAGTAAAAAATCTTGCATGGAATTCAGGGAGTTCTTCTTATATAAATTTTAAATAAATTGCTTTCCTCAGAAACTAAATATTATCAGTATTTTGATTTTCTTCTGAAGAATTTTAACGATTTTATTTTATGCATTAAATGAAATTTTCATATTGTATTCATTATCAAGGAATTAATTTAATTTTACATTTCTTTTTTCATTTAAGGGTTTCTTCGTTTCTTTATTTTTCTGTTTTCTCAACTCAGAAGTGCGCCAAACGCTGCGTCATCGTTTCGATAGATGGCGCGATAATCGCAACTTAAGACATAGCAACTCTCAAAGGAATCGCAGGTATTTTGTTTGTAACTTCCTATTAAGCGTAATTTAGCCTGAATTTTTATAATTTATATTCACTTTGGTTTCTTTTTGGTTTTGGTCATTTCTTTTTTTAATTTTCTGATGACTATTTTTATTAAATCGTATTGTTCATATGTACATATATGTATATGTATGTATGTATGTATGCATACATACATGCTTATATACATGTGTATGTACATTAGTGTGCGACCGATTAATCGGCCGATTTTTTATTTAAACGATTTTTTGCAAGGCTGAGTTTAACGATTTCATATGAATAGTATGTAAAAAAGGTGCGGAAATTGCGATTGGAAAATTTTTCAAGGAGCCTTCCTTGCCTAGCGTTGATATTAGTGGCTTCATATACATACATATATGTATATGTACATATAAATATTTTATATTTTGTATATTTATTACCGGCATAAAAATAATGAAACCATACTTCAAAGTCATATCGGAGTATGACAAAATGGCGGGTCAAACTGAGAACAAATGATACAAGAGTTATGTAATTATATTCGAAAATCAAACCCACGAAGTGGTTGGCTTTTCAAAATAGTTTTCCACTTCGCATTGCGTCATCATAGAGCAGTAACTTCCTATAGCGGAAATTTTATTTTTTGATATTTAATTTAGTGTTTTATTTTTGGGGAATTGTTACAATTTAAGTTTAACATTTATTAACGCACTAATAGTCCCAAATTATAATTGTACTTATTCAGTAAAATAATTTTTTATTAAAAATACATTGAAATTGATTATTGAGGGGTTTTAGCTGCATCCTATGAGCATTTCACTGTTGCTAATGCATATCATCAGAGAACCTTTACCCAGAAAATCTTAGAGCAACTAGAGCTAATATATTATAATAAACTTTCATTTAAACAAATGAGAAGCTCAATAAATAACAAAGTTGAAACAAGAACTCAATAATCAACATGTTTTAATAAAAGTTGGTTTTAACGTTAAATTGTTTTTGTTAAAACCAACTTAAAACCATTTTTGAATTGGTTTTAAGTTGGTTTTATGAAATGTAACCCTGTTTTCGATCTGGTAAATTAAAACTACTTTTTATTTTATTTTTTATAAGAGGGAGAAAATATGTAAGGGTCGAAAATAAATTTCCAAACGTTCAAAAAAAAATTAAAAAAAATCGTGCTGCGTAATTCAATTTATACGAATTCGTAAATTATATTATTATGCTATATCTGGCAACCCTGCTTAAGAAGACCATGCACTTGGGCTCTTTAATTAACTGCATCGTTAAAATAGATACATTGTAGTGGACCTTATTAATTTTTAATCTGCCGAGCAAGTAAAATTGGGCTGAGACTTTTTAAGTTGTATAAGTTTAAATTTGTGCGTTTGTTTTATTTATTTTTCCCATTAATTATTTGTAATATTATTTTTAAAATTGCACATGATTTGCGTGTTTTAATCTCTAAATAGCACTTTTTTTTAAATTCTATTAAAATTAGTGGCAAAAACTTCTCTTTTTTTTTGCAGACATCGTTTATCGAAAGACTACTCGCAAAGGTCAAGAACTGAAAGTTTACGGTATGTAGTTAAAAAATTTGGCAACAGATAACACAATATTAAATTTAAATTCTTTTTTTGTTGTATATATTGTATGTGTAATATAAATAAGCACTCGTATCCTATACAAATTATCTAATCTTTAGATTTGTAAAAAAAGCAATGTGAGTCCGATCACAGGGGAGATGTGTAAACATCTAGTAATGAAAATTTTTTGAATTAATTTTAATTAAATTTTTAAATTAATCAATTAAAAGTATCAAAACTTTCAATATTGTAAATACATAAGAATTTGCTGGTTTTGTTTGTTTTATTTAACTTATTTGGTTAGCAAATGGGCACACTGCCGTATATACATAGGTACTGCATTAAAAATTGCAGTAAGCAGTAAATTTACTGATTATTGAAAAAATTCAGTAAATGTTTACTGATAATGAAATTTAATTTGCATTACCAGTAAAATCGCCGTAATGCCGTATTCATAATAAAATTGTAGCAAGTGGAAAAGTTTTTTTCATTCAAATTTTGAAATTTTTGTATGAAAAAAATTTAGCCACTTGGTAGAATTTCATTATGAATACGGGCATTACTGATTACTGAAAATTCAATGCACCTCATCATATAATAAATCATATTTAGACACTTTATAAAAATTGTAGAAAAAATTTTAGTAATCAGTAAAAATTTACTGGTTAAAAAAGTTATTTTTACTGAAATTTTAGTAGTACTGCAAATGCCTTTACTTTTAATTTTTAGTTCCTGCTATTCATCGTTTAGTTATTGCCGTTCTTGTTGTTGTGTACGCATTGCAGTTAAACCTAAGCAATTATTAAGTTAGATAAAACAAACAAAAACCAGCAAATTCCTATGTATTTACAATATTTTAAATAAGTTTGTATTGCTTCTTTCAAACACTAATACACTCATACATAGCTCACACCGATTTGATAACGCATCGCACATCTTACTCAAAATATGTGACTGTATTGTGAAACATATTTTTACCCCTAGCGTATAGATGTTTACACATCAAAAACCACAACGTCTTCGCATGAATGCTGGCATTAACAAAAATTTGACAACAGCCCTGCCAACGTTTTGTTAGTTGTTATGATAAATTTTTATCAGGTATAGACGCTATATATGAATCAAGGCACGTTTACTACAGGTACACTCATTAGAGAAAACACTGTGGCAACTCTGTGCTTCTCACATAGTTTGATATGCCTTGGCATGAATGACAATCTCAAAGACCTTCTCACATAGTTTGATATGCCTTGGTATGAATGACAATCTCAAAGACGAACAAGACTTTTAGTTTAGTGTAAAGAATTATAAAATATAACTTGAAAACGCCGCGTGGTCCAATTTGTCTAGTTTCTGAACCACATATGAAGCCGATAAAATAAAAAATGATAATCAAATAATAACAGAAATGCAATTCATTCCTGTTTGTCTAAAGATATAATTCAGTTGGGACCTTCGGAACTAATAGAAAGAAAAACAAATACACTATGTGCATTTGTTCATCCAGTTGTTCAAAATTATCAAGTTATAGGTATAAAACAAAGAAAAACCAGCAATACAATACTTTAAATAAGTTTGTATTGCTCAAGGTCTATTTATATAAATATTTTTAATAAATACGCCTTGGTATTGCTTCTTTCAAACACTAATGCACTCATACATATGTATATAGCTCACACTGATTTGATAATGCGGTGTGCATCTTACTCAAAATTTGTGAATGTATTGTGAAAAAGATTTTTACCCCCTAGCGTATAGATGTTTACACATCAAAAATAAAACATTGCCTTATCTCATCATGAAGTTTTTGAAAAATCAATGTTTTAATAATTGAGGGTTTCAAACGGTAGTCTTAAGTGTCATAGTGTCATAATGTTTTAAAATTTTTGTTTAAAAAAAAAAAAACAAAAGCAAAAATAATTATTATCAACTAACTAATAAAACATTGCTTACCGTATGCAGAAAACATTATTTAAATTTAAAAAACGTCTATTAAAATAATTTCCCCTACAAAATTCGTTTAGTAAATCAAAAATATATTTTATGAATATGGCAGTATGACACTGTGACACTTAAGACTACCGTTTGAATTCCCCTCCCCAAATACACCTAACACCTTATAAGTAATACAAGTTATCGATATTGTGAAAGTGTTGGTGTGGAAGGCCTTAGTGGCGATGTGCAATGCAAAAAAACAAAGTTCTTACGAGTTATTTTGGCAGAGGAGACAAGAAAAAAAATATACATGCATTCACAGTCTTGGATTAACCATTAGTTAACTAAAGTCCGTAAGTTTGAACACTAGTCTTATTTAAATCTTGATGACGATCCCCAGTTTTTTTGCTAATAGTTTTGGGGAATCGAGATCGGAAATCATGCAAGCCTTGCATATTAGGCATATGATGTTCAGCACTTTTATGAAACATTTTTCGAGAATAATGTTTATAAAACGTTTTAACACTGTAACAATTCTTTGTATATACATATATATCTTTTTTGTCCCTTTCGAAAAATGGTACAAAACAATACCCTTGAACGAAAACATCACGAGTTAAAAATGTTTAAAAACATATTCGCTATTAAACTTTGTAAGCTTTTCAATACAGCAACAAAGCCTGAAATTCAATTCAAACACTAGAAATTAGTCAAAACTTTAAATTCTTTTAATGGTTTATTTCGCATTATTCAGGCTTCTAAATTCTTTTAAGGGTTAATTTCGCATTATTCAGGCTCCTATTAAAGCAAAGTCGGCCAAAGTAGCAACACAGTGACGAACTTCAATCGGCTTCTTATACTGATTTAAAGCATAAGCATAAGACAAGATAGAATCCATTAGAGCGGCAACAAAAATTTGCAAAAAGAGCTTAACTCAGATAACAATACTGAGACTAAATAAAATATTGGGGAATGTATGGGTGGTGCATGTGAAAACTTTTACTCCCAAAGAAAAAAGTTTGGCGACCACTGCTGTGCCAGCTTTTTACTATGTGTTGATCTATGTTTGTTAAATTGTACTTTCATCATCCTGGGCCCCTATTCTGTAACTCGCTAAAGCTAAGTCCCTATCGCTAAAAATCTATAAGGTTGATTTATCGATTTTCAGCTACAAATGCAATTTTCAAACGTTTATTGCTAAATCAGGCAATGAGTTAAAAATTTAATACGGCGAAATTTTAGTGTTTTATGTCATTGCCAAAAATTTTTTATTTTGTTCAGCATTTTAGCGACCGAACTTAGCTTTAGCTCTAGCGAATTACAGAATAAGGGGGCAGGAGGGCGAAAGGTGGAAATTTCTGCCCCCCCCCCAAAACGTTCAAACCGATTTTAATGAATTTTAAAACATAGATAGATCTGCATCTTAAAATTTACATAGGATCTGTACATTTTTTAAAGTAAGACCAGCAGGGCGACGGGGGGAAAATTTCTGCCACTCGGAACCGTTCAAACCGATTTTAATGAAATTTAGAACATAGATAGATTTTCATCTAAAAATTTACATTTTTTAAAGTAGGACCAGGAGGGCGACATGAGGGAATTTTTGCCTCCGAAACAATCAACCCGATTTTAATGAAATTTAGAACATAAATAGGCTATGCACATTTTCAAAACTAGGATCAGGAGGTCGATATAGCGGACATTTCTGACCCTCCGAAACCGCAAACCGATTTTAATGAAATTCTATACATAGATAGATCTGCGTCTAAAAAGTCACAAAATTATCATAGACATTTTCTAAACTAGGACCTCGAGTTTCTGAGTCTCAACTCGATTTTGGTGAAATTTAAAATATAGATATGTACCTTCTCAAAAGTAAGACGAGCAAGGGGGCAGGGGATGAGTCCTGCTCCTTCGAAACTTTGAAATCGATTTTAATCAAATTTAAAGCATAGATACCCCCTGATTTACAGGAAAACATAGTCTATGTACCTAATTTCTGCCCCTCTGAAACTTTCAAATCGATGTAAATGAAATTTAAAAGAAAATGGTGGTAAATTTTAATGGGTTTATCGAAGCACAACGGATGTAGCTAGTTTTATTATATTTGCTAAAAATTTTAATCGGGATTTATAATTATGTATCTGCATTTGAAAAGGAAATCAGTCGTACTTGTATACTCGTGCATTGTGTTTCTAAAATGTTTACTTTCGAATCTAAATGCATAATAACCTCTAACCTCCCAAAAAGTAACAAAATTTCATATTTTTTCCACACATATTACGGTTTGTATGAGAGCTACTATAAGGAGCAGAGATAGGGCTCTAAGTTCTTTAAGAGAAATATTGGTTAAGTGAATATAATTGGGATCAGTCTCAGAAATTAACCCTCTATGGACAAACATTAACCGAAAACAAATTTCGGCTCACAATGGCATTTAGTACAGAAGCCATGTTTACATATCGAGATAGAGCCTTGGCATTCATGAAAAAAACTGCATTTTATTAAAATAATGGGGGCTCGAGCAACATTTATGCTGCATAGAATATATAGTTTTTGAGTTAATCGTCGAAAAGTGTGGATTTTAACGAAGTTACTGACTTTGAGAGCCTAGCTCTGCACCAAAAGTACTCCGATTGGCCTGAAACTTTTCATATTTTATCTTTATCTCAAATATAAAAGATTGGTGGGTAAGACTTAAAGTCTTTCAACTTTAAATACAAAAGCCATTCCATTTTGCATACAAATGTCGTTTTGTATGATGCTTACGAGGTTTTGCAAATGGCTTTAATTTTTGTTTTTTCATAAAAAGTTGTAAAGGTGAGAATGCAATCGGGTGGAAAATATTATTTTCTACCGTAAAAGCCAAAAAAGGCAATTTTGAAAAAATGGCACTTAAGTGGTTTAAGAAGAAACGCGACGATATGTATATAAATAAATATTAAGACAATTTTTTGTTTGTTTTAATTATCACTTTCCATTAGTAAAGAAATGCAAGTCGCAACTACATTTGAATCGTTTTCTTATTCTGATACAAAAAAACAAGTCCTTAACCAGCATTGCTCATCAAATATGTCATAATCGTATTTGTGTACATACATATATAGTACGTATAGTATATTCATTTATTTATTTTTTTTTTCACTTATGAGCTTAGTTATAACACTTACATACATAAGCCCTATTTATTATTTATGAGACGTTGGCTGATGTCTTTTGGATGCCCAGCAGTTTTACCATCCTACCAACTTTTGGCAACAAAGTGGCATCGGTGGGTTAGAAAGAAAGCATTAACATTCATATACTTTTAAAAAGCAGTAGTCGTGCTGAAAAATGTTTTCCATAAAAAAGTTGCTAAGCAAATAAATTAGAAATTATTAGCTAAAGAGCAAACGACACAAGCATACAAGACGAAGAAGAAGAAATATACAAGCACACAAGCACATGAGCTAATAGGGAAGCCAGTTTGAAATAAAAACAAGTATAATGCTTCTACATTGTTGTTCTATCGTCAACGTACATACACACAAACTAAAAAAATTACCCCCATATGGAAAAAAATGAAACTGTGCTTCAAGTGTACGTTAAAACTTGTGTTTGTATGGATATTTTATTTTAACGTACACTTCAAGCACACGTTAATTTCTTGCATATGGAGGTGAATTGTGACACGAAGTAATGACGTACTCGGATGGTAGTTTTCTGGATGTTGGTAACATTATTCTAGAAGCTTTATGGTGAGTATAATTAAATTCAGTAAAGTGCGACTTTGACTCGCGCACGAAGGGTTCCGTATGTTGGGCTTTGAGCATTTTTTAATACAGTGTTTTTTACGTTTTTTCAGCTGAAATAATTTTTTTTTTTTATTATTTTTCATTTTGGCAATTTTTTTCATTTTGGCGATTTTTTTAATTTTGACGATTTTTTCATTTTGGCGATTTTTTTCATTTTGGCGATTTTTTTATTTTGGCGATTTTTCCGGTTTTCCGCGATTTATATTCGATTTAGAATTTATTTTTAATTTGGTGCTTTTTTTCGTTTTGGCGATTTTTTTTTTGATTTTGGCGATTTTTTTTCGGTTTGGCGATTTTATAATTTTTAGATTTTTTTGTTTTACCGGTTTTGAAAATTTCAAGAAGTTTGCTCTTACTGTTTCCAAGATACATCAAGTTATCAAAATTACATAGTCAAAATTACATTAACTGATGGTACACCCTCTAATTAAAATTTTTTAAATTTTAGTGTTAATTGTTGTAGTCTGTATAAAAATACACTAACTTTACAAACTTCAAGTGCATATACATACAATTGTATGTATATTACATGGGATTTTAACATTTTTCGTTGCTCGTTTTGGCACACCCTTTAATTTCCAACTCTCATGTATTTGTTGTTGTAGCGGCCAAGGGTCTACACACTGTGTCCAAATTTCAGGTCCGTAGCTCTTACGGTTCTCGAGAAAATACCCTGTGACGGACAGACGGACGGACGGACAGCGTAGCGAAAACAATAGGGTTCCATTTTCACCTTTGGTGTACGGAACCCTAAAAAGGGCGATGTAGCCGCTTAGCAGCGCAATCAGTCAGACAGTCAGTATTGTGTGAAGAATAGCGCAGTGAATCTTGTATCTTATTCAGTTATTATTTGATATTCTGTCTTATTACGGTTGTCGAATTTTTCGATTCAACTTCGACACTTTGTACTTGTTTCTTTAACGTAGTAGAACAAGTCGAAGTCGAATCGAAATATGCGACAAGCGTAATATGGGCTATTGTATGTGTTACTATCTGTGTTAAGTAAATGAAGTGTCTGCTTTGATCAGAATTTTTATTTATTTAAACGTAACATTATACTGCTTAAACAAATTTCATTCGATCCTCAAACTGCATTCTTATTTGTTTAAATGAAAGTTAAACGTAATAGCTCTAGTTCAATGATCCGCAAAATAAAATATGTTTGTATTGGTGAGAAAAATGAGAGTAAAATAAAGTTACACTTGAAGAAAAGTTTTATAATTTAAATTCATATTGTAGTTATTAATTGTTTAAATATTTTTTGTAAATAATCAATTTAATAAAAAAAAATCTAATTGTCCATTCAACAGTGTAGTGTATAAGTTCCAAAGTAAATTTATTTACAGCGCTGTGAAACTGTTAAAATGCTCTTTTAAACTATTAATTCCCTATTAATTTTAAATGTTTCATAATATAAAATGCATTGCATATTCCCAAAAGCATTCCTTATCACGAAATACTTCTTAGCTTCCATAATAATTTTTTGCTGAACAAGTTTATTAAATATGAACTTTAATTTCTGCATGCGTGCAAACGTTCATCCGTGACGACTAAATGAAAGAGCTTAAGCGTATGTGTGATTTTCTTGTCCACAATTGTGGTATGGGTTGCGGGTTACTGCTCTAGTTCTAAGACATTTTTGAGTAAATGTTCCCCTAACGCTTAAACGCTTTTAAATTTTTGAAAAATATCTGATGTTTTAACTAAATTTTGAGCTTTTTTGTTTGTATTTAAAGACTGATCATAAGTTCTTATGAAAAATATTTTTATAGAACATTTTAACAAGTTCATTGCTACTTCCGTGGAACAAAAAAAAAAACCATATGGAGCAGAGTTAGAGGGTTATAATTTTCGAAAAATAAAATAGCTTTATGGTTTCCAAAAGAGCTCTGGAATTACCACTCTTCTTCTATAGTTGCTGCACTTTATTAACATATTGCGCAAAAAAATATCGCCGTTCTCAGTTGTTAAATAGTGCTCTCTGGCAACTTTAGTTACTTATCCATAACATAACATAACAATTCTTACATTTATTTCATTTTAAAAATTCATGATAAACAAAAAAAAATTTTTTTGAAACTTTGTTTCTGTTTTAGTGGAAATTTTCACTTCTTCGACGCGTTTCCCAGAAAAGCTTTTTATGGTGGCTTTTGTTCAATTCAGTTTAACAAAAAATTAATAAAATATAATATTGAAGTACTGCTGGGTAATCAAGTTGAATTCTAAGGGAGATGATAAGAAAAAATTCATAATACGAGGGCGGTTCGGAAACTTCTTAGCCTATCAATGAAAGAGAATAGTTAGTTTTTCAAAAATATTTTTATTTTTCAATATAATCTCCTGAAACTTCAATACACTT
This sequence comes from Tachina lurida, assembly GCA_944452675.1. NCBI lineage: Eukaryota > Metazoa > Arthropoda > Insecta > Diptera > Tachinidae > Tachina > Tachina lurida. Next base: position 122,272,263 of record OX101756.1, read on the forward strand.
AGTCCAACGCTTTTCTAGCAATTCTATCCCTTGATTAAAATAGTTTTTCTCAAGGTCTTCAAAATAGTGGTTTACAACTGTAATTTCATCTTCATTTGAGGTAAAACGCTTGCCAGCAAGGAATTTTTTTAGATTTGGGAACAGGTAAAAGTCACTGGGAGCCAAATCAGGAGAATAAGGTGGGTGGTCAAGCAACTCGTACTTTAATTCGTTGATTTTAGCAATTGTTAAAACACTCTTGTGCGCTGGTGCGTTGTCTTGATGAAAAATTATTTTTTTGTGTTGTAAGCCAAGACGTTTTTCTCGAATTTGTACATTTAATTGATCCAAAAGGTTGCAATAGTACTCTGAATTTATTGTTTTACCGTTTTGCAGATAGTCAATCAATAAAATACCTTTGAAGTCCCAAAAAACAGTTGCAACCTTACCAGCCGATTGAATTGTTTTTGCCTTCTTTGGGGCACTTCCTCCAGCTTCAGTCCATTGCTTGGATTGTTCTTTTGTCTCTGGAGTATTGTGGTGGATCCATGTCTCATCAACAGTTATGAAACGACGATTAAAATCCATTTTATTTCGCTTAAAACGATCCAAACAAGCTTGAGAAATGTTCATTCTTATGCGTTTTTGGTCGACTGTTAACAAATGCGGCACCCATCTTGCAGAAAGCTTTTTCATCTGTAGTTCTTCATGCAAAATTAAATGGACTCGATCATTTGAGATGCCCATGATATTAGCTATTTCACGCACTTTTATTCGTCGATCATTTAATACCATATCATGCACTTTGGCTACAATTTCTGTTGTTGTTGCTGTTTTTGGACGTCCAGTACGTGGTTCATCTTCAATGCTTGTACGACCACGTTTAAATTCAGCAACCCAATTTTTTACTGTTGCATATGAAGGAGCACTTTCACCTAACACATTCACTATATCATTATGAATTTCTTGTCCCGATAAAACTTTTTTATGTAAATATTTAATGACACCACGCATTTCTAATTTTTCCATTGTTAAAAAATCGCGGATGCGTCTTTTGTGAACACCTGTTTCTATATGAAGGAGTTGCTAGATCGAAACAAAATTTAACGTGTGTTCATAGCAGAGATGGAAGTTTCCAAAACACTTAACTTTTTTCTGCTTATACCGCGCTTTTTGTGCTAGGCTAAGAAGTTTCCGAACCGCCCTCGTACATTCAAATTTGTTACACATAAATTATGAATAAAGTTTTTCTAAATGGAAATTATTATTTTTTTCTTCAAAGCATTTTCTTAAGAGTAGAATTTTTTATACATACGAGTACATACATATGTATGTACATATGTATGTATGCAGATAAGTACGTAGCAAACTTGGCGTGTGTTTTTTAACTTTTAGAATAGTTATTAATAATTACAGACATACTTCATAATCCCAGATAATCACCCCTACTCTAGTTGACGCCGTCAACACCACCTGAACACTAATTTGCTGCTCCCTGACAGTTTTAAGACTCTGTTGACTGTTTATCGATAATATTAATGAAACATGACATACATAGTTACATATGTACATACATATGTACGTATGTATATAATTGTATATTTAACAATTCTTTTAGGGTTGTCTGTATACATACATACACATGTATGTATGTGTATATGTGTATTGATAACTATGAATTTTATATAATACGAGAGCTTTGCCTGCTTATAGCAGAAAGCTGCAGAATCTCCTGTTGACTATTGTAACTCTTTTCTATTTCTTTTTTCTTACTACGAGTATCTTGCACATAGAGAGTTTGTTTTTTGCAAAGAAATGCTGCCAATTCTTGATGTTTCAATATTTTTTCTGTTTTACAATTAAATTTTAATCAATGATTTCGATTTTTAACCCCCGACCAAAAAAAGGGTGTTATAAGTTTGTAGTGTGTGTCTGTGTATCTGTGTATCTGTGTATATGTGTGTCTGTCCGTGTCCATGTACAGCCCAAACGGCTGGACCGATTTTATTTTAGGTTTTTCTGTTTGAAAGGTGACTTGATCGAGAAGGTTCTTAACTATGTTTGAAGAAAATCTGTCCAAGCGCTTAGAAGATGTCACATCTTTTCTAGATATATCGGGGGTTTTTAAAATTTTTAATTTTTGTTATAATACTGTGTACCGTTTCGCCTTGTTCAGAAAAAATAATTTTTATTTACAAAAGGTTTACAAAACTAATTTTGCATGGAAATGTGTTTGTTAAACGTTTTGTAAGCTGAAACTATTTTTTTCTGAATAAGGCATAAAGTTTCTATATATTTTATTTCAAATAATAATTCAAATATCCGCGTGTTTTTAAGCCCTATAGAGCTTGCAATTGTAAACAAATAACACAAGAACTTAAATTTTAATCCAAGAAATTATATTTTAAAAACTTTTTGTATTCGAGAAATCAATACGTAGATGACATTAATAAAGGATTCATTAGTCTTCACTTTCTGTTGCTGTGCTGCGCTATGCCGTTCTGTTTCTAAATTTTAATGATTACTTTTTCTGTAATAACTCATCAGCTGTTTGTGACCAGATCGGTCACAGTTTTCCACTAAAGTGATGAGTTTTGAATCGTTCATTGTTATGTTTCAATATAGTTTTATAAAACTTATTAGGGCTTCATAAAGGGTTTTAAAAAAATTTCATAAACAATTTTCTTAATAATTTTGATAAATAAATGATTAAACAGAAAAAGTCCGCAACTTCAGGAAAAATCGTTGTCAAATTAACAAAGCCATAACATAATAAAATCTACGGCAGTAACTTCATCATATCCTCTCTAATATTTGTTTCGTTTTCTTTTGTGCTTATATTTCTTTGTAGTTTTGTTCATAAAATGAATGAAAGTTATTGAAAGTATGGCAGCATTTTTGAGAGAATATTTCTTTATATGTGAGAGAATAAGAAAATATGCTCTCAAAATAAAATAGATTCTATGATCAAACAGAATAAGTCCGCAACTTCAGGAAAAATCGCTGTCAAATTAACAAAGCCCATAATAAAATCTAAGGCAGTAACTTCAAATGCTCTCTAATTTTTGTTTTATTTTATCTTTTGTGCTTATTTTTCTTTGTAGTTTTGTTCACAAAATGTATGAAATTTATTGAAAGTATGGTAACATGCTTGAGAGAATATTTATTTATATGTGAGAGCATAAGAAAAAACGTTCTCAAAATAAAATAGATTCTATCTATCGACTGCTTTCTGAGGCTAGTTTTTTGTGTCATTTTGTATGGAAAATGTGTTTATGCCCCAATTCTGTTTGATCATTCTATCTATCGACTGCTTTCTGCGGCTGCTTTTTTGTGTCAATTTGTATGGCAAATGTGTTTATGCCGCAATTCTGTTTGATCAATAAGGCTGTTAATTTTTTAAATTCTAAAAGCACAATCACAGTTTATTTCAAAATATTTAATTTTATTTATGCTGCCAGTTACAACTACTTAACAATTTTTTTTTTTAATTTCACAGCTTGAACCGAAACAGAACAGAACGAAACAGAAACACTAACGACTTGTATTAAATTTCTATAAACAAAAAAGACTCAGCTGATTCGTAACAGAACAGAAAGTAAAAACTAATTCGGCCTTAACATTTGTAAATCATTTTGGGTATATGGCTACCGCGGCTGTTCTGGACGAAGCGGACGTTCAATATTGGTCCACTTCATTGGACATTTCTGGCCATATGTTTCGAATGACATGAACAATGCTGACCTCCAAGGCGTCAGTTATTGATGACTTTACGTGGCCCCACAGTTAATAATTGAAATATGTCAAACCGTATGAATATGGAGGATAGCTCCAACTCTCGACGCAAACTTATCGTCAAATTTTGATTTTAATTAGCCATTGGTTGAGGTCGCCGTATGGCACGTAGTACCATACTGTTGAAAACACATCTCGCCTGGAGTAATGTCATCCGAATTTCCAAACAAAAAATCATTGATCATGGTACGGTACCATATCTATTGGCCATAATGCAAGTTCCCGCTTCATTTTTGAAGAAATAAGATGTAATTTGGCTTAAAAAGCGTTACGAACATTAGCCTATTCAATTCATAAGAATATAGAAACAAATACTGTTCGAAAAATAATTAAATTAACTAAGATGCAATGATGTTACCAGCGTGTAAGCAGCACCAAAGGGTGCATTTTTCTAGTGGATGTAATGGAGTCTGTAAGGCCTGTTGTGGATAGTTTTCACTCCATATGCGTTAATTTTGTTTATTAACAAACTCGTTAAGCTAAAAATAAATCTCATCGCTGAACACACAAAGTCGTTCATATAATTTGGTAGCGTTGATTAAGCGTCAAACTATTCATGATGATTTGCCAGATTATACTGATCATAAATGTCAAAAACTGAGCGCAATGTGTTAGTTCATGTGACAGTTCGGTAGTTTGTATCAGGGAAGGAAAATTACTTTTTGGATTTTGTACTAAAGCCTGATACTCTGTTCACAATTTCGTGGGAAATGCTGTCAAACTACATATAAAAGTATTTGGTATGAAATATTTGCGAAATAGATTCGCAAGAGTAGTACTCTGTTCTTGGTGTAAAAAACACGGAAAATCATGTCTTTCCATGCAAAACTAATCTGGCATCATTTTAGTTTAGCTGCGAAATAATATGAGCAGTACTTTTTTCGCACGGAATTTTAACAATGTTGCATACTTTCAAGCAATAAAAGCGAGAAATTTATTAAAAAAAAAGCGCGAATTGGGCTACATTTAGTACATGTCAAATTTTTCACGCGAAATAACCAATGGCACTGAAAATGTTTCACAACTTCGAACAGAGTACCATGCTTAACTGTGAAAACAAAATGTACTTTTTGGACCATGGCGGTACCATTTTTTTAATATTTATTAATAAGAACGGAAACGTAAAAAAACTTTTTAAAAATTCAGAAGTAAACAATAAAAACAAAAACTTAATAAAACTGTGTATAAAAATTCAGTATAAAAAATAACATAAAAAATATTAAATATTACATTCATAAGGGTACAGTCGTTGATCGGACTTGTTAGAGATCGGTTATTTTACAAATTTTGGTTATTAGCAGGCCTGTTATTTTCATGCACTATAAAATCTAAGTTATGCGCATAAAAAATGCGTGATAAAACCTAAAACACACTATTGAAGTAATGCTATGTTTAGACGACACCTGCTTCGTGCTCTATTCATGCTTCACACCCCAATCATGACCGAATCAACTTGCTTCGCCATACAAAATTATGAGAGCGAATCAAGTAGATTCAATACGAATCTACTTGCGAAGCACGTAAAATTGGTATCTTCTCTAACTTTTATCGCAGTAATCGCCACTTTATCTGAACTAGCTGTCAAAACAAAATAAGTATATGTGTATGTGTGTGTTTGTAAGCAAATGAAAACAAGCCAAAAAAACATAGATGTGAGTTTAATATAAATAAATTTAATTAAGTTATGAATAATATAAAAAGGGAAAATAAGAAGAAAATATAGAGATGCCTTCAAAAACAAGATTTTGCTTGAATCGAATTTATGTAAGTATGTATGCATGTATACACGTGCGTATGATACGTATGAATGTGTGAATATACATAAAAAAAATGCCACGCGAACAGTGATGCCAACTTTTTCAGAGCAAAAATCACTGTGTGTTCATAAAAAAGCACTAAATGCAATATACATATTTTTTTATTTATATTTTTATATTTATCTATTTATTTTCAATACAGAGAAAGCCCACATGGCTAATTATATATGTATTGAATGAGTAGAAATTAAAAATTTAAGTTAACTACAATTTTAAATTTACTACATTTCATAGGTTTTTGTAATAATTTCAATTATATCGAGCCATATTTCGATTTTGCGTATAAGTAGAACATGAGTAGGAAAATAATTGAAGTTCATTTCGCAAGACACTGCAATTATGGTGTATTAAAAAAACAATTAGATTTTAGGTGTTTCATCTGAATTAATTTTTATATGAACATAGTTCAGTACGTTACATTCTGTAGCTCGTTTCTGTCGTAAAATTTCCCGCATGAAACAAGGGAATCGTGGAAACAGTGTAAATTGAAACACATAATGGCTTTTCTCACATAAGTGTTTCTGTATCGTTACTTTGCGAGAACTATCTGTCATTTAAACAAATTTCCAGCAATTATTGGAACGATATGAGAAAAAGTGTTTCTGTAACAATATTTTGTGAATAGTTTCTCGCAATTCTCGGATTTTAAATTGTACAAAAACATGTGAATTTTTGAATTTGTGTGTGAAAATATGAAAAATAAACTAGTTGAAAAGATATGCAACGAATTGTTGAACTAAAATTATTATTAACGATTCGATATGATTATATTTATTTAGATTTTTTTTTTTTTTTGAATTTTCTATAATAGAGACAGTTGCTAGAAAAAACTTATTTCAAGCATTTTACATTCACTTTATATTCATGTTCATTATTCAATTTTATTTTTCTTGAAAATTATTATTTTTTTGTTATTGAAATAAAATTTTGTGACTTTTGTTTTCATTTGACACTCGATTACTGGAAATATTCCAGTAAAAACAGATTCAGTGTTGTCTGTTTTCACATTCAAATACAGAAACACTTTTTTTCACAAATCGAGAAACGATGGAATTTTGTGTTTCACACTTCATGTGAGAAATTTTACGATGCGAGAATTACAGAAACGAGTTACTGAACAACATAAGCCTTTTCCTTTTAGACCGTATTTTATATGAATGAAACAATTTGATTTATAAAATCATTATTGTATTTTTAACTTACTTTTAAAAAAGTTATAAGTGCTAAAAGTTATTTCTACTTCAACATTTGAACATGGTAATGTTAATAGTCTTAGAGAAAATATTGGCAGTATTAGAAATGGATTATGATTATTTGAATTTCTATAATTATAAACTTCAATCCAAAATTAATCAGTTCTGAGAAAATTTGTCCATTTATGTATCCTTAAATGTCTGATACTTCGTTCTATTTCTTCAATTTCGCCATCCCAGCAAAAATTACCGCTTCCCAGAAGAATTTTTGTAAGCCAGCTAGAAGCAATGCATTCAGTTTCCAAAAAGCCATTCATGTTTTGCTTTACTAATTCATTTTACAGAAGTAATAATGTGTAGTTTTTATGTATTCAGATGCAAAAGTTACTGGTTAACATTTTTTTACTTTTGTCCACTTTGTTAGAGAGCCTTACGTTAGTACTTTTCAGAAGCATTTTTGAAAGCTTTCGTTATCAAGAAAGCAATACATTGCTTCCCTCAGTGGTTAGTAATTAGATTATTGTTGTAATTAAGTTATTTTATAACTGTAATTTCTAGAAATATATTCTTTTTTCTCACTATGAAAGATAACGTTTTTCTTCCTTCGTATTTCACCCAGCTGAATTAACATTCTGCAAAGGAAACTTTGCATGTCTAAAAGGGGTGAAAGCAGATAGTTTTTGAAAAGTGAAAATTTCTTATTTGGTGTTTCTTATAAACCACCACACTTTCACAAATTAATATTTAGTAGATATGTAAAACGCACTAAAATCAAAGGTGAAAAGCACCAATTGAGTGCCTTTTTTTAAGCAACAATTTGAAAAATTCCGCACTATTATAAATTAAAAACTCTAAATCTAGTACGAAAAGCACTAAATTGGCACGCTGCACACGAAGCACGAATGCATAGTCTAAACAGCATGATTCATAAACATGATTCAGAGAGCGAAGCAAGTGATTCAACTCGTCGTCTAAACATAGCATAAAGGAGCGATATGTAGTTAACAAAAATATGTATAACCACAGCCAAGGTGAGTTCATGTACCAGGTGCTGTCAAGTTAACAGGTACAGTTAAAGTACTAGACAGATTTTTTTTGTTGCTGACTTGACACCACCTGGTACATGCATTTGCCTTGACAACAGCATTGCAACAAAACCAGAGAAGCTGACCGTCTAAAATAAGACATACACAAAAAAATTAAAGACAACATAGGCAAAATTAATGTTACCATGTAGTGAAACATTGGCATCTTTAAATTGTACCAAGTAACTCGCGGTAGTACCACGCTACCAACGAGGTCAAAAATGTACCATAAAAAGTACAATTGTACCATGATTTCCATCCGTGGTTTGTATAGTTGGGCCAGTGTTGCCAGTTTTTCTTAGAGCTTATCCCCAATTTTTGATTTGTCGTCACCAAAAATCCCCAAATTGAGTTTTTTTTATTCAAATTTTTTCTTTTTTTAATTTTATTTGAAAAATAATGACAAAAATTCAATAAAATTCATTTATATCGATAGCTATATGTATGTATATTCATATAAATTAAATTTTTACTTATAAAACTTGTAAACAAAAAATTACACATAGTTTGACAAGTACAAAGTTAATCATTTCAAAAACTTCAGAATCGAAATCTTCTGATTCATCAGCCTCAGAAACTTTGTTATACATACATAGTACTTGTATTAAAAAGCTTTAGAATTTAAGCAGGATTAAATTTGTCACAACAAATTAAATTATTTTTAAAGTGTGTGATTACTCTAAGAAGTGCTTCCAACAAGTCGTATTGCATTTTGTTGCGTATTTTTGTTTTGGTAGTGTTCATTATTGGTTAATCTGCCTTGATATCTCTTCTTTATTAGAAACCATTCACTATGAATAGTAACACACATTTTTAGATTTGCCAGACGCATATTTCTTAATTCAAAAATCATTCTTGTTATCATCAGTTGTAAAAAAAAACCTCAAATAAATCCCCTCAAATTTGTTATCATCCCCAACAAATCCCCATATCCCCAATACAAAATTTTCATCCCCAATCGCCAAAAAAGTCCCCAATTTGGAGACAAATCGCCTAAAGTGGCAAAATTTAGTTGGGCGTATGAGTATTATATTTAAATAGTATAATACTCATACGTCAATTTTTTTGTAGCGAATGTTGTTAATTTACACGAGAATAATTTTTCAGCTGCACAATTTTTGTTCTGTTCCAATTTACACGAGACTAATTCATGTGGCATAAACTGTATACGTATACACAGTTTTGTGTGGGTTAGTGTTTTTCGTATTTATTCATTTACCATTTGCTGTTTTTTAAATTGTGCTGCTAATACTGGGTTTTAGCTGGTTGAAAAATTATGCCAACCACAAAACCATTCTCTTTACCGAATTTGCCAGCTAACTGCCATGTTACACCAGCATAATTATGCCCAATGAATGATAAATTTATTCGAAGATAGTTATTCAATTCGTAGCCTATTGTACAAATTCTGTTTCGTTTACAGCTTTCTGATAATATATATTTACATTTTTTTACATATATGTATGTGACCTAAGGGTAAAAAAATCAATTTTCACTTTTTTTTTATGTGGACAACATCTGAGCATCGAATGAGACCGATATCATGCCCCAAAAGTGTTCCCTCCCAGAGATATGCGCGTTTTATGAAATTGAAGTCGACGATTCTAAGGTTATGTGAAAAAATTTTCGTACTAACAGAGTGATATTCACGATTTAAAAGAATTATAAATGAGTATTTATTACAATTCACAATTAATAATTTCAGAAAATAAACCTGGATTCGAAAAAACGCGAGCAAAATTGATATCAAACTCATGGAAACAGCGCGCTAGGTAGAAAACAGTAAAAACCAACTACACAAAAAACAAGAGGTAGGGACGACCTACGCGCGTTTTTAAGGTTGACCAACACGTTCCTGACGTCATGAGATGTGTCGCTTTCAAATGAGACCAATACCAACACGCTCAGTGATGGTACACCAAAGATACACGTATTTAAATCTTTAAAATGGCTCTCCTGACCAAAACCGGTTTTTACTCTTAGGTCCCTTTCTATTTTGCGCGTCACATATATGTGTATTTTAAAAGACTGTGGTGAGTTCCACTACAACGGTTGAAGGTCTATGTTACCATGCACTTCAAAATAAATTATTATGTACATAATTTGTAATTCTATTTGTAACATTTCATAAACAGAACAGAGATACGATAATGAAGGGGAGAGCCATCATATTTTTCTCTCCCGCCCATAATCTAAAGAGTTGCTCAACAAGAATTATCGTGTGTGAAAGCAGTCTTATAATAATTTATTATTTAGGGCTGTTTCAGTCTATAATGCAAGTAGTTATTAATACTTTTTACGAAAATGCTTCCTTGATCTTCTTTTTGTTTAAAAAATTTCAGAAAACAATAACAACTCAACATGTCAGAGTTTCATTTTCCACAAAAGTATTAATACTTGTATAACATTCTGAAACGGTCTTTAGCAGAAACTGAAGTATTTTTTTTTTACTTTGGAGGACTTACTTATGCCCTAATTCTGTTCGACGAATGTATCGTCTTGTCTATGGACGAAAAAAAGCAGCAGTTTTTATTCTTTAAAACGATTATTATTTATTGTCTATGCTAGAAGGTTCGTGTATTTGCTTTATGATTTTGTTCCACACATTATATCCAACACATATTTATGTTTTAAAAACATTGCAATAATATTTATATTTTTCATTGTCAAAGATAACAACCATTTTTGAAGAAAATAATTTAGAGACTTCAAAGACAAGAACTCAGAAGCATTTTCAAACAAAAACGTCCTAAATCTTCTTACTGAATCAGGGCATTAGTTTACATTCATATGTATATGACGTTGGTTAATTTTTTTCTTAGCAAATATTTTATTTTTGCTCTAATCTCAAAGAAATTGCTTCAATTCTCAACTGCAACACTTGAATTCCAGCATCGTTACAACTAAAGTGTAACAATAACTAAAGTGCTCAATAAAGATATTCGTTATTCGTTATTATCTAATAATGTTTTATTGCTTTAGTTTATAGAACAACATATACAATATCTATCCCTACACTTTGAGGTGAATTGTTTCCTTTCTTTAGAGCGTCAAAGCGTTTTTGTTTTATGAGGTTTGTGATAGAAGTATTAAAAGTATTAAGACGATAAATGTTCCTACAATTTTTATAGTTTTCCATTATTTTTTTATGTAACTTTGATTTTTTTCTGAAAAAAAAACTCCTTTGGCAAACTATTTGCTTTTACTTTAAGAAAATGTTAATAGAACTAATTTTTTTCCATTTTGCTTAAATTTAATAGCCAATTTTATAGTTACAATGACAAGTTCTGACATCCCTGAAAATTCAACCTGGACAGGGTCTACACTAACTGGTACTGCAGCAAGGATACCAGTGGTTGACTAACCTAGGAGGGTCATGACTCCCCTTGGATCCCCACTTGCAAACGACCCTTAGCTTTGTACTGGATGGGTGTATGAAATATTAAAATCACCTCCTACTTATAAGAAATTAATTTTTGTTGTTGTCTTATTTATCAGAGTTGTTTGCATATGGCTAATGAAAACAAGACAATAATAGTAAAGCAGTTGGTTATCTATTAATAAAAAGGAAGATCGTAAAACAGTCGAAGAGTAAAGAATGAATGAAATATGTTATAATTAAATTTTATATCTACAGTAGATTCCTGTTATAACGAACTATGCGTTGCATGGCAATTTTGTAAATTGCCAGGGTAAATAATTTCTTAAAAGTGTGCCTATTATTTGTAGTTATGTTCACAAAACAAGTATGTGTGGACATAAATTTAGAATAAAATCTACAAATTATTGAAAAAAGTAAGAAAATATAAGGGTTATACTGCATTTTATTTTAGAAAATTATAAGGGCCATTTTCACAACTTGTCTTAGGTTAAAGGTAGGATTTTGTCTGTCCGATAAATATCTTTTATAACTTTTATTATAACTTTAATTTGTTATTGTTATTGTTATTATCAATAATAATAATTAATAATAATATTTAATGGATAAAAAAATAATAATAAATGAAGGTTTTATAATGCAGAGCCATTTATCGGGCAGACAAAATCCTGCCTTTAGCTAAAGGCAAGTTGTGAAAATGTCCCCAAATCTTTTTAAAACATTATTTTTATAAAATATGAAAATACAATCAAAAATTAACACACACTCTTATAATAAATTACTTATTTTATTAAAATTTTGGAAATTTACATGGGAGTTAGCATTTAAGGTGAATTCACCCATTGTTTCGGAACAAAAGTTTTGTTTGGAGAAAATTTTTTTTATTGAGAGTTTTTTGCAAGACGATTCATCCATTTCGAATATTTTGTCTGAAAAATCAAAGCTACCATATCAAATACGTGTGTAAACGATGCGTATTAATTTTGCAAGTGGCAGCACAGCGGCAAATGATTACAATTTGCTGTGTCATACACATCTTTTTAATTGTTTACTGCAATGGTTTCGTTCAACTCCATACATTTGGATATGTTTTTCTTAATTTTTCTTTACTTCTATTGTAATAAATACAGGGTGTTTTTTTAGAGGTATAGAACTTCGAATTGAAATAAAACACAAGAAAATCGTTTTAATGTCCATCAATTTGGCTTTATTGGAAGGATAATTTTATGCCATTAATGTTTAAATATGATTTCGGGCATGTGGCCGCCGCGGCTGGCTCGAATAAAGCCAATTCTACAGGTCCAATTTTCAACCACTTTTTCGAGCATATGGGGCCGTATGTTGGCAATAACGCCACGAATGTTGGCTTCCAAGTCCCCTAACGTTTCTGGTTTGTTGGCGTAGACGAGCGACTTCACATATCCCCAAAGAAAATAATCCAATGGTGTCAAATCACACGATCTTGGTGGCCAATTGACAGGTCCATTCCGCGAAATTATGCGCTCATCGAATGTTTCCTTCAATAAATCGATTGTGACGTGCGCTGTGTGGCATGTAGCGCCGTCTTGTTGGAACCACAACTCATCCACATTCATGCCATCCAATTCGGGAACAAAATAGTCGGTTATCATGGCTCATTCGGGTCCTCTTCAACACTTTGCTCTACAGCGGCAATTGTTTCTTCGGTGCGCACTGTTCGACGTCTCTGCGGATGCGTATTATCACATAGAGTAAACGTAGTGCGAAAACGATCCATGGTTAACCGAATTAATTGCTCTGATGGACGATTATGTCGACCATAAAATGGACGGAGCTTGCGGTAAACTTCGCGAACTGAACCATTATTTTCGAAATAAATTTGCACGATTTGCAAGCGTTGTTCTTTTGTCAACGTGTTCATGATGAAATGGCAAACCAAACTAAATATTAATCACTTGACAGCTGACAAAATGGCCGCCATTTAAAAAAGTGATGCCAACTTAAAGTTCTATACCTCAATAAAAAACACCCATTACAAGTACACTCTGTGCTTTTATTATTCATATAACATGATGTGGCAGCTCAGTTCAACTTTGGCTGAAAAATTAAAAAAGTTGGCAGCTCAGTTCGATTTTGTCCGGACAAAAATTAAAATTAAACCAATTCAAGTAGAAAATGTTCCGAACAAAATATGTTCTCTTCTTCTCTCTCGCTCAAAAAGAGAAACGTCAAACTACATATAAAAAAATTTTGTCCGGACAAAAATTTTGTTCCGAAACAATGGGTGAATCCAGCTTTATTTTCTCCAAAAAAAATTATACTTTGAGATAGCAGGATAAAAAAATTTTATACAAAACGAGAAAAAATTCATTTTTATGCTAAATATTTGCCATCGGAAACTCATGTTGACCAAATTTGAGCTGACATATTTTGAATATATGCTCTCGATATACCAGACTATTTTATTTACACACATACATAAAGCATGTTTTCAAACAGCCACACACACACACACACACACCACAGACTTTCAAAAGTTGGTAGCTCGTTTGTATGCAGTGTACAACGTGAACATATTTTCAATCGAAATACTTTATATTTTCCCGTACATATTTCTTTATTAGCAAACACAAATTTGTTGAAGTTTTAATTAACTTTTAAGTCTTACAAATCTTTTTTCCATCTTTTACATTCACTGAGAACTGACAGCGCTCAAAACTTTTACATAAGATTCACAATAGCATGTTTTCCTTTGAGGGAAATTCAAATTTCACGGGAATAAAACTTCCATTTGTTATTCACGATAGGGTTGACTATTTTCGAAATATGTAAATCCTTATAATTCGAAGGGAAAGAAAATGCTTTCCGCTTCAAGCTGTTTATGATAGAATAGCCATTCTCAATTTAGTGCACTACTAACAAAAATTAATATTATTAAAAATATTTAATAAATAAAATCATTATTTGCCTCTTCAGTGCTAACAAACGTTGCTTATTTACATTTTCTTTGTAAAATATTTTTATAGCTATTGCTATTTATGGCGAGATACAGGGGTTAGAAAATAATTTTCGTAACAAAATTAATCGACACTATTACAGTTAAAAATTTATTTTTGTTTTGATTTCTTTGTACTTAAAAGCAGCGTACGAAAATAAACGAAGCAAATTGTTTGAATTTGTTTTGTTTGGTTCTTTGAAATGAGTTGAAAAAAAAAACAAAAACAATGAAAAACATCGCTCAGTTTGTTTTTGTATTATTTTTTGCAAATAAGCACAAGCCAGAGAACATTGCCGATCGACTGTAAGACGAATAACAGCCTCCGCCGACCACAAACAATATATTCATTTAATCGTGCTCCGCTAGAAAAGATAATAATGGGTTATAAATGGAAACGTTTTGAAATATTTGCGGCGAATTTAAACACATTAAATTTGTTTTATACTATGTTCACACTTATGTTTTTAAACATGTTTAATACATCGTCAGCTGGTTTCTGGTTTGCGGCACAGAATATTCAAAATACATTATGTCTGTAGCAAGCCAGAAACCAAACGACGACATTTTCACAATTGCGTTTAAGACGAGTTTTCTAAGAACCAAAGTTTTCTAAGAACTAAACACAACCATTCACATTATATATGAGATGTTTAAGGTTGTCGTTTTGTCAGTAAATTATTTTATTTTTAAAAAATTACGAATAATTATGCTTTTCAAACAACAAATGTTTTTGTAAATAATTCACTATTTTTTAAGTAATTACTTTCTTACCAAATAATTTATCAGCTGCCGCCATTTAATAACAAAACAAAGGTGCCAGAGTTATCAAAAAACGGACTGAACATACTCTATTTACGTGTTTAAATCTTAAACACTTCATTTGAGATGTTTAACAAAACACTTCATTTGAAATGTTTAACAAAACAACAATCTCAAAATCATCGTGTTTAAGCTCTTAAACACGGATGGGGCGTTAAACACGTTTAAAAACATAAGTGTAAACATAGTATTATATAGCTAAGTAGTAATTGCTATAACCGGGTGTCCTAAGACACCTCTCTCCTTTTTGTTTGTATTTTAATTTATTTTTTATTTTTATTTTTTCTTTCTACTTTTAGATTAACTTCTACAAGTCCTATTACGACTGTACATGTTTAATAGCTGTGATTTGTATTTTTACTATTGTAATTCTACTATAAGTTAAAGTTTAAACCTGAACTTCTCATTATTCCTGAAACATAAGTCATACTATAGCAATTATGGAGAAAATTGTGCTTACAATCTTTCTTTTGATTGTATGGATGCATGAGCTGTAACTTATTTTTAACTACACATTTTAAATACCAAATACTGAAATGCATGTCAAAAAGGACAAGCTTAATTCTCTCCAATGTTTATTTATCCTTAAATCATAACTTGAAAAAATTTCCGATCGCCTTAATATTCTTGAGACTTTTTCTTCATCAGTTTGGTGTAAAAACTTGAAGATGGCAGAATAACAAGTTTAAAATACACAAAGACAAGTTGCTTATGTAACAAACTTTTATCGTATTGAGTGGAAAAGGAATACTTTACTTAATCAAGTAAGTATTTATACATATTGTTCCTTTATTGCAGAATTGATGAAGGAAGTGAGTTTTATATGAAAATACTAAAAAATAAGAAATAAGATAAAAAAAAATTATATTTTGTGTTATTCTGCACTATCATCTTCAAAAGCATATTTTCTGAGGCATGATTATATTGCAATAAAGGACTAATATGTTTGTATATATGAATGTTGAAGGGATACGAAAGAAAATACTAAAACACACCGCTACTGTCTAGATCGATTCTTCTAGAATCAACAAACTAAAGCAGGGCGTATACTCTGTAATTCGGAATGAAAGAAAATGCTTTTAATTTTGTATTTTAATAACACAAGAATCAAAAATCATTTGCTGTCATTTCGAATTGCAATTGTAAGAAAATGCTTTGCTGTTTAATTATTCTTTACAAATTTAACAGAACAGTTTGCATAATTTCTATAGTGTAGTTCAGAATATTTGTCCATCTTATCGTAAAAGTTTTACGAATTTACTCAGACAATCAATCACTCATACAATTTTCCGTCCGTTTTCTTACCGACTTCACAACTTGGGTCGTATTTTGTTTGTTTTCCATGTCACAACACCAAAGGAAGCTTGTGGCGTATAAGCAATATTTTTGTATATTTTAAATATTGCTCATGGGCAGTGTTGTCAGATGTGGCGATATCTCGCCAAATGTGGCGACAAAAATTTGTTTTTGGCGATGAAAATTTTGTAATGGCGATTGGCGATTTACTTGGCGATATTTTATTATATATTTTTACAATTTCAATAAAATAGAATAATGTTGAGAATATTAAACTTTTTATATAAACATTTTTTCTACGACATGAAATAGTGCGTGCAAGAAATTCTAAATATTGTAACTCTTTATCTCAAACAAAATTTTCTTAAATTAAATAATATTAAATTAAATCTCATTTCGTATTTATGAAACATAGCGGGGAAAACGTCCTTTTATAAAGGATAATGAAGCACTAAAAAGCCTGCACGAGTTCTCGGCTGTGCGTTTCGCACCATTTTTGGTGCTTTTCTTAATTTTTTGTGCGGGAAATTGCTTAGATGGTGCGTTGTGCGCTTTTTTGAAATTTCGGTGAGTTTTGTAACCAAAGCAAATTCAACACAACTTTTTGTTTCGGTGTGAGAAGAAAATCTTTGTACAATAAAATACACCTATGTACTTCAATACTATAATGCTAAATTTTTACAATCAATTTTACAAACCACAAAAAGAACAATAAGTAGTGATGCTTTAAGAATTACCAAATCATATGCACAAAGTTAAATGGTGTTCTTGTTGTAGATAATTTGTATTATGTAAAGAAAAGGAACAGTTCTTTATATGAACTTTCCTGCCCCTTTTAGATTTTCATAGTAATTGTTTTTTAATCAGAAATAATTTCTTAATCAGGTTTGAGTTCAGTAATTTCAATTCTTATTGAATGAAATATTTTTATTAATTAATGTGAGTATCTAAAGAAGAGAAGAAAAATTAAACTAGACTTTATTAGCTGGGGGAAATACCGATATTTTTCTGTGCAGCCACGCACTTCATCAGCACCCATGTCTGTCTACTGGGGTAGAGATTATTATTAACATCAACTATTTAACTTAAATTTCTATGAAATGGAATACGAGAATTGATTGTGTATACAATTATTGATTTACCTTTGGCAAACACATTTGTAAGTATCACTATTCATTTTCTGTTTTTCCATTTTCTATTTAGGTTAGCACGAAGTTATATCGCTCTACCTATGTATGTTTAACTATTCTTACTTATCTTTTACGATCATCACATTAATTATTTTTACTTATTCGATGCACCATCGGTACATACATATAAGTATTATTGTAGTGGCTTTATGTTACTTTGTTTTTGCTTTCTACAGTTGACTTCGCTTTTCAGCATTCTGAAGCAGTGATAGCCAAGTGAACAGTGATCGCTAAGTGAACATATTTTTGTCACGTGCCCATGATGAATTAAATGAGACATTTTTAGATTTAATTGAACTGTAGTGAATTTTAATCAGAAATAATTTCTTAATCAGGCTTGAGTTCAGTAATTTCAATTCTTATTGAATCATGCGTTGCGACCAGTGTTGTCAGATTTATTTTCAGCCTCCTCGCCAAATGACTTGTCGAATATCGCCAAATATCGCCAATATAATAAAACATTAAATTTTAGCTACAAAAATATTTTTATTATGTAATTGCATTGCAAATATCGTTAAATTTTAAATTCAGTAGGTAACGTCTATCGTAAAACATAAAAAATATATTGTTTAAAGCGGCGCACCCACTTGCAATATATCTGTGGCAAAAAGGAAAAAGTGCTTAAATCGAGATAAGCAAATTTTGAGTCCGTAATCTGCATATTTGAAAGTATCACTGGTCAAAATCTCAATTTATTAGTGTGATTTTTCATGAAGTTATAGCACTATGACTTCGACTTATTTTTTTTAGACTTCTAATCTCATTTGGAATAATATCGTAATTAAGGTTATAATATGGTATATTTCAACTCAAATGTCTTACTTATAGTGTGTAAAACGATGATTGGTTAAAAAAATAAAGGTTAACAGAAAATTTCCTTATTTATCTGTAAAAGAAATAAATTTCTGAAAATCGACTTGAAACCTTATTTTCCTTATTGCCACAGATATGTAATTGTGCAATTTTCCGTATTGTACAATAATATCGCCAATGTGTATGTCATATTCGAAGGTAACACAATATACACATTGGCAAATATCAAAAGACTTCTGATTTTTATTGTACAATCAAGGGAATTGTGTAATGTGGTTGCAACATTTTTCAATGTTGTTTACTTTTTCAATGTCAGGAATATTGGGCAATATTTTCTTTGCAATAATATTGCAAAGTATTTAAATTAACATATAAAAAGTACTGGCGTATAAAAGACTTAAAACTAACTTATTGCAAAAATCAATCTTAATAGGATAAATTGAACTTGAACACCAAGATCAAAATTATTATTTAAATCTTGTGATAAAACGGAATTAACGTTCACTTAAATGTGTGTTAAAGTACTTACTACTTCATATCCTTGAAGTAGTAAGTGCCAGCAGCATCGTCATAATAATACAATTTAGGCGAGAACTCTTTCAGCCTTTTCCCTTTTCCAATTTATAAAAGGAAGTTTTCTTAACTGTGTTGTATAAACATCAAATGAGATTTTTTGTTCCATAATTTTTTTTAACTTCTTGAGTTTCAGATAAATACTCACAACATTTAGAATTTTTTGCACGAAATATTTTATGTTGGAGAAAAAATTGCTTTATATAAGCATATTTTTTAACATTATTCTATTTTATTGAAATCTTAAAAATATAGCCAAAAATATCGCCAAGGAGTTCAAATATCGCCAAGTAAATCGCCAATCGCCATTTCAAAATTTTCATCGCCAAAACCAAATTTTTGTCGCCACGTTTGGCGAGATATCGCCATATCTGACAACACTGGTTGCGACAACAGAGAGAGAGAGAGAGAGAGAAATAGAGAGATTGGCAAATACAGTCAACTCTGGATTTGAAATTCAAAGAGCCAGATAAAAAGTTAAAATAACTGGCAGTTAATACTAACAAGATGGTTTTGAACTAATTTTAATAAAAAAAAAACTCAAACGGTTGAAGAAAGGTTCACAAGTACGAGCTTAAGGCCGTTTCACACTGTAATAATACAAGTATTAATACTTTTGTGGAAAATGCAACTCTGACATGTTGAGTTGTTATTGTCTTTTGAAAATTTTGAAACAGAAATTAGATTAGGGATGCATTTTCGTCAAAAGTATTAATACTTGTATTATAGTGTGAAACGGCCTTTAGTAATATCCAGTATGCGCACTACTGGATAAAAAATTGTAAAACTTTTTTGACTTTGTTAATATTGTAACAGTCGTGAAATTCAACTACAAAAATTTCACGAAAAAAGCTCAAAATGTCTTGTATTTGCACTCGTGTGGGACCATTTTTGCGAATCACTAAATTGCGCAAATAAAGAAAATCATACAATTTTAATTTTTTTAATACGGTGCATGTTAAAAACATGACATAGAAACTTCTGAACTTTTGTTGTTTGGAAAAATAAGAGTACATTGATATTGCCAGGTCAAATTACAGAGTGTAGACAAGGCAAATTTAAAATAATGGGCCTTATTATGAGTGTCGTATTACGACTTCGACTACGACGATTTTGTACTAGACTAAAGAACATTGAAAAATTTTTTCTTTAATTCAGCACAAAATCGTCGTAGGCGTAGTCGAAATACGACACTAGTAATTAAGCCCAATATGCATACAGCACATAATCTAAAACAAGTGATTATTTTGTTTGTTTTCATAAAGCACAGCACATTAAAATAATTCAAATTACAGAACGAGATGCGAAAAAAAATTCAAATTATAGCGTGTCATTCAAACAATTTTTAACTAGCGAGTGGACTAAATGAAAGGGGGCGCTGGCTGAAGTAGTTAGCGCTTTGACTACAAAATCGAAGGTCCTGAGTCAAAGTCTTAAATCAGATTATTGCGCACTTTTCTGATGTGCATTAGCATGACTTTGTAACAGTTGTTGTAGGAAAGTTCAAGTGGTGAAGACACACTTCAGTGCTGCAACATCAGAGTACCCTCCTTAATCGGTTTTGCATAGCAGAGTCATCGGTGAAGTGAAATAAGCAATAAAATGCCTTCTAAAAAAACAGATTCAAAAAGCGAATGTGCCTCACTGACATCAGAGTCTCTGCAACACTGTCCTAAAAACAAACACGTGCAAGAAAGCAGAGTTATAAAAATAATAAAGCTGTCATCTATGTCTTCCTTCACTACCTGCATTCTCCATCACTATACCTTGCCTAAGGAAAATAACACCTAGTAATAGTAATAGTCATTCAGTGACAGAGTGCTACTTCTCTCAAAAGAAAAAATTACATATTTTTTTTTAATTTATTGATTTATATATTTCAAGGGACCTAAGAAATAGTTAAAATTATTGAGAAATTCAAATTAACAAGTTTTAAACTATCAAGAGTCGACTGTAACTGCTCATAAATAATCAGCTTCTAGGCCAGTGATAGGTGAAGAGTAAAAACAACACGACAACTAACGTTGTTTACTACTGTCATCTACTGTCATCGTAATTATAGTGACAGCGACAGCAGCATCATAAGCACCTGATATTGAAGCACATATAAATAATACAGTGGTGTCGCTTTGTATAAAAATAAAATAACTTATTTGAAATGTATTATAGGTAGTTGTTATATCAGGTAAAAATATAAAAACGAATCCGTTTATTTTTACCCGACTGCGCAACGCAAAGAAGGGTATTGTGTTTATCAGTATATGTATGTATGTGTGCATGTATGCATGTATGTTGTATTTATATATGTATGTGTGTATGTATGTGTGTTCCTTTGCGGTACTATACCTATATAAACCGAACGCGTGGACCGATTTTGATGATTCTTATGTCAATCAATTTGTTTTAATCCCGGTAGTGCCACTAAAGATATGTCAGCTGTCAAAATTCAATATGGCGGCCAACAGACGCCATATTGATCGATTAAACCAAATGATCTCATAAGCTCAAAAACAATATAAACTGCCTCAAATTGAAATAAAAGAAACAGATTCGTGCGAAAGTCTTTGCCTAATAACTCCAAAAGTTCTTGTCGTTTATTTATTTATTTTTTTTTTGACTACAACTAGGGTTCGGGAAACGGGAATTCCCGGGCGAGAGATCCCGGGAAATGTCTAACTTACATTACCGGGAAATTTTCGAGATTTTCCCGGGAAAACGGAAAATTAAAAGTACACTGTATTTCATAAATATATAGGCGCGTAGTCATAGTTAAAACTAAGTACACTTTAATAAGTTAAAACCAGTATTACCATACAAAATACTGGTTTTAATTTCTTAAAGTGTACTTTGTTTTGACTATGACTACGCGCCATAGACTTTTGTGGCACACATATTTATAAAATGGCATAAGTGACAGTGAAATTCATTTTCATTCACATAAGAAATTTGTATTATAATTCAGTTTTACTTTAATACCAATATTTTCAGTGTTTTTTTCTATATACATATTACAAAAGGTCGTTCGAATGATTGTATGACTAAACTTACACGATGAATTGTTTAAGTTTTTCATCGTCTGTTGCAACCCTAATACAGGCAAGAAAGGAAATTTTTCATTCTAACAATTTTATTTAAAACAAAAATAAATTATAAGATTTTGTTTTTGTTTCAAATGTAACTGTAAGAAAGAATGATTTCCTTCGACACCGATAAATAAGCGTAATTTTTTTATACAAAATAAAAATGTGAACTGTAAAATGTCCATAAATTTGAAGTCATACTCGTACCATTTCTCCTAATTTGTCTACTAGAAAAAGTATTGCTTTAATGGAAAACTACATGCAAGATGTATTTTGTAAAGGCATTTTCAGACTATAATACAAGTATTAACACTTTTGCAGAAAAAGAAACTCTGACATGCTGAGTTGTTATTGTTTTTTGAAATTTTTGAAACTGAAATTAGATCAGCGAGACATTTAATTCAAGACTATTAATAGTTGTATTATAGTCTGAAACAGCCTTAATGACTTATCTGTCATTATAATATAAGAAAGTGGAATACTTTGTATAAGTATCAATGATTGCAATAATCAAATCGTTTCCTGAAGGTAAACAAATTTGAAGTGATTTGTTGTCAAATTATTGAAAATTTTTTGAAATTGTAGTGAAAATTTTTAGATCAAAGAAACTGTAAAAAGTTTGAGTTTACAATACTTTAATTTATTATAAGTCGACGCTATTATTGAAACTCTGAAGGAAATATTTTGGAAGAAACAATATGAAAAACAAGAGACATTTAGACAGATTGCGACTTCAGCTATGCTTGCTTGTACTTAACGATAAGAATTCTCCAGGAAATGCTTCAAGAAGAATGAGAAACAAACAAGTCAAATTCTTAATTAAATGATTTGGGAGCCTTATTTTAAAATTGTTCACTAATTGCGGTAACAGTCGTCAATAAGTCTTTATATCATATATTTCTTACTGTGTAATGACTTTATTCTATTTGCTTAATTCACCTAAAAATTTGTCTTATAAATGTTTTTGTGTTAATTTTTATTTAAAAAGAATGCTTACATTAATAAAACAATCAAAATTTCGCCAAATTTCATTTAATAATTGTACCTACTTAATTTAGACATTTAATTTTTCCCCGAGAATTCCCGGGAACGCGATTTTCTTATTCCCGTTTCCCGGGAAGTGCAAAAGTCCGGGAAATCCCAAACCCTAAGCTCCGTAATTGCTACAAGTAGATATCTATTGGTGCCTATATATATATCGTGTAAGTTGAATTTTATAAGGCAAACTCGTGGGTAAAAAAAAAACCTTAGGTAAATTACCTAAGTGTAGAAATTACGGGCATAACTACAACAAATAATGCGCTTTAAAAATCTGATAAGAGTGATGGAGAATTTATATGGCCATGTTCTGAAATCAACAACTTTCAGGGAAAAAAAGTCAACTAATGGGTGTTTTTTATTGAGGTATAGAACTTTAAGTTGGCATCACTTTTTTAACTGGCGGCCATTTTGTCAGCTGTCAAGTGATTAATATTTAGTTTGGTTTGCCATTTCATCATGAACAGGTTGACAAAAGAACAACGCTTGCAAATCGTGCAAATTTATTTCGAAAATAATGGTTCAGTTCGCGAAGTTTACCGCAAGCTCCGTCCATTTTATGGTCGACGTAATCGTCCATCAGAGCAATTAATTCGGTTAACCATGGATCGTTTTCGCACTACGTTTACTCTATGTGATAATACGCATCCGCAGAGACGTCGAACAGTGCGCACCGAAGAAACAATTGCCGCTGTAGAGCAAAGTGTTGAAGAGGACCCGAATGAATCGATTCGCCACCGTGCACAGCATGATAACCATGATAACCGACTAGTTTGTTCCCGAATTGGATGGCATGAATGTGGATGAGTTGTGGTTCCAATAAGACGGCTCTACATGCCACACAGCGCACGTCACAATCGATTTATTGAAGGAAACATTCGATGAGCGCATAATTTCGCGGAATGGACCTGTCAATTGGCCACCAAGATCGTGTGATTTGACACCATTGGATTATTTTCTTTGGGGATATGTGAAGTCGCTCGTCTACGCCAACAAACCAGAAACGTTAGGGGACTTGGAAGCCAACATTCGTGGCGTTATTGCCAACATACGGCCTCATATGCTCGAAAAAGTGGTTGAAAATTGGACCTGTAGAATTGGCTTTATTCGAGCCAGCCGCGGCGGCCACATGCCCGAAATCATATTTAAACATTAATGGCATAAAATTATCCTTCCTTATTTCAATTCGAAGTTCTATACCTCTAAAAAAACACCCTGTATAAAGAGTTTGATTTTATTTGTTTACTTAAAATATTAGTAAAGTAAGGTGTAAAATTTCCAAAATATTAAATAGGGTTGCTAGAATTTTATACATACATATTACGTTATTTGCGTATGTAATTTTTTTGGTTTTTATTATTGGAAAATAAAAATACATAATTTCAATGAAATTGCTATTTTTTTCAAGAATTGCTAGTTTTTCCTCGTGCTCATTAATATGCAATCAGTACCACTGTGCGATGTTGATGTTATAAACACATAATCATTTCATACTAACTAATTATTCGTATAAGTCTATTTTGTAGTCAAAAACAATGAAATTACTTTTACTTCTAGATTTTAAGCGTGTGTTGTTAACGTCATTTCTGTTTCATTTTCTCTACATTAATTTTCAAATAAATTAAATTAAAATTTCATCCTCACCACACATGCAGTATAGACAGACTGTCAACGATTTAATTTAGTTTATTTTCTTCCCTCTCTCTCTCACTCTTTCTCTCTCTCTCTCTCTCTATCCCTCCATCTTTGGCACTTATGGTGTTTTTTATCGTTTGCTGTTGTTCTTTTTCTTTTAGCACCGAAGAATATTTTATCTGTGTACATCCCTAGCAACGTAGCCGCTGTTCTATACAACGCTCCAGTATAACTCGCTCAGATTGGGTATAATTTTCTGCTAACATACAAAAACAATTGCAAAAGAAACAAACGGCCACCATCGACAACAACAAAAAGGTTAAAACTAAAAAGAGGCATTAAAAAGTTAAAAGCACATATGTAATTTGTAATGACGTAAATGTATGCATTAATTGGTTCTTTGATTTCTTGTTGCTGTTGTTGTCTATGAGACTACTAAACTGCGAACACTAGTTTTTAAGTGTAAATGGATAATTAGGGTCATCCCTATACAAGAAAAAAAATTTAATTTTTCTAAAACTAACTACATTTTATATAAATTTAATAAATATTTGTGAGAAAATATATATAGTAAAAAGAAATAACTAACTATTGTGTAACTAAAATGATTAATTTAAGTTTTTAGATAAAAATATGTATGTATGTATGTATGTATGTATGCTGTCTAATATGTTTTCACACTGACTTGGTTTTAATAAAAGTTGGTTAAAACGTTAAAACCAACTGTTTTTACCATACATTTTGGTTTTGTTTTAATCCAACCCTGTTTTTGCTGTGGTAAATTCAGTGCTGCCAAGTTAAAATGACCGGCAGCAGCTGATAATGTTTATGCCAGTGAATAACATTAGATGTCGCTTGAAAGATTTTCAACTTAAAAATGGATGCAACAGCAACAATAATTAAAAAATTATGGAAAAATAAGAGTTTTTTGGGAGGAAAACAACAAAAAGTGACCTCTGGAAAGTGAAAATAAACGATATGACACATCGCTCCACCGATAAAAAAAAGTTGTATTTTGTGATTTATTTGTGCATTTTTTTTATACACTAACTTGATTTCCAAGCACTTCTTCACTTTGTATTACTAGTTCCATAATTTTAAAATATTTATTTACAGAATATAAAATAATTTCTTAGTTTTTCATACAAAACAAAACAGTTGTACAGTTTGTCAAATAAGTGTTTTAAAAAGCAGACAAAAATACAGCAACAAACACACGCATTTCTGCAGGAGATTTATTTTATTTTGCGCAAAATTATTAGACAGTCTATGAGTTAAAACCTGAATTTAACAAACTTGCAGTGTGAATGCAAAATCAGCTGTTTATGGTTTTAACGTTAAAACCAGGTTTTAACTTGCAGTGTGAAAACACTATAATTTATAAAATTTATAAAATACTTATTTTAGGCTTAAAGAACATAATAGCTATGGCACACTTTATAAAAAAAAAATTGGCCATTTAAGTGAATATTAACAGTTTTAAAAATATTTTATGTTTTACTGCCAATATCAAGAATTCCACAAATCTTTTTATTTGAATTTCGCAAAAAAATTTTTTTAGTTAATGCTTCAATAAAACTGAATGACGACCATTAGTATAACTTAGCGATAAAGTTCCTGATAGTTAAACTCAACTTTGCCTTAAGTGAATGAAGTAGCAAGTGAGTTTTAATTTTTTTCCTTATTACAACTGTCCGATAAAATAGTAATTGTTCACCCCTGTAGTGGACATTTTTTTCTATTCCAAAAATTGCAATCGTCAATCATTTTTTCCTAGAAATGTTTTTCTCTTTTCGATTCACCTTATCACGTTAATTCTTTCACTTTTCACTTGTGAAAATGAGTTTACATTGCGTAAATTCAATATTTTCCTTCCAAAGTAAATATCAAAGGTAATGAATACATACTTATTTAATTCGAAGCGAAACAAAATGTTCTTGAACTTGGGTGCTATTAACATACTATAATTCGAAAGAGTGTGAGCCCCGCAATACTTTTATATTTCCATACTTTTTTTGTACTTTTCTTTATTAAGCTTTTATAAAGCTTGAAAGGTTTTATAAATTAGACCTATAATATTAAAACTAACTATAAGGGACACCCTTATGCACTCACATTTATATTTCAACTATTAATACGAAATAAATTAAATTTTTATAATCAATACAAAAGTTAATTAGAATAAAAAACGCAGAGACAAGTAAATGAAATTTGTTATTTAAGTAGTTTAAGAGAAAATATACATATGGATGTGTGAAGGTATGGAGGTCAAACAGGGAAAGTTTGCTTTTTTATTTTTATTAATAAAAAAAAAATTATAACTTATGAACCGAATTTTGTATTTTACCTTTTCCATATTAATTTTCTAGGAAAAAACATCCGATGGAGTTCTCACACCGGCAATTATGAGAAGGAAAAATTATATTGCTAGTTTTGCCTAGGGCAAAAGATATGGCAATAGATTTACATATACATATATTCTGAATTAGTGAACCGCTTATACAATAAAAAAGTTCATAGAATATCTAAGCTTTCAGAAGTGGTATTTTCTAAGCAGTACGGACTATAGAAAACATTTAGACTCTCGTAACTCTTACAATTGTAAGCCGATTTTAAAGGTATTTTATTTTATTTTTTTATTTTGAAAGCAAAAAGAACACAAACAAAAATGTGCAGACATTGATTTATTTGTCTCTTACATAGCTTCTAGACGAAGCAATTTTTGTTAAAAAAAAAGTCAAAGCTAATATGAAAAAATTTGATTATAGTTATTAGCATGTTTTTCTATATGAAGTTTGACTTTTGTGATAACAAAAAATTTGTTTCGTCGAGATGCTATATTATTGTTTATAAAATGTTCACTGCCTTATCCATAAAAAAATAATTTTCTATTATAAAGGCTTTATAAAGCAAATTTTGTAAATTGTCAACAATTGACTACTATTAACATGATCCATTAATTTACAAATCCTTAGAGGTTAGTAAGCCAAATTTCTCAAAACTTCCTAAACTTGCTTAAGTCGACTAAGCAATTACAGTTGAACTTCTATAAATTGAAGTTTCTATAAGTTGAAGTAAATCGCATGGCAACAGCGATTCCTTTATATTTTTTCCTATTACTTGAACTTCCCTAACTTGAATTTCTCTCTAACTTGAAGAAACATAATGGTACAGAACCCTGCAAAATTTCTATAAATTGAATTTTTTTCTGCAAATATGACATTAAAATTATAACCACCTGACCAGTGTGAAATTCGATGCTTGAAAGCTCATTATCGAAATAGAATATTAAAAGAAGTTATAACGCGTGTAGAAGAAAATAGCAAAAGCGATATTAACTTACTAGACTGCATCCGCATAACAACCAGTTGTACTCTTCAAGACTTTATTGAAGTCGATAATGAGCTGGTTGTCGCAGATTTTCCAACGGATGAGGATATTTTTGATAATGCTCTCGAATCAGTATCGCACACTGGCATCACAATAGATAGTGATGAGGAGGACTGTTGCACAGCCCTCCATGGAAGCTATGAAGGATTCGTTGAACAATTTGAATTTATATTTACACACAAATGCAAATACGACTGATGACCACTACAAAGCACTACACAAATTAGACAAAATTTTTATACAAAACAAAAATAAACAAGTTCAGCCAAATATTACTCAGTAGTTTAATATAAAATATATTATATACACGTTTTCAATTCTTTTATTACAAGCAAAAAGGAGTAAAAGTTAGAGAAATATATTTTTTATTATATGCAAAACTTTCGAAACTTACTCCACAACTTGAAGTCTCTCTAACTTGAAGTTTTTTGCTTGGATAATGGTGATTCAAATTATAGAAGTTCAACTGTATTTCATACTGCCACAAAAATGTAAATGTTACTTATTTTTATGAAAATGGGGGGCACATGTAAGTTTTAAATATTGTTTTTAATATCCGGCGGCATCCATAATACTTTTGAACTCACCATGCCATTTTCACCTTCAAGTCGAGAAGAAAAGATTATTTTACCAAAGACAACAGCCATTTCTAAGGCACCACGAAAAATATAGAACTTATAATTCCTTGTCACCCGGTTTTCTTTTTGGGCCATTTTCACCTTGCAACCACACGGCGAAAAGTAAATTTTACCAAAGACAAGAACTGTTTTTAATGGCAGCACTAGCAAATAGAAGCTTGTAACTGTTTGTCACCCGGTTTTCCATTTGGGCCATATTAACTTCAAACCACACGGCGAAATGTTAAGTTTACCAAAGAGCAAAACCTGTTTTAATATGAACAGTTCTAAGATAAAGGATTTTAAAATTCCTTGTCAACCGGTTTTCCTGTTGGTCCATTTGCACCGTCAACTTACACGGCGAATGTTATTCTATATTACAGACAACACCCGTTTCTTAAGAAATTTTATTTCTTTGTCACCCGGTTCTCTTCTTGGGCTATGTCCCGGCTTATGCACGAACTGGGATTTGATTTTCATCAGTGCGCCAAAAATTATGTAGTGGAAACCAAATCTCAAATTTCTATGCATTTTTTATGTATAGAAATTGTACGGTGAACAATCAATGTTTTTTTTTTCATTTTTGATGCTATTTTTTTATTTTTTTTATATAATTTTGACTTAGTGAAGAAGACGTCTTAACGATTAGGACAATATAGTCCTGATTTACAGTCTCAGTTGCAAAACTTTATAAAACAATTGTTAAGTTATTTTTGTACAATAGTGTAAATGTTATATTTAATTAAAAATTATTTTATAATACAAGTACATACATATGTATTAGAGATCGACCGAAGGCGTTTTTTTTGGCCGAAGCCGAAGCCGAACTTCGGCTAAAATCCTAAACTTCGGCCAAAACCGAAGCCGAAGCCGAATGTTTTAAATTTTAAAAATGATACTTGTTTTATATGAATTAAGAAAAAAGTTTGCTTTTTTGAGATCACTGAAATAGCTGTAATATCTATTGGATACATAACAAGAAAAATAAAACTATTTTGCAATTTCTAGATTGCTTTTTCATATGATCACTCACAAGAACGTCCAAGTAAAAGAAAATAGAAAGCAACAGGGTTGTATTTCAAAGTAACCCTTTCAAAACGTTAAACACAGTAGAAACTGTCGGCGAGCAACGACCAAAAATAATGTTATTTTTCAAGCTTGGAATGAAAAATATTCGGCTTCGGCTAATCGGCCGATTTTTGCCGTACGCCGAATGTTGGCCGATTACCAATTTTTGGCCGAAGGCCGAAGCCGAAGCCGATTAATCGGTCGAACTGTAATATGTATATAATTCAATTTTACATATTTCGAAAAAGTTGTCATGGTTATTGCAATCACAAAGAATTAATTTTTTTTTTAGTAAATTTATATTTTGACAAAATGAAAGAAAATCGAAATTAAAAGATAAAAATACACTGGGCCTAATGATGAGTGTCGCGTTTCGACTAAGACTACTAAACAAAAAATGTTGCAATGTTCTTTAGTCTATTACAAAATCGTCGTAGTCGAAGTCGTAATAGCACACTTTTAATAAGGCCCATTATGATTAAATTTCAAGCTGTAAATTCAAGTAAGCCGAGTTATTCTCTACTGCGATGCGAAAGTTAAGTACGACACAAAACGCCAATTTGGTATTCTCTATTACTTTCTTTCACAAAGTTTTTGGTAATTACAAATGATAATGTTCTCCGTTTTTGAGTTGCAAAAGTCAATTTTGCAAACGAGTTGATTTTTTTTAAATAAAACATTTTGTGATATTAATATATACAAAACATTTATTTGTAATTATTTCAACAACACAAAACCTTTAAACGAATTAAAAGTTTAATTTTAATTCATATTATTGCACTGCATTTATTTTTTTTCCACACTTGGTATCAATTCCGCCATTTCCAAACGTTTGCTTTTCAGACAGTTCAAATAGTTGTGGGTCGAACTGTTGGCAGATGTCAAACACTGGCTCCAATCGACTTTGTTGTATGTGTAATTGCGAAGCTTTGTTTCAAAGGGATATTTACTTAATGCCTCGCTTTCACCATTCGGCTGTTCACGCAGTTCATAATCATTGAGTTTCTTATAGAATTTTGCAAAATTTTGCGATTCCTCCAAATATAAATCGTACAAATCGTTCTCCGTGCGATTGTGATAGATTTCTGCACATATATCAGGTAGATATGGCAATAAACTTTCAATATTTTCCAAATCAAAATCGCAGGTGGTATAAAAATTGTCAGCTGTTTCTGAAGATGCAGCTGTAGTTGCCAGGGATTCTGTTACGGATTCTGTGGAAATTTCAATAGATTCTTCCTGGGCTGATGACAGGGAGCTTCCCTTAAAAAAAAAATAGGAAAATTAAAATATTTACGTCCTTATTTATAAAAATTATTAAGGCTTTATAAAGGGTGTTTAAGGCAAACTTTCATTAAAAAGTTTTCTTATTTAGCCTTTATAAGGCCTTAATCATGATACAATAATATAAAGGTACAATCGTTCTCTCTTTTCGTCGCCATATTAACCAAGGCGAATTCAGTATCAAGTGACCTTATCGCTACAAAAATTTTACAACACAAAAAACAACACGTAGTTTTCTATGCTACAAAACCAATCTGTCAGAAGATTTCTAAGCAAATTTTGACGTTTTGGTTCAAAATGCTCAATTTGGTAGCAACAGCTGATAAGGTCACCTGATACTGAATTCGCCTTGATATTAACCTTCTGACCAAGGCGAATTTATTACAGGTGATGGCAGGATTACAAAATTACAACAATGCAAAAAACAACATGCTTTTTTAGTTCATCAAAACTGTCAAAAATATAACTAAGGCGAATTTATTTGTTTACAAAATAAAAATAAAATGCATTGAACAAATTTTTGAAATTTTCATAAATATATAATTTTGTATTGTATTTAAATAGTTTGATGAACTATTTCTTGTGTTTTTGAGTGCAACTAAACAAAATCAGTGGGGAGACTTGAATGAAGACTTCTGAAAAGGTAAGTGTGTGCTAATTTGGCTAATTTATAAACGAGCAATCAAAAAATATTAATTCACGCAGGAAAACTGGGACAATGGTTGAAGTGCCGAATATCACTTGGCTTTTTATACAAATGAACACACGCAAGTACATTTTCCTCGGTGGCCAGCATTGATGTATATACATATATGCATACATACATATGTAAAATTAAAATTGTAAAATTAATTTAAAATTGCTTCCCGGTGAAAAATTTCTCGCCGAATTTTATTCATGATTGCCCCCACAATGGTTTTAACCCACTATTACATCCTAGCGAGATAAATGTAAAATTGTATTGCAAAACTCGTCAATATCATGTTAAATTTTCCCACTTATGCTAACTTCATAACTTTCAGAGATCATGCGTTGCGAACAAACACACACTAAGATTTTATATATATGTATATATGTATTTATAGTATGTGCGGACGCATTGGACTTTGTAAAAGCTATTCGACAAACCGCATTAACAGATCTAAGTAAAGCGGCTGCAGCAGGTGGCATGACAGCCACAAAACAAAAGAGGGACTTTGCTAATCTTAATCCATTAGCAGAAAGTCTTCTATCATTTGGAGCTTTACAGGATGAATACTCATCAGTCGTGAAGTCATTGATGTTTCGCCATACTGCTCAAATCCCCGAAAACTCTGAAGGGGAGCAGACGTCTAGCCACCAATGTCAATGCTATTTTGAACAAATGCTGCAGCAAAGTTTGGGAGCTGACCATTCTCGTTTATCAGACAATCTTCCTGCTCCCTCAAAGAGAATGAAAAGATTGCGGGTCTCAAAGTTAGAGGGCAGTTTAGACGGGCCTTCACAACAACAATCTCTTATTTATAGCCTTTATGGCCCTGATTCATTATGGAGCAACAAACCGAACGATTTGACAGTTGCAGATATGTGTTTGAGTGCATTGTATTTGCATGAAGTTCACCACAAAGTAAAAATGTCACCCGATGATGAACATTGTACAGAAGTTGTAGCGGATACGGGTAATGGACCACGAAATGTTACCTTTACTGATACTATAGTCACATCATTTTCAGCTGTAGAGACTACACCTTTGTTGGGTATTCAATCATAGCATCCAATCAATTGGTTATAGAAAAGAAAATAATTCTTAACGTGAAAACAGTGAACAAGAAAATAATAATACAAAATAAAATAAAGATTCGTGCGTGAGAAACAATGTGTAAAAAAATTAAATCAAAATCTTAAAGTAATAAAAAATGCGTTTAAAATTAAAATAAGTACTATTTTTTATAAAAAATTATGAGCCAATAAAGAACAAAAATGTTTTATTGGCGAAAATAGTAAAGCCATTAAGTAATTATATTCGAATGATAATAAAACGACCACAAAATGTGTCCACTTTTCATAGTTAAGCAAAATCAAAATATAAGTTCCGAATATTTCAAATTTCATTAATAAATTGCAACCAAAAAATTAAATCTACCAAATAGCTGTTGTATTTTTAGGGATTTTTATTAGTTTTTGGCAATAAAGGTTGTGAATATGTTTGCATTTATGTTTATTTTCAACACTTAAATACACAGTTATAGATTAAAAGTTATCTCAATTGTATAGCAGGATTCGTTGGAGGAATCTTCTGTTTATGGGCATCATCTTCATTACCACAGTAGCGATCAATATAATGGATAACTTCAAATCCCACTTCTATCATAATCAAAATAATGATCATCCACTCCAAGCGTGTATTATGGGCTTCATTCTTAAATATATCCGTATTGTATAAACATGTGCATATGTATGTATAATTTAATTAAAAATAAACGTTTGCTTACATGGGTACTGCATTCGGCAACAACATAACATTTCCTCCCGTTTTTATAATATGAGACGGTGAAAAACGGTCTGCGCAAATTACAGCGAATTTTGAAAAAACCAGACTGCAAATTTGGCTCCACTTAAGCCTGCGGTCGTCGCTAGGAACGCGAAAGAAACTTCCACTTCCAGCTACCCATTTTTTTTTGCAAATACAACAGGATTTCATTATTTTCCTTTATTTAATTTATAAATAACACGTAAATTTTATTTAAAATTAGTATTTTTTTATTTCTTCTCACAATTTTTACACCAATTTCTATTTTTAGCTTGTATTTTTTATTTTTCACGTTAAAATGTATTATTTTAAATTTCTTATTTTGAATTTTAACGTAAACAACTTTTGAAGTTTTCGATGAACTTAATTTAAAAAAAAAAATAGCTCAGCGGTGTTTCCGCTACCACCTGTAAGTGAATTCGCCTTGCTTCTGACGCTTGTGCCGACAATTTTTTACTCTCAAAATTAATGCTACCTTATTAATTTATGAAATCCGAGTTTTTGATTAATTTTTTGACATTCTTTTTTATTTATTGAAAAATATTGAAGAATGTGTATTTAAATTATAATAATAAAAATAATTTACATCAGCATAAACAATTCAAGGGAAATTACCAACGGAAAAGCCTCTGAATCAAGGGTGGGACTTTCTCTTCGTACTACTCTGGCTTATTGCTTTACATCAGGTGCGTCCAAGTGATATGCACAATGTGCAAACTTTTTTAAAAGAGCGAGAATACAATTGCCAATCAGATCTCGGCGAGAAAAATGCTTCCTCTTAATTTGCAAGGAAACAACAGCACACTTAACAGCTTTCAAAGCTGTTTGCCTCAAATACAATCATCAGAGTATGCCTGCTTAGAGCCTAAAGTTATAAGCAAAAGGCCACCCGCGGGCACTTCGTTATGCTCTGTTTTAAACATACATACATATGTATGTATATATAAACGAATAAACGTATCATGGGTTCTAAGCACTCATTGGAATGATGAGCAGTTTTGCTAAATGTTCGCCCATGCTCGTCAATGACACGCCTGTGTTAAAATCATGCGTTCTGCACCTAAATTGAACCAATTCATTAGCAATAGAACCCATGCATTAACTATTTCTTTTGCATGTCTTTTTTTGTTCAGATTATTCAGATGTAGCCCATCAAAAAAGCATTAATTCGTACTGTAAGCTGCAATAAATTTGCATACGAAGTGTATGTAAATGTGTATTATATGTATGAAACACGCTCATCCATTCTACATCATATTATACACATGCATATTTCGTTATCCACGTATCCAATTAATACAACATTTAAAAAAATGTGTATTAAACCATAATTTCTAAACTTAAAATTACACATTTCCAAAAACATTCCTAAAAAAAAGTTCCCCGTAATTTCGTGTGGCAACGTTTTCCTCTCTCTTTACAAAAAAACAGCAATCAAACAATTTTGGTAAAAGTCAAAATTAATTTTATACGTCAAATGTGGTTGTACCTTTATATTATTGTATCATGGCCTTAATAATTTTTATAAATAAGGCTGTTTGAATATATTATACATTATATTATATTATATTATATTATATGTCAGTTGCAATATGTAATAACATTTTGGCACTTTATATGAAATTTTATATGGATGTCAAAAACTTCGATTTTGTTTTGGTTTTAGTACAATTATTTTTATGCTTTTGACATTCTTCGGTTCTTTACATAGCTATGGTTGCCATATATTTGTATAAAAAATCCTTACGCAGTCACCTGTATAATTACACCATGATAAAAGGCATAGATCAAAAAATTATCAGGTGATGTAGCGCTGCCACCTGTTTAAATACACCTTGACAAAGTCACAAGGCACATTCATTTCCAGGTAATATGTATCAGGATTACAAAAACAATAAAAAATACAACAATGAAAAAAACAACATGGGTCTTGGTTTATCCAAAACTTCAAAAATATAACTTGTTTAACATAATGATAATAAAAATTATACACATAAATTTGAAAATATTTCTCCACGGCAGCTACCACTAACAAAATTTGAACTTTTCACAATTTTTTAATAGTTTTTTCATATTTTTAAATTTGTTTTCACAGAATTTTTCTAATGTAATATTTTTCATATTGAAATTTTTTAACATTTTCTTTTAATTTTTCTTTCGTAAAAAATTTTTCAAGTTTCGGATGAACTTTAATTTGAAAAAAAAATAGCTCAGCTGCTTTTCCGCTACTACCTTGTGAATGTGCCTTGACAGAGTCATAAACTATTCATCAAAATATTATTTAACACTTTTGTTGTGATTATTGTTTTATATTCATTAAAAAAAGTACTCGCACATTTCGAACAGAACGAATGTACATAGTTGTAAAGCAAATCAGTAATAACATGCTGTTGCTGTGCCACTATTTTGTGGAATTTTAGTCCCATTTCACACTAGTCAAGTCCTATTGCTAAGCTTATCACTTCTTCTTCTTCTTCTTCTTTGAACTTTCATCGACGTCCACACAATTTAACTGCCAGTTTACAGAAACCATGTAAAAATTCTCGTCTGCCTATTTACATATATTGAAAGCAAAAACAAAGCACTCAAAATTTGTTTTTGTTTTTAATATAAATAGACAGCCGAGAATTTCTACATGGCTTGTATTAACTGGCAGTTACTCCCTGTTTGTGTAAGACGTTTGAGTTAGAAATCTTGGCGTTTTTGTAATAGATTAAAGGAAACTTGTACAACTTTTCCTTAATCTATTACAGAAACGCCAAGATTTTTAACTCAAACGTCTTACACAAACAGGGGGTTAGTCTTATTTTTCAGCTCATATTTTTTATACATAGTTTTATGTATGCATGTATGCTTTTTTAACATTACATTTCTTTCCCCCTCGTCTCTCCCTCTCCTACAAACTAATCAGCTTAGCAATAAGACTTGCATTGTGTAAACTAGGGCTTATTTTACTGTTCAATACGGTTGTGCTTATTTTCATGTAAATGTTAATAAGTTTAAAAAAATCAATAGAAATACTTGAAATTTACAAATTGGCACTACAGGCAAATCACGGTATAACAAAGGATATAATGTCAGACCCATTCGTATACCGAAAAATTCGTTATATCGCAAAGTTTTTTTCAAGTGTTATTTTAACTTTTTTTACTGTAGACATGATACAATACAATAAAAAAAAATTAGGGCAATTTTTTTTTTTAAATAAGCTACCAATTCCAAACTAACGATACCACAATTTTTTTTTTTTTTGCAAAAATGCTGCTGTAGATTTTGTTTAATATTTTTTGCCGTTTATTATACAGAGCACACTTTATCAAAAAAATCGCTGTATAAAGTAGATATATAGGGTCCGCCAGATAACTTTTTTTTTTGAAAATGCTATGCAAATCATCGAGTGTAGCTTCGGCTGTGTGGCACGTAGCGCCGCCCTGTTGAAACCAAATGTTGCCAATATCCTCCTCTTCAATTTTTGTGAACAAAAATTCGTTCAACATGGCCCGATAACTCCTTGCTCATTTTCGAAAAATAGCCCAATTATGCCTCTGGACCAAAATCCGCACCAAACAGTGGCTCGTTTTGGGTGTGTCGGCTTTTCAATGTATGCGTGCGACAATTTTGCTTGTTTACATACCCGCCAAGATCAAAATGAGCTTCATCTGAAAAGATGATTTTTTTTGGCAAAATCAGCATCTTCTGTAAGCAATATTTCCCAGCGTTGTTCAAGCGTATACACAACCATATTCGTTCAGCGGAAGGATAAAACTAATTAATTATCTGTCAATTCAGACATGAGCTAAGTGCTACCATTCACGAAATAAGCACTAGTTGAAGAAAAAAAACGTTAGATGGCGGACTCTTTAAATGCTAGGAATATGATGCTAGTAAGTTTTTGTTTTTTGTTTTGCGATTTTTTCTTTATCATTCGTTATACCCAATGTAAAATTATGATATTATTCGTTATATAAGGTTGTTAATGTAAAATATTTGGACGTTCGTTATATCGGATTTTCGTTAAAGCGAGATTCGTTATACCGAGATTTACCTGTACTTTGATTCACAAACAAAGTAAAACAAAAAATTCAGTAAAGCGCGACTTTGACTCGCGCACGAAGGGTTCCGTACGTTGGGCTTTGAGCATTTTTTTTAATACAGTGTTTTTTACGTTTTTTCAGCTGAAATAATTTTTTTTTTATTATTTTTCGCTTTTTCTCGTTTTTGGCGACTTTTTTAATTTTGGCGATTTTTTTTAATTTTGGCGATTTTTTTTTCATTTTGGCGATTTTTTTTATTTTTGCGATTTTTTTTTTTTTCATTTTTGCGATTTTTTTCCTTTTTTTCATTTTGGCGATTTTTTCATTTTGGCGATTTTTCCGGTTTTTCCCGATTTATTTTCGATTTAGAAATTTTTTTTTAATTTGGTGCTTTTTTTTTGTTTTGGCGATTTTTTTTTTGATTTTGGCGATTTTTTTTCGGCTTGGCGATTTTATAATTTTGAGATTTTTTTGTTTTACCGTTTTTGAAAATTTCAAGAAGTTTGCTCTTACGGTTTCCAAGATACAGTAAGTTATCAAAATTACATAGTCGAAATTACATTAACTGATGGTACACCCTTTAATTAAATTTTTTTTAATTTTAGTGTTAATTGTTGTAGTCTGTATAAAAATACACTAACTTTACAAATTTCAAGTGCATATACATACAATTGTATGCATATTACATGGGATTTTAACATTTTTCGTTGCTCGTTTTGGCACACCCTTTAATTTCCAACTCTCATTTATTTGTTGTTGTAGCGGCCAAGGGTCTACACACTGTGTCCAAATTTCAGGTCCGTAGCTCTTACGGTTCTCGAGAAAATACCCTGTGACGGACAGACGGACAGACGGACAGCGTAGCGAAAACAATAGGGTTTCTTTTTCACCTTTGGTGTACGGAACCCTAAAAAGTGATACATGTAGGTAATGATAAGTGAAAGAAAGCTAACGACATAGTGGAATGAAAATTTATTAGAATTCTAGCGACTAGTTTTCTTTCGCTGGAATTTTCTATCGACAAAGTAAACAAGGCAGTAAATGTGGTCAAAATGGCTAACTTCATATTTTTTCAGACTGACATTTTAAGCATATCATATTGTGTTCAGCATTTCTATTGCAAATCGTAAAATTGTATCATACTTACGTACTTTTTCACAATGTATGGTTAAAAGAAAAAAACAGAGTCTTTAACTGCAAGTTTCGTTTGAAGAACTTACTGTCAGTTAAAGTTCACGTTAACTCTTAAGGCCATGTCAGATTAAACTTTTGCTTCGCGTTGCGTTGAAGATTCGCTTTGACATTTAAGATGAAATGTACATCACATATAAATATATAAAATGTACATATACATATAAATATATAAAAATCAAAAACACGTTTATTTGATAGGGGTGAACTCTTCAATGCCCCAACAGATTTTCGCCTTCCACCCCACAAAATATTTGTAAAAGACCGGCGCGTGTTTTTATATATATTCTACCCCGGTAAATGCTACGCCCCTTTCAGAAATAGTGATTCGTCCGACAGATGGCGCAATTTTTAGTTTTTTTTGTGTTTTTGCACCGTAACTCAAGAACTACTGCACCGATTTTGACCAAACTTCACATATATGCGCTATAGGGCGTGAGTAGTGTTTTTGTGTAGCTTAAAGTTAGTCCGACAGCTGGCGCCATATTTAGTTTTTTTTGTGTTTTTGCACCGTAACTCAAGAACTACTGCACCGATTTAGTCCAAACTTTATATACATGCTCTATGGGGCGTGCGGAGTATTTCTGTGTAGTTTAAAGTTCGTCCGGCAGATGGCGCAATATTTAGTTTATTCGTGGGCAAAATCCAATTTTCATATTGTACCACCAATGCCATATACAACACTAATGTTTGCTTAGGGCCAGCAACGCGGACCGGGGTCAGCTAGTGCTTATATGAAACATGTCACATAAAGTACTTTTAACGCAGAGCGAAGCGAAAAGTTAGGCAATTCTTAACTTTTTGCGTGTTTTTTTACAATCAATTGGTATACTTTTCTTAATTTGTTTGACCAAACTCGAAATTTTATTAAACTTTTGGTAAATTTACATTAAAAAACGGGATAGTGGCATCACTAGTAATCGAATTGTTCATTAAACAAAGCAGTAAAACAAAAAGTGAGTGTAGTCAAAGTTTTCATTGTGTCATACACATTTTGCGTCACGCTTTTTTCCCAAAGTTAGAAACGTCACGCAAAGCATTAAAGTTGTATCTGACACCGCCTTTAACTATACATACATTGTGAATAGGGACGTTAATACAACAATAAGCAAAATAGAGAAACTTCAAATCCGTTTAATAACAGGTTCA
Source organism: Tachina lurida (assembly GCA_944452675.1). Classification (NCBI taxonomy): domain Eukaryota; kingdom Metazoa; phylum Arthropoda; class Insecta; order Diptera; family Tachinidae; genus Tachina; species Tachina lurida. The sequence continues at coordinate 122,312,174 of OX101756.1, forward strand.
GGCGTAAGCTTTCGAAACACCAATAACGTATATTTGTTTGTAGTCTCCTATGCCAGAATCAGTCGATTTGCTTGCACACACTTTTCAATATACATATATTTTTTGATATTGTAATTTTTATCTCTTATATGTAATTACTATCTATCGATTTAATTAACAAATTAATTAAAAACTTACCATTAAGCAAATGCTTATAAAGGATATTAATAACTTTGCGTACGTCATGTTGGATTCAAAATCTTATTACCACTGAAAGAAAGAAGTAGAGAAATTTTGCACAAAACGTACTGCCAACAAAAAAAAATTTCATTTGATTTAATTATTGTTGTGGATACATATGTATGTGGGAGTGCCATTTATATACATACATATATATTATTAATATCTTGTTTTTATAAGTATTTTGTTCACTACATTAAATGGGGGCGAGGTATTAGGATACCTAGATGTAATAATTTTCAAAGCTTTTAATGAATTACATACATATTTACAACTCGAAAGTTTTGATTTATGAAAGAAGTCTTAGGGCACGGCTATACATATATTGTGATATTTAAATCGCGATCCATTTTAATGGATTGATGGATCACGAGCATATGCAACATGTTCAATATTTATCGCGTCAGTATTTACGTTATTTTTGTGCTATGCGGATCGTTTATTATTATATTATTATATTATTATATCACTTCTCATTAACGTATCGCGATCTCATATGTATCATGAAAGTGCTACACGTTCAATATTTATGATGCGATCCGCGATCCGCTATCTGGATTCCATAATTTGAGCCATTCTGCGATATGGATCGCGATCCATCAATACTGCATGCTACACGTTCAATAAATATCGCGATACTGGATCGCGTTCAATATACATATGTATATTGAACGTGTAGCAGTGCCCTTACAATCAAACATAGAATAGTATATATAAATAGGTTACAAAACCAAATTTGAAATATGTTAATCAATTAGTTAATTTGCAATTTTTACTTTGGAAAGAAAAACAATATTATAGCAAAAATTATAAGAAAATTTCCCGAAGTATCTTTAGGTTCACATTCAATTTACGAGTACAAACCGCTCATTTGCTAAAACAACATCATACCTAAAAAAAAAAACTACTTGACCAGAATTTACACAAAACGTAATCGAAAAAGAAAATTTAATTTTTATCTCAAGAGTTGAAGGTTAGCCGCAAATAACGTTTTAAGTGACAAAATAATAATTTTTCAGGAGAGCCAAAAAACGTATTTTAAAGCAAGATTGCTTTTTTCGTTTAAATTTTTTTAGCTTATCGAAAATAATGATAACTAGCATTAACTTTTCTTTTTGTATATCTGCTACATTTATCAATTATTTTCGACAATTTCGTTTGCACGATTTTATTAGTTACTTACAAAGTTTTCCACCGACTGATTGAATTGTAATTGTATTTTGACGGCGATAGGATGCATAATTTTGGATGATTTGATGTTTGAACAACGCAAGAGAGTTATGTTAATGTTAATCTGTGAAAAAAACTGTTTTTTTAAAAAATGTCTTTTACAACGTTATTCGCGGCTGTGCTTCAGTTGTGAAAAGCAGGATATTTATATGAAATTTTTACACAATATGAATAACAATATAAGGATGAGCGATGTATCTATCTTAATTAAATCGACATAAAAATTCTTTATGTAGTGAAGGATACAATTATTTCGGCTTTTATTTATTTTTATATCTGCCAAATATCTATTGGCGAATTATTTAAATTAGTTTTATTACAAGTGCGTGTCTGTTATGTTTTCTTTTAATTTACTTATTTTTTTCATTCAGTTTCGCTTCGGTATTCTTAGCTGAAGTGCTTTAATCAATCGACAACTTTTTCTACACTAAAAAATAATTGTGAAGTATTTTTTTTTTTTCATTTAGCTGAAATGTATTTTCTTATCAGCTAAAAGTATGATTGTATGTACATACACACGTAAAAAAGTCTTGATAAATATAATATTTATTTTTGAATTGTTTATCCATAGGTTTGCTATTTCGATTACAAATTTGTAAAAAGTCATACTCGCCAACGTCGAATTTTATTTACCCTATTATACCACAGAACTTCCTTGAAAAGCAATTTTTTATCCTGAATTCTCTTTCACAAGGTTTAACGAATATTTATGTGGTCTTCATAAATAACAACCTATGTTATATATTTCTCATTTCGAGTTTATGATGGTAAATTGTGGTATTTTAAATGAAAAAAAAAAAATTTAAAATAAAAAAAATCTAAAATTTTAAAAACCCTCCGAATTCATTTAGAAAAGATGTGATATCTTCTAAACGGCTGGACCATTTTTCTGAAAACATAGTTAAGAACCTTCTCCATCAAGTCACCTTTCGAACAAATAAAACAAATAAAAATATTGGCGTTATTCGATGTTTGGTGCATATTGTCTTGCGTAAGTGCAAATGCAAAATATCGTAGCTTTTCTTTGGATCGTGTGTGTATTTTGTTGTTGGATTGGAAAGAAAAGCTACGATATTTCGCATTTGCACTTACGCAAGGCAATTTGCATCAAACATCGAATACCGCCATTAAATTGAGTATAGCCGTTACTACAAGTCGTGGAAGTATAAAATTAGTAGCGTGTATAATGCTGTCGTACTAATGATTGCGGACCTAACGTCCATACCCTATATTAAGTAAACAATTTGAATTTATGTTTGTACAAAAAAAAAAAAAACACGAACACCTTTACATCACCAGTTCAAATTATAGAGTGTAGAAAATTCAAACTTCAAATTATAGAATGTCTGCGAGCAAGGTGACATTTCTATGTATAGAACAACACAAATTAATTAAAACAAATGATTACCTTATTTATATTTTACGTTTTCATAAAGCACAGCACATTAAAATAATTAAAATATGGAGCGTAGATGATATTCAAATAATTTCAAATTGACGAGGGCATCATAATTACATGGAATTTTTTCAATTTATTGACAGCCTTATGCATATTGAAAGACTTCATGCCAGTTAGCATAAGTGGCAAAATTCAACATGGTTTTAACGAGATTTGCTATACAATTTTACATTTAAAATCTAGCTTGGATTTAATTGTGGGTTAAAGTACATTATGCGTTGATTTTTAATGTCAACGAGTATTGAGGATCTCGTTCAGAAAATTTTTAGTTATGCCACTTATGCTAAGTTCCATGAAGTTGTTCGTTATGCATAAGGCTGTGATTACTTTTCAAGAAACCTGGGACAGGTCAATTATCATAGAGAAGAATTCAATGGGCTATACATAGCCTAATTTTCATAAAGAAAATTTTAATGGCCCTTACGCAGTGAAATTTTCATATAGAAAAATTGAATTGGCTAAACACAGCCTAATTTTCATATAAAAAAGTTAAATGGAACATACACAGTCCAATTTTCATATAAAATAATTTAATTGGTTATACACAATCCAATTTCTATACCGACAAATTCAATGGGCTATACAAAGTATAATTTTCATAACGAGCAATTCAATGGGCTATATATTGGTCGATTTTCATTCAAACAATTAAATTATACATTGCCCATTTTTTATACAAAATATAAATAGGCTATACATCGTCCATTTTTCATGCAAAACGTAAGCGGACTATCGTCAAACAAAAAAAAATTAAAATTGCTATACATTGTCCATATCTTGTAAAAAAAAATACTTAAATGGAGTCTATTTTTCATTAAAAAAAAATAATTATACAGCGTCTATATTTCATATAAACAAACTAAATGGCTTGTACATCGCTCATATTTAATATTTTATACAAAAAATTTACTGTGTCTAGACCACTAAATTTGTGCATGAAAAATTTTTTGTATAAAAAGTGGACGATGTATAGTCCATTTAATTTTTTCCATTTGATTGTCAATTTAATTTATTTTATAAAAAAATTTATAATCCATTTAATTTTTTATTTAAAAAATTAATAATGTATAGCTTATTTAAATTTTGGAATCTAAATTGTTTATGTGAAAAATTTACAATGTATAGCGTATTTAATTTATTTTATGAAAAACTAGCGATCTATAGCCCTGTGACGTGATAGTTTAACCGCGTCCAGGATCTACTTGCTGATTCACGAATCTTAAGTAATAAAAAGACCTTTATTTATCCCTCTATGGGGTTTTATACTAAAGTCTTACTTTATTGGATAAAAATATGTATATACAATGAAAAATAGCTCAAAATAATTTCGTTGCTTCTGATGTCAACTTTCCGTTCAGTTCGGTTATTCGGTTTGCTGATTTTTGATTCGGCTAGATGATTTCTTTGATTATCGTTTACGCAGATTCGTTGATTTCGGCTCAATAAGTTCGTTCGTTTCGTGTTGTGTTGTTGATGCACGTTCCTTGATGGTATGCTCGGAACGATGACTTCGTTTGTTGATTGTCGTTGATGCAGGTTCGTTGCTGGCACGCTCGGCTCGATGGCTTAGTTCGTTGAGTGTCGTTGATGCCTGATCCGGTAAACTCGGTGTCACCGGATCACTGTAAGAAGAGTCAGGCGAAGCAACTGTGAGAACAGTCAGCCGAAGCCGCAGTGAGACTAGTCACAGATAGTGTATAGTCCATTTAATTTTTTGAATAAAAAATTTTTGATATAAAAAATGAACGATGCATAGTCCATTTCATTTTTTGCATGAAAAAATGGACGATATGCAAATTTTTTTGCATAATTTAATTAAAATTTTTGTATTAAAAATTTTTGACATAAAAAGTAGATGATCATTAAATTTTTTGCACGAAAACTAGACGATGTATATAGTCCATTTCACCTTTTGCATACGAAATGGACGATTTATAGTCTATTAAATTTTTTCATAAAAAATTTAAAAATGGACGATGTATAGTCCATTAAATTTTGGTTGCACAGTCCATCTAATTTTTTTCATGAAAAATAGACGATGTATACTCTATATAAATGTTTGCATACGAATCGGTCGATTTATAGTCGATTAAATTTTTTTTATAAAAAATTGAAAAAAAGACGATGTATATATAGTCCATTAAATTTTTTTCATAAAATTTTTTTTTTCATGAAAAATGGATGATGTATAGTTTATTAAATTCTTTGCACGAAAAGAAGACGACGTATATAGTCCACTTAAGTTTTTACATACGAAATGGACGAATTATAGTCAATTTAATTTTTTATAAAAATTTTAAAAATGGACGATGTATATATAGTCCATTAAATTTTGTACATATATCCAGTCCATTTAATTTTTTGCATGAAAAATAGACGATGTATGGTCTATATAATTGTTTGCATACGAATCGGTCGATTTATAGTCGATTAAATTTTTTTATAAAAAATTGAAAAAAATACGATGTATATATAGTCCATTAAATTTTTTTCATAAAAAAATTTTTTTCATGAAAAATGGATGATGTATAGTTTATTAAATTCTTTGCACGAAAAGAAGACGACATATATAGTCCACTTAAGTTTTTACATACGAAATGGACGAATTATAGTCAATTTAATTTTTTATAAAAATTTTAAAAATGGACGATGTATAGTCCATTAAATTTTGTATATATATCCAGTCCATTTAATTTTTTTCATGAAAAATAGACGATGTATGGTCTATATACTTGTTTGCATATGAATCGGACGATTTATAGTCGATAAAATTTTTTCATAAAAAATTGAAAAAAAGACGATGTATAGTCCATTCAATTTTTTTCAAAAAAATTTTTTTTCATGAAAAATTCATGATGTATAGTTTATTAAATTCTTTGCACGAAAAGAAGACGACGTATATAGTCCACTTAAGTTTTTACATACGAAATGGACGAATTATAGTCAATTTAATTTTTTATAAAAATTTTAAAAATGGACGATGTATAGTCCATTAAATTTTGTATATATATCCAGTCCATTTAATTTTTTGCATGAAAAATAGACGATGTATGGTCTATATAATTGTTTGCATACGAATCAGACGATTTATAGTCGATAAAATTTTTTCATAAAAAATTTAAAAAAAGACGATGTATAGTCCATTAAATTTTTTTCATAAAAAAATTTTTTTCATGAAAAATTCATGATGTATAGTTTATTAAATTCTTTGCACGAAAAGAAGACGACGTATATAGTCCACTTAAGTTTTTACATACGAAATGGACGAATTATAGTCAATTTAATTTTTTATAAAAATTTTAAAAATGGACGATGTATAGTCCATTAAATTGTGTATATATATCCAGTCCATTTCATTTTTTGCATGAAAAATAGACGATGTATGGTCTATATACTTGTTTGCATATGAATCGGACGATTTATAGTCGATAAAATTTTTTCATAAAAAATTGAAAAAAAGACGATGTATAGTCCATTAAATTTTTTTCAAAAAAATTTTTTTTCATGAAAAATTCATGATGTATAGTTTATTAAATTCTTTGCACGAAAAGAAGACGACGTATATAGTCCACTTAAGTTTTTACATACGAAATGGACGAATTATAGTCAATTTAATTTTTTATAAAAATTTTAAAAATGGACGATGTATAGTCCATTAAATTTTGTATATATATCCAGTCCATTTAATTTTTTGCATGAAAAATAGACGATGTATGGTCTATATAATTGTTTGCATACGAATCAGACGATTTATAGTCGATAAAATTTTTTCATAAAAAATTGAAAAAAAGACGATGTATAGTCCATTAAATTTTTTTCAAAAAAATTTTTTTTCATGAAAAATTCATGATGTATAGTTTATTAAATTCTTTGCACGAAAAGAAGTCGACGTATATAGTCCACTTAAGTTTTTACATACGAAATGGACGAATTATAGTCAATTTAATTTTTTATAAAAATTTTAAAAATGGACGATGTATAGTCCATTAAATTTTGTATATATATCCAGTCCATTTAATTTTTTGCATGAAAAATAGACGATGTATGGTCTATATAATTGTTTGCATACGAATCAGACGATTTATAGTCGATAAAATTTTTTCATAAAAAATTGAAAAAAAGACGATGTATAGTCCATTAAATTTTTTTCATAAAAAAATTTTTTTCCTGAAAAATGGATGATGTATAGTTTATTAAATTCTTTGCACGAAAAGAAGTCGACGTATATAGTCCACTTAAGTTTTTACATACGAAATGGACGAATTATAGTCAATTTAATTTTTTATAAAAATTTTAAAAATGGACGATGTATAGTCCATTAAATTGTGTATATATATCCAGTCCATTTCATTTTTTGCATGAAAAATAGACGATGTATGGTCTATATAATTGTTTGCATACGAATCGGACGATTTATAGTCGATAAAATTTTTTCATAAAAAATTGAAAAAAAGACGATGTATAGTCCATTAAATTTTTTTCATAAAAAATAGACGATGTATGGTCTATATAATTGTTTGCATACGAATCGGACGATTTATAGTCGATAAAATTTTTTCATAAAAAATTGAAAAAAAGACGATGTATAGTCCATTAAATTTTTTTCATAAAAAAATTTTTTTCATGAAAGATTCATGATGTATAGTTTATTAAATTCTTTGCACGAAAATAAGACGACGTATATAGTCCACTTAAGTTTTTACATACGAAATGGACGAATTATAGTCAATTTAATTTTTTATAAAAATTTTAAAAATGGACGATGTATAGTCCATTAAATTTTGTATATATATCCATTCCATATAACTTTTTGCATGAAAAATAGACGATTTATAGTCTATATAAGTGTTTGCATACGAATATATTAAATTTTTTCATAAAAAATTGAAAAAAAGACGATGTATAGTCCATTAAATTTTTTTCATAAAAAAATTTTTTTCATGAAAGATTCATGATGTATAGTTTATTAAATTCTTTGCACGAAAATAAGACGACGTATATAGTCCACTTAAGTTTTTACATACGAAATGGACGAATTATAGTCAATTTAATTTTTTATAAAAATTTTAAAAATGGACGATGTATAGTCCATTAAATTTTGTATATATATCCATTCCATATAATTTTTTGCATGAAAAATAGACGATGTATGGTCTATATAATTGTTTGCATACGTATCGGACAATTTATAGTCGATAAAATTTTTTCATAAAAAATTGAAAAAAAGACGATGTATAAGCCATTAAATTTTTTTCATAAAAAAATTTTTTTCATGAAAAATGGATGATGTATAGTTTATTAAATTCTTTGCACGAAAAGAAGTCGACGTATATAATCCACTTAAGTTCTTACATACGAAATGGACGAAATAGTCCATTAAATTTTTTGCATGAAAAATAGACGATGTGTGGTCTATATAATTGTTTGCATACGAATCGGACGATTTATAGTCGATAAAATTATTTCATAAAAAATTGAAAAAAAGACGATGTATAGTCCATTAAATTTTTTTCATAAAAAATTTTTTTTCATGAAAAATGGATGATGTATAATTTATTAAATTATTTGCACGAAAAGAAGACGACGTATATGGTCCACTTAGTTTTTACACACGAAATGGACGAATTATAGTCAATTTAATTTTTTATAAAAATTTTAAAAATGGTCGATGTATAGTCCATTAAATTTTGTATATATATCCAGTCCATTTAAATTTTTGCATGAAAAATAGACGATTTATAGTCTATATAAGTGTTTCCATACGAATATATTAAATTTTTTCATAAAAAATTTAAAAAAAGACGATTAAATTTTTTTCATAAAAAATTTTTTTTCATGAAAAATGGATGATGTATAATTTATTAAATTCTTTGCACGAAAAGAAGACGATGTATATAGTCCACTTAAGGTTTTACATACGAAATGGACGAATTATAGTCAATTTAATTTTTTATAAAAATTTTAAAAATGGACGATGTATAGTCCATTAAATTTTGTATATATATCCAGTCCATTTAATTTTCTGCATTAAAAATAGATGATGTATTGTCTATATAATTGTTTGCATATGAATCGGACGATTTATAGTCGATGAAATTTTTTCATAAAAAATTTAAAAAAGACGATGTATAGTCAATAAAATTTTTTTCATAAACATTTTTTTTTCATGAAAAATGGATGATGTATAGTTTATTAAATTCTTTGCACGAAAAGAAGACGACGTATATGGTCCACTTAGTTTTTACACACGAAATGGACGAATTATAGTCAATTTAATTTTTTATAAAAATTTTAAAAATGGACGATGTATAGTCCATTAAATTTTGTATATATATCCAGTCCATTTAATTTTTTGCATGAAAAATAGACGATGTATGGTCTATATAATTGTTTGCATACGAATCGGACGATTTATAGTCGATAAAATTTTTTCATAAAAAATTGAAAAAACGACGATGTATATTCCATTAAATTTATTTCATAAAAAATTTTTTTCATGAAAAATGGATGATGTATAGTTTATTAAATTCTTTGCACGAAAAGAAGTCGACGTATATAGTCCACTTAGTTTTTACATACGAAATGGACGAATTATAGTCAATTTAATTTTTTATAAAAATTTTAAAAATGGACGATGTATAGTCCATTAAATTTTGTATATATATCCAGTCCATTTAATTTTTTGCATGAAAAATAGACGATGTATGGTATATATAATTGTTTGCATACGAATCGGACGATTTATAGTCGATAAAATTTTTTCATAAAAAATTTAAAAAAAGACGATGTATAGTCCATTAAATTTTTTTCATAAAAAAATTTTTTTCATGAAAAATTCATGATGTATAGTTTATTAAATTCTTTGCACGAAAAAAAGACGACGTATATAGTCTACTTAAATTTTTACATACGAAATGGACGAATTATAGTCAATTTAATTTTTTATAAAAATTTTAAAAATGGACGATGTATAGTCCATTAAATTTTGTATATATATCCAGTCCATTTAATTTTTTGCATGAAAAATAGACGATGTATGGTATATATAATTGTTTGCATACGAATCGGACGATTTATAGTCGATAAAATTTTTTCATAAAAAATTTAAAAAAAGACGATGTATAGTCCATTAAATTTTTTTCTTAAAAAAATTTGTTTCATGAAAAATGGATGATGTATAGCTTATTAAATTCTTTGCACGAAAAGAAGACGACGTATATAGTCCACTTAAGTTTTTACATACGAAATGGACGAATTATAGTCAATTTAATTTTTTATAAAAATTTTAAAAATGGACGATGTATAGTCCATTAAATTTTGTATATATATCCAGTCCATTTAATTTTTTGCATGAAAAATAGACGATATATGGTATATATAATTGTTTGCATACGAATCGGACGATTTATAGTCGATAAAATTTTTTCATAAAAAATTTAAAAAAAGACGATGTATAGTCCATTAAATTTTTTTCATAAAAAAATTTTTTTCATGACAAATTCATGATGTATAGTTTATTAAATTCTTTGCACGAAAAGAAGACGACGTATATAGTCCACTTAAGTTTTTACATACAAAATTGACGAATTATAGTCAATTTAATTTTTAATAAAAATTTTAAAAATGGACGATATATAGTCCATTAAATTTTGTATATATATCCAGTCCATTTAATTTTTTGCATGAAAAATAGACGATGTATGGTATATATAATTGTTTGCATACGAATCGTACGATTTATAGTCGATAAAATTTTTTCATAAAAAATTGAAATAAAGTCGATGTATAGTCCATTAAATTTTTTTCATAAAAAATTTTTTTTTCATGAAAAATGGATGATGTATAGTTTATTAAACTCTTTGCACGAAAAGAAGTCGACGTATATAGTCCACTTAAGTTTTTACATACGAAATGGACGAATTATAGTCAATTTAATTTTTTATAAAAATTTTAAAAATGGACGATGTATAGTCCATTGAATTTTGTATATATATCCAGTCCATTTAATTTTTTGCATGAAAAATAGACGATGTATGGTCTATATAATTGTTTGCATACGAATCGGACGATTTATAGTCGATAAAATTTTTTCATAAAAAATTTAAAAAAAGACGATGTATATATAGTCCATTAAATTTTTTTCATAAAAAAATTTTTTTCATGAAAAATTCATGATGTATAGTTTATTAACTCTTTGCATGAAAAGAAGACGCCGTATATAGTCCACTTAAGTTTTCACATACGAAATTGACGAATTATAGTCAATTTAATTTTTTATAAAAATTTTAAAAATGGTCCATTAAATTTTGTATATATATCCAGTCCATTTAATTTTTTGCATGAAAAATAGACGATGTATGGTCTATATAATTGTTTGCATACGAATCGGACGATTTATAGTCGATAAAATTTTTTCATAAAATATTGAAAAAAAGACGATGTATAGTCCATTAAATTTTTTTCAAAAAAATTTTTTTTCATGAAAAATTCATGATGTATAGTTTATTAAATTCTTTGCACGAAAAGAAGACGACGTATATAGTCCACTTAAGTTTTTACATACGAAATGGACGAATTATAGTCAATTTAATTTTTTATAAAAATTTTAAAAATGGACGATGTATAGTCCATTAAATTTTGGATATATATCCAGTCCATTTAATTTTTTGCATGAAAAATAGACGATGTATAGTCTATATAATTGTTTGCATACGAATCGGACGATTTATAGTCGATAAAATTTTTTCATAAGAAATTGAAAAAAAGACGATGTATAGTCCATTAAATTTTTTTCATAAAAAAATTTTTTTCATGAAAAATTGATGATGTATAGTTTATTAAATTCTTTGCACGAAAAGAAGTCGACGTATATAGTCCACTTAAGTTTTTACATACGAAATGGACGAATTATAGTCAATTTAATTTTTTATAAAAATTTTAAAAATGGACGATGTATAGTCCAATTAATTTTGTATATATATCCAGTCCATTTAATTTTTTGCATGAAAAATTGACGATGTATGGTCTATATAATTGTTTGCATACGAATCGGGCGATTTATAGTCGATAAAATATTTTCATAAAAAATTTAAAAAAAGACGATGTATAGTCCATTAAACTTTTTTCATAACAAAATTTTTTTCATGAAAAATGGATGATGTATAGTTTATTAAATTCTTTGCACGAAAAGAAGTCGACGTATATAGTCCACTTAAGTTTTTACATACGAAATGGACGAATTATAGTCAATTTAATTTTTTATAAAAATTTTAAAAATGGACGATGTATAGTCCATTAAATTTTGTATATATATCCAGTCCATTTAATTTTTTGCATGAAAAATAGACTATGTATGGTCTATATAATTGTTTGCATACGAATCGGACGATTTATAGTCGATAAAATTTTTTCATAAAAAATTTAAAAAAAGACGATGTATAGTCCATTAAACTTTTTTCATAACAAAATTTTTTTCATGAAAAATGGATGATGTATAGTTTATTAAATTCTTTGCACGAAAAGAAGTCGACGTATATAGTCCACTTAAGTTTTTACATACGAAATGGACAAATTATAGTCAATTTAATTTTTTATAAAAATTTTAAAAATGGACGATGTATAGTCCATTAAATTTTGTGTATATATCCAGTCCATTTAATTTTTTGCATGAAAAATAGACGATGTATGGTATATATAATTGTTTGCATACGAATCGGACGATTTATAGTCGATAAAATTTTTTCATAAAAAATTTAAAAAAAGACGATGTATAGTCCATTAAATTTTTTTCATAAAAAAATTTTTTTCATGAAAAATGGATGATGTATAGTTTATTAAATTCTTTGCACGAAAAGAAGACGACGTATATAGTCCACTTAAGTTTTTACATACGAAATGGACGAATTATAGTCAATTTAATTTTTTATAAAAATTTTAAAAATGGACGATGTATAGTCCATTAAATTTTGTATATATATCCAGTCCATTTAATTTTTTGCATGAAAAATAGACGATGTATGGTATATATAATTGTTTGCATACGAATCGGACGATTTATAGTCGATAAAATTTTTTCATAAAAAATTTAAAAAAAGACGATGTATATATAGTCCATTAAATTTTTTTCATAAAAAAATTTTTTTCATGAAAAATGGATGATGTATAGTTTATTAAATTCTTTGCACGAAAAGAAGACGACGTATATAGTCCACTTAAGTTTTTACATACGAAATGGACGAATTATAGTCAATTTAATTTTTTATAAAAATTTTAGAAATGGACGATGTATAGTCCATTAAATTTTGTATATATATCCAGTCCATTTAATTTTTTGCATGAAAAATAGACGATGTATGGTCTATATAATTGTTTGCATACGAATCGGACGATTTATAGTCGATAAAATTTTTTCATAAAAAATTGAAAAAAAAGACGATGTATATATAGTCCATTAAATTTTTTTCATAAAAAAATTTTTTTCATGAAAAATGGATGCTGTATAATTTATTAAATTCTTTGCACGAAAAGAAGTTGACGTATATAGTCCACTTAAGTTTTTACATACGAAATGGACGAATTATAGTCAATTTAATTTTTTATTAAAATTTTAAAAATGGACGATGTATAGTCCATTAAATTTTGTATATATATCCAGTCCATTTAATTTTTTGCATGAAAAATAGACGATGTATGGTCTGTATAATTGTTTGCATACGAATCGGACGATTTATAGTCGATAAAATTTTTCATAAAAAATTTAAAAAAAGACGATGTATAGTCCATTAAATTTTTTTCATAAAAAAATTTTTTTCATGAAAAATGGATGCTGTATAATTTATTAAATTCTTTGCACGAAAAGAAGTTGACGTATATAGTCCACTTAAGTTTTTACATACGAAATGGACGAATTATAGTCAATTTAATTTTTTATTAAAATTTTAAAAATGGACGATGTATAGTCCATTAAATTTTGTATATATATCCAGTCCATTTAATTTTTTGCATGAAAAATAGACGATGTATGGTCTGTATAATTGTTTGCATACGAATCGGACGATTTATAGTCGATAAAATTTTTTCATAAAAAATTGAAAAAAAGACGATGTATAGTCCATTAAATTTTTTTCATAAAAAAATTTTTTTCCATGAAAAATGGATGACGTATAGTTTATTAAATTCTTTGCACGAAAAGAAGACGACGTATATAGTCCACTTAAGTTTTTACATACGAAATGGACGAATTATAGTCAATTTAATTTTTTATAAAAATTTTAAAAATGGACGATGTATAGTCCATTAAATTTTTTTCATAAAAAATTTTTTTCCATGAAAAATGCGATGTATAGTCCATTAAATTTTTTTCATAAAAAATTTTTTTCATGAAAAATGGATGATGTATAGTTTATTAACTCTTTGCACGAAAAGAAGACGCCGTATATAGTCCACTTAAGTTTTCACATACGAAATTGACGAATTATAGTCAATTTAATTTTTTATAAAAATTTTAAAAATGGACGATGTATAGTCCATTAACTTTTGTATATATATCCAGTCCATTTAATTTTTTGCATGAAAAATAGACGATGTATGGTCTATATAATTGTTTGCATACGAATCGGACGATTTATAGTCGATAAAATTTTTTCATAAAATATTGAAAAAAAGACGATGTATAGTTCATTAAATTTTTTTCATAAAAAAATTTTTTTCATGAATAATTCATGATGAATAGTTTATTAAATTCTTTGCACGAAAAAAAGACGACGTATATAGTCCACTTAAGTTTTTACATACGAAATGGACGAATTATAGTCAATTTAATTTTTTATAAAAATTTTAAAAATGGACGGAGTATATATAGTCCATTAAATTTTGTATATATATCCAGTCCATTTAATTTTTTGCATGAAAAACAGACGATGTATAGTCTATATAATTGTTTGCATACGAATCGGACGATTTATAGTCGATAAAATTTTTTCATAAAAAATTGAAAAAAAGACGATGTACAGTCCATTAAATTTTTTTCATAAAAAAATTTTTTTCATGAAAAATGGATGATGTATAGTTTATTAAATTCTTTGCATGAAAAGAAGTCGACGTATATAGTCCACTTAAGTTTTTACATACGAAATGGACGAATTATAGTCAATTTAATTTTTTATAAAAATTTTAAAAATGGACGATGTATAGTCCATTAAATTTTGTATATATAGTCATGAAAAATTGATGATGTATAGTTTATTAAATTCTTTGCACGAAAAGAAGTCGACGTATATAGTCCACTTAAGTTTTTACATACGAAATGGACGAATTATAGTCAATTTAATTTTTTATAAAAATTTTAAAAATGGACGATGTATAGTCCATTAAATTTTGTATATATAGTCCATTAAATTTTTTTCTTAAAAAAATTTTTTTCATGAAAAATGGATGATGTATAGTTTATTAAATTCTTTGCACGAAAAGAAGTCGACGTATATAGTCCACTTAAGTTTTTACATACGAAATGGACGAATTATAGTCAATTTAATTTTTTATAAATTTTTAAAAATGGACGATGTATAGTCCATTAAATTTTGTATATATATCCAGTCCATTTAATTTTTTGCATGAAAAATAGACGATGTATAGTCTATATAATTGTTTGCATACGAATCGGACGATTTATAGTCGATAACATTTTTTCATAAAAAATTGAAAAAAAGACGATGTATAATAGTCCATTAAACTTTTTTCATAACAAAATTTTTTTCATGAAAAATGGATGATGTATAGTTTATTAAATTCTTTGCACGAAAAGAAGTCGACGTATATAGTCCACTTAAGTTTTTACATACGAAATGGACGAATTATAGTCAATTTAATTTTTTATAAAAATTTTAAAAATGGACGATGTATAGTCCATTAAATTTTGTGTATATATCCAGTCCATTTAATTTTTTGCATGAAAAATAGACGATGTATGGTATATATAATTGTTTGCATACGAATCGGACGATTTATAGTCGATAAAATTTTTTCATAAAAAATTTAAAAAAAGACGATGTATAGTCCATTAAATTTTTTTCTTAAAAAAATTTGTTTCATGAAAAATGGATGATGTATAGCTTATTAAATTCTTTGCACGAAAAGAAGACGACGTATATAGTCCACTTAAGTTTTTACATACGAAATGGACGAATTATAGTCAATTTAATTTTTTATAAAAATTTTAAAAATGGACGATGTATAGTCCATTAAATTTTGTATATATATCCAGTCCATTTAATTTTTTGCATGAAAAATAGACGATGTATGGTATATATAATTGTTTGCATACGAATCGGACGATTTATAGTCGATAAAATTTTTTCATAAAAAATTTAAAAAAAGACGATGTATAGTCCATTAAATTTTTTTCATAAAAAAAATTTTTTCATGAAAAATTCATGATGTATAGTTTATTAAATTCTTTGCACGAAAAAAAGACGACGTATATAGTCTACTTAAATTTTTACATACGAAATGGACGAATTATAGTCAATTTAATTTTTTATAAAAATTTTAAAAATGGACGATGTATAGTCCATTAAATTTTGTATATATATCCAGTCCATTTAATTTTTTGCATTAAAAATAGATGATGTATAGTCTATATAATTGTTTGCATATGAATCGGACGATTTATAGTCGATTAATTTTTTTTATAAAAAATTTAAAAAAGACGATGTATAGTCCAAAAATTTTTTTTTTCATAAACATTTTTTTTTATGAAAAATGGATGATGTATAGTTTTTTAAATTCTTTGCACGAAAAGAAGACGACGTATATAGTCCACTTAAGTTTTTACATACGAAATGGGCGAATTATAGTCAATTTAATTTTTTATAAAAATTTTAAAAATGGACGATGTATAGTCCATTAAATTTTGTATATATATCCAGTCCATTTAATTTTTTGCATGAAAAATAGACGCTTTGCACGAAAAGATGTCGACGTATATAGTCCACTTAAGTTTTTACATACGAAATGGACGAATTATAGTTATAATTTATTAAATTCTTTGCACGAAAAAAAGACGATGTATATAGTCCACTTAAGGTTTTACATACGAAATGGACGAATTATAGTCAATTTAATTTCTTATAACAATTTTAAAAATGGACGATGTATAGTCCATTAAATTTTGTATATATATCCAGTCCATTTAATTTTTTGCATTAAAAATAGATGATGTATAGTCTATATAATTGTTTGCATATGAATCGGACGATTTATAAAAAATTTAAAAAAGACGATGTATAGTCCAAAATTTTTTTTTTCATAAACATTTTTTTTTATGAAAAATGGATGATGTATAGTTTATTAAATTCTTTGCACGAAAAGAAGACGACATATATAGTCCACTTAAGTTTTTACATACGAAATGGACGAATTATAGTCAATTTAATTTTTTATAAAAATTTTAAAAATGGACGATGTATAGTCCATTAAATTTAGTATATATATCCAGTCCATTTAATTTTTTGCATGAAAATAGACGATGTATGGTCTATATAATTGTTTGCATACGAATCGGACGATTTATAGTCGATAAAATTTTTTCATAAAAAATTGAAAAAAAGACGATGTATAGTTCATTAAATTTTTTTCATAAAAAATTTTTTTTCATGAAAAATTCATGATTTATAGTTTATTAAATTCTTTGCATGAAAAGAAGTCGACGTATATAGTCCACTTAAGTTTTTACATACGAAATGGACGAATTATAGTCAATTTAATTTTTTATAAAAATTTTAAAAATGGACGATGTATAGTCCATTAAATTTTGTATATATATCCAGTCCATTTAATTTTTTGCATGAAAAATAGACGATGTATGTATATATAATTGTTTGCATACGAATCGTACGGTTTATAGTCGATAAAATTTTTTCATAAAAAATTTAAAAAAAGACGATGTATAGTCCATTAAATTTTTTTCATAAAAAAATTTTTTTCATGAAAAATTCATGATGTATAGTTTATTGAATTCTTTGCACGAAAAGAAGTCGACGTATATAGTCCACTTAAGTTTTTACATACGAAATGGACGAATTATAGTCAATTTAATTTTTTATAAAAATTTTAAAAATGGACGATGTATAGTCCATTAAATTTTGTATATATATCCAGTCCATTTAATTTTTTGCATGAAAAATAGACGATGTATGGTCTATATAATTGTTTGCATACGAATCGTACGATTTATAGTCGATAAAATTTTTTCATAAAAAATTGAAAAAAAGACGATGTATAGTCCATTAAATTTTTTTCATAAAAAAATTTTTTCATGAAAAATGGATGATGTATAGTTTATTAAATTCTTTGCACGAAAAGAAGTTGACGTATATAGTCCACTTAAGTTTTTACATACGAAATGGACGAATTATAGTCAATTTAAATTTTTATAAAAATTTAAATTTTTTCCATTAAATTTTGTATATATATCCAGTCCATTTAAAATTTTGCATGAAAAATAGACGATGTATGGTATATATAATTGTTTGCATACGAATCGTACGATTTATAGTCGATAAAATTTTTTCATAAAAAATTGAAAAAAAGACGATGTATAGTCCATTAAATTTTTTTCATAAAAAAATTTTTTTCATGAAAAATGGATGATGTATAGTTTATTAAATTCTTTGCACGAAAAGAAGTCGACGTATATAGTCCACTTAAGTTTTTACATATGAAATGGACGAATTATAGTCAATTTAATTTTTTATAAAAATTTTAAAAATGGACGATGTATAGTCCATTAAATTTTGCATATATATCCAGTCCATTTAAAATTTCGCATTAAAAATAGACGATGTATGGTCTATATAATTGTTTGCATACGAATCGTACGATTTATAGTCGATAAAATTTTTTCATAAAAAATTGAAAAAGACGATGTATAGAAAATGCATAAAAAAATTTTTTTCATGAAAAATGGATGATGTATAGTTTATTAAATTCTTTGTTTGAAAAGAAGACGACGTATATAGTCCACTTAAGTTTTTACATACGAAATGGACGAATTATAGTCAATTTAATTTTTTATAAAAATTTTAAAAATGGACGATGTATAGTCCATTAAATATTTTATATATAGCCAGTCCATTTAATTTTTTGCATGGAAACTAGACGATGTATAGTCAATATAATTGTTTGCATACGAATCGGACGATTTATAGTCGATAAAATTTTTTCATAAAAATTGAAAAAAAGACGATGTATAGTCCATTAAATTTTTTTCATAAAAAAATTTTTTTCATGAAAAATGGATGATGTATAGTTTATTAAATTCTTTGCACGAAAAGAAGACGACGTATATAGTCCACTTAAGTTTTTACATACGAAATGGACGAATTATAGTCAATTTAATTTTTTATAAAAATTTTAAAAATGGACGATGTATAGTCCATTAAATTTTGTATATATATCCAGTCCATTTAATTTTTTGCATGAAAAATAGACGATGTATAGTCTATATAATTGTTTGCATACGAATCGGACGATTTATAGTCGATAAAATTTTTTCATAAAAAATTTAAAAAAAGACGATGTATAGTCCATTAAATTTTTTTCATAAAAAAATTTTTTTCATGAAAAATGGATGATGTATAGTTTATTAAATTCTTTGCACGAAAAGAAGTCGACGTATATAATCCACTTAAGTTTTTACATACGAAATGGACGAATTATAGTCAATTTAATTTTTTATAAAAATTTTAAAAATGGACGATGTATAGTCCATTAAATTTTGTATATATAGCCAGTCCATTTAATTTTTTGCATGAAAAATAGACGATGTATGGTCTATTTAATTTTTGCATACGAAATGGACGATGTATAGTCAATTTAATTTTTGTATAAACATTTTTGACATAAAAATGGACGATATTTAGTCCATTTAATTTTTTGCATGAAAAATTTTTTGTATAAAAAATGGACGATGTATAGACCATTAAATTTTTTGCATGAAAAATAGATTATGTATAGACCATTTAATTTTTTACATGGACAATTTTTGTTTAAAAAATGGACGATCTACAGTCCATTTATTTTTTTTTATGGAAAATGGACGATGTATAGTCCACTTAATTATTTGCATGATAAAATGTTTGCATTAAAAATTGACAATGTATCGTAAATTTAATTTTTTGCATGAAAAATAAACGATGTGTAAGTCCATTTAATTTTTTGCTTGAAAAATAGACGATGTATAGTCCATTTAACTTTTTGCGTGATAAAGTGTTTGCATAAAAAATTTAAGTGAATTTTTTTATACTGAAATTGAACTAACGACAATTTATGAGGAAAAAAAAGTGGTCTTTATGAGGTATTTGGGTGCATACACATTTTCACTTTATTTTGATATGTTCACAAAAGCGGGTTAGTTCGACCGTAGCGAAAAATTTGCCAAAAGTTTTCCTTAACTTTTGCAAAAAAAAAAGTGAGCGAAGAAATTCTTTTTTTTGGTGTAAAACGTAAAACAAACCTTATTAGTTCAGTGAACTGTTAGCTATATTATGGTATGTATATATAGTTTAGCGCTATCAAATAAGGCCAACAATTTAGCTTATTGGTTATGACTTTATTTCAGTGAGCCGACGAAAATCGGTACATTGTGCCGATGGTGTGATCTAGACTTAACGTATGATAAAACGAATTAATGCACATTTTGTTTGGAAATTTTATTTACAACAATAGTTTGTTTCTATTAAAATAATAATTTTAACTAATCAAACTTAAAGAATTAATTTTCTTTATATGTATTTGTGTTATTTGCAATACAATAACCAGACTTTTGGAAGTGCCAACTATTCAAATGTAATTTTTAATATGTACATGTGATAATAATAATTGCAATTGTAAGTAATCAATACAAATAATATTATAATAACTACAAGACATCCAATTAAAATAACACAGTCAGTCATAATTTTTAGTAAAATTAACAAATTTTCAGTGAAATTGAGAGTTATTTATTTATTATGTGTTTCATATCATGAATGTTTTTTTTTTTTTTTTAATATTGGCAGTCAATGTTCGTACGAGCGTATAATTAAATAAAGATACAGTCAACTCTCGATAATTTGAAAAAAGCAGTAAGAAAAATAAGTTCAAATAACCGAACTATGGGTTAAAATAATAGGAATTGAAATAACCAAGGACAGGTTAAAACAACATGAACAATTATCTCGGCCCAAGTAGATACTCGTAGCACAGAAAATGCCAGCAGTTTTCGAACAAGTCTGATATAACTTTTCTTATCTTTTTAAGAAACTTATATTGATTTCTACTGAAATTAATTGAAAATACCAAAAGCCTAATTAAGAAAAATACTCCACCTATTGAGAATTAGAAGTTAAATTTTGATTCCCATTAAATTTTCATTCGCCTGCAAGGCAAAATTTATATCGAGAAGTTCTCGTAAAATTGTCCTTCCTATTGTCAATTCTCAATGAATGTAAAGAAGAGAAAATATTATTAATGCTTAGAAACTAAGATCATTAAAAAATTAATTTAGACTGGAAGTAGCTAAGGGAAACTTCAAACTTTATCATAACGCGTAATAATGAATCCAAAGTAGAAAAATTGCGAGAAAAAAAAATCCAAAAAAAATTGATTTGGTAGAAAAATACCCACATACATACTCGTATGTCTGAAATTTACTAAAATAAAATATAAATTGTCTCAGTCTCTGCTTTTAAGAGCAGACCTTGTAACACATCCAGGATATTTCGACTACATTAATTTTTGTCACACAGTGTTATCGATTAGTTTGTTAAGTTTTTGTTTACCGCTCTTAAATAAAAATATATTTACTTTTATATCAACAATATTCTTATGCAAATTATGGATGAAAGGAGAGAAAATGCTTTCGAATTTACACCTTATTAACATACAGATTCTAAAGCATTTTCTTTTGTTTCGAATTACAGAGCAGACCATCTGGATTTAGCGAATTTTTCGATTTAACGAATCGGGCTGACATTATCAGGCTTATTATAATTAAAATTTCGCATGGAAATTTCTGAACGTGTGAACAGTTTGTATTCACGGCTATCATGAATAAAATTCCGCGTGAAATTTTTCCCAGGGAACAATTCTAACTAATAGCAAATAATAGGGAAAACAAAAAATTCTAATTGGAAAAGGGAGAAATTTCACGCGGAATTTTATTCATAATAGCCCTGATTATGAATAAAATTTGTTGTGAATATTTCCGAATGTTTACATTTTTTAAATTCCCAAAAATTTCATACGATTGTGAAATATTTTGACAATTTATGAAGAAAATTATTCACAAAGTCGAAAGTCTGTCGGAAAAAGTGAAAATATGCAAGCTTTTAATGATCATGGAATTGATTATGTGAAATAAAAATCCATGTGAAGGAAAAATTTTATTCGGAATCTTTAACATGTGGGATTAATGATAAGACCATATGTATGTCGTTCGTTAAACCGGGATACCACTGTGTTATTATTTTTTACGTTTCATATAATTGTAATTAATGAAAATACAATGAGCACCAAAGTAATTTGTAACATCTAATAATTAAATTACAATTACTTGTCAATCAATCGCTTATTTAGGCAATTATTTGCTTAAAGTTTTGCAAAGCTTACTAATACATTCACTGGAATTGAACTTAGAAAAGTTTTAACCATAGTAGATGACCTTTTCTGAACAATAATTTCCCGGGTGATTTTTTCTTATGCCTTGATTCTCTATTTTAAAAAAGCACTTGCAAACTTTCAGGTTAAAAAAAACCATAAGCCAAAAGTCGAAAATTCAAAAATTCGAAATTCTCTCTCACTTTTTATACATATATCTCGGAAAAAATTAATTCCCTGAGAATTATTATACGGGGAATATTTAGAATTGTGCTGATTATTTCTTCTATTGAAATAAAAAATACTCATTTATAATTCTTTTAAATCGTGAATATCACTCTGTTAGTACGAAAATTTTTTCACATAACCTTCAAATCGTCGACTTCAATTTCATAAAACGCGCATATCTCTGGGAGGGAACACTTTTGGGGCATGATATCGGTCTCATTCGATGCTCAGATGTTGTCCACATCAAAAAAAAAAGTGAAAATTGATTTGTTTTTACCCTTAGGTCCCTTTCTCTATGCGCTGTCACATATATGCATATTTCATTTTAATTAAATTTTTTTTGACAACACCAGTAACTTTTTGCGAACCAAAAATCTTAATATTTATCGACATATTCACCCTTATCGCGAATAAAAGGCGAACATTTTGTTCACGTGAAATATTACCCGTGAACAAAAAATGGTGAACAAAATTAGAAAATAGTATACTGACACAACAACAACGCAAACATTGGCGAACACAATTTTAGGGAAAGGGAACACATTTCACGTGAACTTTTATTAGCGATAAGGGTGATTTATTCATTTGCGGTAAAGATAATGTGATTCTGTAATTTCTTTTTTATGATAATAGTGAACATCTGTGTTTTACTCACCATTTAATTGCATATCATGTGGAATCTCTGCATACAAAATGTCAAACTAATAGCATGTTTCCGCCGACTTTATATCAAGTAGGTTTAAGTAAATCACTTCAAACTGTTTCCACCGAGCTTTTGAGTGATTTGTTGTTCGAATTTTCGTATTCAATTTATGCACGTATTTTATAAGTTGGGCGCAGCATCTGTAATGTGAATTTTTTTCACATTTAAAATTGATTAAATATTCCTTAATGTCATTTTTTCGAAATTGTCAATCACTATTGATGGATGCAACGCTGGGTGGCATACATAAATCGAGTTCGAAAAATAGTATTTTCGACATTATTTAAAATAAATCAACTACTTTGAGGTGATTTATCCGCATGCAAAATGTATTGTAAATCATGTATAAATAAACATGATTTGCATAAATCGTCCTGATTTGTCTAAATCATGCCGGTGGAAACATACTATAGGCGAAAAGAATAATTAAAGAAAAACTAAATGAATTTGAGCTTGTGGTTTAAGCGATACAATAATCGCAATAAAAGTTACTGAATCCAGTTACAGGGGACTATAAAGTCAGCAGCTTTAAATAACTACACAACTTGAATTTTTTTAAGTATGGGTCTGTCAGTTACATTTAAAATTTCTTTTTTTAATTTAATAAAAACTCTATTGTCTTTACCGCATCTTTCATATAACGATTGACGAAGCCAAATTACATGTGATACATTTTAAGGAACTACTAGCATTCGCTCGATCAGCTATTTTCTTAATTTAGTAATATCATGATTTCATTTTATCTAAGATCATTTGAAACAACGACCGAATGATGGATGCTCTGACATCATATTATATTAACAATTCCCATATTTATAATTTATCTTGGTATCAAACAAACCTGAATTTATCGAAAAAAAAGTGCGTATTTTAAGTAAATTTGCTTCGTAGACCTTTACATGTAATTAAATTACACGAAGTAATTGGCATCGTCCTTAAGTCTGAAAATAATATTTTATGGACTAAAATTACATCAAGTTCAATATAAAATTTATATATTTTTTCTTATAAATCTATAAAAAAACTTTATTGAAATTGCTCGGTTCTTGATTATTAATTAAATAGAATTAAATACACATCTTTAATATCATGATTACAGAGTTTATTCGTTACATCACCATCAACAATCATTTATTATTTTTAAATGTTTTTTTTTTTGATAAGTACAATATACATACGTATGTGTATAAATACAAAACTATTATTTAATATATGCATGTGTATATTTTTTATTTTTCTTAAACGATTCCATAAATATAATAAACATAAATTTTATTTACGTATATATCTTTTTTTCTTAAATTTCATAAAATTTCTTCTATTGAAAACAATAAAGTTAAAAAACTAAAAACTGAAAATCATACATAAATAAACTTTTAAAAAGATTTGTTGTTTCTGCATTACATATTACAATTATTATTATAATTTTTTTTTAATTTTTTTTAACTACATAATTATATTTTATTTTTTGTATATAGGGGACATAAGAGATACATATTTACATAACGTTCATTATTTGTAATTACACGTAATTTTCAAAAAAAAATTATTAAAAAAAATTTAACAAATATTAGCTAATTTTTTTTTTTTTTTTTATTTTTAGTGTTTCAATTTAAGGAAGCGGTTGTGGTGCTTAAAAAATAACAAATTAAATAAAAATAAATGGACATTAGATTTACGCTCAGTTTGTTACGCTATTTCATGGAGAATTTATTTTATTTGGGGGGGGGGGGATTCAAACGGTAGTCTTAAGTGTCATAATGTTTTAAAATTTTTATTTGAGAGGAAAAACAGAAGCAAAAACAATCATATTAAAATAATTTAATTTAAAAAAAAAGTAATCAGGATCAGCTAAGCGTACGTTAAGTTAAAATAATAATAAAGAAAGAACTATAAATTAAAAGAAAAAAAGAAATTTGTGTTTAAGTGAATTTTCCTACTTTGTTTAAACACTCGTAAATGTTGGTTCGTAAAGTTTCTTTTTTATATCTCTTAATAAATTTTTATTCTTTGAATTTATTTAAGGTCACCTGGTATCACTCAAAAATCAAAATATATATAAATATTTTTATCTCCTTCAATGTGTTTTTTTTTTATTCTTTGTTTTATCAATTCTAAGTCCTATCTTAGCCATAATATTTAACTTTACTTCTTATCAAATGTAAATTTTCTTTATGTATATGCAAGTACACACAACTTGAGGATTTTTTGAAAAAAAAACATCTCTTTTTTAAGGGCCATTATTACAACTTAAAGTTAGTTAAAAGAAGGCTTTTGTTGGACGTATAAAACTATTCATTATTATAAATTTAATTTAACTTACTTAGCGCTCAGTTTAGGTTAAGCTAAAATTGTACGTCCGATAAAATCCTACTTTTAACTAACTTTAAGTTGTTATAATGGCCCTTAGTGTGTTTGTTGGTGTTAGAAAATTAATTATGTAATATATATATATATGTATGTATGTATTAGTGACTGTGTTAATGTATTTTAATGTGCGTGAAATAATCAAAGAAAAAGGAGGTATGAGTTGTCTTTCTAACTACACACTAAACTATAAAATTATTCTAAAAAAATTAATATCGTTTTACTTATTTTATAGAAAATTATTTTTTGAAACTCTGCCGACATCCGTAAAAGTAAACTTGTGGCAGGTGTAATTATTATGCACTTGTTTCTATTCGGCTCTATATTATTCACTCTATAATTTGTTCTGGAAATGCAGCGCTTTCAAATCGTATGTATATATTTTGAAAAAAAAAAAAACAAAACGCATTTTGGCATGCTCTGAAAGTCATGCGATTTGCTAGCCTTTTGTTAGTACTAATTTACACCATGCAAGTCTTATTACTAAGCTGATTAGTTTGTGGGAGAGAGAGACGAGAGAAACAGAAACATTTCTTTTCCCCTCGTCACTCTCTCTCTCTCTCCCCTAAAAAAAACTAATCAGCTTAGCAATAAGACTTGCATAGTGTAAATTAGGACTAATATTGCCCTAAAAAAAAATATTTATAAATTTTAATATTTAATTCGCAGGGAAATATCGAAATTATGCGTTGTAATAATTCGCTTCGCCTGCAAAAATAACGTGAACAAAACCAAGGGAAAAGTGAAAAAATTCCCCTGAAAAATATTTTTCATGATGAGGGAAATTAAAAAAAGGAATTAAATTTTTCTAGAGAATAATTATTCACTATTGCAATTTTGTGAAATGGGGAAAATTTTCGAGGAAAAAAATATTCACGACAGGTGTCATTAAATATCAATTGTTCATTTAATTTTCTCTTTCTGAAAAATGTCAAATTTCCAGCGTTTTTATTTTTTGGAGTAATACCTAATTTACATTAAGCATTTTTTTTTCATGAAATTAGTTGCACGAAAATTTTTTATTTGTCAATAGGAGGTCTGGAGGAGCAACTTATAGCAAAAAAATGCATCAGAGATTCATTCTACGTAATTTTTTATATAACATTCTCTTTTATAGCGCTGCAATTGGCAAATAGAAAAAGTTTCGTGCAACAAAATTCATGAAATTTCATAAAAAAATGCTTAACGTAAATCAGGTATAATTGTTTCGATTTGAAAACGCCAATTTTAAGCGATATGTGATTTTCAGAACATGAGCGATAATAACCACTTTGAATTAATTTTTTTTTAAGAAAAAATTTTGGTCCAGACACAAGTTTTTTCTAAATTTATTTCTCCCTATCATTTCCCTCGCTCTCACTAAGAGAAACGTCAAACCACATTTTAAAAAGTTTTGCACGCA